>OY754334.1:109380121-111847621 GCA_963573305.1 Pyrrhosoma nymphula | reverse complement strand
TATAGTTGGGGTGCGTCGGCCACTGACCAATTCATCGACCTTCGCCCTCATCCAATTTTTCCCTGACAGCTAGACGATTTTCCCTGACATTTCTCTGATTTCCCTGACGGGTTTCAAATTCCCTGACATTTCCCTGATGACCCTGATTTCCCTGACTTGTAACATCCCTGGTATAGCAATGATGAAAGCCAAGACAATGTTAATTTTGTAATACACATGAATATGTACTAGGTAGCAGATACTCCCACTTGGTGAGGGAATATTTTGAGAGTGCAATCCAAAGGACTCTGTTTAAATCTAGAGATGCTACCTATATTGTGTCCTAACACAGGATCTCTATTTACATCCCACGGCGCACGACGAATGAATCGCGATACAGAGCACTGAATTAAATTGAGGGTAGGTATTCTCAAATACGTAAATACCTGACGATGAGAGGTGAAACATTTTGTCGGTGATTCGCATCCTGCATTGCATTCCTCGTTTTGAAAAAACGCAAATTGGAAAACACACGATTTTATTTTCGTCCTCGACCGTTGGCAGAAGTAGCAAGGTTGCATAACTTGTAGCATTGCATAATAAAACATGGATTTTTCCAGCCTAAGAATCGCGTGAATACGAATTTCGAAGAGTAGCTCAGCAGTAAAAAAAAACAGAAAGAGTCGGTCGCAGTTACGCTTATTTAATGCGGACACCATAAAAGACTCGTTCACGACGCGACGAGGGGAAAGGCACGAGGATAGTGTATTCCGCCGAACGGGAAGCATTAGATCATTGATCTATTCAATACTGATGACTCAAAACACGATAACGCGAAATAGCAGCGCAGTAGGTTCTCGAGTTTTCCACTCCTCCCTCGACCCCCTCCCTCCCCCCTGTTTTACATGGGATAGATTGCGGCTTTGCTCTCCAGCAGGAGAATATTGGAACAATTAGGAACTTCTAACACCTAGAATTCGTCAAAAAAACTAACGGTGTGTAGTTTGTATGTTTTCTCAACCATTTATAAAAAAATAATCAACTACTCACCGCAGTAATTTTTGCAGAATCGCAAATAACCATCAGTTGTGAAGGTTTTTTTTTAGCCGTACGGCGTGGTAAAATGAGTCAAGTTAGAGACTTATGAAGATATATTTATTAAATTACTGAGAATTTTGGTCATGCATGACTATATTTCCGCGCCATTAATGTTACAATATTTACTTCACACTTCTTTCAGATGCTGAGATTAAAATATAAAATTCGAATATGGTTTCCATTGTGACTAGGGAAATATTTCGCTCCAACTACCTTAAGTAGTCCCTCCTGTCATAGAGCACCAGACACTAATTGCCCCCCTCCCCCCGCACTAGCGCCAAATTAAGGTTGTAGGGGTGGAATCCAAGCCGGAAAAGACGTTTTCAGGCCGCCGAAACAAGGTCATAGATGTATAAAACTTATTTTTCCTGCGGCAATTTCTCCGTTACTTCATCACCGTATTTGCGGCAGGCTTTGATATCTTCATTCGTGGCCTAGCACGGCATGAGTTCTAGTAGGTATAGGATGCAACCGCATGGGTTGTGGCTTCCTTGAAGCCCGTTGCTCCCCTGCGTTGCCATCTTTAATGGACCGCAATGGCTTAACATCTAGTTCCCTTGTATCCTCCGAAATTGTCATGGGAGTCATAAAGCCTGGGAAGCGTAGTAGTCTGCGCATTGGCCCGGCAAGCCAAAGGTCCGTGGTTCGATTTCCAGTACAGGGCGATTTTTTCAGGTGGTAATCCTGAATCCAGGCAAACGTCGAGTCAATGAACTTCCAAAAGGGGGTTGTAGAGGACATGGAAGAGGACAAAGACCAATCATCAAGGATGTGTTTGGGGTTAATGGGAGGTAAACATACTATAAGTCCCCAGCTACTATCAATCAAAACAACAGAAAAATTTTCAAACATTGAATGTGACATTAAGAAAAGACGAATGAGATTCTTTGGTCATCTCAGAAGACTACCAGAAAATCGATTGACAAAAAAGATTCTAGACTATGTAACCTCACTTAAGAATTCAACACCTTGTCTAGAAGAACTTCGAAAGGATCTCAAAAACGCGAACATATGTGCAACAGACATTTTAGAAAGAGACAACTTCACATACAAAGTAAACAAATGGGAAGTTAAATCAGAGCAACTAAAGGAGAAACAATATAGACCAAAGTGGTCGGAAGAACGAAAACAAGCCCTCTAGGAAAGAATGAAAGCCTACTGGAGCAACAAGAAGAACCCGAAGAAATCTTGATTGAGTTGTTTGCTTAACGTCTTCCATTATTGGGAGAATACGCTAATAATAATAATAAAAGTCCCCGGACCTACGAGGTGTGCGGGGGGGTAGGCGCAGAAGGTCCTTTTTTTGTTTTTCGCTTATATATTGAAAACTTATATATTGAAAACTGGTAGCGAAAATATTACTGATTTTTAAATTGAAGCTGACAAAATTCACTACAGAATACTTTATTTCACAATTATTTCTATTCCTCATAGTTATCGAGATATTTGCTAGCGAAAATTGTAAATTTTTGAAAAGCGCTGAATTTCCTCACTTTCTGTGAGAACTTCAGGCTAGAGGTCTCAAACCGCGAGCAGCTGGCAGTAGGGAGAAGTTGAACTTCGCCCTCAGTAACTACGAGTGTCACCTCGTCAAAAAAGGGTTGAAAATCCCACGCTGGACGAGCGGGAATCCGACCACCGCCTTCCCTCGGAAGAGTGAATCTCGCGTTAGTTGGAAGTCACGCCGGAGATCCTTGGGAGTGGGCGATTTCTTAGATGACTCGGGCGCCCAGCCAACCCCCCCCCCCGTTCCCCTGCCCCACCCACCCCTTTCCCCGTCAACATAACGAGCGGGAGAAGCAGTCGTGGCTGAACACACGCCGTGACATCATCTCTCGATATCCACGGATGCCTCAAACATTACCTCCCCCTTGTGCACTCAAAAGAGTGCTTGACATTTACCTCGGTGACATCACCCGAGCTACAGCAGCCTCCTACACCTCTCTCTTCCCTCCCCTTCCCTCTCCACGTGTGCCGGGGTCATCGTGGGTCTCTCACAGAGCGCGCTGTGGACACCTCGGCCTCTTTCAGCAAGAGCCAGCTCGCCTCAAGCGGTTGAACGATTCACACATGATCGACTCTTCAGACCAAGAATGACCGACTCTCAGAAAAGTTAAACCGTGTGACGTGGGTATCATGTGGTTTATTTTGTAAACTCACTCACAATCTAGACCAGGGTTGTCCCGCCGGCCCGCGGTGCCATTTATTGTGGCCCGCGAAAGGTTATTAGACAAAAATTCAGAAATGTATTTTTATATTTATACCTTACGTTGTTTCTTATTGTTAATTTTTTTAAATGATAATTTATTTCTGCACGGCCCGCAACCACATTAAAGGTTAAGTTGTGGCCATTGAGGTCTAGCAAGTTGGACAACCCTGATCTAGACCACTATTCACATTTGAAGTCCAAGGATAGTGATGATTAAATGATTTGTAGTTCACAAAATATATCACACTGCGATACTTCTTCAAATATCATTCAAATTAAAAACCAAAACAAACTTTGCTTTGATCGATAATGGCCGCTTTGGAATGTATTTGGATGCCGACGCCGAGGAGTCGAGCGTGAGGCAAAAAACGTTCGAACGTGGAGTTAAAAAATCGCGATCGGTAATTGTTATCGAAATATTGCCCGCAATCCAGCGGGAATGACTCTTTCACGCTCGAACGTAAAGTTATAAAATCGCCCCCCCAGTCTTTGCCCTTCCACCGTGGGGGGTTATTTTCTAATCTCACCTTTTAAGTGACTCTTTGCGGGAAGGCGGGAGATCCGTTTCGCTCTCTTAATGATCGGCTCACGATCGGCCAAGGTCCGATGGTGGCTCCATTTCACGTTCCTTACGACAGGTGAAATGGAACTAATGAAAGGTGGAGGCAAATGAAACGATCAAGAGGGTGGCTACTGATATCCAATTTTTAAATTCCCTGACTTCCCTAATGGATTTACCAACTTCCCTGACCGATTGCCAAAAGGTCACCTATTATTGGAATATTTTATTTCTGCTGAATTAAATTTTCGTCAAAACTCAAAAATGTTGAAAGCTGAAATCGATACATTACAAGCTACAGGTACATCCTAATGAAAAATTCACACCGAGGAGGGTCCATTCATACCCCCGAATGCTCTGGCAAGGCGAAAGACACTACTATCTAGCCCCCACCCGCTACCCCAAAGATTTGATATTTTTTCGAAGATTTTTTCAGAATAACCCTAAAAAGTCTTCAATTAATACCTACTCTACTCCTACTCGGTGCACACATTCGTGAAACCAATTAAAATGACTACTTTATGTGAAATTATGCCTGAAAAAAGCGTCCGCCATTTTGTGACGTAACAGCACCCAAATATCGACCATAATCTCTTTAACTTATGAATAGGACAGGAAAAGTACCATTGCCACAGATGTATTGTTTTTTTTTAATTTCACTTAAATCCTTCCACAACTATACAATCTGCTTAACTTTTAATATTTTAGAAGAAAAATCAAAACGGGTGTTTTTTTGGAATGTTAAGTCATGTTTGAGCCTCCGTATATAAGTAATGGGTAGGACCTATAAATAATGACTTACTATTTCATAATAAGTAATCATTTGTGAGTATATCTGCCAAGTTTTAAGTCTTTATCTAAAAAAAAAGCTATTTTGGAATTTTGTCCCGCCTTTTTCGATTTCCGATCTCTCTGCGCCGCCGCAGCGGCCTTTTTATTGTCTACAAAATTGCAAAATTTCCCTACGTACAAGGTTCCTACAGCAGGTTATTGGATAACGGATATAACAGTTTTGTATTATATGTGAGTCCCCTGAACCATTGCAAGCGTTGGGGCGACCCAGGAGAGCGAGGTTATATTGCTTCCGCTATCAGCGGCCGTGTATCGTATTTCCGTGGCCGTGTATGTTTCCTTCGGTAAAATTACAAATTGACAATGTCTAATTTTTCAAGAAAGAGGTAGCGCGTCGCGGTAGTTCTGGGAAGTTGTGGATTACTGAAAAGGCATCGAAGGGAAAAGTTAATGGCCAATTTACTGGCGAACTCCGGCACAGGTATCACTAAGGTGCGCGAAAAATACAAACCAAAGCCAAGTTATTGGACTGGATCAAACTCGGATGGCGCGGGTGACCTTCAGAAGCGAATTAAAATTTGATTAAAGTGGTTATAACCCCTTGATTGCAAGAGGGAACCAAAAAATTTTAAAATATTTGGTTAAAAAACAAAACGTAAGCGCCCCACTGAGAGCGAGGGCAACAGGAGGCAATTAGCAACGGCAGCATCATATTCAGGAATATCAAATTTGAAGTGGTGTGTGACCTGACTAAATTGCTTCGAGAGGGAGCTTAAGGGGGCCATTCAATAATTACTTCGAGCGTGAAAGGTGGGGAGGGAAGGAGGGCTTGTCTCACGAAAGGGGGTATAAGAATCGAAGATGATCTTGCGTAAGATTTCGTTTACACGTGAGATCGTACTTATGTTACCATTTTAATAATCATCGTCTCGCATTTTTAGAACAGCAAGCATGTATTAACTACGAGCTAGTGTGCTACAGCTCCCTCTCAACCTGAGTCTCGGAAGTTTAAAAAAAAAACGCGAGGTAAAATTTTCTTAACAACATAGCCTCGGATTCCTTGTGGTGAGTGTAATACATTGTGATCATTAATTTGAACACTACTAGGCAAATATCGCAATACGGATATACAAAATGGATACATTGTACGTCTGATTCACTACTAAATAATTAAGAATTACAACTAATACGATTTCACAACTGAATGTTCCACGAATTGATTATTATGATGATTATTCCATGCACGTTTAGTTGGCGAAATATTTTGGTGAAATGAATGGCGGGAATGACTGGCCGATGAACGTAATGGTAGAAAAATAACGAGAATTTCCTATCCCAGGTTTTCCCTGACTGTTACGAGAATTCCCTAACTTTTCCAGAAATTAAATATTCCCTGACAATTCCAGGTTTTCCCTGACGACCCTGGATCAAGAGTCGAAAGATGCGGATCAAGAGTCGAAAGAGCGGGTGAGTCAAATAAAAGATCACCAGATCACCACTTGAGAGCCGAAGACGGTCACGACGGTGACGGATTAGGAACTACGAAAAATTACGTAATCTTCCGTATTTCATGACGTATTCTAACTCAAGTTACATTAAAAAATTACCACCCAGGTCAAAAAGTTACCATGTCCTCATGCATATTAAAAGAGGTAAAATTAGAACAAGAAAGTTATTTCCGTTTCCAACTTCAACTGTGCCCCAAGATTTCATCTCTCCAACTTCAAGATTGCATTTTTCCATCCCATTAATTCCGTTTGGAATGAACTAGAAAGGCTACAATAGATAATCTACGCGATCACAATTTGGTGATTCATTTCCAGGAACCGCCGACGCGGCGAATCCAATGTGCCATAAATATACTCGTCGCCATGGTGACACTTCGCATGTGTTGGTTCTCACTATGACAGATACTTTTTCATCATTAACGCCGATCCTGTCTCCTTGATTGATCTGCGACACATAATTGGAATAAAATAGGCATGAGTCGAGATGATTGCTTGGAAAATGGACATTTGATCAAGATGCTTTCTGGGTCGTTAGCGTCAAAAAAGATGGAAATGCTGGCGTGAATCCTCCACTTCGAGACATGGGCGTGGAGAGGACGCTAAAACTCGCACCTGCCCACTCGTAATGATGACGAATGACGCCACACAGAAGACGAAAGGAAGCGATGACGCGGCCATACACCACCACATTGCTTTCTCCGCACCGAAAATAAACGCAAGCGACAGAGGAACGTCATCAGTCCAAACTTGGCTGAATGATTGCTGAAAGAATAAAGTTTTCAATTATTTTCAAATCGCATCGTTTTAAACTTAAAAAATTGTTATTCTTTGCTCCGAAATACTTCGTTTTTTCACTGTTTAAGCAATTTTAATTTTAATTACCATGGCAACCGCCGCATAATGGGAACATAATATGTCTGAAGCCTTTTTGGGTTAGGTCAAATAATCAATACGAGAATTACATTGAAATTTACCCTGAGGTATTTTTCTCACTTACTGCTCATGGTAATTGACTCCTACATGGTGTGTGCATTTTCCATGCCACATTGAAGGATTGTTTAAACCCTGCGCTACAATTTTATTTTCTTACTCACAAAACAATCGACACGCACGATGCGGCGCGTGCTCTTCTTTTGTTTCAATTCGCATGTTCCCCATCCCAAAACCCTTCCATCCACCCACCGATTAATAAAAGTGACTTACTCCTCCCAGGTTTTTCATGTTCCCGAGCTTAATCACGAAGAACCTAATCCAAGGGTCGAGACATCAGACATTACACAAGACGCGTGATCTCGGGAGAAACTTTATTTGTTTTGTTAAACTTTCATAGCAAACATTAAATTGCCAACTTAAAGCATAGGTACACAGAGGTACCCAGGAAATGAACGAAGTTTGTCAATACATTCGAACGTTAACATGAGATTTAAAAAGCAGAAAGGAAATAAAATAAAATTATCACACGATAAATTTAAAAAATCACACGATGAAATCGATTATCTCTTCCAATTCGTATTTGTCTGAAAATCACGTTTTTAGCTCCAAAAACGCACATTATTCTCTGAAATCAACATTAGCATATTTCCTTGACAACCAGATTTTGGTCTTGAGCACATTTAAAATTCATTTTCCTAAGTTAAGGTGGTTCCACCGTAAAATGACTTAAATGTCATTTTATTCATATTCTGTCTACTTGTAGAAAAAGTTATCCTCTATCTGATATGAACAACAAAATAATACCTTTCCACGCTATTTTATTCTATAATTGAACTTGAAATTATATGGTGCTCAATGGGGGAATGAGAGAAACACGGGGAAAATAGTATTTTTCCATAAAATACAAATGCCATTTTCGTGGAAAACTGTCTCTAAGAAGGAAATAATCCAGAGAAAATGAATAAAAATAAAATACAGGCATCTTACCACCTTATTTTTCTAGTTATTGAAGAATTAATGCCGTAATTGAAGTCAAAATGCGGTAATTCGTAGGAAATGGCGCTGCAGTCGGCTCCTATGGCTGGAAAATAGCGCTCATTTAAAATTCATTCGTGGAATAATCTGCATATTTCGTACCTTACTTTTGGTTTTCTATAGGTAACGCATTGTATCAGTGAAAGCAGGATTTTTTTGCACGGGTGCTAAGCTACACACAAAAGGCAGTGAAATTCGCCGTGAAAAAATCATTTGACTTGACCGGGATTCGAACCCGAATCTCCCGATTGCCGGTCAGGTACCGGACAGTTGATAGTGAAACTGGCTAACATCCCTCACCGGCAATTGGGAGCTCCGGGTTCGAATCCCGGTCTGTCAAATGATTTTTTCACGGCGAATTTCACCGCCTTTTGTGTGTAGCTTAGCACCCGTGCGCGTGACTGCGTACCGCATCATTTGTGCAACCGCAATGATTGGAAAGTGTTTTATGGAGTTTTGAAGCTCCCCTCCCACTCTCCCATATCCTTTATGCCATATTCTATCATTATTCTGTATCCCTAGTTGTAGTGATGAAGATGACTAAAGAACCCGTGAACTGACAAGCAATGGTAATGTGCAGGAACGAATGGCAGTGCAACTCTAACAACTCCTTCCCCCTTCCATGAATTTGTAAACATGATTTAGTGTTTGCTAACCAACCCAGAGACGACAACAATCGCAGCTACTTTTTGCCAGAAATCCTACATTGTAGCCATAAACCATGCTCCCCCAGCTAACGAACAAGTGCACCCCTAGATGTTATGTCGAACTTTCACACAACACACTGAGAGGGAAATTGACGGTGAGAACTGGAAATTGAATGTTTTAATCTCTGCCAATTTTCTTTTATGACCAACGATCAGCCGTAAGTGAACGCTCGGATAAAATTGAGAAAAAGAAAGCATATTTAGGTACATCGCAATCACGCAATTGTTTGCTCCCATAGATAGATAGATTGTTTAGATTGTTGTTGGGGGGGCCTTCGTCAGGAGCCCGGGCACTTAGACCTTTCTTCGTCCATTGTGCCAACCCCATGCCAGTCTGCCACTTGCAGGCAGGGGACAAGAGCACCTCGGTAGAGGTATGGAGGATTGGCCTCCCCCTGTCTCACCCCAGTACCAGGTATAGAGGATGTCCTCCCTCCATCTGGCCCGGTCTGGGTCTCCCTCCGGCTTCCCGGTATTGGTATGGAGGGAGTATCATCTCTCCATCCATGCCTGGTCGAGGTATGGAGGAGGGCCACCCATCCAACCACCGTCCGGGCCCAACGTTGCTTAACTTCGGTGTTCTGATGAGAACCGGTGTTTCAACGTGGCTAGGCCCTTGCCCTGTTTGCTCCCATACTCTTTATTCTGATTTATCCCGATCGGGCCCATGCTATTGGTCACCTTTCAATGGGGCATCCTGCCATTAACCAATTCCATCGGAATTTACTTTAATGCCCACTCACTGGCAATATTATGGAAATGTTAAGAGACACTAATCGAGTGAAATGTGTCGATTGCGGTGGTAAAACAATAAATGATTTTAATTTGGTTCCCGGCGAGAGTGGCTCCTCCACTTCATCACGTCGTAGATACGCAATCCACCGAGAGGTTCCTCTGAAACACACTGTGAGTCGAACAACAAATACTGAATTCCACCTTATCGTTTGTCTTGTTATAAAATACTGCTTCCCCTGACAAGCCTTAGCTAATAGAAAACTAAAGTTTAGGGACGAGATACGCGGCTAAGTCGACGAATATATAGATTTTAATTTACCTAACACTTTTACAGCCATAATCTAATTAAAAGCGCCTTCTTCAGCGCCAGACTTCAGCGCCATTTATATTGAATTGGCGTGCTTTTTGACGGTCATTTCCTGTAGGGTCATTCCATGCCAGATGGTCTGGTGGTCCCCGCTTGACCATCACAGATTTCAATGAAATTTTATATGGACATTCACATATACCTCCAATGAACATTTGTAAATTTTTACGTTCGCCGATGGTATACTTGCTGAGATATAGTACTTTGTTTGACCCCGTGCCGCAGCCTTTTTTCACTACCAGGAGCAAAAATTGGCAGAACACTGCCAAAGGACATCGCCGATAAAGTTCTAGATTTCTTCGAGGATGAGGAATTTAGTAGGATGTGCCCCGGCAAAAAGGATTGTGTTTTCGTTTGGGCTGATGGCGTCAAGGATCAAAAACATAAGCTTTTGCTACTGTGCAATCTCAAAGAACTGTATGTCGCATATCGATACAGATATGGCGCTGACATTAATTCCTACAAATCCTGTGAACTAAAACCAAAGTAGTGTGCAACCGTCGGTACCTCTGGCACACATTATAATAGAAATTTTAATGGAACAAAAGGATGCATTGGTAAACTTCATGCATCCACGAGGTCCTGCGCATTCATTTCATAATGAACCATATAGGATACCCACTGTAGGCTAGGGAACCTAGGATATGCTGCCGAACCTTTGGCTCGGGAACCAGACGGATAACCACTCAAGGATTTGGAACCTTGTCGAAGAAACCAAATTGCAGGCTTGGGATCCTCAACCAAGAAACCCACCCATGGCTGGTATCGCACGGCTATCGGCCGTGACCCCTACGGCGATGGGGTTACTGGTTCAAGTGCCTGAACTGGTAGTGACAATGTCACCATGGACCGATGAAATATACTAAAAATGTCTGCATAAAACATACAGGACGGTACACAACAGAATGCATGTGGCGCCACCATAGCAACGTTCTCAACGTTGTTCATATTTTTAGGGCCGTATGTGCTCGCGATGAAAAACCAAGTCTACTTTTTTGAGAGGTTTAAAACATGGTTTTTTTCAATGAAAATGATTCAAGAGTATCCAGAAGGTCTTCCTTTAGTTTGAGCGGGCAGAAAATAAACTGTTTTTGTCGTTTTTACAAATGTCATCCTCAAAGTTGTCCCTATTTTTAGGGCCTTATATGTCCGCGATAAAAAACCAGATATACTTTTTAGAGGGTTGAAATCAATCTCTTTCTAATGAAAATGATCCAAACAAAATACTATATGGTCTTTTTTTGTAAAATCGGGGTAAAAATAACCTATTTCTGACGTTTTTACAAAAATTGCCAAATTTTGACTCAATTTTTAAGCTAATGGAAGTCACTAGGAAGATGAAATTTTGTATTCATAAACCATGTGTTATGATTCATAAACCATTAATCATATGTTATCAAGCGCAAAGTTTCACATTGATTACAACTTTACTTCCAGAAATTTTCAAAGAAAGCCAAATTTTTAATTTTTTTTCGATCCGCAATTTTTCAGGCCAGTTTCGCCCTGAATTTTCTGCAAGGATTTCAAAAATGCTCTTACAGTCATTTTTATTATTTTGTTTAACAGAGCGCAAAAATTTGAACAGGATAGCCGATTTTTGTTTCTCTCATCAAAATATCCAATGAGATACTATGCCTCAAAGTAACCAAAATCTCATAGTCATACTGTAGAAGGCTGCGACACGGGGTCAAACAAAGTACTATATCTCAGCAAGTATACCATCGGTGAACGTAAAAATTTACAAATGTTCATTCGAGGCATATGTAAATGTCCATATAAAATGTCATTGAAATCCGTGATGGTCGAGCGGGGCACTTATCTAAAATCAGACCACTTGGCATGGAATGACCCTGTAGTTACTTACCATTAACTCGAAATCTAAGATGGAATGGTGCATGAATTCACAATTCCATTCATTAGTATAATTCGCTTCTTATAAACTGTTTATTTGCGGAAACGGAATTTATACTCCATGAAAAAATACCATCCATCCCCATGTTTCAACCAATCCCGCATAAAGCAATATGTATGTTAAATAAAACTTTTACAATCCACAATGTTTGGTCAAAAAATGTAGTATGCACAATCCGGATTCCAATGCTTTTACATCATCATCAGGTGCTTGATTGACCTGAAGCACCAGATGATAATGCAAAAGCATTGAAATCCCGATTGTGCATACTACATGTTTTGACCAAACATTGTGGATTGTAAAAGTTTTATTTTTCCTTATAAAATGGAATTCCACCGAGTCAAACCGGATCTTATTTCTTTTCATGTACGTTTAAGTTCAATTTGCGAGAAAAATTACGTGATTTTGTTGCTCATATCAAAGAGAGATAACGCATTGTTCTGTAAGAAGCTAGAATATGAATTACATGATAATTAGGTCACGTTGTGGTGGAACCACCTAAAAGAAGTAGGTTAGGGCCCTGAATCCAATTTCACCTACAGTGTGGTCAAGTGATAACGTTATGTGAAAGTGGATAGCATGGGTCCAAGAATGCAAGATGGCTGGAAGAAGCGCTGCGACATCATCATCACCTGAGTAATCTACCGGTAAAAGGTAGGTTATGATGAAATTAAGAGAATATCGAAAAGACTCTAACCCATGCATTGCCATATCTACCTCTAGTATTTCTTTCTTCATCTCAGCGTAAGTCCCACCTTTCTTCATCCCGTCCATAAAACCTATTCTCTTTCTCCCCTTCCCCTCTTGCCCAACATCCTTCCCTCTATCACGGCCTTCAGCAAACCATCGTCCCTCATTACCGCTTCCAGCCACCTACCCTGTCTTCCCCTAATCTCATCCTTAAGTTTCCTTTCCTCAACCACCATGTCAAGCACTTCCTCATTTGTCTTCCTTTCCGTCCAACGCACCTTCTCCATCCTCCTCCACACCCACATCTCGAACGCCTTTAGCCCATTTCGTCTTCCTTTCTCAAGGTCCACGTTTCTACCCCATACAACGCCACACTCAATATCAACGCTGCGGGATAAGAAGAATAAAAATACAAGAGGACGGACTGAAACTCCACCACAATGACAAAGATAATCGAGAGGTATTTCGATCATCATCGCAGAATTCATCAAGGAAACTTTGCCCGCAGCATTTCGTGAAAATCAGTCATCAATCCAAGACAAGTGAAAGTGAGGAGCGAAGGATGTTAATAGGGTAGTTTCCTTCATCAAAGAAAACAGAATTCATTAATTGCGAATGGTGCCCCAGCATAAACGTATTCATTACACGCAAATTATTTGGATTAAAAAGTCTTAGTTTCCAAGAAAATTGAATGTTAATTTTAAGTTCATTTGAAAAGGCTCGGGAATGGCGGGACAGCGGCAGCTTTTATGATGACGTAACAGGTAAATAGTCAACATTGCGAGGTATATGGAATTAGCATCGACTGTACTTACTATTGTATTTCAGAGTCCCTAAAATCTGGTGAACATGTATTAATATACCTCGATTAAAATGCTCAAAGTTCGGAAAGTCTCCTCCATTGAGCATGCCATTAAAAGACGTTTTCTAAGCTCCTACGCTCCCTGCTAGTACAGAGCTACCGCGAATTCATTTCACTGCGCATGCGACGCTTGCCGCGAGCTTCGCGGCAAGCGTCGCTTGTGCAGTGAAATGAATAACGAAACTGCGTACCTGTGACTTCGCGTTCAGTGGTGTTCCGGCTTAGGTGTTTACGTTTTGATCACTTTCGTTTCGACAAACATTTCCTTTATTTCATCTTCTATTCCTTTCATTTACCATTCCTATCATTCATACCTTGCATATTCCATTAGTTACCTTTCATCATCAGTTCCTTTTGCTGATATACAAAGCCACAAGGTTTCATGAGAACAAGTTCAATGGCTTTACAAACTGGTTTTGTAAGGACAATCTACCGAAAGTGGATGTGTCCATGGTGGTGGAGTTCTTTAGAAAAGATGTTCGGTTTAGTGCAGGTGAAATCAGAGGAGTAAAGCAAGGTACTCTCTTCTGACAGCTTTGAACCACAAAATTCTCCTCTTCTCGCTTATTGGAACCGCGACATAACCTTTCTTGCTATCGCTAATTGTTGTTGTGTGACACTGCGGCACAAAACAATTTTTATAAAGCAATGTTATCGGAGGCATGTTACTGGTACTCCTTGGGGAATATGATGCTGATCAGCTGATGCAGTGAATCACGAGTTCCCATCAATGGTCTGTGATCACGGTGAGGGGTGACCAACGCATTTTAGTTGTTTTAGTATTTGCTCATACATAGTTTGCTTCGAGATTTTGCCATCCATTATGCTATTGACGGTAAGCCTTTTTTGCTAATTTCATATTCTGGCAATGACACCTCGACAAAGTGGATGAATTAAATTAATGTGTATTCGTATCATAGCTGCGGCGTAGCACCTGCTCTCCGTATAGTTATTAACTGACGATTTCGTGCTTGCTTGCGGGAAATATTTCGAAATGAATACGAACAAAATGGTTTATTTCATGCTTTTCATACAAACTTTACCTAAAAAATAAGAGCTAGCATCATTAATTAGAGAATATATTATTATACGATTTTCATTCCCCATACCGTAACCATAAATGTATTTCATTATTTTGATGAGGTGTCTCTATGCGACTAAAGCAAAAGCTAAATTAATAAATAAAGCTCATTTCCATTTTACACCAAGTTTACTTTTGTAAATTGTTTTTTTTCCCGTCAATAAATTTATTTATTATTATTAAAGCTTTCTCGGCGGACGTCGTCTGCAGATAAGCAGCTTACGGTGAACCACCTACAACTTTTTTTTTGTAGCGGCAGAGTAATTGCGTACGTACCTCTGATGTCACACGTAGGATTAACCAGCATGCAATAGTTTGCCGTCGCGTTTTCGCGCCGTTGAATTTTTTCACTTTTTAATTAATAAGGAAAAATATTTAACGCCATTTTTAAATCGAACGGCTTCAAATACGTACTCCAGGGGTAATAAACTTCAGATCTAGGCAATAAAAAAATAGGAAACCTCCCTATTATAATGTCACATTCACGGAAAGGGTAGCCACATGACATGTAGATCAAAGCTTAGGGAACAGGGCGAATATCAGACCATTTTATGAGTAAGGACCGTTTGATGCTTGGAATAATGACAAAGAATATTATTAAATATATGCCTTTGTTAGCTCCAAGTGATAAGAGAAGGCATTTTCAGAGAGCAGATTAAACCAAGTTAATGTAAGTGTCACAGAAAGAACGACAAATATTCAGTCAGATATTCTGATGACGATTAGTCAGCTAGCCCATCGGCAAAGGGACTGGAGGCGACGATTAGCGGGCTATAGGCACAGTATGAAAGATATGGGATGAACATTTACCATTGGAAGACGAATTTAATGCGATTCTCAAAAAATTAGAATATCTAAAATGAGTATTCAGGTGCAAGGACCAGAGCAGGTGGGACAGTCCCCGTGAGCGGTGAGTGCTCTGGATGAGAACTGGTTCAGTATTTGGGACATGGTCGCGAAGAGTTGCTCCTGCCAAGAATGCATTTCCAAGGAGGGAGGAATGAATTCGGGTGGGTCGTTAGTGAAAGCTTAAAGATTGTTGAAATTTTTTTTCAAATATTGCGATTACACAAATTATATGGTACGCAGTCACGCGCACGAGTGCGAAGATAAAATAATAATAATAATCTTTATTGCTCTAGGAGTAGCTCTCCTTTTGAACAGAAAAAATTAATACAATACATTATAGATTGAATGACAAAGGAAATCAGGTATAACACAATTTGCAAAATTAACTGTAAAAAAATCTAAAAAATATTACTTAAAATGGATTGTAAGCAAGCATATGAGTCCAGGGCGGTATTGACAAATATAACAATTTTGCAATATACAGTATACAACTATGAAAGTTTTATACACCAAGTAAGTATATACACCAAGGACGGTGTAATTTGCCATGAGAAAATAATTTTACTAGACCGGGATTCGAACCCAATTTCCGGACAGGTGTGTTAGCCAGTTACACCACCAACCCATCTTAATTCAAGGCCAATTTCAGCAACAACTTGTTCGAATAAACCCCCGCTGAAATTCGCCCAGAATTGGCTTGGCAGTGTAACAGGCTAACGCACCTGACCGGCAATTGGGAAGTCCAGGTTCGAATTCCGGTCAAGTCAAGATTTTTACATGGCGAAGAATTTCACCAACTTTGGTGAATATTGTTGAAACCGTTTATAAGGAGCTTAGCCTCCGAGATATACAGGCCTGAACACCCAAATTTCGATCGTCATCTGTTTTTAAATCGTCGATTAAAATGTTTTGAAAGTTGTGCTTGAATAAAGAAGGTAAGCTGGGTAGCGAGGAAGACGAACGAGGAAGTGTTGGAAAAGACAGGTGATTACAGTAATTTGGTGGGATACATACATTCGAAGAATACAGCATGAGACGCCAGAAAACGCATTTAGGAAAGTGGTTAGTTTTCGAAAATGCAAATGGAAATTCGTCAGAATGCAAAATGATTTCGCAAAAGAGCAATGGAAGTGTTAGGGGAAGACCATTTTGGCGTACTGCAGGGCCCTGGTGGAAAAACGACGCTGCCTGCATGGCAGACCGCCGATGAAGGGGAAAGACATCCTCGGTATTCAAGATTACAGAAAATCAATGAAACCTACATTCTCCAAAAATGACTGAATTCAAAGGTGAAGGCTCTTTGTATGGCCCATATGTTAGGAGGCTTTCAAATTAATCCGCATTACCGAATTAACCCCCGTTGAAAGTGGTCTATTTTTGGGGAAGTTGATGGATTTTTCTTTCCAATATGATTAGTATTACTTTTAAAAGCAAATGTGTGCTCCATTGCTCCACCTTCTAAGGGGCGAAAGGTGAAAACGTATTTTTTTTCAACTAGCATGCAGCCGTGGCGACAAGAATCACAACGGTGGGATAACGCATTTACTGTATCCACCCACCCCTTAAGACATGCTGAAGAGTAAGGCGTCGTAGGTATATTCTGGGGGAGAATGGTGTGTAAGACGGAGGAAGTGGACATGTATGTATTTTGGTAGACATGAAGGCAAGGATGAAGATAAGGGAATTGATGTTGGGCAAACAGCAAAAATCGGAACAGGAATAGATGGAGATTGCATTCAATTCAAGGGGTTAATTTCTACATTTACAAATACAGGAAAAGGAAGAACAAACTTAACAAAACAACAAACGATAACAACAAAATAAGAAAACAACAGTAAATTTGGACCCCGCTTTAGGCATTAGCCTCTTCAGAGCGGAAAAATTGTCATTGGATTGAAGTTAATAATGTGGTATTACATCTCCTGCAGGGGAGATTTAGTACCACATTTGCCGGCCCGGCGGCCCGGCATTTTCCCTAAAGGACAACGGGAAACCAGCTAAAACTGTCGTCAAGGCACCATAACAAATAAATAAATAAATAACAGGATAAATAAATAAATAGAAGTATAATCAAACTCAAGGATGAACTATGCAACACAATGAAAACATAACATGAATATATATTTATATTTTTATTGGGGATTGTCTTTGAGGAGATCTTTGGCTATTTTTGGGGCTTTTCATGTCTTTGGCATGTTTTATCACTGGTGGTAGCACGGGATGGGAAGCACTAATGGCAGGTCGAAGACCTTACCATCGACCTTGGCATCTTTATAAACCTATGATTCGACAGGTTTGTAGCCCCGATTCACCTTTTGTCACCCCTGTGATCCTTAAAGGTCAAGGGATGACAATTGGGATCTGAAGACCTTACCATTGATCTTGGCACCTTTTAAAACCTGTGATTCGACAGGTTTGTAGAGGCAATTTGGTTTTTATTATTCCTGTGACATTTGACAGTGCCCTTTCAGGGGTCACGGTTGCATTTCCGAAATTGACAGTTCTTCCACCGTGTTTCTCGTGCCCAAAAACCTAAAGATTGAAAGTTTTGCAAAGAAATTCCATATTTTTTGTAATTCGAATAATTTAACATTGAAAGCTCGCAAGGCAAAATTTGGATTTTTGTTTGGACCCTTTTTATGGGGTCAAATGGTCATATTTATAAAATTTCGCTTGAACTCATCAAAACTTACGACTATTTTCTATCTAGGTACCAAATTTCATCTATGTGTCACGAAAGAAAGTGTCTGAAATTATAGGTCAATTATTGATTGTCCTATAGTCAATTATTAGAAATTACACTATCAATGGGACACTCTGTATATACGGTTGGGGCTGACCAATGGTCATTGGCCAAACCACGTCAGCGTGGGAGCGGCAGCTAATCATAGGAATACCAAGGAACGGCACAAATGTAGTGGAATGGGAAGGGAGGGACTGTCGTGCTGAATGCGTGGGGTTTTGTATGTGACAGCCAGGGATGTGATCCGAAAAGGCACTTCATGTTTAGTGCCGTACCTGGGAGGCACCCGAAGTCGGAAGTCCGTGCCTCGGCGTAGAAGGCGACCCAACCCTTCATTGCGGGTGGTTTATGGCACCAAATGACCAGTCACACTATAGTTTAAAACTTCTAAAAGCTAAACATAAATTGCAAAATTATGCTCATCATTGTGTTGCACTAGTCACGCTGATGAAAATGATTTTTTTAATCGCAGTAATACGATAGATATTAACCATTTAACGTGCTTTAGTAAACCAAACCATTTTAATGCACATTAAATTAATAAAGACTGAGAGCTGACACGCGCCAAACGTGATGAATTCCTCACACGTGCGCGCGAGGGAGGGATTGAAAAGGATTATTGAATTCCTTAGCCTCGCACGAAGGGGACGAAGCCCTTGAAATGTGGGTGGCTTCCACCACTGCCGTAACATGAGAGAAGGAGCCCCCCAGATGCCATCGACCCCCACCCCCCTCCCCTCAGTCCATTCGCCCGTCGAGGAAGCGACACAACAATCGATTGCCAACGATACCGGACACGGTAGTTAGTTCTCAAATACTCCAACACGGCAAACCACAACAATTGGTGATAACGGAGGTGATTACCGTGATCGGAACATTATTTCAATATTCATCATTAATGTCGGCGGTGGCCTAAGGCCCGTTTCACACGATGCTTGATCCAGCACAAGACCTAGTATATATTAGCTGGTACTTGATATTGAGGACGGAACCCCGTATGATAGAAACCGTGATAGAAGGTTTGACACGATCATGGAACTTGTGTTTGCGACGAAGCGGTACCTACTGTCATCCACTGTTGCGAACTTTTAAAGAAAATGGAAGATATCCATGAAATAAGGCGACTTTCGGCTGCTGCAGTAATAGCAGGGATTGTCGAGACATTCACGGCACATTGATTTCACCGCCAAAGAGTGCGTAACACCCGCGAATAAGTGAGGCGCTTATTTAAAAAAGTGAAGATCGCACTGCGACTGTAAAAGCTAACGTGATTGGTCTACGACTTCTAGGTCCTACTGGGAACTAGCAGCAAACTAGTACCGCATCAATTATGAATTCAAGTAGCTCAGCCAGTATGATAGCGATTATACTTGTTAGCCAGCATGCTGGTTCTATAGCATATGATACTGGAAAGCTATAATACTGGCGAGTATTCTCGAACTTGTGCTGGATCAAGTATCGCGTGAAACGGACTTTAGCGCTGTGCGGGGCAACCGTAAGCATCAAGTCGAAAGTAGTCACCGGTATGAGTGAACTGTACAAAACTTACTCGCAAATTCAAAAAAAAATAATGTTAATGAAGGATTTCAGGATTTCCCGGCAAATGGCACTGATGAATTGTTCTCAGGCTTCCCAACGGTTTAGAGTCTGCGAGTTGGCCTACCGATTAAAAGAGCATCGACGCCACTTCCGATACGGCCAGCAAGAGAAATCCGCTGTGGCGGATCATAGCATACTTCCCGCGACTTCATACATTGGGAAGAAACTACCGTAGGTACTCGGAAGGAGTAAAGGTTGTTGGGATAGAATCACCATAGAGATCATCAAGATCCAGCTCCAACCCAACAACATCAACAAGAATCAGGCCATCTCAGCAATATCTGGAACCCTATCTTGAAAAAGACGGTAAATCCCAAATTTGGCGGGAAAAGGACAGCCAATCAGCTAAGAGCAAGGTGAAAAATACTACTACTGCTATGTTAAATGCAAATACTGATGTGAATTTGTTGAAAATGTAAACATTGAAAATTAAAGCGTGTAAGCACAGAATTGTATATCGAGGAGGGATTTTAAGGTAGTTTGAGCGAAAAATCACTTCACCTAGAATTTGGTCTCATTTTAAAGAAACAACTCTCATCTTTCGAATGATATCAAAATATAAACCCCTTGCCGAACTACTTTTCGAGCAATTTGCCTGAAAATATAAGCGGTTTTACATGGGATAGATTATGGCTGTGCGCTCCAGAGGGAGAATATTAAAACATTTAGGAACTTACAGCACCTAGATTTCGTCAAAAAACTAACGGTGTGTAGATTGTATATTTTATCAACTATTTATAAAAAATAATCTATAACTCACCACAGTGATTCTTAAGGAATCGCAAAAAAAACCTGCTGTTTTGAAGGGTTTTCAGCCGTACGGCGGGAAAAAATGAGTCAAGTTAGAGACTCATGTAGCTTTATTTATTTAATTGCCGAGAATTTTCGTCATATATAACTTAATCTTTGCGCCATTAATATGACAATATTTATTTCATTTTTCTTACAGACGCTGAAATAAAAAAATAAAATTGGAATATGGTCTCCATTATGACTAGGGAACTATCTCGCTCAAACCACCTTAAAAGGATTCCCCTTTGAGTACTATAAGTAGACAAATCCACCCAAATTTGGACAGGAGGACCTCAGAAGTAGAGCCCAGGTGGGGTGGTCACCACATAGGTTACCCGAACGCCACTGTTGGTTAGTAACGTGGTTGTAAACATTGCGTTAATGTGGAGGGCATACACATCCTCGTTGAGTTTTAAAATTTTCACCATGCTGGTGATCACTTCTTTGCACACACCAGCCTTCGTCATTTCAAACAGGAGGACTTCACCAATAATGAAGTTGGTAAGTCAGCCTCAATTACTAATAAATAATAATATACTTACATATAGGTAATATACATATATGCATATTTATATATCGTCATGTTACGTTTTGTTTGTATTCCATAGTTTATTTTTGAGTTTGGTTATACATCTGTTTAGTTATTAATGCTGTTATGGTGGCCTGACGACGGTTTTAGCGGGTTTCCCGTCGTCCTTTAGGGCAAATGCCGTGCCGAAACCTCCCCCACAGGAGATGTACCACGTTATTCACTCCAATCCAGTGACAATTTTTCCGCCTTGAAGAGTCTAATGCCTGCAGCGAGACCCACAATTATAAATGTTTTTCTGAAATCGTTGATTGTTTCGTAAAGTTTTTTCTTCCTTTTCCTGTATTCTAAATGTGGAAATAAACACCTTTTCATTCATTCATTCATTCATTCGAGGACCACAGAATTACTCCCAATCGTATTGCGACTGGGCGCGTGTGTTTAAGGTTATTTTGAGCGAGATACTTCCCTAGTCATAATGAGGACCATATTCAAATTTTACTTTTTTATTTCAGCGTCTGTAATACGTATGAAATAAATTTTTTAATGTTAATGGCGCAAAGATATAGTTATGTATGATCAAAATTCGCAGTAATTAAATAAATAAAGCTACATAAGTCTCTAACTTGACTCATTTTTTCCCGCCGTACGGCTGAAAACCCTTCAAAACAGCAGGTTTATTTGCGATTCTGTCAAAATTACTGTGGTGAGTAATAGATTATTTTTTATAAATAGTTGAAAAAACATGCAATCTACACACGGTTAGTTTTTTAACGAAACCTAGGAGCTAGAAAATTCTAATTTGTTTAATATTCTCCCTCTGGAGCGCACAGCCATAATCTATCCCATGTAAAACAGTCCCTCTTTTTTCAGAAGTTCCCCTCTTCTTTCTTTGTTTACCAAATTACTATAGTGACTCCAGAAGCCATATTCTGGAACTGTTTATGGAATGAATGATCGCCCGGTAAAGAAAAAGGTAGGAAATACACGAGTATTTCAATTCAAGATGCGCCGAAGACTTTGAGAAAGCATGGCTCTGAGACCAAGGCCACAACTACATCGAAAACTAACATGAATGGATTATCCGTCACTTTCGATTTTTCGATTGGGCTTCCCCCTCCATTAGCACGAACAATCAGCGCTCTATTGCATCCGATACCAATGGTTTCGATAGGACGGTATTACTACTCATTCGAGTCAATTATCGGAATAAAAGTATCAAGTACGAAATTATTTGGGATCGAAAGAAATATATCGATAAGAGTAAAGTACACTAATTATAAGTAGCAGTTTGGCAATGGGGCTCCGGGATATGTTTAAGAGCTCACAATGCCTCAGTGAGTAAGAGTGGAATAATATATTTGCTCTATACTGCGAGAAGAAAGGAAGAAAGACTGATTCTCCGTTCACACTGCTAACGCTCCGTTTACATTACTATGGGTTGAATTATGGCCAGCATGGTGGCACTAATCAACTTGCGTTCACACGATTTGCCGTTTACCGTAGTAGAAATGCCAGTGACCTCCTGAGAAGAGAAAGAAATTCCTTTCAAATTACAGTTTAAACAATCTACCCGCCCGCAGCAGTATTGTGGTAACCACTAATACACAGAATAAAACGGAAGGCATAACGATAATTGAGGGAGAGGATGTATATTTCGTTTCATCAAAACTAAGCGACTATCAGATATCAACCATTCCGGGTACGATTTCACGGCCTTATCCAACCGTAATTACGAAATATTGAGGCATTATGAAACGCGTAATTCACATTTCACATCTGAATAGAATGTTAATTTTGAATCAATGATCCCCTCCTCGAAGGAATGTGAAATCGCATATCAGAGAAACACGGCATCGCACTTCAGCGAGCACGAACAATGATGAAGGAAACGATGTTCGCAGGCGATAAGTTCGGGAATCTGCCGGCAGGTGGCATTTGAAGTGCGCTGCCGATAAAGCCCTCTATTAAAAACGTAGCGACAATGTTTTCCGCGGAGGATGCCGACAATCCAGCGACGAGATTTTCCAACAATCGGTCACGTGACTACGTCCGCCATTGCAGTTCAAAATAGAGGCCGCTAGCCATTTTGTGGCAGTATTACGTGGCTATATTCTTCACTCAATTGTCGGCAAACAGTTATCAACATTGGCCTACAACTTGCAGGAAACGTTTATTAAACAGTTTTCTCCATATTGGTGAACTTTAATTTGTGTTTACCACAGCGTAAACGTAGTTATATTTGTTTAAATATATTTTGGACGAAAACTTTTGAATTTTGCAAGGTACAAAGCGATCGCCTGCTAACTTTCGTATCTTACTTATAGGTCCATATCTTATACATGCTGAGTATGAAATTTGGATAAAACTATAAATGTATTTTTGGTGAAAAAATCGTAACTTCATCTCGAATTCAAAAGGAGTTAAGAAATTTTTTTATTTTATCCAAACATTTTCCACGGCAAATTTTCAGCCGCTAGCCGGATTTCGTGGCTATCTTCTTCACTCAATTTTCGGCAAATAGTTAACAACACTACCCTTTAACCTGTTTACAATTGTACTTATAATAGATGAATTATAGATGCATATATGACGTAGAACTATCCATAATATCTCTTAAACGCGAGCTACACTTCAACCGTCCGTATCAGTCAGTACCGAGCCGTAGCCAGGGTAAACCTAAAATGGCGGCCGAAGGTAACCTGTCGCTAGACTATTTTAAATAGAGGGCTTTAGCTGCCGAATACGCAGGGTCTTATGTGGGGGGCTTTCCATTTCGAGTTGTTGAAGTACTGCGCACATTGGAACACATCAGCGCACTTTAGCGCTCACGAACGACGCCGTTGAATGGAACGATGTGCGCTGGCGAAATGTTTTGTAACGTGCCGGTCGGTAGCATCCTGTGGCTGAACAGCAGTCACGGCCAAATGTTTTCAGTAAATTTGTTTAATTCGTTCAAAATAAGTATTTGAGATGGTTTAATCGAGATAGCTCCCTAGTCATAATGGATACCATATTCAAATTTTAATTTTTTATTTCCGCGTCTGTAAGAAGTATGAAATAAATATTTCAGTATTAATGGCGCAAATATATAGTTATATATGACCAAAATTCTCAGTAATTAAATAAATAAAGCTACATAAGTCTCTAACTTGACTCATTTTTTCACGCCGTAAGGAAGAAAACCCTTCAAAACAGCAGGTTTTTTTGCGATTCTGTCAAAATTACTGTGGTGAGTAATATATATTACTTTTTATAAATAGTTGAAAAAACATGCAATCTACACACCGTTAGTTTTTTGACGAAATCTAGGTGTTATAAAATCCTAATTTGTTTAATATTCTCCCTCTGGAGCGCACAGCCATAATCTATCCCATGTAAAACAGTTTATATTTTCAGGCAAATAGCTCGAAAAGTAGTTCGGCAAGGGGTTGATATTTTGATATCATTGGAAAGATGAGTTTTTTTTTCTTAAAAATAAGGCCAAATTCTTGGTGAAGTGATTTTTCGCTCAAACGACCTTAAAAACGAATGCTTTTTGTCGCTGAGTAATTAAAAACCTCACAATATGCGTGTTTGCCGCCTTTACTGTAAATCAACAAACATGACAACATTCACGGATGCCATTATCGACGTTCTTTTGTTGTTTAGCGCACATCAACTTAGCTCCCGATCTGTTTTGAAGTGCTCTACCTAGTGCGCAGGGTCTGTAACGAATGGAAGGCAAGTCCGCTGTTGTGTTGCGAAGTTATTAGCGCACTAGAGCGAATGTAAGGTACCCATGATTGGAAAGCAAGTGCGTTGTGTTTTCGTGCAGTGAGCAGCCAACTATAGCGAATGAAAAGCGGCCACAGTCGAGCTGAATGCCCAAACCGTGTTTACTATGTGATCGTCAACCATTTGTTTTTCCTCGGCTTCCTCCCGAATTTTCGAAATCCTATCGATTACCAATCCCATCGACTTCAGGATTCCGAACCGAAAAGTTACATAATAACCCGCAAGGGTACATGGTATGCCACTACTATCAGTTTTGGGCGATTTCGTCACTGACCTTTATTAAACTAAGCAGAGTAGTTTGAGCGAGATATTTTCTTAGTCAAAATAGAGACCATATTCGTATTTTATTTTTTTAATTTCAGCAGCAGTAAATAGCATGAAGTAAATATTTTTAAGTTTATGACTCAACAATATTTTTTATGAGACTGAAATTCTCACTAATTAATCCATAGGTCTTTAATTTGACTCATTTTTTCCACGTCGTACACTGACAACTCATTCATAACCGATGAATTGTTTTCAGATTCTCTAAAAATTACTGCGGTGAGTAATTGATTTAATATTAAAACTGATGACATCAGGCCTGACCTCGTGGAAATTATGGATATCCACCACACTGTGGCAAAAAAAATCATGCCACAGTATGGTGAAACGCGCGCTGTGCCAGCGGAATAAAGTTTGTGGAAATAACAAAGTTGGTTTTTCTCAACATGGAATTGATTCATTTTCATGATAGTTGAGAACTAATGCAAACTACACATTGTTAAATATCTGACGAGAATGATTCGTTAGAAATGCCTCATTTTTTTAAATAGTCCCCCTGGAGTGCATATCAGAGCCATTTTCAATGGAAAATGCCAGGTATATTTTGGTAAATATGCATTTGTATAAATAGGTATAGTGGTGTATGGTTATAATTTTATTAATATTAAGAAATGTGATAAATTTGTCTTAATGATGAGGCAAAATTCATTGAATTCTCAAGTGAAATGATATATCTATCAAAATACCTTAAATAGTAGGGATTATTGTGGTAATTAAGCGTGGCATAAGTGGTTCTACGTGACACGCCATTCTGCGAAATATTTCAATGTCCAGTTTACATCTTTCATGAAGTTCTCTATGATTTTGTTTCCGTCGGTCATAAGCCGACCATAGCCAAGCCAACCCGACAAGTTCGAACGATAGTAAAACGTTCGCCGTTTGAAGGCACGTTGAAGTTAACCTTAGTAAACCTTTTTACCACGATAGAGTTACTAGCGTAAGTGCTGATTATTGTCATTGTACTGCGTGTGAATCAGTGGCGGATACATATGGGGGGCGCCCCCCCCCCCTTGCGGGGCCGCCCCCGCCAGTCAGCCCGCACGCTATTCGTTCGTGTCTTTCGTCAGTCGACTCTGAGACGATTATCGAGTACTTGTACTTTCTCATGTAGCACGCGCGCGCGTCATCGTATTTTATACGTCTGTCTGGCAACGCTAACCTACGAGAAAAGTCGCGGCCATTCTAGTGATCTCGATACGTTATTCTGTCTGGCATTTGTTCGAGAAAAGTCGCGAATATTCAACTGTTTGTAATTGTTCACACTCCTTAAAAGTCTGGAAGCGAACATTCTGGCACCGAATGTTCTTGAAATAACCGAGCTACATATATAAGGGAAGCAGAGTCGCTGCCAGGCAGTCAGTTTGTAAGCTACAATCGTCGCGATAACTTGCGCCCCCCCCTTGAGTTTTTTCTTTATCCGCCACTGGTGTGAATGGAAATTGTTAGGAAATCGAGTTTTAGAAAATGGAGGGTTAAGTAGAGAAACGGCAACGCTGCACCGAAGAGGTCGTTGAAATTCTCATGGACTTGAAATAGTTTGTGCGAGATGTTTCCCTATTCATAATGGAGACCATAGTTGGGATTAACGATTTTAAAAAATAACGATTAAAATTAATCGTCAAAAATGTAGTTAACTATTTAACTTAACCGTTAATTTTTAGAATAGTTAACTTTTAACTTTTAATCGTTAAAATTATACATTAACTGATACAAAACTAGTTTCAGTTAATTTTTTTCGTTAATTTTCGGCGAATGTCGATCTGTTCGAATTTTCTTTTCCTCTTTTTTCATATACGAGAGCACGGATGTCCGATACAAAATTTTGAAATGAGAATGTTAATCAAATTTAATGAATTTTTCAGTAAAAGTTTAATAAATTTTCATAAATCTGAAGTTTGTATTTGTTTTAATCCAATTGCGAAAAATAGCTTTTAAAAGTTACTTTTTTAATGTTTCTTAAAAGAAATCGAAAAAGTTACTTTTTTAAACTTTAACTTTAATCAGTTACATTTACAGAAAAGTAACTTTTAACTTTAACAAGTCACTTTTGACAGAGATTAACTTTAACTTTAGTCAGTTAAATTTTTTTTGGAAACTTTCCCAACTTTGACGGAGACCATATTCGAATTTTATTTTTTTAAATTTCAGCGTCCGTAAAAAGTGTTAAGTAAATATTGTAACATTAATGATGCAAAAATTTAGTTATATATTCCAAAAATTTTCGGTAATTATTTCAGTATACTTCTGCATAAGTCTACACAAGTCTCTAAATTGACTCATTTTTTCATGCCGTACGGTGAAAAAGCCTTCAAAACACAAAGTTTTCTTGCGCTTCTGTGCAAAATACTGCGGTGAGTAATTGATTAACTTTTATAAATAGTTTAGAAAACATACAAACTAAACATCGTTAGTTTTTTTTACGAAATCTAGTATTTACAAAATCCTAATTTTTTCAATAATCTCCCTCTGGAGCACAGTCACATACGTAATCTATCCCATGTAAAGTTTATCTCTTTAGGCAAATTGCTCGAAAAGTAGTTCGGCAAGGGGTTAATATTTTGATATCATTGGAAATATCGATCGGAAAGACTGACCGGAATCTACTCTACTTTGTACCATGACGATAGATACCCAACTCTCCTCTTTCAGCGAGTCACTTTGAGTCAGCTCCCGTCATTGACTCCTAGCGACACGGAACAATTGCAAAGCAGAAAAGTCGCTCGGAGTCGACTCACGTTGGAATTGCGAAGCACAATTGGAAAGCACCCAAAGCGATTCCGTGCTCTTCACCTTAGGTCCCCGGCATCTCTACTATGGTAAACTGGAAACCGTGAGAACGCAAGTTGGTTAGAGCCACCATGTTAACCAACATTCAATCCATAGATTATAGAAGAGGGTTATGGAACCATAAGACATGATATCACATGGGAATACTGAAGCAATAAAAATGCGAATTTTTACCATATTGAATGGATCTGTCGTTCAGTTAATACGCGGAAAAAATAGGTGCTAGCAGCGGAATTGTTGCTGTGCCGTAATGATCAACCACAAAAACGCAAAATGGGAATTGTTTCTAAAGATTCAATGCATTATTCACAAAATTTATGGCCAAATTACGCGCGATAGCCAATGTTAGGTGGTTCTTTTTTTGTAAAATAACGGGCTTCACTTGTTGGAGTCGAGACGCGCCCTCTTATACCTTCTTCAATATATGGTCCCAGCCAATCATAATCGGAGTCTTAACCCATAAAACACGCTTTTTCGACTTTTAAATTGGGGAGGAAGGTTGGGAGTGGAGATTTGAAGGCCTATTCTTTTCCTTCCCCACTTCCCAAAGATAACGAGGCGCGCATAACATCTCCCGGGACACAGCTAACCCTCACCGCAATCACTTTCACCCCACGCACCCTTATTCCGTGACAAGTTCTGATTGTTCACCACCCCGTGGCTAAAAATACACATGAATGCACACTGACGCTAAAGCGCATGCATTACATCAAACTGCGTCCGTAATTATTAGACCGCGAATCCACGTCGACTTCCGATTGGAACGGCGACATCTGGCCATGCAACAAAAAACTTAAAATTTTCTCCCCTGCTGCGGCATTTATAGAAATTGGCGAGTCCTATGGTTCTTTTCATTAAAGTTCGGCGATAGCCGATTATCGAACACTAGTACCGTCAATAGCCGGGATGCAAATGAAATGAAATACAGCCGGTACACAGTGGTCCAGATTCCAAATCTGACTGGACAAAATTGTCTGTGAAGGGCATTGCGTGTTGAAAGTGATTTTCTTGTCTTGTATGATGTTAAAACGTTTACTAATGCCATTTGACATATGTTTACAAATTATATACAAATATTAATTTTTTTATTACAATATTATTAACTCGCTGTCTCTCTGCCGCGGCAGCGGCTTTTCACGCATGCGCAGTCAGTTCGTAGAAATGGAAGTACAGTAGACCCCCGCTTTACGATGGTAATCCGTTCGACAAGACCGATCGTAATGTGAATTCCATCGTAAAGTGAATCAGTATATTACCGGACGACGGATCGGTTTTACTACATCATCGCATCTTATCATTAAATATGTAAATGTTGCTATAATTAAACAAAAACAGTCCGTTAACAAACAAGGCTTAGAATACTGGATGAATAAAAAATTATGGGCGCAAAAAAATCGTTGAAATGAGAAATTTTAAAGGGCTAGCGTAAAATCAGTACGCTTTGAAGTTCCCAGCATGCAGATCGTAAATTGAGTCCACCGTAAAGTGAAACCATCCTAAAGCGGGGGTCCACTGTAAATATAAACGGTGGCAACGAAGGGAATCGCCCAGTAAACGTCTAATCAGCCTGATTATTCCCCAAATTCGCACAATACAAGGGCTTAGGATTGATTTTTATGTATTTTTACGCATATTAGTGGAATATAAAAGCAGTACGTTTTTTGTTCTGATTGTTAAATGCCGTAGATTATCTTTTCCGTATTTGCGAGTTAACAGACAAATAATGTTGATGCAAATCAAACTGCAATATCTAATTCGGTAAATGTATCCTTTGGCGTCAGTATTTGATGCCATAAAATCTTCTTAAATATTCTTCATTTGTTGATCCAGTGTTTCATGTGACATCATATTACGCCAAAAGCTTTTCATTTGTTCGACTCACCTCGGAGCAGAGAGTCACCGATAGCCGGCGATGGACGGCTATTTCATTAAATCGAAAGCACCACTGTAAGCCTAATTTTTCTCGACGGTCGGCTATGTCAAAAACAACGGCGGCTTTGCACGTGGAAGTTGATTCCTAGGGAAGTATCCAGTGCAGCGATGTCTTGATGAGTATCGCTACTTGCATGTTACCGTTCTCCTCACGCGTTACTTCCGAATCATCCGCAGAAAAAAAAACTATTGTCGAAAGTTAACAATAAACGTGGCAATTTGGAAAATTGCGGGATTTCTGCAATAAATATGCAAGTGCGCCCACTCCTAGAGCTCCACAGACATTCGTGCAATTCAAAACATTTATTAATTGAAATTAAATGTGACTCTGTGAGAGATAAAGAGGTGTAAGATGGCGCTCCCCAGCACTCTTAAGGATTAAAGCGTAAAATTCCTATTTAAGTAACCGATATATTCTCTGACGACGTTGATAATATTTTACGAAATCCGACAAACTACGGTAGATCAGATTATGAGAATAAAATTAGGGAACTAGACTGCAGAACGGACAGATTTAGAATGTCATTTTTCCCGCGAACGATAAGGGACCATAACAGCTGCCAATGAGACTATTATCTAGGTTTGTCGATAGGTAGGGTAGCTCTCAGTAGTAGTAGTACTCCCAAATACTTGAATCCTTATCTGTCACCCAGTAATAGCAGCACGCCATGCATGTTTTCAATATAACTCTTGAGTCTCTGTCCATTTGTGTAGTTGAAAAATACATATATATTAACGGTCTCTCTACCATTGGGAGCATACCTGTAGTGTAGTGCATGCTTGTGAGGCTTCGTCTCGTGACAAGCATTAGCGATTTATACTAATGCATAATTAGTCGTAGTTACACTAACTTTAGGGTATAGTGTAATGCATTTTGGTGACTACTCACCCCCTGCCACACACCCCTGAGGTGGCTTGCAGGGTATTTTGTAGATGTAGATGCCGCTTAAAAATTATGAATACTCCTTCCCTGGAAGCAGTAAATATTCTTTGAAACTTTATCTACCGGAAATTTAAACCCTTGAAACGGAAAACTCCAGGAATCAAACTTGAACAATAGTTGTCAACCCTAGCCTCGTAATTGGGGGGCGCTCCAGAATTCACCGCTAGTGACCGCCATATCTGCGGTATAAAGAAATGCAGCACATTACTTCCAAAGAGGCAACAGAGAGCCATCTTGCACAGCTTCCAGACCGTGGAATTTACAAAGTGTCCTCCTTTAAGCACGTTTATTAAATCTGTTAATAATTTAAGCGGAACCAAACACAGAAAGAGAAGTTTAATCCCCACTTTACTTGCAAATATTACTTGTTGGTAATCCATTTTGAGGCCATTACAGAAATCAAGGAAGGAACTAGCCTCCTTAGTTATTAATTTCCATTGAAATGAGAAAAATTCATGATTGCATTAACCGGAATACGTCGGCATCGTAGATGAAGAGAAAATACACCCCGAGGGAAAAACACGCTTCAAGGAGACATAACAAATAATTTTAAAAAAACAAGGGAGAATATTGAAAAATTAAGAATTTCTAACGTCTATATTTCGTGAAAAAAGTTAAGGTGTGTAGTTCGCATGTTTTGTCAATTATTTATGAAATATAATCTTGAATGATGAAAAAATCTTGAATGGAAAGCTCCCGACACAAGAAGCTCAATTCTGAAAAAAACTTAGATTATAATGAGGGTAATTTAATTTTATTGGCGAATTCTTACCTCCTTCACGGCTATTCGATTGGGTGCCATCTTCGTAATAAATTGAAACACTTCGTAAGTAAATAATTTACATCACAAAGTTAAATAAAGACACTTTTAAAAGGATCTATTTTGAGAAAGGTTTTTATGACACAGCAGCGATTGACGGAAGACTCATATGAATTGCGGTAGACTATATGTATATTGACGCAGTATAATTTTGAGAATCCTCATCGTAAATATTATTTCTACGCCACGGTCTATTCATTGGGGGAAGATATATCGGTGAAAATTGAGTTGCACTGTGTGAACGAAACTGGTGCATTTATTAGCCAATGTGTGCGGACCAGGCGTTGGTCTTCGAAGCAGATGTTTAACGTTCGGAAATCTGAGTGAGACCTCATTTATTATTAGATTAATTGGCGATACTTTCGGTGTGATATTCTACGCACCACAAGTTCGTGGGTAAATCTGATATCCCACCGTCGAAAATTTTTAAAAATACATTGTATCAAAGTTGCAGTTGTAGCAAGCATTTTGACCTCACATCAGACGCGGAAAAATTATAGGTAATTGTTGAATCTGCCACCAGCTTTGGCTTTACGGTATTCACTTGTTAACCGCGAGGAATAGAAAACTTCAAGTTTCCAGAAAATTCATGTTTAATGAGGAAAAGGGCATATACTTATACTATTAAGATGAACCATTTCGTACATAAGAAGCCTTGAACCATTCTCCTAATAAGAAGTGGCACCCAAAAATATTTCCACTCATCGGCGAAGTTATCTAGATTGAGGTCTTTAGAATGGGACACGCGGGCCCGTTTTAATCTCACCCAGGCATCGCATTTTTCCAGTCACCACAAAATTAGTCCTTGACTTCGGCTGGCTTGAGCACTCATGCACCGTTATGACATAACTCAAGCGAAAGTTGCAATAACAAATTTAAAAACCCCTCTATTTCCCCGTTGTACTCGTAACGATCAAGTTAACGGACAAAGGAGAGTCTCTTTCAACAGTAGAGGTGAATACTAGCTGTCATGAATCGCACGCGTTTCGGATTTCTTTTTAGTTCTTGTGAGCGTTCGCAAGACGCGCGCCCGTGTTACATCGCGAACGCACGCCTATCGAAGTGTCGGCGAAGCTCCCTGTATCCCAAGTCGTCGCCCAATGAGAAAGTCTCAACCGAAGAGATTTGGGATTATGCTAAAAATATCTGGACCGATGGCACTTCCTTGGGGGACCTCCACGGGACACTAAGGAGGCTCCACCGCGAAATATAGCATTATATATGTAACGGCTTGTATTTCATCTGTCTTCTCCATTATTTCTACAAAAAAATTTACTACTAACCGTCATACATTTTTTAAATCATTAAAAAATCGCCTGTGAAGTTGTTTTCAGCGTACGCCATGAAATAAATAAGTCAAGTAATATCCTCGAATATTTATTATATTTAGTTAATTACTGATAAGTTCAGTCATAAGAAGCAAGGCTATTGCATTACTAATATTAGGGCATCTACTTTTCATGCTTCTCACAAAACAGCTTCAATCTCTAAATAAAATTCGAACATGGATGGATGGGGGAAAATCTCGCTCAAACTTTAATTAGTGTTGGGACTCCTCTGCCCCAACACCTCCGACGCAGGATTAATAATGTCGTTCACGCGACAATGGCCGCCAATGGGGGTGTGAGGTGGGGCAGGGCCACCCTGGGACGCCCTCGTCACAGTCTGCTCGCCCTGGCGACGCGCACCAGCGACCTCCCGGCCAATGTCTCGCGTTACATTCGTCGGAGGACATGGGAACGGACTCTTTCGAACAGACATCATATACGTACTCCCAGGCTATTCGAGAGCGGTGTGTCGCAATGTCAGGGGTGGGTTGGGAATGTGACCACCGACCACGTGGCATCGAGCCTCGTTCGCATGTGCGGTGGGAAGTTGACAAAGGAATGCAGCCAAGAGAAAATGTTAATTGCGAAAATCGAGTGAGAGACTTCATAGATTAGGGAAGAGAGTAAATAATGTCTCGACGCACGAAAGTTAGGGTTTCTTTCCATTCGCTCTAGGGTGCTAATCATTTCGCTTAATACAACAGCGCACTTGCCTGCCATTCGTGATTCAGACCCTGCGCACTAGGTAGCGCACTTCAAAGCAGATCGGGAGCAGAGTTTATGAGCGCTTAACAACAAAAGAACATCGATTAAGGCATCCGTGATTGTTGTCGAGGGTTTGTTGATTTTCAGTAAAAGCGTAAAACATGCATATTGTAAAGGTTTTAATTACTCAGCAACAAAAAACAGAGAGAAAATACTGAGAGAGTTGGAAACAAAGTTACTGACTTAATAACAAAGGATATAGGAGCCAATCAAGCCTGGTGGGAAGCATGGTAGCTGGAACTACACCGATAAAAATGCGTGGTGGTTATGTTTGGAGAAATAAAAATGCACCAGTAAAGTCCTGCTGCATTAAAAAAACGGAAATAGCCGACGTTGAGACAGTAAGTATTTAGGCGTCACAATTACACATAAATTACATTCGAGTGATTCATATTCGATAAATGAGCGGTCAAGCTAACAATAAGAGAAAGCTAGGATTATAAAAGGAGACACGTAAAATGCGATGAGACAGTTATGAGTGAAGTTATTTTTCGCCAGTCGCCCCTAGAATACGCGTCTAGTACCTATTTGGGACCCTAATGAAATCGACTTGATATCGGAAGTAGATCGCATGCAGTGACGAACAGCTAGGTTGGTTAAGATATGTAATGATAAATCTAGCAGCGTCTCGAGGCTATTAAAATGATTGGGATGGGAATCACTATCACAGCGCACGTTAACAATAGGCTTAATCTCCTGACCAGAGTAGAAATAAATACTTCTCAGAACACGTTAAAATCACGTTTTAAAAACCCGAGCTACTATGGTAGGTTCGATCACATGCATAGAATTGAAGAGATAGACTGCATGACGGACAGGTTTATAATGCCATTTTTATGCGTTAGATTATGGACTACAATAGCTATGACCGATGCCGCCAATAATGCTCACGGGAACCATAGTTGGCGCTGTTTTTATATTCTTCTTTATTTTTAAAATTTTCAATGACTGCGTAGGATGCTAAATAATTGTTTCTTGAGTCTTTAATGTTGCAAAACATTTTCGTACGTTATCATGACTAAACTCTAAACTTTAAACTCTAAAAAATGGCCCCCCTAAATGTATGTGGTAAGAATTTGGGGTCCATCCTGCACAAGTAGAATTCTGGTTAGAAGCCATTCGGCATGTTAACTCCCATTCACGAACGTTAATTAATTTAACGTATACTTTTTATTAGTAAAATAGCTAATAACGAAGGTTAGTGCATGCCATGTGTGGAACCAGACCTGCCACACACCCTTGAGGTGGCCTGCAGGGTACCGCGTGGACATAGACGAGGACAAATCACTCGGAGGATGGTTAAACTCGCCGTAAAAAAATCATTTGACTTGATCAGGATTCGAACCCGAATCTCCCAATTGCCGGTCAGGTGTGTTAGCCAGTTACACGACAACGTCTCCTGTGCTACAATGTAGACTGGGGACGAGAACATCTAGTTCGAATAAACCTCCGCTGAAATTCGCCTTGAATTAAAACAGCTTGGTGGTGTAACTGGCTAACACACCTAACCGGCAATTTGGACATCCAGGTTCGAATCCCGGTCAAGTCAAATGATTTTTTTCATGGCGAATTTCACCGTCTTTGGTGTATACTAATCACTCCATGCCACACATCCAATTGCAGTCTGCCAGAAAATGTGCAGATGAATGAGTGGCTGTCATTTAGTATCTCAGACAAGGAGTTCCTCGTCACTGCAATCAGATATTCGTTTGCGCTCACCTTCAGAGGCTCCGGCAAAACAGTTCCTGTAAGTTCCTGCAAGAGACGAGAAAGGGTCAAGTTAATGAAATGGAGGCAAAAATGAACAGCTGCAAGACAGACACTAATGCTAGAACATGGCTACCATGCTTTGATAAAAATAATAATAATAATTAACCTATTAATCTTAAATCAACGTTCACCAAGTCAGACAAACGATGACTTTATAGTGAGTATAGTCACTCGTATATTCACTGGTTTCACTTCGTATTGTCACAGTGCCGAAATCGTAAATTCCTACCCGCAGTGAGCGTTCACCATATACCTACTGAGTAGAATCTCATCGTTCCCTAATAGGATTAATTAAGGTAATTATGCGGAATGTCATGAATGCTTACGACAAAGATTTCCAAAAACATTTCCTTTTATATTCCTATGTATCTTCCCTTCCATCTTGTTTTTTTTTCGAACAATAGTGCTTTACTTCCAGTTATAACGTTCACATCATTGCGGTAGCATGTAGTACTTACAGCACGCCGTGCATGTTTTCAGCATAACTCTTGAATCTCTGTCCGTTTATGTAGTTGCAAAATACATAAATAATAACGGTCCCTCTAACATTGGTAGCATATCTATAGCGTAGTGCATGCTTGTCAGACTTCACCTCCTGACAAGCATTAGCTATTTATGCTAATGCATCATTAGTCGTAGTTACACTAACTTCAGGGTATAGTGTAATGCATTTTGGTGACTACTCACCCCCTGCCACACACCTTTGAGGTGGCTTGCAGGACCATTTCCTCTGAAAATAATAAATCCGTTAAGTAGAAATGCTTAACACGCACGAAGTAGAAGTTACACCGGGAATCCGTTAACTTAACAATTCGTTACCGTTGTCCGCGTATGACGAGTCGAGTTGAACCTCTTAACTACCATGGGACATTTACTTTACATAAACCAATGTCTGACAAGAAAAAAACATATTACCGGTAATATATCGAAATTATGAATCCATATGGAAGCGTTTAAAGAAGAAAGAGGCGAAGGCATTGCAAGATAATTTGAGTGGAATGTCACTTCACATGATATTCGAATGAATTTTCCCTCATAGTAAATAAAAATATTTCATATTCCCCTCGTATTTCTTACCATACAAAAATTATTACAACTCAAATTACTATTATCGGGTTATTTGCAAATAAAACTGAAGCCAAATGATCTAAGATTTTCCCGGTGAATCTGTTACATACAATTTTCACGGCTATTCCACCACGTAATAACTTCACATCTGCCTATGGCAGATACGAAGCCTATTTAATCTTCAACTTTATATATGCCTATGGCAGGTATGAAGCCTGGTGGAATACCCGTGAAAAATTAATATAAAATTGAAGCCGTTTTCCATGTGACGGATCTGCGCTTCGGGGAGACAAAACTTTTTATTTAAGGTGGCTGGTCGGGTAATCGTTAGTCATTGAGAAATTTAGTTACTTAAATGTTAATGCTCGTTTAAAATTTTAATAATAGGTCGCAGATATACTATATTCAATAGGAATGACTTATGTCTAAGGTACATTCTGAAATATTGTCCTTTAAATTTACACATTGCCATAAAAATTTGCTTAAATGCAGACTTGATTCATTTCTTAAGTCTTTCTTGCGAAATTAATTTTCCGAAAACAGTTCACACCCGTGGCCATAGAATCCAAAATAAGTATTTTAATGAAGAAGTATTGTCACTCGAATGCGAACTAGTATTAAAATATGTTTCTATAAATTATTTTATCTTTCGTTTTTAATCCGGCAACAGCGTCCATTCTGCAACACGCTGTAGGCAGGTATTTCTTCCCAGGCATGTCCCTTACTTTCGTGTGCCACGTTGCCAACTTTACACCACGTAGCCGCGCGCGACATTTGAAATTCTCGCATACATAATTTTTAATCGTATTTACGAAAACTTTCAGTCGATAGTATTAAATGATTTTTTCAGAATAGACTTTAATTTATTAGAGCTACATTATATAAGTTTTAGTTGAAATCTGTTCTGTAGGAATGGAGAAAGTGCGTAATTTATCCTACTGGAGGGGAGAGCGCCATAAGGCCCCAAGTTAAAAGAATCTAAAACATCGCAAAAAGTATGTCGATGATCCCCCATTTTTTCTTCAATATTTCATAGAATATTCAAAAAGGAACATATTTGGAAATTTTTAAGAAAATCTGTTCACTTTGGTTTTTTAGACCAGCCACCTTAATGAGGAAGTTCTGGCGGAAAAAAACCTATCTTAAATAGAACGGGGTGTTAAATTACATGTTTTCTTCATTATTTAAAAAATATGTTATTACTATGAGGGATAAATTTCATAAAATCATACAAGGCGCCGTTTTCATCGGACAGCGTAAAACAAATGAGTAAATTTAAATATTCGAAAATATATGTTTGATAAATTTCTGAAAATTTGTCATTTAAAAAACTAACACATTTTATGCGTCATTACTACTACTATATATTTCCTTTATGCTCCTCCTAGCCGCTAAATTTATGAAACAAAATTCGAATGTGGAGTACATTACGGCTGGAGGAATATCTCCCTCGTATACAATTCAAAACTGACACATCAATGCCCGAGATATGCAAATGGAAGATGGGATTTCTCTGCTTCCTCAGCCGCTTGTTCGAAAATGAGAGAAACGCCAAGGATTTTCATGTTGACGATTTCTTGCCTCAAACAACGGAAGAGATGAAATATAGGCAAGGAAAATTAAGGCCGTTTCAGTGATATTTTTCCACAGCCGTATTAGACACAAAACATGAACTTTACTTTTAAACTCAATTAGCTGTTACAAGGTATAAAATTCTCCAATGGCCGTAATAATTTGGCACCACTCGTCAAAAATACTTACAACCTTGCGTTGCAAGTGATTTCTCCCTTCAGTTCGCTGAAGAGGGCCACCTTGTGGCCGAAATACGCGTATCCGACGCACACCCTCGTCTTTTCTTGTTTTTGTGCCGTTTTTTGACTACGCTCTTTTGAGCTAGATTCTCCCAGAAGTTGGGCCCGTTGAGTGTGTGAGTGAATGAGTTCTTGAGTGCTTGTGAGTGTGTTTGTTTTCATAACCCAGGCATCCTTAGCAGGGTCCCATTAGCCCAGCGAAGTATCCCTATTCGGGTTGATTGTGTGTGTATGTGGTTGTCACTGGCGAGGAAGTAACATTCCCGTAAACCACCACAGGGGTTTTCTGGTCGAGAGGTTGTGGTAGGTCACTGGCGTGGATTTCCCCCCATTTTTTCCCGCAAACCAACACAGCAATTGTGGCGTATTTTTGACGAGTGGTGCCAATTTATTACGGCCATTGGAGAATTTTATACCTTGTAACTTTAAGAGGCCGTAGAGCTCACATTCCCAAGTTTCAATTAGCTGTAAGAAGTATGAATCATATTAACCTTCTCAAACTTCCTCATTTTGCGAATAAATTCTCTCTGAAGCGTATAGCCATACCCCACACCCCGTACCACATTCCAGGGTCAAGAGATTGTAATTTTGGCACATTTATCGAAAAGACCTGCGGTAAGTGGCTGATGTTTAGGCATGGACCTATCATTGGAAAGGTGAGATATTTATTCTAAAAATGAGGTCAAATTTATTGAATGTTACATGAAGTAATGAGAGCCTTCCATTCGCTCTAGTGCGCATATCACTTCGTATCACAAAAGGGCACTTTCCTTCCAGTCATTATAACCTGTGCACTGCGTAGCGCACTTCAAAGCAGATCGAGAGGAGTGCTGATGTGCGCTAAACAACAAAAGAACGTCGATATAAGCATCCGTGATTTTTGTCGAGAGTTTGTTGATTTTCAGTAAAGGCGGCAAACATGCATATTGTGAGGTTTTTCATTACTCTGTGATAAAAGGCCTACGTTTACTTAAGTAGTACTTTTGTAGAACGAATTCAACAACTTCAAACTAAACATCCGGCCGTGACTGTTGTTCATCTATAAGAATGCTACCTACCGGCAAGTTACAAAACATTTCGCCAGCGTACATTGTTACATTCAACGTCGTTCGTATGCGCTAAAGTGCGCTCATGTGTTCCGATGTGTTCTAACTTCAAACACCATGAACATACATATGGATCCTAAACATCCCCCCAGTGGGTGTTGCCACCGTGCATGCACCGAAAAATCAGGACCAAGCATATTGTAGCGCCGCCACTCTAGAGAAGGTGGTACTCATAAGAAAAGGCCGTGATTAAAATGGAGATACTGAAAATTTAGGTATCGGAATTGGCCTATCTATTAAAACCAGCCATTTTTGACACAGAAGCGAACCATGCCGATTGCAGCGCCAACCTATCTTTTGCGGAAAGCTAGGCAACACTGCTGCACGTACAGTGATGCCGAAGATTTAGATCCATGTGTACATTCATGGACAACACCTTGAATGGAAAACCAACTATCACTACGTTTACCAATCGATCTCCGATCGATCTGACCGGCTCAGCTCGGTATGGTAAACGGAACGAGCTAGCCAGATCGATCTGAGAAGCGAGCCGAGTCAGCCCGCTTTCCCTAACCGGTCTGAGATCTCAGATCGATCCGAAGAGGTCGGAGCGTGGCGCTCATCGTTCTTCTTTTGGTTGCCGAAGGTAAACAAAATATAATCGATATCGTTTATGGCGTGTCTTGTTGTAAGAAGGGACAGGAAAGATGTGTGCGGCTGAAATACGCAAGAAATCTCAAAATAATTTAAACTACTTAATTCGATAGTTCAATATCGATATTTTCAGACCGTGTTGGTAAACCAGGCTATCTGAGTCAGCTCGCTGCTGAACTTTCAGATCGGTCTGAACTCAGACCGATCTGAGATCGATTGGTAAACGTAGTGTACCTATATCTCGCTGAAACTAACTTCCAATTACTCATCCGCGGTGTCGTGCCTGGGAAGTCTCGCGGGCAAAGAGACGAACGAAGTATTTCAACGCGTGAGCAAAAAGAACGAAATGGGGGGGGGAAGAGGGGGTGGGGGCGTTCGCTCCAATTGTTCTTCGCTTTCCGTCGCTCACTCACTCTCGTTTCCGGGACACGAAAACTTGTTACTTCCGCCGCCCGCAGGTGCGCTGTGAGGGAATGAGGGAGGCAGGGGGTGGTGGAGTGTAAAGAGGGTTGGAAGGGGCCGCTTAAATAATTGTATCGCCTCCACAACGAAGGGGTGCCCTCCACTTCTTCATGGGCATGAGGGCCCCTGGAATTGTGAGGGGTGGGAGGAGAAAAGCCCCCCCCCCCTCCCCTGAAATATCAATCGAGAAGGGGTGGGGGGGGGGAGGCTTCGCCGTTCCGTGAAAGCCAACAATGCACTCGCTCGCTCGGCGGAGTGATACGTGCACGGCGGAAGTCCTCTCCACCGCCACCGATAGGGGCGCCGCCACACTTGGTTCGCTGAAAACAGAAGTGATAATGCCGAGTCGCTGATAAGAAATTACACTGTACTGAATTATCGCTTTTTTTTACAAAATATCAACCCTTTTTGGAGTTACAGGGAGATTTTCATTCAAGCTGATCAAGTCCGTGCAGATGGGAACACATAAGCGCACGTAGGATTGTTTGAGTGAAATTTCACCAGTTAGAATTTTATAAATTTCACTTCATTTTAAAGAAAAAACTGCCATCTTTCCAATGATATAAAAATATTAAACTTTTGCCGAACTACTTTTCGAGCAATTTGCCCAACAATATAAGCTGTTTTGCATAGGATAGATTACGACTGTACGATCCAGAGGGAGAATATTGAAAAAATTAGGAATTTGTAACTCTTAAATTTCGTAAAAAAAACTCACGATGTGTAGTTCGTATTTTTTCTCAACTGTTAGTGAAAGTAAATCAATTACCTACCCACCGGAGTAATTTTTATGGAATTGCAAAAAACCTTCTGTTTAAGAAGGTGTTTTCACCCTAAGGTGGAAAGAAAAAATGAGTCGAGTAAGAGAAGTAAAAATATGAAGATATATTTATTTAATACTACTGAGAATGTTTGTCATGTTTTACTATATTTTTGCCACATAAATGTTACAATATTTACTTCATAATTCTTAAAGACGCTGAAATGAAAGAATGAATTTATAAAATGGTCTTCATTGTGACTAGGGAACTGTCTCGGTCATATTACCTTAAGCGCACATGAACGACAATGAAGGGAACAATGCACGCTGGCGAAACGTTCAGTAATCTGGCCGTTGCGTTGGCTCATCATTGTCACGGCCGATTTTTTTAAATAGTAAACGAATTCGTGTATACTACACGGTCAAAAAGGTAAACTTTGAACCGCAGAGTAATTTAAAGCAAAACATTACCCCTGTATGACACCCACGTTAAAATCAGAACATCAATACGTAAAAAACAATCATGGATTCGATTATCGATGCGCTTTTATTTGATAGCGCACATCAACAATGCTCGCGATCATTGGGTGCCTTCCATTCGTTCTAGTGCGCCAATTACTTCGCTTAACACAACAGCGTACTTGCCTTTCATTCGTTATTCAGACCCTGTGCACTAGGTAGCGCACTTTAAAAACAGATCGGGAGCAAATTTTATGTGCGATAAACAACAAAAGAACATCGATAATGGTATCCGTATTGTTGTCAAGTTTGTTTATTTGCAGTTAAAGGCGTCAAAGATGCATACTGTGAGGTTTTTAATTAGTCAGCGACAAAAAGATAACGTTTTTAAATACTTATTTTGAACGAATTCATCAAATTTACTCAAAACATTCGACCGTGACAGCTGTTCACCCACAGAATAATATATATCGACAGTTTACAAAACACTTAGCCAGCGCACATCGTTCCATTCAACGTCATTCGAGTGCGCTAAATTGCGCTGAAGTGTTCCGATGTGCGCTTACTTCAACACCTTAAATCGAAAGCTCACTATGCATATTGAAGTGCGCTGCTAAGTGCGCAGGGTCTGAAGCGAATGGAAAGCAAATGTGCGATGTTCTGTTACACAACGAGGAGCTAACTAGAGCGATTGGAAAAACCTCTTTATTTTTAATATTTTTCTACCCTTGGTTCACTCAAACATAAAATGCTTTTAAATATTTACATAAATACAAAATAATTCATAAATATCGTCCGAGGGCAAAAAATATAATTTTAAATTAGTATAAATGAAAATGACAGAAGAATATGTATAACGTTTTTGTAATTTCCATTCGAAAATTATATTATATAATTAATTCATATTCGTCAATGATGTCATAAAAAGTTGAGCCCAACAAACAGTATTAAAGTGATGAACGAACGACCCGATTTATTGACTAATGAGTTGGAAAATATAGAACAAAAACACCATTTCTAACGAATGAGAAATATCGAATGGGAACGCATACCTCGAATAGATTCGGCAAGGTCAACGGAATCCGATGATGAGCATGACTCCTCAGGGGGGCTATTCTGTATGTTCTCGGAATTTCCGAGCCTCGAAAGTGACGAAATTATCACGTCGCAGCCTCTAAAATTTCAAATGAGACCATTCAAAAGTAGAGGTTTTTCGGGGGAAGTGACGTCACATTCACGGATTTTCCAAGTTCGACCATTTCGAGTCCTTACTGAATACGGCCCCAGAGAAAGACTCGGAAAGGTGTTTTCGTCAAAATTCCCTTCGAGGTCATCGCTAGAAGACGAATCGTCGGAATAGAACGTACACTCTATTTGTTTTTCACCAAGACGTTCATTTCCACCACTAGTGCGTCGGGGAGTACACATGGTAAGTCACAATATCCCAATAATCACTTGTTACGCACAGTGGCTACGACTTCTACACTGTGTGTCCCTCCCTTAATTAGGTCTGTGCAACAACTGACAAAGAGTAAAAGACTATTGAAAATGTTAATGAAAACATTGTCCACACGATTAACAAATCACCAGGGGCCTTATTCTGTAAGGACTCGACATGGTCGAACCTCGGAAAATCCGTGAATGTGACGTGACTTCCCCCGACAAATCTCAACTTTTGAATGACCCTATTTGAAATTTTGGAGGCTCTGACGTCAAAATTTCGTCACTGTCGAGACTCGGATATTCCGAGAACATACAGAATAGCCCCTAAGCTCGACCGTCTGAAACATTTTATCCCGTAACGACTGCAAGCTGCAATCCCAAAGTTGGCGTAACAAAGAAGGCAAATACTTGATAAATTCGAGCTCAAATGTGTTACTGATAGCCTGCACTCCCGCAGAAGAATACACTGTCTCATCAAATCGTAAAAAAGATATCTTAAATTTCACATTTTATGCATCGCTTATTGATTCAATGAAAATATTACTTTGACGCTAATGGGGGTGTATCACGGTTTTTGCTTTTTACTTTATCGTGCAGGGGACCACGACAAATGATCATTTGCAAATCATCTCTTAAAGATTCCAAAAATTATCAGAGATACTGGAGTCTAAAGTTGAATGGACGGGCAACCTTCCCATAACGGCCGTGACGTCATTTCATCCATCGCTTCTTCCCGATCTATTCTAATAGATGCCTAAAAAAGGCTTTTGCGAAGATGTTCCCTTCTTCCGGAAATACAACTGTACAAAGACTTGGAAAATATTTTGAAAAAATATCCGTATTCACCGGGAATCGAACCACGGGCCTTTAATCGATGGATGGAATGACGTCAGAGGTCGTTTTGTGGAAACAGAAAAAAATGCAACTTTCTACGATTATTTATTTGGTTATTAGGCCTTAATGTTTCGAAGCAACTCTGTAAATCTATATGAAAACATTTGCAAAATTTGATTTCAACGGTAATATCGAATAAGTATCCGAATGATAAACCCCCATTGGCGTCTCACTATTTGCACCCAGCAACACAGCATGCCATATAGCAGAGCACTAGCCAGCATTTTAAGTCATGTTAGACGCCATATGGTGGCGTGATGCAGGGAACGTGTTAAATGAAAGAATCATTCTCAATCGTTCTTTTTAAGATAAGATTCGATGTCTCGGCTCCAGTAGAAATCTGTTCTCCGAATACATATTCTTAAATGAACCGGGATTTGCTCAAATATACTGTTGCACATGATTTAAATTCAATGTATAACACATTGATGCTTCAAACCGATACTACTTCACGGTAGATAATTAGCGTTTCGGCTTAGTATTTTAAAATAAATATCAGCAGCTATAACTCATCCAAAATAAATGTATAGCCCCTTATTTACCTTGGATACCATCGAAGTAATATTTTAAGCCAGATTAACAGAAATACGGGCACTCAAAGTTGGAGTATTTTGTACATTGCTCTATTGGGGTGTGATCATGACAGGCATATATTTTTTTACTCTTAATGAGTATTAAGGAGGTTGAAGTGATTTTTTAATGTAGAGATTTGCCTGAAACGTTGCGTACGTGCTCTTATTAGTATTATCTATACTTAGAAGCGGAAATAATCGCATGTCACCGATTTGGTTTCTCGGAAATTCAACGCAATTTTAGCACGTAGCTTTATGGCACATGACATATATTTCGTAATAATTCGATTACATAAGCACAAATTTTCTTCCAAAAGACAAATAATGCATTTCATATTATTAGAACTGTCTCCTACAAATATCAAGGTATCAGACCGAGAAAAAATATTTAGATATAATTTTCGCTAAAATTTCTAATTCGCGCCGAAAACTCGTCATAACAATGCTTTAATCAAGGTGGAAAATAAATATTTTAATTGTTGCGTCAATTACGTTACTGCACGCATGGTGATTTCCACCGTATAAACTCTTGTTTGTATTTAGATATAATTTTCGTTTCAATTTCTAATTCGCCCCGAAAACTAGTCATAACAATGCTTTAATTAAGATCCCCCCTAGATATTCAATGTCCATATTCAACGGTTCTCGTAAGGCACAAGCCGGAGCGCCACGAAGAGAACAAAGGGCGGGAATAGAGGAGGGGGGGGAGAGGATTGCCCACAGAAAGCATCGGGAAGGTCTCCGTTGCTTTGGACCCAGTAAACATCTAAGAAAGATAAAGCACACTGCTTCGTCTACCAAAAATGCTTACGATTCACAATCTAGCATCTGCCCCGAACCTCCCCCATAGCCATGAGGAAGAGAATTATCTTTTTATCTTGATGTAGTATGACGCATACTGTCACAGGGCCGAGCCACTGGAGAAAAAAATCTCTAGAGGGGAGAGCCAATAGAAGGAAAGGAGTGTAGGATGACTCTTGGGGTAAATGGATCAACAATCTTCAACGCGATCGAAAAGCTGGCTGCAAGGGGTCACTATTTCCCAAATTTTAGCCTAGAAGTGGGAAATGCGCAATTTCCCAAGTGTGATTTAGCGCAGTGCTGATAGACGCCGAAAAAAGCAAAGTTCATCGAATTTGACGAATGTTATCTTCACTTGGAAAACTGGTCTACGACTCACGCACATAGGAATGCAAAGATTGAACCTTTTTTCAAATTTTAATCAAAGAAACAGCCAAGTATCTATTATGGCGGGAGCGTAAATCGGAAAATTAAGATCGTCTGCAATTGCCTTCCCTGGCAGCACTAGAGAGCAGCCTCAAGGCGAAAAATTAAAATTTTAATTCTTGCACCGATTACCGCATGCATGGTGATTTTCACCGAATAAACAGATGAACTGAAGTGAAATGTGGTGCAAGAATATTTTTCGGCTTAAATACTTGGAAAATTATTCAAATGTGCACTCAATGACTCACGATTACTGTTCCAGCCACGTTAACCATACGATTGCAGCATAAAACGGAAGATGTAATAAACCTCTTCAATAAATTCTGAAGGATTTGTAAAAACCTATGAACAGCATAAAATTATCATAAGCGAAAAACTGACATAACGAACACGCGATGAATGCTACCATCGATGGGATACGATGGAGAAACACGGCAACGTTGCATTCATCTTAATCGTCTTTCGTTTATTCATCTACTGGTTCCTTCGAGGAAGATAGGTATAAAAAATAAACATATAAACAATATTAAATGACAATGAGAACTATGGGAATTTCAACAAACTAATTAAATCAACAAGGAAACAGCAAAATATTAACAAGTTGAGGAAGAAAACTATCTGATGCACGGACGCAGCGGAAGATCAACAACTGGAGATGAGCGAGGGAAAACAATAGCATAACTCAATCCGTATTACGAGCCAACAGTAAATATTGAATACCGCTGCCAAGTCTCAGCACATCCGTCAGCCACTTTTAAAAGAAATTCTGAAGAGCAACACGAGAGAAATATCTCATTAATAAAACAAATATTAACTAGTTTTTAAACGTGAGGTGGAGAATAATTGCCTGATAACGTGCGTACATTGCGTGTAACAAACATGAGCCTTTTTCAGCTCAGTTATTGCCTGTTAATTTTTGGCTTTCCGGACGCTGAAAAACTAGTCAAATGAATAATGGTAGTAGTATTTACATTATTCAATTCGGCATTCAAAGGCATCATCGAATGCAGTTTTAGGAGGATATAATAACATATACATAATAGATTTTCGTTAAGGAGTTTCCACCGCAACTCTTTGAGTCAAAACAAATACTAAATTCCAACTTTTTGGTTAATTGGTTTAAAAAATCTTGCTTTCGCTGATGGTATGCTATAACTATTGAAAACCAATTCTGAGGTACAGAATATGCAGAATAAACCACGACTATATTTTTAATAAACACTTTTTCATAGCCGTAGACGTAAAGCTCTGGATAGGACCTTCCAGAGCTTTACGTAGACGCCGACTCCAGAGACATTTCTATGGAGTTAACACATTTTCACAACAATTAACGCAGTAATTAGCTAATAACTCAAAAAAACAAGGCGGTAATATGCATCTGTTTTATTGTTAATTAATTTACCGGGAGCTTTTTCTTCCATTAAAGTGTATCCGTGAAAATAGCATTAAGTTTATATTACATGGAGAAATACTATTTTCTCCCGTCCTCCCATTGTCGCACTTAGCGTGGTTCGGCGGTAAAAGGACATGAATGTCATTTCATTCATATTCTGAATACTTATAGAAAAGCAAGTCCTCTTATCTGATATTTTAAAAAAAAATTTCCTTTCAATTCTTTTTTTCTCGCAAACAGGACTTGAAATCACATGGTTTTAAATGGGAGAATGGGAGAAACTCAGGGAAATATATTATTTTTATATCTAATATAAATGCCATTTTCACATAAAACTGTTCACAAGAAGCGAAAAACGCCGGGAAAGTGATTAAAAATAAAATGAATGCATCTTACCACCTTATTTTTCGAGTTATTATCTATTTTATGCGATAATTGAAGTCAAAATGTGGTGATTCCATATAAATGGCGCTGCAGTCGGCGTCTATGGCTATACTAATAAAGTGTTCATCAAAAAAATATTCGTTGAATTATCTGTAAATTTTGTACCTTAATTTTATTTTTCAATATCTAATGCAAGTCATCAGGGAAAATGGCATTTTTTAAACCAAATAATCCAAAAGTTGGCATTTAGTATTTGTTTTGACTCACCGAGTCGCGGTGGAACCACCTTAAGACCATGTGATTTCAATTCTAATTTGCGAGGAAAACAGCGTGGAAAGGTAACACATTGTAGTTCAAATCGCATAGATGATATTTTTGCTATAAGTATTCAGAATATGAATAAAATGATATTTTTGTCCTTTAACGGTCAAACCACATCTTCCATTTTTTTCTTCCCAAGTTGTGATCTGGTGACTTGCTCCAAAATCACCAATACCTACCACCTTAGCGCCATTTTAATTGGACGGACAGACGAATATGCTGCACACCATAGAGCTCTCTCTCCTCGTGGCAATCAAGTGGAAGGAAGCGAATTCTGTTTCCCAATCCTTATCCCAGTGAAGGAATATAAATAGCGACGATGCTTGGGTAGAAAGGCGATAGAATTATGCATTGTGTCGTCACTTCCGCCAAAGGGAGTTAAGGGCAAAACGATGGAGAAGGGTGGGGTGGACGGAAGTACTGCCATCTGCGGTGCGATAGGGTCACCAACGAACAACCGCGAGCGCGTAATTTTGTCCGCGATAATCTCAGATAGGAATATTATGCCAATACCCTACCCGGTCCAGCAGTCTGGGTTACAAACCACGACACCGAGTCTCTCGGTGGGTATCCAAAGAGAGCTAAAAATTCGGAGCATTTGGAGTACGACTCATAAGCCCTACTAAAAAAATTAGTTTAAATGAAAGATAAATAAAATCTAAAAAATAAAAGGGTAATACACGAATGTATTTTGTTCATATATTCGCTGTATAGGCTTTCGTGCGGTGCTAACGATACTTACAAATATCTCGTAAGCCTTCAACTAACGAAAATAGCAGGGTTTCAAACAATAAACTAAATCCGATATTATTTTTATGTTTACAACATTCTACTTTGAAATTCTTACTTTTAATAATTATATATTAACCTATATCAAATTTCTCAAGAATACAGCGGTAAGTTTCTATGTTATTACCGTAAGAAGTGGTGCTACCGGTTTTGTACCAGCAAAAAGTGTGCCTTTTTTCATACAAGCTCACATTAAAAATATTTAAACAGTACTAATAAATCGCAAAGTAAACTATTTGGACGAACATATAAATCATCGTTCATATGGAGTTTACTGTGTTGCAATAGATTTATTGGTTAATGATATATAACGTCTCATAGTTGGGTATCTCGACTTTTTGCGTGGAAAGTAGTGGACGGGTTTCAAATCTGACGCCACGCGCTCGAATGGGCGTTTAACACCTGTAACTCATATATCTATGAAAAATGTAAAATTATTCTTTCGAGTTAATAACACATTTCAACCTTCCAATGTATTTTCTAATAAGTATCGAAGAACTTGGAGGAGCAAAGCACATCCTTCCCATAGTAGGTACTATTAATATCCTTTGCTTAATTATTATCTTCATAAATGTAACTTTGCACATTCTTTCTCAATTTACTAGAATTGGTATGAAATGCTTAGAAACGTATTCTACCGTGACATATGCTACCACTTGGACATTTGTATGCCTTTAATTTACTGTAAGATTAATTTATGCCAGAAGTGGAAATATGCCAGGAATATCGAATACAGACGTCAATATAACTAAAGAAATTAACTGATCCCAAATCAAGAATTACCTTGTATAAAAGATGTGGAATGAAGTTTTCGAAAATGGTTAAAGGATGGCTTTTGTCTCATGAAAATGTGGAATGTTTTTTTCTGATTTTATATTAACTAAAACTAAAAGTCTATCATTACGCAGCAAAAGTATGTAAATGGCATATACGTTAACCATTAATCGTGCCTCACTTCCGGTCATGGACCTGGGAAAATTGTAAATTCAAGGGAGTGAGCATAAATGTCATGGATTACGGAAAGTAAAGCAGAGTTCACATGGATCCGGTACGGGTGCGGAATGAAGAACGCGGAAAAGCATATAGCCAATCACACTCCGCCATTCCACAATTTCCTCGCTTGTGATTGGCTAGATGTATTTTCGCGTTCCGCAATCCGCACCCGTTCCGGATCCATGTGAACTCTACTTAAACATTCAGGTTTTTTACATCAGCCATACAACAACTGAGCAGGTTAAATTTATCTGGTTTTATGGTTAGAGTATAATGTAAAACAAAACGAAGGTACAGAATATACTGTAGCACCAAAGCGATTAAATCATTTTTTATATCACTCCCCATATATTTTATTTCAGTTCTAGATAGGTACCATAAAACAGCGAGTCTTTATCTACCGCCAAGCGTAGCAACCTCGTCAACATTAAAACAAAGACAATCAACGAACTAACTTATTTAGACATCCAAAATAAACGATAAAAATAACGATCAAATTCACTATTTACAAGGCATGATTTTAGAGCCTTTTTTATACATTAAGTTGCGAGTGTTTGATCATATATTATCACCCTATCGTAACAATATTACGTAAACATCTTTAATTTAAAATACGCTTATGCATTAAACACTGTTTACACAGCTATTATAAAGGAAGTTACGAGCCATATATATATATATATATATATATATATATATATATATATACTTTTAAAACACAGGCACACGAAAATTAAAAGGACACTCACAGAATAATTCGCGGACGTTTCGACGGGCAAGCCGCCATCGTCAACGACTAGAGTCTCTTGTCATTGACGATGGCGGCTTGCCCGTCGAAACGTCCGCAAATTATTCTGTGAGTGTCCTTTTAATTTTCGTGTGCCTGTGTTTTAAAAGTATATTTATATTTGTGTTTTTATTCTCCGAGTGCGGTTTCTCAGAAGATATTATATATATATATATATATATATATATATATATATATATATATATATATATATATATATATATATATATATATTAATGACGGTACTTGAATAACAATAGTGTGTTAGCGTAATAACCTAAATATTTCTACCCATGGCTACGGAGTTTCATTTTTCCGTACACTAAACAATTTCAGACGCATAAAACTTCGACGCTCAAATCGATGTCAGTCATCGAAGCAGACTAACCAGTGAGAGTGCGGTAATTCATACATCGGGTGACCAGATGCAGGCGTATAAAAAAGAGGACAAACAGCTTCAAAAAGGAGGTCAAAGTTTAAAAAAAGAGGATACACGGAAATATATTGGCCACTGGGACGTAGGTTCCAGCTCCAAATATTGTACATTCTGCTTCTTATTCAGTTTATCCTTTCTTAAAGGCAGGATATTTGTGTACAAGAACATCTGAGAATGTAGGCTTGCGTTTTGGCATTTCCCGATATTTTCTGAAACTGAGCAACTTCCACTGAGATAGCATTTATTACACGACCGGTTTCGCTTTTTACAGCATCTTCAGGTGCTCCTTTAGGTAATCCTAATAATCCTGGCCTTCAGGTACTCTTAATAATCCCGATATTTTATAAAACTCACTCGTTCCTATAAACAACAGATCAAACATAGATCAAACATGTAACTAAGTATAACCAAGACAACGCTATAACGGAACTAAAAATACGCAACGGGAATTTTAAGTAATCGATAGTTGCACCGGTTGCACTTCCGCTTATCTATCGATCCATGATCAGTAGTGAAAAATCGATAAAATCGACGATCCTGCGGCCACTTGTTGTTAATTAATTAAAGAAAAAAGCAATAGAACGGGAATATTGCAAATATGATTTTATTAAGGACAAATTTGCGAAATAGGAGGACAATTCAAAAATCCGCCCGGACAAAGAGATAAAAAGGAGGACATGTCCGGATTTATCCGGCCGTCTTGTTACCCTTCTCATACATGACAAGTCTCACGTAATTTTTCGGCCATACCTAAAAGGCAAGAGGGAGTCAGCCGAGCAAAAGGCAAATAAAAGAACCGATTTCAACCGGTTGGCCAAATGAAAAGCACTTGTTTCTAAAATGACCAGTTACTTTAACGGGTGGCCCCACTGGGAGCAATTATCACTTCTCCGACCAGTCCACCTCCGAAGTTCGCCACGGAGCAAGACGCAATTCGAACGAATGACAAGAAGCGAGCATACGGAGGAAGTTTATCCCTCAAAGTTACGTCAAGTTTCCAATACCAACATTCCAACTGTGGTAACTATCTACCCGCATAATGCTAGTAATGGAAACTCTCGAAAACTACTACCACGGTAGATAATCTGACTAGGCTACCCTAGATAACCAGGTCATTCGCCTTTCGTGGTACCTTTTATGTCGTAGGAATTCAAGTACGACTAAAACCTAGTAAGATGGAGTTAAGGTGGACCTGGCCTCAAAGTTATTTATTCAAAAAATTCTGAAAACATAAATATGGCATATTTGAAGTGCGTATAATGAACTGAGATGAAAAAATAGGGTTTCCGGGCTAGTTTTACTGAAATTCATTGAAAATTGACGAGAAACTTAATTTTAATATAAAGGTGCATAGAATGTCAATGACCAATATTGGTCTCAAATACTCAGATTTGATTCTAAACTAAGATTACATGTCTTCAATTAATTTGTTTGAAGAACAGATATTAGAACGATTTCAGGAGTTTAGTTAATACTAATAGCTTCATAGTTTATTTTAAGCGATAACATTTTACTTGCACCGTCGATTGTGTTTTTTAAATAAATAAACATTTGTTTGTTATTAATGTCTGTGGTGACTATAAACAACTTAATGATAAATTGATTGAATAAACGATATAGGAGTGAATCCTCATGAGAGATAATTGGAGTTAAAACTGCATTTGCATTAATATGCATTAGATACAATTTTACTGGATTTATCTTTAAATAGACTGATTAATTAGAAAAACGTTTAATTAAGACTTTTATTTATATATTAAGTATAAAAGTTCTGTTGTGCGTTCACAAACCAGTACACCCATTTATTTTTAAGAATACCATGTATCTGAAATAGATAATATACGAAATTAAGGATTTAGGAGAATTATGACGGGAAGAATGTTCTCCACTTAAGAAAGAATAGAAACAACGCAGCATGACCATGTAAAGAGGATGCAATATGGTCGATGTCAAAACGAGCACTATACCTACGGGCTACATTCCAGGCGGTATAAGGAAAAGAGTAAGGCCGGAAGTATTACATGTTAAGATGGTGGCCCTAATGAAATATATGGCTGCGAAAGAAGGAAATAGGAGTATCAGAGAGGAACGGGGATACAAAAGCGGAACACGACAGCAGTCGTGGGAACTCTACCTTATGAAGAAAAAGTTAAAACTGAAGAGATTTCATCCCATGGAGATTCTGAAGACATGGAAGATATTTTTATTTCAATGAAGAAGCAAAGAGATTATGACAAATTTCAATTGTTTGCGTAAGGCTACAACTCACCAAAATAAATTTACTGATATGGTTAAAGTTTATCTCTGTAAATAGTAACTAGTTAAAGTTTAAAGTTACTTTTCTGAAAAATTTACTGATTAAAGTTAAAGTTAATCTCTGAAAAAAGTAAATAGTTAACGTTTTAAGTTACTTTTATGAAAAAGTCACTGATTAAAATTAAAGTTAATCTCTGTAAAAAGAAACTAGTTAACGTTAAAAATAAGTTTTCTGAAAAATTTACTGATTAAAGTAAAAGTTAATCTCTGTAAAAAGTAACTAGTTAAAGTTAAAAGTTAATTTTCTGAAAAATTTACTGATTAAAGTTAAATTTAATATCTGTAAAAGGTAACTAGTTAAAGTTTAAAGTTACTTTTCTGAATTGGTAATTGATTAAAGTTAAAGTTAATCTCTTTAAAAAGTAACTAGTTAAAGTTAAAGGTTACTTTTTTGAAAAATTTACTGATTAAAGTTAAAGCTCACCTCTGAAAAAAGTAACTAGTTAAAGTTAAAAGTTACTTTTCTGAAAAAGTAACTGATTAAATTTAAAGTTTAAAAAATTACTTTTACGTTAAAATATACTTTGCAGTTACTTTTAAGAAACTTTTAAAAGGTAGCTTTTAAAAGCTATTATTCGCAATTGGGATAAAATAAATGCAAACATTTCTGCGCTGATGATGGAATGCCAGTTTTGTACCTTGCGGACATGGTCTTCGAGTGATCTCGTTTTTTCTCGTCTGAGGGTGCGTTCCTAAACTTTGGCGGTCACTCCACTCAACCCCGCTTTTGTTTGGATGTATTTTTCTGGGCCTACACATTAATTTCTTGTGCAACGGAACAGCTGTATTGCATTCTTAGACACCATTTTATTTTCCCCTTTGTCTGTTGGGAAAGCTTCGCGCCCAAATTCGAACAGGTCGACATACGCCAAAAATTAACGAAAAAAGTTAACTGAAACATTGTATCAGTTAATGTATAATTTAAACGATTACAAGTTAAAATTTATCTCTTCTTAAATGTAAGGGGTAAGTTAAAAGGTTTAACTACATTTTTAACGGTTAATTTTAATCGTTATTTTTTTAAATCGTTATACCCAACTATGTTGTGGTGGTATAGTGGGTAGAGCCCTGGGATACCGATCGCAGGGTCCCGGGAAGACTCTTTGGACACCCCCTCGGAAAATCCTCGCGGTGCGACAATCTGATTCTCCGAACTTCGTGTAAAATCGCAGGTGGCCAAGGGAAAGGAACACTGGCCCCTTTATCCTGAATGTGTGAATTTCACACGCCAATGGCTTAGTACGGGGTGAGCTCTACTCTCACCTTTCAAAAACCAACCTTCGGGTTGAAACACTTAGTGAAATACATTGATATTTTTAAACTTTATGAATAACCTCTTCATGTATTAAAACAAGGCAAAGGAGAAAATAAATAAGGAACACGAATGAACCTCTGAAAGTGATTCTTTTTTGTGAGTTGATTTTTATCAAAGAGGTACCTTAAAAAAGGCAGGGTATGCATCGTAATTACGTTTCTCAAAAATGTTGTTTTCTTTCTTTTTTCAACTCTCTTCAATTATTTTGTTAAAGAGTCTATACGTCGTATCATTTAACACTTCGTTTGAGTGACCTCCTCTACCAGTGTGAGGATTTCCTAGAGGACTACGAAGAAATTTCTAGAAATGTCTACCATACTCATGCTTTACAATGGGTTGAGTGGGTTTTTTTTGTTAAGAAAGATGAAGGGTTATATCTCACTGTTGGGGATGAGTGAGTGCTTGAGAGGGCAAGCAGAAAATGAGATGAAAAATCATACGAAGCACAGTCCTCATGATGACTCATTGCCGCAGATTACATTCGCCAAGTACATATCACCTAACTACTTCGATTGCCCTGGGGGGTTATTCTGTAATTCCACTTACGAAACAGAATTTTCGGAAGAGCACCAACTCAAATGAATGATACAATTGAGCCACTCCGCTCTCGAAGTATTCACGGAGTGAGTGCTGCCACTACCCATGGCGGCGTCACGATAGACTTTAAAAGACAATCATGGAACTCGGAAATACGTAAAAGTAGAAAATCTATTAAGTTACAGAGGTTACTTGGACTAAAATACAAAGTACTTTTCAAACACAATAACAGGAAACTCACCTTGCGAATTTCGCGGCATTTTTGCAAATTCGGAAACAACAGCACCGTCAAATCGCCTAGCATTTAGCAGGCGATTTGGAAGCTCAATTCCACGACCGAAAGAACTGGAAAATGAACCATTCTCGGTCGAAATGAACGAGTCAATGGTGTCACCATCTGGTGTACACGGTTTACAACTCCACTTTCGGTAATATTCTCCATATGAGGAGCAATCCGTGACGTCATGTTCCGTGAGGTGAAATTACAGAATAACCCCCCCGGATCAACCGCAGCGCTGGGGACCTTTCGCATGTTTGCTTCACGAGTGCCCGCCATTGGGCATTGCAAGAGCCTCTCGCTTCCTCAACCCCCAGGCGTTTATTCGGTTTTTACCTTCCACCTTATGATCCAAGACTATCCCAGCCCATTCACATTCCATTACTCACGCCTGTAACTCACGGTGAATTTTTCTGCAACAGAGCTTTATTAGAAATAAACACAGTTCAAACTGTAAATATGACCTGAATCTTTCCATTCAAAGTTTCAGAAAAACCGATGTATCGTAGAAATTAAATCGTTAGAAAGCACAAGATTGGGCTTTTTTCATTCACTTCATCTTTATCTACATCTACGAAATACCCTGAAAGCCCACCTGAAGGGTGTGTGGCAGGGGGTGAGTAGTCACCAACATGCATTGCACTATACCCAAATTAAAATTAGTGCAACTACGACATTTGATGCATTAGCATACATCGCTAATTCTTGTCAGGAGGCGAAGACTCACAAGCATGCACTACGCTACAGATACGCTAGCAATGTTAGAGGAACCGTTAGTATTTATGTATATTGCAAGTGCATAAATGGACAGAGATTCAAGAGTAATGCTGAAAACATACACAGCGTGCTGTTGGCACTAGGCAGTAGATAAGGATGCAATTATTAGGGAATAAATCAACTAACTACCTACACTATATATCGACAAACCTGGTTAAAAGTCTCATTGACAGCTGTTATGGTCTCTTATCGTTCGCAGGAATAATGACATTTGTCCGTTCTGCAGTCTAGTTCCCTAATTTTATTCTCATTATTTGATCTACCGTAGTAAGTCGATTTCGCAAAATATCATTATTGATGCTTCAGACCCTGACAGACATTATTCAGGAGAGCAATCCACAAAACAGATTGGGAGCATTGATGACGTGCTCCGGAGTGTGAGATAGAGATGAAAAGTTCTTCGACAGTCGCAAACGTGATTCTTTTATGTGAGTTTATTTTTACCAAAGATGTGAAGCACAGATCATGCAAAGTTTTTAATTACTTATTGGCAAAAATGTTTCTTTTTTTTAAGTATACAAATTCAACAATATGCGTATTAATTGAATAATTATCAACGGAAAAAAACAATTGCCTTCAATTTGACGTCAAATTTAACAGCATTGGTTCACAAATAAGAAAAATGTGATACATATAAGCAATCTCTGACAAAATTGTAGGGACACATTTTGGAAGGAAAGTCATTTTTTCTAAAATGTTTACCGAGGTAATTATTGGTTCAAAAAAATCAGAAAAAATTAATTTGAGCATAACTCATGCATACCAATGCAAGAAAAAATAATTAAGAAAACCCGTGTCATGAGGGCACGAGACTTTCCTGGGGGGCTATTCTGTATGGCCTCGGAATTTCCGAGTTTCGGCAGTGACGAAATTGTGTCGTCACAGAGACGAAAATTTCAAATTACGCCATTCATGAGTTGAGATTTGTCGGGGGCATTGACGTCACATCTACGAATTTTTCGAGGTTCGAATGTGCCGAGTCCTGACTGAATAAGGCCCCTTAAATTAGGTGATTTGATCTGGACGTCCATGGGTTGAACGAACTCGTTAGTTATTCACTGAAAATTCGGCCGTGACTTGTGTGCCTACAGAATGCCACCTATCGGTAGATAATCGACTGTTTCGTCTGCGCATATCGTTCCATTCAAAGTCGTCCGTGTGCGCTAAAGTGCGCAGATGTTTTCCTTCGATATTCGGGAACTTCAGCATCTTAAATAAAAAGCTTCCATTAAAATAATAGCAGTATTACAAGAGAATTCAAACTTGTTATAATGGAGATCTTCGTGTTGAGGGATGTGAATCATTTCCTCCCACTTTCAAGAGAACATCTCCAGCCGAGGCTCCGCCGGGCCGTCGTCTTCCAAGACATCTGTGGAGGAGTTCCGAGCTTGCCGTTTGTCAAAGGAGAATGACCCGACGGAGATGGAGGGGATGGAGGGGGGGGGCAGACAAAGCCACGGAACGCGGTGGAAATATTTCTCCTCTTCACTCAGTGAGGATGCAAGAGTAGAATTACTTCACGAAATGCAAATACGTATCGTAGCAACGCATATGTTCCAGAAACTGAATGAGTTTGACCCATTTTATGATTCGAGCGCTCACGATTTACATTCAAAAGCACAGGTGCGCCGCAGTGCAACGTGACGCAATCGCAGGGGTCGCTCGACTTGATACATGCTGCTCTATCGATATCAAAGGAAGAAACGACCGAGATATCGAACGACCCTGAAGGCGTCTTTAAACATGGAAGTTGGCTTCCACGGAAGTGGCGAATTTGGCGAAGTGTCGATGTGTATCGCTAGCGTATCCCATTAAAATAATATCGGAAGTAAACAATAAATATGGCTATTTGGAAAAGTTCCGAGAACCGGAAATCGATGTTTGTTCTCCACGAACTACAAAGCCATTCGTGCAACTTATACTTTAAAAAAATGAAATTAAACAAATGTTTATCTATTAAATGTATTGGGGGATATGAATTCCGTCGAGATATGGTGGAAGTTTTCCATTATGGACAAATGAAAAAACGTAGTGAACTCCACAGTTAATTTTATTAAGACGACCTAGGTTTCGACACGTTGTGTCATCTTCATGACACAACGTGTCGAAACTTAGGTCGTCTTAATAAAATTAACTGTGGAGTTAACTACGTTATTTCATTTGTCCAAAATGTATTAGGTTTTAGCATTATTTACACATTACTATTCAACACAAGAACAGTGACAAGTTTTTCTCTATAGCAATCTATAGGTATAAAAAACATCTTTAAATAAACATGTAAGTATGCACATTAATAACAAAGGTCCTTGTCCAGAACATTAATTCGTTATTTAGATCTGTAATTTCGGTCATGTGATCAGGATTTCACCGGATGTTATTCGATATTATCGCAGAATCTAAATGCTTCCGGAAAGCAGAGTATAAGCCGATCTATTTTCCGTATAAGTTGGAACTATGGTCGATCGTACACAGATTGTTACGCCTATCGATACTACCTACCGGCAGGTTAAAAAAACATTTCGCCAGCGCACATCGTACCATTCAACGTAGTTCGTGTGCGATAAAGTGCGCTTATGTATTCCGACGTGCGCTTTCTTCAACACCTTGAATGGAAAGCAACCATAGTAGTCCGCGCTTACACATCGAAATCCTCCTTGAAAACTTAATTATTTTTTTTCTTAATTAATTAATTTCTAATTTGTAAGGCTCCTGCTTCAGAAGTAACTCCCATGCGTAAAGATTTTGCCTCGGTGGCGGCGGAGTAACGTCCTCGCCTGCTAACCCAAAGGTCGCGGGTTCGAATCCCCCCTGGGGAGGATTTTCCACTTCCCAGTACATGGTTGTTTGTGCTTGTCCACTGTTGATTGTTAAAATACCCCGATGTAAAGGCCAATATGTGCTGTTTTCGGTGGTAATATAAAATAAAATAAAATAAAGCCGCCATTGACGCAATCGCACTAAGGTGACTCCTCTGCCGGCACCTGAGAGTGCCGTAATGGAGAAGACGCGACGCATCGCGCGTTCCCGTGGAAACCGTGGCGTCGTTTACACCGCACGCGCGAGGCGACCGACAATGCCGCGCCGAGAATAGAATGGGGGAGGGGACGAAATAGGAGAGGGGAGTGAGTTCCTTCTTATTGTCCCCTCCTTCCCCTCTCATCCCTCCCCACACAACCGCCTCCCCCCCCACCTCCATCTCTCCCCCGTGCATCGGAAAACGGTGATTCGGCGCCATGGCAACCACCGGCCGGCTCGCTCCACGTTCGCGAGAAACAAGGAGCTTCTTCCTTCCTAGTCGTCCGCGGGAGGGATTGTCCCGTTATTCCACCGTTTCAAAGGTGGGGGAGGGAGGAAGAAGAAGAATCCGCCGGGAGAGAGGCCATCATCATCTTCGGGGAGGTGGGAGAGAAGAAGGGAGAGGGGAAGAGAGAGACAGAGACGTACCGCCGGACAGACGGATACAAACACACCTTTACGCATCTAATACATAACATAACAAAGAGGTTAGAAGTATAAGGAGGTGACAGGTGCGTCTAGTGGCTCGGAGAAACAGGTGACCGAAACGGGGGTTGATGGGAAGGATTTGAGTGTAGTAGGCGGGGTTGATCCAAGCGCAGGTGAGCAGTGCTTGAAAGACGAAATTTGAGGACAGCTCGGCTAAATTCGGTCAAATGCTGTAGAACAGGAGAGCGGTGCTAAAATGAGAAGTTTGATAACATTACGGCAACATCCGGTCAAATGCGCAAGAAGACAGCCTTTCGAATAAAAAAACCATAAGTGTATGGCACTACTAACTACATGTATAAGTAGTACCATGCGCAAGTGTACCTCAAAATGCCCTTTTGAAATTCGCACATGATCGTACCAAGATGGCGTATTTTTGCCACGGGGTACGAGCGCTACTGTCACTTTCATTTACCTCTAACCTCCCTGTAACTTCAGATATCTTACGCCAACGGTCGGCTACAGGAATGTGTACACAGCCACATTTTACAAAATATGTAATTACCAGCCGGGCGAGAGCCAACCCTAAATAATGGTCTTCTCAAGGAAAAGGATGCAGTAAGGATAATGCTATGATATATGTACTTACCTGCATTCTAAAGAAAAAATACCTTCCTCAGAATAACTATCAATGGTAAACACTTGGCTTTGTTAAAAATTATACACATACTTCTGGTTTAATAATCACATAAACAAATAATTTCAGCCAATATTCATCGTATTAGGAACACTAACAAATAAAAATTGTTATAACGACTCATAAATAAGATCTTATAGATAATAAGGGCATAAAATATTGGAAAATCAATTTAATCAACGTTTTCTTGGCGTGCCCCCAACAAACCTTTCGCGGGTCATCTGGTGGCATGCGTACCACAGGTTGCCGATCGCTGCCTCATACACCACATTCGCTATGACGGACATCACAAATAGGGAATGTCTATGGTAGTAATTCACGTCATAAACATTAATATTTACTAGTCACTAAATCCTCAAATTGAGCCCCATTTACAAACAACACGCCAATTTAGAACATGTTGATATGTGAATATGTGAGATGCAGGTTATTGGCCGGCTGTTGGTTGGCGGTAACCATTCACCAATGGACGTCACTCGTTTATGGGTTTTAGTGGCATATTATGGGTCATCTCACCCAATATCAGCCCCTTCTTTCATTCGCCGCCTATTTTAGTCCACGACTGTTCGTTCGTCGATTGAACTCGCCCATTTCGCTGCCAGGGCCCCTAAAACCTAAAGGGGTTCGCGGCCAGGTGGACGCACTCGGCAGATGTTAAACCCGAGAATACCGCGCGGAGTAATAAACGACAAAATTACGAGAGAGGCACTAATTGGGCAAAGGAGAGTGGTGGACAGAGCAGAGAAAGAAGAACACGGAGAAATTCAAGAGACTTGAGACGTATGTAACCGTAAATTAAGGCCATTGCATTAGAGGTGGAAAGAGAAAATGTAACATTAAATATCAGAGGCAAGGCAGGAAACTATCTAAAACCAGAAAAATTCAGAAATGAGAGGCAAATGAGTATTGGTGGAATACAGTGTTGTCGGAGCGAAACGGCTGCAGCCGCAACTGTTTCGGTCATACAACTGTTTTTCTAATAATTGTTGCTAACAACAGGTTAGTATCGTGATCGTACCGCAACCGCCGCGCCGTTACGCTCTGTGCTGAGAAGAGGCAACTGGTAGCTGAAGCTGAATTTTTAGTCTCCTATTCTGTTCCTGTTGCACTGCACCTGTTGCAGTCGGTTTCCGGTTTATTCAGCCAACACATGTCCGCCCATCGTTGCAGATATAATTATAACTGTGAAGTATCTTTCATTAATCCAAATGAAATTGTTACTTTATTTGAGTGAAAGAGTTCTTATTACGTATAAAAGCGTATCAGGCTTCAATTTGTGGAAATATTTTATGTTCATTTCAAATAAAACAAAGTTGGTAAATTTCCACGCAGTATAAAATAAAAACACATTTAAAATACACCACCGACCAAGGTTTCGACACGTAATGCCAATATCAAGGTATAACTTTCTCAGAAACTCCGCCATATATACGCCGGGATGGAGGTGAGGCTGTGGGGGGTATTAAGTATTATTCAAGTGGGTATTAAGTCACAGAATCGCCTCTGTTAAACCTTGTTCTCCCTCCCGTCCGACAATATGATGACCATGCCTCCTGACCTTCACCACCAATAGCTTTTTCTGTGCTCTACCCCCCCCCCCTTTTCCTCTTTTGTTCCCCCTCTGTGACTTAATACCCCCCCCACCCCCTGGCCTCCATCCCGGGGTATATATGGTGGAGTTTCTGAGAAAGTTATACCTTGATAGTGGCATTACGTGCCGAAACCTTGGTCGGTGGTGTATTTTAACTGTGTTTTTTATAATATATTGTGTAGAAATTTACCAATATTGTTTTATTTTTACTTGAAATAAGTTCTTATTACTTAGAATACATAAATAACTACCACCCATGTTCTAACAGCGCCGATCGGTTGCCTGTTGTTTGTTGTGCCACTAGCCTCTAGCTGTTGTCCGCAACATGGCGTTTCACGTAACTGCTTTGTTTTGAAACTGTTTTGTTTTGAGACTGTTTCGGTTGCGAAACAGTAGCAATGAAACTGTTGTGTTCTTTTAGAGCCACCACTAGAAATAAGACGCTGGGGAATTCTTAGGCAAAGTAATCAAGCCGGTTGGTTTAAACTTGGAGAACAGAAATGTGACATGAATGAGGATAACCTTGTCTAAGAAATGTAATAACCGCAGTGGAAAAATAGCAAAGGAAAACGACAGAAAATTCAGCAGAACTTATTAACTCGCACAATCACTCAAAAGTTTAGAGCTAGAGAAAGATTCTCAGAGCTTGGACGTAGTAGGGCTAAATAGAGGAAGGAATTCAGCCTGCAGACCTCTTTAATCTCAATCCCTTCAATTCCTGAAGAAAGTAAAATGAATATAAACGATATGTTTCTATTTGATGAGGGAACTAGCGAAAAAACGCGAAGAAGAGACTGGTGAAGAGTTTTGATATGGAGTGTAGCTTTGCATGATGCAGAAAAGTGGACTCTGAGAAAATAGAACGAGAATAGACTGCATGTGTTTAAGATTTGGGTGTGGAGAAGAATGGAGAAAGTGCAGCGGACGGAAAGGAATAGAAATGAAGTTTTTTTAAAGAATAAGAACAGAATAAATTATGTTTTTAATACTTGTATACGATTTACCTAAGAGCTCCGTTTTTGCCTTAAGATTAAGCTCTATTTCAGCATAAGAAAATTTTATTTTCCTAGGCAACCGCAGCATTTGCTTTAAATAGGAATTCAAGCTTAAGAACATTATTTCTTGGGTTATGTTATCAATATGAAAAACAAAGCCAGATTTTAGTCAGTGTATTTCTCACCCCAAATACTGAATTGGGACATCTCTGAATTTTGAACGTCACATTGGAAGGATTCTTTTGATCCTATGCAACAATTTTAGGTTTTTCTTCTTCCGCCTGGGTTGGAACATGCGCCCTCTCCAGTACATAGAAGAAAAAATTAAATGGCCATAATTTTAAGATCCCCACACCATAGGAATTCCATCCTTTGGATTTCTTATACTGGGTGTTTCAGGAGGAAAGAGCAATATTTCTGGAGGAGGTTGGGGACGTGATTGTAAGCATTTTTGGTCCTATGAACATGGGGTCGCAACTCCTTAGTTACCGAGCTATGGCAACGCAAACATTTTGTCACAAGCATACTGCAGTTACCATGAAAACCCCCAAAAGCAGTGCCATCCAGCAACACTTACAAAAAAAACTGGTCTAAATTGTACTTAAAGTTTGTATCTTTCTTTTTCTGCCAAAATTTACGCATATTGCTCACATATTCTAAAATGGTAACTGAAATTGTCAACATTTTTCTTCTTCAAAAAATTATTTTTTAGAATAACGTTTTTATTTTGAGATATACGAAAAGGTTAATATAGTCACTAAAAATGGAAAATTTAATTTAATTTCCATAACTGGTAAAATTATTTTCGTATCTTAATTTTTAGCGAAGATATGGCATCATAAACGGTACCGTTACTTGAGCACATTTTTCGACGGCTCTCTTCCATGCATGGAACTGATATTGATTTACCGATAAAGACAATTACCTTCACCAATCTAAGCTTGAGTACTAATTTTTAAACGTTGTGAAAAGAATAACCAACCAATGAAACCCAAATTTAGGTGTTTTTGTGAACCAAATGAAGTAAGCAATCAAGCGGCAACAAAGATCTCAAGTGGAGATTATATCCATGGATTAATTATCGATCACTGGCGCTGAGATTCATTGTTTAAGAAGCTTTTTCAACTTATAAGATCTTCTAAGGATACTAAATCAATTGCATCATTAATTCTTGGATATGCTGTCAATGTAATGAGACTGAAAATAATTTTTTGAAGAAGAAAAATGTTGACAATTTCAGTTACCATTTTAGAATATGTGAGCAATATGCGTAAATTTTGGCAGAAAAAGAAAGATACAAACTTCAAGTACAATTTATACCAGTTTTTCTTTGTAAGTATTGCTGGATGCCACTGCTTTTGGGGTTTTTCATGGTAACTGCAGAATGCTTGTGACAAAATGTTTGTGTTGCCATAGCTCGGTAACTAAGGAGTTGCGACCCCATGTTCATAGGACAAAAAATGCTTAAAATCACGTCCCCAACCTCCCCCAGAAATATTGCTCTTTCCTCCTGAAACAACCTGTATATAGGCAAATGGGAGAGAAGGTAGAAATATACCAACAGATATGTCTGGGTTAAAAGATGTATGGAATTAAAAAGTAAGACAAGAGAAGGGTGAAGAATGAAGAAAATGACTAGTGACCGGGGGTAGGTGTAAGTAGTTAATCGAGACCCCGACAAGCCAATGGCAGTTTGGTGAACGGAGCTAAAAAGAAGAGCTACTAAAACACAAAAAAATGACTGACTTATTTATTACAATCCAATGGGATAGACCATGCAGAAGACATTCATGAACTAATTCAAAAGTAGTCCACGACTGAATTATCCTGAGCATACAACGACAGAACTTTCATTGAATGTTCAAGTGTGAACAATTCGTTTGAGACTGTTCATAGATCGTTCGTTTCCATTCCACAAAGAATTATTATTCAAAAATGCTCCCTGGTTGAACATCTTTAAATCATGTATATTTGAATTGTCTAGTGACAATGTTCATTCTACATTCTAGGAATGTTCGCGGTGATGTTTAGTTTAAACAAAACTCAAATGGTAACGTCGAAATATTTTCATAGATTTTATTTTGACTTTTATTGCTGGCTCTGAAGTCAGTTGTGTTTTATGTGATTTTGCAATTTGCATGGTGTGTGCGGCGTGTTGAATTTTGTCCTGTTGCGAGTTGCAAGTATAGGTATGTATATTGTATAGGCATATCATGTGCAGGCATGTGATAACAGTAGTATTATTCCGATAGGTAGGAGGAGATATGACGATTCTATGGTATAAATAGACAATGTGATTCTACGATAGTAGCCTTCGGAGATAAAGAATATTGATAGAATTTTAGTAGTGCTCACTGAACGTTCTTACACCATCTTTTGGACAATAAATTCCCCCCTGGTAAGGAATGCTTTTTACAATCTTCCTCTTTTCTACTTCTAAAATTGAATGCAAATTTAGCCAAATTTAATGGTTACGGCTGAAAACGGGGAGTTTAGGTAAGGAATGCCCAAAAACCTACCGATCAGTTGGTAGAATACCCTGCGATAATGAACGGTTTAGTTTCGTAATCCCTTAAGGATGTTCCGACGTGACTGTGTGAGTCAAAACAAATACTAAATCAATACAATTTTTTATATTTTGTCCAAAAATTCCTGCTTGCATTACCTATAGAAGCATTACCACAACATGCATTACCTATAGAAACCCAATAGTAAGGTACAACATATACAGATTATTCCACGAACGTATTTTAAATGAGCACTTTTTTCCAGAGATAGGAGCCGACTGCAGCGTCATTTCCTACGAATTACCGCATTTTGGCTTCAATTATGACATTAATTCTTCAATAACGAGAAAAATAAGGTGGTAATATGCCTATTTTTTATTTTTATTCAATTTATCTGGATTATTGCCTTCTTATAAAAAGTTTTCCGCAAAAATGGCATTTATATTAAATGGAAAAATACTATTTTCCCCGTGTTTCTCTCATTCCCCCATCGAACACCATGTAATTTCAAGTTCAATTATAGAATAAAATAGCGTGGAAAGGTGTTATTTTGTTTATCATATCAGATAGAGGATAACTTTTTCTACAAGTAGACAGAATATAAATAAAATGACACTTAAGTCATTTTACGGTGGAACCACCTTAATTGTAAGTGAAGCGTGGACTTTCTCGTAAAGTTCTTAAGGGCTTCGTAAACGGTATCCAATAAGTCCCAGAATCACCAGACAGCTGAACGGTGGGCGCTGAAGTGTTCTCCAAATGCTCGACCAAAATATGGCATGAAAGCGCATGTTCGGCTGTTTCCGGCGAACCACGATGGGTCAGGGGCCTCCGGCTGTTTGGCCAACAGAACTAAAAGGAACCGGGTGCGTTTCTTTTGGTAATCGCCTCAATAACTGTAACAGAAACACGAGAAGTAATTACGTGAGATAAACAGCGCCATTAGAAAATCTCAATAATTTCCACGTGCAAATTAATGAACTCTTAAATTGAACGAATACGACGATTTTAATGTCGTTTTCGAATCGAAGAAAAAAAAACATTTTAATTGCTCAAAAGTTTCCTTTCATAATCCAAGGTGCCCGTCTTTCTTCCCTCTAAACTCTCTCACCCCCATCCAACGCCCTCTAGCGTCACTACGTCACTTCCGCCCGAATGTACCTAATTGGAGGGGGGAAGAGAGTGATGGACGAACGGCACCTGTGTTGGCTCGTTTCGTAGATTAAACGAGAGAGCAGATGGCGTCTCGACGCACTAAGTGAAGACCGTTTTTCTCCAATAATTATCCACGTGAATATCACGCGGAATTCTTACACATATTTTATTGAAAATACACCGCATTTTTTTTAACATTATTTCAATTTTGCCTTTTTCTAGATAAATCCTCACATCACAGTAGCAATTCCGTAATTATTACTAATGTTATCAGCTAGTAGTGGCATTAAAATAACACGCAAGTTTCATTGCAACTGTTTTGCAGCCGAAACAGTTTCAATACGACACAGTTTCGTGAAACCCCCTGTTGCGGACAACAGCTAGAGGCATAACAAACAACAGACGATCGATCGGCGCTATTACAGTATGACTGATAGGTTTGTATTCTATGTAATAAGAAATCTTTTGCTTAAATTTAGTAATAATTTCATTTTGATTCATGAAAGATAGGTACATTACAGTTCTAATTGCATGTCCAACTAAGGGCGGATACGTGTTGGCTGAATAAACAAGCAACCGCCTACAATAGATTCAAACCCGCCACATTGTAGTTTTACAACCGCAAAGCAGCCACACGTGCAGTGCAACTGTAACAGAATAGAAGACGAAACAGTCAGCTTCAGCTATCAGTTGCCGCTGCAAAGCACAGAGCGCAACGGCAACGGCTGAGGCACGATCACGAAACTAACCTGTTGTTTGCAACAGCTATTTGAAACAGTTGCTGATGCAGCCGTTTCGCTCCAAAAACACTTAATTCCACCACTATTATCAGCGCATAAACTGCACAACTGACCCATTCAATGTGGTCGATTGCACATTTCAATGGATCCAATATTCCGCCGTCATATCGTACCATGCGGTTCCAGCCATACTCTTCTTTGAAGTAGTTTCACCACAGTATGACTCAAATGTCATTTAATTCATACTCTAGCCATCCATAAAGCAACGTGCCTACTGTATGATGAGAACAACGAAACCGTCGCTTTCCACTCTATTTTTTTCGCAAATTGAACTTACATGGTATTAAAGCTAGAACGGGGTAAACGTGGAGATAAGTAGTATTTTTTCCACCTACGATTAATTCCATTTTTGCGAAAAACTATTTCTAAAAAACGAATGTTTCTGTGAAATCGAATGGTGATCAAATTAAGGCGCTAATTCATCTTATTTTTATAGTTGTTTGTAAATTACTACAAAAATTGAATTCAGAATACGTAAATTCAATTTTAAAAATGCGTTTCAGTTGTTCTCCATTGCTAAAAAAAGAGTAATTAAAATTATACATATTCGCCAATTAATCTGTATTCTACCTTAACTTCCTAGATGAAATCAAACAGAATCGTACATTTCTATAATATACGTTTCATCTCACTTAGTCATCATCAGGTAAAAGACCACCTGATCTTGACCTGATCCACCTGGAAGGTAATTTTGTAGTCTCACCATTTTCAATGACTCTTTGCGGGAAAGCGAGAGATCCGTTTCGCTCTTCAAATGATCCGTTCACGAACACACAAGGTCCGTGGAACGATGTTGGCTCCATTTCACGTTCTTTACGACACGTGGGATGGAACTAATGAAAGGCGGAGGTTAATGAAACAGATAAAGAGTCGAAAGAGCCGGTGAGATACTGAGAGAAAGAGTTGCTGAGTCAAGGAAAAGACCTGTGGATGACCACTTGAGAGCCGAAGACGCTCACGTCGCTCGCCTGGGTGGCCGAGTGGAACTAAGAAAAATGAATTAATTTTCCGTATTTTATGACGAATTCTCACTGAAGTGAGATTACATAATAACCCCCCCAGGAGGATAATTTTGTAATCTCACCTTTTTAACGACTCTTTGCGAGAAGGCGGGAGACCCATTTCGCTCTCATGATGAACGGCTAACGGTCGGCCAAGGTCCGATGATGGCTCAATTTAACGTTCTTTACGAATGGTTAGATGGAACTAATGAAAGGCGGAGGTTAATGAAACGGATCAAGAGTCGAAAGAGCCGGTGAGATACAGGAAAGAGTTGCTGAGTCAAGGAAAAGACCTATGGATGACCACTTGAGAGCCGATGACGCTCACTTCGCTCGCCTGGGTGACCGAGCGGAACTACGAAAAATGAAGTAATTTTCCGTATTTTATGACGAATTCTCACTGAAGTGAGATTACAAAATAACCCCCCCAGGAGGGTAATTTTGTAATCTCACATTTTTAATGACTCTTTGAGAGAAGGCGGGAGACCCATTTCGCTCTCATGATGAACGGCTCACGATCGGCCAAGGTCCGATGATGGCTCAATTTAACGTTTCTTACGAATGGTTAGATGGAACTAATGAAATTCGGAGGCAAATGAAACGGATCAAGAGTCGAAAGATACGGATCATGAGTCGAAAGAGTGGGTGAGTCAAATAAAAAATCTGCAGATCACCATTTGAGAGCCGAATACGGTCACTCATCGCCTGGGTAAGGTAGTGGAACTACGAAAAATGAAGTAATTTTCCGTATTTTATGTCATATTCTCACTGAAGTGAGATTACAAAATAACCCCCCTTGTCTTGCATCTGATGACGACTCAGTGAGTTGAAACGTATGGTACATTTTGCATTAAATTTTGTGGAAAAGTGCGATTCTGTTTGATTTCACAATGACGAACTTACACTAAATCAAGCCTTTATCTATTGAACTTAATTTTCTTTTCTGATAGTTAAGGAGTGTCATCAGGGAAAGCAATATTTTCTAAACAGTGCAAACGAATAAGTGGAAATCAGTTTTTTTTTTCGATTCACACTGTCGCTGTGGAACCTCCTTCGCCTACAGCTCGTTTGTTCTCTACCCTCATCTCCCTACCGTCAGCCGCCTGGGGGAAGGGGGAAGCGTCTCAGTCGGTGACCGCGACCGGAAACAAAAAGGCCCTCTTACGGTAGTTTGAGCGATGTATCACTTCACCTAGAATTTGATGAATTTCACATCGTTTTAATGAAAAAACTCATCTTTCCATTGATATCAAAATACTAACCCATTTCCGAACTACTTTTCGTGCTATTTGCCTCAAAATATGAGCTCTTTAGCATGGGATAGATTTAGGCTAAGCGGGAGAATATTGAAAAAATTTGGAATTTATAACACCTAGATTTCGTCAAAAAAACTGTGTTCAGTTTGTATGTTTTGTAAACTATTAATAAAAATTACTCACCGCAGTAATTTTTACAGAATCACAAAAACCTGTCGGTTTGAAGGCTTTTCAGCCATACGGCGTGAAAAATGAATCACGTTAGGGACTTATGTTAATATATTTATTTTATTACTGAGAATTCCTGGCATTGTGAATTGAGAGATCCTGAGAATTCCTGAGAATTCCTGATAAAGAGATTCCAGAGAATTCCTGGCATTGTCAAAAAAAACTGTGTTCAGTTTGTATGTTTTGTAAACTATTAATAAAAGTTACTCACCGCAGTAATTTTTACAGAATCACAAAAACCTGTCGGTTTGAAGGCTTTTCAGCCATACGGCGTGAAAAATGAATCACGTTAGGGACTTATGTTAATATATTTATTTTATTACTGAGAATTTTGGTCAAATATAACTATATTTTTACGCCATTGATATCAAAATGTCTTTTCAAACTTCTTACGGACGCTGAGATTAAAATATAAAGTTCAAATATGGTCACCATTATGACTAGGGAAGTATTTCGCTCTAACTACCTTAAGGTGGGTATATACTTCCGAGCAGACTTAAATCAACGGTCGCCGCCTGTGGTCGCCTACTTGGGGTGGTGGTGGAAGCCCAACGGGAAACTGTGAAGGGGACGCTGACAAAAATGGAGTGGCGAACGAATATCCTTGGGTGGGGATGGAAAAGGTCTACTCCGTCGTCAATGCGGACAAACGTTTAACATTGATAAAGCCTTAATACGAAAACAGCATCAATTTTTGTTGATTTTTCGCATACATAAAGGACGATTCTTTGATTTAAGTGGGCTGAAAATCCTCATATCGGAATCTAGCCTTCGCAACATACCCTAGAATATTGCCAAAAAATTTCGTAAAAACCAAATTTTTGCTACTTTTTATAAAATAACACATCCACTCCAAGATAATGTTACTCCACTTAAATCAACAAATGATTCTTCATCTACAGAAGACAAAAATTGCAAGTATCCAGCTGTCACGGCAAATATGTTACTGGGTTAGAGGGAAACGTCTGAAACATGCTTCTTAGCCCCGGTATAGAACCATCATAAGGGCCAAAAGAGCGACTCCACTTGTGGTGTTCGCGAAAGGGAATGAATTATCCCAGGATAGGGCAACAAGAAAATGAACACATAATGAAGGGCCCTAGTGCACCGGCCAGGCACCAGAATACGGGAAAGTCACCGTGGCGCAAGCACCAATTGGTATATCCCTCCGCCTCTCACACGGAGCGCGGTGAGCGTAGCGGAGGTTGTTGTTGGTGGTGGTGGGTTGTGGTGAGCTTGGAATTAATTCTGTGCCCGCACGAGCCGTGACGTGGTCGTTGAATCGGTCCTTCTGCGGTCCACCGCAACACGACCGGGGGAGCCGACCGTTGGGTCTTGCCCATCTTACCCTTCCGCGGCATGCGACGTCATTAACGCCGCGACTCGATTACCAATCAGCGGCTCATTGCTGATTTACTGCTCGTAAGACATGCGTGTACCCTTCTACTATCCCGCCGACATGTCAACTCGCAAGAATATTGACACAAAATGCTCTTCGTAAGAGATTGTCAAGCAATCGAATGGAGAGGAATAAAATCCTCCATGCAAGTAGGATGAAGTCACCACTAATCCTTGCGAAGGCACTCAAGTGTCTCTTCCTCCCACGTGCTCGCGCCGACAACTCGACAGCCAATGAGAAAAAGAGTGCATTCACAATGCCAGGAATTTCCACCCTATCCAGGAAACACGATCCAACCTAATTGGCTATTTCCCCAGAGAGCCTGCGACTCATTATGATGTTTGATTTTCAAAACCAAAAAGATATTTTTAAAAACATAGTACTCCAGCTCACATTATCAGCTTTCCATTCAAGGTGTTAACGTGAGCGCAGATCGGATGATCACATCCATCAGTGCACACGAACAGCGATGAATCTACATCTACGAAGTACCGTGCGAGCCACCACTAGGGTGTGTGGCACGGGGTGATTCCACGCCAGGCATGCAGCACTCGTCCCAGCACAGATCAAAACCTCGCACGCTCCCCCTGCCGCTAGACGCAGGCCAAAAAGCAGTCAGGAGAACAGTTCGCAGTCCAACCGGAAACTGGGAGAGTGATATGTAAATGAACATGCAAACATGCACAAAAATGCTATAAACACATCTAATGGTTAATATTACTAATACTGTTAATTTATGAATGTTACTTCATGCAGAGAACAAAATAAAATAATGCCGGACAAATCGACCGGTGTGAAGTGTCAGTAATTATGTTGTGTTATTAAGCACAAGTGAAAATTCTACTCTACCTATTGAGTATGGGAGGGTGGGTGAATGCACGATGTGCGAACGCAGCCGAAGCGTTCGCCAACCGCTCGGTAAGCACAAGTTTCGGCTTAACCGGTGGCATTATGTAGGTAATCAATAGTCACAGCCGAAATTTTAAAAAATAGTTAACTAATACGTTCAAATTTCCTACTTAAAGAGGAAAACGTTATACCTCAATGTAATTTAAAACTTTAAGCTTTACGCATTCAACTGAAAGTTGAGTTTTTACTTAAAAATGTTATATAAAAATGCTATTAAATGATGTTAATTTGTACATAGGCACATGAGTTGTATGAGTATGATCTTACATGTACGTAATTATATCTATGCATGTATGTGTATGTATGTCTATTCACAAAATAAATATAACCACATAAGTCACTCACTTAGCTCATTTTTTCACGCCGTACGGCTACAAAAAAGCCTTCAAAACAAGTTTTTTGCGAATCTGTAAAGATAAATGCGGTGAGTAATAGATTAATTTTTATAAATAGTTGATAAAACATACAAACTACTCACTGATATTTTTATTTAGTCAATCTAGTTGTTATAACTTCCTAATTTTCACAATATTCTCCCTCTGGAGCGCAAAGCCGTAATCAATCCCATGTAAAACTGCTTATATTTTCAGGCGAATTTCTCGAAAAGTAGTTCGTCAAAAGGCTGATATTATGATATAATTGGAAAGATGAGTTCATTTTCTTTAAAATGAAGTGAAATTCATCAAATTCTAGGTGAAGTGATATTTTGCAAAAACTACCTGAAATGAATGTGTGTTTGACAGCGGAGTTATAAAGAATCGCTTTCTCGGCTTACAAATTCGATCAACAGCCGCAGTCACAAGAGGAAATGTCCGCGGTTGGAATCGTGACTCCTGAATCAGACTTAACAAGTGTGGGTGAAGTGGGATGGGAAGTGGTCACAGTGCACGCGCCCGCTCATTGGCCAGATCCCATTCAACGCGGGCAAGTGGGCACTTGAGTGGCATCGCCGGGATAGGGGTGACTTAATCCTCAGTGCATAGGGGCTTACCAGGGATGTGATCCGAAACGGCACTTTATGTTTAGTGCCGGACCTGGGAGGCACGAAACTATCCGTAATGGTAAACTGCCGGACCTGGGACTCGGCGTCGAAGGCCAGAGGGAGAATATTGTGAAAATTAGGAATTTATAACAACTAGATTTAGTAAAAAAAACTATCAGTGAGTAAGTGTGTATGTTTTCTCAACTATTTATAAAAATTAATCTATTACTCACCGCATATATCTTTACAGAATCGCAAAAAAACCTGTTTTGAAGCCTTTTTTTTAGACGTACAACGTGAAAAAATGAGTCATGTTAGAGACTTATGTCGTTATATTCATTTAATCACTGAGAATTTTGGTCATAAAAAACTAAATTTTTGCTACATTATTATTACAATATTTACTTCACACTTCTTACAGACGCTGAAATTAAAACATAAAATTCTAATATGGTCTCTGCTATGACTAGGGAACTATCTCGCTCAAACTACCTTAAACGGCAATGATACAATGAACGGGGTAGTTTCCGAAGCAGAACCAAATTTTTGCGATTCTCTTAGGTACATTATTACTCCCGTTTTGAAAAAATACCTGAGATAGTTTGAGTAAACTATCGCACGCGCATAATTTCAATTAATTTTTACTTATTTTAAAGAAAAAAATAGCTCATCCATCCTATGATGCCACAATATATAAGCAGCCACTTACCGCTCTATTTTTTTATATTTGCCACAAAAAGTAGTTTTCCAAGGGAAATATGGCCCAGCTGTGCGCCCCAGAAAAACAATTATTAAGTGAGGAATTCCCCACGCAAAAATCGTGTCAAAAATCCTACGGTATGTTAACATGTTTTCTCAATTATTTTCAACAGTAAACTTACTTCTTGCCGTAATAGGTACAATGTTATACATTGCCAAAAATTCCTTCGGTCGTTCCACTCTACAACATAACTGGAAACGATAGGTAACCTAGTTTTTTTCATATTTCCTCATTTCATTTTTTCCCCATTTCTGCATGGAATTTTAAAATATGAATTATGTAATTATTACGATGTCAACGCCTGTTACACATCCTTGAGGTACCTTTCAGGGTATCTTGTAGATGTAGGTTAAGGCGATTTAATCGGATGTTTCGAGACAAATAGGGTAATGCCAAAAATATCAATGCATTGTTTATTGCCGAGAAGTTGATTACTGGACTCGATAGAAGGCACTGTTCAGTTCAGCACTGAGTCCCACACTAAGATTTTTTTGAGAAAATGTAGACATAATACTACATGGATTTACACATGAAATAGGGTTCGTGGAGGCCAATCTTCAGCCCGTAGTGAACGATATAACACAACCTATCCTCAGGTGTGTTTTACTTGTAGTAATCAACTTAGGATTTTAATTAGTTTTTTTATGCGGTTGATGAATGTTTATTTTATTCCCTAACTCCAACCTAAAGCCGTTATTTTCATCACCAATTAGGAGATAAAATGGCAAATAAAAAATAATACAAAGACGTGTTCCTGCGACGTAGCGGGGGGTTGATCAGCGTGCCAAAATGTCCGGATTCGTCCCATTTTGATTTCAATAAAAGAATTGTTTTGCTCAGGAAATGAAATTCAATCCAAGATTATTCTCCTTTACGTAACAAAATAAATATTCCCTCGGATCTCATTCGAAGATACAATTCTCACCATGAAGGATGTCCACTGGACGATAGGCACGGAACATGCGAACATCGACGCTCTTCTGTCATTTTTAATTCGAAACGTTTATCAAACTCCACGCTGGCTGGAATTAGCGGTAACGTGCGGTCACCAATCATCCCTTCCGTGCCAGGCTGCCACGGTCCGTGCCAGGCTGCCCGCTGGGCACAGCCTAACCATTGGCTCCGATGCATGACACCCTCCTCTTATGCTCCATGTCCTAAACTGACGTTCGTGCTGGCGCACCTGATTCCCTGCCGCGGGCCGAAATCTCCGTGAGAAATCACATCCGTACGACTGTAGGTAGCCTACGAGATATACAGGCCTGGGAGGTTATTTTGTAATATCACTAAGTGCGAATAAATCATAAAATGAGGAAAATTACGTCATTTTTCGTAGTTCCACTCCACCACCCAGGCGGCGTGACCATCTTCGGCTCTCATGTGGTGAACTGCCGGTCTATTTATTTGATTCATCCGCTCTTTCGACTCTTGATCCGTATCTTTCGACTCTTGATCCGTTTCATTTGGCTCCGCATTTCATTAGTTCCATTGCACCTGTCATTAGGAACGTGAAATGTAGCCACCATCGGACCTTGACCGATCGTGAGCCGATCATTAAGTGAGCGAAACGGATCTCCCGCCTTCCCGCAAAGAGTCATTACAAAAAGGCGAGATTACAAAATAACCCCCCTGAACACCCGAATTTCGAACGTCATCTGTTTCGAAATAGTAGGCCTAAAATCGGGTATGTTCTCACGGAGATAACTGAAAAAAAAATTCTAATAAAAGTTTATTTTGGCAGGTAAGACTTGGTTAGTACAGTACATTTTTGTTAAATGAGATGATGCATTATAACCGATAGCTGCAGAAATTCAAAAAATCGTTGCAATGTGATTCTATCATAATATAAGTACACGAAATTTAAGGAGGCCTATAGAAAGTGAACAGATTTTTATTTGCCGTGTATTGGATTTTATGTCCCTCAAACAAATAGTACTATGCGTACCATGAGAACAGAAGTTGGTTATGTAACGAAGGGGAGCGTTATAAGACTATTCTGAATTATATGACGTCTTCATCCTCCACTGAGAATTGGCATCGCATATGACACTCAGTATCAAATGTAAATCATCAGTATCCGTTAGTGTTTTTATTATCTGCATAACGTTGAATCAAATTGTCTCCTTAATCTACCCAATTAGGTTTCAGGTCGCGTTTGTCGATCAAGATGTGAGGGAAATATATTAACGGAGGGGGTAGTGTTACGGCCTGTATATCTATCTCGGAGGCTACGGACTGTAACACGTGGTTACCAACGTTGCCAACATACAGTGATGGGCTCTGGCGTCTCCGGGGGAGGTAGGGACCGGAAATATGAGGCAGGATATTCAGAAGAGACTATCAAAATGGAGACAGGCATACCTACTGTTAATCTGTTTATCAAACAAAGGAGAAGGGTGATTTCTCTTGAAACCATTCAGAATACTGCGGAAGTTCTCATGGATGGGGGAATTCTTATCCACAGGGAATCCGAAAGGGATGTATTATCAAGCTGTTGATATAAATACGCGATTGTATATCGTTGCGCCACGGAATAGAATATCTCTTCCCTGGTTGCGCTGTTTGTAGAAAATGTGTCTGCATCGATTCATCGTTTATAAAAACAGAAAAAAAGATAATTGACCCGACCTATACTGACTGACAAGCTTTCGAAGAAATTCTATGAAAATATTCAAATCGAAGAAATGACTGTCGCGTTTATAAGAAAAAAAAATACATTTTTTTTCTAAGTGCATCTGCGATACATGCAAATAGTTTATGGGAGCTAATGCTCATTCAATTAAATATATTTATGTGGAGATTATCAAACATTTTTATTCGGCAATAATATATCTGATTACAATATTTTGTTAGTAAAATGTGTTAATCCAGCTAAAGTATTTCTTTCCCCATCAAATTATCATGTTTGTACTATTCCAGACCTTAAACACCGCATACGACGTGAATACCGAAAATTAATCGGTTGAAAGCTGCAAAATTGCATGATTCAGACATTCCCCTCGACTGTGACGTATACCTCTATTTTTACCCAATCGAAACGATCGATGCAAAGGTTACATAATACATAAACCCCCCCGGCACGAATCAGAAACTCGTCTTTACTACGTATTAAGTCTCATTCCTCCCACGGATCGGGCAATACATATCCAGCTCAATGCGGCATATGCACGCAGCGCTTTCTCTCCGAGGTCAAAGCGTTGAAGTACCGCTATGTGAATGCACCGCATGACGTCATGCACGAACCCGCTTACTGCATCAGCTTCCCGTCGCCAATTATTACAGCATATTTAAAAATATTCACTTTTTAATGAGTAATAAATATGCATTACCTTACTGCAACTGAACAACCCGGAATGCGTCCACCAGGTAATATTTAACACTTTGCACACCAGGTTGTCGTAAGGATTAGGCAAAAATTCAGGACACTAACACCTACATCATAATTTCATAATATGGACATAAATGTAAGTGTTTTATAGTTATCAAAAATTTGTCTATTCAAATACAAAATAAAATGGAATGAGCAAATTTGTTCTCCTACATTTTGAAACATTTTGAGCGAAATTATACTCTGAAAATGATGCATTATTTACTAGTAACATAGAGTAAGCATATATATATACACACACACAGGGAAAGTTTCGCCAATAGGCCACAACAATAAAGAATACCCTGGACAGGGGGTGGGGAAAGAAAAGTAAAAACAGAAGACTTACTGGGAACGTTTCGGGCATGCAAGCCCTTCGTCAGCTGGAGAAAAAGAGAAAAAAAAAATATATATACACACATTGTATATATATATACAATTTATGTATGTATGTATGTATGTATGTATGTATGCATACATAGTATAAGCTTGCTCTCCGCTAGTACCTACATGTGACGAAAATATACCTAGTTCTGAAATCCAATTTCATTTCTCAGAAGATGTAACCTTTTCCCTACAATTTATTCCTTTTCAGTTTTTAATCATGATACTGCAGACCTGAAAGGTGTTTCAAATTATACTGAATGGTTATTATTGCAATTTTTTCAAAGGCACTATGTTTTTCCAGTGGCACAATGCATCACTGATGCGACAAGTTTAGCATTGTTAAACCGGAGATAAGCGGCTGTGTATCATAAATTTCAGAATTAAATGTAACAGATTTTCACACTCGCTTAGAAAATTCAGGATATTGCCGACTTTTTAAAGTCAGTCAGAACGCTATTTAATGCGCCAAAATTAAGGAAAAACACGCTTTTCCAGGGAATGTGGCAGACCCTAATCGCACAGTAAACTAGATAGGGAGCCTTCCCGTTATAGTTACACCAGTAACCATAAAGGTATAACAACGACTGACATATCTAATTAAACTATAGGAGAAATTTTCAGCAAAAGTGCTGATTAGGTTGTTCAACATTGAGTCTTTGAATTCCATTCTTAGCAACCTCATGAGAGGGTTGGTTATCCACAAGCTGGGCAACGATCTGCCACGATTGAAACACAGAGTCCTGCCCAGGAACCGAAGTAAAGAGCAGTGGTAGCGAAACTTGGTTCCATTCCACTGAGAGAAGCGTGACATCAAGGAGGGGAAGGAAGACGTGGAAAGGGTTGGCAAAGAAGTAGAGGGGATGGGATAGCACTCTGGCAACGCCGCAAAAGTGCACTGAGGCTGAAAGGGAAGGTTATAGTCAGTGGCGCGTTACACGACCAAGTTAACGATCAAAACAAAGCAGAATCAAAATACGCCGACAGTGTTTGCAACCAATCGGAGAAGTCCATCTAAAAAAAAGTGGATAGAGGGCCATGGAAAGCACTTTAACTGATGTGAATAACAGGTAGAGAATTCATAATTTAGCTGCAAGGGTTTGCCACCTCGGTAACCCTGGTAGTTAAACTCGGAGACTACTCTGTGCGGAGCTAGTTTGTCTGCAATGGACCCTTTCACCGATAAGGGTTTTCTGCGCAACTTCCACCATGTTTCGCTATCACTGTACATAGACTGCGTGGCCCTCGGGCCACTTAGAGCCGCATTTCACAATGACAATTGAAAAGCAGGTTACCAAGGAGTGCAACCTAAATTTGCACATTTGTGTTCGCAACTCTCGCATTAGTCGCAACAATAGAATATTCGTCGATCACTTCTCGCTGATTGGCCGTCCGCTGCAGTGTACGTAAACGACGAAGAATTTACAAAAAAAACACCTACAGAGCATGCCAGAACGCACGATAGAAACAGCCACAGCAAGCGGAAAACTTTAAGAATTAATAATAAATAAATAAAGAAATTAAGAAAATAAATAATTTAAAAACTGATAACCCTATATCTCCTGAAAGAAGAAAACAATAATAATTAAGAGTTAACATTTACGAAAAGAACAATCTCGGCCAATTCGAATATACTGTTCATATCCCGAAGGATTATAAAAATTGGCATGCTACCGTCAACTGTCCGCGATAACTCCTTCGAGCATCCTCGTTTTTCATTTGTTTATTTCAAAGGTCTGGCGATACCGAGACATGCTTGCTCGAGATGGAGTGGAATATGTAGACGCCACAGTCACGGGACTGCTCGTGTGACTGTCGGTATTAATCGAAAATATCCCCGTTTTATGAATTTTAGTTTACACAAGCCCAGGGGGCTATTCTGTATGTTCTCGGAATATCCGAGCCTCGAATATGACGACATTTTGACGTCACAGCCTCTAAAATTTCAAATAGGGCCATTCAATAGTTGATATTAGTTAGGGGCTGTGACGTCAAATCCACGGATTTTCCGAGGTTCGACGTGTCGAGTCCATTTACTGAATAACGCCCCAGGTTTGGTAATCTCTAGTTAAGTATTTTCTCAGTATGAAAACCAGTGCCAATGCATTCGTCAATCGATGACGCTCACGTCAACTAACCGACGACGTTCTCACGTAATTCATAAAACCATATCTCTCATCTAACATCGCGATAAAGAAACGACTACGTCATCTTGTGGTTAACGGAAACCAGACATTATAAAACCGGGCCTAAGTGGGCAAAAATGCGACGCCCCACCAATTGTTGCGGTAATTTTGTCCGAGGGTGTACACGTGCTCGATTCAGGGAGGAAGGCGTCGCCCACGGCCACACCCAGTTAACGCGTCCGACCCCACTTGGGGTGCGGTCCAGTGCCGCTCCGGAGCGTTTGTAGCGAGCTCCCGAGCGGTCCGTTGGTCCACGACCCCCTAGATACATCTATCTAAGGGGTCGTGTATGTAGGGGGCCGTGGTTGGTCGCTTCGGAGCGCCACGGCAGTGGTCATGACGTCATGGACAACGTCATGGACATCGTTCCCTCCTCGCTCCAGCCTCTAACTATGGAAACTAGGGGCAGCTGGAGCGATTCATGGTTTCATGGCGGGATTTCAAATATGACAGTTCGGAACATTATTCGTGGATGCATACAAGGTTAAGTCCACTCAATATAATTAGTGCTTTGACGATTTGAAATGGTGATCAGCCCACCAGAATATTAGATATTTCTGAATCCTGTTAATTGGGATACATTTTACATTAATATGAGGTTGAGATGCTCTACGTCCCCAAATGTAAGAACAAGACAAATATTTCCTCTAATAGTCGTTGGAGTAAAATATGTCTAGTGTTATTATTAGTATGACGGTTATGAAATCTTATTGCAGAAAACCATCACATTATCAGCAAACTTCGGGAAAGTTAAGTAAGAGTGCATGGTTTTAATTTATAATTAATTTAAAAGTAATGTAGGCGCAAGTTGTTAATAGATAGCCAAATATATGACTTCCATTTCAAAAACTTGAGTGCCAATGGTCGATTGAAAGCAGTGCCTCCCGATTTCATCTCCTTGTTATCATAAAAATAGTAGCCATAGTCTCTATCATTACTCTCAAAATTGCCAGAAATCCGACCTGATCATTAACAGATTAATTAATAATCTTGGGAAAAGAGAATTCGTCTGAAAGCAGGTGTATTCCGATGCAAATAGCAGACGATTCCTTCTTTCCGAACAACAACAACAAACAGCGGCCATGACACGTTGCCACAAAAGCTCCGAAACCGGTCCACTGGCAGAAAGTTGGGAACGTCCGTAGCGACCGTGGACCGCTGTTCGGAAGCGTTTGGAGCGTGAGCAATTGTAGCGTTCCGTAGCGTTCACTGGACCGCACCCTTGGTACTGCGTTGTCTTCTAATAAGCGTTGCCTGCGGCAGCGCTACTACAATAAGCGAGAACAAAATACGACGGTTGACTGCGCACTCGGAACATTGGAGGGTTTAGAAATGGAATCGTACAATGGAGGTGCTAACTAAGAGATTTTCGTGTGGTCACAAGTCCGTCATCTTGGGGGGTTATTTTGTAATCTCACATTTTTAATGACTCTTTGCGGGAAGGTGGGAGATCCATTTCGCTCTCTTAATGATCGGGTCACGATCGACCAAGGTCCGATGGTGGCTCCATTGCACGTTCCTTACGACAGGTGAGATGGAACTAATGAAAGGTGGAGGCAAATGAAACGGATCAAGAGTCGAAAGATACGAATCAAGAGTCGAAAGAGCGGGTGAGTCAAAGAAAAGACCTGCACATCACCACTTGAGAGCCGAAGACGGTCACGCCGCCTGGGTGGTGGAGTAGAACTGCGACAAATGACGTAATATTCCGTATTTCATGACGTATTCTCACTTACGTGAGATTAAAAAATAAGTACTCTTTTAAGTAAGATCAACTGTCCCATTGAAGTGGGCTACATCATCACTTCGAGAATATTTTTAGGCTTTAAAAATAATACTATCACTACCGTTTAGACAAATTGCAGCAAGAATTCGCAACATAAATACCTATATTACTCCAATTTCGCTTCGCCACGCTGATAAACTGATGTAGCACGATAAACAGCAGCAGTTTTCCTATCCTTTTGTATCTGAACAAGGTATCCAGCGGCGATTCGTGATTCCCATGGAATGACAGAAACATATTTGAAAGATTTGAAAAAATTAAATAAAATTTTGACTGATGATTCACCGTAAATTGAATAATTGGAGCTTGCTTTAAACTCAATGCGATTTCAATGTTAATGATGACCAATTTAAACTCTACTATTGTCACACTTGTTTTAATTGGCAACCAAGGTTGCAACACTTCAGTGTCATTACCAAGGTAACCTTCATAATGACACTTTAAAGTGTTTCAACCTTGGTCGGAAAATAAAACAAGTGTGACAATAGTGGACATTTTTAATTACTCATCATGAGAGTTAGAAATTTTTAAAATGTGACTCGTCAAGTAACTTCTCATATTCCATTGCAATTTTTTTTGCAGAGGTTTGCATGAGTTTACAGGAGTGTGTACAGGAGTTTGGTTTGTTTGGTAGGAGTGGCATCCCTATCTCAAAAGCACCCCTATTCGTGCCACTCATCCGTTCCATGCATGGAACCAAGGAGTATGGAGACTATATCTCTATACTCCTTGCAGGGGACCATCACCTACCTATGTCTGCCTCCATGGAGGGAGGGGATGATGATGAACAAACGACTGACGAGGCAGCGTAATTCATAACTGGTTGCCGGAGCTACCGCGGCGGATATTCCAAGATCGGCAACTCGTGCCGCATTGCTGTTCGCGTTGGTGATCTCACTTCCGATTGGCTACGCGGTGTGCGGCTAGTGGCGGGGGGGGGAAGTAATAAACGTCCGTAGCGTAGAGGCGCGACCGATTCGCACCCACATTGCATTAATCGAATCGAGGGCGCCCACGCCCCATCGCTCCAGGGAGATGACGTCACGCTCCCTTCCCGGCATACCGTGCGGCGTTGCATCATCATCGTCCGTAATCGACTCCTACTCGCACGACAATTGCAACAATATAGTAAAATGCCCTCGCAGTAACTCGCTCCTCCCTGGCGGGTGCCCAGAGAGGTCACTGACCGCGTCCACGGTCTGCCCGCCATTCTTGCGCTCTCTAAATGGCGCTAAAGAGGTCGCCAGACAATAGTCGGCGGCAGAGAGAGAGAGAGTGCATGTTTGTGTTGGAGAGGGAGGGAGGGGTAAGATGGCGGACGCGCGCACGATTTTGGATGGGCCTGCGCACGCGCGCACCACGGGGGAATTTAAGGTTGGAGCGAGAGGAAGAGGTCATTCATTCATTCATTGTACGACCGACTTGGCTATTTATGTAAAGTAACCGCCGCGGTCAGAGGACGACAAACGAGCTCTGGAAATATTTACACACACAGACATACAGGGACGCCGCAGCGCCGTCGCTCAGTGGGCTGAAATCGAAAAAAGCTGGCCAACATTTTCACTTTCTATTCAGGGTTCGGCACTTGGTCCAAATTATTTTACAATCTCTTTTTGTCAATTATATATAAATTTATTTTTAAAAAATAGGTAATTATTATTTTGCCGGTCCAGGTGGCCGCGGTGGGGTAAATTCCTCACCTGCTGAATAGCGGGTTCGAATCCCGCCTGGGTAGGTTTTTCACCTCCCAGGGCATGGTTGTGTGTGTTTGTCTATATACTTATATCAAATTGGTAGTATTTGGCTTCGGCTGTTAAAAATAGAGAGATTATTATTACTATTAATATCCATGCTGTTAAGTGTTTTCATAAACATATTATCATGTAATCAATATAAAAACGTATGAAATATGCAAATGCTAGCGTTGAAAGCGTATTTGCTACACCTCGCTTCGCCCGCTGGATAATGTAGCAGGTAGGTGAACACGAAACAAATATATATCTGGATCAAGGGTCTCCAAACTTATCGTAACGAGGGCCACAATGGGTACTTGAACACTTTTCAGCGGGCTGTAGTAATAAAAAGAAATAGAAAACTCTAGTTATGAGTCGTCGAAATCAGAAAATTTTATTAACTAATTACAGAGTATGTGAAAGTAAATTATCGTACATTGATGACGACGAACACTACCAGCAAATTCTCATATTTTCATCACCAAACCATTAATATGAATAATCTTACTGTTTTGTGCCTTTATAATTTTATAAAACTGTGATATAAATTTTGAAACGCTAGTTACTTACAATAAGCGACCATCCAAGCAAATATTATGGGGTGCAATTCCGTATAATTCTTCTGCGGGCCGTAATTTAGAGACCCCTGATCTAGATGATTCCTCTTCATGATCTCTAATTTTTAACCAATTATTTTTTTTCTTCCGGATATATAGGTATATTATGAATGTACTTCTAACATAATTATGCATCAAACTTGTAAACCTTATTGGACTGATGAACGATGCGCCAAATTAATTTTAAGGTAGCCCTGAAGAACCACGTATAAAAATACGAAATAATGGACCTATATATCCAAAAGAAAACAAACAATTGTACAAATAAATAAATAAATAAATATATATATATATATATATATATATATATATATATATATATATATATATATATATATATATATATATTACATCGCCAACAAAGTCAGTGCTCATCTTATAAACATGAAGGATTCGTTTTTATATTATTCATTTTATTAACAATTATTATTTTACGTATTTTATTAATACATTAGTATTACATATTGAAAAGTTTACAAGATTTTAAGCACTGTCTCTTTCAATTTATTCACAGTCCCGGTCTCGATGAATGATAATTCTTCTGTGGAATTCTGCACTTGCAGGTGACTCCATAAAAGGTTATATCGTGGCTAGTCCCGGTATCCTCGAAATATTTCATCGATTATCTTGTCAAAAACCCCTTAAATGTGCGTTGAAAATTCTAATGCACGCGGGAAACAGGCGACAAAAATAGCATCAGAAAAACGAGAACAACTAATGCCATTCACTTTGCTTTCATGCAGTTTTTGTTTATGTAGAGATATTCTGATCGATAAGTATTCTATGTGTAGAGAAGTTAAGTCCAGCAGATATTCGAGGGTATTAGGAGAACTGGGATGGGAATAGCAGTAACAGCGAAGGTTAAAAGATAAGCTCGATTGCATGCAGTCCTCTGGGGTCTTCAACCGGGTGAGGGGTTCATAATTTCCAAGGTTTCGAGGTCTGATTGTTCCTCGTCGTCAGGGATGCTCTCACCCGGTTGAAGACCCTAGAAGAAATCACGGCGGTACATTTCTTGCGGAGGTCGTCCAACTATCCCCGTGTATATGCTGTGGATGGCGTTAAGATAAAGACGACAGATGAAGTTAAGTATCTGGGAGTTACGATTACCTCAAACCTATCATGGGGAACACATATAAGAAATATTTGTGGCAGAGCTCTGAAGAAGTTAGGATTCGTCAAGCGTATGGTGGGAAGATTCTCAGATGAAAAAGTAAAAGAGAGGTGCTATTTCGCACTCGTCCGGCCACACCTTGAATATGCAGCAAGCATATAGGATCCAGTGCAGAAAGACTTAATTCGGGAACTTAATAAAATACAAAGGAAAGCTGCGCGAATCGTCAAAAACTGCTACGGGCGTACAGACAGCGTTACGCAGATGTTAAACGAATTAGGCTGGGAGCCGCTAGAGACTCGGAGGCTGCGCGCTAGGCTTAGATTACTTGAGCAATTGAGAATAGATATCTTTCAGAGCGACGCGGAGAACATCATATTAGAACCCCACTATATTTCCAGGTCCGACAGAAACGATAAATTAAGAGAGATATTTCCCCCGAACAATAAGGGACTTAAATAAATGCTAGGCGTAATTTCATTAGAGCTTTTCCTTTTTATATTTAAACGGCTGGTGTCCTAACACCCCCCGCCACACGCCAATTGAGGCGGCTTGCGGGGTAATATGTAGATGTAGAAGAAAACGCACAGCTCATACGCTGGGAAAGTAACAGATCCTTTTTTAATTGGCAATCTTCCTAGTATATTTGAAGCTAATTACTTCTCAGAATACGTTAAGAACATGCTAATGTGAAAGGATAACGATAGGTACAGCCGTTTCTTTCCAAAATTTAATTTTTTTTCATACCTGCAGAAGATTTTAATTAATTACACGAGTCTGCATTTTGAAACTACAAATATATGTATGTACACAAGGGAAGCGATCAAGCTGTTAATCACTCAGAAGACGGCTCAAGAGAACCGTAGGGACGAGGTGACCATCTATCAACCTGGGTGCTATTTAAGTAGTAATGAGTCTGCATGGCCGATTTTTTGGTTTCCCGTGCATGAAAGTGGACCAATAGTCACTCATCTCTCCGTGCACCTGGAAAACGGTCAGCGTGTCTACTACAACGAACACAACAAAGGTTACGAACTCCTCAAATGACCACGCTGACAGTTTTTTTTCAGCCTTGGCGGTTTTCTTATAAAATAAGTATATTGTTTATCACACCCGTTGATTTTCAACGGGTACCTTCCGCTCGTGTAGATATATTTATTTAATTACTGAGGCTTTTTGTCATATACATATAACTATATTTTTGCACCATTAATTTTGCAATATTTACTTCATACTTCTAACAGACGCTGAAATTAAAAAAAAACTTCGAATAACTTACTTTTTATTTCATAATAAAATAATAAACATTTTATTCCGTATAAAATGAACCTCTATGAGATCATTCGCAAAAACCACATTAAAAGGCGAAAGTAAGCGAGTGATTTTCTGAGGCAGGTTGTGTTTTGTCGCGATAGTAGGATTATAATCCCGATTATGTGATAAAAGTGTTCACTGTGCCCACTAGCCTGTCTTTGAAGTTGGCGCATAGTTCGGTCGTTAAATCATCAATTGACGGATGCTGACGGGCGTTGCGGATGGACTTCAGCTATACTTATGTGCATGAATATACATATGGATCCTAAACTTGCCACCAGTGGATGTTGCCAAACATTCCGCATGAACCGAAAAATCAGGACCAAGCAGATTGTAGCGCCGCCACTCCACAGAAGGTGGTTCTAATAAGGAAAGGCCGTGATTCAAGTGGAGATACTGGAAATAAAGGTACCGGAATTGGCCTCCCAATTAAACCGGCCATTTTTGACACACAGAAGCGGAACCATGCCGACTGCAGCGCGACCTATCTTTTGCGGAAAGCTAGGCAACACCCTTGCCCGTACAATGATGCCGAAGATTTAGATCCATATTTCATGCTTATGTGCCTGCTCAAGTTGAGAATTTTCCTCAAGGACTTGTTGGTTTTAATAAGGAGCTAAAAACTTGTTTCTCAGAGGAGATTATACCAGGGAGAGTTCTCAAAGCCAAGGAAGTTGAAAAATTCATGGATATTGGAGCCGTAAATCGGGAAAGTACGGGCAATGCAAACCAAAACATACCTATCCAGCATATGGGAAAGATAGTGAGTAAACATATTTCTTCAAGAAAAAATGTGATTCCGACCAAAACAGACCTATCCAGTGCATGAGGAAGATAGTGAGTCAACATGTTTCAACAGGAAAAAAAATTATTGCCAAGCATTTACGCGAGTTTGAATCACGTGATGCCATCAATTGTCATGTTTTATATAATAAATACGATGATAAAATGTCACGCATCTTCCCCAGTTGCCCTGGTTGTCGGCATCGGTGGAGGACAAACGTCGTCCGGACTTTTAATGGATATGACTCCACCCCCAATCTTCACAAATTGAACTTGAATGACCGCGCTCGACAATCTAACTACAAAGTAAAGTGTCGAATCTTTGGAAGGAGAAACCGAAAAAACGGGCGCCTTCGATTCGCTCTAGGGCGCTGATCACTCCGTAGCACAACAGCGCACTTGTCTTCCATTCGTAACACACATTGCGCACTAGGTAGCGTACTTCAAAACAGCAACGGGAGCAAAGTTGATGGGCGATAAACAACAAAAAACGTCGATAATGTCACCCGTGATTGTTGTCAAGTGAGTTGATTTTCAGAAAAGGCGGCAAACATGCATATTGCTAAGTTTTTAATTACTCTGAGACAAAAAAGGTAAAGTTTTGAAATACTTACTTATTTTGAACGAATTCAACAAATTTAATCTAATAGTTAGGCCGTGACTGCTGTTCAACCACAGAATGCTACCTACCGGCAGGTTAAAAAAACATTTCGCCAGCGCACATCGCACTATACAACGTCGTTCGTGTGCGCTAAAGTGCGCTGATGTGCGCTAAATTCAACGCTTTGAATGGATAGCCCCCGACGATTTCAAAGAGAGAGAGAGGTGGAGGCTATCGACAAATATAACGATGATCTTCATCGAGGGGATTTGAGCGCGCGAGAAACGACGGACTCCTCGCCGCAATTCGTTTGACCTCTAAACACCCCACAAATCACGAAAAGGGGGTTTTGAGGGGAGGGGGGCAGAGTGTAAATAGCCCCCCCCTCAATCCCTAATTCCCCCACTCCACTTTCTCATCGCCCAAAAAAAAATGAAGGCGAAGGAGCGAGCGACCGCGCGTTCAGTCGTCTCAGTGACCGCGAGGGCAGCGCCGCATGTGGGCCGTCGCCTTAGCTTCCCGCACTCCAGTTGCCCCAATTGATGGCGCCACTTCGCCCCTCGCCCTCGATCGCCCTCAACTCGTTCGACAATGCAATCCCCTGGTTTACATTAATGAATTATGGGAAATATGGCGGCTCTATTCAACTCGCGTTCACACGCTTTTACAGTTTACCGATTAAAGATGATGTTGGCCTCTGCTGTAGACCAAGAAATTATTTTAAAAAAAGAATTGAAGCAGTCTACTCTTCTTCAGGAGTCACGTGGTTGCCATAGACACAGCGAAGTACACAACCTTTAATATTATGAATACGAAAGTGCACTATCTTAAATTTGCGGGACATAAATTTCGTCAACAAACATCGTTATTTACTTAGAATTAGTTCTTACAACAAGCATCGTTCTTTTTCCAGAATATTTCGTATAAAAAATTACGCGCCCTTGGTGACGTCATCAGGCACCCTGGGAATGACGTAATGGTACTTACAGAGCCGAGCGTTTGACCGCCACTTTTGACGCTCTCCTATCCTAGACTCCCTCTAGGTTTTATAGGCTGACCTTCACAAGAAAGGTTGGAATTCTCACACCACCTATAATTCCCGAGGAGGAACCTCCATTTCAAGTCGATTAAGGAAGGGGGCGTGGTCTTCGGATCGTGTTTATGACCGCACTGTCTCCTTAATTTCACATTACACCTTTTATTATAAGTCATCTACTATTAAAGGTAGGTTTAGATGGAAGCAGGAACACCTATATCATCTTATACAGCAACAGGCTCTTATCTCACAACATGATTTCAATCTTAATGTAGTTTGAGCGAAATATTTAGAATTTGATGAATTTGACATCATTTTGAAGAAAAATTTCTATTCTTTTCAATGACATCAAAATATCAACCCCTTGCCGAACTACTTTTTGAGCAATTTGTCTGAAAATATAAGCTATTTTTCAAGGGATAGACTACGGCTGTGCGCTCTAGAGGGAGAATATTGAAAAAAATAGGAATTTCTAACTCCTAGATTTCGTAAAAAAAAATTACGGCATGTAGTTAGTATGGTTCCTCAACTATTTATAAAAACATAATAAATTACTCACCGCAGTAATTTTTTCATAATTCCAAAAAAAATCTGTTTTGAAGGCATTTTTTAGCCGTACCTACTATACGGCGTGAGAAAATGAGTCAAGTTACGTACTTATGTAAATGTATTACATAAGTGAGGTACATTATTGACTCTTCGGGCAATTCTGTACCATTAATTGTTATGAATTTAACGCCCACGTCAGAGATTTAGCGGATTCATTAACACTTGACTTTAATCTATACACCACGCACGTACTAACGGTACTTTATCGGCGACTGTGAAAGAAGAACTCTCACAGGGAGACAATATAAAGGAAACAGGCATTTTTGGTACTCGTCTAAAATAGGTGTACTCTAATGTTAGAGTAAATAAATACGATATTTCCTCCTAACAATTTACTCCATCGCACTCTCACTATATATTACATGAGATAGATTACGGCTGAGCGCTACAGAGTGAAAATATTGAATAATTCAGGAATTTATAATACTTAGATTTTTCAAAATACTAACGGTGTGTAATTTAAGAGGAGAGAATTTGATTAGTAAATTAAATATAAAAATTAATCCTAATTGTCAATAGAAGCAAAGGAAATAGACTCCATATGAATGCATTTCGGCCATCCAGGTGACCATCCACTGGGCGAAGTTTTTAATCTCGTGAACACGTGTTTGTTGCCCGGGGCTTAATTTCTCACACTTGAACTTTTAGCCACGGGCAAAAAAACACTTGTTCACGAGATTAAGGGCCGAATTTATAGTCGTTACCCAGCAGTCCCACAGCCCCTAGCAGGCCCCTTCGTCAAAAACGGTATTTATAGTCAAATTTCCACCCCCAGCTGCCCCCTTAGCCTCTCCTAATTCTGGCAGGAGATGCATGCTCCACCAGGGGCCCCCTTATCGAAAACATAACACGACAGATATAACTAAACTGACTCTAATGAACGTGCATAGCCTAAATTAATAATTTCGAAGATTTGGTGTTAATAAAACAACGGTAAGATTTACTCTTAATCGATAAATATCTGATGTGACGCCGGACTCATTCCAAGGATGTTCATATACACTCGCAGCATATTTTTTCCCACACTTTCTTCTTCTTCTGGCAGGAAACTGCGTCCGTTTTCTTACTTTCCACTAGATCTTAATGCTTATCCACCAGGTCACACAAAATCTTCTTCTCCACACCGTTGAAGCTATTTGCACGTCGAGCGGCCATCTTAACAGTTTTCATGCTGCGTCTGGCTCTTTATTTATCCGTATCCATGTTGATCACGAGCGTTACCACTGAAACATTTGAGCTGCGAATTCCATTTCCCGCTGTTTGTAGTCCTTAGTTACCAGATCTAACCCCCAACCATCCCCTACCTAGCAGCTTCCTTAATTTTGACTATAGGACGCACAATTCAAGGGGCCTGCTGGGTAGGGGATGGATAAGGGGATTGCTAGGTAACGACTATAAATACGGCCCTAAAAATGTATCCCTGTGAATGGTCACCTGGACGACCGAAATGCATCCATAGGAGTCTAATTTCCTTCTATTGACAATTTGGATTATCATTTTTTTATTTAACGCTGTTTTTTTATATTTTCTCAACTATTTATATAAAACTAGCTGCTACGACCGAAGATGACACAAAGTGTCGAAACCATGATCGTGATAATAAATATTACAAGTGGTAGTAACTAAGGTATTTTAATTCTTCCAACACCTCTGATCGCGAGAAGGAGAGTAAACGAACCAATAGGACGATTCGGAAACACGACAGCCTATTGAAAAAGAAAGGAGAAATGATCAAGAAGAACTAAAGGGAAATGCCGGACATGGAATACACGAAGCAAATAACGTGCCAACGAAGCAAATAATTAAACTGAAGAATTATACATGAGGTAATCTACAGGTTAGAGGTAAGTTTTAATGGAAGTAAAGAGGAAATCCTCCACGTCTTGTACACGTGCAGTGCCTTATCTGCCCTTAGTATTTCTTTATTCATCTCACAGCATAAGTCCTACTTTTCTTCACCCCGTCCATTAAAACTTATTCTCTTTCTTCCCCTTCCTCGCTTGTCCAACATCCTTCCCTCTACAACGGCCTTCAGAAAACCATCACCCCTCATTACCCCTTCCAGCCACCTACCCTGCCTTCCCCTAACTCTCACCCAGAGGTTTCCTCTCCTCACCAACTAGGTCAACAACTTCCTCATTTGTCTTTCACTCCGTCCACCGCACCTTCTCCATCCTCCTCCACACCCACATCTCGAACGCCCACAGCTTATTCTCGTCCATCTTTCTCAGAGTAAATTGAAGAATTGTGAAGGAATTAAACGGCTAGCTGAGCGGAGAGTGAAGTGAACAGCGGCAGAAGACTAGTCTGCGGATTTCAGACAGCTGATAATGACGACCTGTACAGCCGCCGATTCGACACTTTTTCTTCAAAACGATTTGACGGTTGCATAATCTCAATAATCGCTCACAGACCAAAATCTTGGGACCGATTCGGGAACTCGGCTCAGGCACGTCCGGACAGCTATAATTCTAACTCTGTGGATCGGACCTTAATGATCCGGACAACTCCTTGATCGACTCTCGTACTCTCTCCCTTCGGAAAATATATTCAAAGGACGTTGACAAGTGACACCGAACGAGCGATTCTCTTACACGGGCAATCGTTCAGCAGGCCGTCAAACGGCGCATCGTTGCCAGGTGCATGTCAACTTGCGTGAATGTCGTAACACTAAGTAATTAATGAATGAATGTATTCACTTCTCTAGTCAGATGATTGGCAATACACACTTTCACTTTCAAACCAAACAAGCCGTTCGTTTCAAGTTTGCTACAACTTTATTTTTGTGTGACATAATGAGCAAGTAATGAATACGCTATAATTCTCTCTTAAGGTAGTTTGAAGGAGACTTTTCTCTAGTCGTGATAATAGAAAACAGTTTCGAATTTTGATCTTAATTTTTCAAATATTTATAATACAAAATTCAAATTCGAAATACAAATAAATTTCGTAATTTTCAAACAAAATTCGAAATTTTAAAAATTTTCAAATTTAAGCATTTGTAAGGTGCATTAAGTAAAGATGGTAATGTAAATGACGCAAAAAAAATGTTCAATATACATGAATACATCAATGATTCCCTAAATATATGTATTTAATTATTTAACTTTGTTTCATGCCGTGCCCTGAAAACGCTTTCGAAACTGAATAATATCTTGCGATTTTATAGAAGGAATCAAGGTGAGTATCACCGTATTTTCGAAGACGTCGAGGATGCGGTTTCTCACCAGAAATAACAGTCTCAAATTTGAAGAGCGTCTTCGAGGCCGAAGGTTACCGTATTCATAGGTTAGGATACATCGAAAAAACATTTTTTCGATTTGAAATTTTGGGAAAAGGTGCGATTCTAGCCACAGATACACCGAAAAAAATATTTTCGAAAAATATTAATATTTAGGGGTCTCATCCTCCCCTCCTGAAGTTTTAGCTGACATAAATAGCCGTTTTGGGGCCAGTTCTAGTGATTTTCTCCCGGATTTTTTTTAATCGTAAGATTGAATTAACAGGGAACTCAATACTGCTCCGACAGTTGTTAGTCACTATTTTGCTTTATTTTTTCAGAGAAATACAATAATTTTTGATGAAAATAAAGGGTTTTTGCTGAATTATAGTGTTTTTGGGTGAAAGCCAATCGTTCCTCCTGCATATGGAGCCGCGTGGGGACTTGAGAGGTCATTAACTCATTCTGCAAGGGAAAATATTCATTACCACATAGCTAAAGGCAGTGTATTGTTAATTTTAACTCTAGTTTACACTAAAGTACCTAAGGTTTGATTAGAAAGACGTTTACTTGGAAGTCCTTTTTTGACCTTAAAGCAGGCACAGCACGTTGTGACTCAATTTTGGCCAGGATGGATCCATGGATGGATGTAAAAACAGAAGCACTCTATGGACCAGAATAGACTGAAACTGTCGAACGTTGCCTTACTAGCTGGCCTCACCGGAGTTCCAATCCCTTCTGTTGCCCTTTTTGCAAATGCTGTCCTTGCTGACTATGGCTTAGTTAACCCAGTTGACACAAAAAAAGTCGTCGACCCTAACAAAGTAATAAGGGAAGTGACGCATCACAGATGAGTCTTGTCACACAACTTGGACGCGGAGCTTAAGGATCACAAGCTAAAGGCACTTTATTTTGACGGTAGGAAGGATGTTACTTGCACCTATGATGTGAAGGGTGAAAATAAAAGGGCTAAAACTACGATGACAGAAGAGCGTATAGTGCTACTCGAGGAGCCAGATAACCGTTACACAGGTTACAAAACTCAAGGTGATAAAGGCAGCTCCAAAAACATTCACCAAAACATAATGGTGCCGAACGAAGAAGCAGCTTGATTTGAGTGAAATGAAAGCAGCAGGGATAGACGGCTGCGTGGGGAACACTGGCCACGTGGGAGGTGTGATACGTCTTATGGAAGTTACTCACGGTAGACCATTGCAATGGCTTATTTGCTCACTGCACTTTAATGAGTTGCTCTTCCGACATCTATTCATGGCACTTGACGGATCAACGTTAAGTCCTACGGCCTATTCAGGTCCAATGGGCCAGAAGTTAGATATCTGCCACACCCTTCCAGTGGTGAAATTCGAGAGTCCCTTTCTTCGCCCCAGAGATAGATATGGAAGTTTTATCTAACGATTAACGTTATTTGCTCCAAATGGCCATTGGCGATTAGTTCTGGCGAGTGCCCTGCTAACCTGGCACACGCAAAGTCTGGTCCTGTATGCACCTCAAGATAGTTAACTACAGCGGCTTGAATTCTCCGGGTCTACACGACCGTGGCCACGCCTTCATCAAGTTTGGCATTGCTAGCGAAATATATTTTGAATGTCAACGTTCCAACGAGGTTTACTGTGAAGACTCATCCCACTAGCGTTGACGGTGCAAAGCATCTGTGGCTTCTCACTAACCGGGCCAAATTACTGCCAAAGCATGCCAAAGACGTAGTTTTCCCAGTCATTCAGAAAAACGCAAACTTTGGGCATCCAAAAAATATACTTCTAGCAATGCTTTTTGATGATAGGAAAAGAGTTAGAAATCTGGCTGTTCACGTGAAAGAGTCACAACGTGCTGTACTAGCTTTCAGGTCAAAAAAGGACTTCCAAGTAAACAACTTTCTAACCAAACCTTAGGTACTTTAGTGTAAACTAGAGTTAAAATTAACCATTCACTGTCTTTATCTACATCCCTAAATATAGGGTAGAGGGTAATACATGTTGGTGATTACTCACCCCCTGCCACACACCCCTGAGGTGGCTTGCAGGGTATTTTGTGGATGCATATGGTAATGAATATTTTCCCTTACAGAATGAGTTCAAGACCCCTCACGTCCACACGCGGCTCCATGTGCAGGAGGAACGATTGGCTTTCACCCAAAAACACTATAATTCAGCAAAAAACCCTTTATTTTCATCAACAATTATTGTAGTTCTCTGAAAAAATAAAGCAAAATAGTGACTAACAACTGTCGGAGCAGTATTGAGTTCCCTGTTAATTCAATCTTACGATTTAAAAAAAATCCGGGAGAAAATCACTAGAATTGGCCCCAAAACGGCTATTTTTGGTCAGCTAAAACTTCAGGAGGGGAGGATGAGACCCCTAAATATTAATATTTTTCGAAAATATTTTTTCGGTGTATCTGTGGTTAGAATCGCACCTTTTTCCAAAATTTCAAATCGAAATTTTAAAAAAATGTTTTTTCGATGTAGCCTATTCATAGGTGTATGCTGAATCTAGAGGAAGGTTATCATCACAGCACGTTAACCTGAAGTCCTATACATGGCCTTTAAACTAAGAGAATTAATTATAAATAGCTGAGAGAATAAATGAACGAGTTATCATAAAAAACATATACACATTTAGTCGGGATCTATTACACGACTTTGTTTTCCTAAATGTTGCTCCTCAAAATTGTGTTGCATCCTCAACGACGGAAAATACGGAACTTAATTTCGTTCAACAATCGATAAAACATAAAAAAAAGCGCAACGATACGTTTGTAACAAGATCCGTGCGTCGGAAATTACTCATTCATGTTTAATAATGCATTCAGAGATTCATTATAAAACATTAACAATGAGTTCACAATCGTGAAATCACATTGAAAACTTTCTATTATTGGCCAACAACACGAAAAACAGTGCAACAATAGCAAGATATTTTATAATCCTCAGAAATATGAGAAATGAGGGCAAATTCATTGAATCTTGAATACATACTCATGTCACGCTCAAACTACCTTAATTAATTCGAAGAACAAGCGAAATACTACAGTCCGATGATGATTTTATTTTCAGTTTAAAGTTATTATCATTCAAAAGCCTAATTTCTTCGATAGAAAGCGGCCATTTCGGCAAGTACTTTGCGTACGAAGCCTTTGATTCGCACGCAAGACTACATTAGACTTCTCTCCATTGTGATGACATCTGTAGTGTAGTGGTGCATGCTTGTGAGGCTTCGCCTCGTGACAAGCATTAGCGATTTATGATAATGCATAATTAGTCGTAGTTACACTAACTCTAGGGTATAGTGTAATGCATGTTGGTGATTACTCACCCCCTGCCACACACCCCTGAGGTGGCTTGCAGGGTATTTTGTAGATGTAGATTAGTTCGAAGGTTAAAATCCAACAATCGCGATCGGAAACTGTTGTCCAAATGTTGCCTCTTCGCCAATAAGATTGACTCTTATCGGATTCCAACGCGAGTTAAGGGGAGAGTCGTATACTGCTCGAAAATGCAAATACAATTTAGCCAGATTGCGGAAGAATATCGCGGGCGATGGAGTTGTTGGAGGGGAGGAGATACCAGAAACCCAACGGAAGAGATCCAACGGAAATTACTTTATGTTTAGAAAGATACGAGGTGAGTTTTTATTAATTTTATAATCCAGACATCCGGTCACAGTAATGTCTGCCATGGAATTTACCTTTTTAATTTAAGATTAATACTTTCTTTGTGTTCCTCTAACACCGTTGAACCCTTGGAGATGAAAACCCCAATAGTCTGGGCACAGTTTTTCCTGGCATGGTCACCAACCCCCGTGAAGAAGCGTCGGCACGGCGGTAGCACCCCTTGCGTGTATATCTCGAGGTGACATTCGACGACGACTCAGAAGGACCCATTGTTGGGACGCAAATTTCGCCCACATGACGTCATCGGGGAGGGAAAGAGGGAAGACGGGAATGCGCATCCACTTGCCCCTCCCTCCCCTTCCCCTCTCCCCGCACTTCTCAATTTTGAAATCCCCCCTTCCCTCCTCCTCCCCACTAACAATGAGAGTGGACTGAGTTGAGGCCACGCGAGAAGACACTGTCTCGGAGAGAGGTTCCCGCGGTTTCATATGAAAACAAACGGCTGGCTGCTTACCAGTCAATTTATTATTCAAAAGTCTCCGTGGCCTTGGACCAAGAGCGGCGTTCGGGAGCAAGCCGGGAAGACCGCCCCAGGGGGCCAAGGGCCTCCAGGGAGGCCCCCCCGCCCGGCTTCCAAGTTCCGCCTCTCCCGTTCCAGCGGTTTCGTCAAGTTACGTTTACGGTGGTTGCCAAGGGAATTGTGTTTGCGCACAGATTTGCGTGAAAATTTGCATGCGTGTTCTCATTAGTGACATCTATGGGTAGGAGTGAAAAAAATTGCATTATACCGATTTGGTTTTTGGCAGTTCAATGCAGGTTTAGCACGTAGCCTAATGGCACTTGAGATATATTTCGTATGGTAATAATTCGATTACATAAGCATAGATTTTTTATAAACCCGAAATAATACATTTATTATTGTTATAATTGTTGCTAAAAAATATTAAGGAGTCACGCTGAGTCCAATATTCGAAAACGATATATTTCAATGTAAATTCGTCTAAATTTCGAATACCGCGCCGATAACTCTAGTCATAAAATGCTATAATCGAGGAAAAAATTTAAATATATAATCCTTGTATAATTTCCAATACTGCCTGAATGGTGAGTTCCGACACATAAACAGATGGACTTAAATTATACGTGGTCCCAAACGTTTTTTCGACATACTTTAAAAAAACTATTAAAAAGTGCACTCTATGACCCACAATTACCGCTTCTTAAGATAGGTAAGACTTTCCTAGATGAAGCCCATCTAATTTCCCCATTATACCCCATCAGCTTTCGCGCTGTCATGACTTATAAATTGCACTTTTAAGAAGATTATATTGTCTTAGTTTGATGAAGTCTGCGTTTTAGACTGCATACCTAATGCATGCTGGATCCTGTACTGAGAAAAATCCGGTTGTTGGTAAACATGATTTTTATTAAGTTCTCGCTCAAGTATGCTGTCCACTCATACCGGTAAAAGACTGGGGTTGGTCAGCCATAGGCCCCGCACACCCCTAAGGCTGCCCTCTGCCTTGAACCCTAGGGTGCTACTTGAATCCAAAATGGTACTACTATGCTTCAATTGACTACTCCTGTCTTATGGACAACTTTTCCGACTCACAACCAGTTGAAAACAGGTCTGAGTAATGGAAGCCGAGGAAGTCGACAAAGAATTCCACAGCCGCCATCATGTATAACCATAGAAGAATTAAAGATGATAACAGTTGGTGTCTTGACTCACGAAAGTGATGCCTGTTTTCTCGCAACCATCATGAAAATCGCGCGCAATTTTTCCTTGCATTTTATGAATAATTCATTATTATTTTGGTGATCATTTCCATTTTGCATTTTTCTAGACGAATAATTACGGTGCCGCGAATATTACGCTAATAATGTAAAATTTTTAGGCTCATAAACTTCACAACTGATCCACTCCACATGGCCGATTGCATATTTTAATGCCTTCAATATTCCGCCGCGTTGTCACGCCACCTATTGTCTTCTTCAATCTATACAAAACAAAACACAGCGAATGGGGAGATCATCACGTAGAACAATGGAGCGTACTCGGGCGGACGTGGGAGGTTATGCGATTGAATAGAAATTGAGGAGATAGAAGCCTTAGGCCTGGTTTTATAATATCTGGTTACCGTTTACTGGAAGGTGACGTACCCTATGCGTTAACATCTACAAAATATTCTGAAAGCCACCTCAAGGGAGTGTGGTAGGGGGTGAGTAGTCACCAACCTGGATTACACTATACACTAATAAAATTAGAGCAACAACGACTGTTGATACATAATCATAATTCGCTAATGCTTCTCAGGATGCGAAGCCTCACAAGCATACACTACACACTAGGTATGCTACCAATGTTAGAAGGATCATTAGTATTTTGCTACTACATAAATGGACTGTGATTCAAGAATTATACTGAAAGCATGCACGGCGTGCTGATAGTACTAGGTATCAGATAAGCACACAAGCATTAGGGAGTATAACAACTAACTAGCTACACTACCTATCGACAAACCTATTTAAAAGTCTTATTGGCACCTGTTATGGTCTCTTATCGTTCGCGGGAAAGATGACATTTAAAATCTGTCTGTTCAGCAGTCTAGTTCCCAAATTTTTATTCTCATGATCTCATCTACCGTAATATGTAGGATTTAGTAAAATATTTTTAACGTCGTCAGAAAATATATCGGTTTGGAACTTACATAATAGATTGAGTCTAAAAATTAATCGACGGTCTGAAAGCAATTCCCATCCCAGTTGTTGCATAAGGTCAGTAACGCAAACGAGATCATCATATAACGGCCCTTAACGTATCTTACCTGCAAGCGTTCTAACTCGGTTTTTAAGCATACCTCATCAGGATTCCAAATACTAGCAGCGTATTCCCTATTCCACATCATGTTTACTGAGAGTCAGGGTTTTGCATATTCCATGAGGCTGGCTGTTGGTTGACGAGAGCGTTATTGATGGGAAAACATCGAAACGATATATTATGTTTCCAAGGTCAGAACGGTCAATGTGGGGTTACAAGCACACTGTCAAGGATTCGGGAGCCGTCACTAGGGACGCAGGGTAGAGTAAATACGCCAACAAAAGGGAGCAACTAGGGACGCGAAGAGGAGCAATGGGAAACGCGTGGGAGTCTTTAAGTTTGGCTGTCGTCGTGAGCGGACGGGTGCCGCGTGGAAGGAAGGGAAAGTGATTGCCGGAAGGATTGGAGACTGCTAGGAGCCCGCAAACGTATACTCGTGGATCCGAGAGGGAAGGGAAACACCCAAGACGCACGATAATCGAGAAACTGAGCAGCCAACCGCGAATTCGAGACGTAACACGATGGAGACAAGGTCGGGAAGACGGATAAGTGGACACACATTTTGTTGATCGGCGTTTTATAACCATATAAAGAAATGGAAACTAGTTTGGTATGTAATAAGAATTGAGAACATGGTCTACTGGTTATATGCCGATATATATGCATATATATGTATGTGTGTACTAAGTTAACTGAGGGATCTATGTAAATTGGGCCCACCCTTTTTTAACAACCTTTTTTTAGAATTGGATACGAAAATAACTATTGAAACCTGACACATAATTTACTAAGTTATGTGCAGAGCGGTTGCAGAGAAATAATAAATGCACTTTGACTACAAGCTTTGTTATTGAAATCAAATACATCAACAAAAACCACTTGACAACCGCAGCCCGGCAACAGAAAGCAGGCCCAGACAAGATTATAAACAATTCACAAACGCTTCCCATTGCAACAAAGCCGAGCATAATGCACGAATTTCCTTTTGTGTGTTGTGTTTTTGCCTAGATAAATGTTTTTTTTGTGCATGCCAAAGCATTCTCTGTTTCTCCCTTACCAAGCAACGCTAGTCCTGCGAGTGACGTGAAACAAGCCCAGGTAAGTGTGTAAAGGCGAAAGTTATGTTCATTGGGCGGTGACTTGGGAATCGGCATGTCAAGAAAGGAAGAATCATTATTCTCGATTTTAACGAGGAAGGTAACAACCATGGATACTATAATTTAAAGATAGCAGACTCCAAACTTCGGCATAATACCTTTTTTGAAGCTGCCAATGTCATTAGTGCGACGATCCCAAAGTAATCAAACGTAGTTTCGCTTTTTTTCATTTCGAACTGAGGGAAATTACGGCTAGTTAGGACACAACTAATGGTTTTATCCATCAGGTGATTATATTAACTAAATCTGTTATCAATATAATCACAGAAAACCCCTTCAATAACCTTTCAAGGTATCAATAGCCTATCTGACTAAAAGTAAACAATGTCTAATAATTATGCAAAAAACAACGAAATGTTAGAACGATCACGACTACAAAACAAAATCATTAGCGTCGGTATGGGTAATGAGCGTAATTCACGAGTACTTGAATTCGGTAATACATACTTTCAATGATCACATCAAAGATATACATCACATATAGAAGAAAAACCAATATATTTTAAAATATTACGAGGTCTGCAATGGATACATAGGCAATCATCATCATTGGCCATGCCTTGCTATACGGTGACGTGAAGAATACAAGAGAGTACTTACATTAGCCTTAAACAAGCTTCTGTTCTTCACACCTAAAATTTGTTTTTTCTCTTGGTTACGGAATACCCTTTGGAGCATCCAGGAACAAAGTAAGATCTCTTACCCATTTTAAGTCGGGTAACCAATCATTTTATATACCAACAATTGAAAATCCCCGCAGGCCACCATCCCGCTATGTATAAACAAAGTGACAATGACAGTGACAAAGCGTAAACAAACAACCTCAGAAGCCTCACTAATGCCACCTAACGAACGGCTTAAAAAGTTTAAACAAAAAAACAATGAAAGCGCACTGAACTTGACGGGGCTGGTTACAACATATTAATTTAGATTTACACACCGTGAAAATCTTTAAACTGAGATTATAGAAATATATTTTCCCGTTTGTTATGAACACAGCCATTGTAAATAGTTACATACTTTATAAATAAGCAAATTCTCCCTCCACCTCGAAGCACGGGACAACAGACTATCGCCTAGCTCTATACAGACAGATGATAGGGATATACTCCTCCCGCAAGATATTAGGTCGCAAAAGACATTACGCTGGTGCCGTGAGTTTTCCGGCCATCCCCCACCATCTCGTGAAAATTGACGGAAGAAAAAGTGTGTGTGCTTGCTGTAGTGCCCAAAAAAGGAAGACAACTGATGGAAGGAGTGTAGAAACCTCTTGGAAATGCCATGACTGTGATTTACCATTGTGTAGAGTTGGGTGTTTCTTCGAGTACCACAAATAAGTCTTTGCAGAAATGGAGGCTACTCACGAGCATGAGCTGTAAACCTGGAGGTAGGTCTAATAGTTGATAAAAACTATTCATTATAAAAATATTTTATGATTTTACCAGAACTGTTTCACAATTTGAGGGTTAAATTTAAAAAGGAAACTTACGAACATGGCTGGTCTCACTTGCGAATTAATAGGTTGAAAACTGGGGATACTGGCATAGGCGGATTTAGGGGGGGGGGCACAGGGGCACGTGCCCCCCCCCCCCAGACGCTTTAATAATGGACAAGATTTTTAATACGGTCCCGCTATAATTACGTTCGTTTTGTTTTGTGTATTACGGAGCCTCATTCATTTTAGCCTTAAGTACAAGTCAAGAAGACAGATTCGCTAGTCAGCGCTCGAAAAAAACGTCGCCCAAGTGGGAAGGAAGACATTGTGTCAAAAATGAACGTTAATGAAGTACTGGACATCTTCAGCAGGAAACATAATAGAAAACTACCGTTATTATATATGTAACTAATTAATATTTTCATATTAGTAATCTCTATATTAAAATAAAAAGTATATTTCGTACATTAATTGTTGTATGTTGTTTTTTAATCCCAAATATGAGAAGACCGTTTGCCCATCAGACCATTGTGCCCCCCCCCCAAAGAAAAATCCTGGATCCGCCCCTGGATACTGGGCATTTTAATTCGCCGAGCGGCCAGAGAACACCATACGGCCGGTTTCGGCCGAGTTAAGAGGGAGAGGGTTAAACCGGGCCTTAAGAGGTTAGGAGCGGGTCATCTTAGGGGCGTGGGAGGTCAAGGGTGGGGGAAAGAGGGAGGGGGGTGGGCGGAGGCGATAAGAGCGTAGGATCGGCCGAACAAGTGAGGTCGACCGCGCATCCGTGTCCGAGGGGAATGAGGCGACGAATGATAGCGACGGTCTCGCCACCAATCTTTCCTTCTCCCTTGGCCCGCCGCACAATTTCGTCGTCCGCTCCGATGAAACTACTTTATCGGACCACAGACCCCCAACCGCCGCAAGATATTCCGGGGCAATGCGATAGCGTATGTCGGTCAAGCTGGGCAGAACTTCAAGCCTTTACTTCCTCAAAGACACTATTGGCCCAGTGTCGAAAAACATTTTGGGACAATTTACAGAGTTGAAAGTTGATCAAAACTTAATGTTTATCCTCCAATGATAGAAGGCATCCATCAGTTTTAATACTATTTGAAATATTGGAAGGGAAACGATCGTTTTCGATCTAATTAGGACGCCAATAGCAAAAGCACACTTGCATACAATTCAAATCAACCTCAAAACAACCTCAGCAACTGAACAGTGCAAAAAACCAAACCTCGAAGCCCCGAGGATTATTTGAAACCGCGATATCCGCAAAGATATGAATAATGGCCCCCATCTTAACACATTGCAGACGGATCACGAGTTTACTCGTGTTTGGCGCGCCATATGTTACGGAAGGATCACGAGATAACTCATGTTTTCTGCACACCGTCCCGTAGGTACCACATGATGTGATCTATTGCAACTACTTCGTCAATTTAGGCGTTTACATCATTAATCAATGTATTAAACTCGGTTGCTTTCACATTTCTTTGGCTTATTTAACTTTTTTAATTGTGTTTTAGTATTTTGAAGAGTTATTTTTTGTAAAAATGCCTGCCGGAAAAAATACCCAGTCACTGGGGTAAGTAGGGAGAAAATAAATGTTCTGTTTTTCATGAGTTAGAACACCCACTTGCTCAAATGCAAAAATTATTTAAAAGTCAGCCAAAAAATCATCCCCTTCACCTTCATCAAGTATTCCTCTCTTGACCTTAACTCTCCATTGTACACCATTGTCCCATCCCTAAAACGCTACCATCCAAATTCATCCCATAAACAGCCACCCGCAGCCACCTTCAACTTATTTACTTTGTTGCTCTGTTACAACTCCATTTCGTTATTTTGATTGTTGAATTAATTTATTTAACAATCGATAACACGCTGTGAAAATGGGTTTTGTGGCTGTTTTAGAGGATAAATTTAACAAATAAAATAACTGCCTTCTTATAGTGAAAGCTTTCCAAGCTCAGGTGAGAGATAAGGATGCAGCATAATAAAATATTATGCTGCATAAATAATGAAAAAGAAAACTTTGTTTTATTCCACCAATTTATTTCACGGTACCACTAGTTTCGACGCAGCGGCGTCATCTTCAGGTACCTGAATATGTACCCCGGTCCGGTCCGGGCGTCTGATAGACGCGCGGACCGGAGTGTGTGAGATAGTGAGAGTAAGGAAGTGATAGAAGATGCAGAGTAGTTGTTCGAGGTTGTGCTAATTATTAAGGTGATGTAAGATCTTGGCGCCATGGTGGACCTATGGGCTATCGCTTCGGGTGAAGGACAGATAGCGGAGGGACATGAGAGTTTGAGGGTATGGTTTTGGGACAAAGAACGGTGTGAAGCAGGAGTCTGCTCCAAAAGTAGGGATGAGCATCGAAAGGAAACCATCGATAATTGACGTCGATGGACCATCGAAGCTGTACTATCGATGGTGAGAAAACATCGATAGTAAACCATCAATGGTTTAACCAAGGGTCTGACACATTACTCCAATGGTTATACATTTCCACCAGAGCACTCTTGCGGTCAGGCGCTAACTATCAGCGCAATAGTACGACAGGTATACGCTTTAATTGAATATCTTGTAGAATTAAGTGGGAAATTACCTATTTATTTCTCAGGGGAAACTTAAAAAGTTAATTGTATAATCAATTCTGCATCCTGAAAAATTCTGGAACCAGATTGCAGCACAATAATACCAAGTCCTTCTCTTGGCGTTTTTGCAGTGTACTTTCTCGGCCATCTTCTTTGTTTACTTACGGTTGCGATGACGATGTCACGTGTGGTCCCAGGCGTATTTTAAATGGAAGCTGATAAACTTCTGACAACAAAAGGAATAATTACAGCATTTTTTCACAAAAAAATAAAAGATGTATGGCAGAAGCATACAATCTTTATCTGTTTCACGCATACCTATTTTTCCATTTGAGCCTGAAACAATTGGCGCTAGTAGTAATCCATACGAGATATCGCAATTCCGTCAGACCCTTGGGTTTAACCATCGGTGTTATGTTTTTATAATTCAAAGCATTTAAAGGTTTGGTTTAGTTGACAACGCTGTGACCAAATGAGAGCAGAATTATGTATCAATAAATGCGCATCATTCTAATCACGCATATCTTTATTGAACCTTCCTGTGAATACTCCTAAAATTACGGTATTCGTCACTTTTTCGTTTCATACGTCATTTATTCTCATTGAATTTTCCACCTTTATAGGAACTGATTTCTTTTGAAGATTGAGGCAAAAGAGTTAGGACAGCACTAGACTCTTGTTCTATGGAAATGGTATCAGAAGATTTTGAAAGTGAAGTATCTCGCGGTTGAACATTGGAATTATCGATAACGTGTGGAGAGCTAGATGGTTGTGGATATTCCATTGTCTTAAGAAGGTTCTTATGGATACTTTCTAAATGACAATTTAAATTCGGAGTGTTCCCCGATGTTTTAATTATTTTCCTACATTGAATGCACTTCGCCCTTGTTTCTGAAAGTCTGGAAAAGTGTTTACAATACAAACTCTTTGGAGGCATCTTTTCTTAAAATTGAAAGTTTCAGGTGAAGATTATGTGAAACACTTGAGGAAAGCATCGATGGCAACCATCGACTGAGACTATCGATAGTGTGAAAACATTGGTTCCAAACTATCGATGGGGATAACATCGACCATCGGACGCTAACTATCGATGTTTCTGAAACATCGGCTATCGATGTTGTAGCGCTATCGGGAGAAGGAGCAGATTTTCTCGCCGATAACACTCTTGAAAACACAAACTCTTTCCAAGCTCGGGTGAGAAAAATGAGGAAAACGAACGAAACACAAGTATTATCAATCATAAACTTAACTTATCAATATATTTTACAAATCACAAAATAGAACCAAACCAATTACAATAATTTACCCATAGGTCGAGTGCCAGGCGACCGTAGTTAAAGTTACCAGTCGGAAAATAGTTTAAGTTTAACAAGTACGAGAGGTTGAACTTCTCTCTTAAGTACAAAAGTGACTTAGTCAGCAGGCTCACACAACGGTGTTACCCGGTCGGCGTCTCGGAAGCAATAGAGGGCGAGCTTAGAGACGAGTCAGCTGAGGAGGGGGTCTGTCGACAAGGACGAAGGTGGAATGGGTAAGGTCAGGAGGTTGGCGATTGGTAGCCTTGGAGGGGAGGAAATAATGGGATGGGTGATAGATAGGGTGGCAGTTTTTAATTGGAGCGCCAGGAACTGTTTTCTGGCGTCGGCCGCAGAATACAGGATCACGGCCTTTTTGCCTTGGTCAGGATGACCGCATTTTTGGTATCCTTCCTCACTTTACTGGCTATAAAAGCGGGGCAGGACCTGGTGAGGGAAAGGTGCGGCGAAAGGTGCGGCGAAAGGTGCGGCGAAAGGTGTGGCAGAAGTCGTGGCAGAAGTCGCTGGCAGTAGTCGCTGCATAAGTCCTTCGGCTAAGTCCGGAGGATAAACAGTCCGCAGAGGAGAAACTGTCCAAAGAGGAGAATTGCCCAAAAAACAGGGGGGAAAATGCCACAATGCTCATCCCTACTCTAAAGTGTGAATGGGACCTGACGGCTACTCTGTAATGTGCTCCGAGGTATATATTAAAATTAAGTCCTAAATCGTGAATGGACTCGCGAGTTCATTTCTTAGATCCCGTATATTCCACATTACTTATAGTAAACTTCCACATATTTGAGCCTGAAACCACTGTGATAACTATGCTGTGTCCTTAAAAACAAACAAAATAACCAGGAAGTATATTTTACTCCACTTTTTATCAAACTACAAACCACCAATTCTACGGGTCAGCAAGCAGTTTACGAATCTGTCACTCCCAGAATCAAAGTTTCGCAAGTGCAAGAATTCAGGCCAATGGAGGGAGATTATCGGCAAAGGTCGAGGTGGGTTGGTCAAAGCTTGGGTAATTGGCGACTGGTGATCCACGGAAACTGATGGGGAAGGGTTGGTGGGCGTGATTCGCCGAAAACGGATCACGATCTTCGAACCACAAATCGTGATTCATGACTCGTGATTCGAATACTATTATTCGAATTGTCCGTGATTCTTGATTCATATCCTTTTTCCAAATCTTAATGTGAGTTGCGAATCGAAACATGGAGATAAACCGTCTTAAATCACTGACAATTCACGAGTCTCTAGTAAATTTAAGTCATTCCGATGAACAGATGTACCTATAAGACTGGCGAAGGTATATTTTTCACGTCCGTTTGGCATTAACCATTGTTGGCTCATTATTTGGGGAGGTGACCGAAAACTAACGTCATTTGAATCACTTCTTTGAATGGTTATTGACCACTTTAAGGTGGCTGGAGCGGTAATCGTGAGTCGTTGAAGGCACATTCTAATAACTTTTCAAGCAAGTCGAAAAAATATTCTTAAACCACATTTCACTCAAGTACACCAGTTTATACGTTGGAAATCGCCAACCATGCAGTAATGTATTTGATGCAAGAGTTGTGGTTCAAATTTTCGCCTTAATTAAAGCATTGTTTTGACTTGGATTTTCGGCGCGAAATTTGAAATTTACGAGAAAATCATATCTAAATACGCTTTTCTTACTCGGCATGATACCTTGATATTTGTTAGCAGCTATTATAATAATATGAAACGTACTATTTCGCATTTAGGAGAAAATCTGTACATAAGTAATCGAATTATTTCAAAATATATGCCGTGTACCATAAGAGTACTAGTTAAAATATCATTGAATTGCCAGGAAACCAAATGGGTAGCTACAGTTTTTTTTCACTTTTATCGATATATATTACTAATAAGGACACGTATGCAAAGTTTCACGCAAATCTGTACACATACAAAAATCGCTCCAGCCACCTTAATAACACATTGGTTAATTTGTGGAGGTTTGGTCATGTCTTTATATTTTTTGGTCACGTTTTTTTATATTCGTAAAATATGTAATATACATTCGAAATTTAAAGTTACGATATCTGTAATTGTTAATTTCATGCTTTATAGTATTCATTTTATATATTTTTATTTTCACTTACTATATTTTTTAAACAAGATTTTAGCTTGGTTGTCCATTTTGGTTTTGTTTTTTATGTTTATTTTGTTACTAAGAGGAAGAGTTTGTTTTTGTGTTACCATTGTCGTAGTTAGCAAGTTAATCCTTTGAGGTACTAAATTTATGATTGAAAACTTTTTTATCTTCGTAGCATTATAATTATTACCAACTGTAATCCTTACATTGTACTGTAGCCCTGAAGAAGCCTTAATAAAAAGGCGAAACGTTGGCGGAACAAGTAAGTTGAATTTCTTAAAAAAGACATGACCAAATCTCCATAAATTAACCAATGTGTCATTTGAATCGTTAAGTTTAGGTTGATAGAATAGTAATGCATGAAGACCAAAAATGAGAAGGAATAATGTTTTACCAAATTACCCGGTTTAGCCGGGTACCACCCAGTTTTTAATGTCCGTTTTCAGCCCCCGATTAAGTGACCAGAAAACAGGGAAACCCCACGGTTTTTATGATCGCTGCCCAGCCCCGGTAGTAAAACGGTAGAAGCTTTTCTTCCATCGTGTAATATTTAAAAAAAATGAGACGATGTCCCTTATCTTTGTACACCAAAATATGGTGAAATAAAGGATTGATTGAGATTTAACTCGAAACTTCAGGTTGTTTAATCCGTCGTATTTGCAAATGTTAGCCCGGATTCAGTTTACATTAAACCACACTTCTTACAATCATAAATACCGTATTTCTCCGAATATAAACCGCACCCCGTTTTTGGGGTCTCACATAGGGAAAAAAGTTAATACGCTAATTTAAGCCGCACCCTTTTTAGTGCAACCCGTACTACCTACAATATTAGGCATTAGAATTTTATATATGTTTTTACATTACCTATGTAACTGTGACACAATCTTACCTATATTATCCTATATAATTAAATTATGCTACAATTTGACCTTTTTCAGCGTTATTTCTTACTTTCCCCGTAGTTTAGGCGAGTTTCGCTGGCGTCCGCGTGAATCTGAATGGCTGGTTTGCTCAAATCGGTCATTATTACGATTTTTAATAACGTTTTCGAATTTAAGCCGCACCTCGAATGTAAGCCGCACCCCGATTTTGAGGCCCCAAAATCGGGAAAAAAGTGCGGCTTATATTCGGAGAAATACGGTATTAAATCAATATAAATGCTGTTCTCTCACGCCCTGAACGTATGCTTCATTCAATCATTTCCAAATAATATTTTTTTATCACCCCGCTTCCAGAAACAATACTCAATAACTCGCTTCAAACATGCGGACTAGTTGGCAGACGGCTTTACACCACGTGCTCCCACAAGAATGCAACTTAATGTCGATATGCTAATAATAAACACCAAAACACGTGCTCTACGCCAAAATTCCAAATAAAAAAATGGACTAAAACTTTTATTGATAATCCCTCAGTTTTTCATTTTAAAACATGGTAATCCCCCCATTTTTTTTCTATTTTAAAATATGAAACCTAGTGTGTTTTTGTGTGTTTTTTTGAACCTAGCAACCCTAGTGTGGTTTTGAAAATCAATTTTATCTATTTGTCCGTACAAGGAAGTTGGAAGAGAGAGGATGCATTTACTGAAAAGCAAATTACAAAATCCTTCGAAGATGGGGATTTCAGACTTGAAATGTCACTATTGCCAAGCCATAATAGCCTGCTTATGAATAAAATTAAATAATACCTGAAAATGATCCGTGATTGACAAACCTTTCGAATCATTGTTAAAGAAAATATCAAAATCGAATCAAAATGGAATCTGTTGAACGAGATTCTAGTCAGTTTTCAAGCAATGATTCATGATTCGTGCTTTGGATAGTAGCAAGCGCTTTTAAGTAGTGATTCACGATTCGTGAGATGAATCATTTGTCACATCCGTAAGCATGCGCATCTAATATGGCGCTTACATAATTAGCGAATTAAATTCGAGGAAGCCATAAACCTCTCCTAAATATGGACACAGAATTCTGAATGTAACTCTACCGAGTGAAGGTAATAAAACTACTCGCTACGTTTTTAATGGCGTATGAAATGATCGCTCATTTTCCTCGGAAAAAATAGCAATATTTCCAATATCTTTGTTATATTTCAACAGGTAGCTAAATTTATTTCCATAAAATTGAAATAAGACTCAGAAACGTATGTATTGCGCAGAGAACGACAGAAAGAACGGTGAAAAAAAAACATTCTAATAATTATAACGAGTTTTACGTCATCCCTATAAAGTTTTAACTCCAAAGGAATAGCAACGATTTTGTGCATATACGTTTTTTATTTTTGCTTATTTCCCATCACACACGCCCAAGATGTTTTCCTTTCCTTGCGTTTTTTTATCATTACATACGCCACACGCTTAGAAGACATTTGGGACACCGCACAGATGTAATTTATTCGCGTATTTAATCAAACGCATAGGAAAACCGCACGCTTCGTTAAAAAAAACTTCTGAACTGGCGAATAGGTGTTACACAGATGATTGAGGGACTACTAGTAGGTTGAAAGCCGTTAAGAGGCTCGGAGGCAACGCGCTAGGCTAGGACTAGATTTCTTGAAAATTTCAGACCAGGCGAGTATTAGTGTGACAAGAAGGATATTATTTTGACCTATTGTCAAGCTGTAGCGATTAAATTAAAAGTTGTTACATCCCTTTGCACTTTTTTCTTTCTCATTCAATTTTAATTCACCAGTTCTAAAGCCCTGGTTACACGGTACATGAGAATGTACAACAAAATGTGTGAATGTCTGAATGTCAGAATGAACGCGTAACCACACCAAAATGTACGATTGTATGAATGTCTGAACAGAAAATAGAACCAGTTCTAATTTCGTTCAGACAATCGTACAAGTTGACCTCATTACAGAGACACCTGGTGGCAGACGACGCAAATGACACCTTCAGTTGTCATCTGGCTTGTGTTGGCGGCTTTTTTTGTTACAAGCAACGAGCAAGAGGTCAAAATCCAAAAACAATTCGAGCGCACGAAACCAAATAAACCACCAACACAAGCCAAATGACAACTGAATGTGACGTTTCCATGGGAAAAAAATGGTTTAAATAACGCGCCGACGGTTTAAAATGAGGAAAAACAAACGAAAACGCATAATGCGCATCAGAAAATGTACGAAAATCTGTCCGAAAAAATGTACCGTGTAGCCACCTATTCATTGATCTTGTCCATGAGAATGTACAAGAATCTGTACATGAAACCATTCACACAAATGTACAGAAACTTGTACATACTCATGTACCGTGTAACCAGGCCTTAATACAGTTTCATTTTAACAAATCCATCTTCTTTCAAGATGTCCTCTCCTCAACTAGTCCCAACAATCCCTTATTTATTTTTCATATCACCATGACAATCAATTCAAAACAAATTATTAAAACATGTTAATAATCAATAAAAAACAAAATTAAATTCGATATTATAAAAATATATTTATAAATAAATACTTAAAAGTAATAAATTATGGTTATCAATTAATTGAACATTTATACACTTGACATGCGTCACTATATCTCTAGAACTGTAAGAAGCGACAAAATAAGAGATATTACATTTTTATAGCTTAAATTCAGAATTAAAATATGTTAAAAAAATACTTTTTAAAAAACCACGCTCATATTCAAGTGTACTAAAAAGTTAAAAAATACTTTTTTCATCACTCTCCTTTTAAAAGGTGGCCGCTTGTGGAATAATAGATAATGAATAGATTGATATTATTAATGACAAATAGGTTGGATATTGATTAATAAAAAGCGCCCGCGCTTTTTTTCCCAAGAAATTAAAAAAAAATTTATCTGTTTAGTACACTTGAATACAAGCGTGGTATTTTTAAAAAGTATCTTTTTACATATTATTATTTTTTACTGTTTAGTCTTTATATTAATTGTGCAATGGTTCTTTGAAATTAAAATGATTAGCATTTCTCCTAAACATAAATGATAATTTCTACCAGCGCCGTCTATTGGCAAAAGACTTTTTTCCACATAAAATGTAAACCATTTAATTTTAGTAGATTAACTTGGTAATTAGTGAATTTAATGACTGATTCACTTATTTTCATCAAGAGAATGTGTGCCAAATTTCGGCTCGATTGAACATTGGGAAGTGGGTTATATTTCGACTACAAGATTCTATCCAGACAAAAAACAAGCAAACATGGCAAGTTAAAATAAGCATGGTAAAATTGAAGGTTTTTTGCCAAAAACTCAATTTTTAGGCTATATCAAATTGCCTAAGTAAGTCGCATGAAAAATTAAAATTTCAGTTCCATTAACCATTAGATATTGAATTTCTTTCCTATATCTTGAGCGAAAATAATTTTATATTAACTTAACAAAGAAATATCCAAACCGAATCCAATCCCATGCCTTTCCTATTGGACTAAAAGGCAACACATAAATCGCTAAAAAATCCTTTTCATGGTGACTCGTGGTTTTACTATTCTTCCTGTCTATTTTTATCAAATTCTATCTTCCAAAGAATTCGGGCAAAATTATATCTTCCTAGGAAGTCCGTAGAACTGGTGTGACTGACAAACAAGACAGACTCCCCAACAGAGAGACACTAGCTCGCTAACAATAGATATAAATAGAATATATATATATATATATATATAGATAATGGTTTCGTGGAACAATAACTGAAGTAACTATTCAAAAAATGGCACCTCTATTTTAAACGACCACTGAAACCTTTCAGGGAGGTTATTTTGTAATCTCACTTAAGTAAGAATACGTCATAAAATACGGAATATTACGTCACTTTACGTAGTTCCACTCCCAGGCGGCGTACTCTACCCAGGAGGCGTGACCGTCTTCGGCTCTCAAGTGGTGATCTGCAGGTCTTTTCCTTAACACACCGGCTCTTTCCCATAACTCAATGGCCCTTTCGATTCTTGATCCATCTCTTTCGACTCTTTATCCGTTTCATTTATCCCCGCCTTTCATTTGGTCCGTCCCGAGGTGCCATAAAGAACGTGAAATGGAGTTTCCACGGGCCTTGGGGGATCGAGACCCGATCATTAAGGTGGTTCCACCGTAAAATGACTTAAATGTCATTCATATTCTGTCTACTTGTAAAAATAGCTCGTCCTCTATCTGATATGAACAACAAAATAATACCTTTCCACGCGAATTTATTATTCTATAATAAATCTTGAAATTACGTTGTGTTCAATGAGGGAATGAGAGAAACACGAGGAAAAATAGTATTTTTCCATAAAATATAAATGCCATTTTCGCGGAAAACTACTTATATGAAGGAAATAATCCAGTTAAAATGAATTAAAATAAAATATAAGCATCTTTCCACCTTATTATTTTAGTTATTAGGGAATTACTGCCGGAATTGAAGTCAAAATGCGGTAATTCGTAGTAAATGGCGCTGCAGTCGGCTCCAATGGCTGGAAAAAAGTGCTAATTTAAAATACATTCGTGGAATAATCTGAATTTTTTCTACTTTACTTTTAGTTTTCTGTAAGTAACGCATTTAATCAGCGAAAGCAGGATTTTTTGGACAGAGTATAAAAAATGTGGAATTTAGTATTTGTTTTGACTCACACAGTCGCGACGGAACCTCCTTAAGAGAACTAAACTGGTCTCCCGCCTTCCCGCAAAGAGTCATTAAAAAGGTGAGATTACAAAATAACCACCCTGTACTTAGTTGTAATTTCTAACTCTTTGCCATATCTCTGAGTTGAACTAAACGGACGCCCATTGAGTGTAATTCGAGAAACCTACTCGACCTCACGTTGATGAACGGTTACATTAGCAGCACTTACGTATCCCCTGAATGCCTCATCCATGGCATTGCTCAACCGTGAATTCCACAGCGGCACAAACAAAATGAGGCGCGAATATTAACTAGGAAGAGATCGTTTGCAGGATGACGCATTTTCTCAAAGAGGAGACACATTCACTTTCTCCGGGCACGATGAGCGGCTTATTCATACTATTTGAAGGATGAAATTGTACTCTCGCCTCTCTGCCTCTGACATGCCGTGAAGCACATGCTCTTTCATCCACATTTCGCACCGAAGAATTCATGGCGCTATAAAAATTAATAGTGTAATATAATACAATACCTGTCACGCCATTCCCTTTCAAGATAAGCTCATTCAAAAGAGGTTAATTATTGCTGTTGTATCAAATAAACTGGCTCTAATATTCATTTTCATGCATAATTGTCACCAAAAATTAACGCAGCAAGGGAGGTTTGGGTCAATTGCAACGTATTTTGTATTTAAAATTAATCATTTAGATATATAATGGAATATTTATTTATTACATTTGATTGTTTCAGGCTTGACTTCGTGGAAGTGATAGATATCCATTTTGAATAAAAAATACTTAGTATTTTTCCATACATTATTTAAAAACTGCGACCGGTTTCACCTTAATAAGGCATCTTCTGGTATCAAACAAGGTTATTTATTGATTGTTCTGGGGTCATGCCCTTTAAGAACAAAAAAATAACATACATAGTAACGCTAGTTAGTGAACAAAAATAAAAAGTACAAATGGCAAAGACGAATGGCGCAAGGTTCTATGAAACATTACAATTTTACATAGAAATTGTACTAGGTATGCAAATAACAAACATTTAACAAGTATGCAAGGTAAAGTGCGAAGTATTAAGTACATATAAAATAAGTTAGAAATTCAGCAAACAACTTCATGACATAATGATACAACTACAACATTAAGAATCCGAAAGTAATACATAATAATATTTCATTTTGAATGTTGAATACACATTAAACAGAAGAAGAACACTGGGATTCGTGTGGGATTCATATTTTTTCCAAACAAGAAAATTTGTGGTTTCCCACACCTATTCCAAATTCGAGCATTTGTATGCAAGTGTCCAAAGTCACAATTGCTCCAACAAATGGGTCAAATGTAACATCTATTATATCTCGATACCAAAGCGATATCATTTACCTACTTGTGCGGTACAATTCACCATCCAACATGTTAATTTCCTGGTGACATGTAAGCGACAGTGAATGTATTAACAATAAATGTTTTTGGGAAATCTAATTGGTATCGAAAGGATAGTAAAAATAAAGTCTAAGTTTAAAATTCCAAATTCGGAGTAAGTATAACAATATGTGCGTACCAAGGACTAACGAATTCAACACATTAAAATTAACAAGCATTCTGTTCAAGAAAACTTTCTTTATGTTTAGGCAAAAAGTTTCACACATAGCTTATTATTACTGTCCATGTAAACCTTTTGTGCAAAGCATCCGCATTTTTTATATTTCTTAGTTCGTTCTCACCCCCATCAACTGTTATCTACTGTCGTCACAATGCGTACTCGTTTCTTCGTAGATGTTTTTTTAAATAGGGCCCGTCAGGTATTCCGATGCATTTCCTTGCAAGAGAGTGCCATGAATTCTATCGCTATGAACATTGACCAATGAAGAAAATAGATTGCACTTTTTCCTCACGGAGTGAAGCCGTCCTCGGGTTCGGCAACCATACTAGTTGGCTTGTATTTTGAGATTCACTATACACACTGTGTAAGCTATTGGTATGAGAAAGAAAGATCAACTTGATACCGTTTTCAAACTTTTGTTGCTGAATCGAGTAGATTTTTCGAAATTCCAACATGCATGGCATTTGGATGTAGCTGTATGAGCAGCTACAAAGCAAAACTTATTCACTTATTCTTCGCGCAAGTGAGTCATTGAATATTTCACCTTCGTTCCGTCAGTGGAAGCAGACGTAGTTCTCGATAATAAATTGCAATGATCACAAGCAATATTCTAGGTAATTCTAACTCGATACATAAAATTTCCATCCACCTTAAACTGATTTAATTCCCTTTCTGTTAAGGTCGTTGCACACGAGGCACTTTATTTCACAATCTAATACATGCATAAATGCGCACTGAAAATTGCGTCGAGTGAAGCGATATATATTGCTAGAATGCATGCGCAAATGCATAAAATACGGATTGTAAAAATAGCCCCTGCACAAATTCCCCGCCCACGTCCTGGCAATTTATGCGCATCAAATTGCGCAATGAAGTGCCTCGTGTAAAACGGCCTTTAGAACTGTGATCAGTTGGAGTTTCGCAAAGTTATGATCGATGGAATACGGTGGACAGCGCATTCGTTCGGCTTCGTTCACATCCCAGGTTATTCTGGGGTATGCCCGCATCCACCTGCTACCTTCTTCAATTTATGGTCGAGCGCGTCTTCACGCGAGCGAACAGTTCCGATCGCCGAGCGACGGCCAAGAGTTTCCCTTAACGCCCGCGCCACGCCCACTGAGACGAGTCACTACGCGACGGCGAACGGAGATAATATAAATCATTACTTTAGGTATGTACCTACTAAGTACACATTAGCGCTTCGTAATAAACTTCAAATTCCCATTCATGCAGGTATTTCGCACCGGGTATGAAACAAAGAGCTTCCGCGCAAAGAAAACACGTTAGCAATAAATATTTCATTGCATGCTGCCTTCAAAAATATGGGAATTCAAATTTCATGTATTTTACATTGGTCTCCTGGTAAATCAGGATGGTGGTAAAAAAAGGCTAAATAATATACCATTAAAAGAAAATACTAGTATCTGTAAGAATTAACTTAAACATTAATTAATTTTAAATGCATGGCACTTTTCTGCCAAAATAGTTAACATCCCCATGAAACAATGAAAAATATACTTCATAATAATGCTTCTTTCGTACTAAAAACTATTTTTTTTTAATTGGGGATAGAGACCGACCTGGCTTAAACCGGTCTGAACTCAGATCATGTATGAATTTTAAGGTCGCACAGACCTTATTTCATACTAGCAGACCTGCTGCCTGCTTTGCAGGCAGTCTCTGTCTGGTTTGCTCTTGAGGTGAACTTGGTGTTTTTCCTTTTTTTGCACGCAGTGGGAAATGTGGCTAAATGAGTTTATATGTTCCCAAAAATGAAAAAACATTGAGAATAATTTTTGAAACATAATTAAACACATATTAGTAAAAAAAAGTCATAATATTCATTTTTCTGTGTAATGTTCACGTGATCAGCAAACCGAGTCCAGAGATGAACTTGATTCTCAGTTATTAGGCCCTCTTACTTCCATTTCCAGTGTAGCGCGGTCATAACCCTTGAAAAAACCCGGATGTTGGCAAAGATTTCAACACTGACGTGAGGAGAGTACCGCTGCAGCAGAAATGGACAGTAGGGAACAACCCACTGGTTGCTGACATGCATTTCATATGCTAACCTATTTAAGTGAACCCGGGAGTCCTGAGAAAGATAAACTCGCCCTGAAAAAGTGAACCCGGGAGTCCCAAAAAACTTTAGTCCCAGGAATCTAACTAAATTTAAACTCTCAAAAACCACGTTTTTTGCATTTTTATTTGCACCACCAACTGATAAAAATCCAAAACTACTACCAAATCATACAGATAGAGAATCCACATTTAATGCACCAAACCTCATTTGTCTAGCTCAAAACTTGAGAGAGAAATAAACAAAATGGATACAGAATGACTGACTGACACGCTACAAAATTAATATATATAAAAATCAAGGAAATTTACACGTGGTGAAAATATATCCAATAAGGAGTCACAGGCGTGACAAGTAAAAAACATAGTGACACAAACAAAAGAAACTCACACGAACTGTTTAATTTTTGACGACGCTGTCGTCTTCTTCTGACTCTCTCCAGTTCAGAAGAAGACGACAGCCTCGTCGGAAATTAAGAGGTTTTATCATTTCGATACGAGAAATGTTCTTCTCCCATATTCAATGTTTCGCTGCACATCCTTCAAATTTTTCTCCATAATTTAGAAATGGTAAATAATCTGACTATTGACGCAAAGAACTGCATTCTATATCGGTCTAGATTTGAAAGTTTTTTTCATAGAGCAAATTTTAACAAAAACACACATAAGATTAAATGGTTTGGTGAATACTTGTATTGCCTAAGCTTGAGATATAAGAGCCATGAAAATTGTATGGAAAGCCTGAGAAGAATTCAAATCGATAGGTTTAGACATAAACAACAAACCACTTTAATCTGACTATAGTTGTCCCCCCTTCCCGCCAAACTCGAGGACAATTGTTCAAATTGACGAGGGTGTATTTTCGAAAAACGTGAAAGCAATGCCGGACGAGTTCTACCGCAACAATGGGACTTATGCCGCGAAATATACGGCCGCTTCTGATGGTGAAGGTGTCGGGAAAAACTGAAAAAAAACTCTCATGGACGTAACAGAAAAGAGTTTCTCGGGTGTCATGTATTTTGGGAATCAAAATCAATGCTATTACATTCTCCCGCCGATAACGCTCACGGCAAAAAGCCGAAAATATACTAAGTAAAATCTAACTACCCAAATTCTCATTTAACATCAAGTTAGCGTAAAAGCTACTTTATCTTGCGGTTGAAGTGATATATACATTTTAAAACCGAGCCAGCCTTAATGTTTATAGCGTATTATTTCAGTAAAGAACGTTTTTTTTAATTAAATATGCATTTCTTGGTAGCCCAACGAAAACCTAATTCAGAAACACGTAATCTAGCAAAGGCTAATGAACCGATGCCCTTCCATAATTGCATGCTGCAAAACACAATTAATTGTGCGAACGAACTCCAAGTAAAAGTATCCTCTCCGATTCAGAGTCATCCGTCCGTGAATCTGTCCGCGCATGCGCAGCCCCCTTCTGTCTCTAGCACCGTCTCATTCGACCGACCGTCGATATTATTTCGCCGTCCGCCGCCGACACTTCCCGTCGCCTTTCATGATTTGGGATTGGCCTAAGAGGAAGAGGGAGAAGCAAGGATCCAGGAGATATGGAATTGGAAGTCTGCGTATGGAAAAGGCTTTGGACTTGGGGACTCGCCTCGTCACCAGCAAAGGAGTTAACGGTGAGTTTCAAGCGGTAAAACACGAAACGATAAAATAATACCTTAAATACCGTCGATACCTATCGGCTACCGGTATATAATGCCCGATTTGTCTTCATACGAATCGTAATGGTTAAGTATCTACATCTACAAAATACCCTGAAGGCCACCTCATGGGTGTGTGGCAGGGGGTGAGTAGTCAACAACTTGCATTACACTGTACCCTAAAGTTAGTTTAACTACGACTATTGAAGCATTAGCATAAATCGCGAATGCTTGTCACGAGGCGAGGCATCACAAGCATGCACTACACTACAGATATGCTACCAATGTTAGAGGCTGTTAGTATTTATATATTTTGCAACTACATAAACGGACAGAGATTCAAGAGTCACCTATGCTGAAAACATGCACGGCGTGCTGTAAGTACTAGGTAGCACATAAGGATACAAGTATTAGGTACTACTACTACTAAGAGCTACACTGTACCTAACGACAAACCTTGTTAAAAGTCTCATTGGCACCAGTTATGGTCACATCCTTCGCGAGAAAAATGAAATTTTAAATCTGACTGTTTTGCAGTCTAGTTCCTTAAGTATGACTGCTGGTCTGAGATCCTTCACGGCTGTTCCCACTTCATTATGAATTATACTAGAGAACTTTGAATAGCTCAAAGTAGCAGAGCAGTACCGAGGAGTAATAGTTTTTTGCCTTTCTTATTCACAAGAGTTATCAGAGTGAAAACGATATATTTAACAACATCGGAGACAGGAGGCCTCATAGTAAAGTTGCTGGAGGAAAAGTTACCATCGGTTGAGAAGTTTAAGTACCTATGGTCAAGCATCCAGAGCGACGGTGGATTTTTGGCACAAATACAGTATAGGGTCAGTCAGTGCCGGATAACCAATAAGGCAAAGTAAGCAGTTGCCTATTGACCCCGAGGCTTTGGGGGCCCCGGAGGGGGCTCTGAGAATATATTTCCCCTTTCTTCTCTTACGACTTGTTTATTAACGTGGTCCCCGTTGCCTCTACTGCCTACAGGCTCCCAAGTGTATAAAATCCGTCACTGTACTGGGTAAACTGAGGTAGGATGGATTGCAAAAAAATGAGCGGAGTACGGTAAGATAAGAATGTAAGCTGCAGGTTGGAAGCCAAGATCCACAAGCCTGGTTTATTACGCCATAATAGTCATTAGATATCTCTTGAGATTGGCCTCACATGGCTCTCTGGCCATCCACTTTCTCTGGAATAAAAGGGGAAAATTCATTTGCTTTCTACCTTATGTCAGGCGAGCAAACCCAAAGGGCAACCTTCGGTCTAGGATGTTTGTTTACGAGCGTCCCATCCTCGATTTGATAGAGGTGGTCGAATGGCCACACCGAAAACTCGAGCATTCATCTGGCTCCTTCAGGATACTCGGGGCATTGACGCATAGAGAAATCACGCAAGAGTTAAGGCTACCCGAGTAGTCGAATGAGAACAGCTGTATTCATCCAGACCCGTGTGTTCATCGAGGTACTCGGTTATTCACCGGAGTATTCGATTCCAGCATTTCGTATTCAGTGGTATTCACCCAGGTATTCGAGTCTTCACCGATACGACACTCGAGCAGTCTCCTAGGTATTCGTCTAGCTATTCATCCGAGTACTCATGTAATCGTCCAGGTACCCAGGTGTTTTCTACATTCGGATACTCGAATACCAATGAGAATACATTCATTTGGCGCACTCCTAGCTTCAGTGTCTGGTACTCTTACCGTCGATAATCGTCGAAAGAACCGAAAACGCATCTTATCAATAAATATTATCGGCTACCGTAGGTACCTCTCGGTTCGAAGGCTAATCACTGTAAGGAGTGGACGTTGAGGAAAGAACACTCACCCCTTTTTACAATGGGTATCTGGACCATACCATGTCAAATCAACCAAAAACATGAAAAGCATTTTCAACCGGACCATTTTCGATTTTCATAATATTTCGAATTTACAACAAAGACAGAATTAATGGTTGATGTCTTTTTAACCCATCTTGTTAATATATTTTAAATTTCACAGGTTTGCTGACATTTGTAAACGTTGTGTGCCCGATGGAGAAAAAATATTCAGTGTAATTAGGTATCTCCAAAGCTGGTATTACAATTGTTATTTTTATCAATACTTGTTTAAGTTGAAAATTTAGTTTCATGATTTACGTCAACTAGCCCTGAGGATGGGAGTAAATTTTCAAAAACCTTGGCTGTGAAATAGTGACTTTTAAATTGACCAAAACTAAAAAAAAAAAACTATTTTAAGTGGTCATTATATGCATTAATTAAAAAATATTATCGCGACAAAGCTGAGACTCATCCATACATTAATCCGACCAGTTCTCCTAATGCTAAAGAGACATTGGTAATGAACAAAAATGAAAAGAGGAAACTTATACCTAGTCTTCGAGAATTAGAATTATAGAAAATACTCTGGTTCCGTATTCGAAGATGGAGTATGTAGGAGACATAACAGGAAACTAAGAAAATATATACAGTATCGGAAATAAAAGACCATTTAATAAGCAGAAGAATGAGATGGGTGGTACATATACTCCGAGGAGAAGAGTAATCCATTCTTGAAAGTGTAGGACTGGTAAAACTTAACGGGAGAATAAAGAAAGTAATCGATATAGTACGTCCACTTTCACTTAAAATTCACAACATGTGTTTCGACTCTTTTCACTAAGCCATCCCCAGGTACAATCACCTTTGTACCTGAAGATGGCTAAGTGAAAAGAGCCGAAACACGTGTTGTGAATTTTAAATAAAAGTGGACGTACTATATCGATTACTTTCTTTATTGATATGAAGTTCCACCACATCTCGCCTGACACTGTTGATTTAACGGGAGAAGACTGCCAGGAAAACCAAGGCGTACACGGCGATGGACCTGGTGAAATCAAGATCTTGTTCGCATTGTGGCTACAGAGGAAGAGGCGAGAATAGACCGCGACAAATGAAAAGCGCATGAGCCGAAACACGTGTTGTGAATTTTAAATAAAAGTGGACGTACTACATCAATTACTTTCTTTATTGATATGAAGTTCCACCACATCTCGCCTGACACTGTTGATTTAACGGGAGAAGACTGCCAGGAAAACCAAGGATGGACCTGGTGAAATCAAGATCTTGTTCGCATTGTGGCTACAGAGGAAGAGGCAAGAAGAGACCGCGACAAATGAAAAGCGCATGTTGGTGCGGTCAAATCCCTATTTGGACATCAGTGACCATGAATTATGATGATGACAATGATGGTGAAATTTGGCGTAATGAGAGAACTCGAAAAATGAGTCAGACTATATTTTTATTTTAAATATGCCCATTTCGATATTTTTCACATAACTTTTTTGTTTTACAATAGCGCAATCATTAAAGGTCAAAAAGATATAGTTTTGGAAATACAATTGAGGAACCTAGAAGCCAATGTGTACAAGTGACTTTTTAGTTTTTTCGAGCTAAGTGCAGAAATGTTTTCCTAAAGTATGTTACATTGTTGTGGCCAAGGGGTGGTATAAGTGAATTTACTGATGGGTGCTGAGATACAGTGGAGTAAATTTCATCTATTTCAACAAACACATTAAACAACAAGTTGAACTTCAAACATGAAGAACTCAAAACTAACTTTTTGTCACTTGTACCTCTTGGCTTCTAGGATCCTTAATTTAAACCCCAATCTAAGACCTTTTAGTGGACATCTGAAACAACGGCATATCTCTTCTCGAGCTAATATTATAAGAATTTATAATCTGAGCGCAGTTTCAGGCGTCACAAAGCGGATGCTATTCACAAATGAAAGACGAGTGAGTAGCATGATTCCACTTAACTAATAAAAAAAACTGTATGACACACACAAACGTGCGTCAGCTCACTAAGATGTGTTTCAGCTTGCGAAGCAATCAGCGGGGAGATTCATATTGGTTATGAAGATGAAGCCGTAACACCGAAACAAGTCGCATTGAATCTTTCATTAGTGGAAAACACAAAGTGATTCTATGATTATAATTTTATGAATTAAGTGGAACAGTGCCATTTTTTTCGTCTTGATATTATTAATGATTACCTCCATAAGACGCTAGCTCCATTTTTTTATTTTAAATAGATTGTCACTCAACAATGGATGACAGAAACATATAAAAATTATAAGTCTGAGTAACTATTTTTATAAGTTCTGTCATCACGCCAAATTCCAAAATATGCGAAATCGAAGATCGGGTAGTGAGCACGGTTGATTTGATATTGAATACTTAAGACCATTTCGCCACCGAGCAAAACAAAAGTCCCCTTTTTTTCCCGCTTCCGAGGAATTTGGACTCCTCAATTTTCACTATGACAGTTTCATAATATTTTTTTCGTTTGACCTCTAGATCACACACGATATTTGATCCGGAAAAAGTTCGAGGATGCTCGCAATCAGGATTAGCTCGCCAGTATCGAGTGGTACTGAACCAGCATTCTCGCCAACAATCACGACTGCTATCACACTCGCTGAGCAAACTTTGTTTCGTAATTGATGCTAAATTAGTTCGTGACTCACTACAATAAAAATCTTATAGCTGTCTACCAATCACGCTATTAGTCTCTGCGTGATGTTCACGTTCTTAAATCAGTGACCACACCACCTTGCGGCTACCAATATTTCTCAAACCGTAAAGTCGTAAATATGTCCCGACAGTTGTTCTAGTCACCTGTTGCCTCAGTTAGAAACTAGAGACATTTTTTCTGGCGCAAACGAAATAAAAAAGTTGACTTTGAAAAATATTTTCTTGTACTTCGGTAACAAATACAAATATTTGGAAATAAATGCAATAATAATTTCTTTGTGATTAAAGTACTTTCAATGCACAATGCATATCGACAGCGTAATCATTGTAAACAAAGAAGATGGGTGAAAATATATTCTTGCAAACTCGGTCTTGGCGTCATTATCACGCAAGATTATGGCACAGTGATTTTTCTGGCAACAGAATAAAAAAAGGCCATCGCCTCACTCAATTTCCTATTTTGCATGAGCAGATGTTTAGAACTTATATTTATAATTTTTCAAATTAAAGTTTTCTAACGTAGGATGTCTCACCATATAAAAAAATCACACCTTTTAAAAATTACGTGAAATTAATCCTCTGTGCATTCGACGCTTCTGCTGAATTACACTTTGCAACGTTATTTCAACTTGAGCATATTAATTTAAAATGGAAAAAAGGAAGAAATTTGTACCAATAATACAGAAGTTTGATTGCTTTTTCTGCTGCATTTACTTGGCATCCCTCACTGCATTCGGTGTGCCGGCATAACTTTGCGTTAAACATCTGATTGATAATGTGAATTGAGATTGAAAAAATCTGTGAGCAAGAGCCTACAAAGAGAAGAGTGACTTGGAGTCATCGTGATAATGTGCTCCTTGCCGTTAGAGGACTCTGGGTAACATGTAGGAGGAGCAATGGAAGTGTCATACCCATTATATGGACCGATAGGTTTTTCCACAGTGTCACGCGAGATATGGTGGAACAGCATCTTATAATGAACAACAGACTGATATTTTACTGTCCGTTTTATTGAGCCAAACAGGTAGTAAACGTGTTTCAGCTGACAAGCAGATATCATTAGGTACAATGATATAGGGTATTGTATGCCATATTATAGCTGCGTGACAGTTAAAAGAAACACTTGTAGCACAAGTTAGCTCAATAGAGTGGACAGGACAACACGATATATATTTTCCGACCCTTCGACCTGAAGACGCTGGCAGGAGAGCCAGCGAAACTGTTGTCCACAACCCAACTGACGCGGAAGAAAACCCGGAAAAAATGCAGAGATCATTATTATATTTTGTTCTCTGCATGAAGTAGAATCTCGTAGCACTCATGAATTAACAGTAGAGTAATATTAACCACTAGACGCGTGTATAGCATTGTTCTGCATTTTTGCATGTTCATTTACGTATCACTCTCCCAGTTTCTGGTCGGACTGCGCACTGTTCTCTTGACTGCTTTTTGGCCTACGCCTAGCGGCCGGGCGAGCGTGCGATGTTATGATTTGTGCTGGGACGAGTGCTGCATACCTGATGTGCAAACATCCCGTGCCACACACCCTAGTGGTGACTTGCACGGTACATCGTAGATGTAGATATTAAATTTCCATGCGAAACTTGGTGGAACCACATTGCGATAATTTGGAAATAATTTCACTTTGTAATGTTCCACAGAAAGTTTTATTTCTTCCGACCCAGGATTTCGACTATTACACGTATCCGAAGCACACCCTCGTCTTTTCCTGTTTTTGTGTCGTTTTAGGACTACGCTCATTTTCAGCTAGTTTCTCCCAGAAGTTGGGCCCGTTTGAGTGTGTGAGTGATTTCCTGAGTGCTTGTGAGTGTGTTTGTGTTCATAACCCATAGGTATTCTTAGCGGGGTCCCATTACCCCTTAGTGAAGGCTCCCTATTTGGGTTGAGTGTGTCTGTGGTTGTCACTGGCGAAAAAGTAACATTCCCGTAAACCACCACAGGAGGGTTTTCTGGTTGAGAGGTTGTGGTTGGTCACTGGCGTGGAATTGCCCCCCCCCCCCTAGTTTTCCCGCAAACGAACACAGCATTTGTTGAGTAATTTTGACGAGTGGTGCCAATTTATTACGGCCAATTGGGGACTTTTATGACTTGTTACATTTAAACCCTGGGTTGGAAGAAATAAAACTTTTCGTGGAATATTACAAAGTGAAATAATTTCCGAATTAGGACAACATCAGTCTGCTATTCATTACAGTGAGTTTTTGTCTCCTGTAAAGCAGAGAGGTGAACGCGGCACACCTATGCAATAGTAAGTGTACATGTGAATCCTTCCATCAGCTCTCTGAGTGTGTGTGTGTGAATTCCCGCTCTTCTTCCGAAAGTAAGCGCTTCCCTCGCGACAACGCGACGGCTGCCAAGAAGACCGGATTGAAAGCGGGGGAGTCGAGGCTTATATTATTCCTTCCTCTCCCTTCCACTAACTCACCTCAGAAAAGGTTCCCTCCTCCTCAGATGTGGGAGGTAGAAGCAGTGTAGTCCTTCCCTTCCCTCAGACTGAGGGCAGCGGAGAAATGTGAGGGGTGGCAAAGTCGGCGGCACAAACTCTCACACGCCCCTTTCTCCCAGCGAGTCCCTCGCCGGCCTCGAAATCGACGCGGGGACGACGGTTGTAAATAAATGATCGACGCTATCCTCCAAATGGTCGCTGTTGTCGTTGCTATCGTTGTCGTCGCTTCTATTGTTATTGTGTCTGACACGCTGTCGCTTCTATTGTTGTTGTTGTGTCTGGCACTGTTGCTGTCGCTTCTATTGCTGTTGTGTCTGACACTGTTGCTCTTGTTGTTTTCGCCGCTGTTACTGTTGTCGTTTCTGTGTTCGCGGCAACGAGTGCGTAAAACGAGAGGGTTGACACAGACGAAGTGGAGAGTAGGGTTTAGCACAAAAACACAACAACACACACACTGACACAAGAGAGGGTGATCACACGTGCACTATCCACGGCGACGACACATTAATTCCACTTTCCCACAATGCACTTGCAATATTTCTCGACGACGCGCGCGAAACAAGAATAGAGGTAGCACAGCCTTCCCTCCTCTTCTTTCTCTCTCTCACTCTCCCTCTTACTCTCTTCCTCACTCTTTCTTCTCCTCCTCCTCACGGTGCGCGGTATGAAACTCGTTTGCAAGAAGGATGGGGGGGATGGTTAGGAGGTGGGGAGAGGAAAGAGACTGGTCGGTGAGACCTCCTCAGACGCAAGAAGGAGGCGCGGTTTCGCTCCGTGGTCTCGCCCGGCGAGGGACGGCGACGTTGTTGCGCATCGCAGCTCGGTGCCGACGCGCGACTTCTTCCTCTTCCCTGTTGTGCGATGGAAGAACGCACGTGGCCAAGCAAACCTCTCTCTTACATAAGAGTGAGTGACTTGGAAGGGGCGCACTTTCTTGTGGACCGGCCAGAACCACCTCCCGATTGTATCTACACCCGCCTTTGGGGCGAACGACCACTCGCCGCTAGATTACTACCGGACTGATTCGCTGACCGACCGGTGATTCTCAAGAGAGAGCGCTCGCGTGTCTATCCCTCAGCGGCGGCGCGACTCGGGCCGCGGTGGACGAGGGCAGCACCATCGCCTGAGTTGTGGGGGCGGAGGGGAAAGCCGTTTTCTTTCTCTCTCCACCCCCCCCCCCCCAACCCTCCTTCTCCCTCCCTCCCTCCCACCTCAGCGTGGCTCGGGACTCATTTATCGCAGGGTAGTTGCGAGCGGAAATACGAAACGAAACATATTTCGACGCGAAATACCGGCGATACTTGACGTAATATTGTTACGACAGAGTGATAATAAATGATAAAGACACTCGTAACTTAAATTTATAAAAAAAGAGGCTCAAAAATCATGCCTTGTACATAGTGATTTCAATTCTTATTTTTATCGTTGAGTTCAGATGTGTAAAGAAGCTACTTCCTTGATTGAGATTTTTTAATGTTGACGTGGTTGTTACGCATGGCGATAGATAGAGACTCGCTGTTTTATGGCACCAGAACTGAAATAAAAAACATGCGGCGTGATAAAAAAATTGATTTAATCGCTTTGGTGCATCATACTGATCGGTTAACGGACTGCGATGCACACTTTGACCACGGCTTTCACTTGGAATATATTTTTTTTGTGATTAAACCGCTATGGTCCTTTCTACCTGTTAATCGCTTAGATCAGCGGTCCCCAACCTTTTTGCAAAAAAGAGCACATACTATGATTCTGGTGGGGCGGCGGGCACCATTAATTTTTTCAAGGTATATTTATAATTGGACATTGACAATAATACAATACAATCGCATAACGCAGCGGCGGCTTTTATGAGCAGTGGGCACATCTAAAACGGTTTGCGAGCGCCATGGTTCCCGCAGGCATACGGTTGGGGACCCCTGGCTTAGATGTATGTGATTCCTGAGACTTTTTAATAAATTAGAAGGAAATATTTTGTTATATTATGAATTCAAAAGTAAATGTCGAGTCTTATTCTTAAAGTACATTTTAAACATATGTCTCGTTTTTTCATTCTCCACAATAGCCATATTTGCCAGTGTTTCCCAGCCAAACGCTCAACGACCTGCTCAGACAATCATTCTTTGTAAAGATATTTTTATCTTAGTAGTGTTTTGATAATTCAGTTGTTTTTGGTGTTACCTTACTTTGGCCAACATTTTTGTTGGGCATTTGTTAATACTAATTATATCCATCAACGCCGCTGCAAATGCAAGACCCTAGCGGCCGCTCCGGGTACTTTAACCGTCGGTAGCTGTGGAGATAAGCGGAAGCGTGTATTCTCGTCATTGTCGGCTACCATCGACATTATCGGTAACTCTCACTTCGATTGCGCGGCATTAATGCAGTGGTTAATTTCGAGCGGTACAAAACGGTAAAATGACGTCATATACCGGCGACACCGATCGGTTGGCGATGCCCAATTTGACTTTCCATTCACCAGTGCTTTCCATTTGCACATTCGCGCTCAACTGTTTCAATCACTTCAGCGCAGAACGAGTTCCATTTGCATTTGTGATACCATTATTTCATACAGGTATCTTAGTACGAGAATATTACTTCTACGGGTTTGAGGGGGGGAATTCAACCCCCCCCCCCTTGGGATCGCCAATTTTAAAGAAGGAAGATGAAAAAATACTGGAAGCCCTGGAGATGTGGATGTGGAGGAAGATGGAAAAAGTGAGAAACGAGGAGGTACTGAGGAGAGTGTGCGAGGAAAGGACTCTGATGGAAACGATTAGAAGAAGAAGAAGGTATTGGATTGGACATTCCCTGCGAAGAAATCGTCTGCTGACGACGGGAATAGAAGGAATGTTGGAAGGAAGGCGGGGAAGGAAAAGGAAGCAAATGTTAGACAACATCAAAATAGGCGGAAGGTACCTACGCGGACACAAAGCGTTTGGCTGAGAGAAGAGTGGAGTGGAGCCGTAGGGTGACCAACTCTCCCGTATTTCCCGGGATCTCCCGTATTTGACCCTATTTTTTCACGATCTCCCGGCTCCCGTATTTTCTGTCTCTTTGGGCGAATTTCTCCCGTATTTTTTCGTCAATTAAAATCATTCAGTTTCAATCATTTAAATTTTGCGCACAAGGTCGAAATTCGTTTAAACGTTCGAGAGCAGACGCAATTGATTCTATATCGAGTTTTTTCTATCGAAAATCTCGTTTAGAAATGACCAACCAATGAGTTTAAATCTCCTTGTCTGTTAAACTAATGAACGCGTGCGTGCTTACTTCCTATTTTTCTTTCTTTCTTTGTGTTGCTAAGCTGGTGGTACTTTGGCGTGATTTAGTTTCAGTGGTTTTATTCTACATCACCTGTGAGCCGTATAAGGGCAAGAGTTTATAATACAATGATGGGCAGTGATGACGAAGCTAAAACGCCGCCAAAAAAGAAAATGATGTATATGTGCACATATCTTTTGAAATGGGAAAGTGTATATTCCTGTATTGGACCGACACAGTCTAATGTTTATAAAGCAAAGTGTTCGATCTGCAAACGCGAGTTTAGCATCGCACATGGCGGCAAGAACGACTGTATACAGCACATGGACACTGCAGGTAATAAATTATTATTATTTATTCTGGAATATTATATCTTGTTATTCAGTGCGTAAATTGTTCGAGTTTCTTTTTTCTCTTTTCATTCCTTTCTAAGTTAACTTCTGGTGGTTTTTGTAGGTCACTAAGACAAAGTAAAAGATCTCAGCACTTCGTCTAAGATTACTTTCTTCAGTTCTCCCCACCTTAACAGAGTATTTTCTCTTATAGAGGACAGATGTTAGGAATAGGAGCAGTACAAAGCTGATCAAATCAGAACTGCAAGTTGCAATGAATTTCACGTATTCTTGTACTGATTTTTTAGTATCTCCAAAGAGTGATGGCAAACTATTGCCTGAAGCAAAATCTGTTGCAAAATATATTTAGGTCTTCTTAAAGTATAAAATACAGTTCATTTTATTTTTTTACAAACACTGCCTTGCTTTTTTCTTTTTTTGTGAAATTTCGCCGTGTTTTAAATCTCCCTTATTTTTTGTCAAGAATATAGACATCTCCCTTATTTTCTTCAAAAATAGTTGGTCACCCTAAGTGGAGGAGGAGCCCATGAGAAAATTTGCCATCTGGAGCAAAAAAACAAATGAATGAACGAATGAGTAGACCACGGATACTGGAGCTCCTTTGGGTGTGAGAAACAAAATTACTGTAAAGGTATGGGAACACCGTGGAACATGACAATCACGGACCAATGTGAGAACCTCTTCTACAAATTTTCAAGAGAAATATGACTGATCATTAATGTAACTTAGCTTAATCTTCTCATATCAAATTGATATGTTCAATTCTTGAAATGTGATTTCATATCTGTTCATTGCAACGTTGAATGAGATTCGTCATGCTCTATTTTATCAATTACCATTCTGTTTGATGTTGTGTCTATTCCTTTATATTCCATTATGCTTAATGTATAATATGTAAGTAATGCGATTGATTATCTATGCTGCCTGTTTTAATTTCTCAGTCCCTAATGTGTGATCTTAAATATGTGTACCTACTGTTGCCCTGATTTTCACTTGTTATGTATTATCTTATTCATTGATTACTGTTGGTTTATATGTGGTGCTCCCATTGGCGGCGGCGGTAGGGGCAAAAACCCGGCGTATTTTTTTTCATAGACTTAAAACTAAAAGCCAAAATGATTTTATACTGTGAAGTACGATGGTAGACATATGCCTTAAGTGAAATAAAAGTTTCATTTTCATTTTCCACGTAGTTTGTTATGATTTCCCGGGACGAGTCCCCCGGACTGGGAAATGTTCCATACCTCCAGAACCTCTGGTCTGGAGCCGCCCCTGGATGCTCCTTAACACGTCCCGTGCTCATGACGTAACATCTACGTCACGTTAGTCCCTTGCGAGTGACTGACGACGTAAGGGTTACGTCATGGTCCCCTCGAACGGTATATTTGGCTCCGAGCGCTAGCCATCGGCAGCAGGAGAAGGGTCAGTCACCAGTCTGAGCCTGGCTGCTGAGTGAAGAGCTTCGAAAAAAAAATCCTTTTTTTCGTGTTTTTCTTTATCACTGTACTTCGCTGAGAAAGGACAGTATCGGAGGTGAGTAATTATTATCCCTTTCATTAGCACTTTCATTTTATTTTGCGGAAAACAGCAATTGCCTCTATTTATTGTATTTTGTAACATTTTATCGCATAAATGTTTTTGTAGATCTTGAAGACGATATTTCGAAGAAGATATTCAAGGTTCAGGAGGAATATCAAGAATATTTTAAACAAAGGTATCTATCTTTTCTTTATACCATATTGCCTTTACTGTATTGTGTGTTTATTTGATTTAGTTTGCAAGGATGAATGAAAGTGCATATTAATATCAGATTTCACTCTCTTTTTTTCAGAATTTCACTTTCACAAAGGTGAGTGTCTGCTGTACTGGTAGCTTAATTTACGTCAATGGTTCCATGGCGAGGTAGGTTGGCACTTCGTCAGTGTATGAAATATAAATGATTGAGGCCACGAATAGACGGGGGACGGGGGGCATACTTCACGGAAGCCAGAGGCAATGGTGGAATATAACAAGAAAATGAGTGGCATCGATCATTTGGATCAAATGATGTCCTACTACCCCATTGGAAGAAAGACCATCAAACGGTACAAAAAATTGAGCATCCACCTACTGAACCTATTTTTACCAAATAGTTTCTTTTTGTACCATGAAACGTTAGGAAAATTTCACTGATTGATTTTCGGCAACAAATAATAGAATCTCTTTGGACCTTTTCTAAAACTTCGACCCCTGGAAAGACAATCGATATCCCAACTTATCTATAACCGAAGGCTTATCTGACCCTTTCCCCCGACTTCACGACAAAGACGAAAGACAGAAAAGAAGAAATAGGAGGTGTGGGGAGTGCTTCGGCAATAATTTACGCAAAAATACCTCGTACTAACTTGGATGCCTGCCCGGATGAGCCTGGACTATGATTGTGGGGAAGTTTCCGGGCATTTCACAGTGAAATGTATTGTTAATAATAATAATTTTTAAGTTTTGGTAAGTTTCTTTTTGGATTTCTGCGATTAAACTAAATTTTTTAGCAACAGTTTCGCCGTGCTATTCTGCCGGCTTCGTCAGGCATTCTAAATATTTAAATTCATTTAGAATGCCTGACGAAGCCGGCAGAATAGCACGGCGAAACTGTTGCTAAAAAAGTTTAGTTTAATCGCAGAAATCCAAAAAGAAACTTACCAAAATTTTTAAGTGTTATTTTTTTAAACTATTGTACATGAGTATAGACGTATGCACAAAGAAAATGTAAATACAAATTTGATGTATCCTAAATTTAAAATATTTTAAATGCAAGGCATTATTTATATTTGTAAGTACTTACATTTTTTCCTGTAATCTGCTGCAATATTTGGTCATAAGTTCTAAAATATTTTTATTAAAATATATTGAAAATACATATTTTGTCTTGTAATTCTATGGCATCAACCAAATACCTCCGACAAGATGATATTCTTGTCGGAGGTATTTGGTTGATGACTCGCGTATGAGGTCAATAATCAGCCAAAATTGTAAAAAATATTTACATTGAAACAATAGGTCACATTTGCATTGGCAGAATAAAAATTATTTATCAAATTCACGAATGAGCGTTTTTCAGGGTAAAAGAAACAGTTATGGTGCACCTCGATATTCCGTTAGGTTTCTGGAATATTTCTATATTTATTCTTTTTCTCCTCAGTATTCATGAAAGGAAAGAAATCGCCTAAAAAGTGGTGTGTTGCGGAGAAGTATCATCTAACTATCAGGATACTTGTAAAAATTAAACATCGGTTAAAACAAAGGGACTATTTTATGAAATAAAAGCCAAAAATATGATACCAGCATCAAATTACACGTAAGGACCTGGTTTAAATATAAATAAAAAATGTCAAAATTTTACTCAAATTTCAGTCACGAGGCATGGACGCTAAAATACGGTCAGCACGGAATGTGCTCATGAAATTGATATGTATTGTTGAACGTCATTGTTATTGAACGTCGCCACCAAAATGACAATCCCGAAAACCTGCCTGACTGCAAACATGAACGCCGCGAAAACCTTCGTCAGAAACGATATGTATTGTTGTCACCATTGACCCCAATTTTTTGTGGCATATAATGGGGAATTATCATTCGAATGCTTTTTCGATTTTTCCGTTGAAATCAATTTTGCAAAGGTTTACATATAGATTTACGGAGTTGCTGCGAAACATTAAGGCCTAATAACCAAATAACTAATCGTATAAAGTTGCATTTTTTCTGTTTCCGCAAAACGACCTCTGAAGTCACTTCATCCAACGATCACAGGCCCGTGGTACATTTCCCGGTGAAGACGGATAAGTTTTCAAAGTATTTTCTAAATCTTTATACTGCTGTATTTCCGGCAGAAGTGGAAATCTTCACAAAAGCCTTTTTAAGAGCATCTTTTAGAACGGATCGGGAAGAGGCGATGGATGAAAGACGTCACGGCCGTTACGGAAAGGTTGTCTGTCCATTCAACTTTAGATTCCTATATCACTGGCCATTTTTGGAACCTTTAAGAGATGATTTGCAAATGATCATTTGTCATGTTCTGCTGCACGATAAAGTAAAAAGGAAAAATCGTGATAAACCCCCATTATGTTTCAATGTTCAAGGGGACTTAAAAGTCCCAGAACGATAAAGACTTTTCAATTTCAATTCAACGACGATCCCTCTGAAACGTTTTGACGGATTACGGATGCTCGACTGGGTCTTTTCCCGGAGCTGAGCAATTGCCACTAGCCCCTCTTGTCCTTAGAGAAGAGGAAACATTCCTTGGTCAACCCGAGAGAAAATTATCACAAAAATAAAATTGGCCATTCCACTCAAAACTTTATTATGTAGACATGACATACTATGGCGTCACTGTATAATTCAAACCAAAATATTAAGGAATTGATTCTGAAGAAAACTCGTAACCATGCTGAATAATGTAAAATTATTTTTACTTAAATATCATCATCGTTTTCAGATGTTTTTCTACTTCCGGTCGACTATACTTGTGTTGATGGCCTTTTAGGCAAGGCACTATACTGCACACTCGGATGCATGGGTGAACGTACAGCACAAGTTGTTTCCTGCAAAGCGGAGAATTTATATTTTGACTGCGCAAATGCATGAACGAGAACCAGGAGAAAAATGCGCTTGCTCTAATTCCGTTCCGGAAATCCTTCTGCATCAAAATGTGCAATAAAGTGCCGTGCTCCATTAATTGGATGGATGAATGGCGGGTCCTCCAGAGGAAAGGACGTCACCGAGGTAGTTAAGGTGATTACTATCTCGAATCGCGGTCTTTGTGTTCTTTCTCGACTTTCCCATCTTCTAAAAGCCCAATGCGTTATTTAACTCCACCGCATTTGACCGCACCATTAGATGAGGTAGAGGTGTACCTCCTCTGGGAATGAGGTGTACCTTGTGGGCCTAAAGACGATGAAAGGGTCCGTAACGTGAGCCTTTCACGGGTAAAGAGGCTTCTGTACGACAATAGGAAGGGGCATTTAGCAGAAAATATGTAAATAAACTTTATAATAACCCCCCAAAGATATGAGTTACAAATAATTATTATAACTGTTAAGAAACAGGCCTATTCATTGTTAACACAATCTAGTATTTTCAGTTCTGCTAAGAAGGAATGTTTTAGCCTTGTGTGAATGTATTTAGTGGAAAATACAATCAATTTAGTCGTGTCTGCGAACCTGGAGTACTTACTTCTGAACGCTTTTACACCTACTTGAAATCTCTTTAGGTTATGGGTCCATATGCTCTCTGAAAAATTATCGTTGATTATTTTTCTTTACAGTTTTTTTGTGAGACTTCTGTTTTGTAGAGTGCCCGGTACCACGTGAACGTGTGACTCGGTTTGTTTGTCTGTATTTTTATTAATACTAAATGTGGTCGAAGTAAGACCTTCAGTGGTGAAATTATTGAAAAAAAACAAGTGTTGAACTGGTATTTCGTTCGGACCTGATCAATCCAATGTTACCACGTAAGCACGTTGTTTGAACCAGGGGGGTTATTATGGAACTCATACGAACGGCGTTATGGGGTGAAATTCTTTATCAAAAGGACCCCCATTGAGCATACCGACTTGAGCGATTACGGAACTCATAAGGCCGTCTTTATGGCGTGAAAAGTCTTTATCATAAGAACCCAAAATAAAGTCAGCTCAAGAGGGGTCCTTATGAAGATAACGATCAAGATGGCGCATTTGCGTAGGGGTTAATTCTGCGAACTCGCGAGGTATATAATAATGATCAAAGGCTATGTGAAGAACAACATTAAAAGAAACAAGCGTTCACACTTAGGAAAATTGCGAAATGTTTTTTAAACATTTCCGAGTTTCAAATCAAATCCATTGCCGAGACTTGGGAGTATTTCTGATGACGTTTCAATTCCGAGTACTTGCGAAGTATATTGAATTAATAATCAAAAGCTATGTGAAGAATAATATGACAAGAAGTACGAGTTTACAATTAGGTGAGTTGCGAAATGTTTTAAAAATATTTCCGAGTTTCTAAGCTATTGAATTGCTGATACCGAGAGCATTTCTGACGGTGCAGCATACGGCTGAGCTTTGGCATACAAGTTAGTGTACATTTGAAAGATACTACTCGTATTTCATGCAATAGAAGGTTATACGAAGAGGCAAATACAGTTGTGTCATCGTATTCTATAGTGTAATTATCCCTGCCGCTCATGTCACCCCTGAAAGATGTGCGTTTATAGTTTCTCATTTAAAATACGCGTCACTGTCACTTTCAGAGCCACATTCCTCAAATGTAAACTCTCTGGGGAGATAATTACACGTTCAAGAAATATAAAAAACTGCTGATGCTTACTTCGTAAACGCTTGATATATTTAAATCACTCACCCGGTGTAGAGCCCGAGAAGAGTTCATCACTGCTTGATATGCTCTTTCCACTATTTTCTGTGCGGCGACAATCAAAAGACACCTTTGAAGGCAGCAATTTTTAGACAATCTTCGATCGTTTTCGCGCACGATTATCACAGAAATGCACATTAATTTATCAGTCTCATACACACTTTGTACCTTTTTAAAATCGAACAAAATATTTCCGAGTTTCAAAGCTATTGAGTTGCTGAGACCGGGAGCATTTCTGACGGGGCAGCATACGGCTGAGCTTTGGCATACAAGTTCGTGTAGATTTGATTGATACTACTCGTATTTCATGCAATAGAAGGTTATACGAAGAGGCAAAAACAGATATTTCATCGTCTTCATAGAGTAATTATCCCTTCCACTCATGTCACCCCTGAAAGATGTACGTTTATAGTTTCTCATTTCAAAAATACATGTCACTGTCACTTTCAGACCCACATTCCGCAAATGTAAACTCTCCGGAGAGATAATTACACGTTCAACTACACTTTCGTACACCCGGTATATCTCGCCATTAGTCTGCGTTATAAAGAAGGACGGATCTATCAGACTGCACGGGCGCAATATCAATAAATAAATTTATAAAACCAGATTACGCAACCTCCAGAGCAGCTGAAGAAATTATTTCAGCAGTGTGCCGGCGCCAGATTCATGACCTCCATCGACTTCCAGCTACATAGGGATTCAAGACAGTACTGTGCATTTTCTTTCGAGGGTAGAATCTACAAGTTTAAACGTGTCCCGTTCGGGTGCAGCATCAGTAGCAGTGCGTTAGTAAGAGCACTTAGTTAGCCATGTACTAGGCGACGAAGTGGAAGATTATTGTTTGAACTTTGTAGATGACTTACAGATTGTCTCCAGATCCTTCACGGAGCATTTGCGACACTTGAGGACCGTTATGAAGGAATTACAGGATTCGGGAATTACCATTAACTTCAAGAAATCGGAATTTTGCCGCCAAAGGATACATTTCTTGGGCCATGAAATATCAACGAAAGGGATCACCATAACGGAAGAGAAGTTCGCGCCAATTAAAGAATATGCAGGCCTCGCATTAAGAAACAGATGAAAGCATTCTTAGGCTTAATTAACTATTACTCAAAATTTCACCAAGCCCACGCAGAATTGACGGCGATATTAAACGACCTGACGAGGAAGGACAGTGCCTGGGAGTGGAAAGAAGAGCATGAGGATTTCAGGCGTACGAAGGAGGAGTTTTGTAAGACCGTTATGCTGCATCACCCGGACCCAACGAAGGAATACTATATACAAACGGACGCGAGCGGGTACGCAATATCAAGTCGTTTGTATCAGCTAACGGAAGACGGGGAAGAGCGAGTTGTATATTTCGCCAGCAGACGTTTGAGAGGTGCAGAGTTGACATACAGCACAACATAAACCCTTAAGCTGCTGCAGCTATAGTGCATATCGTCCACCCTGTGCGGGAAATATCTATTCGGACGGAGCCTGTCCCTCCTTCCCACGGGCCGAGGCCGGGCAGTTATATGACCCATGTAATCCCCTCCCGACCCCTTACTCGGGATCCCAGGGGGTGGACACCGGAACTTGTTGAGGGATTAGTTGGACTTTGAACACATTTTAAAAAAAATAGTTTATAGGCGTAATTGTTAAAAACAAATATGAAAATATTTTTTCTAGCAATTTTCTGTTTAGTTTGATACCAAACACCAAAGAAATCCGTTGATGATTGAGCCGGGCGCGAGCATAAGACAACTAACTTTTGAGACAACCATAGCCCATTGAGCGAGCAATCGGAAGAAAGGGTCGTACCTCATTGCGATGGTATGCAATCCTTAAAGAGCGTGGGAAGGGAGTGGTTTGGGTAAAAAGGAGGATTCCCAAATGTCCACCGCTGGAAAGAAAGAGTTTGGGTCATAAAAATATGAAAGGGCTGAGGGAGCAGGTCGACAGAGAGGGTCAAACGTACAAGAACGTTTTTCCCGAAGTCGCCGGTACACACGTACATGTACGTTTCCCGCAGCATCTACATCTACAAAATACACTGCAAGCCACCTCAGGGGTGTGTGGCAGGGGGTGAGTAATCACCATAAGGGTTAAAAGAGCTTATAGCAATTATTCATGCACTCAAGAAATACCGGAGTTTTATTTTAGGATCAAAAATAATAGTCATTACCGATCACAAAGCATTATCATTTATATTCGATTGCCGTCTACTCAATACAACCATATCACGTTGGATTCTATTAATTCAAGTGTACAATTTCGAGGTTAGATTCTGTCAGGGGAAGAAGAACGTAGTGGCGGATATACTTAGCCGCTATCCTTACGACACCGAAGAAAAGGGTCAATTTCCACAAGAGGAGACGATAATAGCGATGATCCTAGCAAATCAACCATCAAGAGAGTTAAGAAATTTAGGAAGATATCAACGCGAAGACCCGAGGTGGAATGTAATAATCGAACAGCTGGAGGGAGGAGTAGAAATTATCCTGAGATACCAACTTACACACAGGGTTTTTTGTGAGAATTTCGGGTGGTCGACGTAGATTCGGCATCTCACAATCTATGATAACACATCCATTGGCATAGCCACGGGTGTGGTACCTGTGGCACGTGCCACACCTATTGTCCTGAAACCCAAAAATGTTTTTCTCAAAATTTCACTCCCGCAATAAAATGATGTCTCCGTTTTTCGCAATAGCCCTTTAAATAACCCGAATTGACAGGTTTATGAAGGCGTGCGTCTCTCGACGTGTCTAGTGTGAAGACAAAGATTATCGGGGAAACTTTTTTTTCAAAACTTACATTGTTCATTACAAGTCCCTCAAATAATTTGGATTGACAAGTTTACAAAGGCGAGAATTTCATGACATCTATTGTCTAGACAACGATTATCGGGTAAACTTTTTTTGAAGTTTTGAAAATATAGAACTGCAGTGGGCGTATACAAAATTTGTCAATTAACTCCAAAAATAAAACCCCTCTTTCTCATTTTTTCAAAGTTAAACCCTAATCATGATTGGTCAAAATTGTACAAAAGCCTCCACCTCTTTTCTGAAAATACGGAAACCGATTTTCTTCCTGTCTTTCAACGAATTTGTCTCAATTTTGACCTCACAGTGAACATTTTGTGAAAGTTTGCGTCCATTACCATACGGATTATGCCACACCTATTGCCTCAGTGCCACACCTATTGCTGGTCTACGCCTATGAACACGTCTGATAAAGGAAACCCATCAAATGTGTGGTCACGTCTGTGCGAAAAACCTGTTCCAAATGCTAGACGAGCAGTTTCCGTATCCAAAGCATCATCATGAAATCAGGAAGATCACGGCGACATGCGAGCAATGTCAAATCATGAAAGCTCCTAACAACAGTATATTTGCGGAGATGCAGAACGTAGTGCCTGAAGGAACCAACGACTTGGTGTGTGTAGACATCGTGGGCCCGCTGGTCAACGGGCCAATATAGACATCAATACGTCCTAACGGTCATAGACGCCTTTTCAAAGTGTATAAAATTATACCCTCTCAGAAGAGCGAATACGATGAATATTCTTACATTAGTACTCGAGCGCCACATCTCCGCAGTAGGGAAATGCAAGAGGATCTTAAGCGACAGGGGAACGCAATTCACAAGTCCTGTGTGGGCAAATGGACTGGAGGAAGATGGCGTGAAACCAGTTTTCAGCAGCATAAGTCATCTGCAGGGTAATTTGGTTGAGAGGTACCATTGAACTCTGAAAACGTTACCTAGGATATATTGCCAATAGAGACATAACGCTTGGCTAAAATTGTTAGCTGTCGCTGAAGCTTGCATGAACGACACCCACAACACGACAACGTGAGTGACGCCGACGGAGGCACATACCGGCCGAAAGCCAGAAAGAGCTTGGGACGAGTGGCTAGCGATAGAAGAAAGGGAAGTGGGGACAGATGCTTGATTGAAATAGTTAAGGAAAAAAATGTTAAGCAGGGAGAAAGGAATGCAAAGTGACACCGCCAGAAGAAGAGGCACAGGGCTGTACCATTGAAGGAAGGAGAAATGGTGTTAGTACGTACCTGTCCCGTCTCAGACAAGGAAAAGGGTATATATCACGGACTCCTGCCATTTTTCGAAGGGCCATTCATAATCCGTGAGTTTCGAGGCGCAGCTACTTGCTTGCTTCTCCATCCAACGACAGGGAACGTGAGGGGTGCATTCCACGTATGCAACTTAAAGAGGTTTAACCAGGAAGGAAACAACGCAAGAACTTTTTATATCACAAAAAACTTGATCATGACATACTCAAACACCACATTCGTCTTAACCCAACTTCAGAAGCAGATTACGGGCAGCAAGTGAAGAGTAGGGGGAAGTTAGATTGCAGGAACATTATTTGTCAAAATCATTGACCAAATTTAAAATGGATACCTGATTACCAGTAGATACTCCTTTAGCTGTAAAACCTGATTTGGGTACATGTAATCAACCTCCTACAAATGAACCTTATAGGAGTTCCATAGGTAGTCTAATGTATTCTTGCATGTCTACCAGACCTGATTTCTGTATGGCTGTAAATATGTTTAGTCAATTTCAATCTTGTGCTACAGAGAGACATTGGATGGATGTAAAAAATATTTTAGGTACATTCAAAGGACACGTAATTGGGGGCTTTGGTTCAGGGAACTATCTAACATTCCATTGGCTTAGTATGTTGATGCTGATTTTGCAAATGAACACTTCTTTCAAAAATTTACCATCATTGATGGAGTTCAAATCTGGGGACATTTATAAATCCATGCACCCTGCAAATCACCATTGAGGCGTGTGGTTGGGGGTGTTATGACACCGGCCAAGGAAAGGGAGGGAGAATAAGGAAAATTAGGGGGGGAGAGGTCAGGTGAATTGTGTATCTTAAGATAGTATCAAACCATTTCATTATTACTCAATCTCTTACATTTAAGGACCTCCTTTCTGATAAGCGTGCAGAAGGATAAATAAGTATTCTACGATAGAGCAGAGTGATACTATGTATTTTTCCATAAAAGCCTCGTATACCTCACAGTCCACTCTTGCCTATAGTTGACCCTTTCAACCACAAATCATTCAGGTTTGATAATAATGCGCAATTTATCGTGCAAATAAACATTTTCAAACAGATTTGATGGATCAGGATATACTCTGTTGTAGGAGAGGTTTAAAATGTTGTCTTCTATGCAATTAATGAGAGCTTGATAATTTTAGCTCCAATTAGCAGTCAATAATTTAATAGATACATCGGCTTAGCAATTTTGTCGAGGTAGTTGCACCTCTGCTTAAGGCATTTACTAACTTGTTAACAGCAATTGAAAGCACCTTTAGCACTTGTGCTTCAACTTTCCTCGCTAAAATTTCTCTAGACAAGGATGTCAGGAATCAATAGCATGTTGACCACCTTCGTACTTCCTGTAACTTTCAAATCGAGAAATAGTGTGCATTTGGAGAAGAATCACCACCTGCCACACCCCCTTGGATTATGTTGCAAGGTGTTACAATTCTGATGTAGGACTTGCTAGGTTTTATAGTACTGATGCATTTGATGGAATTTTTCTGCAATCCAGGTACATTAAAATGTCCAGAATCTGAGGAAACTCAAAAGAAGAAAGAATATAATGAGGAAACTGGAAAGAAGAAAGAAAAAACCAACTTTTTCTTTCTTTAACTCCTATTGATGCTATCTGAAAAAAGAGCTCTTAGAAATTCTAAGTACTACATAATTTCAATTACTTTTGACACCATTTGAAAGATGAAATATTCAATTTTCAACAGAATGAGCTAACTGCAAAGCAAGAAAGGACAGAGAAGATTGGATGAAAACCTCAAGTAAAGAGGTGGAAAAGTATCAAACTATCTCTCAAAGGGAAAATTTGAAGCTGCTTATGATTATATAAAACGTTTCTACAGCCTCTCAATCATCCCTAGCTTTAAAAACAAAAGAGATCAGAAATGAAAAGACTTCAGAATAGCATTAATACACAAGATAAGAAATTTCTGACCAGGATTATCTACAAGAATATGGAACAGGAAATGGAATAATTCCTGGATAAAGACCAATTGGATTTAAGGGAAAAAAGAGGAATGAGAAAAGCTATTTCAGCTCTAAGTGTTGTCAAGGGTAGAATATTCATAAGGTTCCAGTCCACACACATTTGTTTCATCAACCTGGAGAAAGAATCTGGCAATATGGATAGGAGCAGAATGATCACTAAAATGAAGAGCAATGGAAATTCATTTAATGCCAAAAGAGTAACATGCAGACTGAATGAATATCAGCTTGTTGTGATTAAATGACGTAACAATGCAGAGGAAACAAAAGTGAAGAAAGGAGTTCAGCAAAAGAGTCACCCATGTTTTTTCTGGCTGCGGTTCTCCAGGGGCATAGGTCACATCTTCCACCTGTCACACCATCTTGCAAACATTTGAACCACTCTTCACGTGAGTGGCTCATACATGCCCACCCATGCACTGTAAATTTTGCACACTGGTACTACCAAGCTTTTAGCTGTACCTTGGAGGGCATCTGCTCAACTTCCTTAGCCAAGGTGAGTGTCACTATTGCTACACAGATTCACTAAAAACACAACCGTCAACAATCGAAGTAAGCTATGACAATTTAACTTGGGGCACATGCACAGCAATTTCCACGTGGCATTGCTCACAGTGTTTTTATAACGAGTGCATGGACCCAGTCACGATTCTTTTTAAGGCAGAAAAAATATGTACTTCTCAGTGAGGTATTTAATAGATGAATTCAAAAAAGTTATAAACAGTAGGGAATTATAGCTTCCGAACACCCAAACTAACTCTTATGTACCTGGATTCAAGTGCCATGATTGTTGTTCACTTTTTCATTCACTTGTGTGCCACCTGGAGAGATATGCAAAAAAGCAGTCAAGCTTGAATACAACGTGGTGTCAGAAGGTAATTCAAAATTCATTAAATTGTGGAATATCAGGCAAGATGGACAGACTTGATCCACCAAGAACCTTGAAATCTGCCAGTAATGTGTGAAAAAACTGTATCTTTTAAATAAGTGTTTAATATCTACTTGATGGCAACAAAAAATCACAAGGAAGATGATGCCATCAAGACATTGTTTCTACATGTAGCCGGTGAGGAAGCTCTTGCGAAGTATAATACCTACGTTTGCATTTGCCTCAGAGGTAGATAAAATGACAATATCAGTTGGTATGCCTAAGTTTGAGCAATATTGCTTGCCACATAAAAATCTCCGTCAGTGTGTGTTAACAAAAGGAAATGGGATCCCATTACCCCAATAGAATGTACTTAATTTGTATCAGATAAGGTTAATCAATGAGAATCTAAATGTGATGAGACAGAATAAGCCACTTAACTAACACACACACTGTTAACCACACTTCAACTGGTTGGGCAATTAATAAACCATTGTGGTTTAAGGATTTTGTGCAGTTTTAAAATGTATCTTTCTTGTAACAGTATTGAAGAAGGGAGATGTCATTGTTGCTGTTCACTTGCTCATGCACTGGTATGTCACCAGGTGAGATACACAATAAAGCATTCAAGCTTGAATATAACAAAAGTTTTTTTAAACCAGAGAATTTCTAGATTTCACAGAGGCTCCATTTCAAGCTCCTGTTATAGCTATGCGAGAGGTACCTTGGTTATCCCGGTGGAACTGCATGGCCCAAACATTTTCAAGCACAAAGAGCATTCAAAAGTGCATTACCCTTGGTAGCAACCAAAGAACTCCAAGGGTTCCTTATACAAAGACTTATTTCAAAGAATATGAAGAGACTGGTGTTATCAAAAAATGCAATTTTCAAAAATAGTCCTCAATAGTCAACTGCATACTAAAGGTGCAAACACCTGAGCTGTTCCTTTGTACATAGGAAGCCTAGTTTTCCAGTTTCTTAGTAAGCCACCATGTTCTTCATTGCGACAATTCAGAGCATTAGTAGAAATTTCTTCAGTGACCACTTGAGTATAATTTCTCAATTTCTGCTGCATCTGGGGTTTTCATCCATAAATTTGACAGTGAATGTAACATAGGAAGAGATTAATCTCTTGGATGGAAATAACTCTTTATCCACAAACAGAAGAGCTGCTTGCAAACAAAGAGCAACTATCTAAATACAAAAGTCTAAAATATTGATTAGAATCATAAGCATGAATATGATTTAAAACTTTTCCCAATGGCTGTTGCCTGACTTTCAGTAAACAAACAGAAGATATCATGACCCGCACGGTTGCAGCACCGCTACCCGCGAGAAGGTGGTACTAATACGGACAGGCGACGTGAATACAATCGCCAGGAAATTTAACTATGTATTTCGACCTTAATAAGTAATTCACATCTGATTAAGTTGATGGAGCGTGATTTGTTATACATTAGGTCATTTCTTTCATGTTACCAGTCATTATTAGTACCACCTTCTCACAGGTGGCGGCGCTGCAACCGTGCGGGTCATGATATGTTTGTTTACGGAGGGTCAGACAAAATCTGTTAGAGAAAGTTTTAAATCCATATCCATATTCATGATCATAAGAATGGAACTTACACCTCAATGAACAATGAAGAGCTTTCTAACACTTATATTTTCGCAAATGTTGCACGACTTTTGTCATGTCATTTAATGACAGCATTCAGCTGAATACTTGACTTTGATGCAAATTTGCATTCTATTTAATAGAAATCAATATTTTCTATGCAAAACAATTACATGTATTCTAAAACCCCATTCAGCCCCTGAGAATTTCAGGGCTTAGATAAAAGATTTCTCTGGCCAGGAGGGCAACTTATCAATGTAAACATAAAGTGGTTTTTCTTTTAACTTCTATTTCCTAATCACAAATAGAGTGAAATGTTCACATGAAATACATTTATAATACCACTTGTGCACAATCTACAACATGGAGATGGTCCGATGTCACACTAATGTTACTATAAAACTTTACCTACGCTCTCAAAGCATCTTAATATGAGAATATTATCAATGAACATTGAAGGCAGTGGAATCGCTTGTCAGGTCTAACAAGGATTTGGGTCTCATTGATTCACCTTAAATTTCACTTCTGGGGCCATGAAGAAAGCCAACAAGTTTGGCTAGCAAAGCAAGTGCTGGGGGAGCATGCACAAGGTATGGATTATAACAATAAAATAACCTAGGAAACAGAATATCACAGAGGATCTTCCATTATAACCCAGCCTTATACAAAAATGTAACGGTCACATCCACTCCGACACCTGTAGGCACTTCCACAAGAATTTTTTCCAGCCGTTAGGTATGCAGCATGGCCAGTACACATTCCATTCTGCCAGAACAAGCACTAACATTATGGTTTTGTGAACCTCATGAAAGAGTAACAAAGGGGGAAGATAGCAATACAAACAACTCTAATTTCCACAAAGTTTTACTGTCCTTCATCTCTTTGCCATCACCAATGTGCAACATTGTTTACAAATGACCGAAGGTTTGAACCACGGACATTGAGTTCCCATGCAATGGGCCCAGCCCTCCATAAATTAAGTCCTCCAATTATTTTAAGATGTTCGGCTGGTCAGCAGAGGACCTGGCCCAACCAATCAGCAATCAGTTTCAACCCTGGGCTCGAAACACACCCCTGCACGCTGGGCCGAGAGAGTTCACCAACTAATGAGGAGCACACCTCATCGACCAACTCTCCACGACAGATAAACTAGGTACGTAAAAACTTGAAAAGCATGAGTGCATTTCCTCAGGGTTTCATGTCACACAACAATCAGACACGTGACGTGGTATACTCTGATGGGAAGGGAAATGAGTGTTGCCCAATGGCAAAGATGTTCGGCAAGAGCCCTGCGTTCGGGATCATGTTCCAAGAGAGGGTCAATGTGATGTTCGGGTGGCCTCTGCAAAAGAGAGGACAAGAATCAATAACTGAGCATTCAAATGGAGACTTAAGACAAAGAGTAACATAGTATGTAATTGAGGAATAAAAACAGAAGAGATAACCGACATGGTTTTAAAAACCAGCATTCTAAGAGAATGTAATAAATAATTACAATCAGTTGTCACTGACACACTGGTTTTGCTTAGAAAAACATAGATGTACATACATTGAAATACCACACTCAAACATACTAGCCAAAACTAAGTAATAGATTATGCCCTTGTTTCTCATTCTTCTGAAATGTTTTATCTTTAATTTCACCCATATTATTCCCCACAGAGTGATAGGCAATGTGCAAGCTAGTCAGTTCAAATGAGTGACTCATCAAATGGAGCTGTGGGGTCTTATTTGAGGAGTCGGGACTTCCTACACGCAAACTGTGCAAGAGCCAGCTGGAGTCAAGGGGCACAGCACACCTCTGAATCCAAGAGCATGCGCTTTGCACCAAAGTCTCTTCAGCTCACTTTCTTCACCCTGCTTCAGTGTTTCCAGATGGGAAAATAAAAAATGCAGTACCAACTTGAAAAACGCGGATTTTGAACAAAAATGCGGAATTTCATGAGTTTCAACTAGGCTTGCTGAGTTTTCATCCCTGGAAAAGTGTAATTTAGGGGTTTTACTGTAATTATTCAATCATAAATGACATTAAAGACACAAGTATGAGAGTTGCATCCATTCCATCCTTAACCTTTGCAACTGATCTGCCCGACACCTTCCCACTGGCGGCAGCCAAAACAGCTGTTCTAATGCCAATGAAAGCTAATTTGGAGACTGATAATAGGGTAATTTCCTTCATCAAAGAAAACAGAATTCATTAATTGCGAATTGTGCCCCACCATAAACGTATTCATTACATGCAAATTATTTGGATTAAAAAGTCTTAGTTTCCAAGAAAATTGAATGTTAATTTTAAGCTCATTTGAAAAGGCTCGGAAATGGCGGGACAGCGGCAGCTTTTATGATGACATAACAGGTAGATAGTCAACATTGCGAGGTATATGGAATTAGCATCGACTATACTTACTATTGTATTTCTGAGTCCCTAAAATCTGGTGAACATGTATTAATATACCTCGATTAAAATGCTCAAAGTTCGGAAAGTCTCCTCCATTGAGCATGCCATGCCACCGGTGGCAGAGAAAACACATTTCCTTGTAATATTTCACCAATCTTTGATCTTAATTCATACATTTGATTCCTATTCTTGAAATGGGAAGCTGTTCCATCTGAGACATATGTTACCAAATTAAAATCCTCTGTGTAACTTTGAATTTTTTCTTACTTTACCACATTCATTGGACAGAGTGCATGAGCACTATCATGAATTAAGTCATCACAAACCACTGCATTTGACTTTGTTTTACCAGAAAAGTAGGCTACACATGCCTACTTTTCTCAAACCTGAGAATCATTCCAGTGGTAGGTGTGAACTTCATTTGGAAGTACAACCGACCAGTTTTCAGCAAAGTCAAAATGAGACGAGATGGTACTACTATGGATAGCAGAATTATTTAATTGTGCTATTCCACCTCCCTGTATTTTCTGAATGTAACCATGGGAGACTCCTTTTGTTATTCAAACCCTTGCATCAGATACAAACTTCGTCACACTAGCTATCCCTCTTATCAAATCACCAGCTTCCCACTGAGCACAAGTATCTTCTCCTGTCTTCTAAATGTAATGCTTCAGTTGTAATTCCTTCTCCCCCTGGACATTCTCCACACTCCTACAACCAGCATTTTTCTTTGTGGTTTTCACATAAACACAACTTAAATAAACTCCTTTCTTCATTTTTCTGCCCTGTCAAGTTTTCCAAAGATCCACATATCAGCTTCAAGTTCCTGCAGTAAACTCAAGCACACACCACTTTCACTGGCTGACATTTTACCCACTTTGGACGCAAGGAGTAAAATGTGGAGGATCCTATTTTCAATGATGGATAATCAATCTTCATCTGAAGATATGCTTCCCTTATTGACAGAGTCATAATCCTTTTTATTTTCTTAACTTTTTCTCCATTTAAGTTCACCATATTAACATCTTTTTTATTTGGACTTTTCTTTGAGCTGTCCTTATCATCATCCAGAAAATATGACAGCAGTTTCAATGTCATTGTACCTGGTATTGAAAGCCCCTCATATAGATTTGGGTTTGCCCATTCACATTTTTCTTGTTTTATCAATTAAGTACAATGAACTTTCTGGTAAAAGTTGATGAATTGCACTTTTTGAGTACCCATCAGGCACCAACATGAGTAGCTGAATTTTGTCAGAGGATCTAGCATTCGCCATGGCTGAGTTCAAATTTTCTAGCCACTTCTGGCAATTAAAACAGTTTTCACTCTTTTCTCGATTTTGTTTCCTAGGACTTAAAATATTTATGGTTTCATTTATGGTGTTCACGGCTTCATTTTGAGGGACATAGGGACCTTCAAAGTCAGCAACTGGCAAAAACACCGTTGAATATCTATCAACTGTACAAGAACCAATTCCAAACTCCTGCACCTTTCTCTATAAGCGAATAAAACAGTGTCTGTACTTGTCATTGCTAGCTGATACAGTAGTACTAGGGCTGGTGGTGGATAGGTTGTTGTAATCACTGGTGGACAGGTTGTATAATAGCGGTATCAGATGCACTTGGAGATATAACTGTGTCTTTTATGAGTCCTCATGGTCCAGCCAACGGATATAAATGGCCACTTCAGAAGGATGAGTGCATTATACCACTTGGAAATATTTTTTTAAAGATAACACCACCACCCTGTGGCCAGTAAGGGCATTTGCACAAATTTGACAAGAACGAAGTGAAGGCAACTGAAGAAACATATCACAAAATTAATTTTTAAATTTGAGTAGTTCTTTTCTAATTTCATTATGGTATATATAACAAGCAATCAAACTAAGTTATCAAGTTAATTATTTAATTGAGACAATTCATTTTAAAATGAATTGCCTCAGAGCTTCAATGTAAGATATAATGAATGGCAAGTTTGTAAATCATAATGGCTAATAATTAATTGCTAAAATCAAGTCATGAATATCTTAACTTTGTTAGGACTAATTCAGAGTTTCAGACTCCTCATTGCTTTTTAAAATTGGAAACATCATGGGAGCCAAGTATGCCAACTTGGCTGATGGGTGTTTACATACAGTTTAAGAGAAAATAGCATGTGAAAATGAACAATTTTATGATTTTTTCGCAAGATGTCACTGCCATATATCAAGGCATCCGGTGTTTTCTTATTTATAGAATTCACCTCAGCAAACGCTGGAGATTATATGTTGTTTCGCGTTCCGTTTTCTACCCCTTAGTCTAATTATGACTATGGGGCCGGAAGCTTCCCTCTCCCAAAACCCTTTCACCTATCCTTTTTACCTTCCCATTCCCACAGCCCTTCCTAGCCCTCGGTGATGAGCGAAAGCTCGCAGACCGGGGGCGAAGGGTGGTCCCCTGCGCAAAAGACCCGCTTATTCACTGCCATATATCAAGGCATTTCCAAAGAGCTGGTAGAAGGATAGTCACTATTTTAAGTCTAAAATATGCCCTTATAACACCCCCCAACAAGGTTCCGGAGTGATCAGGAGTTCTGGGGTGGGACGGAATGCAGTTCCGAAATGGCCATTTTCAGTAGCGAGTCACATTTCTGGGAAATGAAAAAGTGCAAAATGCAATTGTTACAAAAATGGCGACATGGAAATGGGCATTTGCAAGTGTTTAGGATGTGGAAAGCAGTATTTAACAGAAAAAATGAACATGGAGAAGTGGTGTGAAGGTAGATTACAGTTGGGTTATTGCTGCAGTCTACACTAAGACTCCCCTTTTCAGGTTGCTGTGTTTTAGTTGAAGAATGGGATTTAAGTATGAATATGGGAATGGATTAATGTTTTTCCACAGTAAATAGTGACGGAAAAAATCCCAGAGATACCCAATTTCATTTTAAATCCTTCCCCTCCTAAACCCCCTCACCAAGAAAATGACTGCCATAGTCGCACAGTAAGAGCAGCTCTTTGAAGAGTGCCATGAGGAAACTCACCTAAAAGAGTCACATTTGCAATCACTAATTCCCCCAAAAATCATACATGCAAGTACTTAGTACTCTGGTGAATATGAGCGTATATATGGGTACACCACATTGATGAAATCCTTAGAAAGATGTCACATGTAGTGGAAATGCTTCATCGTCTTCACAGTACAGTCAGTCAGAATATTTTAAAAATTATATATTATGCTAAAGAACAAATTGGTTTGTTATGTCGGATCATTTTTTGGGGTCTGTCAACCCACACTAAAAGGCATTCTCAATGCAAAAACGTGAGCCATCAAGGCAATACATGGAGTTGCATACAGGACTGAAGAAGGACCATAGATCAAATATCTGGCTATCCATCCCTTCCTTGTTTATATACAATGCACTGTGCACTTTTTGGAAAAACAAATCCCATTCATTTGAACCAAATTAAAGTCAGTAAAATTATAATACCTATCAGAGAGATATACATCGAGGTGACTAAAAGCTAATTACTTGCCAGAAAGGAGTACATCATACTGCTTCCGTGGTCTTTAATAAGGGGTCGTGCATAAACTACGTTACCAACTTAGGGGGGAGGAGGTCACTTAAAAACCTACGATGGGTATCGAGGGGGAGGGGGGGTTCACTCACAGTAAAGTAGCTACTACAATGGGCCTGTTTACTTTTCTTACTTGTCAACATTGCGTCGGCAACACTACAGAGTTAAACATGATGAAGGATGCACGGGGTGTTTCATAAACTTTAACTCAATGTAACAGAACCAATGCCTCTACAATGTTGCAAGTCTTCATACCATCAAATTGCTTGCATTTTAACCTTCTCGCGGGTTGAATAGCAACCTTGTGACAACACTTTTCAAGGCAGCAGTCATAAATGTGGGAAGGGGAGAGAACAAAGTACATAGATGAGCACAGCACCTTGCACCATGATTCATATTTCGAATTTAAAAATGAATATTACTTGTTCCAATTGAGATTAGATAGTTCTATTATATCTAGTTCAGCTAATTTATTTGTCCTATTTCAACCTATCCCGAAATATAAAATAACTCACTAATTTAGAAAATATTTTTTGTTGAAAGTTTCATTTGTAGAGACCACGTTACATGTCAGGAGGGGGAGGGGGGGGTAGGGGTTGGGAAAAAGGTAAATACAGTGTGTCCTCGTTTAACGTTGTTAACTCGTTCCTGAAAAAGTAGACGTTAAGCGAAACAATGTTAAACGAGGCAGTATTTTCCATAAGAAACAATGTAAAAAATTAAAATCGGTTCCAAACTCACCAATGGTAAAGGTATCATAGGGTCCAGTCAGGGAGAAATTCTTGTGTGAGAATAGTAGAAAAGTAAGGGGTATTCGATGAATGGGAAAGGAAAGTGAAAGGAATGCGCATCTATTAAATGTAAGAAAAAAAGGCGTGAGATTCTTAGTTTTGGAGAAAATAAAGGTTGAAAATGACTAAATTCGCGTATTTTTTGTGATATTTTGATGCCATATTGCGAGATTTTTGGAAGTCCCGGTAGAGAGATACGGACTAATTTCACGTCTGAAATATGGCCTTACCCAACCCCCCCCCCTCCCAACAACGTTGCGTGTCTGTGGAGTGAAACGGGTGCTAAGGTGGGACAGTACGCGGCGTCGAGAAGGCCATTTCTGAATGGAAAAATAGGTAATTTGGCGGATAGTTACGATTTATTTTCACGAATACCCTTTTAAACCAACCCACCCCAATGGTGATTGGTTTGCGTAAAATTACGGCGAGAGGAGAGTTGGTGATGAAAGTTCCGTATGGAGTCAGTGGAATGAAGTACCTCCAAAGATTACAGGGTAGCTCCTTGAGGTTACCCGTCCCTCCTGAGTGTGATAAAGCCGTCGAAAAGCAGAAAATAGTTTTAAATTGAAGGCGGGAAAAGTCATGGGCGGTGGGTATAGAAACTGAAGACACTGCTCAACCGCTGCGCCATCTGGGGGAACTAGGAGGAAAAGGTCAGTATTTCCAATATGGCGCCCAGAATTAGATTCACATCACAGGTTTAAGTGAATAGTTTACGAAAGAAAAAGGTTTTATGAAGCAAACGAAAGGTTAGTATAAAGTCGCATATGTAGAGTAGCAATATAAGCGAAATAGGTGGTATAAGGTGATCGGGAAGCAGGTGAAATTAATTTTCTCCCAGACTGGATGCTATGATACTAATACCACGGCGTATTTTAATTAAGCGGGCAGTCGAACAGATGATTTCACTAGTCAGAGATCTTCATATCGTAGATGAAACAACCTGAAAAGGCATTTTTAAAACAATAAGCACCAGATTTCCCTCCTATATTTCTGATATTTAGTGCTGTTAGCACCGGCTTCCCTCTGAGTAAATAGAAAATTTTAGTCCTTACTGCGGGAGCGTGCGCAAGCAAATGCAGTGAAGGGCAAAAATTTCGCTCGCTGCGATCGTGAAGACGTAGGAAATCAATTAAAATATGAGTGAACTAGGGAAACTCGGTGCTGTGTACAAAATTTTTGTTATTTCGTAACAATGTTTTAGGAATAGTATCACCCTCGACGATTTACTGCATCATGGAGGGTTTAGAAAATGTCCTCTTACACACTAATTCAACACGAAAAATAAGTTTTTGATTCACCTCAAACAGCAGTAAATCAACTTTTCTTCCACCAGTTCTACCTTATGGCGGCATGGGATTTTCAGGTATTTTTTCCCGTAGATATCTGCCCCTGGATCTACCATTTGGACATGGTATTATTAATACCATGCGATTCAAGATGGTACACTAACGTTGGTTTGAGTTTTAAATCACCCGATGCATTGCCCCCCAATAACAGCGTAGTAAATAATAAGCAAACACAGTTATGAAACAAAATAATGAAATAGTTATTCGATCAGGTGAACTTTTGACACACGCTATGAGGAGTTAACGTCAAACTTTTCCGCCGAATGGAAATTACGCATCTAATGCGCCAAATTCCTATTCGTTATTCATTTTTTTTGGCTGCGCAAAATTTGAACAACGTTATCGCGAAGCACTGACGACGTTGAATGATTAAGGGTTTTAATTGTTGGACAACGTTATCGCGAAACAACGTTAAACGGGACAACGTTAAACGAGGACACACTGTATGAATTTAGGTCTTGTTTGGGAGAATTTGTTTTGCTGGAAACCTGCGCAAAACTGTGAAATCTTAATGGCATTAGTGGTCAGTGTAAGGATTGCCCAATTATAAAAAGCAAGAATTATATCGAAGAGACGAGTATTTTTCGAGTAAATGCAGTTAGAAAGAGAGGAATTTAGCAATTTTTTCGTGTTTTCGCCGCCATAGTTCGACATTATAGGAACAGCCGTTAGAGGGATACTCACTAGTTTCACGTCTGACATATGCCCTTCCCCTATCCCCCAACAAGGTAGCAGGCCTATGGAGTGAAACAGGGCGCTTGGGGTGGGATGGTACACGGCTTGGAAATGGTGATTCTGAGTGGAGTAAATGGCATTTTTGTGACAAGGGAAAGATGAAAATGCAATTTTAAGGTAAATTAGGTAATGAATATAGCAATATTCCAGTGATTGGTGATGTTGAAAAAGTGAATTTTTATGTGAAATGAGAAATTGTGAAGCACGACTTACGTAAGAAAAATAGTAAAATGTAAGTTGTTGGGTACGAGGTGATCTTAGTGAAAAGTATAGTTAGGGATGTGCCATTTCACAGGAAAAAAGGGATGATGGTATATCATAGCGTAATGGATGATATCAGGCAATAGTTAAAGAAAAGAAATCCCAGCAGTTTGTTAATGATTGTAGAGGCATAGGAGTAAGGTAGTGGATCAGGACGGCAATATTTTAAGGAAAAAAATCCCAGGAGTTGATTGGGGATAAGGGGAAGGGGGGGCCCATAGCTGTAGTGTATTTTTTTAAGGAATGAAATCCCTCGAGTTGATTGGTGATTGGGGAGGGGGGGCACGTAGCTGTAGGGTATTTTTTAGGGAATGAAGTCCCTCGAGTTGATTGGTGAATGGGGGGGGGCACGTAGCTGTAGCCTATTTTTTAAGGGAATATAATCCCTAGAGTTGATTGGTGATTTGGCGGGACATAGCTGTAGCGTATTTTTTAAGGAATGAAATCCCCAGTAAGCAAAGGGTGTGCGAATGTATTTTGAGAGGGGGTTAGGGTGTGGGAGTAGGGAAGTAATTGGTCTGAGAGGTATGAAGGGGAAGGATCTCGCAGGAGGGGCGATAGGGGAGTAGTGGTGAAGGAGGGGGTTGTGTTGGGCTGAAAGGGTCATAATTGGCGTAGATTTACATGTTTCCAGTAATCAGTCGGTTGCACCCCAATGACAGCGGTGAACCCCCTCCGCAAGAGGAGGGCCGGTGACGTAGGTACAGTGTAGGTGGGGGGAAATCGGTTAGCATGGCGGGAAGATAAAGATCAAGATTCGCCATATTTAAAGAGATGCAAAGTCACGGGTCTTTGAATATCCAATGAGGGGGAAGTGGTGTGATGGTGTAAAGGCCGTTTTACACAGCGAATGATCTTGCGCATGATCATTCGAGCATTAATTCGCGAATTCATTTCAATGATGTCCTGAAATGTTCCCATTTTACACGGTGAATTTTCCACGCAGACTGAATGCGCAGTGGTAGATCTATCAATTGTATATTGATTACGGGAGATTTCCAACCAACAGCTGTTTCGACAGACGGTTCTGACGGAGTTTTGTTTAGTTTGTTTAGAACATGAATATTATAGATACTTAGATATTCATTTACATTATTATTAGGTTTAGATATTCGTTTACATTATTCACTTAAACACTGAGTAACTGCAAAAGTTTAGTGAGTGACGTTATACTATTGAAGATGGACCGTAATGAGACAATTGTAGCGATCGCTGCTGCAGTGTTTATTAAGGCCGTTTTACACAATTAAAGATTTTGTACAAATGTATGTAAGTACGTGAGATAGTACATTTATCTCAACAAAATTAGAACAGGTTTTATTTTCCATTCAGGCATTGAGACATTTGCACAAGCGTTCATGCAATTTGCTGTTTTTCACCATACATTTTGCCTCATGCAAGAGTTCACGGAAGAGTTTGTACAAACAAATGTACCGTGTAGGCAGCCACAATTTTGTCTCACAAAACATCCACGATAGTTTTATTTCACACCAGCCAAAATGTATGCATTGCGTCAAAATTGCGTCATTGCGTGAAGTGAATTCAATATCAAAACAACCAAGATGGACGTAGTGCGCTCGTATGATGCGAGCAAAAATAGAACATGTTCTAACTTTGATCGTATGATCATGCACATGACCAAAAATTCACCGAATTTTCCGTATTACACCAGGCATTAACGTCATGCGCATGATCATTCACAAGATCATTCGCCGTGTAAAACAGCCTTCAGTGGTGGGGATGTAGGTGCGCTTCAGCTCTCCTCTAGCATGTGTAGTGGATGGTCTCCATGGCTTGCGGAAGGTGTACTTACATGGAATCACTGCAATGCAATGTTTTCTTTCGTAGGAGTCATGGTTGTTCTTCCTAGAAGGACACGGGTGTTTATTGCACAAAAATGGGCAGTTTTTCCCTCGGTGTGGGCAGCATTTAGTGTATTCAGAGGGGAGGCAGAGACGTAGGTGATAAGGTAGGAGGAGGGGGTGAAGGGGAAGTTATTTCATGGAGTGGATGTGTTGGAAAGGTAGAAATGGCAAAAGAAAGGAAGGGATGAAAGGGAAATTGTGTCAAAATAATGCATCGGAAGAGGATATTCCAGGGTTGAAGTGCGTTGAGAGAAAGAGGAAGTTGTGTAAACGGCAGAGGAGGGACGTGCTAATTGGCGGACGGATGAACAGGCGGAGGAAAAGGTAAGGTAATTTTAAGAAATCGGTGGAAAAGCATGGATATTTGAAGTAGGAGGCAGGAATTAGAGAGGGGGGATGTGTGTGTAGCGAAGAAGAGCAAGTGGTCGATGACTGTGCCATCTCAGAGATTTAAGAGGAAACAGAATTTTTTTTTAATATGGCGAAGAAGCGAGAGGCCAAATCTTGTGTTTAAGTGACAGACATTACGTGAGAAATGAAGGAAATGACATTGAAATAACAAAACATAAATGTGCAACGTGTGCATGATAAATGACGTGAATTTGGTGAGGATCCATCAAGGTAAAGTGAGAGAGCAATTTTTCCAGATGAGAAGCAAATTCATATTTACCGGGAAAAATACTACGGTTGTCAACGAAGGGGGGGAGGGGGTAAAAAAATCACTGAAGACTGTAACGTAGTTTATACACGACCCCCAAGCTTCCAGGTTAGGTATAAGCCTCTCTCACACTTTTCATTTTAAAAAATAGACGGATTTTCTACATGAAAATAGTTTTTAACGACTAAAAGAATATTTCAAAAGGGACTACACTTGTACTCTATCATATAATAATTGTTTGTGTGTTAGTAAACGTTTTGACCATAGAAGCCAATAAAGATATTATATCATATAATCACATACCTAGTTTGCCCTTATTTTTATTATTCTAAGGGGAGGGTGATATGATTCATGATTTAATTGGGAGTATGTGACCATCTCAACATCTGATATCCAGAAATGTCAAATCCAAGCTTTTAGCACGAGGTAACTGCTCCTAAATAAAAGATAATTAATAATGGACGCGCTTGGCTACTGATTGAAGGGTCCCGGGTTCAAATCCAGGTGAAGCCTTTGGATGCCCCTGAACAAAAAATGCTCGGAGTGCGAGGTGGCCCAGGGAAAGGAACTGGCCCCCCTACCCCGAATGTGTGAAATTCGCATGCCTGTGGCTTAGTCAGGGGTGAGCTCTACCCTTAACTATCCAAATCAACCTTCGGGTTGAATCCCTGAGTGAGAGTAATAGTGGACAGATTTGAGGCTAACATCATCATTAGTTCAGCATTTACCATGTTGAATTTACGTTTAATTTTAAAAAGTACAGCAGACAAGGACAGGACTTTTTTAAATTACTTAAGGGCATATAGCCTCACCTTAATCCATTTCCATCATCCCAGAAATAATATTTCGTATTGATATTCTTGAAATCAAGAACAGCATTCTCTCCTCTCTGTATTATCTTGTCCCACAATACAACCTAAAATTTTGCAAAAAATTTATTAGATTAACACACCAATATACCGCATGTATTTAAAAAATAAGGCATTGAAAATAATTTACTTACCTGATTTAATTTGTTGTTAGGAGTTGTGTATTCGGCGGTTAAATACAAAAATAACTGCTTCACATTCCAGTTGAAAAGATGGGACAAATGTAAGACTGTTAAGGAAAGCATGGTAACTATAGCTTTAAATTTAACATACAAGATTTGCAAAACTCTTTCAAGGATTAAGACGCCGTAGGTTATATCTGCATGACGAGTATTTGATAAAATACATGGGTAATGCATTTAAAGCATAAACATCCACTATCGTGGATTATAAATAACATACTACATACAACTATTGACAGTACAATTCTTAGAAGCAACAAATAACAACAGACATGATAAACTAAAATATGAAGAAAATTCCACATATGGTATGATACGACCATCATAGCGAAAGTTACCAAAACTGTAATAGACTAACTCATCTACTGCTAGTTAAAAAGGATATCTGTTCGTAAATCAAACGTTAAGTAACCCAGATCATTTTTCTCTCTGGATGCACTATAATCTGGAACGTTCTTCCTGAAAATAAAGAGACGACTTAAAAGTTTTACAGCACTAAGGCACGGGTAAAACATTCCCAATGTTTTAGCTATCAAAATGAAAATATGAACCCTAGTTGAAAAATTATCATAAAATTAATATTTCAGTAACTTACACGAGAACTTTAACTGTATCCATAGTTGTTTTCGTTCTATAATCAATAAATACAGTGGATATAAAGCAACAAAATGTTAGCCCAGCGAGGACAGTCAACGTGTAAGCGAGTATAGCATTCCCCCTCGTTAAAATGGAATGCATGTTGAATTTAGACCGCAATCAACCAAACTGCAAGATATATTCCACAACCCTATCTCACTTTTGCATATAAGCAGAAAAATATATGCATATGCACAGTTACTGACTTTCAACGTCAAGCTCACAACCAGCCACAACCAGCTCACCACAATATTTCCGCCAGTCGACTGTTTTACTGAAGCAGCGCCAGCGGCAGCGCTGCCGGGAACCCGGATACAACGCGGACAATTCAAATCCATTCAAATGCTTGCTCATTCACTAGAAGGATTTACCTCCTTCTATCGAATGGCCAACTAAGCCATATTTTGAAATCATACTAATTAATAACTCTCCTATTTATTACGTGTAAGTATTAAGAAAACTGAAATTAGTAAAACAAATTTCACGGCAATAGTCCTCGGAAATTCTGCTACCCAAAGTAAATTCCATTTTAAGTAAAATAGAAAAATACACTTGAAAAAAACTGGAAATAAAATTTATCTAATTTATCAATGTTTATTAAATAAGCAAAAATGAGAAAAATAGTGCGATATTCCACAGAGGAAAACACATTCACCTTGACCGGGTTTCAAACCTGGATCCCTAGATTTTGCACCAAGTGCTATAGACAGTTAAGCTACCTAGTCATTTTCCTCCAATGTGGATTTTTTATCTGTGGAATATCGCACTAATATGCACTTGCGGGTGACTCCGTATAGGGTTATATTGTGGCTAGTCCCGGTATCCTCAAAATTTGTCAATGAGAAAAATAATAAGCCTACCCCTAAAAATTTCATGTAGCCGCCTACATGAGTGCCATTTTCCTACATGGTCTGGTGTAGCTGCCTACGTGGATTCATGTAGCTGCCTACATGATGTGGTGTAGCTGCCTACATGAATTCATGTAGCTGCGTGCATGGTATGGTGTAGCTGCTTATATGGCTTGATGTAGCTGTCTACATGGCCTGGTGTAGCTGCCTACATGACAGGATTTAGTGGCCTACATTGAGTCATGCAGCTTCCTAAATGCTTACGAATGATACCAGCTACCAATATGTCTTCATGAAGCCACCAACATGGCCTGGTGTTGCTCCCTACGTGGTTCCATGAACTCCCCTGCACAACTGAGTACCATTTGTATGAGTTACAACCTACACTGGTCAATGTACCTGAAAAAACACCATATACAATTAAATAATTGTCCATCAAGCAATATATGCTGAAAGTAATGCCATCGTGATCTTAATGTGATTAGCAAAATCAGCTGAACCAGAAAATTATATAAGGATGAGTAAAACATGTAGGAAATATCCTGATAACCTATAAGACTGAATGACATGTAATTAATCATATGTAGGTATATATTGCCTTCTACTTTGAACCTAGGAGGAACATGTGAACTCATCGCAATAACAAAACAACACAATTTTGGACTATCTGACTATTATTTTGCAAATATGTACTGTGTATTACTCATAATGCAGGACTAATAGTGAGGAGTAAATGAAGAACACGACCAACACATTTGAAGACAAGACTGACGCCACTTTATTTTTCAAAATTGTCGCCAGAAAGCTCGGGCATAAAACAAAACACAGTCGAGCTCTTATTGTTTGTTGTGTTTCTGCCACAACTTCTCACTCCAAAAATTTATTATCCCAGCATGAAGTGAATCAGCTATGCATGCATATCAGCAGTTCAACCCCCAGGTTCAGCCTTCGCATTCCTCCACACCGAGTCTGCAGTCCATCTACCGGAAGGACAATTACAACTAATTGTGCAGCAGACACCACAGGGTAGATTGAGAACTCATCATATTTCTCCTCATTCGAGAAGCAACAGCAATCACTCTATGCAAACTCTTGGTACTTAGACAGCTTTTCCAGGAGGAGACTGATTACCACAATTCTTGTTGTGTCACAGATGAATAAAGACATTATTATTATTATTACCCAGAATTGAGACCGGGTACTAAACCAGGCATCCCAGCTCCAGGCAACCACAAAGTGTATCAATTGGGCAAAGAACCACAGTTAGCCATACACACTGGTAAGTTGACTGGCCGTGATCTACATGATTCTAATACTGTTTTATTTTTGTTAAGTTATTGCACCATGCTGAACGGCATCACAAAACACGTATTTAACCACGCTCACCTGCTTCTGGTGGCTCATACTCTGGGGTGGCATAATGCTATGGCCCCCCAGAAGCATGCTACATTGGAAACTACTGCTCCCGGCAGGTTTTGTGGCTCAACCAGCACTGCAGAGACAGCCCTTTTGGTAGGCAGCCCCATTACATTGCGCTGCTGCAATTACGTGGCATTCCCGCAAGCCAGTGCAGCATCTGCAACTCCAACAATCAGCCAACCAGGGACCAGGAGGAGGTGGAGCTACTGCATGAAACATTTACAAGAAAGGCTGTGACAAGAATCCTACGACTTGGGTCATCCTTACTGTAAAGCCTAAAGTAGCCTGCCGTGTCTTTCTAGTGCCTAAACCTAATAATAAGTGCCGTTTAATCCATGATATCTCCCCATGGACGGGAACCTATGAATTTCCCAAAATATCATTACCATTGCAGAAGCTCTCAAAAGAATCCCGGGGAATAGAGATCTATGTAAGATTGACCTGAAAAGTTGTTTTTTCCAACTTCAATAGTTACAAGCTTGCAGGAAATTCTATGACATATGCAAACAATGTTTGCTATGTTTTTAACCATGGCATTGGGGCATTCAATGGCACCTTACAAAATGCCAAGGTGGGCGCTATGTGTTAAACAAGAAATCTATAACAGATACCAACCCCTTTTTACAAATGATTCCGTACCTCGATGATTGGCATTGTAATTGTATAGCATGTATTTTAAAGATCAGTTTCAAAGTGTATAGCAATTTCTGCAATTTGATCTGGGTTTAACTATTAACTTTGAAAAATCTGCACAAATGTGTGTTCCACCCAAGAGATTTGTTTACTTAGGTGTGTATATTAATAATAAAGATAAGTCTATTACCTTGCTCAAAGAAACTGCCGATAAAGTTGTTCGGTATGTTAACTAGGTTCCACGATGTTAATGCAAAGATTTAGGACTTTTTTTTCAGATTTATCTCTTGGGTATGCCATGATTTTTCCTCCCGAGATTCTTGATTTGTATAGAAGAGATGATTCTTGGTTAAAATTAATAATAAGAAACATTGACCTAGAACGGAAATATTATTTGGGTATACCAGAACTGAACTTTACTGTGTATTACGGAATAATTATAATAACTTTGTTAATTCCACTAGTTATTTATTAACACGACACGGGTTTCAACACTTGGTGTCATCTTCAGGTGAAAAATACGTTTTGGGCTAAGGAATATAAACAAAATCATGGTAGGGGAGGGGAAAATATCCAACGAGGAAGGTTGGGGTGAGAGTTTGGCAAGGGTAGGGGAGGAAAAGGGGGGGGGGGGCTGTGATACTGATGCAGTGCCAATGTCTTTGGCATTTGTGGTTCTGGGATACAATGTTGTTAAGACATCCTGAACCAGAAGAATTAATGAAATTTTCTCTATGGAGGCCCTTGCCTCACTGTGGGCTTGGCAATGGGTCCTGTACAATCTACCTGTAAATAGGAATGAATTGATTGATTGAAGAACTGATACTATAACTGTAATAAAGTCCTTCAGAAAAGAACATGGTGAAATAATGTGTTACCCTGTAATAAGAAAACTGTATTTGGATAATAAAGAGCAGAGTGGAATACCCCCCCCCCCCAACCACGTCCCATCTGAGGTCAACCCACGTGACGAGCCCTCTCAGGTCCCTTGATATCCTCACAGCCACCTTGGCCAGCCGGGCATAAAAGGTCATGCTGCCAGGGAGGGTCTGATGTTTTCTCTTTCCTAGAATCCATTGTAGCCAACGCTAGAGAGCGAATGCTTGTTTCACGTTTGGTTTTATGCCCCTTGACCAATTTATGGCTCTGGGGTCGTTGGCGGCTCCAAGGGGGGGCAATTGCCCCCCCCCCCCTCAAAAACATTTTGCACATAGTTTGCTACGAATTTCTGGGATGAGACCCACGAACCCCCCTTTTCCTGGGGGGTATTCCATACCCCAAGAGCTGCTGGTGCCCCCCCCCCTTGAACCTCTCATCTGGAGCTGCCCCTGTCTGGGGTCGAAAGCTGCCCATTCCCATACCCCTTATCCTTTTTTCTTCCTATCCCCGCAGCCCCTTTTTTTCTCAGTCATAAGCTAACGCTTGATACCAGAGAAAGGGGTGGTGCCCTGCACGGAGTACCGATGAATCAACTGCTAGGGAGGGTCAGCTCAGTCGCTGGTGGTACGTGTAATTGTGTTTTAAGCTGCATACTGAACTGCAGTTAAACACCTAAAAAGGAGGTGTCACCAGAAGGACAATTGTCACAGAAATATGATAACATGTATAAAAATATATTTGAACCAAAAATAATAAAAAACAAAATGAATTTATATGCTCAAGTTTCATTAGGGCTTTGATGGTTCTTCGGTGATTATATTTCAAATAACCACAATATTATGACCATAGTATGTGATAGTATAAAATGTCTGCAATCACCATATACGCAGTCTTATAATCACTATACATACAGTTCTGCAATCACTTTATTTAGTACTATAGTGATTATGTTCCAAATACCTACAGAACTACAGCCATAGTGATTACAAAATTTGCTATAATCCCTACATCAAATATTTTTTCTTAAGGAATATTTATGTAAAATAACCTGAAACAGGTAGATTGAATATTGTATGGTTGGGCAAGGGCCTTCTGGAGCCCTCCTGGCACTCAGACCTCTTGGTCCAGTGTGCCATCCCACGTTTAACCTGCCTGCCACTTGCAGGCAGGGGACAAGAGCACCACGGTACAGTCTACGCGTTGACCTGGCCGATGACAAATTGTGAGTTGGAAATAAGTGGAGTAGAGGGGGAACATTGGAGGGGTATCTGCCTGCCATACGTCATGCGCAGTAAGCGATTTTGGTTTGGACTAGTCCAATTTCTTACAATTTCGCCCATCTAGGGGCAGGGTTTTCAAGCCTCACGTGGTTTACCTCTTCTCTGACAGTGTTCTTGCCTTGACTGACCTGGACAACATGCGGGTGTAAACAAGTCAGCCAATTTGATTTCAGATTTGAAGGGGAACCGTCCTCCCCTACTTTCCCCCTCCCTTTCCACAGCAGGAAAACTGTTCGCACATGGCTCCCCTCTCAGTAAGTGCTGCTTCCCCTATTTTCTGAATATGACTAGGCCCACATGCGCAGTAGACTACTGAGTGTCGGCCAATTTATTGCAAATGAACTGTAGAAGTATAGGGGAGGGACCACCTTCCCGGTACAGGTATGGAAGAGGGTCACCTCACTCCAACCTTCCCAGTCTGGGTCTTCCCTCTGGCCTCTCGGTATAGATGTGGAGGAGTGTCACCTCTCTATGCACTCTGGTAGAGGTATGGAGGAGGGCCACCCCTCCAACCCCCATCCAGGCCCAAGGTTGCTTAATTTTGGTGATCTGACGGGAACCGGTGTTTCTATGTGGCTAGGCCCTTGCCCTAGCTGAAACAGGTACTAGGGATGCAAAAAAAAATTGCAAGTCAACATAACCTTTATTTCTATAAATCTTTTCATTCCTAATACAATATACATAGGATATTATTTAAAAAATTTAATCACACCACCTCCTTCATGAACAAATACCCAATGCTTTGATAGGTTGTGACAAAAGAAAAAAAATAGCATCAAGCTCTCAGATATATAATAAATATTTATAAAATTATTCCATTTATGGTGAAAACATTTTGTTTCATCTGCCTCTATTAGGCAGACCTGACATCCACGCTGTTATATGATCCAAGAGATGCACTCACCAGGGGTGAAGCTATTTTTTCCACTCTGACCCTCAAGGAAAAGCCATCATTTAAATTTCCTCTTGGGCACATTCTCATTGGAAATGCATGCTCAACCAAGCAGTTTATGGAATGCAGTTTCTTTAGAGGAAGTAGCAATTCAGGCTAAAAATATTTTTGCCTCAAACAGCAGAATCACACTACTAGGCACAACAAAAAAATTGCCAGAAAAAAATGCACAGCATTTTTCACAGTGAGAGACCTATATTTTCCTGCAGTGAGGCTCAAAAAATACAGTGTGCCCTTGAGGTTGAATTTACTCATTTTGGCTGTGGGTAATGTCTTTGTGCTCAGTTATTAGAGCAGTGCTTCACGAGCTGTAATGCAATTAAAGAATCTGAGAAGAGATACAGCAAAACAGTCAAACTCACCAAAGGCCAGTGATTTAATTGAGTAAAGAGACACTGAAAAACTCAAAAAAGTGCACATACAGCTGCCACAGCTTCTGAGCTACAGCCATTGATTTTCCTAGGAGAACAACAGCTTGTACACACACTGTGCATCAAAGTGAATAAATAGAACAGCATTATACTCAGATTTTTAAAAATGGACCTTGAGAAATTGGACTCGCTGGCTCCAATTTTTCCAGCCCAGAGGAGCCAATGCAAGTAGACTGAAAGGTAAAATTTCTGTATGGTTACTGAGATTTAACAACTAGAAGCAACATTTAAAATAACACTATGCAGTAACACCATCACTTCAGCCAAATTTTGAATTTTAAGCATGTAGCATGATGTAACTGGAAAATAAAATATTCCATTCCAAAATCATAAAAAAATACTCATTACTAAAAAAAGGTGGCTCTCTCACCCATGGAGTATCAACCAAAGTCTTCAAGTTAATTCTTTTTTCTTAAAATTCCAAAACAGGCAGTCATCCTTGACATCACATCCACGATGTAAGGAGACACATACTATAATCACAACCATTCCTCAAATGAGAGATAACTTCCAATGCAGAGGAAGGACACCGAGGTGAACTGCCAATTATATCCGATCAGTTATTGAGAACATAGCCCAGAAGAACTGGCAATGAAAACAATAATACTAAAGTGGATCAAAATTTCTCCATTGATGCAGAAATAATCATTTACGGCAGTGAATGATTTACAGATGGCTTTCCAACTGTCACCTCCATGAGTACATAGTAAATATATTGCACCAAGAAGTTATCCATATGTATCATTTTGACATATTTTCCACTGAAATGACATTCCACAGTGATATGTACATTACCCTGCATAGCAAACACTTTAAATTTTATTTCATATCAAGAAAATGAATCAATTCCAGATTGAGAGCCCATGTAAAGACAATAAATTGGATTTGACCAAATACTTGTTCTGTTTGCACCAAAGTGCAGTGTAAGAAGCTACTTTTTGAAGCACACATAATTCAACCTGTTAATCCTTACCTGCTTAAACCATTGACTCGACTATTAACAAGCAACAGGCAAAGTAAGTTTGAGCACTTTTTAAGTATAGTTTATTTCCTCATTCACATTCTTTAAATCAAATGGATAAAACTCTCTCCCTTGTGATGCATGGTGCATGCCTTTCACTCCCCCTCACTGTTATATGCACTTAAACAAACACAGCAGCCAAACAAGCCCTCAGGGTTTTGCACAGTATGGACACCACATCACTCTCACACGCAATCACTCGTCCGCACACAAGCACACATATGTAAGTACATCGGCCATCACCTCCGTAGTCGGATCGTGGCTCGGTATGGGAGTGGGGTGGGCGTCACTCCCGTGCGCTCCACGCCGGTGATGGGCGGTGGCGTATCACCCTCCGGCACGCTCAACTCGAAATTCTGGAGAAGACCACTCATGAAGAGGAAGACGCTCGTCTTGGCCAGTGACTCCCCCATGCACCGACGCTTCCCTTCAAAACAACAAGAGTTCAGTCATCAACCAAGCCATTCAGACATCAATCCTCTGCTGTGGATTTCATGGAGGGCTTAAGGCCTTATGGGGGAACTGAGCTTAACCCTTTCGCGCCAATGAACTTTTCACGAAAATATCTTTAGTATCCTGAGCTCCATGGGAGACTCAGCTCATCTCTGTACGGAGGCATTTTGAAGGGAATATCAAAATATCACTTACCGTAACCAAAAGGTATGAAGTGTGGAGGCACGTTCACCTGACCATTTGAGTCCAAGAACCTCTCCGGACGAAATTTCTCAGGTTCATCCCACAAATCCGTGTTAAAGGAAAGACTTGCAAAGCACACTAATAACATAGTATCCTGAAACACAAAAAGATATTAAGATACAAAATGATAATACATACACCAAGTATTAACCTCATGGCATTTATCTGAAAATGGCCAAAAGTAGGTATATAAGTATGCATATAGCTCATTCCAAAAGAAAGATAAATTTCATTTTTGCCCTTCTAAATGATTCAGTTGCCATAAGGTGGCTTCTGAATGTATCATATGTGACTTTGTTTAAAAGAGAAGAACATACGGCATTGGCATGAATCTAAAACAATTTTTTTTTCCCTTCTGGGCTTCCGTAGAAAAGTGGTTTCGTCTTACCATTGGAAGCAAAATCCATGACTTTTTTCCCATTGTGGATTTCCAAAAAAGGGGGGTTGTCTTAGAATTGGGTTCTGTTGAAATTGTAATAGTAAGTATCAAATATGTATAATCGTTGACATTCAACTGTTCCTTTTTGTGTTGCCTTTTTCGTACTTCACTTGTTGTCTGATGTCCGTTAATAAATCATGACTAAACCACATGTCTGATCTAAGTTTGTTCTCTGTGAATCCATGTCAGTCTGGATAAATGTTAATATCAACACCACCGCCAATATTTAACAGGTTATGGGCCCAGAAATATTAATAATTATTCGTGACTGATGGCTTTGGATAATTGCGGATTGAGGAACTGTATCTTTGTGTTGACCCGGCATCATGGCTGTGTCTGACTCGGGACCTGGTCCTTCTGGCTTCGGTATCGCAAAATTGAAAGGGCGAGAAGACTTCAAGAACTGGGAGTTTGCAATGACAAATTACTTCAGACGTCAAGGCCTGTGGGATGTCGTTCAGGGTAACGACGACAACAAAGATAATGGATTGAGACGACGAGATCAACGTGCGTTGGGAGACATCTGCCTCATGGTTGATCCTCAGAATTACCAGTATGTGCAAGGGGCGAAGACTTCAAAGGAAGCTTGGAAAATACTTGCTGATAAATTCGAGACCAAGGGACATTGGAGATATGTGCATCTTGTTAGAAATTTGAGTCAGTCAAAGTTCGAAGATTTTGCCAACATGGAGGCGTACATAGCACACATCACTTCCATCAGTCAGGAATTGAAATCCATGGGTGAAGAGATCAAGGATAAATACTTGATTGCAATGATCTTCCAGGGGTTGCCTACGGACTATGACAGTATTGTTATGACGGTCTGTGCCTGTGAGGGAGAGATGGATTTAAATACAGTAATAGCCAAGCTGCTGGATGATAGACTGAGAAGAGAGGTGACTTCAGGTGACTCGTCTGAAAAGTGTGCCCTGTATGCTAATAGAAAGGGATCTGAGAGAAAAGGCAAGATTGGCAAGAATTTTCAATTCAAGTGCTGGAGATGTCATGAGGTGGGGCATGGAATCAAAGATTGCCCAAAGCCGAAAGACTCACCGCCCGCGACACCTGGATTTGAAAAGAAGAAAGAAGACGACAACAAAAAGACTACGAAAGATAGTGGGAAGAAAAAGTCTGGTGATGGAAAGAAAACATTTCTGTGTGCATTATCTGCTAGATGTGATAATAGTAGTTCAATTTTTATTGATTCTGGAGCAGGTCACATGTCGCCCGACAAAAATATTCTCGAAAACTATCGTAATGCTAGTTGTGATCAATGTGTGTTAGTTGGTGATAATAGTAGACTAAAAATTGCTGGAACAGGTGATATGAATCTGTGTTCTAATGGTGTCATTGATAAGATTTCAGATGTTTTGCATGTGCCTGGACTTAGTTCTACGTTGTTATCTGTTAGCCAATGTACTGATTGTGATATTAACGTTGTTTTCACCAAAAAATAACGTCAATTTGTTGACGCTGAGGATTGCGTCGTAACTGGATCTGTGTTGTGCACTGGAACTAGGGTAAATGGCCTGTATAAACTAGACAACAAACCAGCTGCTAGATCAGCATTTATAGGAAATGTGAAAAATTACGACCTTTGGCACAGAAGGCTAGGGCACGTAGGTACACAAAAGTTGAAATATTTGTGTGAGAATACAAATGATGTGAAATTTTCAGCAGTGAATAATGATATGTGTGAAGCTTGTGCAATAGGAAAACATTGTCGACAAAGTTTTAGTCGATCTGTATCTCCGAAAGTGTCCGAAATTTTAGATCTCGTGCATGCTGACCTGTGTGGACCTTTACTGGAGAGTTACGGAGGTTCCAAGTATGTATTGACAATCACAGATGATTATTCAAGATTTGTTAATGTTTATTTTTTGGTTTCCAAATCGCAGACCAAAGATAAAATTAAGGAGTATGTTGTTGAGAATGAAACTCAAAAGGGTAAAACTGTGAAAGTTTTTAGATCAGATAATGGTGGAGAGTTTCTCAACAAAGATTTGTGTTCCTTTTTTAAATCTAAGGGAATTTTGCAACAAAGGTCTGTAAAATATACACCTGAGCAGAATGGAGTGGCCGAAAGGCAAAATCGCTCAATGTTTGAGGGTGCTAGGACCATGTTATTTAATGCTAAATGTTCAAAGAGATTGTGGGCAGAAGCGATAAACACTGCAGTTCATGTACAGAACAAAGTGCCTCACACTGGTTGTAATAATTCAATTCCTGAAGAATTGTTTACTGGTAAGCCTGTTAGATATTCTCATTTAAAGGTATTTGGGTGTGACGCCTATGTACATATTCCTAAACAAGTCAGAGGTGATAAGTTAGAGCCTCGAAGTAAACTTATGGTTTTTGTTGGCTATGATGTGCAGAGTAAAGGGTATAGGCTGTTTGATCCTGAAAAACCAAAGAAAATATCTGTAGAGCACAGTGTTAAATTTAATGAACAGAAATTTTCAGCCTGTTCTGTAAATGAGAATCATGATGTGAGTGAAATTGTCTATTTACCTGTTCTTGATCTCATTGGAGATAATGATGCAATTGAAGTCCCTATAGAGGAAAATGAGGATGATCAAATTAATGTAAATGAAAATGATAATCAGAGAAGATATCCTATGAGAGAGAGACTAAAAAAAAAGAATTTTGATGATTATGTAATGTACGCTTCATACCTGTATGATACTGCTGTTTTTGATGACCATGTAGAACCTACTTGTGTAAGTGAGGCTTTAAGTGGAAAAGATAAAGTGCATTGGCTGAAAGCCATGGATGAAGAACTCAAATCTTATTTCGCTAATGATGTATGGGATCTAGTTGTATTACCAGAAGGGAAGAATGTTGTGAAATGTAAATGGGTTTTCAAGATAAAGAGAGACTGCAATGGAAATGTTGTTAAGTTTAAAGCAAGGCTTGTGGCTGTTGGGTGTACACAGAAGTATGGGATAGACTTCCATGATACTTTTGCGCCTGTAGTCAGATATAGTACGCTGAGACTGTTATTTGCATTGTCAGTTAAACTTGATCTGTATGTTCACCATGTAGACATATCAACAGCTTTTCTGAATGGTGATCTCAAAGAGGAGATATACATGTCACAGCCTGAGGGTCTAAATGTGGTTGAAGGAAAAGTATTCAAGTTAAAAAAGGCAGTTTATGGGCTTAAGCAAGCGAGTAAAAGTTGGAATGAAAAAGTTCAAGTACTTCTTGAGGATATTGACTTCAAACAATCAGAATATGAACCATGTGTATATGTCTGGAAGCAAGGTGACAAAATTGTGATTGTAGCATTATATGTAGATGATTTTTTCATTTTCTTTAATGATAAAACTCAAACAGAGAAATTGAAGGCTGTGTTGTCTGAGAATTTCTGCAGCAAAGATTTGGATAAAATAACTGAATGTTTGAGTATGAGAGTTGTGAGGACTGAGAATAGTATTAGAATTGACAAAGGGTTTGAATGCTCAGAGTCATGTGAAGTGTATTATTAAGTTTGGAATTTGTTAAGAATGTAGTATACTACTGTAATTATCTGTGTAGCCAGGAGATGGCGCGCACGGCAATAAAGGAAGACGTGCGACGAGAGTTAGTTGCACGCCGGCCATGGAGCGAGGTGGTTGTGTTTCATTTGAATTACTGACCTCCTCGCCTGATATATTACATTGGCGACGAGGATAAAGGGCAACTCGTTGTTTGCACGTACGTCTTGAGACGCAGTTTTTAACGTGGAATAGAAGCGTACGATGGATTTGCAGTTGATGAAGAGTTTTGACGTGCATGGAGATGAGGCTTCAGTCAGCCAACGGTGGAACAGGTGGATTGGAAGTTTTATGCTTTTTGCGGAGTACAAGGGCATTAAAGATGGGTCCAGGAAAAAGGCCATGCTGTTATTTCACGCCGGCGAAGAGGTGCAAGAGATATGGGGAACGTTACCGGAGGCAGATACAGGACAGAGTACCCGTGAAAGTGATACCGTGGACGTATTCAAAAGTTGTGTGGATGCATTGACGGCGTATTTCATGCCTAAACGCAGTTATGCGTATGAAAGATTCGTTTTTCGGCAGCTGCAGCCTACGGCGGGTGAAACATCGCTTCAATTTCTCACGCGGTTGAAGGCTAGGTTAGTGAACTGCGATTATGAAAAGCCGGACAGAGAAATAGTGGACATGTTGATCGAACACACTACGTCTCACGAATTACGTCGTGAGTTACTTAAAGTGGGGGATGTACTATCTTACGACAGGGCCTGTGAATTAGCGCGATCGCTGGAACAGTGTGAACTGCAAGCCCGTGAAATGGAAGGACAAAAGATTGTCGACGGTGTTGTGAACAAGCTGTCGATAAGGAAAAAAAAGGCTGACCACAATAATAGCACATGTTTTCGTTGTGGTTTGCTAGGACATTATGCCCGGGACGCAAGCTGCCCAGCTCGAGGGAAGAAGTGTTCGAGATGTGGTCGGGTCGGCCATTTTGCGATCCGATGCAAAGAAGATGATGCAACAAGTAGCAGAAGCGGCGTCAGGAGATGGAGCGAAGAACACCACGACGTGAGAGGTGACCCCAGCGCCAGCGGTATCCAAGGAGCCGGCGGTGAAGGGACACTACATCGGAGGAGAGGCAGAGGAGGGCGACGCGTCCGACACCTGGAGGACGAGAAGGGGAGCAGTCACGAAGAGAGTGGCAGCTCAGACGAAGATCATATGTATGCAGTGAACACCATCAGTAACGACGACGATGCACTTTGTGCTGTGGTCGGGGGGGTCGAAATGAGGTTTATGATTGACAGCGGGGCATCTCAAAACATAATTGACCGTTCCACCTGGGAACGCTGCAGGAGGAAAGGAATTTCAGGACGGTGGATCGGAGAACGGAAGAAACTATTTCCCTATGGATCAAACAAACCGTTGGAGTCATTGGGTAGGTTTGACGCTGAGCTTAGCATTCCGGGTAAGGCAATGAATGCGACATTTTACGTAATGAATTGTAAGGGGATCCCGCTGTTAGGTAGGAAAACATCGCGAGAACTGGGAGTTCTTTTACTAGGAAATCCATTACACATGCTAAAGGATTGGGATGCAACGAAATGGAAAGTGAGTCAGCTGAAGGAAAGAATTAAAGCCGATTTCCCCAAAGTTTTCAAGGGGCTAGGAAAATTACAGGGTTTTAAACTAAGACTGACTGTGAAACCTGAAGTGAAACCAGTTAAGCAGAACGCTAGGAAAGTGCCGATACATGTTCAGCCATTGTTGGAGAGCAAACTGAGAGAGATGAAGGAGAGAGGTATAATTGAGAGTGTCGACAAGCCATCGGAGTGGGTGTCTCCTCTCGTGTGTGGGTCCAAAAAATCAGGCGAACTCAGGGTGTGTTTGGACGCTAGGCAAGTGAACGATGCTATTGAGCGTGAGGTTCATCCGATACCGAGCATTGATCAGTTAATAGTCAATTTGCATGGAGCTACTGTGTTTTCAGTGTTAGACATGAATGACGCGTTTAACCAAATAGAACTTGACAAACAATCTAGAAGGATGACGACCTTCATCACTCACAAGGGTCGGATGAGGTTTACACAGTTGTTATTCGGGCTGAATTGCGCTCCCGAGTGCTTTCAAAGAGAGATTGAGAGAGTAATCTCTCCCTGCGAGGGAGTTATAAATTACTTTGATGATTTCCTGGTATGGGGCGGAAAACAAAGAGAACACGATGGGCAACTTTACAAACTCCTGAAAGTTTTGGAGAAGAATGGACTTACTCTGAACTGGCGTAAATGTACTATATCTGAGCCTAAGGTCGAATTCAGGGGGCATGTGTTTTCGAAGGAAGGGGTTCAACCGCTGGACAGCCGTATTGAAGCCGTCGCGAAGATCAGAGCTCCTACTTCAAAAACCGAGTTAGCGAGTCTGTTGGGACTGATTGGGTACAGTGCAAAGTTCATTCCTAACTATTCGACGATCACCCATCCATTGAGAGCTATGCTGAAAGGTGAAACAGATTTTGTGTGGAGCAGTGAACATCAGGGAGCCCTGGACAAGTTAAAGAACTTCATTACTAGCTATCCTGTGTTAGCATACTATAGTCCGGGAAAGCCCACTTTTATTGTAACCGACGCTGGTCCGTGTGCTTTAGGAGCAGTGCTATTGCAGCAGCAACAAGGCGAGATGCGTATTATTGAATATGCTAGTAGGGCATTGACCGACGTTGAAACCAGATACAGTCAGACGGAGAAAGAAGCTCTGGGGTTAGTGTTAGGATGTGAGAGATTCAAATATTACACCTTTGGAGGACCACCATTTACGCTCATCACCGACCATAAACCATTAGAATTTATATTTTCTAAAAGGTCTCGACCGTGTGCACGCATTGAAAGGTGGGTTCTGAGGCTTCAGTGTTTTGATTTCGTCGTATAGTACCAACCAGGGAAGACAAATATCGTGGATGTATTATCCCGTTTGGTTGGAAATGAGAAAAACCCCTCCCGCGGCAATGAGGACCACTATGTCTGGTGGGTAGCAAGTCAGGCGGTGCCAAAAGCGATGAAACTGGAAGACATCCAGGTGGCGTCAGCTACCGATGCCACGATAAGTAGGTTGAGGGAATCCATCCTATCGGACAAGTGGCCTGCTGATTTGAGAAAATATGAGTTGATTAAAAGCGAACTATGTGTCTATGATCAGGTTGTGTTGAGACACACTAGAATACTCATACCTGCATGTCTTCGGGATCAAGTGTTGGCCTTAGCTCACGAGGGGCACCCTGGGATAGTGAAAACCAAGCAGCGACTTCGCCCAAAAGTGTGGTGGCCAAACATGGACCGCGACGTTGAGAAAAAATGTAAGCAATGCGAAGGGTGTCGGCTTGTAGACAGATTCGACCCACCTGAGCCGATGAAATCGACCGATCTGCCAGAAGGACCTTGGAGAGATATAGCTATAGATTATTTAGGGCCACTTCCAACTGGCGAGTTCATTTTAGTAGCTGTTGATTATTACAGCCGATGGGTTGAAGCATATGTTACTAAGGTAACTACAGCAGACCGGACAGTATAAATTCTTGAAGAAATTTTTTCACACCTGGGTATTCCAGAGACATTGCGTACAGACAGGGCTCAGCAGTTTTGTGGAGCTGTGTTCCGAGACTTTTGTGACCAAAATGCTATACGACACTAGCTTACCACTCCAAGGTGGCCACAGGCCAATGGGGAAGTTGAGAGGCAGAATAGGTCAATAATGAAAAGAGTGAAGATAGCTCATTCTCAAGGGGTGAACATGAAAAAGGCTCTGCGAGATTATTTGTTTGCCTATAGAACCACTAGTCACTCAACTACTGGAGTCTCCCCGGCAAAGATGATGTTTGGAAGGGAGCTACGGGACAAGGTCCCAAGCATTCTTCAGAGAGGAGGGAGTGATACTAGAGTGCGTGATCAGGACTGTATAAAAAAGGCAAAGATGAAAGACTATGCTGATGCAGCGAGAAGAGCGTCAGAGAGAAAACTTGAACCGGGGGACAGGGTGCTTGTGAGGCAGGAGCAGGGAGACAAGTTCTCTACCAATTTTTCCCCCAGTCCTTTTCAGGTGCTGTCAAAATACGGGAATGCAGTTGTGATGAAGAGTCCTGCAGGGAAGCGTGTTATGCGCAACACATCCTTTGTGACACCAATAAACTTGCCATCCCAACCTCCCGATGATGGACCACAGGGCTAGTGACCAGATGCCATGGTGCCGAGTGAGCACGCTCCTCAGCAGGGTGACGGCCCACCCTCGATGCAGACAAGAAGGTCGGCTCGTGAGCGGAGGTGCCCTACACGCTACCGTGACTATGTGACATTTCATGACTCAAGTTGCCCACCCTCTTAAGTTTGAAATTACAGTGACACATGCTAATCTTCCATATCTCCCTGATAATGACATTATATAAGAATGGGAGTTTTTAATTTATTGAATTTTTTTACGCACAATCATTGTTAAAGGACTTAACTTACTTCTGTTTTGAGAGTTTACTTTTTTTTAAACTGTTTTTTTCCCTCTTGTGACATGGGATATCCATGGATTTAAAGGGTGGGGTAGTGTAGTATACTACTGTAATTATCTGAGTAGCCAGGAGATGGCGCGCACGGCAATAAAGGAAGACGTGCGACGAGAGTTAGTTGCACGCCGGCCATGGAGCGAGGTGGTTGTGTTTCATTTTAATTACTGACCTCCTCGCCTGATATATTACAAAGAAAGTGTTGATGTCATGATTAGGGGAGTGTGTTGAAATTGTAATAGTAAGTTTCAAATATGTATAATCATTGACATTCAACTGTTCCTTTTTGTGTTGCCTTTTTCGTACTTCACTTGTTGTCTGATGTCCGTTAATAAATCATGACTAAACCACATGTCTGATCTAAGTTTGTTCTCTGTGAATCCATGTCAGTCTGGATAAATGTTAATATCAATACCACCGCCAATATTTAACAGGTTCATCTTAGATTTGTGCAAATATGGTAATTGGATTTCTCATACATATTACAAAATCTATTAGGTTTTATTTATACCCTCAGTTACTGAGAAAGACACACGGGAGAATGCCTTATTTTACTAAGGGGTACCAACAAAGAAAATGTGGCCTACATTGCCAACCCATGGCTCCCAATGGTGGAATGTGTCTGTATTTCTAATACAATTACAATAGCAGCTGACAAAATCTTTGGAGAAAGTGTTATTCCAACAATTTAGGGGAGCCAGTGATCAGAGAACACCCACATAGCATCAAAGCTGGATTCCAGCCTGGATTTTGGCTGGATACATCCAGGTGGAATTGACAAGCTTGATTTCAGCTGGATTTTGGCTTGATTCAAGGGCTTGATTTCAGCTTGATTTCTCTTTGAAACTGAAGTTTCAAAGAGCCAACAATAAGTGAATATGCATCCCAGGAAAGTGATCCAGCCAGGACAATGAGCTAAGCAAGGAACATTCAGTAAATTGCAGAAAGAATAAAAGTGCCACATTACATTGCACTAATTCTTGTCAATTATATGTACAGAGTTTTGATATATGTGAAAGAAAACCTTGATTTCTTCCCTACAAGATGTGCAACTCACAACTACAGCACAAGAAATGTAACTATGTATACATTTTCTTGTACATATATTTATGTATACTTGAACTTTTTCTTGACGAGGTGTACCTATGTATTTTATGAATACTTTTGACCAATAAAACTTATTATTATGTATTATTGTTGAATAACCCTTTCTTTTCACAATTGTACCTCCTAAAATGATTTGCAAAAGCAACAGAGTGCATCTCCACATTCTAAACCTCAAAAACCTTCACCCCCACTCCCAGCTGCTAATCACTTCCTTGGCGCATCTTTCTCCTTCCCTTTCCCTCCCCCTCAACCCCACTACTAGGTCCTGATACAAAACTTAGAACATAACTCGAACACATTTATCAGCGAATATTCTCTGTGGCTTATGAGTAATAGAGATGCATATGGTTTATGCGGCCAATAGGCAGAAATATTGAATCCAAAAAAGTCAACTTTGACTTTGTTGATGGTAGGCTTTCATTAGCTGACAAAAGGAAGAAGTTTCTCAACTTACACTGGAGTGTATATGGTAAATGTGGAAATAATTTTTACTTCCAAATTTTACAAACCTTAGACATGACCAGCTGGTAAAATGGCCACGAAGTTTCCACAAAAGCCCAAAAAATTTGCATTATGAATGACGCAAGTATGTTCAACTTGTTTCAATTTCTTTACCAGTTAAAAATACACAGATATTGGCTGGGGATTAAATATTGCACACTTTCAAACAAAATCATAACTTTCTACACTTAATTGTAATAAAAAGGTTTAAAACCTTAGGTATGAAGTGTCCCTGGATCCATGCATCCGACAAAGCCCTGTGAGCCAATCCAAAAGACTTGGAGGTGAACATTCGGAGGGATTCCAGAATCACAGCCTCCATGTACGGCATTCTGCAAAATGAAACAAATAATCCAAATAAATACTTGTCACTGGCATAAGCATCAAAAAGGGGAAATCAAAAGATAGAAGAAACATTGGACTTATGTATTTGAATGCTGAATCTAGACCTGCGAGTCAGGAATTCTGTCACATATATGAAATTGATTAACTCCCAAATGCACGACATTACCCCACGCAGCACACAAACGTTTGTGGAACGTTATGCGAAGGTTCGTTTCAAACCGAGGGAATGTTACGGAAACTAACCGCAAGAACGTTCCAAAATGGTTCCCATGTCGCCCGACCGGAACGCTGCGCGGACGTTCACCCCGTCCACGTTCCCATTTGGTTGCAATGTTGCTCCCCCTGAACGTCTCAGGTAAAAATTCCTCCCTTGAAACTAAACTGAACCTGACATCTGTAATAAAACTCCCTTGCCCACAACACAAACTCTCTTGCCCTTTCCACTGAGTCTTCCCTGTCCTCTCAAAAAAATAAAAGTATGCATTTTAAATATTATGAATGTTACTATCACGCTATATAGTATGCCTATAGTATAATGAATTATCCTACATAGTATCTGCCTATTGACATTGTATCTATCCCATATGATCAGCTGCCCTACGGCTCAACACGCATATTCTCGCACCCGTAATTAAAAATTTCTCATCAAGAAAATCTTATATATGTGGCCACTTCCGAGGATTAAAGTAACTTCGAGACAAATTTTTAAATGGCAATTCCTTGATAGTTTGAGGAAATACCATTCAATCACGATAACAGTTATCAGGCATTAATTAATTGAAACCTATATTGCCTCATAGTCTGAATATAAATGCAATATTACTAAGAATAAACAAGGTTTTTTTCCAATTCCCACTCGTTTGTTCACATTTCAATCAAGACATAACTAACTTGCGGAAATGTTGAAAGAAGAAAATTGCTGAATGTACCAATAAATACAAAGAAATAATATAAGTAATAACAGAAATTAATTACTCAATGCTCTCAGTGAAGTGTTTACTGCATTCAAATTACTCAAAGCAAGTCAGTGGGGCAACAAGGGTGAAGCACAACCGAAGAATTGGATTTTCTCACCGATAATGCCCTCCTTTTGAAGAAAAATTAGCATGATTAATGATTTAAGGTTTTAATCAGTGAAGGGGTTGGATAGGTACGGTAATTATTCTCGCTTCAATGAAATAAATAAAAGTAAAGTCGGACCACGTTTATTGGATGGTGAGCGATACAATGACACAGTCTAATTAGTGTCAATATGCACCGTCGGTCGTCACACGCGGAAGGAAGTCCTTTCTCGGTCGCTGTTCGTGAGTCTCTCTCTGTGGTGCCTTCCTGGCGCTAGGCTTCCCGTACTCTGGTGGCAACTCCAAGGACCTCGGGGACCTAGGGCAGCGACCAAGGCCGCTATACCCGTATTAGGTGAGATATCCGTGGTTCTTTTAACCGATGTCAGTCATTCATTTGCATGGAGAATTTGAATTCCCGCAGCGACATGGATCCAAGATGGTGGATTACATTAGTCAAGTGCATGTCACGACCTGGGTTAGAGCGACCTTGGCAGTGACCTCAGCCAGGTGGCAGTCCCTAGTGGTGGTGCTTCAAACTAGAAGCTCTGCCAAAATCAGAATTCATATAACGATTCATGTCTTGCGCTTAGAATCAATTTGAATGTTATTGGATTCAAGTATGTTATAGTGATTAATTATTTGTGACTCAAATCAAGGTTTTGCGACTCACACCCCTGATCATGACACATATCGCACCTTTATTCATTCCTACAGCTGTCTCCTCTCTCTCATGCTCTTTTACTATGGCCAAAGAAAACATTCAATTACAACTTTAATAAAAACTACCCTGATTCCAAAATACCGTATTGGCACGGATATAAGACGGCACCGAATGTAAGACTTTAAGCCGACACCGAATGTAGGTTTTAGAGGTGCCATTTTAAGGAAAAAAATTAATGCATATATAGGATGAAAGAAGCATGCAGATTGTTTGCTACAAAGATTTTAATGCATTTTATTACTAAATTTATGAGATCAATGCTTCAATCAGTGAGATAGATATGCTTACTTACAGTATAACCATGCTTATGCAATCAAGTTCTAAGGCAGCTTTTATGGAAATTCCCTCCAATGGTTACAGGGATTAAAATATGAGGATATTGAGTACACATACAATATTACCTTATTTATTGCAATCGGGTGCTGACATTAAAGTGATTATTATTGAAAACGTTTTCCTATGATTACAGGGGATATAATAGGATGATATGGAGTTCTGGATTCTCAGTGGTAATGTATTTCACCCATGTAACACTATTTTAAATATCATATTAATAATAATAATATTTTATTTTTCCGGCAGTTTGATGGTTACATCAATATATTCACTTATCAAAATTATTATGTATTTATAGATGGTTATATCAAAATTTTCACTTTCCTCTTCAGATTTCTCACTTATTTCATCGTCACTTTCCAAATGAGATGTCTCACTTTGAACTTCCCATGGCCTCCATTCCACATCCTCCGGATCGAAGTCCTCCCACATGACGTCATCTTCGGTGCCATCCAATGCATTTGAAATACAGCAATTCGTAAAGCCTCACAGTATTATTTCTTCTGGGATGACATCCCAAGAAGTCTTAATCCACTGGCTAATAAGTGCCAAATATGGCTTTCGAATACGTCCAAAGGATATTCAAAGTACCCACTCATCAGCCACTCAGCATAATATTTTTTTAGGTTACTTTTGAAGGCTCTATTGACACATACATCCATCGTACTAACTAACATCGTAACTCGATCTCTCTCCCCTGGGAGCACGACCAATTTGTGCACCACATTTTTCAACCTTACTCATTGTTGGTGATAGTCGAACTCAATAAGACTTCAAATTAAAGTAACACGTCGTTCGGTTTCTGAATGTTCCACTAATAAAAATTAGGTCACTTTACTGCTACCGCTGTGTGGCATAAGCATAAATGATTGTTACAAAGTAAAATAGTACGTTAAGACTAAAGGCGGTAGATAATAGGAAACATAATACATACCTCACTTATTCATCTCCAGGTCCTGAAGCATCACATCGTAACAGCACCAGGATGTTACAAAATACAGTTATAAAATATAAACCACGCCATGGTCATGGCCATCATGGCAATACAACGTAGAATCATTTTTTCAATCCAATTTTGGCTAATGACCTTCGACACATGCTTCGAAATTATCTACGTAAAAGTAGTTAAAGTCTTCCTACACCGTGCGACTCTCATAAAAAATAGACACTGTCAAACATTAGTCATTGTGCTATACCTGGAATGGTTAACCTTCCGGCTGGTGCGAATGTGTACTGAGTACACGGCGATCGGTTTTTGGCGTTTTAATCTATTTTACCCTTATGGGACCAACTTGGGACCCTTTGCTATTCGCCATTTGTAGAAATACCCTTCGCAGGGTGCAGAAATTATTTTCTTGGAAGCAGTTTTTGAGGAAAAAGAAGGCAAACGCATTGTGAAGTACGTACATTGTGCGCTGCGAGGCCCGTCGAATCAATGAACAATCGAGGTCTGTTCGTATATTTTTTGTTATTCTATAAGATATTGACTTTTTTATTGTTAACAATAGTTGGAGACAAATATTGCAAGTTACTGATTATCTATTCATATTTTTATATGGCAGTAATTTTTGCTTGAAGCAAAATATTGCATGTGTTGTGGAGACATGCCGTGATCATGAAAACAATATCTTCATAAGTACATTAACCTGTATTCCTTACATTTATATCAGAGAATGAGTTAATTTTTATTGCATAAAAATGATGTAATTATGCATCAATACAATTTACATTGGTGAAACTAATTTTGAAATCTGAAACCGAAATTTGAAGCCAAACGAAGCGAGGAAAGTACATGTTTCATTGCTTGGATTCTAAAGAAACGTGACCTTCGTGCTATACGTAACAAGACTCAAAGCCGTTATTTGAATGCCTACAGTGTATGGCTCACATGACATCAATGCAGCTACCAACAGACCAAAATAATAACACATTACAATGAAACTAAAGGTGCAGTAAACACAGTTGATAAAATGTGCATAGCCCATGGCCCACTACTTGCATGATATTTTATTTCCTTGAATATAGCTCGCATAAACTCAGATTCTGTCTATTCAATAAACATGGTATAATTAAGAACAGCATCGCAGAAGAATATTCAGAAACAATCTAGCCGTGGGGCTCAAAAAGGTGCATTTAAAGGCAAAATCGACTGTTCTGACTCCACCGTCCGATTGGAATCATACCTGAAGTAACTCTGAAGTACCACTCTCAAGTAAAAACTACTTCTCCCGTTAATTTTGCGAAAAGAGGGAGATGTAAACTATGCATAAATAACACTTTTACTGTGATATTTCATGTGGTAAATACGTTAGCAAAAAAACATTATCGAGTCTTTGTCACTTGCCCTTTGTGCCTGCAAGACGCCGAGGAACAAGTTTCTTTGGCAAGCCAGACAGCCATTAAAATATGTAATAATAAAAAATAAGCACGTGAAATGTGAACAGTTAAGTAAATAAATAAATAATATAGCTAACCAATGACAAATTAACCATTATATAACAAAACACCTAATTTATTCTTTGTTAGCGTCTTCGTGTACTGCGTACAAAACGCGTCTGCTCGTGTGACTGACAAATGCGCGCCTGCCGGAAGGTTAAATGTGATGTTTTCGTTCGTTGTCAGGCTGTAATCAAGTTTGAATTCGTAATCGCGAGGAAACAGTAGTTACGCCACCCAACACGCACGCATGATGTGCGGGTTGCGTCCAGAAATTTTATTTTCATAGGATGCGGCAAAAAGACTGATAGCGATTTTTCACCTCTTCCAAGTGGAATAAATAAGTCTTATATTCATGCCAATACGGTGCTATGAAAAGATCATTCAATGACAGTGGTGGACGTGCCCATTGGAGGTACAATCTCTGAACGCAATGGGGCTCAAAAAGTAAAATCACGAAGTATCTTATGTATCTCTCTCTCTCTCACCTTCCCCTATCACTCAGATTGGGCAATCTCTCTCTTCCAACCACCGCGTCTATTTCTTCCTGAGCCTTCTTCTGAACTTCCGGGTGAGTGATGAGATACAGGAAAGCAAATCCCAGTCCTTTGGAAGTGGTCTCAGAGCCAGCCATAAACAAATCCATGCAAGTTGCCAACAGCTGCGCATCTGTGATAATATAAAAGAAGGAGCATTACACTTGAAACTTAATTAGTTCAAAAACTCATATAATATAAATATAACTAACGTTTTAAGGCTGTGAGGAGCATATGTATTTTCTGATGTTGAGAATGTAATATGATTTGAGTAATTTTGTGTTGGAAATGATAGCAGTGCTATCTATGGGTAGTGTTGCCTACCTAAGGTGTGTGAATGCATGTCACATACCATTTAGGTTTTTGATTCGCTTGCAACTGCTAAGGAGATTAGTTCACCTGCTTCATTATACAGTTCATATGTTAAATCAGAATGTATTTGTGGTGTCCTACACTAATTTACTACATAGATAGACACCTCAAATAAGTTACACCTCCATGTAACTTTCCGAACTGGCAACTGGCCACATTCGCACATAACTGCACAGGTCTGTGACTTGGAAAGGACTCACTTGCACTGCCCAGTATTCAAGAAGGCAAGAATATAGGTAGGAGGAGGGGGAGGTCGCATGAGCTTCCAGCAGCCGATCACTTTATTGGATGATCGAACATATTCAAAGCACTACAGTTTTAAAAGAAGTTACTACATTGGAATGATTTCTGCTTATCACTGATAGCCCGAATACCGATTGGCCAAACACTAGTATTTATCAAGAATTTGGACACCGGTTGGCAGAGTAAAAATCCCACAGGTCTACATGCAGGTTTCTTCATTGGACGGTGCGATATAGATGTCACACAACATTTTGAGTCTGACACAAGCTATGCACTGAGGAGCCATGATCTCCTGACAGATCAAATACCATGCTGGTCCCACAGCTACAACTTTAATAGAATAAAAACCCTGACAAACTATGACAGCACACAGGATATCATTAAGATAGCAACACATGGATCGGGTGCTGAGATCTGTTAGGTCAGATGTTTTCAAATAAATGTGCTACTATAGGGCAACATATATGGATTGAAATAGGGGTTGGATTGGCATAGTAACTTGAGTCCCATATGGTGGGCACAGATTTTAGTCTTGGTGGTAGCAGACAGTTTTTAGCGATGATCCAACCACTACTAGGGTGCTTTGAGGAGAGCATTTAATTACAGTAATCCATCCATCGAATGAGATGTTAAACCATGGTCTCCTGGCCATATTTTGCCCACAGCAGACTGATGCTGGAGGTTCGCTTCTCTCTTCCCTTCCACCTCCTAGCTCTCCACTCCCATTCTAATACCTTTTAGTGTGGAAAAGACTTGAAATAAATTGGTGAAGATGTTATTGAAAGGATTCAGAGCCATTAGCACACTCTACAAAAGTCCAACCAAACATAATGAGAACAAAAGAGTACCCTGCAGTGCAAAACTGTGCCCTTGACACATGCAGGAGTCATAATGCCTTCATTTCAATGTAGCATTGCAGGTAGATGGGAGTCTGTAGATAAAAGAAGGGAGACCCGGGGTGGTGCAATGAAATAGCTCATCCATTCTTGTAGTTTGTGAAGGAACACATAAGGAGAAAAGAGAAAGAAGTTCCGATGACCTATAGTCGATGGAAACTATAGGTCATCGGAACTTCTTTCTCTTTTCTCCTTATGTGTTCCTTCACGAACTACAAGACTGGATGAGCTATTTCATTGCACCACCCCACGACTCTCTGTCTCCAAACGGTCTTTTACCTACAGACTCCCATCTGCGTAAAATGCTACGTTGAAAAGTGTCCCTGAATTCCATCCATTCCATTCATTCCGTATCTGTCGCACTCCTCACTCATCCTGGATCTGCTCTCATCTTTCGCTCCCTGTCTGTTGGGATCTATTTTGTTCAGTGTTAAATGATACTTTGTTATTAATTTATAAAATGCTGTTATTTGTTATACAGTTCCTCATTTATTTGTTTTGGATTAATGTTGTTATTTGTCCATTGCAATTGGCCTTGAGCTATTTTTGGACATGAATAATAAATATATAAATAAATAAATTTCATGAGCATGGAGGATGAGGCACATCCTTATGTACTGACCATTGAACTCTGAATGTTCGACCCCATCTCGTTTCTCCTCGGCCACCTTCTTCAGGAAGACATCCATGAAGTCACGACAGTCGTCCTTTTGGAATACAGCCTTGTGCCTCTCTAACTCCTTCTGCTCGTAAAAACACAAACATTCAGATCAGTAGAACACTCCAGCCCTCACCTTACCAAAAACTCTGATAAGCTTTGTGGAAAACTGAAGTGGTGTGATATTATGGGGCAGCAACAGCAGGAAAGATTTCAAGGAATGACAGCTCATTAACACATTCAATGCGGAGCACGTCAGTTGACGTACTCCTGTCTACTCCAACTGACGGAGCACGTCAATTGACGTGGTCATTCCATTCCGAAGCCCTTTAAATTTTTTTAAGCTGATTTTGACGACGTCCATGAAAATCGGGTCCGCATTGAATGTGTTAAGATGTGATGCAATGCGTGCTCCAATTGACAGCACATTCTCTTTGGAGAGGAGCGATCCATTTAAGGATATTGACTGCCAATGGAGCTCACATGGCTCAGCTATGCTCAAACGAGGTGTGATAAAAAAATAATGGGAATTTTTAAGTTTCACGGGCTTTGTAATTCCGATTTTCAATGTCACATGACTGCCATATGGTCAATAAGGAATATTACCAGGAAGTTATGCGCCGTTTGGGTGAAGTAATCCGATGAGAAGGCCCAGAATTATGGCAAAACAACTCGTGAAAATTGCACCACGATAATGCTCCTGCTCACACCTCACTGCTCATTTGTGATTTTTTGGTAAAAAAACAAACCGTTATTTTGCCACAGCCACCATATTTGCTGGAGATGGCCCCCTGTGACTTCTTTCTATTCCTGAGGCTAAAGAGAGCCATGAAAGGATGACATTTTGCCACCATTGATGAGATAAAAACAGAATCGCTGAAGGAGCTGAACTATTATACCGAAAAGTGAGTTCCATAAGTGCTTCCAAGATTGGAAAAACCCCTGGCACAAGTGTATTATATCTAAGGGGGATTACTTTGAAGGGGACTAAATTGATATTGATAAATAAATAATAATAATAAATCAATATTCTTTAAGAAAAATTAAAATTCCCATTATTTTTTTATCACACCTCGTATGTACCTACTACACATATACTATATTTACTTTCCTGTACTTGACCCACCTTGTCTTAATTTCCTTAACCCTTGAGAAAGTTATCATGGTTTCAGAATATAAACAAAGCTAACCCTAGCACATTAACTAATGTAGAAACATTTAAACTGCATCCATGGTTGACAAAGCCTACAACCACTAGGAAAAGAGCTTTGCTTTGATTCTAACATTTGTTATAACACAGGTCAAACATAAACCATTACAGCAACAAAACCATTATGTCACAACAAATTGTTGAGACTAGAAAATTTGATTAGGTATGCATATTCAAGGTTTAGTTGTGAAAAAGTCAAAATGAAAGGCAGAGAGGTAATAGATACAAAAAATATGGCTCCTTTTAGGGAGAGATTCATTTAAATGAGAGGTTAGATGTAATAGCACTCATTGTATCAAGGCTATATGTAATATGAATGAATACTTAGTTCACACAAATGACATAGGGTCAAATGACAAAGGACTAAAGAGTCTACTTGAGGCATTGCCTCCTAAGGCAGCAAAAGAACCTACGTGGAGGAAGTCCCAGATCTTTTGGTGTGTGGAAACAAAGAGGTTGTAGCCAGACATCCCGGGGGCAATGAATCGGAGGAAGGGGAAGTGGGAGAAGGTGCAGCCCGTGGTGTCCACCACAACAAACAGGTCCGTCAGGATGCTCTGCAATTCCCGTAGGTCCTTGTCATCGGGATCATATCTGACCCCAGCCATCATCATCCAAATTGTGTTGAGCACAAACACACTGAAGGCATTATGCAGCCAAATGGTGGCTTCCTTAGGCTTTTCATTGAAGTTGACATCAAGGTAGGGCCTGTGCAAAAGAAAGTAAAAGAAAGTGTCTTATAAAGAAATGGACTGCCTCACTTATCTCTCCTGGAGTCGTAATGCCATTAAAAGAGGTGCTCCAATCAGCAATTAATATTTGCCAGATGCTTGTTCAGATTCAATGCATAAAATTCAAACATTGGACATTGTATTTTCATAACTCATTGGTGCTCATTCTACGTTCTAAATTGGAAAGTCCATGGTGAGGTTTTCCTTAGAGGTGCTGAAATCAGCCCATTTCCAATCTATTTCCAACTTATTTTTTCCATGGTTTAAAGAGCTATTAAGGTTGATGAAGATATTTTCCAAATCTTAGTTAGAGCTTTGGTATATCAAATATATTTTGCTGTGTAGGTGTGCCAATATGTACTCTTTTTGGGAGGAGAAATCGAAAAATGCAATGTTTTAAATTTGTAGAACTACAACCCAAAAATGGGCAATAAGAAAACAATGATCACTCCAACACCTAAGAGGAGCTTTCCACTTTGCTTACAGTTATTTACCAATGTATCTGACTCGCCTATGGAGTATAAGCCATTTTATGGTTCTGTTAAAATATTCAAAGAATTCCACAGGTCTGTAGAGTTATAATTTTCCAAGTTATTTCTTTTTGTGCTATTATTTTATTGACTGCGAATTTCTTCATTTGATAAGCCATTGATCGCTCAGCAGTGAAATATTCTGTCACCTTATGCCCATGGGTCATTTCATTTCAAAGCACAATTTCATCCCATCCTATTTTAAGTACCCATGATTTGCAAAACATAAACTGTTTGTAATACTTAGTCCAAGTACAGCAACTTTATCAGCTACATTCTTTTTGCATCAGACTATATTCCCTCTCAGTCAAATTGACTTCTCTTTATGTCAGCCTTACAACCTGTGTGAAAAAGTTGATAGTCTGATAATCCCAGTTGATAAGTCTTGGTTACAGTTTACATTAAACAACAAAAAGAGTCAAGCTATGATAAATAGTAATTCATGGAGTGGTCTGGATTCTGATGCAGCAAGAGAAGTAATGCTTATATAACTGGAATTCTCAACTACATTCATAGTGAAAATCACCCAAATTATATGGCATTATGGAATGCTGATGAGGAATCTATTTAGGAATTCTAAATGAGGAATGAAAAAGTGAATCACGATAATATTTTTTTTCTCCCATAATTATGAGTAACTATTTACTGCTCACCATGGGAAACTTAAGCTCGGCTCTCTGTTGGATGGCAACTAATTGAAAACCAAATGATGTGCAAGCAGAAGTAACTTATAGGACACTCTAGGAGAATATAATTTCCCAGCCATCACACATGAGTAGGTACTATGGGGGAAAAAAGTTTCTCAACAAACGGAGCGCCGTCACTATCGCACTATGTCAGGGGAAAATCACTTTCCTTTCTGATGGCATATTACTCTTGTCTTGTAAGTCTTGGTCACAACGAGGGCAATTCAAACGCAGTAAGGTGATGGACTGATCGTACAAATCTCTGAGGGATTCACGGCCGCTCGCCTGCCCTGAGCGTGTTTCGCACTGACCACGAGAACGGAGGCACATTAAATAGCCTTGTATACATTGGAAACGTTCCATTGAATTCTCTCCTATGGCTCAACCGAAACCAGGTAATCATAAACAGTTTTCCTTAAGCAAAATTCCATAGGTAAGAAAACAGGCATCTTATCGCTAAAAGACTCATGGAAGTTGATCGGTAGGTTAGATAGATAGATAGACTTTATGGGTGGGCAAGGGTCTTCTGGAGCCCTTCTGGCACTCAAGACCTCTTGGTCCATTGTGCCATCTGACATTTAACCTGCCTGCCACTTGCAGACAGGGGACAAGAGCACCACAGTAGAGGTATGAAGGAGGGGCCACCTCCAACATTCCTGGTACAGGTATGGAGGGAGTCCTCCCTCCAGTCTTCCTGGTCTGGGTAGTTCTCCCTCCGGCCTCCTGGTATAGGTCTGGAGGAGTGTCACCTCTCCATCTACCCTGGTTGAGGTATGGAGGAGGGCCACCCAACCAACCCCCAGCCGGGCCCAATGTTACTTAAATTTGATGATCTGACGGGAAATGGTGTGTCAACGAGGCTAGGCCCTTGCCCAATCAGTAGGTTAAATAGGATGTGGATTTGAATGCATTTGCTTTTGCAGACACTTTATTCTCTCTATGACGACTTTCACAGATATTCACAAAATTCCAATTAGTCCAGGAGAGAGGGGATAAATCGATGGGATAGTTTAGGGAGTATGGGATAGTGTTTGAAGAAGATAAAATCGCAAAAAGATGGACATTTTATTTAGAAGGATTGTACAAAGACAAACAACCAGGAAACTTTTTAGAGAAGGTAGAAGAAATTTATGAAGATGATTTAGGGGATAGAATTTTTAGAACAGAATTTGAAATGGCATAGTAAAGAATTAAAAACAATAAATCGCCGGGGATTGATTCTATACCAGCAGAATTGATTCAAGCATGTGGAACTGGAACAAAAGATGCACTCTTTGAAATGGTCAAGGACATATATGAAAGGGGTGTAATACCAAATGACTTTGAAAGATGCATAGTAATACCTTTATCAATGAAAGCCCACACGACGAGGTGCGAAAAATGCCATACAATTAGCCTAATCTGCCATGCCTCCAAAATCATTAATAACATAATACTTAACAGAATTGAAGGTAAGATAAATGCAGAAATAGGTGAAGATCAATTTGGCTTTCAGAAAAAGATGGGAACTCAAGAAGCAATTCTAACCCTAAGGATGCTGCTAGACAAGAGAATCGCCAAACACATACATCGCTTTCATAGACATTGAAAAAGCTTTTGATAATGTTAAATGGGAACACTTATTTAATTTATTAAAGAAAATAGGGGTGAAATTCTGGGATAGAAGGGTTATTTGGAACCTATATGCAGAGATGGGCAGTATCAAAAATACTTGTATTTGAAATACGTATTTTCGATACTTTTGTAGTTTGTATTTTGTATCGGAAATACATTTATTGAGAGTATTTTGTATTTTGTAACGAAAATACATCTAAAGAGTAGTTTGTATTTTTAAAATACTTTCAAAATCAAAATATGTACATATAATGTTTTTGTGCATAAATCGAAAGAGCACGCACCGGCAGGGATCCCGAATGAATCAGTATTAGCCTGCCATCTATGGGACAATAAATTGCCCCTTACTTTACTTCTGTAACCCCCTAGACTCTTGAATACTTGCAAAACGTGGTCGCGTGTGGAGTAGTTTGCGAAACGTGGTTGCATGTTGAGTAGTTTGTGGAGTGAACCTGTAGTAACTGACGCTGTTCCAAAAGGTACAGGAGAGCGATGTCTGTAGACGAGGAATCAAAATGTGCAATATTAGATGGGAAATACTTCAGTGTTATTTATGAATCGGAAGGAAAAGTTAAAGCACAGTGCTTTTGAATTGATTTTAATTTTTTATCAGGTAAGAATTTTAAATTTTACTGTGGTGGAGGTATGTATTTTGCATTTTAAGGAATGTATTTTGAAATTACCTTTGTATTTTGTATCGAAAATACATTTTTAAAAGTAATTTGTATTTTGTATTTGAAATACAGATTTTAAGAGTAATTTGTATTTTGTATCTAAAATACATTTGACATGTATTTTGCCCATCTCTGCCTATATGTATATGAAAAAGCGGTAATAAGAAATGGGAAGAAGCAGAGATCCAGAAAGGTGTGAGACAGGCCTTATCACCAGTTCTATTTAACCTGTACATAGAAGAAGCAATTCAAAAGATATGCCAAAAGATAAGCGGAGGGGTAAAAATACAAGGAATTAAAGTGGACATGCTAAGATTTGCGGACGACATAGTGATCTTAGCAGAAAGTGAAGAAGAACTACAGAGTACATATTGTGAAAAATATGGAAAATACAGGGAAAGGAATATTATATGAGAATTAACAATAAAAACACAAAGGGAATGGTTTTAAGTAAATAGGGATATGTTAATTGTAAATTTAAAAGTATACAAGGCAAAAACATACAAATGGTCAAGGAATTCAAATATCTGGGGGCAATAATAACAAGTGAGGCAAAAAGCAAAAGAGAAATTAGAAATAGAATATCCATGGCTAAAATAGCTTTCAACAAAAAGAAAAAACTTTTTACTGCAAGAAACATCAGCCTAGACATAAGGAAAAAATTGATAACATTTTTTGTGCGGAGCATTACCCTATACGGATGTGAAACCTGGACCATTGCAAAGGAAGAAAGAAGAAGATTGGATGCTTTAGAAGTGTGGTGTTATCGACGAATGCTGGGAATCAGTTGGATGGACAGAGTTAAAAATGAAGAGGTGTTTAAGAGAGTGAGAGAGAAGGGGAATGAACTATGGAAGTGTATTGTGAAAAGAAGAGCAGACTTGGTGGGGCATATATTGAGACACGAGAGTCTAGTAAAGAGTGCGTTAGAGGGAATGGTGGAGGGGGTACACAATCTAAAGATTGATAACTGCAGGAGAGAGAGTTTAGGGAGACTCAACTGTCGCTCAGGTATTGAGGAAAATTGATTTGAATAGAAATGGTAACTGGCTAAAACGCTACAGGGATGAGGTGACGGCAACACAACAAAGAAGCGGAGACCAAGATTAACGTCTCGAGATGATGATGGCAGCATTTGTTAGCATTCTACTGAAAATCCCATTACTATTGGTGGGGCGGCGGTGATAAAGAGGACATTAAACTAAAAAGAATCTGTATAGTGAGAAACTGCCTCATGAAGCCGGTATGAGAAGTCGCAGGCCGGCTGGAAAGCCAGCAATAAACAAAACTAATTAAACGGCGAGAATAGATTTCGCTCATTCATATCGGGAATGGACCAATCATATTGGAATACCGTAACTTTCATCGATGACTAAACATTAGAAGTGTTGAGTATGGACGTGTTTAGCAATGAAAAACATGCCATTGTAGGTAAATATAACTTTTGCAATTGATAGTACTCTTTAGAACATTTCCCTATTTAGAAAAAATAATATTCCTCCTGTTTTCCTGGTATAACCCAGAAAAAACATAATAAGGAAACATAGATATGGGTATATGGGGAAATCCGCCTAACTTGAGCTACCTATGTTACTCTGATTTATTTTTTGACTAATCGATATATTTCAAGCCCAGACCAAATGTAATTTAAAATTAGTTAATTTTATAAGCATACAACAATTTACAACGTTTTTCGTTGCTAAGTAACTGAATTATGTTACATTTTATCTGAAAAATCCCTTAATTTTTCAATTTTAACATTGTTACGGGGAAATATTAAATAAATATTTTCGCTATAACTTTTTCAGCATTTCCTAAATCGATTTGAATTTTTCTGAGATAAAATTTCACAGTTTAAGATTTTATCTCATTTACTTTCAATGATGTGCCTAAAAAAATGAAGGTACATATTCGAGTTAGAATTAGCGTTACTGCATTTGCATCAATTGGACTATCTTTCGGTTTTATCGCTCTAAATTTTTCAGCATTGACATTTTTACATTATTTATGAATGAATCGTGTATAAGACATTCAAAGAAAGAATTTGTAAACTTTTAAAGAAGTGTGCCTCAATATTGAAGCAACATTTATGGCTAATTTTTTAAATATCTCTATGCGTAACTGGGAATTAATATTGAAATTTTAAGCTGGCACAATCACATAATATGTGTAAATGATGTAATAACGTAAGTAATTGTTAGTGTTTGTACTATTACACATTCCTGAAAAGTGCTAAGTGTAGGTATAAAATATTACTGTATTTGTCAATCACGCAAAAATCTCAAAAATATCTATACAAATAAATTAATTAGACAAATTCATATGTACGAAAAATAGATAGATTAAATGTATAAAAATCAATGGAACTAATCGTTTTCCATATATTTTGATCTATTTTAAGACCTATTTGAAAAAATTAATTGATTGAATTGAGTAAAAAGCCTTATGAGAATAGTTCTTGGGAAAGTTACAAAAAATCATGGGATGATGTTTTCAAATGTAGTTAGTGTTTCTTCTATGAAGAGATATAAATATTCAAATTCACTAAGTATTCAAATATCACGTCCAAATTTGCAAATTATCAAATCAGAGTTTGCTCAAAAGGTTAAAATTTTCTTTGAAAACGATGAAATTTCTGTTTTGACTCCAGGAGTCAAAGACATAGTTACTAGACATAAAGTTTCAAAAAGAAAAAGTTATTTACCTGGCACAGTTAATAATTTGTACGAGAAATTTAAGTTACAAGAACCAACGTTAAAATTAAGTCGTACTAAATTTTACCAACTAAAACCTTTTTGGATCATGCAACAAAAGATTAGGGGGCACGAAACATGTTTGTGTAAAATTCACGAGAACATTAAATTTATAGTTCAACGCTTATCCCTTCATAATTTGTTAGACTGTATTTCTTTGCAAACTCTTACAAAAACGAGGGTATGTCATGTTTTTAATTTGGAATGCTCTTATAGTCAATGTATTAGTTGCATTAAAAATAAAAAATGGACATAGCAAACGTAAAAAGCGAAAACACCTGGTACTACAAATGGCTCACTCATACAATCGAAAGACTTGGGGCATAAAATAAAATTTATACCGTAAAAGTTACATCAAAAATTAGAGTTGATTTTACGCTAAAGAATTTGGTTTGTGAAGCAAATAAAATCATCCCTGAATTTTTGAAAAATGAATATTTTCGAATTCATCAAAGTAGATCCTTTTCAATTATACAAAACCAGTTGAAACCAAACGAAGTATTTATCATCGCAGATTTTTCTCAGAATTATATTTGCAAGTGTAGTGCCGAAATTCAAAGTGCTCATTTTGGGGCTTCAAAGAAGCAGTTATCCCTCCATGCTGGAACATTCTATTTCAAAAATGAACAAAATGAGTTGACTTGCCCATCATTTTGTACTGTTTCTGAATGCCTTAGTCATGATGCTGCAGCTGTTTGGGCGCATTTGGAGCCAGTTTTTAAATTAATACAAATGAATGTGCCTCACGTTAATACCATGCATATTCAGGCAGATGGCCCCAGCACGCAGTACAAACACAAAATAAATTTTCATCTTTTTCAACAATATTGTAACGAACTACAGTTAAAAAATGCAACGTGGAATTTCACGGCACCTGGGCACGGAAAAAGCACGGCAGATAGGGCTGGTAGTACTGTGAAAAGTCGTATTGATCGGTCAGTTATGCAGGGTAATGATATCGTTACGGCAGAAAAAATGATAGAAAATTTAATTCATCAACCTAAATCAAAACATTTGTAATTAATGAAAATGATTTCAAAAAAGTTAATTTAAAAGTTAATACAAAAATACTGGCGGCTCCAAACACAACAAAAATATATCAGTTGATGAGGTCAACACATATTCCCAAATCTCTCTTCCTAAATGAATTATCCTGTTCGTATTGCGCTAGTAATTCTTTGTATGATGTTCCTTGCAAACATTTTCCTTTAAAACCAAATAGATGGGCACCCGAAGAAAAGAAAAAAAAACAAAATTTCTGAGAACAATAGACAAAGCAAAATGCTTGGAAGTGAAAAACTAAGATTGAAATAAATTAATTGCAAAAATCTGAGAATTAAAAATACTGTGATTAAAAGAAAACAACGAAAAATGCTTGAAGGCTAAAATAAAAGTTCACAAAAATATTGAATCCAAAACTAATCTGAGAAAAAAAATGTAATTAGTGCAAGGTGAATAATATGATAATAACCTATTATGCGTTGTACAAAAAGAAAAAAAAATGTAAAACGGTGCATTTTTATATTTATAATTATTGCATTTCATAAGTTATATGGATGAATATTGTATATAAGCGTTGTTACTGTTACAAGATACATTTTATTTTTATGGTAAGAGACATAATATATTTTATGTTACATTATATGCATCATGGATACATTATTATCTGACATGAAACGGTTTCTGATGCAAATAGAGCCAATCTTCTGTATGTTTATGTTATATTTATGTTCAAATAAATTATTAAATGAATAAAAAAATTATATTTCGGCCCGGTTTACTCAATATGTTATTTATTTAAATTTAAATATAAATTTGTTTTCATTAGAAGTAAATTTTATTGAAAATTTTTAATTTTTTTTCTATTTTACAAATTTCTCCATATATATTTCAGCAATTTCCAAAACCCAGTTACACACATGTTTATCAACCTCATAGGGTATTATTCAAGTAAGGAAAAAGTTTCAGAGATGTGCCTTTAAAATAAAAAAATAGAAAAAAAAATTTTAAAGAGCTCAAGTTAGGCGGATTTCCCCATATATGTCTCGATTTTTGGGGAGAAATTTCTGCTCCTAGGCCAAGACCATTGTATATAGAACACCACCTTGAATGATGTCTGAGGATTACGTCCGAATACTTTGCATTTTCGTCACTCCCACACATAAACGAAGTACATAGTACCAAAGGACAAAGAAGTACGAAGGAAAATGTAATATCTTTCTTACTTACTGTTTTTTTGTCTATTGTACTTGCGTATTTATTAATTTATTAGTATTTTCACATTCACAGCATATTTATTTGCATAGACATAGAAAATCTACCACCATGCTTGAAATATGCATTGAACATACGTTTGTATTCACGATTAAAAGTGGAAACCCTTTTTCAAAGTGGTGTTCTGTTATGTATCGTATAACTGGTAGGTAGTTTCAGGCGTAACTTGGTGGAACTTATTCATTTTCATTATGTGTTGTAGGTTACAGGGAAAGAAAAGGACAGCAGGTGAATTGCAGGACATAGCCAGAGTGCGAGAGGAGGAGCAAAGCATAGAAAAAAAGGGAGGAACAAGAAAGAATGCAGAGGTAACTACGACGAGAACAAGAGAGTTCAATGATACGTGTTAAATGCATACAAGGTCATCTAATGTGCCTCTGTTTGGAAGCCAGGGCGAATAATGCTTGGGGAATGCAAACGGCTAGTAAGCCATCACTCGCTTCAACAATGAGTCCATCACCATACTGTGTTCGAATTTCCCTCATTGTTGCCAAGATCTAGGAATAATATGCCATCAGAAAGGAAAGTGACTTTCACCGAGAGCGATAGTGGTGGCGCTCCGTTTGTTGGGAAACTTTTTTCCCCCATAGTACATCTCAGGTCCTGGGCATTGCAACTTTTCTGCAGACTTTGGTTTGGCTCACTGACTCAATGCAACCTATTGGGCATTGCAAGTTGAGCTCTTACAATACTCAAGTTTCTCCTTGTGTTTGCTGTAGTCACTAATGGTATGTAGGAAGATGGAAATTTTGTAACTCGCCTGATCTGGATCAGAGAAATTAATCGTAGCAGAGTGGACTGCCTTTTTCCGGAGTGACTTGCATTCCTTCCAAGGCTCTCCCTCTCCACTCTGGGGCAAAGGTGGATTCCTGGGTTCACTTGGTTGCTCATCTCCAGAGTGGAGTAACTTCAAGTGGGTCTAGGCTCTGAGGTATCAACACAGAGTGCTTGGAGTGAACTTACTGGTTTGGAATGTCTAGAGAGTTTGTGACTCTACTTACCGCAGTCGGAGTGGTATAATATTGGAACCTGACAAATGTACTAGGAACATTCATAAGACAGACGCGCACTAGGATCACATATAAGAGGCAGAGATAGTGGCTCCTCAATGAGTCACAGTGACATGGTAGCTTATAACACAAACAGGGCCTGGAAAGGAAAAAAAACCTGTTTCCAAGTCAGCAATGGAGTTTAGTTGTGAAGCAAAGGGCAGACAATCTTCTTAGGTTCAATGCAAACCCATCTAAGAACAAGATTTCATACATCACCACTGTAATTAGAAGCATCAGAAATTTTGCAAAAAAGACAAAAACATACTCCACAATTATAAGGAATAAACGTTTAACACAGAGACATGTTGAGAACCTACTACTATATATATGGAGAGGGATATAGCTTTGTGCCTCCTAGTATCTTCATGTCAATTGTGAGCAAACACCATCTATTTGCAAAAATTTTGGCCATCACTTTAATAATACTGTAGATGACATTAGCCATAACCGCAAAATTAGGCCTTTTAGTTCTCACTAAAAACTGAAAAGAAAGACTTACAGGCAGAAAGGGAGGTGTTAATCAGATGCAAGGAAGATAAAAGACTCATTTATCATCACCAACAGGCTGATGAGCATATATTCTTTGTTTACTGTTTGCCCTGGATAACAATTGCCCTTTTATACTATTGAAGATCTCATAAAATTATGCTTTCTTACATGTATTCTTTAATAAACAAGCTTTAGTATTTTCTTGTAGCCAGTCCATTGTGTAGATTTAAACATTGAATCCTTCCCAAGACTGGTAAAAAGAAAGAAGGCAACATGTGGCAATGGGGCGTTTACTCAGAACCGAAATTGCTATTTTATTTACGAAATCGTTAGATGGAAATAAAAAATTAATTTTAGTGAAAAATCAATCTTCTAAACGTAGCCATTCACTCGTAAATTGAAAATTAAAATATGCAAGAGGTGACGCCCATCAAATGAGCTGCGTTGAGACTTCTACGTCATCCACCTTCCCTCATTGGCTGTTTTGGGGAGTGGAGTGGGGGTGGAGTTTGGGAGGGGAGGGAGGGGAGGATTTTGATTGGGCGAAGGAGCTGTGGACGAAGGGTTGACGTAAGAAGTCCCACCACGCCCATTCCAGTGAAAGGGTTAAGAATATCAGTTTTTTGTAGCTTATAACTCAAGCCTGGGTGACGGATCGAAAAACGGAAAAATACAGATATGTATTTTTATTTTACGAACTCTATCAGATTCAGCAATTTAAAAAAAATTGTAAACGCCCCCATTCACTAGCCGTATCCGAATCTTCAAGCCTACTTGGTGTAAGCATGTTTGAGCATGACATGGTGATGACACAGAGCATATCATCTAATCTCACTCGATAAGTCTGCTGAACACCTTGCTTATTTCGGATATGGCTACTGGATCTTTATGATCCCACTTTAAGGAACAGAAAGCTGCCAAATGTTGCAAGACAGTGGCATCACCGTAATTTGTCTGAAAACATTGCACATGCAACTCACGGCTAAAGGAATACATGACCATATTAGCATGGCCACTAAGGAAGTAGAGAGATAAAAGTATAAGAGATCAAGCACTGAAAATGTGCAGCTGACATCTGGCACCTCGCATGCAATGACTCCCATCAGGACAGAGATGAGACTATAGCTGGTGGCATGCATGCCATGTGACTCCATACTTGACTTTACTCTCAGACGTCAGACAATTGGCAGCCCCATCTCCTTTCTCGATTGTGGAAGAGAAGTACTTGACAATCTGCGATACTTCCTTCAACACCAGTTCCTCCATTGACCGACGGGCAAACCCAAACTCCTTCAGGTGACGAAGCAGGAAACGCCTCTGGTTATGCCAGACTGCACCATCCACAATAATCACACCTGTGAAGAGAGGGAACATGACATGCAAAGGCAATCCATCTGTTACGCAAGCTAGTGTTTTCATAGATATATATTTATAACTAACTTAGAATTACAATGAGTATCTGGGTGCCTGAAGGGAAATTGAAATCATGATATGAATTTGCTAACCAGGTCTTTGAGCTTTATCCAGGTACCTAGGTTTTGGAGTTCTGCCTGGATACTCAGGCATTTGAGCTTTGCCCGGACACCAAATGTTTCAATGCATAACTGATATTCATCAAAGAATTGCTTCGCATTGGCTTGGCTGTCAGGTTTTGCTTTTATTCCTGACACGTTTTTCAACATTGTAGTTTTTGAGGATTTCCCTGGTGAAAGTATCCTGTGCAGGAAATGTGCAGGAAGTGTGCAGGAAACGTTCATAAAATGTGAAGTACTGTGCACGCACTTCATGCACGCTTCCTGCATGTTACATGCACAGTTCAAAATTTTCTAAGCGCTTAGAGGACCATTGACTGGTAAAATTTATGCTTCAATTTGCATGCCTGAATTACATGTACTAAACTAATTACAATCACAAAACGTACCCTCTGACCCTATGATATAATGTCATCAAAACCTGCCAAATGTTAACATTCTGTTACAAGCACAATTTTTTCTAAGTCCATCCCTGAATGCTAAGGCTAGAAATTAAAAATTACCCCCAAAAATTCATATGTCAAAAAGGTCACAATTGCATATGAACATATTGAACACTTCCTACATGCTGCACAGTTCCCTCACTCTTGCTTCACATTTCCTGTACATTTAAATGTTCAAATTCACACTTCCTGCACTCTTCCCTTACACTTCCCTCATTCTTGCTTCACATTTCCTGCACATTTAAATGTCCAAATTCACACTTCCTCCACGCTTCCCTCACACTTCCTGCACACTTCCCTCACTGTTGCTTTACGTTTCCTGCACACTTGTTGCACATTTCCTGCACAGGATATTTTCACCATGGATTGTATTTTAGTGACTGCTATGAATTCACCAAAGCCTCAATTCTACAACTACACAAGTTTTAATAGTGGTTGATAAGTTGATAGGAAAATGGTTGCCTCTATTATCACCACTAAATACAATAAACAAATAATTATTTAGGTATTTGCCCAAAGACAAATGTGTGAAGTTATTTGAAGATTTATTAGTTGAAGTTATCACAAGACAATGTATTAAAAGCATTTCCTACAATTTTAGAAAAAAACAAAAAAGACTGTGCAAAGTGATATTTGGATATAAAACTTTTTCCTTGAGGAAATGGATGTACCTACTGAGTAATAGTGCACTAATAAATTTACAGTTATAAACTATGCAAGTCGAATGTTGCAACATTGTGACATCAGAAATTGTTTTAAGCAATAATAATAATAATAATAAATTTACTTGTTCCAAGAGCTGTCACAAATACAATGGACACAGCAATCAGAAATCTTAAGAAATCGAAAGGAAATAATGTAAAACAAAAGAATATGGTAATGGAATGTACTTTGTACCAAGACCTATACTTAATTGAAAAGGCAATCTGAAAATAGAAGGTAGAGAAGAATCAGCACTAAAGCTGAGAGTTTTTCCTTTAATAGCTTACAAATGAAAGGATGGTGTACCTCTTGTATACAAAAAATAGACCCTGATATTATTCATGTTCAAGAAACACGAATTATAAATGGAAGATTTATAAATATAATGTTAACTTTAAGAAATGATATGAATTCTTTAGAAATATCAGTTAGAGGTATCAAATGTCAAAACAAGTGTGTGGCCTCGGCTTTGAAACCCATCCACCACGGCTTTTGAACAATAACTCTCTTTGAGTGGCCAGACATTCTTCTGATCCTGGGTACCTGGGTTTTCGACCTTCACCAGGGTACCAGTGCTATCAAGCTACACTTGGACTTTTGAACTTTGCCTGAGGGTTTTTTAACTTTACCCAGGTACCTGAGATTAACTGGACACGTAGACTGAGTAGACTGACTTCCAGGTATTGGATGTCCTAGTAATCATAGGCGTGCGCACAGTGGGTGCCATGGGTGCCGTGGCACCCACAAAACATTTTGGAGGGGCGCCAAACTTTGGATGGAACAGAAAACTTGGGGGAAAGTGAGTCCTGCTGAAAAGAACTGGTAAACCAATTTATCTAAAAAAAATTAAAGGTCTGATTTTATTTTTTGATCTGTGATAATACTACTCAAACTACCATTCCATGTGCTTCTTTGAAATAGGGTATGGAGTCTGATTGTGGGCACGAAAAAACGAGAAGTAGCAGTATTAGTGTATTTAAAACATTATTCTGATAAAGCTGATTACAAAAAGTTTTTCGTAATTTGGAATCGAAATTTCTTTCCTATAGCTACTCTGCTTTTGTTTGAAAAAAAGCAAATAACTGACTAATTAAGATATTTTATGCCAGTATTATCAAAGATGTATCTAATTAAAGTTTGTAAAAGTATTTTTTAAGAAATATCTTATCCTAGCATTGAAAATTAAAGCAGAAATGTAATATATAGATTTTTTGTATTACACAAATATAGGGGTCTTCTAATTTTGTCGTGGGAGTTGCTTTATGGAACTGGCTTTCCTCCGAGCACTTGGGGTTAAGACTTATGGTTACGGTCATAAGCAAGGATAAAAGACGGCGTTTTTATCGTTGGCACCCCCAATAGCAAAATCTTGCGCACGCCTATGCTAGTAGTAAAAAAAGTAATAAAAATGGTGATGTTTCTGCTGCTACACATGGTGGCCATTTTTAGCAGGAACAGCCATCAGCAAGGGTTCAGGAAGCATTCCACAATACGAATCACACATCCTTACCCTCTAATCCTAGTGTAGTACCTACCATGCTACTTATAGTGTCTGGGCTGGCAGGCAATGGCATAAGCGTGGCTTGGCATGGCTCTTTGAACACTCCCAACGGAAATAGCACAGTTTTCATGATAGTACATCTCTACGCAAGACGGTACCTCAGTCCCGTAATATGAATACAAGGAGCGAAGCAACTGATTTATATTGCCCTGCCCATAGAACCACCAAATACCACAATTCTTTCCTAGTCAAATCTACAAAATTATGGAATTTTCTCCCCATAGACCTAAAGAATAGAAAAAACGGCAGTCATTCAAAACGAAACTTTTTTCTTACCTGTCACATATAGACATAAATCTCTAATTCGCATTGTTATATCTTTATCACCATCTGCTTCCTACTTCTTTATTGTCCAATCTTCATTAAAATGTCTTTTATTGCTAGTTTTTATCGTTATTTTGTGATATGAATATGCATAATAATTTTTGTCTTATCTTTGTATTTATATGTTTTCAAATATGTTTGTACTCATTGTTTATGTTTGATACTATGTTGGTTGTTTAAGCTCACCACAATTGTAATTATAATATTGGTGCTCTTAGGGGTATTGTACCTAGAGCTAATAAATATTTATTTATTTATTTATTTACGCACATATGAATTGACAGTAATTATGACTGGTGTATTTTGCTGATCCTGACTTTTATGTATCAACAAAAAAATCTTGCCATTCATGCAAATCTAAAAATGCTAATTTTTAGCCGATCTAAAAATGTTCCCAAATTTGGTGATTTATTGTGATTTCATTCTTATTATGTATATGCCAAAGACTTCCAGAGATATTATTTTTCTTACAGAGAATGATATATTTTTTTGAATATGTATTTCATTTATTTTGAATGCCATCGCTTCAGAATCAGGTGTTGTTTTTCAGTAAATGCTTCTAGATGAAAATGTGCACACCCATCATATTTACTTTCCATATTCCGCCATACATCTGATACCCCTCATTTCTACATCTGATGTCCCTACCACCAACGCCATTCTCCTCCAAAATACTGCCCAGATATGTAAATTTTTAAGTTAATTGAAAATATTCTTGGGCCACAATTCACTCAAGTTCATTTGTTTATGCGTTGGAACTCACCATACAAACAGTAATGGAAATGATATAAGAATTATATTTTTAAATATTTTCATTAAGTAAAGCATGTTATGATGACAGTTTTCGACTGTGTATTCAAAATTTAGAAGAAATTACATATATTGAAATACATGTGTTTTCCCGACATTAGACTTGGCGTAACATCTTGATATTTGTTATCAACAATTATAGATGATAATAAGAAATGTATTACTTTGCATTTAGAAGAAAATCTGTACAAATGTGAACGAATTATTATGAAATATGTATAAGCCATGTGCCAAAAGGCTACGTGATAAAATAGCATTGAATTACCAGACAACCAAATCGGTATGATACAATTTTTTCACTTTTATCAATATCCCAGGTAAAAATTCCAGCTGTAATATTAAGCAGGTTCCGGCTAGATCCAGCAACATCCTGCTCGATTTAGTAGGTACTAGCTTGATTTTAGTAGGAACAAGCAGGAAGCATAAACTTAAGGATAAATCAATAAGTGTTGGTTCATGCTGTGACCAGGTGGATCTTGTAAGATAATGCAGGATTTAGCAGGAACTAGCAGGATCTATAACTATTTGTGATAGCCTAACTGGTATTTTTATGCAAATAAATGCAATTTGGTTCCATTCTCAGTTGTTTACTCTTTAGGATAACTCTTGAAGGTCTACGATAATATTTCTTGTAAATTCTGAATACATAATAATTATGTGAATTTCTCAACTTCATGGATGCAACTTGATCCTGCTAGTTTCCCCTGGATCCTGCTGGTTCCAGCCTGAAATTGGTCACATGTTGCTGGAAGATTCTAGGTCTTGCTGGTTACTGCTAGATCCAGCAGGATTTAGCAAGATCCAGCTGGTTCTTGCTACATCTAGTTGGACCCTGCTGGTTCTAGCTAGAAATCGGTCACATTTTGCTGGAATATTCTAGGTATTGCTAGTTCCTGCTAGATCCAGCAGGATTTATCAGGATCCAAATGGTTCCTGCTACATCTAGTTGGATCCTGCCGGTTCCAGCCAGAAATTGGTCCCATTTTGCCGGAAGATTCTAGGTCTTGCTGGTTCCTGTTATACCTATTTTAATCGAGCTGGATCTAGCAGGAACCAAAGAGTCCAGCTGGATCCCGCTATTCAAGCTGGAAATGTCCATTTATAGCTGGGATTTTACCAGGGTAGGTATCACTGATGAGAACACGTATGAAAAGTTTCACGCAAATCTAAACGCAAACCAAAATCGCTCCAACCACCTTAAAATAGGGCGTCCGCGCACTCCATCCATGCAACACCGCATGGCGACAGTAACTCATTAAGAAACAACGACAGACAGACAGGCGGCCAAACTCACCTTTCCGCGAGCCCCAGGTGCGCGTCTCGAAGAATGGCCCCGTCGGCCGACCGTCGAACTCGTCCCGGGAGAGCACCTCTCGCACGGCGGCGTAGCTGCACAGCACCACAATGCGGTCCTTGCCCACCTTGATGCCCAGCAGCTCCGTGCCGTAGTCGCGCGCCATCGAAACCAGCGCCTGGCTCAGAACCGTCGTGCCGCCACCCTCGCACCGCATCGCCACGAACGGCAAACTCCCCACTACCGGCAGCCACGGAGGACCTGCGAGGGAACACAAACGGGTCAGAGGGCGAACGAGGAGAATATGCGCCCTACTTCCGTCCAGAACTCCGAGAGAGAGAGCATTCCATTCATAGTAAAATTATGCGACATGCGAATGTACGATGGGGAAGTGCGTCCTATACATTGGGAACTTAAGTGCCTAATGCCTATATAAGAACAATTCTGCGGCAAAGAGCCAAAAGCTGATAAGTCCAAAATCGCAAATTTAAATTTAGAGGGTGAACAATTTAAGTTTTGGTTGAATCAACATATTATAAAATGTCATATTGGTCAAGGTGAATTAAACAGTCAAAGTGAATGGCATTATGTGTGGTAGCATGTCATCTTTTGACCTTTAAAAAATATCACATTAAACATCATATATCAATCAACACCTAAAAAACGCATATTTTGGACATATCAGCTTTTGGCTCTCTGCCATAGAATGACGGTAGTTAGCTAGATAGTTCCCTAGTCATAATGGAGACCTTATTCGAATTTAATTTTTTTATTTCAGCATCTGTAAGAAGTATGAAATAAATATTGTGATATTAATGGCGCAAAAATACAGTTAGGTATATATGATGAAAATTCTCAGTAATTAAATAAATAAAGCTGAATAAGTCTCTAACTTAACTCAGTTTTTCACGTCGTACGGCTAAAAAGCCTTTAAAAAAAGCAGGTTTTTTGTGATTCTGTAAAAATTACAGCAGTGAGTAATTGATTAATTTTAATAAATAGTTGATAAAACATGAAAACTATACACCGTTAGCTTTTTGTCGAAATCTCCCTGCTAAAAATGTCTACTGGTTTCAGTAGGATTTTCTACTGAGTCCTACTGAACTCTACTGCACTCTATTGGACTCTACTGGATCCCAACTGTTTTCTACTGTAATGGGTACAGTCACAGATATATACAATAGATCGGCAGTGCCTATGTTTTCCTCACGGTGGCGCTGAAGCCGGCCGGCAGAAAAATTTTGCGCAGTTAGCCATCTTACTATCTCCCTTCTCTGCTCGTGTGGCAAACTTAACTCCAGCTATATTCACTGGAAACGAAATAAGATGAAAGTGAGGCCAGCAGCACAAACATTTAGTGATTCTGTGGCAGATGCGTTAGAATACTGTGCGAGGCATTTGCAGTTAGATGATTTTCAGGGCTGTGAGGAAACAGTTTTGTTTATAAGGTATGTAAACAATATGTTCGATTTACTAAATTCCTCAAGTTTCTTTGGGAAGTCATTCAAGGCACCACTGCGATGCTCCAATGAAGGGTCATGGAAAACATTCATTGCAGAGGCCATCCAGTACTTGGGGAAACTTTCTGTTGATCAAAATGGCTCCAGATCTGTACTTTCAGCTCCGAGGAAAATGGGCTTTCTTGGATTCAAGGTATGCTTGCTTAGTGTGGTCAACATTTTCAATAAAATTGTTGGATCTGATACCACTAAGTATCTCTTGACTTACAAGTTGAGCCAAGACCACCTGGAGATTTTCTTTGGTTTAATTAGGCAAAGGGGTGGGTGGAATAACAACCCACACTGCCGGCAGTTCAAGTCCGCCTTTAAAAGGCTTATCATTAGAAATAAGCTGAAAAGCAGCAAGTCAGGGAACACTGTTCCACAAGAGGAGGTCAACATGCTTCATGTGAGCAGTACAGTCAGGGCTCAAAGCAGTCAGTTTCTTGTGCCCAGCGAAGAAAACTTCAATGCCCTAATAAATGACTTTACAACAGGAGGAGATTTTGACCACGATTACATCCCTTCATATGGATTCCTGACAGTGTATGTACAGAAGGTTGTGGAATACATTGCAGGATTCGTGGTGAAAGCCATGATGAAGGCCTTGCATTGTGAGCCTTGCAAAAAGGATCTAGTTTCAGAAAAGAGGGAGTGTACTTTCATTTCATTTAAGGACAAAGGTGGCCTCATTTATCCATCAAAAGATGTTGTCACAGTTTGCGAACTAACAGAGAAGTGCTACCGGGAGTTTGCAAGGCCTAATTTGAATAGTTTACTCAAAAAAAAACATTCCCGCTGCTGTTGTACACAAGAGCAGTGGACATATCATTGTTTGACTCTTTAAAGTCACATATATTAGACCTTGACCCTATGAACACACATTTAACAGACCTCATCAGAATAATCGCTGCTAAGTACACACATGTGAGAGTGTATCATACAGTAAATGAAAGAAATAGATCTAATCCAGAACATAGATCAAAATTCAATAGAATGGCAATTTTCAAAAATTTGTAGTGACTATGTTGAATAATATTTAATTAAGTGTGTTCATATTTTGTGGTGCCTGCCTCTTTGACTTTATGTGCTATGGTCTCCTTTACCTCGTGACCTATGAAGTGACTATGTTGAATAACATTTAATTAAGTGTGTTCACATTTTGTGGTGCCTGCCTCTTTGAATTTATGTGCTATGGTTTCCTTTACCTCGTGACAATTTAGTGGAAGGTTATTCATGTTGTCTCTGCTTCACTCTCACATAATCAATTCATGTTGATTTTGATTGCAAAGGTGGTCTCCTTGAAGTACCTTGGCAGAGTGAAGGAAAAATGTCACACTCTCTGAGTCTGTAGTCATGGAAAGCACGAGTGAGTATGACTTTGGAGTATGTTTGCTGTTTAAGTGATTTGTTAGATTTTTTAATGTAGTGAAAAAATATTTTTTTGCAGCAGTTTGATTGGAAGGAACAATTTAGTGGAAGGTTATTCATGTTGTCTCTGGGGTTGTCAGAAGGTTCTTGGCACCAGCTAAGGCTGACATTTTTGGCATCGAATGACACACAGTATATTCAATTTTCATCAAGTGCAAACAAGCAGGAGTTTGGAAGCACCACAGGATCAGAAGGCTCATTTTCCATTGATTTTAATCCCACTGGTCGGAAATGTACACCAATAATGGAGTAGAATGTGAATGCTAAGGTGATGGCATCCTGATAACAAATTATGGCTTTCCTCATCATGTAGATGCATAGCCTGTAAAAGGCTGGCTTTTTGGTATGGTGGGATATTAAAATTCATGGTTACCACCAGTTCGAATAGCATTTTTGCAGGATTTATAATGATTAAATATCAGATGTGTTTAGGTATTGGTGATAAAAGGTAATTTATAGATATAAGTAACTACTTATAGCAATTTTATATTTACAGGCTGCAGTAAATTGCAACTTCAAATTAGTCTTCTGGATGACAGCTTGTCATTATGCGGATGGGAGATATGACACCTGGTTCTTCTCACCTTGAGAAATAGGAAGATGCCCTTTTAGCTGGTAACCCAACGGAACGGGATGCTGTTGGGGAAGAGATCTGTTTCGATTAATTGCTGGTGACAATAGATAGAGCTTTTGTTGATCTTTACCGAAAATTAGTGAATATCCCTCCTTGAAGTCCACGTTGGTAAGTGAATTTGATGAAGACTTTTTAAAGGTATTTTAATGATTTATCATTGAAAGTAACTTATTTTTATTTTTTCATAGGTGTATGCAGACGGGTCTTCCCTGATATAGTGGAAGTGGTGCTCAAAGCTACTTTAAGCGATTGGCTTAACCAGGCTAAAGTCAGGAAAATGAGATAGCAACCCAGCCACTGCAATGACATCCATTGGACATCCAATGGATGTCCATTCATGGATGTCACTGACATCCATGGACATCCATTTGACATCCCATGGACATCCTGTGGATGTCCAAATGTCCCACTTGTGGACCTCCATGGGATGTCCATTTTAGGCTCAGGCATGGATGTTGATGATTTGCAGGGACATCCATTGGATGTCCATTGGATGACCTGGACATCCATGGACATCCATTTGACATCCCATGGACATCCTGTGAATGTCCCAATTGTGGACCTTCATGGGATGTCCATTTTAGGCTCAGGCATGGATGTTGATAATTTGCCGACATCAACCTAACACCTGCCTGACATCAAGGCGAGATCAGGCCAAGAAGCCTATACAGGCCCAACAGAAGCCGACAAATGCTCGACATAGGTCCGACATCAAGCTGACATAGACTCGGCATAAAATCAACCTAGGTACAGCATATGAAAATTATATGAAATCCACATACCAACAAACTTTATTTGCTGAAATTATTCTATCAGATGAGATCGAATGCAGTGAACCAATGAATACTAGAATCGTGACAATATGCAAGGAATTAAGATTAGTTAATTATTGTAATACCATTGAGAACATATGTAATTTAGAGAGAATTGAATTACACAGATAAAAGTTAACCAAGCGTAAATTATGGTATAAAATCCTCACTGTAACTTAAAGCAGGTGATTAAACATGAACAGCAATAAGGAACTTATTGTAAATTTGCTCATTCTTCAGCTAAATACAGAGAAACTTATGTTCTGCAAGACCCATGGCAGCAGTCAAATCATTCAAACAAGCTAGTTATAGTATAAATTCCCAATCATATGGTGAATATCCCATAATAAGAAATGTATTATTACAAGTTCGCTCGATCCTCTTACCTAGTGTTAGAACAAAAATTTCACAGGGATAAAATATATGAAATTAAAATGCTAAGGTACAGTAATAATATGACTTTTATTAAAGTAAAAAAGTTATTAATTCATTACATACATTCTTATGAAGATGTTTTTGACTGAATAGCAAATAAACACACTGCAGAATGGCACTAGGCGAAGCCCTGAGTGATTAGTATTTGTATATAATGAAAAAATAAAAATCTTGCACATTTTTTTATTGGATTACACCTTAATTGAGACTATTAACGAGAGAGTTAATAAATCACATCTCCACACATTTACTTCTCTTCTTTCCTCTATTGTCCTTACATCACACACACACATTTGCTGCTAAGATCTTCCTCCCTCAGTCTTGGGCCTGTGCCAAACTTACACCTACTTCGATATTCACTTAAGCTTCTGTTGAAGTAGGACATGCTGCTCGGATCCCAGCTAGAAATACAAGTTATAACCACTGTGTAATAAAAGAAATAATTTTAAATATTGTATTTGAGTATACAATACCCAAATAGATTTTGTCATGAATACAATATCCAAATCAACAGAGCTTATAATGTTAGGTTATATAAAACAATTGCTGATCAACATACATTCTTAAGCAATGATGCTTACTGCACCACTATGCACAGTAGCCCTTATAGTTTATCACTGGTTATGTAAACCGATTATTCAGTTCACGATTGAACTACACATTCAACGCAAATTACAGTAAAAAATTGTTGTATTCACTGATTTTCTCATCTATTCCACTAATTTAGGTACCACAGAAATCACCTCTTAGATATTTGCTTTTCATATAAAAGCAAAGGAGTTCTGTACACCATACAAAAGTTGTGGTACTAGATGGTACAGGTGGAACACTTCTCAGTACATACCACAAAACGTGAAAATACACCGGTAAATACAATAAAAAGTAACTGGTGGTACATAGAAAGAATAACGCTTACACAACAATTAACATGGTGAACTTAATCTAACTAGGGGCTCGATTTCTTAGACAGCGATGGAGAGACGGGCTATCGTGTTCAGCGTAATAAAAAGAAATAAGAAAAACAACTTACCTTGCTTCTATAGTTTGGCGAAGTGATTTCTATGTGCCTTCGTTGAAATTCTGGAGGGTACTTCAGCAAAAGGCACGTCTGATCCCAACTCGCGTAAACGCCAAAATGGACGAGTAAAACCTTCATGCGTAGTGTCTAAAAACTTTGTTGACGTATATCTAGTATCCAAGTTAATATCAGCTACAGGTGATAGCCAGAAACTCAGTTAACCAGGAAAATTCTATTCTCTGAACGGCGTCCCTGCCAAAACCGCCAAAACGCTATAAACATAACGTTCTTCATTTGTTCGGCGCTGCGACCCGGGCCCGCATTTTTCAAAACCACAAGTTTTTGTCATGATTTTCAGAATGTACGTTTTAAATTCCTTAACATGTTTGGGTCATCATTTAGGATTCACTGGGTGTACGTGTACTTAAGGGTTGTTCGCTCACTGTGTGGCGGCAACAGCCACGATTAATCGAATGATTATTATTACGTAAATCTGTGACTCTAGCCATACCTAACTAGCACAGGCATTGTTGAGAAATATGCGATCCTTGATAATCATATATAATTTTTTTGAGGTGACATCCAGAGCAATTAATTCTGTTATCTCGACTCTGTTATTGATTTATATTCAGTTTTGATCTGAATGAAAGACACGTGATTGCTTGATTGAAGGAAGACACACTCACAAATTAATTAACGGTATTGCGGTTGCAATTAAGGCAGGAACCATTAAAATGATTGCTTTTATCGTTCAGTCTCCGCATACTGCTTTTTCGAGATGATTTAATTTCCGAAAAGCATTATGTTGAAAGCAGAGATGGTGCAGAATACCTCGAAAAAATGAAGAAAAAAGTGATGATTTATCCTACCCACTGAATGTCTTACTTTTCTTTTGGAGAACATATCCCTTGTACTAACTGTGGAATAACTTAAATGCCATTTCACTAAAAATTAATCTAATCGAAAAGGTTTTCAAGTTATTTTCTGAATGTCCAGTGGATGCCAGTCCATGGACGTCATAGGGATGTAATTTTCTGAATGTCCAATGGATGACATTCAGTGGAGTTTTAGAGGATGTCATCAAATGGTCATCATCTGGATGTCCATTGGGTACCATTCCATGGACTTCATATGGATGTCATCAAATGGCTACCTTCTGGATGTCCAGTGGATGCCAGTCAATGGACGTCATAGGGATGTCATTTTCTGGATGTCCAATGGATGACATTCAGCGGACTTATAGAGGATGTCATCAAATGGTCATCATCTGGATGTCCAGTGGATGTCAGTCAATGGACTTAATAAGGATGTCATTATTATAACATCCATTGGACATCCTATGGACGTCCCTGAGGGATCCAGGATGTATGGATCTCAAATGGACATCCAATGGACATCCTGGGGTGGACTTCATATGGATGTCATTAAATGGCTACAATTTGGACGTCCAGTGGATGTCAGTCAATGGACTTAATAAGGATGTCAGTATTATGCCATCCATTGGACATCCTATGGACGTCCCTGAGGGATCCAGGATGTATGGATGCCAAATGGACATCCAATGGACATCCTGCGGTGGCTGGGAAGTGGTTGCTTCTCATTTCTCTGCCGTGTTAATTCCATTAGCCCAGGCATTTTCTTCATATCCTCCATTCCCTTCTACAATAGGGATATACCAATTAATAATGTGCTATGGAAGTTAAATCATTCATTCCATTATGAAAATGTGGGGATACAACATGGTCATATTATGTAATACAACTGATTGCTTTCTTTTTGGAATATTAGTTAAGTTTCCCAATTTACCTTCCTGCTCTAATCAAATAATACATGATAAATCAAATCATATGGAGTAATTACTATTTTCTCTTCTAGGAATGAAACGATGAGAAAACTGATTGGGGATGATGGTGATCGAGACTTTCATCACCCTCAACATGTAAATAATTAAAGGGAATAATAAACTACTTTCAGTATTTATTTGTTTTTCATCATTTTAGTTAATAAATTTAGCAATAAATTTACCTGCCAATTTCTGTATGTGTGCAATGAAGAGGAATGACGAAGATTTAATTTAGTGGAGAATTATTCAGTTTTGGTTCTTGTAAATTGAGGTTATTCACGGTCATTATTAAAGCAGACTACAATTTCAGCTTGTTTTTCCCTAAGCAAATGTCACCATAGGAATGGTAGGTGCGAAACTAGCTTTTTCTGCACATGAGACATGTTTGCAGGTGTAATGTGGCATTTGTGAGTCGTGCTTGATATGACCCGGCAGGTATGAATGACTAGCAGACGACGTAGTTGACCATTTTACCTTTCTGCTACGCCCCTTTTATACTCGCGCACAAGAATTCTGTATCGTGATAACTCTTGTGTGGGAATCCCAATTCTAAGATATTGAGCAGGAAACTAATTAGAATTAGTCTTAGCTCAGCTTGCATTGTCAATTTCATAACTTTGTCTCGGTTATGTTCTGCTTAAGGATCGGTTAATTTACTGCGTATATATTACGATAGTTCCCTTTATTTTTCATTGGATAATTCTGAAAGGAAAATGAATAGGTTTTTCATAGTTCTTAGCACGGTTTGTAGCCTTAATCAAACCAAAATCATCTTCCGCAATGTAATTTTCCTCCGGTTCCTTGCGCACACAATGCGGTAAATCTCCAACTTGGGAGAAGGTAAGATGGCCGCCAGGCAAACGTCACGGCTTCACCCCACCCCCCGTCACTGCCAATCTAGTGTATATATCTGTGGGTACAGTAGCCTACTGAATTGTACTGGTTTCTATAATCCAACTGAACTCTACTGTTTTCTACTGTTCAGATAGGTAGGGACACATAGGTACAGACAGATATATATAGGTAGTTAATAAATGGCAATACAAAATTTAATCAATAGAAGGACATTGTACTTTGGTGCATAAACAATCAAATAGGTATACATGATTAAAAATTCAAAAAGACAAACAAATTTACATATTAAAACAAAAATGTTTAAATGGAACTGAGCTTACATACTCATAATTATCAACCTGAATGTGAACTGAGACACATTTAATAGTGGAAAATTGTGCACAAAACTTCCCTCTTCTACCAACTACAATTTTCAGGTTATACCTAGGCCACAGACATTTAATGTGCGAAGCGGCTTGAGAACAACATAAAGTTCCACATGTGCATCCCCCACAGCAACTATATGAACAATTTTACCGAATTATCCCTCAACAAGTTCAACATAGGAGTCATTCTTCTGGCCCAAGTCTCTCCCTGGCGAAAATGTTCCGCTTCCTCGACCGGTCATGAAGGGTACACCAAGCGGTGATTCGCTTAAGGAAGCGAATCAACGTTCGGTGTAAGTACAGTTCTTTGACTGTTGAAGTACCGCGCACAATGTACCCTGCGATATTATTCCACTTACTGCCTTCGTTCGCCTATATTACGCCATAATACGAGTTGATTATTGCACATTTGAAACGAGTATATACAATGTGAAACGAGGTAGTTTGTTACTAGCTGAAACCATGCAATACGAGATGAAACAACCTATTCCTCTCTAGGTAAGACAAGGAGATTCAAGAAGAATCAAGCTGCCCCGAAACGACAGTTACTGGTTGATACCATATATATCGAGGTAATATTACCTCGATTTATGGCCCACAGGCTGTGGGTTTGCAAAGTGTGCCCCCTGAGGGTTGTGCCTCTGGCAGCCGCCCGCCTGGCCAGCCCCTAGCTACGACGCTGAAGCTAACGTGCGGGAATTGGAAAAATCTTGTTTATTCGCAGTAATATTGCATTTATATTCATACTATGTGGCAACATAGAATAACAGTTATCTGGCATTAATTAATGGCAAATAAATTTTATCAAGATTTTATGGTATTTCCTCAAACCATCACGGAATTTTTATTTAATGATAATAGTTCTCGAAGTCACATTTATCCACGGAAGTTACTAGATATATACGTCTTTCTCAACGCCTCTTCATCAGAAATGGGTGCGAGTACAGGTGCGTCGAGTCGAATTGTTGGGCAGGGATTGTTGCGTTAGGTAGGATATACACTGCGACGAAGTAAATCATGCCATTGCGCAGTAGTATTAAAGTGAATAGTGGCTTATTATATTTTTAGTAGAGAAAACAGTAGCAGTACAGTAGAGCTACTGTAAACAGTAGAAAACAGTGGCAGTACAGTAAACCAACTGTAAACAGTAGAAAACAGTAGGATTACAGTAGACTTACTGAAAACAGTAGAGTGTTCCAAAAAGCCTATAGGCTACTGTAAACAGTAGGAGAAATTTCCAGCAGGGCTAGGTGTTTTAAATTCCTATTTTTTAAATTATTCTTTCTCGGGAGCGCACAGCCATGTAACAGCTTACATTTTTAGGCAAATTGCTAGAAAAGTAGTTCGGCAAGGGCTTGATATTTTGATGTAATTGGAAAGATGAGAGTTTTCTCATTTAAATTAGGCCAAATTCGTCCAATTCTATGATAAACGATTTTTCCCTGAAACTACCTTGAGGTAATTTGAGCGAAATATCACTTCACCTTGACTCTGATGAATTTGACTTCATTTTAAAGATAATAATATACCTAATGTAAAAGAATAATCTTTTTAAAACGCTTACATTCAAGAGTACTAAACAGTAAATCATCTCAAGTAAAAATTTTTCCCTTGAAACTCAACTGATTCTGGACTGAAACTCCACTGAACGGGTGAAAACTGGCTTGAAACTACCTTGCAACTGGACTGCACTGTCTTGGCTTGAACAAGAAAAACTGCGGTCAACTGAAACTCCACTGCTACCACTCCCTTGCTACTCCATTGAAATAGAACTGCTTCTCTCTTGCTGCGTGAGTGCTCCAGTGCCACTGAACCGAACAGTTGGCCCAGGTCAGGCCATCCTTTAAACCCCACTGCTTCTCCCTTGTCACGTCATTTAATTGCCTTGCCACTCAGCTGCTGCAGTATTTAGGTATCCCCACTCCCAACCTAACAGAACTGCATCTCTCTTGCTGTATAGGTGCTCCACTGCCACTGAACTGGACAGTTGGCCCAGGCCAGGCCACTCTGGGAGTCCGAGCCACGCGGTCGAAAGCGACCCAACCCTTCACCGCGGACAGTTTATGGCAGCAACTGACCAGTCACACTCTAGTTTATAACTTCTAAAAGTTAATCATAAATCGAAAAATTATGTTCGTCTTCGTGTTTAACTAATCATGCTGATGAAAATGTTAACCATTTTATGCGCATAAGTAAACCAACCCAGTTTAATGTACATTACATTACTAAAACACGTAAAATGGTTAATCTCTATCGTGCAACTGCGATGAAAAAAACATTTTCATCAGCGTGACTAGTGCAACACAAATACGAACAAAATTCTTCGATTTATGTTCAACTTGAAGAATTTATAAACTATAGGGTGACTGTTCAGTTGATAGTATAAACCACCCGCGGTGAAGGGTTCAGTCGCCTTCGACGCCGAGGCTCGGACTCCGAGTTTGAGTGCCTCCCGAAGAAATCCCCTCTTGTTCTTTCAGGCCAAGGGTTTTTTTTGCTATTGTGCTCAATGATCCATTCGGTAACAAGAATTTTAAGAAGCATCTACCCGGTGTGTTTAGCACGTGGTCCCTCCTTCACCCGAAATTTTAGCAAAAATGGGAAGCCTGCAAACGAATCGGAGAGATAGTTCAGCCAGTAAACACTTCACTGAGAGCTTTGCGTTATTAATTCCCGTTATACATTATGTTCTCTTCCTTGAACTACGACCTTGACGTGGTGGAAGGGCTTGTGCGTTCCAATGACCCCTAGAGCTGGACTGGCAGGAGCAAGTACATTGCTCCTGGTAGGGCCACCCATGCCAGATAGGTCGAAGGGTAGGAGCCAGACGAAAGGTAGTTCCGTGATGGTGTCACGTTAAAAATACCGTTGAGTCGCGTGGGATACCTCTCAACTATCACCTCCCAGAACATGAAAGTCATTCAAAGAGATCTGATTCCTGGCAACTACGGGACGCCGCCCACTAGGGCGGGTGTCGTGCCCGGCAGCGGGGGAGGCAAGGCCTCCGCGGTCGTCATCACACGAAATCCTTGCACAGAATCAGAATCATCATCAGAAGATACAAGGGAAAGGAGGGAGAAGAAGAAGAAAAAGAGGAAGAGGAGGAGGAAAACAGTGGTAAAAATAGGAACTTGGAACGTAAGGACCATGATGAGGGCCGGGAAGCTTGAAAATATTAAGCAGGAAATGGAAAAAGGAAATATAGATGCTTTGGGATTGTGCGAGGTTAGATGGAAGGATAGCGGGGACTATTGGAGTGATAACTACAGGGTGATCTATAGTGGGGGAGATGAGAGTCAACGGGGGGTAGGCATGGTACTGAACACAAAATTGGGACTGAGGGTGGTAAACATTGAACAGGTGAACGACAGGATACTAGTGGTAGAAATAAAAGCACGGCCGACGAATTTCGTACTGGTCCAGGTATACATGCCTACGAGCAACTATAGGGAGGAAGAGGTGGAAGAGGTGTACGAGCAAGTAGAAGAAATAATTAGAGAAGTGCCGGGGAAGAAAAACCTGATAGTGATGGGTGACTGGAATGCAGTGGTGGGAGAAGGGAGGGACGGATTAGAAGTAGGAGGGTTTGGGCTAGGAAGAAGAAATGATCGCGGGGAAAAGGCAGTTGAATTTTGTAGAAGAAATAAATTAGTAGTGACAAACACTTGGTTTAAACATCACCCCAGGCGTAGGTACACATGGAAAAAGCCGGGTGACACTGGGAGATACCAAATTGATTATATAATGGTGAGGCAGAGATTTAGGAACAGTGTAAAAAACTCTCGTAGCTATCCAGGGGCGGATGCGGACTCGGATCATAACTTGGTGATGATGAATTGTGAAGTTAGATTCAAAAGGCTTTGTAAAGGTAGGAAGATAAAGAGGTGGAACCTTGAAGCATTGAAAGGGTTGAAAAGGAGGGAATACCAAGAGCTAGTAGAAAAGAACATAGGTGAAGAGAAGCGGATGGGAACCATAGAGAAGAGATGGGAGGTTATAAAAACAGGCATCGCAAGAGCGGCAGAGAATACAATAGGAACGGTGGAAAAGAAGAGGGTTAAGAAGCAGTGGGTTACAGAAGAAATGATAAAGAAAATGGAGGAGAGAAGGATATGGAAAAACGTGAACACCGACGTAGGCAAGAGGAAGTACAAGAAATTGAATAATAAACTCAGGCGAGTGACCCATCGGGCAAAAGAAAACTGGTGGAAGGGACAATGTGAGCAAATGGAAAAGATGCAGGAGGAGGGGGAAGTGGGCGCTTTGTACGCCAAGGTGAAAATGTTATCGGGTGGTAAGAGAGGTCAAGCGATACCAAAGGTTAAGGACAAAACAGGAAAGATATTAATGGAACAGGAAGATATCCAAGAAAGGTGGAGAGAATACGTAGAGGAGCTATATGACAGCGAGAATAGACCCATTAGCCTAGATCTAGAGGACGAAGGAACAATAGATAAAGATAACCTCGGACCAGAGTTACTTGAGAGTGAAATAGAGAGGGCACTAAGAGAGATGAAGGGTAGAAAAGCCGTGGGAACCGATAACCTACCTTCGGAGCTACTGAAGAATCTAGGTAGTAGGGGGAGAAAATCGTTTTTCGAACTTATTCGCAGGATCTACGAGGAAGGAGTATGGCCAGAGGATTTCGTGAAAACAGTATTAATACCGATCCCGAAGAAGAAGAAAGCGTCAGAATGCGAGGAGTATAGAACAATCAGTTTAATTTCGCACGCAGCAAAAGTGTTGCTTAGAATACTAAATAGAAGGTTGGAGAGCAGAGCGAAGTGCTATTTAGGCGATGACCAATTTGGGTTTAGGAAGGGGAGGGGAACCAGAGATGCGATTGCGGTAATGAGGACACTTATAGATAGAAACGTAGAGCATAATCAGGATGTTTTCGCTTGTTTTGTAGATTTCGAAAAGGCGTTTGACAGAGTAAACTGGGAGAAACTAATACAGATACTGGGGAAAATAGGAATAGATTGGCGTGATAGGAGACTCATCCGAAACTTATATATGGGGCAGAGGGCTCATGTAAGGGTAGCGGACGGTGAATCAGAGTGGGCAGTTATAGGTCGCGGGGTGCGGCAAGGGTGCCCGTTGTCGCCTTTACTTTTTAACATCTATGCTGAGGAAATGGTAAGAGAGGCATGGGATGAGCTAGACGTGGGAATGAAAGTAGGAGGCCAGTGGATAAAGTCGGTTAGATTCGCCGACGACCAGGCGTTGGTGAGTCAGTCATCGAAAGGACTGCAAACTTTAGTGGATGCACTGGAAAAGCAGTGTGAGAAATACGGAATGAAGATAAATAATAGGAAAACAAAAGTAATGAGGTTCTCTAGGACAAAGAAAGCGAAGCTGGTGATAAGAGTAGGAAGTCACAAACTGGAGCAAGTTGAACAATTTAATTACTTGGGTAGTACGCTAGAAGAAAGAGGACATAGTAGCAAAGACATTAGGAGGAGAATAGCGCTAGCGAAGGAAGCGTTCAATAATAGAAGGGAGCTGATGACGGGGACCTTAAGTAAGGATGTAAAAAAGAGGCTAGTAAAGAGCTTGATATGGAGTGTGGCGTTGTATGGGGCGGAAACGTGGACCTTGAGAAAGGAAGACGAAAATAGGCTGAAGGCTTTTGAGATGTGGGTGTGGAGGAGGATGGAGAAGGTGCGTTGGACGGAAAGGAAGACAAATGAGGAAGTGCTTGGCATGGTGGGCGAGGAGAGGAAACTTATAGATGAGATTAGGGGAAGGCAGGGTAGGTGGCTGGAAGGGGTAATGAGGAACGATGGTTTGCTGAGGGTCGTGATAGAGGGAAGGATGTTGGGTAAGCGGGGAAGGGGAAGGAAGAGAATCGGTTTTATGGACGGGATGAAGAAAGGTAGGACTTATGCTGAGATGAAGAAAGAAATACAAGAGGTAGAAAGGGCACAGCACGTGTAAGAGTTCGTTGGATATTCTCTGCCTTTCATCACAACCTACCTCTAACTGGTAGATTACTGTAATGAATGATACATTATGTTATTTCTATGTGTTTATTGGTACATACATTCAGAAATTTTCTCCTTTCAACATTTCTGCAAGTTAGGGGCCGTACATAGACTACGTTACCGTTTTCGGTGATTTTTAACCCCTCTCCCCCACCCCCCTTCGTTGACAACCGTAGTATTTTAATATTTCCCCCCCCCCACATGTAACGTTGTCTCAAATACAAATGAAACTTTCAATTCAAAAATGTTTTCTCAAGTATTGATCGTGAGTTTGTTTTTAGGGATAGGTTGATAGAAAAGTTTAGTCACGAGGTCGCTTTTAAGGTGGTTTGAGCGAGATAGTTCCCTAGTCATAATGGAGTCCATATTAAAATTTTATTATTTTTATTTCAGCGTCTGTAATAAGTATGAAATAAATATTGTTATATTAATGGCGCTAAGATATAGTTATATATGACCAAATTTTCAGTAATTATATAAATAAAGCTTCATAATTGACTTGACTCATTTTCTCACTCCGTATGGCTGAAAACCCTTCAAAACAGCAGGTTTTTGTGCGATTCTGTAAAAACTACTTCGGTTAGTAACAGATTAATTTTTATAAATAGTTGAGAAAACATTAAAACTTATACACCGTTAGTTTTTTGACGAAACCTAGGTGCTATAAATTCCTTTTTTTAATATTCTCCCTCTGGAGCAGGCAGCCGCAATCTATCCCATCTAAAACAGCTTGCATTTTCAGGCAAATTGCTCGAAGGGTAGTTTGGCAAGGGGTTTATATTTTGATATCATTGGAAAGATGAGAGTTTTTTCTTTCAAATGAGGACAAATTCATGAAATTCTAGGTGAAGTGATTTTTCGCTCAAACTACCTTAACCCGCGAGAAGGTTAAAATGTTAGCAATTTGATGGTATGAAGACTTGCATCATTGTAGAAGCAATAGTTCAGTTACATTGAGTTATAGTAGAAGCTTGGAGTGTATCAAACACCCCGTGCGCCCTTCCTCATGTTAAACTCTGTAGTATTGTCGACGCGATGTTGACGAGTAAGAAACGTAAACAGGCGCATTGTAACAGCTACGTTACTTTGAGAAAACCCCCCCTCTCCCTCGTTACCCACCGTAGGTTTTAAGGCGACCCCCTTAAGTTGGTACTTCAGTTTATACACGTCCCCTTGGTTACGTCTTGATTTGAACGTGAACAAACGTTAGGGAATTGGAAAAATCTTGTTTATTCTCAGTAATATTGCATTAATAGTCATACTACGTGGCAATATAGGTTTCAATTAATTAATGCCACATCACTGTCATCGTGAAGTGATGGTATTTCCTCAGATTATCACGGAATTGCCATTTAAAAGTTAGTTCTCGAAGTCACATTATTCCTTTGAAGCGGCCACATATATAAGGCTTTCTTGTCGCTGAGGTTTCTGTGATAGGTGCGAGAAAATGCGTGTAGAGCCGTAGGATAGTAGGCCGTATGATAGTAGGACATGCGAAATAGATCCAATACATAGAGTTAGGTAGGTACAACGTAGGATGATTACATACATTTAGGCATGCCATCGCGTAATATTGACATTCATAGTCTTCAAAATATAGTAATCAGACCACTTGGCATGGAAAAAAATGTGCAAAAAATTATTCTTAAAAAAAAACGCTTTCATTCAAGGATACTGAAAAGTAAAAAAATAATGTTACCATCACTCGGAAAATAAACGCGTGGGTGCTTTTTCTTAATCAACGTCCAACCTGTCATTTACCGCGATTCCCCGCTTTGAAACCCTCTGCTCGTACACCTCCCACACAGACTGGACGTGGTGGAGGATAAGGTCGCTCAAGATAGAGGTGAACGCCTTGTATACAGTGCTGAGGCATGTTATAGGTCGGTAGTTCATTGGATTGGACAAATCTCCCTTCTTAGGTATCAGAACCGTGCGTCCCTCAAGTCAGCCAAGGTGGAATTGGTTCTCTACCCATCAGAAAGGACGTGAAGATTCTGGCGAGGTGTTGGTGGGTGGAAGTAAATTTCTTCCACCAGAAGTTATTCGTGGCATCCATTCCTGGAGCCGAGAAGTTCTTCTTGCCAGAGAAGGCCTTCTTCACGTCGGTTTCTGTGACTGAAAGAGGTCCATCCACATCTTGTAGGTGGTGGTCACAGAACTCTTTAAAGAGGCCTAGGGCCGGAGTATCTCATTGAATGGCTTCGACGTTTCATAGATATCTTTCCAGAAACGTTCGACCTCTTGGACGGGTGGCGGAGATTTAACGACAGGCGGAGGTGGTCGAAAGAGACGGGACGGGTGAATGAGAAAGGTAGCGTTCTCCCTCACGGCACTGCTCCTCTTGAGGAGTTTTTTTCCGGACTGTGGTGAACACCCGTACTCTATCAACCGCGAGCTGCATAATGGTGAGCAGCACGCTTTTATTCAGTGTGTGATGGTTTTATCTGAGGCTGCGCGTTATGCACCGAACTTTAGAAGTGAAAGTTCGCCCAGATGCGATGCATTCCATCACACACTGAATTCTCGACGCCTTCGTCTCGCCTGCGTGATCTTGGCCTCGCAACTGTTCCAGCCTTTTTGCTGCTTTGTCCTCCCAAGAGATGTTCTTTTGGGAGTGAGCCATGATTTTGGCAGCAGCGTAGACGACGCAATTGACCGTCCGAAGGTCCGACGTCTCCGTCAGGATTTCATCGATTAAGCCATTCAACTGGGGCAGGTGGTTACCCCGCAGAGAGATCTTGTGGTGAATGTCTCTCTGCCTAGTTTGTCCTACATCATAGTTCATAGTGCCCAACAACCGCGATCTTAGTTCAGAGACGGCCTGTCCACCTTCCTCCCCATTTGGCAGAGACTGACACGAATGCCATTCTCGCCTCAGGCGGTGGTGAGGCTGCCCGTGTCGGAGAGGGGGTGGTCGGAGACCGGTGGTGTGTTCCTCTGAACTGGCGGTTGGTGGGGAGTTTACTTTTTTCGCAGGTGATTGGCATAATCGCGCAGATTCTGCTGCGATAGATGGTGGTGTTCCGGGTGCATCTCACACCACAAAGAGTGCATCCTTGCCATATAACCCCTGCGATCGGGCTCGCTGGCAGCACGGCATGCGAGAAGGTCCTTAGGACTTCCGTCCACTGCATACGAGCTCCCTTCTGAGTTGGTGGACTGTCATTGCCACACCCAAGTCTACAAGGGCCCCCAACCGAGAGGGGCTGGTTGTGGGTGGCTTTCATGGTTATCTTTTTGGGAACCAGTTATAACTGCGTGTGGGGTGGTTGGCCCCACTTGCAGGCGTCCACCATTAGCCGGCAAAAGCCGTTACCAGGTACGCCACGGGGAGGCTGGTTGTCCGGCTTTCGTACCCTTACATAATATTATTATCTTTAAAAATTATACATAATATTACTATCTTTAAAATGAAGTCAAATCCATCAGATTCAAGGTCAAGTGATATTTCGCTCTAACTACCTCAAGGTAGTTTGAGGGAAAAATCATTTCACATAGAAATTTGACGAATTTGGCCTCATTATAATGAGAAAACTCTCATCTGTCCAATTATATCAAAATATCAACCCCTTGCCGAATTACTTTTCGAGCAATGTGCCTGAAAATATAAGCTGTTACATGGTTGTGCGGCTGTAATTACGGTCGTGCGCTCCAGAGAGAGAATATTGAAAAAATAGGAATTTACAACACCTAGATTTCGACAAAAAACTAACTTTGTTTAGTTTGTATGTTTTCTTAACTATTTATAAAAAATAATCAATTACTCACCGAAGTAATTTTTACAGAATCGCAAAAAAACCTTCTATTGTGAAGGTGATTTCACCGTACGGCGTGAAAAACTGAGTCAAGTTAGAGACTTATTCATCTTTATTTATTTAATTACTGAGAATTTTCATATAAACCTAACTGTTTTTTGCGCCATTAATACCACAATATTTATTTCATACCTCTTACAGACGCTGAAATAAAAAAGTAAAATTCGAATATGGTCTCCATTATGACTAGGGAACTATCTCCCTCAAACTACCTAAAGGGACTATGAAATAAAAACTGAGAAAATATAAGTAATTGGAATTAAAATAAAACGTTAAAGTTTTGCTTAGTTCGTTCATTTTATGTTGAGTTTTCAACATTATCTTTCACAATTTCCTCAATTGGTAGGTAACTCTTTTAATAATCTACTTTCCATTGAAAGAATGTACATATACACATTATAATTTTGAATGAGACAAATTAGAGAGCTGTTAAAAACAAAACGATTTATCCCGACTGATCCTGACTCACGCGAGGCGACGGCAGGTGACGTTTCGCAAGCGTCTGACCCCACCAACATGTGGTGAATGTTACCATGATTCATTCATGGTCCATGATTGTGAGACATTTTTCTTCCCGAAGCTAAACGATACGGAAAATGGCAGGGCTTTTATCGGATGTCACTCGACGAGGCACTAGCACAATACGAGAATCTACTAGCAAGTCTGCGAGAAATTCGCGATTTAGGAGGTATAGGTATAGCGAAACTTGGTGGCATTCACCTACGGATAATTAGATATCACGGAGGGTGAATCAAGCGTTAATGAGCGGGAAAATGTACCGAAGGCCTTCCCGAGGGACTTCAGGAAGGACAACTTGTCCCTTCTTGTCCCACTTCTCTTGTATTCTGTCCTCTCAATTGAGCCATGCTTTTCACAAGCGAGTGCCATCAAGTTTCAGCGCTCGCGAAAGCTTATGGCATTCAGATGCGCAGAAGAAGACGTCGTGGAGGGGTGAATTTTGGTGGAAGTGGTAGGGAAAAGAGACGTAGGGGAAAGCGAAGACATGGCATTTGTGCCATACATGAGTGCATTTAAAAATTTGTATGACGCGGACAACACATTCAGGCTATTAAAAGAAAATCTATGTCCCTGTTAGGCCTACTTTACCGGTTCACAGAAATTAAAGATCCAAGAGCATTACAATCTTACTTCACATCTATTGTCCTACCCAATATCTCCTATTTCTCCCCAATATGGTCGATGTCTGCCCCAACAAATCTTAAATCTCTGGAACACATTACTCACTTTTTCACAAATATATTGTTAAAAACGGAGTCCCTCATCTCCACAACTTATCCTCCAATGCTGTCTTGCGTTCACTTTCTGTTTCCAATCTTAATACTAACTTCCTTGAAACTGATTTTAAACTTATACACAGCACTCTGAACTCGACCATTGACTGCCCTGACCTTATTTCCTTCATTAATTTCATAATTCCTACCCGACCAACTAGGACCCACTCATTGCTCCATATTCCTACTCCCAGATTATCACTCACCAAGCGCTCCCTTATTGTTCGACTTTCGTCTCTCCTGAATTTCCTTCATGACAACATTGACCCTTTCTCCTTATCTTCCAACGCCTTAGCTAATCAAGCCATGTCTCATTCCCAAATAAAATAATCTTTTTTGGCTTGCCATGTTGTTATATTATTTGTCTATATCTTCTTCTTGTTAATGTTTTTGCGTATGTTGTTACTTGTACCACTATAAAATGGCATCATGCTGTATGTGGTCTATTTTTTTTAATAAATAAATAAACACAAACGCCGCGTATCCGAACGCCATAAGCTTTCACGAGAGCTGTAGGTATATTCTTTCATAAAAAAGTACAGTAAACAATTTCAAATGTTTAACGATTCCGGGGACTGATCATCATGTTTTGTTTCCAGGCTGCTAACCAACTGTTTACTAAAACTTAAATTTGAGAATCTACAAAAATTTTACAAGCGCGAGAAATTGGGCTCCCAGAGAAAAATGACGAAGTGTTTGCATGGCGTGCGTTGCTCGAAGTCTCGATGAGGACTCCCTTGCAGACTGCTGGAACATTTGATGAAGGGGGTTTTTCGGCAAGGTCGAGGTGGAGCGTATAAGCTAAGGATTTGTCGATGGTGATCCTAGGAGGATAGTGGAATGGTTATAATACATAGATGGGGTGGAAATTTGCAATTGGAGCATGAGGACTGACCTCTGACTTCGCGGGTGCTAAGACCACTTTGTGTGTTTAAGACCACTTTGAGTGACAATGGCGCCGCAATTCTCCTCGCTCAGACTGCTTTGCATATGTGTACGACGAGGACTTTCCTCGCGAGGGAAAGGCGCAGGAGAAGTCGTCGTATGATGTCGCTGCAAGAGGATGGCGAGTGCAATTTTGCGTCATAGGCATTGCTGGCTGGTCGGCGCCCTATCGTTAGCGCGCATGTTGGATTCTCTTCGAGAAAATAGTCGGATAAGCCCGTAGTGGGCGTACATGTCCAAACAGGGGCCGTGCCGTCCCTGGGGTAGTGCGACAGGTGGTTCTCAACTTTAAAATCGATAAAGACACATTCCCATTCTACTATGTCCCAAGACCGCCTAACAGATCTTGCAATCATCTCTGTAAATAAAAAGATAGCAATTTGCTTCAATGAAATCCAGGAAAGTAGTTTTCATAATGCACACCATTCGTTCATACATATTTGCCATTATGTATGTGTTATTTTATCAAGGTTATCTCGTTGTAAAAAGATTTATTTTTAATTTTTAATGTTAAAATTTTACCTGAGGCATCATAATGAATGTACCCATATAAATTTCATTAAAATAAAACCAATATCTTCTCATTGCGCTTACCTCATTTAACTTAGTAAGTGCATATGCAAATATCTTGAAATCATTGGCCAATTTGTCCAATAATTTCCTTCTTTCAATATATTATGCTTGAAAGGCGGTACTATATCAATAAGGGAATGCGGAGTTATGGGGTCCTCGAATTTTGTTTGCACAGGAGCCCTCAAACCCTGAGGACGGCTAAAAGCGTATCAGGCTTAAATTTGTGGAAATACTTTATGTCCATTTCAAATAAAACAAAATTGGTAAAATTTCCACACAGTATATTATAACACACAGTTCAAATACACCACCGACCAAGGTTTCGGCACGTAATGCCATTATCAAGACCTTGATAATGGCATTACGTGCCGAAACCTTGGTCGGTGGTGTATTTTAACTGTGTGTTATAACATACTGTGTGGAAATGTTACCAATTTTGTTTTATTTGAAATGGACATAAGGACGGCCCTGAACAGGGGAATGGATGCAAAGGAGAAGAGGGGAAAAGCATAAAAAATGCCCCAATATAAGCGTTACTTCCCATTACATCCATTAATGTAATCCAAGCTGTCGCCCGCGACTTCTTTCCCAACAAGGCGATATCTTCCCCAATTTCTCTTGTAATGCCCGACGCGTGACAGACAGGCGGAGGACAAATGGACGGAAGAGGGATTTTTCCAGTAATGTAAAGCAACTACAATTCTACATAGCTCACAGCCCTTGAGACCGTTATAGGGTGGCGCCCTTCCCTGTCCATTGTTCAGATCACAATCGCCGGTGATTCTTTCGTGTTCTAGCATCTTGTAAGGGGAGAATTTTTTAAGTCATTACTGCTACACTCTATCACCTTAATTTTAACTGAGCTGCCGAATATGACGATATAATGAGTGTCTCAGACTATCCCAGATTTCAGAAGGAAACTCTGTATCTTGTGCCATTACAGTAGTTTTTATCTCGATTACTTTCTCGGTGAATGGCATGACTCCTGTACTAATTTAATCAATACTCCTGTATCCCTTTTCTTTACTCTCTTAATGGTGTCTTACAAGGCAGGGGGTTCTTATTTGCACTAGATTTAATTCCTTGATTGACTCTTTCTCTAATCGACCCCATACTTTCTAAACACATTGATACTAATTGAAAATAATATCTTTTTCTTACTTTCATAATGTTTTACTGACTACCCGCCCACCCACAGCTGATTCTCATGGCGCCACTGATGATTTAGCGCTCCCGAGGCACTTGAGATATAAGCGGGGTGTGCTTGTAAGCAGTCGATCGAACACACTCACCTGGAGGAAACTTCTTGGGCTTCTTGAGATCCAGGTAGAGGAGCAGGACCAAGATGGCCACGAACAGAAAGACCGTGATCCACATGACCTGCAATGAACATCCAAGAGCATGAGTAAGAAGTGCAGGAGGAGGAGATGTATCTGCCGATAAAATCCGTAAATAAATTGCGATTAGATCATTACAACGGCAGCTCATTGATATGGTGGTGTAAACATAGAATGTATAAGTAAGATGAGGGGATGAAAAGGACGTCGATGCGGAAATCAGATGAAAAAACTATCCGGTAGAGTCCACAACACTACCGTTTGCTGTCTGAAAAGTCTTCGGATAGAAGCAATATTTTGGTGACGTAACTTTGTGGAATCGACACATAACTTATTAGGAGAAAAAATAAATTATTTCGCTATTTTTCACGCCTTTTGCATTTTGCCCTGATCAGTTTTGATGGCTTCACACCGTCATCAAATCTAGGCCAACCTTATTAAGAAGAATTTCTTAATCCTTGTGATAAGTGAAGTCTCTTTTTCTGAGTGAGGAACACGCATGTTTCAGTCGCTCCTCCAACTTTCAAGAACTTTCCTTGGTCGATGCTCTGGGCATCTTGGACTCAGATTTCGATATTATATCATCATTTAACCTCTTTTTGCCGGCATTCACTTTCTCTTTTGAGAGATTTTTAGACATTTTCCCTGAACTGCACACATTTTTCAATTTTTCAAGTCTCATTACTCACAATATTGTTTTAACCGTCTGGAATTCAGTTTACGTGATTTTATACTTCATCCCTCAAAACTGATCTAAACTCTTTCAAATGAATCCGTTCGCCAACTCCTCTCACGATTTAAAGACGAGCTGCACTAGTTTTATGCAGTCGGCGACAAGTTATTTTATACTCATACTTGGCGGACATCTTATTTTATTTGAAGACGTCATAAATTCCAAGATGGCCTCTTATATTACTCTTTCAATCTTGATCTTGCAAATGGCATGCGGCCGGTTTGGTTATCTCTTATATGTTACGAGTTATAAAGAAATGTTCGGTACAGGACCGGATCTACAAATTCTGGGTTCCCCGGCGAGAATTTGTGAAGGTCCTCCCCTTTTTGTAAAAGACAATAGTATTAAGAAAGTAAAATAAAATAAAGAATGAGCTGTTAAAACTGTATATTTAATACTCTCGTCTTGAAGGAATACGTTTGAAATTCAATTCTTTTGAGAAAGCGGGCTCCCAATTCGTCAGCCTACCTTCATGGCGCGGTTTCACGGGTTACACAAACAAACAACCGCGGGGTGTGATCACGGTTCCATCTTTCGCGTTATCGTCATCCAAAAAGCGAACCACTCTATAAAGGCAATGCTCACTGTTACCGACCTAAGAAAGCACTCTATCAATCAAAACTAGTGAATTAAGGTAGTTTGAGAGATGTACCACTTCACATAAAATTCGATGAATTTCGACTCATTGTAAAGAAAAATATCTCACCTTTCCAATAATAACAGCAACTTACCACTAGTTATTTGCAAAAATACATGCTGTTTTACATGAGATAGATTACGGCTGCGCGCTCCAGAACGATCATTTGAAAAAAATAGGAATTTCTTATGCCAAATATTTCGTAAAAAATAACGGTGTGTAGTTTGTATTGATTATCAATAGTTTAAAAAAAATTCAATTACTCACCACAACAAATTTTACAGAATCGCAATAAATCTTCGATTGTGAAGGCGTTTTCGGCGTACAGCGTGAAAAAATGAGTTAAGTTAATGCCTTACGTAAGTATATTATTACTGAGAATTTCAGTAATTAAAATATAGTGTTTGCGTCAATAACGTCACAACATTTACTCCATGATTCTTTGAGTGGCTTAAATGTAAAAATAAAATTTGAATATATTCTCTAATATGACTAGAGATAAATCTAGCTCAAACTACTTTAAGGTAGTTTGAGCGAGATATTTAGTCATAATGGAGACCATATTAGAATTATTATTTTAGCTTCTGTAATAATTATGGATTAAATATCAATGGCGCAAAAATATAGTTATATGTGACAGCAATTCTCAGTAATTCAATAAATATATGCACATAAGTCTCTAGCTTGACTCATCTTTTCACGCCGTACAGTGCAAGTGACTTCACAGTAGAAGGTTTTATTGCGATTCTGTAAAACTTATTGCGGTAATTGATTAATTTATATAAATAGTTGAGAAAACATACAAACTAAACAAAGTTAGTTTTTTGACGAAATCCAGGTGTTATAAATTCCTAATTTTTTCAATGTTCTCCCTCTGGAGCGCACAGCCGTAATTTATCCCATGGAAAACAGCTTATATTTTTGGGCAAATTGATCGAAAAGTAGTTCGGCAAGGGGTAAATATATTTATATCATTGGAAAGATGAGTTTTTTCTTTAAAATGAAGTCAAATTCATCAAATTCCAGGCGAAGTGATACCCCGCTCAGACTGCCTTAAAGCACCTGACACAATTGGAATAGTGACGATTCTGTTTTTCCTCTCATCAGCGTAATTGAAAAATAACAATAACGTGAGCGCACGCGTTACGGACAACCGTGATCGCGCGGCCATGGTTCATATCTAGGTACACATTTCTGTTGCATCGCCGGCAGCCATACATGGGTTATCCCAATTCGAACCAATTCGTGAGGCATTTCAAAATGTCATATTCTTAAACTTTTATAAATTATCTCATTAAAATTATGCGAGAGCAAAACCACGTGCAATAGATTTTTAATAGACATCAGTTCAGTTTTTTTACCAAAACACTTTCAATTTGTAAAAATGTCAGTCGAGAAAAAAATAATTTTAATAAGCTATTTACACTAGCGTTGGTACACCTATAATCTAATCTACTAAATACCCTGCAGACAACCTTAAGGGTGTGTGGCAGGGGGTGAGTAGTCACCAACATGCATTACACTATACCCTCTTAAAGTTAATGTAACTACGACTATTGATACACTAGTATAAATCGCTAATGCTTGTCAGGAGGTGAATCCTCACAAGCATGCATTACACTACAGGTATGCTAACAATGTAAGAGGGACCGTTAGTATTAATGTATTTTGCAACTACATTAATGGACAGATATAGAACAGTTATACTGAAACAGCACGGCGTGCTGTTGTAGTTGTTGGTAGCAGATAAGGATACAAGTATTAGTGAGTAAATCAACTAACTAGCTACACTACCTATCGACAAACCTAGTAAAATGCCTCATTGGGAGCTGTTATGGTCTCTTATCGCTCGCGGGAAAATGACATTTTAAATGTGTCCGTTCCGCTAGAACTATAATGGAATAAGAAGAAAAATAATGAAGCTCTGGCTAAAAACAGGGATGCAGGAATGATCTACCAGTACCCGAATATTTTGAGCGAGACGTATAATATCGCCTAAAAATCACAGAATGAGCCTTCCAAGATTATGCATTCTCATGAATATTGGCGTATTGAAAGTTCAATTTGAAGTTTTAAATTACTTTTAAGTGAGCTTATGCTGGAACCTATGTAAAGTACGCAAAAAAGTGTTCGGCGGACCCACAGGTATCTGTGAACATTTATCAGGGGTCCCACGAGGTGGAACATAATGTTAAAACTATCAATAAAAATTATCTACAATAGTCAGTCTAGAAAAAAATATATTTTTTCGAGCATATAAGAGTAATAAGGTACGTAAAACGTTCAGAAACGGTAAACTCTGTAATTGAACTAAGGTTTCGGAACAAAGTAGATTCTCCTGCTGTAAAGATCACGGTCCATGTAAGTGCACTCCTGCTGACTGTAACTTATGGAAGTCCAATTTGCGTGCACCCGGATAAAAATGAATATAGGCTGAATACATACATGGAAAAAAATATTTTCGTTATTCGAACAAAATCCCTTTTGTTGGCTGAATATTTTCCTTGAGGACAGAACTAATTGTCACAGATACAAATAATTCGTTAGTCTGACAAAATGACGTCTGCGCCTGGAGCAAATGGTATCGATAGGCCAGAATTGGTAACAACTACAAATACTTTAGTGAAGCGAGTAATTGTCCTGCCATAGTTACAAAATAATTTATCTCTTGATCGTTGCGAGAAAATTGTTATTTCTTTGCAGAACTTCGAAAAGGTCTAATCTTTTAAATTTCTCTTGAGACTGGATTGAATGCAGTGAGCAGCGTATTTTCAGATTCAGAGTGCTTCATCTGGAAGCCATTTTTGGCGGTCATTAGGTACTGGCCAAATACGCTGCCCTTCATAGCCGTACTGACTGCTTCTGCAAAGACGTGTCGCAGTAACTATCAGACAAGTGTTCGCGGTTAGAGGCAGAACGGTTTCCGTCGCGTGAGTTCAAGAACTGGACGTGCAACCCACGGAAGGATCGCGCTTCGCTCGCATGTTGTGGAACACAAAGGAGAGAATGAAAAAAAGAGGATCGGAGTCTGTAGGATGACAAGAACAGACATTGCGGTGGAGCATGACAGGTGTCTCGCAGAAGGGAAAGTGTCACGAAAGGAGTCGGAAGGAGACTTGTAAGGGACTTCTCGGAGCTTGACCGGTGCGTGGTGCCCTTTCACCTTCCAAGTCTTCCGGAGTTGTTTCGATGTGAATTAGTTTGGCTGTCTCGATTAAGGAGGTTCCGCTGCGACTGTGCGAGTCAAAACAAATACTAAACTCCACATTTTTTTTATATTTTGTGCAACAAGTCCTGCTTTCGCTGATGAAAAGCGTAGCCTCTTGAAAGCAAAAGTTATGATGCAAAATGTGCAGATTTTTCCACGCACATGTTTTCAATGAGCACTTTTTTCCAGCCATAGGAGCCGACTGCAACACCATTTGTTTGGAATTACCGCATTTTGACTTCAATTACAGCAGTAATTTGCTAATAACAAAAAATACAAGGTGGTAAGGTTCCTATATTTTATTTTTATTCGATTTTTTGAGAGTTTTCCCTTCTTAAATACAGTTTTTCGCGAAAATACCATTTATATTATATGGAAAAACACTATATTTCTCCATGTTTCTCACAATCACCCATTTAACACCAAGTAATTTCAAGTTCGATTTGCGAGAAAAGTAGCGTGGAAAGGTATCATTTTTCGGTTCGTATCAGATAGTAGACACGTTTTTCTATAAGTGGCCAGAATATGAAATAAATGACATTTAAGTCGTTTTCCGGTGGAACCACCTTAAGAGATCATGAATAATTGTCGAGAACTCATTACTCTCAATGATCATTTCTTGCGTGTACATCCAAATGGGTTCCGTTGCAGCCCAAGAAGTTCTTTGCCGCAAGCTCTTCAAATGTCGAGAGAACACATTCCACTAACAATCAAAGAATGAAATGCATTTGAGAACTCGGAGATAGAATTTATATGCATTTTAATACCTATTTAAATACTAAAATATTTAAATGCTTTTGAGAACATGGTTTTCGCCAAATTTATTTTAAAAGTTCTTAGATACATCCAAAACTATTTTCTTATCTATGTTGAATGCGCAAAATAACTGAAATCGAGGAACAGAACTTAGCTGAAAAGGTTTTGTCCGTTTACCGGGTCTCAGATTTAAAATCTCAGATAATTCAATATCATGAAACATGAACGTGAATTCTGGGTGATCAATGGCGGTGGTGGAGTGCTTGAGCCAACGGTTCAAGCGGTAAGCACCAGCCCCTATCCTTCGGCTCCCAACATTTTTCGTCAGCCGCAAGATGACGTAGACTCTCCACCAATGCACATCGACATGAAGAACCAATCCGAAAATGAAATTAATATCTACTTAAATTTTCATGGATAAAAAGAGGTGACGATGAGAGAATGACGGATACCCTGACCGCGTCAACAATTAATATATCGGTCCAAATCGCGTAGCAGCACAGGTGTATTTGAATCTGACATCTACCTACATTACCTTGCGAGTCGCTGAACGGGCGTGTGGCAGGGGGTGTTACGAAACCAACCGTGAAAAATGGAGGAAAAAAGGAATCAAAAAAGGAATCCGAAAAGGACGAACGTGAATAGGAGTCTCTTAGTGTCTCCTTTTCTCCGTTTCTGTTATAATCATTTACGGTTCGTGGAAAGAAGAAATGTTCGTAGCAATCAGTTTGGCTGAGTATCTATTTTATTTTGCCGCGCATCTCACCTCTAGAAATATAATGCGGAGTTAAAATAATATCCTTCGGGTCATCCTCGAACTCGCTGATCGGAAGTTTTCAAGTAATCTTAGCATATTTATTAATTTATTATCTCACTCAACCAAAATCGGCACAATGGCTGATTGCATAGGTCAATGTATTGAAATAATTAAACATAGGACGAAAACATAGAGTAACATGAAGAATTGAATAAGAACAAAATTAACACAAAAATAAAATTAACTCAAAGTTGAGGGTTCCATCACTTAAGTGCCGTTTGATGAATGATTTGAATATGTTGGGTGAGAAGAATAGGTCAAGGGAAGGATAGTTTGAGGATAATATGTTACATTTGGAGGGAATTCGGTAAAACAGGGAACGCTGTGATAGGGAAAGACGGAATTTCGGGATGTGTAGGAGATTGAAGTTTCGCGTGGGGCGAGGAGGGACACGAATTGTAAAGAGAGAGAGATAAGGTCGTAGAAACGAAGCTGTTCATCCATTTTACTGAGTAATAATTTCCGGTCAGATAGTTCATGGCGCACAGTGGGCCATTGACGGCCCCAAGGGGGGAACAGTCGGGGCAATTGCCCCCCCTCAAAAAGCCGGCGTATTTCTTTGTCATAGATCTTGAATTAAAAACCTAAATGATTTTTTTGATTTTTTTGTAATTGAATTATTTTTTTTTCTTTAAAATCCAGTTAAATTTTATATATACTAAAACGGTTTTTAAAACCACAAGCTAAATGCGAATCTAAGTCAAAATAATTTTGGAATTAGTCGAAAATTGGTGGTAATCTAAAAGGGAAATATGAATTTAGTAAAAACTTGCTCTTCTTAAAAGGCAAACTATTTCTTCCAAACCACTTATAACGCGACATTTTGCACAAAGTTTGTTACGAATTTCCGGGACGAGACCCACAAATCCCCCTTTTCCTGGGGGGTATTCCATACCCCTAGAGCCCCTGGTGCCCCCCCCCCTCTCCCGAACCTCTGGTCTGGAGCCGCTCCTACAGTGGGTTGAAATAGTAAAAAAGGGGAAAAATGTTTTTTCCAATGTTTTTTGAATATTTTGACTATTTTTGCACTGCAGTACAATAAAATAAGACCCGGCTATCACGTGCGATTACTTTGAACCACTTTTACCTTCGATATGATACCTCAAACCTCGAGAGCCGCGGCGGTGGGAGAGGAATTTCCTAGAGGAAGGACGTAATGGATTCACGGGTTGAATTCTTGAGAGAGGGAAAGCGATGACGGGCAATGACTGGGACAAAATTGACGGGACGATTTCAAATTTTCAGAGTGGATGGGCAAGCAGTGGACCAAATGTGTGAGCAGTATTCTAAGATTGGGAGGACATAACCAAAAGAAAATATTGTTCTAAGGGCAAGGGGATCTTGAATGTCTACGTGACGGTACAGCAGGCCAACCACCGCCATCGCCTTGCCCACTACTTTTTTAATGTCGTCTTGGGAATGCAGCCTTCAAAGATGACGCTTAGGTCGCAGAGGGATCTCAGCGATAATGCTATTTGCGAGTGTGTACGAATGATCCGTAGGTTTACGCTTCAAGGTAAAATCGCGTAGTCACTGAGCAAATCTCTCTAGCGGCTTCCAACTTACTACTGGTAGTCGTTCTGTCAACTGTGTTACACTTCCTGTTCGCCCATAACAGGTATTAACGAAGCGTAAGAATTTCCTCCTCATTTTATTTCGCTTATTTAACCTTTCTGTGGAATGTTCCAAACGCTTACGGTGTACTCGAGATAAAAGATATCTATTTTAGTGTTATTAATACTATTTTTATTTATTTTACTCGAGCAAAGTGACATCTATTTCCTTCATACTCCGAACATTGGCGGCTCCAAGGGCAGTGGGGGCAATTGCCCACCCCCCCCAAAACCCGGCATATTTCTATGTCATAGACCTTAAATTAAAAGTCTAAATTATTTTGTTGCTTGAATATTATTGTTATTGCTTTTTTTTTGTTTTGGTTATTTTACCAGTACTCATGATTAAGACAGCTTAAGCACTTTTTTACAAATTTTTATTGCATGACGCGTTTCGCCGCTTTACGGCACTTCATGAGTACTGATATTATAGTAACTTCAACGAAGTGAAGCCTGCAACGGTCAAATATACTGGTTAATTTACTTTAAAATCAGATAAAATTTTATACAAACTAAAATGATTTTTATGACCACAAGCTAAATGTGAATGTACATCAAAATAATTTTGGAATTAGTCGAAACTTGGTGGTAATCTGCAAGATAAATATGCATTTAGTAAAAACTTGGTCTTCATAAAAAGGCAAACTTTTGCTTCCAAACCACTTATAACGCGCCATTTTGCACTTAGTTTGTTACGAATTTCCGGGACGGGACCCACGACCTGGGTATTCCATACCCCATGAGCCACTGATCTGGAGCCGCCCCTGACTCCGAGGACCTTCCTGCTATTCGTTTGACAAATCCTGATCTCTTTTTAAGACGGCTGGAGCTATTTTTGTTTATGTACAGATTTGCGTCAAAGTTTGCATATGTGTTCTCATTAGTGATATATACAGACAAAAGTGAAGAAAATTGCATCACACCGATTTGTTTTTTTTTGGAAATTTAATGTTATTTTAACACGTTGCCTTATGGCGTATGACATATATTTCGTAATAATTCGATTGCATAGGTCCAGATTTTCTTCTAAACGCGAAATAATACATTTATTATTGTTATAATATTGTTGCTAACAAATGTCAAGCTGTCACGCCGAGCCGAGTCTAGTGATCTAAAAACACACATTTCAATATAATTTCGTCTAAATTACAAATACCGCGACGAAAACTCTAGTCATAACATGCTTTAATTAACGAATATATTTTCATATATACATACTGTATAATTTCCATTACTGCCCGTACGGTGAGCTCCTACGCATTAAACAGATGCTCTTAAATTAAACATTATCCAAGATTTTTTTTTCGACTTACTTTTAAAAAATCTTTTAATGAGCACTCAATAAACCACGATTGCCCGGGATTTTTTAAAGTTGTTAAGTTGTTATTGGAGTTAAACCACGATGGAGTATCCACCTTAATGCGACACTGCAGATTTTTCGCATGTTTCCCAGCATTAGGTCTCTCGTTATGGCGTTTCCCAAATATTTGAATTCATCTAATACACTTATGCTCACTACCCCCACTCCATAGATATTGCGTCGTTCTGAGTTCTTTCGTAAGTAGTGTACCGCAGTGCCTTTTGTAAGATTACGTTCGAGCACCCACGCAAGACATCACGAGTGAAAGTTGTTAAGGTCCGATGAGAAAAAACCAAGTCCCTTTTTGTGGCAATTTCTCAATAGATGACCGCATTGTCAGCAAACAATCTAATTTTGCAGATAGTTCGACAGTTGATAGGGCGATTCCATGTCAAAACTAGCGAAAAAATGACCGAAATGGTCCTCGACCTCTCCGATTTTGACCAAATTTGAAGGACGTACTCCGTTTTACTACATTGTTGGCCATGCCCAAATGTTTTGCAAAATATGCATCCGTTTCCTAGTTACGGGAGTGTGAAAAATGGAGGTAAACGTTAATTTGTGTTAGATTTGTCTTAGATATCTCCCGACACAAAATAATTATGCCAGAGCACGACTGCCCGTTGAAAATAGAAAGCAACGGTGATTAATATTATGAGGCCAATTATTTTTAAAAAATTGCAATTTAAGTGCATAATTTTTTATTTTGAAAATTTAAAACACGTTTCCATCAAAAACGTTCCCCTCGTTTTTTTTATATTTTTAACTCGATATCTTAGCTATGCATCGTTGAAGTTTTGCGATTGTCATTTTCATTTTAAGGGAGAAATTAATATTTATGGGAAGTCATGTTCGCTTTTCACATCGAAGTTTCATGGCATCTGAGTGGGGGACGGTGGTTTCATATCGGCGTTCGATCCAATACCACCCATGTGTCGTTTGAATACATGGGGCAGATTTAGAGTTAATAACAAAGATTTAAGTAGGACCTAGACGAGCAAACTGCTTGATCAAACGGTTCAGTCAATCGATTGACCCGCGCTACAATCAACCTTCAACCATCCTTCAATCTACCCTTCAATCTTTTGATCAAAACTCATTCTCAGTTGAGTTTCCGACTCGGAAAGTGAAGTGTCTGTCGTGAAGTATCCCTAAAAATGGTTTCGAATACAGATTTGGCCTTTCTTGCCTTGAAATTGGTTGTCCTCAAGCGCAAAAACAAACAAGTTAAGGTGGTTTGAGCGAGATAGTTCCCTAGTCATAATGGAGACTATATTTAAATTTTATTTTTTAATTTCAGCATCTGTAAGAAGTATGAAATAAATATTGTAATATTAATGGCGCAAATAAATAGCTATACATGACCAAAATTCTCAGTTATTAAATAAATAAAGCTACATAGGTCTCTAACTTGACTCATTTTTTCCGCCTAACGGCTGAAAACCCTTCAAAACAGCAGGTTTTTTGCGATTTTGTAAAAGTTACTGTGGTGAGTAATAGATTATTTTTTATAAATAGTTGAGATAACATGCAATCTACACACTGTTAGTTTTTTGACGAAATCTAGGAGCTAGAAGTTCCTAATTTGATTAATATTCTCCCTCTGGAGCGCACAGCCATAATCTATCCCATGTTAAACAGCTTATATTTTGAGGCAAATTGCTCGAAGAGAAGTTCGGCAAGGTGTTGATATTTTGATATCATTGGAAAGACGAGAGTTTTTTTCTATAAAATGAGGCCAAATTCATCAAATTCTAGGTGAAGCGATTTTTCCCTCAAACTACCTTAAGGGGAAACGACGTTGGTCCACGGAGTGGTATAAAATGAGAAACCGCTTCACTCATGAACATTTACTCAACGTTCTGCGCGATACGAAACCAGAAGACTACAGGAACTTCATTAGAATGGACCAAGAGAGTTTTGATTTTGCTTGATCTTGCAATGCTTGATCAAAATTGGCCTAGACGGTCCAGCACCCTCGTCAACCGCTTGAGCCATTCAAACTTTCTATCAATCTCCGTCAACGCTTGGCTCAAGCGTCAAACAGTTTCCGAGACGGTCAATCATGCTTGATTCAGTCGACTGACTCCAGCTTTTGACCAAAATGGTTGACCGTCTAGGGCCTCCTTTAGAAAGTACCAAATCGCAACAATGTTGTTGCAGCGAAGTCTCCATACGAACGAATTACAAAAATTTGTTCTCGCGCTTTTGATGTTGAGCCGCTTGAAACCATGTCATAGTTAAAATGGTTTGAGCGAGATTGTTCCCTAGTCATAATGGAGACCATATTCAAATTTTATTTTTTGATTTCAGCGTCTGTAAGTAGTATGAAATAAATATTGTAATATTAATGGCGTAGAGATATAGTTATATATGACCAAAATTCTCAGTAATTAAATAAACAAAGCTACATAAGTATGTAACTTGACTCATTTTTCCCCGCCGTACGGCTGAAAACCCTTCAAAACAGCCGGTGTTTTTGCGATTCTGTAAAAATTACTTTGGTGAGTAATAGATTATTTTTTATAAATAGTTGAGAAAACATGCAATCTACATACCGATATTTTTTAAAAACTAAATCTAGGTGCTAGAAGTTCCTAATTTTTTCAATATTCTCCCTCTAGAGCGGACAGCCATAATCTATCCCATGTATAACAGTTTAAATTTTTAGGAAAATTGCTCGAAAAGTAGTTCGGCAAGGGGTTGATATTTTGATATAAATGGAAATATGAGCGTTTTTTCTTATAAATGAGGCCAAAGTCATCAAATTCTAGGTGAAATGATTTTTCGCTCAAACTACCTTAAGCTTATTTTTAACGCTTAATATATCTATGAACAAATAAATCTCATCGTACCCGGTTGGTTTTCTCCCATCGTTTTTATGTCCCTCGTGAATCAAAGTGACAAAGAAGTATAACTAAAGTACATTTCAGGAGCGGGATAGTGCTTCTATAATAATATATTTCTTTGAATGCGGAACCATAGCATCAATAGACGTAATTGTTGTATTCACCATGTTGTTTTAATGGCAACCGGTTTCGCCGGAAAAAAAAGAATAATTTTTAGATTTGGAATGTAGCCTTACAAGCAAAATATTTCCTTGGAAAAGAAGTATACTTGGAGGGAGAGACTATCATAAATGACACGAGAAACTGGCTATTCGAAACGGCATGGTCCTACTTGACGTACCTACCACATGCTAATGGACATACAGTGGCTTTTCTGTCATTCAAATAAAAGCCTTGATTAATATCTTGGGGCAGAAAATATTCAGTGAACACGGTGACTTTATTGTTTTTCCGCTTTCTTTGCTGGCGATGAGAACACACGAACAACCTCTAACTGTAAGATATCCAGAACCGTTCCGTAAGAAAGTTAATTTCTCAGTGAGCATTGCGAATATTATGCATGAATCTTCTACTGCTGACTTCAATGCGCAGATTCAAACAATTTCAACTTGTCTCTGCAAGCCGTTCGTAAAAAATGTTCTCTTATCGGCAGTAATTTCAGGATTGAAAAGACACTAATTATTCTTTTCACAAAATCCTATTCAGCTTGCCTCAAAGGAATTGCAATTTCAAGTCGTACTGAATAATGAGCACGCACACTGTGTGCGCCTGGCTGAGGCTGACTCGTAGCTACGAATTTCGGAGGGCAAAAGTCGGCAAATTTGGTGAGACCTACCTTATCGTTTGGATGTATCTCATTCAAGTTGGTGTATATTTTTTGTGAGTTTGCGAAGCAAGTCCCTTTCACTTGATACATAATTCTTTCACCACCCCCAAACACAATTTTAAAACCTTCGCGGGATGTTTCCTCGATAACAACTGACTTTCAGTTTTTAAAAGAGCTTGTTTTTATTACTGCTTCATCAGAAAGCGGTTTACCTAATTTTTCCTGTTAAGTACATAACATCCTAGTGCAGGTAACATTTTTCTTGGTTTTCCTAGCGACTTAGATCAAGACAACACTTGTTGGATTTTAGCAGTACTACATAATTTTCAAAATAACATCCAATTCCTGAACTTTTCAACTACATCGTAAAACGGAATCTAAGTTATTTTTAAACTGTTGAAACCTCTCTAATTTCATTTTCATATACTTTGGCCGCTATCAAATCAGTTGTTTTGAACTCGGTGCATAAGGTAAAGTAACTTATTTAAATTTTCCGAGGACTTATGTAGAAGTAAGGTCCAATTGCTGGGCAATGTCACACAATGTTTTCAAAACTCAGCAATGAATCTTGAACGCGGCATTATGTCGGTCCAGAACCGTGTCTTTGGATAATATTTCCTCCCGATACTTTCAGATATCTCTACTGTTTCTGTGCTGCAGACAAAACTGTATTTTGACCTGGTTGAGCTACGGGAAGCACCTCATCCGGCCATCGGCTGTGACATCGCTTTTTACGAAAGTTTTGGACGCCAATTCAACTCTGATCTCATATTTATCGTTGAGCAACATTCTGAAGGATATTTCAGCCAATTAAATGCAATTTGACGTCCCTACACGCAAGTATTAAGAGTGTGTTATTAAGAAAATGCAGATGGGCTGTAGCTATTGGTCTGGCGGACGGCGTATAGGGCGCAGAACTTTTGTCATACAGAGAGAACTGACAGAAAGTTTTCCTGGATTCGGGTAAAGGGATTTCTCCGGAAGAGTTTCTCATTTGTTGATACAAAATAACTTTCAATCGAGCACCACTAGTCAAAAGGGCCATTCCAATGGGCACTTGGACCGGCCTTCACGGTATTTTGTATGGTGGCTAAAACTCGTAATGAATGAATTCGAACAAGCAGCTTTCGATACTTGGCCTCCAGACGATTGACACTTCCTGGTTCTGCTGAATTTATTTTATTACTTATTTGCAGGACACGTGATTAGTGAGCCCTCACAATGACGATGTTTCAAGTGGTTCAAAAGCAATTTGTGTGCAAAATTACTGTTTTTTATAATTGACGTCAAAATATAAATCGCCGTTGCTTTCTCTTTCAAACGAGTATTTGTCTTCTGCCATAACTGTTATATGTCCGGAGATACCGAAGAGAAGTCAAACACAAATTTTTGAAAAGCTCATTTTTTTTATACTCCAGTAACTAGGCATCAAATAATAATAATAGGTAATAGTGTTAAGGACATCAGATGCAGAATTGCGAGAAGTATTTTCGAAGAGAAGGGAATTGATGAGGGGGGGTCCGAGATGAGACGTAAAGAAGAGGCTGGAGAAAACTTTAATATGGAGCGTGGCGCCGTATGGGTCGGAAACTTGGTCATTGCGAAGGGAGGATGTGCGTAGACTTGAGGCGTTTGAGATGTGGGTTTGGAGAAGGATGGAGAAGGTTAGCTGGATGGCGAGAAAGACGAACGAGGAGGTATTGGATATGGTCGGAGAGGAGAGGAAGCTTGTGGCAGAGGTTCGGAGAAGGAAGAAGAGATGGATGGAGGAGGTTTGGAGAGGTGAGGGCATGTTGAAGATGTTGATAGACGGGAGAACACTGGGGAAGCGTGGAAGAGGAAGGAAGAGGATAGGAATTCTGGACGAAATAAGAGGAGGTAGAATATATGAAGAATTGAAGAGGGATCTAATAACGGGCCATCCTTAGGAGGGAAAGCGAGACAATGTCTATGAGGTTGGGATGCAGAATGGGGACTGTCCAAGAACCAACCAATCAGCTGGTAGAGTACTTGAATGATAAGTAACTAGGCAACGGACGCATATTTTGCGCAACAATTGGGTACGGCCAACAATGGCGTAAAATGGAATACGTCCGGTAAAATTAGGTCGAAATCGGAGAGGTTAAGGGCAACTCGTAGTTCGAATGGGCGTTGAATGAACCCAATATAATTTATACATAGATAAGGAATGCCTGGGGGCCGGTCATTCGTCATCGTGGGCAATCCTGCGTCATGCAGGAGGTAAAAATTCAGAGGAAGAACGATGCAAATCAACTTTCTATTTTTCGGGAGAGCAGTTTTGATTCTCATTCCTTCCCCCTCCACTGACCCTAAAGCGGAGGGGGGGGGGAGGAGAAGCAGAGGAGATGACCGCGCCCTCTCTCTCTCTGGCGTCTCAATTTCTTTCTCCCACGCGAGATTGAAGCGCTGGCCCTCCCCGAGTCACGAACGAAAAGATTCATTGGGACAACGCATCAACGCTTCTTTCCACGGCGAGAAGGACTATCTTTTCACTTTCAAATATGAATCAATTTAAGATGCGAGCTCTTCCTATTTATTTATTTATTTTTCACAACCACCGATACAGCTTATAAAGCACCATATATCGGAGAAATTAACTAGTAATTATATTTAATTAAAGTAACCGATGTAGTACGTCCACTTTATTTAAAAATACACTACACGTGTTTCAGCTTTATACTAAGCCATCTTCAGGTATGAATTACAATCCAGTTTAGCGGTTTATATGTATACACACACATCCAGTTCAACAGAAGTAGGGGGGAGGAAGGGGGGGGGGAGGAGGAGAGGTTTGGGGGTTAGTTTGGGTTGGTTTGGAGGGGGGAGGAGTGGAGTCATGTTTTGGGTTCTCGGAAGGAGGGGTTTAGGATGGGGGAGTGGCATTCAAATTCAATATTGTTAAAAATTTTATTTTCTTTTTCTTCCTTTTCATGATTTCCCATTGTTCCAAGGCATCCAAACGACGACCTTTGTTTTCAACACTTAAAATGTTCACTTTAAAATCTGTACGGTGGGATTCTTCAATGAGGTGTTTAGCCAAATGGGATTTAAAATCTCTATTAGCCACGGCCTTCCTTTTAGCCCCCCTTAACCTCCCCCTTCCTCCCCCCTACTTCTGTTGAACTGGATGTGTGTGTATATATATAAACCGCTAAACTGGATTGTAATTCATACCTGAAGATGGCTTAGTATAAAGCTGAAACACGTGTAGTGTATTTTTAAATAAAGTGGACGTACTACATCGGTTACTTTAATTATTACGATGTTCCACCAAATCTCACCTGACACCGTTGATTTCATTAGTAATTATATGTAAAAAAATACTTTTTTTAAACCACGCTTATATTCAAGTGTCCTAAAAAGTAATTATCGAGTACCTTGCATTGCATTGCAATGTGCACGTATTCTACAGCTCGAAAATATGATTGTAAAATATATCAGCCTTAAAATTTCGTCGTAGGGAGTGTTAAGTGATTCCTTATCATGGCTGAATCAAAAAATTACCCCGTTGTTCCAGTCATTGTTAACTTGACTGGATTAGCGTACAATGCGGATACTGGTAACATTTTCATTGATATTCCTCTACTGCGGCAAAACCTTGATATCTTCGCAATGATCCAGCGGCTAAGACGAGAGCAGTAGTGGACGAGTCAACACTATCATGGTGAAAATTCTACCCGCTCTCGGGTTACCCGGGACTCGAACCCGCGAGCATAAAGTTAGAAGGAATGGACTTTACCACATCGCCAACGGGATCAGCAATTCATGTACTTTTGCATTACACTCCAATTGTGAAATAATTGGCTCATCATAGGTACTAAATTAAATGAACATTCCTACCAATATTTATTCTGACTCCGGGGAGTTTTCTCCTTCGAGCACGTAGGCACACTATAGGGCGCGCGCTAACCGTGCAACAGAATCATCTACATAGCGACCACTGAACCCTAGTTGAGTGGTCGCTACGTAGAGGACTCTGCCGTGCAAAGTATTGCGAAATTTATTTCCCCCCCCCCCACCCCCACCCCCCAACAACGGAGAAAAAGCTCAATTTTAATATCCTACATTCAAGTTTTGATAAATGCAAATCAAGCACGAGTATTCGGTTTTGACGTGTTGTATGTAAAGTCCTTATTAAAGGTACGTTTTCCAAGGAACAGCTGTGTAACTGGTGTCTAGGTAAGAGTCACCGAGGGAAGGGGAGGGGCAAGAATATTAATCGACCCTCCCCCCCCTCCCAAGAGCTTTCCCTGTTTACGCCCTTGGACTCCAAAGACTGACGTTGTGTCGTCACTTTCTGAATTTGAGGGAAATTAAGTACTGCAAGTGCATCTTAACGTGAATTGGAACACGGCTATAAAGGCCCGGCGACCGGATGCGGCGACGACGAAAAAGCTTCCGGAAGAGAATGCAGCACGCTCCGCATCTTACATTCAACCCAACGCCCAAAGACGGACGCGTCTGGTAGAGATGGTGATTTTTTTAGCATTTTCGAAAAATACGAAAATAATAAGATATTGTCGATTTTTGCAAAATAATTACGATTGTGTTTCAGAAAAAAATACAGACGGGATTATTTTTGATACTTCCGTCAAGAATACTCCCGTCGCATCTTTATTTCATGAATGCGAAATTACATACGTCACTCTCGTTATTGGGAGATTCTTCTGTTTTGTATGTCAGAAAGAAAGTTGAAATTAAATAAATAAAATTACGCTATACATAACATTCATCCATCGAAATCATTAGTACAAATGGCTAACCTATGAACAATTAGTCGATGGTAACTAATATTTTCTGCTTTCCAATATGAATTTTATATTTAGTGTGTTATTAACGTCTAACTCACGTTATCAGCTCTCCGTAGACTCCTCGATCACTAAAATCGACCGACTCGTTCCGGAGATACAAATGAACTGAGCGAGCGCCTTGCTCACACAAGCCCAAATTTATACCCCCCACGCACAGCGTTGTGACGTCACCTCCCAACCCTCTCCTCCGCTCGCGACAAACCATTTCCGGTAGTTGACAAAACGGGCTATCCAATCATAGTTTTAGATATTCTGTAATCCTTATAGTTTTTGCACACGAGGCCCTCGAAAGTACACAAATATTGGTCGCGGCAAAGCCTTACATGACTCCGAGAACGAACCATATGATGTTCATTCGCATTCACATCAAAAAATTAACAAAAGGCAACTGCTGACAAGATGCTTTGACTTAGCAGGACCTAAATTGTATTGTTATTTTTCTCTACTTTCTTCATTATTGTCTCACTGGATTCTGGATATCACAATCTATGTAAAGTCTTATGTTTTCCCGGCATATAGCGTCATGGAAGGCTATTCGGGTTTGCCACCGGGTCACTCCTCTCATTGCTGCCGACGTTTCGGAACTCGAGTCGAGATCCATCCTCAGGGCTGATGATGGATCTCGAGGATGGATGGATGAGAGGAGTGACCCGGTGGCAAACCCGAATAGCCTTCCATGATAATCTATGTAATTTTTTCATCCAATATCTACTATTATAATCATCTACATCTACGAAGTACAGTGCAAGCCACTAGGATGGGTGGCACGGGGTGATTCCACACCAGGCATGCAGCACTCGTCCCAGCACAAATAAGAACCTCGCACGCTCCCCCGGCCGCTAGGCGCAGCCCAAAAAGCAGTCCAACAGGAAACTGGGAGAGTGATAAGTAAATGAACATGCAAACATGCAGAACAATGCTATACACACATCTAGTGGTTAATATTACTCATACTGTTAATTTATGAATGCTACGAGATGCTACTTCAGGCAGAGATCAAAATAAAACAATGCCGGACAAATCAAGCGGTGTGAAGTGTTAGTAATGATGTTGTGTTATTAAGAACAAGTGAAGATTCTACTCTACCTATTGAGGGTGGGAGTTTCATATGATTGATCTATCGTAACTATTATGATCCCTTATTGTACGTGGGAAAAATGACATTTTAAATCCATCGGTTCGGCAGTCAATTTCCTTTATTTTATTCCTGTGATTGCTTCTACCGTAGTACGTTGGCTCTAGCAGTATACGAGTATGATGAACGTCTGGCAAAAAACTGTTTGCTCCGAACTTGCGAAAAAGATTTAACCTGTATTTTTCCCTTCGATCAGTTAGAGTTTCCCACCCCAATTCCTTCAACAATTCGGTAACACTGCTAAGTTTATCGTAACAACTTTTTACAAATCTTGCTGCTCTCCGCTGTATTCGATCTATTTCAGAGATTAGTCCTACTTCGTAAGGGTCCCATATGCTAGCGGAAAACTCCAAGTGAGGTCTCACGAGTGAAAAATAACATTACTTTAACCTTCTCGTCGCATTTTCCTAATACTCTTTTGATATATCCCAATTTGCGACGATCATCTAGATTAACAGATAGCTACAGCCAAATTATACGAGATGAAAGCAAAGACTGTTACAATACTATTTTGTATAAATGTAATGATTTACTTCGTTTATTTTTTGTATCATAGATTATAAAAACATTAGATCGCATAAAATTGTTAATGTTGTAATTTTTGTAACATTTTCGTAAAAAAATAAACTTTTTCCTCTTCTTCTGAAAAAAAAATCTACTTTCACCGATTGAGGATGCCGTTACAACTTGAACCTTAGTTTTGCTGCATTGACGCGCAATCCTATCCCACACTTAATCGGCCGAACCGCTCAGTTTGTATTTACACCCCAGATAGATATTTTCACGGTGCATATAAATATTAATTTCAGATTACTCGGGCGTCAGCAGAGATTCTTTGCTTGGTGGTGTAGGTAAGACCTACATATGTTGCGCTACAACACGTGGAGTCGCGGATAGCACACAGAAATGAGAGACTTCACAGCTCTTAGTTGCATCATCGATGGAATCACTCATGCGGCTCTCGACGTCACCCGAGGTGATACATTGAAGGGTGGAGTGGCCGTCAAAGACGTCATAATCGTCGTCCGAAAACAAAGCACTGAGTTCAATCGTAAGTTTCGTTGATGCAATTATGTCTACATTTCTGTGTCTCCTCCGCGTTCTTCGATTTTACCGACAACAGTCTCGTCAGTAGGGGCTTTCCATTCAAAGTAAGTGTTTATAAAAGTAAACCTATTATCACAGAGTAATTAAAAACATCACAATATGAATGTTTGCCTTCTTTACTGAAAATCAACAACCTTGACAACAATCACCGATGTCATAATCAATGTTCTTTTGTTGTTTAGCGCACATCATCTTTGCTCCCCTTTGTTTTGAAGTGCGCTACCTAGTGCGCAGGGTCTGAATAACGAATGGAAGGCAAGTGCGCTGTTGTGTTACGAAGAGATTAGCGCACTGGAGCGAATGGAAGGCACACAGTGTTCCCACGGGTCCCGTCAGGTCGACATGACAATCAAGAATAGATATCTTGGAAGATCAACGTTCGAAACAAGGCGAATGTCAATGTTTACTTCACTGCACGGAGTCCACGCATTTAAGTGCTTTTAGGAGGGGTAGATGGCGGATAAGGATAACATGTAAATCATTTGGGGTTGTCTTGGGGATGAGAGGGCCAGAGAGTGATTAAGGTAATATTGGGAGCTAGTGGTGCGCTAATCACTTCGTAACACAACAGCGCACTTGCCTTTCATTACTTACAGACCCTGCACACTAGGCAGCGCACTTCGAAACGGATCGGGAGCAAAGTTGGTGTGCGCTAAACAACAAAAGAACATCGATTATGACATTCGTGATTGTTTTCAAGTTTGTTTATTTTCAGTAAAGGCACAAAACATGCATATTGTGAGGTTTTTAATTACTCTTGTGATATAAAGCTAACATTTTTAAATACATATCTACTTACTACGAACGAATTGAACAAATTTAAACTAAACTTTCGGTCGTGACTGCTGTTCAACCACAGAATGCTACCTACCGGTAGGTTAAAAAAACATTTCGCCAGCGCACATCGTTCCATTCAACGTCGTTCGTATGCGCTAAAGTGCGCTGATGTATTCCGATGTGCGCAGTACTTCAACACCTTGAAATGGAAAGCTCCAATCGTTAAGGGTGGTTGATGGTAGGGAGAACCAGGGCGATGGAGGGTGGTGGATGGAGGAAGGGCTGGTGCGGGGTTATTGGGAGGTACCGAAGGAGGGCGACAGCTCCCGGTGGGGAAGCGCATTTCATTCAGGAATATCGTTCGGCGTCTCCCATTTCTCTTTTTCGAGAAATTCTTGACACACTTAAGCCAATGACGGTTGTCCCGGCAAATAGACTGGAGGAAGAGATCTCGAGTTTCCTACCGGGTAGCAGTGTTGTTCCGCAAAAAAATATATATGTTAAACAACACCGAAGGAAAACCAGAAATCTCTTTCTCCACTCTTCAGGTCGTTTCAAACGAGCCACTTAATCATAATCGCCGCTTTATTGCATGGTCTGATGTCTGGATGAAATCTGGATGGATTCTGAAAATTCCGTCGTGTAAAGTGGAGAACCGCTTGAACGACTGCGCAAATGAATGAACGAAAGACGGGAAAATAGCCCGTGCTCTGATTCCGTGCCGCGTTCTTGCGATCTCTGCACATCTAAGGGCACAAAAAAGTGCCTTGTGTAACACGGCCCTTTGGGCGGGGGGAGTGGGACTAAAGACCGTTTTACACGATGCTTATTTCAGTACTGAAAATCTAACTCAACTCATAGCATGCTTAAAATCGTACCGCGTAAAGGGTGTGATCGCATCCAATCACGGAATCGAATTATATTATCAGTACTGAAAAGAGAAATAAGTGCGATACTTATTTTCCATCCGATTCTTGGATCCGACGACCAATCACAGGCAAGCAGGCAAGTCGATCGTTTCGAGAGAATACCGGTGGAGACGCTGGAGTCTACCAAAATAACAAGGCCAAAATAATCTCTCGAGGAATTGTTCAGAAATGTTGAAAACCGTACAATCATTTCGCGATTCCATGATTTCGCTTGAATATGCCAAAACAAGCAGTTTATTTACATTGCGTAGTACAGCGAATGCCCTAACAACGCCATTGCGCACTGAAATCATATCCTGCAAACAAATGCTCGAATATCGAATTCGATTTAAGTCCCGAATTTGGTTTCGAGTTTTCGCCACTGATTTCAGTATTGAATTCAGTGCTGACCTAAGCAAACTGTAAAACGGCCTTAATCCTCTAACAGAAAATGAACTCGATTTTTATCCGTCCAACTGCAGCGTATCGTATTTCAATCGAGAGTGACTCAGAAGTGAATCCCTCTGCAATGAAGCCCCATGGCATGGAACGCCAAGAGAGGGGGCATCGACCTCCACCTGACAAAGCGGGCAGCGCGACGCAAGGTCGAGAGGGCAAGAGTGACCCCGTGATCTATACGACCATTCCCGGCTCTCTTTCCGGGAGGCGTCGCGGCGGGAAACAACTGCCGATCGCTGCAACACCGACGCGTCGAGAGTGACATTGGAGGGTGACCGTCAACCGAGAAGATTACGCACGGAAATGAACGGATTCTCTAGCGCAAAATAATTGCAATGCACACCCTAAATACTCCATGTAATCCCTAGATTCAGAATAAAATAGCGAGTTTAACAAACCAAAACTGGGGGGTTATTTTGTAATCTCACTAAATTGAGAATACGTCAGAAAATACGGAAAATTTCGTCAATTTTCGTAGTTCAACTCCTCCACCCAGGCGGTGTGACCATCTTCGGCTCTCAAGTGGTGAACTGCCGGTCTATTTACTTGACTCACCCGCTCTTTCGACTCCTGATCCGTATCTTTCAACTCTTGATCCGTTTCATTTTCCTCCACCTTTCATTAGTTCCATCTCACCTGTCGTAAGGAACGTGAAATGGAGCCACCATTGGACCTAGGTCGATCGTGACCCGATCATTAAGAGAGCGAAACGGATTTCCCGCCTTCCCGCAAAGAGTCATTAAAAAAAGGCGAGATTACAAAATAACCCCCCCCCCCCCCTGTTGACATTCACGATGTTTTAATGGTTCTTTACGAACGAAATTTATTTTCGATTGTATCTGCGAAAGTTGATTGAACTCTAGTTATACGTAGCTTTTCATTCAAGATGGTGAAGTTGGCGCAGATCGGAACACATCGGAGCAATGTAAAATGAGCACAGGCGAAACATTCGATAATCAGTTGATAGGTAGCATTCCGTAAGTATACAACTGTCACGGTCGAATTATTTGTAAATAGTCGTCGAAGATTTTCACAACAGAGTGATTAAATACTAAGCATTACCTACCCATTTTCGACCATTCTGAAAATAAGCACCGAAACAACAATTGCAGGTGCAATTACCAAAGTTTTTTTCTTGTCAATTACACTCCAACTAATTCCACCAATGCTCCCTTTTGAAGTGCGCTGCCTAGTTCACAGGGTTTGAAAGGAATTGAGAGCAAGTCCGCGGTAGTAGCGATAAGCGCACTATAGCGAATGGAAAGCTCCCATAACTATATCATAACGATTTCCAAGAAGACATAAGTAAAGACGGAACGACATACTGAAATAGCGTCGGAAAAAACGTGCAGGCAATCTTCCAAACGAAGAAGACTAAGTTAATCATAACAAACATCGTTCAGTTTCAATGACGCCTGAACCTTCCATATTTACCGGGGAACGGAAAGTTCATAAACAAAATACACGGATAAGATATTTCATATTCGGCACGAATTTTCCAAAGCATAACCTCGCCTTTGAATCGAACCTCATATTCCGAAAAATCGCAACTTTTTTAAATTATGCTGGTTAACACAATAAATACTAACTGAAACTCCTTTTAAGCAAAAAAGGATTACATTTCTTCAGAAAAAGATAAGTTTTTCGTAAATATTATTTAGCCGGTTCGAGAGGAAACCACCAGACAGCCTAAGGACTTCGTAAAGGTCCTCAACTCCTTAAACATCATTAACTTCACAAAGACGGCGTAAAATGAAAAATTCCACCAATATTGCGGTGCCCATCCCATACAAGTGTATATAATTAAAATATTTAGCATTAATAGAGAATCCACTACAACTTATATACCCTAAGATTTTCTACACTTCACCGCACACTAACTCCAGTTTTCAAGTCACTACTCAAGTACTACATAGATAAATGACCCTACAAATAAGAGAAATTTCTTAGAAAGAACTATACTAATCAAGAACGTTTCACCACACAACCAGAACGATAACAGTCTTAAATCGCATAGGCACGTCACTAAGAAATACAAAAGCATAATAACACAGTAATTATAGCTTCACTAATACCGAATACATCTTCCAATGACAAAAAAAGCAACTGAGGCGAATAATTCCACGCGCATGCAACCTTTCTCTTTAAAGGCGCTCCCGAAGGAAAGCTGCAGAACGTCCTTCCTCATCCCCCTTTCCTAGCAAGCGTTTCCTAACTTTTAGGCAACCCAATAAACACGTGCGGAAAATTCGGAGAAAAGAAAGAGGAGTTTCATGAAGGCCATATTTATAGGGCAATCATGAGAGTACGGTGGCTGGAGTACTGGCTTTCCACACCACGGGATCGGGTTCATGTCCCGGGAATTATGGGGATTCTCTTATGGAACCCCAAACCCTGCTTGGAGGTTATGTGAGCGAAGCGAGCCCTTTGGAAGGTTAAGGACGTTGGAAGCGAAGCTCCCTTGCCTTTTGGAACCTTTTGGGACCCTTCAGAATGTAATTAGTCGTCTGCGAGCCTTTTATAAGCTTTAGGACGTTAGGTACGAAGACCCCTGGCGAGCGGAGCGAGCCTTTGGAACCCTTAGGACGTTGGGGATGAAGGCCCATGGCGAGCAAAGCAAGCCTTCTAGGACTCATAGAACGTTGGAAACGAAGCCCCTATCGAGCAAAAAGGGTCTTTATCGGCAGGTGGCCTCCTATCGGCGCATTATAAAGGCCCTTATGAGGGCCAAATGTGGCGAACCGGAATGGGGGTCCTAGGCGAGCGAAGCGAGTATACCTACATATATACACATTTAAGCACACAGCATGGGAAAGAGATAGAAACACACAAAAGGAGGAACACATGTTTTGGTGGGGAAGATGAAAATGAGTCGAATTCGAACAGAACAAAATTTCACCTCGCACGGGATACGAACCCGGATCTTCCGACCATCTTACCCGGTTCTGGGATCGTAAAATAAGGCAAAAATGTTAAATAAGTATTTGCTAGTTCAAAAATACAAAAGAAAGACTAACATTAAAGTTGTCTCATTTCAAGTAGTAATGAAAAAACGAATCTACTTGATAAAAGCATAGGTCAGTAGAAGACGACGGCTAAAAGCGCAGCCCCATCGATGCGTCGAATATGACGTCAAAGTGAGGATCCTCTAGCGCCATTCGAGTCGAGTGCGAGCAAATACCTACGTCCGGTTTCTCTCAATTCCTTTTTTCATTCAACACGTGATTAAATTTCTACAAACCTATAAACACCAAATCCTTGATGTTGAAAATATCGTTTCCCACAGACACGCTGATGATGAGGGCCAAACGGGCCGAAACATTACGACGGAGGGTTGGTAAACACAGAAGATATTTTGAAATTAGGAGTGAGCACTATCTCAAGGTCACCAAGCACCTTCCTAGTAACGGACTACGAAAGGTCAGTTTCTCCGTGGGAAGTCCGCGCGTGGAGAACAGAATACGAATAACTGGCCTCATCACAAAATTATAAATTGCTCAAGGAAAAGTTATGAAAGAACATCTGATGCGATACACCAACACCCTTATTTTTCTCAGCAAAACCGCGGCCAACATACACAAGTAGCAACAGAGCAAGACACTAAGGTTCGGTTTTATATAATGGCTGGATAACTTTAACCGCAGGATGACGTGCCCATTACGTTGACTTGAATTTAACCGAGGGTTCGGGTTTTATATATTAAATCAGAGTTGACGTAAGTGTTATCGATGGGAGAAGGTATTACTTTGGTAACACAGGACTTAGTTTTCCACACCAAGAAAATGTTTAACCAAAGTTTATAAATCCAGGCTTAAGGCACTCCTTTAACATACAGTCCACGTTCATCATCGTTCCTTTCCCAGTTCATTTTTGCAAAATACCACAAAGGAAAAAATATTCGCCTTTACCGGAACTCGAACCCTGATCCCTCGATACCTCGCCGAGTGCTTTAGCCAGTTCATCTACATCTAAATACTACCCCACAAGCCGCCTCAATAGGCGTGTGGCGGGGGGTGTTAGGAGTTTAGGACACCAGCCGTTTACATATAAAAAGGAAACACTCTAATGAAATTACGCCTAGCATTTATTAAAGTCCCTTATTGTTCGGGGGAAAACGAATTCCCATACCTATCCGTTCGGCAAAATATCTCTCTTAATTTATCCTTTCTGTTGGACCTGGAAATATAGTGGGGTTCTAATAGGATTTGGGCCAGGTTATATCCAAACTATGAAGACAATGAGGTGTACAAAATTTTTCACAGATTTTGAGGATACCGGGACTAGCCACGGTGATACCTAACACGGAGTCACCCGCAAGTGCACATAAGTGAGAAACAGAGGAAAAACCTTGCGGGCTGTGGCGCTGAGCGGACACTTCGGATAAAAAGTACGGACAACGAAACCAAAACAGACCTATCCAGTACATGGGGAAGGTAGAAAGTACATAAATATATTTTTACGGGGAAAAAATTATATTTATACGGGAAAAAAATTATTGCGAAGTATTGAAGTGAGTTTGAGCCATGTGAAGCCATCAATTGTGATGCATCACAAAATACTACAATGTTTTAGAACCAGGTGGATTGGTCACACCCAAAGGCACAATGGATTTATAATTGAAGGAAAAACAGAGGGAAATGTCCCGAGAGGACGGCCGAGAAATAAGTACAAGACCAAATAAAGAAAAAGGTAGACAAAGATAACTACTAGTACCTTCAAAAATTATGCTATGAGGATGCTTGTAATTAGAATACGTTGATCCGTCAGTTCTTGCAGCTCGAAAATTAATGTTTTACATCAAGGGCTCCAATGCAATGGGGAAAATTCCAGTGTCTTTCGCTATGCCTTCCCATTCTGTGGCAGTATTTAGTACCTAAAACAAATTCATGAGCAATAAAACAAGCTGCTATCGCTAAATACTTCAAAGTGTCTGAAAAAAACTTATGTTTATCTTGCAGTTGCATCTACCCAGTCAAGAACAAGTATTATTCGTTTGTTTGTACTTACTAAAGTTTTTTGAGGATAGAAATAGCAAATGCCGCATAAGTTAGAATAGCATATTAAAGGTAGGCATTAGCCACTTATTCACCTTCAATAATTCGTCCTTAAGGGCTTCATAAATTGCTGTGCACACTTCAGGAACGAACAAAGAAATAGTCTTGTGAGCAATACTGGTTGAGTATTGAAGGCTCTTAAAGGATTCGCCGGTCGCCAAAAATTTCAGCGTCACTGCAAGTTTGTGCTTGGCGGATACGCATTGCCAACACACTACCTTTTTTTGAAATCCTCGGATGTATTAACTCAATTAAATTTCTTTCGCTCATTTTTAGGTAGTTTTTAAAATCTTCCGGGTCTTCCGTCCTTAACTCGTTGTGTAGCAATCTCATCAATCATTCATTTTGCCTCCTGCGAATCCACTTTCTCGTCCTCACCCTCCGACGATTTATTTGTCTCAGAAGTTGAATATCAACGCCTAAAACAACCACTGCTAAACCTATCCAGGAACATTAATATGGTTTTTATCCATGTAATACACTAAAGAAATGTTTGACCACACACGACAACATTTGGGAAAAGTCTGATAGCGTTGCTATTTCGTTTCTGCCTTGTCTTTTATCCGGCTCAAACGCTTCAACCTCGTCTTTGAAGTCTTTGATCGTGTGAAAGTCCTTTCAATTATTATTGATCAAGCATTCTTGAACTGCTGTCTTGAATCATCTTTGACGCGGTTTGACGTTCAATATTTCATTTTCAAGTAAAATTGAGTGGTGTGAAACGGGCTTAAGCAATCGGCGTTCACATTTTCGCTCCCCTTCACGAGGTAAACATTGAACTTAAAAGGTGACAAGCGCAGTAACCATCGACCAATTTTGCCTAACTGTCGAGGCTGCCGACTCATCCACGACAAGGCTTGATTATCGGTGCGTAGGTCGACTTCCCTACCATGAAGGCACTGATTGAATTTTTCCACTCCGAATACGACTGCAAGGCATTCCGCTTCGTATGTGGAGTATTTTTGCTCACTTTGACTTAATGTTCTGCTCGCAAAAGCCACTGGCGCTAGATTTCCCTCTACACGTTGAGAAAGGACGCCAGCCACCGCATTGCGCTAAGCATCGGCGTGCAATACGAACTTGTGGTTAAAATCGGGAATGCGAAGTACCGAGGGAGAGGCAATTTTTAACTTTAGCTCGTCGAACGCCCGCTGTTCACTTTCTCCCCTTTGGAACCGGGCATTTTTCTTCTTCAATGCGTTCATCGGCACCGCTAAAACCGAGAACTTGGGAATAAACCGGGCGTAGTAACGACACATTCCCAGGAACCTTCTCGCTGCCTTCAAATTGGTGGGGGCGGGAAAAGAATATATCACCTCCGCCCTCTCAGGGTCAATGCCTTTGCCCGAGACTATGTGGCCTAAAAATTTTATTTCCTTCTGTGCTACATGGATCTATTGGGAGTTGACCGTTAACTTAGCATTCCGTAATCGATTAAGAACCTCCCTTACGTGTAAAAGGTGATCTTCATAAGTTTTGCTGTAGACTACCACGTCGTCTAAATAGCTTATTACAAATTTGAATTTTACGACCCCCAATATATTATCCAGCAGCCGAGACAACACCTGGCCCCCGGTACACACTCCCAGTGGCGTACGCAGAATTGACTTCTGGGGGGGTTTGGATTTCTGGGGGGTTTTGATTTCTGGGGGGGATTGGCTTCTTGGGGAGGGGTTTAATTAATATTTATGTGCATCATCATAAAATGATATTTAGATTATTATTCACTAAAATAATAATAAATTAAAATTCTCTTTTCGTTAAGACAATTCAACTATATATTTCAGCCCAATAAGAAAAATTCTAAACGCCAGTTCAGGTAAACGAACGAAAAAGAATTCAGGTAAACATGTTATTGGGGGGGGGTTTAAACCCTAAAGCTCCCCCCCCCCCCCCCCCCCCCCACCGTCCGTGCGCCGCTGCGACACTCCGAACGGTAACCTTTGGTATTCGTACTTATCAACCAAACGGGGTGACGAACGCGGTAGCTTTTCTGCTATTCGCGCTTAGGGGGATCTGATGATATGCCGAATTTAGGACGAGAACTGTGAAATAACGTGCCCCTCCCAAATGCAAGTATGCGTTCTCTACCTTCGGCAAGGGGAAAGAATCGAATACAATTTTTTTATTTAATTTCCTATAGTCTACCACCAATTGCGATTTCCCGTCCTTTTTCGGTACCAGAAAAGCTGGACTAGCATAAGCCGAATTAGACTCTCTAAGCACACCCTTTACCTTGAGGCCGAGTATTTGGACTCTCATTTCTGCGACTTTCGGAGGACTATATTGGAAGGGAGGGGAGCGCACGGGTTCCGTATCCGTCAGCGTTAAGTCGTACTCGAGGAGGTCGGTCAAACCCATCTATCCGTTAAAACGTCGGAGAATCCTTCCTTGTAGTGAAGGGGGGTCAAAACCATCTCTCTTCCTCTTACTGGTAAACAATATGAGCTTAGTCTTATCGGGGTTCACCGTCAACCCTGTTTCGTTGCACCAGACCATGGTCCTGTCTAGGGCTTTTTGCGTAACTCCGGAGACGGTGTCAAGGTATTTGCCGGCCGGCCGGTGTCAAGGATCGCCACATCATCTGCATACCCTTGAGTGTAGGCTCCAGCCTTGTTTACCCTTGTGATGAGCTCATCGATGACCAGGTTCCACAAGAGTGGAGATAGTATCCCCCCTGTGGGTAACCTCTGGTCATGGCCACCTCCATCGTGCTGTCCCTTAGAACAACCTTGACAGTTCTTTCTTCCAACATGTGTCTGATCTAACTCACAATGTGTGAGTGAACCCCATGTCTCCTGGCTGCAAGGCAGATTTGGTCGAAGGATGTATTGTTGAAGGCTCCCTCTAACTCCGGGCTTGGGGTTGGGCTAACTCCGGTAGGAATTTTCGAGATACCATCGCTCTCCGAGACGTCTCTTACCGGGTATAAAGGGAATCTTAATGTCGGGGAAAAATTAAAAGAAGCACATCGATTCACGACATTTTGAACAAGGTCAGCCCTAGCCATGAAATCTACACAAAATACAATCGCGTAAGGACATTCGTGCACAACGAGGAACTCTTGGTTCCACGAATAACCGCTTATTTTTATGTGCAATTTAACAGATTCTTGGATGGTTACGCGCGATGAATCGAAAATGACACAGTTTATTCCCTCCGCGCTGACCTTAACCGATTTATGAGGGAGTCTTGCAACAAATGAACGGAACGCGCCGGAGTCTAAAAATCCCTTAGAAGCCACACCATTAACTTCCGCAAGTATTATGGGGGAAGTCTGAAGTATATGGTCATCCACCCGGGTTGCCAGTGCCCTCCCCTTGCCGCGTCGGAATTCCGTGGGCTTTATTTCCGCGCGGCGGGGGCGTATGTGCATTGAAAATTGCGTCGTGTGAAGCGGTGAACTGCTAAAATTCACGCGCAAATGCATGCAACGAGAGATGGGAGAATAGACCCTGCTCTTATTCCGAGCCTGCATTCTCGCATTATGAAAACAGATGCTACTTCAAATTGTGCCTTGTCTAAAACGGCCTTAACGACGGATGCTAGGTGGTCCACAGTCTAAAGTCTCATTTGACGGACGGAGTATTATTCCGTGAAGTGTTCTCCGCATTTCACCCCAGATAAGGAACGGGATTCACTGAAAAATTTCCGACACTGGGATTCAAAGCCGGACCCTCGGGATGGTAAATCATTACTTTAGTCACCACACCAACCCTTGCTTAAAAGGTCTCCATTTCTTCCGCGATGAAATAGAAGAAGACCACAGTCCACTACAGTAAAGGCGAGTCGGTCAACAAACAGGAGTGCATTCAGGGAGCGAAATTAGTGCCTACCGTGCCGGCAAGTGCAAGATTCACTCCAACCGGTGAACTAAAACAAATGACTGGCATGCTCATTGGTGTTTGTGTCGCCGTGCGTGGTTTGTGTGAAAATTAAACTCAGAACTAAATTATTATCTGTAGAATAACACTTTTAAATTCACTATTGATATATGCATTCATAATGTTATTAAGTTATTATTAAAAGAAACGATTTCGGGCGTAACTTTGTGGAAGTATTTCATAGTAGGAAAGTTAGATAAATTTTCAACACAGCTTTATCCGTATGTAATTTTATTTTTCACGACCATGGTTTCGTTACAGTCACCTGAAGATGCTGCTCTGTAACGAAACCATGGTCACAAAAAATAAAACTACATGTGGAAAAAGTTATGCTGAAAAAAGTTATTATTATTTTATGATAATAATTATTTTTGCAAGATTTTTATTCTTTTTTTTCTAAATAACATTTTGTTTGGTTGTTATCAACACATATTTCTCCTTTAATCTTTGCTTTGATATTTATTTAAATTTCTTTGCTTTCCAAGTTATTCACAGGGCAAGAAATCTCGACGAACCTAAACCTGAGGGATTGATTGATGGTAAGTGTAGGCGAGGGCCTTCTGGAGCCTTCCTGGCACTCAAGACCTTTTTGGTCCATTGTGCCATCCCACATTTAACCTGCCTGCCACTTGCAGACAGGGTACAAGAGCACCACGGTAGAGGTATGAAGGAGGGGCCAACCTTCCCGGTAAAGGTATGGAAGGAACTACCTCCCTCCAATCTTCTCGGTCTGGGAAACATGAGGGAACTTAAGATTCTAAAAAGACATGGGTAAGTCTCACAGGCGAGTTTTATATGTAGATGCACCTACCCCTTTATCTGTCTGCCTCCTTGTGTGATTCGTCTGGGTGCGACGCGATGGCTTGGTAGCTCCGGGAGTTCGTCCCAATGTCCACACGCCGCGACGGGCGTCACTTTCGATTCGTCCACGTGGGTCGACCCAAGAGGAACACGAGCACAACAAGGCGAGCACACACTCGGAGACGAACAACAACACAACGAGAGCACGCAAATTGGAGAAATGGAAGACACAGTGAGAGAGACGTGGAGGACGTACACGCGCTCGTGAGAGTGGCAAAGAGTTGAAGGCGCGCGCGCGCAGAGTCGATGGCTGTGCTCCCGGCTTCCCCGCGGCGGATGGACGAGTGAGAACGACTCAACCCCGGAAGGAGAACTTTCTCATCTCGTCCGGAGGAGGAGTGGAGCGGAGGAGGAGGGTGGACCGCAGAGGCAACATAACCCCCGAAAGGAAATCCCCTTCCCTACACAGTTAAAAAAAAAGAAACTCCGAAAACCTTCTCTCCTTTAATGAAACAGGAAAATAACACGGGGGCCGTCCAGCATCTCTCGCGAGAGAGACCGGACACGCCGGGGAAGATTTCGACACACTCCGCCAGACCTCCCTCCCCCTACTTCACCGAATCAGGGGGGACGGGGCTGTGGAAGGGGATGGCTGGACGACCGACGCCCCCTTCCCCTCCCGCCAAACCCCACTTGCAAATACGACGCCCACCCCCCAAGCAGAGAAGAAAGAGGATAATCGAGGATATTTTACCAGAAAAACCATCTCCGCAAAAAGCTAATTCACTCCATAATCAATTCTCATAAAAAGTCATCTTCTAAGAAACAAAAATCCATCAATACAACTAACCTCTCTAAGCATTACGACATCTCAGTATTTTAGTATTATTTTTGTTTAACGTGCTTCGACGGCTAAGGTCATTTCGCACTTACTGTCTGCCACGTGCAGACAGGAGCAAGAGCACTCGGACGAATCGGAGGATCCCAACCCAACGATGCTTAACTTCGGTGACTGATCGGGAACCGGTGTTTCCATCGTGACAGGCCGTTGCCCACGACATCTCAGCATCGTGGAGTTATTTAAACAAAAAGGTCTATCAGAACAAAAAGCAAGAGTCTTCAAAAATACGGATTATAAAATAGCACCAAGAAACCATAAAACACCAAACAAACTCATATATTCGAAATTAAAATATGAAACTCCTAAGGAACAAAAAAGTAACGTCAGTTATTCCAATAGAATAAATAATATTTCATGTTATGTAACCATTGTGACAATATGTAACTTACTTAGGCCAAACATCCCAATACCTCGATTATTTGGAAATTATTTCCAAATTATCCCTATGTGGTTCCACCAAGTTAAGCCTGAAAATTTGATATATATCCCAATATCTGAAAAATTGAATCTCCCTGCATAAAACTTCAATAAAATCCAAGATTCGATTATGTTCACGGGTAAATCATGCCATAAAATATTACCACACATTTCATTTCCAACTCACAAGAAATAATAGATTTAAAACCTGCCCTAACTAAAAGATAATTTAATGGAATGGTGATCAACACAAAATCAATACTTCCTGCAATAAAAAACAGACATCGCCGAATTAAGTAAAATTTATTATTACCTACGTGCTATTTCATAAACTTGATATGTTATAACCATGGATACTAGAGTTATAACAACACTTAAGGTGGTTCCACCGCAACCGCGTGAGTCAAAACTAATAATAAATTCCACTGTTTTGTTTATTCGGTTATAAACCCACACCTTAAGTGATGCCATGCGTTATCTATTGAAAACCAAAATTAAGTGCCAATATATGCATATTATTCCAAGAATATGTTAGTGAACACTTTTTTCCAGCCATTGGAGCCGTATTTTGACTTCAATTATCGCATTGATTAGCTAGTAACTCAAAAAACAAGGTAGTAAGATGCTTATATTTTATTTTTATCCAATGTCTTTGGAGTTTTCCCTTCTTATTTACAGTTTTCCGCGAAAATGGCATTTATATTTCATGGAAAAATACCATTTTTCCTCGTGTCTCACCCATTCTCCCATTTATCACCATGTTTTTTTTTCAAATGCAATATGCTGGAAAAATAACGCGGAAAAGTAGGATTTTATTATCCACATCAATCAGAGGATACATTTTACTGGAAGTTACCAAAATATGAATGAAATTACATTAACGTAATTTTACGTCAGAGCCACCTTAATTTTATTTTGATTTTTGAGAGCACCTAAATTTATAACAATTACTAAACAAACAATAAATAGCAACGAAGGTAGTGCGTGCCCACTGCACTGGCATGATTCAACAGCACTACTCCATTATACAATAAATTCAGAAGGAACTCTCTCTGAGGTAATGTGTTAAATCATATGTATCAAAACATTTTTACATAAATATTTATAAAAATTGTAAACCTTATTGAATTTATGTACAATACGCGCAATTTATATTCATTGTAGCCCTGAAGAAGCATGTATAAAAAATGCGAAACGTCGGCAAAGATAATACATAATGTAAAATGAATGGATCTATATCTCCAGATAGAAAAAAAAATTGGGTGTGCTTAGGACCACACGCTGGAAGTGAAAACTTCTTTGACCGATTTATATTCCCAAATAAATCTGAATAAAAAAGGAGAATAAGGTACAGTAATTTTTTTAAATGAATATTCCATTTATGTAAATTTTATTTTTTGTTGACAAAATAGGTATTTATCTGACAAATAGGTATTGTACATGCGTCTGAAAGGTATAAAACTCATTTTTATCTCTTATGTTCATTATACTTCTATTCTTATTATTCTAACTAAAAATTCTCATCATCATTGGTTACATCTTCAATCACCATTTCCTCATTTTCATCATTTTCCCGCATGCTATTTTCATTATTCTCATGAATAATTTGACTTATTTCACTACTATTTCTACAGAATTCTAGGAAAGAAACTATTGGCTTGTGACAACTAAAGTAACTAATAACCTTTGAATTTCAAGAGATCGGTAAAGAATACGAACAGAGAAACATGGTACGCGATTTTAACGGTGCACTTTTACCGCTTACCGCTTGTCCTACCATCTGGTGGCAGTTATGCGCACTGTTAGGACAGCGGTGCTGCCGTCTTTCGACGGTATTGGAACTACATCGCCGAAGCAAAAAGTGCGGTACGGTACGTGACGCGAGTTTGCTCTATTTCCCCATGCCAAAAGTGGCCAACGGGCCAAAAGAAGTTTTCACTTCAAAAAAATAATTAAGAAAGAGGATGTACGAGGGTGGGACTCGCCAAACGCATTCCCCGGAGGTGCTTGGTGTGGTTTTGTTTGTCCCGCCGCGCCGTTTTAGCTTCGATTGCGTGATCAAAACTGATGATCACCATCGGGCATTAACCCGAATATTGATTGGTTGCAGCAGAGCGACGCGACGTCTCGCTGGCCCTTTCGGGCCAGGCGGTGATAACCACCTTATTACTTCTTACACCGCAGTGGAGAGGGTATCCCCGCGTCCTGTCTAAACTCCTTTCCCCTTGCGGTCACGAACAAAGAGGCCTCCCTCCTACCATCAAGGAGTTAGGATTCCTTGGCAGGTCGCCGAGGGTATAGCGACCCCCTCGTTCGTTTGTTCATTCCCCCTCGTTCGTTTGCCCATCGGCGTCGTTGACGGGCGACCCAACACCACCCTCCGCACCGATCAACCCTCTGGCACTCGCAAATCCGGCCAGTTAAGGCAGTTTGAGCGAGATTCAACTTCGACTAGAATTTGATGAATTTGACCTCCTTTAAAAGAAAAAAAACTCATCTTTCCAATGATATCAAAATCTTTTGCCGAATTACTTTTTGAGCATTTTACCTAAAAATATAAGTTGTTTTACATGGGATAAATTACGGCTGTACAAACCAGAGGGAGAATATTGAAAAAATAGGATATTATAAAATCTAGATTTCGAAAAAAATAACGATATTTATGTATATTTTCTCAACTATTTTCAAAAATTAATCAATTATTCACCGCAGTACGTTTTACAGAATCGCAAAAAAAACCTGTTGTGAAGATGCTTTCGCCGTATTGCGTGAAAAAATGAGTCAAGTTAGAGTCTTATTTAGATATAATTATATAATTACTGAGAATTCTTGTCATTTATAACTATATTTTCGCGCAATTAATATAAAAATACTTACTTTTTAAAAATTTTCGCGAAAATATTCCCTCCGCGGTCCCCGGAGACATTTTAGACGGCGACCAATGGCGTGATTCGGCATTACTTTGTTTTTTCCCCGAACCAAGGCTACAATGACCCCTTGGTGACATCACATTCATAGAAAAGAATTCGCGAAAGAATCGACGCTTTATAATACAAAATCCTGACCAACAAAATGGGAGAGGTGAGAATCAAAAGAAGCATTCGTCGTTGTGCAACACACAGTTCCTCATTGGAAAGTAAAAGGATGATCTTTAAATGAAACTGGTGCCATTCTAGTGGCACTTCAAAAATTGCTTCACCATTCATGCGATACATAAATCAACTCGTTCGGCTACATAGAGGCTATTTCCACCAATATTTAAGAGAAAATAATGATGATAATAATGCATTCACCCAGCGATCATGGTGTTATAAGGAACTTCAACACATAAAATAATGATAATGTTGCAATGGACACAATTAAGTATTAAAATTGAAAATTTTAAACATCATTATCAATGCATTTCTAAGTTAGGAAGACTTTCAATTTAGCTTTTAATCAGGCGGTTTTCACGTACAAACCTAAAATATGTAGATCATTTATCTGCATGGTTCTATGACCATGTACGGAGGAGCTAAGCGCACAAAGCGTAGACTATATGCCTTCGAAAAGTCGATGCTAACTGAAAAGTGGACGCGGTGAGAAAACCGAGAACTTTTACCACAGTGCATTCACTGGAAAACCCTAGTAACTTTCATCCTGAAGAAAAAAAGGTTTTTCTTCATACATTTTTAACGAGTCATGAATATGTTAAAGCTTCGGTAGGCGAAGAAGATAAAATATCAATTAACAGTTACACACATTAAATAAGCGATGAAACTATTGGTACGAAAACATATTCCAGTAGTCCGAATCATTCTCCTCCTCTTGTTCCCATCGCCGTCGTCGTCAAGCCAACCACAAAACACAAAAGAACAAAACAAAAAAGTTTCACGTCCCGCGCTCCTTCGCGGCTCATGCAGCCTCGAAATGTCGCATTTCACTTGATTTCATTGGTAGGCATCAATTCTATTTATGTAACTACATTACTCGGGATCATTACATGGAATAGGTGATATTATTGATCGACGGATTCCTCGGCTAGAAGCCGTCCCATTTGCATCAATTCGACGACCGTTCCCACTGCCGTGACCGTGAGCTGTAAATGACGAAAACAGGAACATAATTGGTCAGGAGGAAGTGGGAATAAGCCACTGACTATCGGCGAGGGCAATAAAAGCTGATACTTTCCGGGTACGATAAACTCCACTCGAGGCTACACGAGGAGAAAATGCTATACCTCATCCTTCTCATTCTAAACGTTACACCGATATTCAAAAAGGGAAACAGACACGACCCAGGGAACTATCGACCAATTTCATTAACGTCGATTATAGGCAAGATACTCGAACATATCGTCGTTAGCAATATCATGACGTTCCTGGACAGTCGTAACGTCCTCCATGGCTGTCAGCACGGCTTCCGGAAAGGTAGATCATGTGAAACACAGCTCGCGCTCTTTCTTCATGACGTTCTCAAATCTGGCGAATCGAAAAGACAAGTTGACGCATTATTTCTAGATTTTAAGAAAGCTTTCGACACGGTACCTCATAACAAACTTTTATACAAATTACAGTCATGCGGCCTAAACGAAACAGTAGTAAACTGGATACGCGACTTTCTGAGTGATCGTAAGCAAAAGGTAGTTCTTGACGGAATTAGCTCTGATGTCGTTAAAGTGACATCAGGTGTCCCGCAAGGAAGCGTGATCGGACCCCTTTTGTTCATTATATACATAAATGATCTATGCTCTCGAATTAGCAGTAAAATACGTCTATTCGCCGACGACGCTGTCATCTATCGTGAAATTAGTGATCACTCTGACTTTGAAACTCTATCATCGGATTTAAACAACGTTCATGTGTGGAGCCAAGAGTGGGGACTTGAACTTAATCTGAGCAAATGCACGGCGGTACATTTCTTGCGGAAGTCGTCCAACTATTCCCATGTATATGCTGTGGATGGTGTTAACATAAAGGCGACAGATGAAGTGAAGTATCTAGGAGTTACGATAACTTCGGACCTATCGTGGGGAGCACATATAAGAAATATTTGTGGCAGAGCTCTGAAGAAGCTAGGATTCGTCAAGCGTATTGTGGGAAGATTTTCGGATGAAAAAGTAAAAGAGAGGTGCTATTTCGCACTCGTCCGGCCACACCTTGAATATGCAGCGAGCATATGGGATCCGGTGCAGAAAGACTTAGTCCGGGAACTTAATAAAATACAAAGGAAAGCTGCGCGATTCGTCAAAAACAGCTACGGGCGTACTGACAGCGTTACACAGATGTTAAACGAATTAGGCTGGGAACCGCTAGAGACTCGGAGGCTGCGCGCTAGGCTTAGATTGCTTGAACAATTGAGAATAGATATCTTTCAGAGCGACACGGAGAACATCATATTAGAACCCCACTATATTTCCAGGTCCGATAGAAACGATAAATTAAGAGAGATATTTTGCCGAACGGATAGGTATGGGAATTCGTTTTTCCCCCGAACAATAAGGGACTTCAATAAATGCTAGGCGTAATTTCATTAGAGCATTTCCTTTTTATCTTTAAGCGGCTGGTGTCCTAACACCCCCCGCCACACGCCTATTGAGGCGGCTTGCGGGGTAATATGTAGATGTAGATGTAGATGTTCTATAAGTCAACTTTTTCTCGAAAACTGAGGTAATTGATGGAATTTCTAAAATAGGACCGATGAGAAAATAAAAAAAATATTCTGGGTAGACATTTTTTGATAGGATAGCTCTTCTAATCGTCGTGAAAACCGAGAAGTATAGAACTAAATTTGATCTGAATGTAAAGGTTGGTTGGCTAACTTCGAACAATGACGAAATGCGTTTTCCTAGAATCGTGGACTTCAGGCATTTGATCCGCAACCTCATTGGTTCGTTTAAAAAATTTTCGTTTCCCCCAGCAACAAGGGTCACCCATTATCGGTCAAATTTCGGTGATGCGGCCTACTGAAGGTTTTTTTTGCGACTAATTACTAATGAAACCCGACCCATGAAATAAGATATGGTCAAAGGCCTTGCGCGTCACTAAGAAGATACTTAAAAGCGGGACTGGCGGGAGTAATTTATGACAAATTGTTCGAAGAACAAGAGACAGACGAATCCGCGCATCCTCAGCTCCTAAGCACGAAAAACCGTCAAACCGCAAGTATATGATGGAGAAATGATATAAATAAATAAATCTTAGCAACTAAGGGACTCGGCCTATAACGGCGTGTGTCGTTCTCGATAGCGGGGGAGGCAAGACCACAGCGGCCATAGTCACACGAAATCACAAGGACTTACTTACACAAGGGCAAAGGAGGAAATGACCTAGGTTCTCAAAGGAAATAAAAATGGCACCGTATTATGTACATGGCTTGGTACAAAAATATTCTAATTTTTTGACTAATTGAAATTGATTCATACTTAAGCACATTCCTTCAGGAAAAAATCAACAATTTTAAGTCGGCCAGCAGGGATACTATTGAAATCATAAATTTCACTCATAAAGGCTAGATCAGTTTAAATCCACAGCCACTTTGCATGAATACACATTATTTTTTAATAAGCATGTAATATTGAGCTAAACAAATTTGCTCGGATTCACTGCACAGTATTCTTGAAAAGAGCCAGGAAGCTAACAAAAAGCAAAGATACCGAACGAAATTGAAAAATGGGAAGATCTACAGCACCAAATAAGGAGAGCTGCCGACGGAAGGGTTGAATTGGTAAGTGTAAGAAGGATAAACAGTCTCCGCATAGGAGATAAGTAGGTACGGAGATAGAGGCGTGAACAAAGTGAAAAGGTGTGAATTCAGAGGAAACGTTGGGGAAAAAGCAAAGTGGGATGAGGAGAAATTTCGCAAAAACGGGAGTCACAGCCGAGAGATGGAAATTCCGTTGGAAATGCCAGGATGGGTTAGCAGAAACGTGACTCTAGTTCTGAGAAACGAGAAACGATATTAACCGATGAAATTCGAGGAAATTTAAGGGATAAATGAAGGAATGCGTACATGAGCTACAGCAAAGAGAATAGGCCACTTGATTTAATTTTGTAATTGGAATGTGGCATGGATAGGACCCATTCATAGATTGCAGGGGTCTAGGAATATTGGATACTAAGATGGAAGAGTAAAGAAAATGGAAGAATTAGATAAGGGGATAGAAGAAACTTAGAATATATATATATATATATATATATATATATATATATATATATATATATATATATATATATATATATATATATATATATATATATATATATATATATATAATTATAGAATAATGAATAAAAACGTTTTCGAGGGAAAAATAAGAGCTAATAAAACAGTCGGAATAGTAAGTATCCACGCTGAATTACTGAGGAGCTGAAAGAAATAAAAGGAGAAAGTAGATAAAGTAACGCTAGTGTCCCGACTTATGTTAGTGGATAAAAATTGTTGCATTGGCCTAAATTGTAGATCTCACAATTTGAGCTGATCATTGCACTCGTCTCAGCGACATGTGGAATGACGGAATGTGAAGAGCACAGGGTTATTCGTAAGAGGATAAACATTGAGGGCTGCCTAAGGCTCGCCATGAGTTACATTTAAATTCATTAGTTATAGCGTAGCCGCACACTGCATGGCCGATCAGAAGCGAGATCTTCAACGAAAGCTAGGTAGACGTTGGAGTCGCCTAGTTTTCAAATTTCTACGCCACCTTCGTAACCTTTGGTATGGAGTTAAATCTACGTCCGTGGCAGGGAGGGAGAAGCAGGGATGGACCCTGAACAGAAAGATTTGTTTCGAAAAATAAATAGTATACAAAGGAAAGCTGCGAGGTTCATTAAAAACTGCTACGAGTGATCAAAGAGTGTTTCACAGCTTTTAAAGGGATTAGGTTGGGAACCACTAGAGACTCGGAGGCTACACGCTAGGCTTAGATTGCTTGAGAAATTCAGAACAGGTGTGTTTCAGTGTGACACCGAGAATATCATTTTGACGTCGCACTACATCTCCGACAGGAAAGATATATTGCATAATAAGAGAGATACATTGCCGAACAACTAGGTACAAAAATTCGTTCTTCAAATGCACATTTTTTTAACCACTAGATGTCTCTTTAGCAGTGTACTGCACGTTTGCATCTTCATTTACGTAGCACTTTCCCAGTTTCTAGTTCGACTGCGCACTGTTCTCCTGACTGCTTTTTGGCCTGCGCCCAGCGGCCGGGGGAACGTGGGAGGTCCCGATTTGTACTGGGACGAGTGCTTCATGCCTGGTGTGGAATCACCCCGTGCCACACACCCTAGTGATGGCTTGTACGGTACTTCGTAAATGTACATGAATACGTCACCACAATAAAAACTGATATCCACTGAAAACACTGCGCCGAAATACACTTTACCTTTTCACCCAACTATAATGCACCTTTACACGGCAAGGTGTCCTAACACCCCCTGCCACACGCCCATGCAGCGGCTCGCGTGATGTAGTATGCAGATGTAGTGTAGAGAGTGTCATCCAGAGGACTATTGCTGTGAGACTTTCGCACCGCGCCTTCACGGCGGAGGCTGCGAAGGATCTCGGAGGAAGAAGTTGAGATATATATCTTCCTAGACTTGGAACTTCGGATAAAACGCACGTGCTAACGAAATTCCAACGCTCCCTGTAGATGGTCACCTGGATGACCGCAATGAATGCATAGGAGTCATATTTCCTTTGCTTTTCATTGACCATTTGGATAAGTCGTGTTTAAATTCACTTGTCAATCGCTCTCTTTTTGAATTACAGCCAGCTACACAAAGACTAATTGCGGGAATGCGGGAGACCCGTTTCGCTCTCTTAATCATCGGGTCACGATATCGGCCAAGGTCCGATGGTGGCTCCATTTCACGTTCCTTACGACAGGTGAGATGGATCTAATGAAAGGCGGAGGCAAATGAAACGAGTAAGAGTCGAAAGATGCGGATCAAGAGTCGAAAGAGCGGGTGAGTCAAAGAAAAGACCCGCAGATCACCACTTGAGAGCTGAAGATGGTCACGCCGTCTGGGTGGCGGAGTGGAACTACGACAAATGACATAATTTTCCGTATTTTATGACGCATTCTCACTTAAGTAAGATTACAAAATAACCTTCCAGGTGAGGGAGTAGCGTAGATAGTGTCATCCAAAGAAATCTTGCCGTGAGACTTTCGTACCGCGCCTTCACGGAGGAGGCTGCGAAGGATCTTGGAAGAAGGAAGTTGAGCTACATACTCCCCTATGTCCGAGACGCACTCAAGACTCCACTCTGTCGCGAGGACCACTCTGTGGAGTGATCCTCGCCCAACACTCTCTCCGGCTTGGAGACGCGGGAACTCAAGGAGAGTCTGGGTCTCCAGAGACCCAGCTACGGAGGACGCTCCAGCCTCGCTTTCACTGACCACTCAAGTGGATAACAGAGCGCACTTCGAATACAAGTACACCCGCGTGCTCAAGAACACTCTCCCAACATTTTAAATGAAGGGTCTACTGAAGTGGACTAAAGTACCCTTATTAAATGACCCTCGATGGTTTTGATTGTGCTTGCTTTGACAACGGCCATGTAATAATTTGGTATATCGTTTTTTATACACATTTTAAAGGCTATGGCCCCCTAAATTAGTTCTTTATTTGTAATAGTAAAGTAATATATACAACATCAACATCTTTCACAACTAATATTATTCATTACATGAAATAATACGATAGTTCCTCATTAAGAATACTACCATCCCTTGGCGCATTCATTTTACCCTTTTGTACATATTTGTGCAGCGAGATGATGTATGCACTGTTAATATAAATCAGAAAAAAAACAGTGTGATAAACAAATTCGCGGCTCTTTTCATGCAAATGCCACATAAACGCCTACAAGACCTATAAATTTTATCAAAATATTGGAGGCAAGGTTTTAAATAGAACCGTTGTATTGGCATAATCCGCCGCAACTCAAGTCCCTAGCGGCCGCACTGAATACCGCCGGTAATCGTCGACAGAAGTGAACGGACGTGTTACCGTTAGCATATTCTATCATGGTAGTATTAGTACCATGTATTCTATCTTCGGCAACGCTAGTTTTGATTACGCAGCATTCGTAAACGTCGTTCAATGCTATTAATCGAAAAACGTTTGAACAATTGCCTACTACGTTTCCCCCGATACATTTACTTAAATGAAATGCAAAATTTATTTTCAATATTCCCACAGAAGTCAATTCTAACTATTGTAACAGTTTACTCATTGTATTACGAAAGTCATCTTGCGCATGTAAGTATGGAAACAATTTCAAATATCAAAACGCCTTTTTCCAATCATTTCGATTGCACAAATTATGTGGTACGCAGTCAGGCGCACGGGTGCGAAGATATACACCAAAGACCATTCGCCATGAATTCGCAACCGCAACGATTGGAAGATTGTCAAGCTAGTCGTACAAAAGCGACAATGCTGACTTTATTCTCCGCGACTGTGGCATATCAAGCACGACCACGTCTCCTGCGCTACAATGTAGGCTGGGGGCAAGAACATCTTGTTCGTATAAACCCCGCGCTGAAATTCACCTTGAATTGAGATGGCTTGGTGGTGTAACTGGCTAACACACTTGACCGGCAATTGGGAGATCCGGGTTAGAATCCCGGTCAAGTCAAATGATTCTTTCATGGAAAATTTCACCGTCTTTGGTGTATATCAAAACGCCTCTTGAATGTGGACGTGATGCAGTGGTGTGCGGTGACAGTTGTTGTTGTGCCTAATGTTGATCCGGGGGTGGGGGATGGGAGAATGGTGTGGAAAGGAGGGGAAGGGGGAAAATTGAGGGTTTCTGTCGCAATATATGGAAAGAGTTGACGAAGTCGAAAAAAACGAAGAAACGCAAACTTTGCAGACGGTATTGCGTAAGAAAGAATATTCTCAATTTCAGAATAAGCAAGGCGCTTAGTTTCGCGCACCATGCAACTCCAAACGCATGAAGTGTAAGAGATTCACAGGCAGTGAAAACCCTTTTAAATCATCGACAAAGCCAGAGCTTGCAGATATTGATTGAGGAAAGCTTTTTCGCGGTGTTAAGCGCGCCTTTTAAACTTTCATCACCTTTTCCTGCAGTTTTGATTTCCTGCAGAAAGTAAGACCAGTTCTAGATGCAACGGATCCTTTTCATGAAAAACATACGCTAGTCTGAGAGTACACTGTTGACCACGGATTACTATACCTGTTGACTAGGCAATGGTTACTTTCAATGTGCGTTACTTCATAAAACGGTACATTCAAGGGAAATAGAAGAAGTGGTGATGTAAAGTTAGTATCCTGGCTAGTTACCATGGCTAAGTTCTTCCGAGCAATGTGTATTGTACTGAGAATCGGGAAATGCTTCTGGGGACTCATGCCGTAAACATGTAAAAAATAGCCTTCTCACACTTAACGACTGCCAGGACAGGATAGAGAGGAAAGTTTCATGTGGGTGATCAGTTCCAAGTCTAATCATTCCACGCGATAGACGACAAAGAGGCTCGAATATCAAATGGTCACCTAGTGTTATTCTCCAAATTCCAGACGAGAGACAACAGTCAACAGGGGCCCTTCTTCAAACTAACACTCGCATCCATTATAACAGATTTCTTGACCAATAATAAGGTTTCAATTTCACTTTCTTGTGGTTGTTACGTGAAATCAACCTCCGAGAATTTTTTACCCAGCAACATTGACTTCAAGACATTCCAAACAGTCTTATGTAAAAACAGTACATTCACAGAAAAGCTCTACAGCGTCTAATTTTCAGAATATCAGATGACTTGAAGACATTCCAAACAGTCTTATGTAAAAACAGTATATAAAAACAGTATATTCACAGAAAAGCTCAACAGCGTATAATTTTCAGAATATCATATGACGCTCAATTCAAAATAATTATTAGTTTCTTGTTTATCAACGGAACTGAAATTCTCAGCGCCTATCTGTTGAGGCAAAAAAATTAATAACATTGTCGATAAATTATTTTTCATTTTCTACTTTTTCCAACATTCTTGGCTCAATGGATATCACAGCTAAATTCGACGGTCTTCGTTTACCTAACGAGTTGCGAGAGTAGGTTTTAATTCTCTTCAGGGTTGAAAATAATCTCTCTATTGTAGCCGTGTAGATAGGTACGGTGTAAATCAGCTCTAAAAGGAGACAAGCCTGCGGAAAAGTTGCATTTAAACATGAGGCACTTAGGAATTCCAGGGTTTTAAAGGCTCTTAGAGGTTAAATTCTTTGCTACTACATACAACCATTAACTCGTTCCTAAAACAAATTTTATCAACTTAACTGCCATATGTTACAAAGAGGTTGGAAAATTCATCTTCTAGGTACTCCACCCGGTAATCCGTGAATTTATTTTTCATGAAGAGGGCAAGAAATATGTTTTCCGAAATCTTGAATTCGGCTGTTCAAATGATTGTCAATATTGTCAAGTATCTCAATCTAGGGAACGTGAGCTCTTCGGCCTCTTAAAGTGACAAGTTATAAAAATATCCAATGGCCGTAATAAATTGGCACCACTCGTCAATATTACACCACAATTGCTGTGTTGGTTTGCGGGAAAAAGGGGCAATTCCACGCCAGTGACCAACCACAATCTCTTGACCAGAAAACCCCTGTGGTGGTTTACGGGAATGTTACTTCCTCGCCAGTGACAACCACAGACACACACACTCAACCCAAATAGGGATCCTTTGCTGGGCTAATGGGACCCTGCTAAGGATGCCTGGGTTATGAACACAAGCACATTCACAAGCACTCAAGAAATCACTCACTCACACACTCAGACGGGCCTAACTTCTGGGAGAATCTACCTCAAAAGAGCGTAGTCAAAAAACGACACAAAATAAGAAGAGGCGAGGGTGCGGTAATTTAATTTTCTTTGACTATTCGGAGATCCAACTTCATAAAAAGTTTCTTGGTAGAAATGATCGTACTCATTTCGGAAATAAGTAATATTTTTTCGGCACTCTTCAAGCTTATTCCGGCAATAAATTATATGGTAAGACTGAGTTTGAATAATTTCAAACAACACATAGTGTGTGAAATTATTTTATCAAATACTCTCAGGAATAAACAAAGATAAAATTCCTGTAAACACGAAATAAACCCGTTCACTGGAGCCAGAATATCTTGCTCAATTTCGTCTGCACACTCTTACATCGCATTAAACACTTCCAGCAACTACACTCCATTTCTGTAAAATTTACAGCTAATTTTCAAAAGAAATAGAATTTAAATTTTTGTTTTATTCAATTCACAATCATATCTATGAATAAAAGTGTAAATTATTGTGAATTGATAAAAAAGATAAATGTTAAGTTATTTTCCAAGGAAAATTAGTTGTGACTCTTCTTTTTACAAAATGGACTTGCACCACTTTAAAAATCATTGGCTCGAAGAGTGTTTACCAACCTGGATGAGAAATTCCATCTGGTATGAGAAACACTTGGAAGTCTGCATTTCAAAAATTCGTTCAAAATATTTGCCCTCTCAGGTGACCGAGAGAAAAAAACGGTCAGTCCACTGAGAGAGCTAAAAAAGATTTTGCATCCTGGAATAGCACTTACGCTTGCGACATCACCAGGTTGAAGACATATGCATAACAATGTTCGTATATAGAGTGCCTCAGGATTGGTCGCTTTCATCAGGGCTTGAACCCCATTCACAGTCCCAGCCATTAGCACCGCTCCGTCATAACCTTGGGCTATTAGCTTCTCGCTACATCCCATGTCACAGAGATATTGCCTAATAATTTCAGCTACAGAAGGAGCACGACGGTCTGCGCTGTCACAGAACATCACGAATCTCTCGATAATTTTTTCCTCACGCACACATCTTAGAACTACTAAGAAATTCCCCTTATTGGACACACCAGTGCTTTCGTCCACTAATACAGCCACAAATCTCAAACTTTTCAGTTATCTTTTGACTACTTCAAGCAGCGAGATGGCAATGGCATCCATTGAAACGTTCTGGATTCTATCAGAAACGCCTTTGAACACTGATCACAATCTAATTGTACTCATCTACCAATTTCTTGACTATCTGAAGCAAAAAGCTGTAATATGAATGTTCTTATACTCTAGAAGGTAAGTCAAATCATTTTGCAAAACTACGCAATCATGGAAGAAAAATGATCCATGAACGCATCGAATTCGTCAATCGTTTATAACAGCCATGGTGAAATCATGCGTCCTTGTTTCACGTCCAGCTTCGCTGGAAACCAATTATTCAAAGTACCCCTCGCTCATACATTTGCTTCAACATTAGTATACACTGTAGTTGCTACATTAAACAGTTATTCATTCCCTACACACTCGCTTAAAACCTATCACAACTTGTATCCGTTTACTCGGTTATACTCCCCCCCTGCTCTCTCCAAAATGCACACCAATATACATTAATATCTTCCGTACATTCACTGTCTTAGCAAGGATTTCATTTCGGGGGGGGGGGGGTGGGGGGGGGGGTCCATGTTGAGTAGAAGCCGTTATTAATCCCAAAATTATCGAGGGAATTTAAGATGGTATTGAAGCTAATTAGCGGCTCTAAGATGAAACCGTTAACAAATGAACCTAAATAGATAGAATGAAGTTCGTTGATATTACGGATCCATATTTTTCATGGTATATCATTGTCTTTCACATGCAAGTAGCGAATCTCACCAAGTTTTTTTTGCTTACTTTCTTCCTAAATAGGTATGTTTGGCACGGTAAATATTAAATATTAATTTAAATAGTTTGAAAAGGTAAAGTCAGAAATAAAAAATAAAAATCGGCTATAGTTCACCAACGTTTCGGAATGTAATATATTCCATCATTAGGGCTTAGAATGTCTTTTTTCTCCTCCTTATTAACACCTTCGTGTACATGTATTGTTGCTGAGAGAGTATATAATTAAACATACAGTAACTAATGAGAAATTCACAATATACATGTCAAGGGGGTTTATCATTCAAATGCTTTTTCGATATTACCATTGAAATCAAATTTTCAAATGTTTTCATATAGATTTACGGTGGTGCTTAGATACATGAAGGCCTAATAAACAAATAACTAATCGTAGAAAGTTGCATTTTTTCTGTTTCCGCAAAACGACCTCTGACGTCATTCTATCCATCGATCAAAGGCCCGTGGTTCGATTCCCGGTGAAGAAGGATATTTTTTCCAAGTATGTATTTCCTAAATCTTTATACTGTTGTATTTCCAGCAGAAGTGGACATCTTCACAAAAGTCTTTTAAAGGCATTTTTTAGAATGTATCGGGAAAAAGAGGGAAGAAGCGATGGATGAAATGACGTCACGTCTGTTATGGGAAGGTTTCCCGTCCATTCAACTTTAGACTCCTATATCTCTGGCAATTTTTGAAATCATTAAGAGATGATTTGCAAATGATCATTTGTCATGGTCCCTTGCACGATAAAGTAAAAAGCAAAAATCGTGATAAACCCCTATTACGTACATATTGTGGATATAATTAGAGAATACATTACATTCCGAAACTTCGGTGAAGAATAGCCGATTTTGATTTTTTATTTCTGACCTTACATCGTCAAACCATTTAAAATGGATAATTAGATGTCGATATGAAGACTGGATTAAATACTAAGAGTCAACAACCTTCATTTCGAGTGACAAAGGTGATTGAGGTGTCCCAAATTCAAAAGTAATAAAGAAAAATTTTAAGAAAAATATATCATTTCACTGTTCGCCTGTCTCATCACGTTTGGGATCCCAAATGGCGTGCTTGTCCATTCATACAGACGTTGAGTAAGTGTACAGCAAAGATCGGCAAGATACGTTAAAGGCCATTATGATAATCTCGTACGTGTTGCTGACCTTTTGCAGCAACTGGGATGGGAATCGCTTTCAGAGAGTCGATTAAGATTTAGACTTTATCCATTATATTAGTTCCAAACCGATTTATTTTCTGACGACGTTAATAACAATTTTCGAAATCCGTCATACTGCGGTATACCAGATAATAAGAATATAATTAGGGAACTAGACTGCAGAACGGACAGATTTAAAATGTCATTTTTCCCGCGAACGATAAGAGACCACAACAGCTGCCAATGAGACTTTTTTTACTATCTATTGACACTATATTTAGTTACACTATTGACACTTGGTTTGTCAATAGGTAGTGTAGCTACTTAGTTGATTTACTCCCTAATGCTTGTATGCTTATCTGTTACCTAGGACTAACAGCACGCCGTGCATGCTTCCATTATAATTCTTGTACCTCTGTCCATTGATGTAGTTGCAAAATACTACCGATCCTTCCTTCCAACATTGGTAGCATACCTATAGTGTAGTGCATGCTCGTGAGGCTTCGCATCCTGGCATGAATTAGAGATTTTATGCTAATGCATCAATAGTCGAGATTACACTAACTTTAATAGGGTATAGTGTAATGCATGTTGGTGACTACCAACCCTCTGCCACACCCCCTTAAGGTGGCTTGCAGGGTACTTTGTAGATGTAAATGTATGGGCTTTACCAACAGTAAATTCTCTCGAACTCGGCAACGTAACGCTCACCCTACGCAGCCCGCCCATAACTGAAATTCCCTCAAAACATCCCCGTTTTACACGGGGAACGTAATTGCACAATCTGATGCTCGTGCGAACGTGCATTTCAAATTGCATCGTGTAAAGCCGTGAATGGCAAGAACGCTTGCACGAATGCACGAACGCGAGATGGAAAAATAGCCCCATCTCTAATTCGAAAATGATTGCACGCCCTATTGAGAAAAGCATGCAGTTTGAAGTTGTGCAATTTCGTGCCCCGTGTAAAACGGCCTTTGGAGACGGCTGGCTGGTCGTCCTCGTCCACCTGCGCGCGCACTCACGCACGTCGGAATCCTCACCCCCCCTTCTCCACCTTTCCCCCCCGCTTGCGCAATCCAACACTTTCTTCGGGTCGTCCTCTTCCCACATCCAGGCCCAACGTAAAGGTCACCGAATGCCCTGCCCTGGACCGTTCATCACGCTACATCTCTCTTTTTACCGTCAAATTATTCACATACTCACTTAGTCAACCATCACACACTAACGCTTGCCTTTGCTCACAGTCGCACCTTCACCTTGAAAACAAATTAATCTGCTTATGATTACACAAGAATTTCAAGAGGAGCCCTTGGCCACGTCAGCCAGGTCAGTTACGACCATTCTGTAAAACCTTAAGGTCGCGAGTCCCGACCTGGGGGGTTATTTTGTAATTTCACTTTAGTGAGGATATGTCATAAAATATGAAAAATAACGTCGTTTTTTGTTGTTCAACTCCGCCACCCAGGCGGCCTGACCATTTTCGGCTCTCAAGTTGTGAACTGCCGGTCAATTTATTTGATTCGCCCGCTCTTTCGACTCTTGATCCGAATCTTTCGACTCTTGATACGTTTCATTTGGCTCCGCATCTCATTAGTTCCATCTCACTTGTCGTTAGGAACGTGAAATGGAGCCGCCATCGGACCTTGGCCGATCGTGAGCCGATCATTAAGAGAGCGAAACGGATCTCCCGCCTTCCCGCAAAGAGTCATTAAAAAGGTGAGATTACAAAATAACCCCCCAAATGTTGTAATTTCATTTTTTTAAATGAATCTTTGCAGGAAGGCGGGGGACCCTTTTCGCTCCCTCAATGATCGGGTCTCGATCACCCAAGGCCCGTTGAAACGATGGTGTCTCCATTTCACGTTCCGTATGACACGTGGGATGGAACTAACGAAAGGCGGAGGCAAATGAAACGGATCAAGAGTCGAAAGAGCCAGTGAGTCAAAGGAAAGAGCTGGTGAGTCAAGGAAAAGACCTGCAGAGAGAGAGTCGAAGATGGTCACGCCGCCTGGGTGGCGGAGTGTAACTACGAAAAATGACGTAATTTTCCGTATTTTATGACGTATTCTCACCTAAGTGATATTACAAAATAACCCCCCAGATCATGAGCGTTGCGCTTGTCCCTCAATCAGTGTCTTGGGTCACTGCGATCCACCCTCGGTCGTTGGAGCTCGTGAAACCCAAGTACACTGCCCCTTTCCCTCCAGAGACAAACAATCCTCTTTCAACGCCAAAACCCGCTCGAGTGTCGCCAAAAGGCCCAACTTACAGGCACCATTCCTCAAAGCAACCCAGCCATTCATGTCACCCAATACAATTATTCTTTCACCCGGGCTGCGGTCACTGAAAAAGTCTCACGCTTTTCCACACAAATCATCTATCACACTTTCACTCTCACCAGATAGTGGCCCATCGCCGGCAGCAGCTGTCACGATACACAATAGATAATCAAGAAGAATTATTCTTGGAATGCCTTGTAACTTTCATACGAACTCACAGGATTCGTGAAGGCTAGGTAGAACTTCCTACATGAGGCCCTATTCATTATCTGTCAATTCTACTCCCGGGACGCCATCTGCGGCCGTATTTTTGGGATTAAGATTTGGGATACATTAGTTCACATAAAATTCAGTAAATTTGGCCTCGTTATCAAGAAAATGAGCTCATTTTTCCAATGACACAAAAATGTCATCCTCTTACCGCACTACGTTTTTAGATATTTTCCAAAAATTAGAAACAGTTATACATGGGATAAGGTACAGCTGTACGCTACAGAGAGGGATTAAAATTATGAGGAAGTTCTGTGACACAACTCGTGTCAGAAATTAAAGGTTGCGTAGCTCGTAAGTTACTTCAATTATTTTGACATTTCAATTTATTACTCAGCGTAATACTTATAATAAAATTGCAACAACATTCTTTGGTGGTGAAGACGTTGACAGCGTTCGGCGCGATGTATGCAAGTGACTCTCTATGCAAGTGAGTTGAGTGTAAGAGTATGTGAGTGAGATTCTATCATGAAAAGGGAAAAATATTGCTCAAACTTACTTAAAAACTTCGAAGTTCACGCATTGAATCTCTGTAGAATTTAATGTACCACAACAGACATTTCAGAGGAGTAAGCTGTAAGTAGAGAAGTACATTCAAAACCCTCCGTGCGCACATAAGCTAAGGACAAATTTCCATGGCAGTTAGTCACACTTTAGGGCTTAACCGACAACTTCAACATTGATGTTTCCACGCTTTTGCCATCCTCGATCCCATCGCCTTGCTACCATGAAAAGTTTAGTGAGACAAGTTTCACGATGTGAAAAATTACTCCAAATGTGGGTTGATCTCGATAAAATTAATTATGGCTCCACAGTGGATCAAAACAAGATCAATCGTGTCATCATCTAAACTCGCCAATCTACTCGAAAGAACTAAATAAGAGTGCTAATCACTGCTTGAAAAACGCCCGTGAATTTCCGTACTTCGTTCTTGCGCGCCATAAAAAATGTGACTGAATAATTACAAAACTATGATACAACAATTTCCATACGTAAACGTAGCACACAAGAACAAAGAGGAGCGTGAAGCAATTTGTTATAGTCCCAACATAATTGCAACACTACGCCACTTTGATCACAGATTTTTTCATCACACCTATGCTCCACCAGTAGATAAGGCAACTGAGGAGAAAGTATCAAGTCACAGAATGGGTCACATGTATAACAGTAAGTTTGCACCACCAAGAGTGACTCCTCTCAACGTCACTTCCCTCAGCAAAGAATTCATAGAATACGCAACTTCGGCGGCCGTAATAGAGATGGTGTCGGGCTCAAAATATAATCGGGAAGCGGAATCAAATAAACATCTCCTTCTTTCCAAGAAAAACATGGAAAAAATTAAATAGTATGAAATCCTGACAACTCCGGCACCCACAGTTACCACACCCCTCAACTTAATGACGGATCAATCGAATGAAATAGTGAATCCTACGGCAGCTATGGAACTCAGCCCACCGAGGCGATTGTCTTCACCGACAGCAGGGAGTGAGGCGTGGTGACTCGTCGGCAATGCGAGGTGATTCGTCTTAATCGTCCTTGCGCAGCTGCAGAGGCAAGAGCAGCGAACCAGAAAACAGATTGCCGGTCATCAACGAATAAAAGAGGGACGTGGAATGCAAGGGCTTGGCTGAGGGTTGGGAAGTTATAAAATGTTATAAGGTTGAAGAGTTAAAAGTAATTCCCCACAAATAAAAGTTAAAAAAAAAAGACTTTATTACGACCTAGGTTTCGATGTTTTACACATCATATTCAGGTCTGAAGATGGTTTGTAAAACATCGAAACCTAGGTTGTAATAGTCTTTTTTTTTACTTTTATTTGTGAGGAATTACTTTTAACTCTTCAACCTTATCATGTTGAAATTCCACGGCATATCACCTGTCTATCGCATATCTTAGGAAGTCATTACAAAATATTGCATGTTAACCGTTAAAATGAGATTTAAGCGTGTCAGGTTTTGAGAGATAAGAGAGAAAATGATTCTTGGGACTACTAAATTGAGGGTTACAGAGAGATGTAGAAATGAGGGAAGCAGGGAGAGCAGATCTATCACAGAACAGGAAAAAGGTTATTAGGGCAAAGAATATCGAACAAGTAAGCCATAGGATACCAGCAATAGATGTTAGAGAGGAAGATCGCAACGAGGGCCTTCATGAAAACGAGAAGCCAGGGTGAGGAAAAAGTAGAGGATGAGTAAGAAGAGATTGAAATAATAATCATACAAGAAGAAAATATGTAAGAGCAGCGATGGAGGACAGTAACGAGGCAGTCGGAGATGGTAGAGATCGGAAGGAAGACCTTGGGTTAGAAATGACAGCGACAAAAAAAGTTAAGTTTCAATGGATAAACGGGATGTAACCACCACGTTCATTATAAAACATAGAAAGGTTGGGTAACACGGGAAGATTTATCATCATCAAGGAGTTTCACCGATAAAAACTGTTGGGCTCGAAGGCTGTGCCTACCCAACTTCAGATTCCTTTGTCCATTCAAATCCAATGGCGTCACGAATCCACTGCATGTGCCCTTAATTATATAAACATAGCGGGTTGTTTACCACTGCCTTCGTTTCACCTCACTCAGCTTCCAACTATATCTTTTATAACATTCTTCTCCTTTCATTTCCCTTGCTCTCGTTCCTTCACTTGCTACCCGACTCCCAATTTCTTCTCTGAAGGCGTCCTATTTTTTTTATTTATCCGTAGATTTCCATTTTAATATTTGTTTGATCCACCTGATATCATCCATTCTGTTAGTAAGACCATTCCACATAAGGTGTTTTTTCCTCGTCAAATGATTTTTTCGTCATTTCCATTATTCTTTCGTTTGTCAAAGAATTGACAATGTGAAAATTTGCTGTTTCAGGGAGAATTATGTGAATTTTTTCAATGTTAGGAAAGATAAAAAATTATGCGAATTTCACAAAAGTTGGTTTATTCACGACCCGGGTTTCAACACATTGTCATCTTCAGGATGACATAATGTGTTGAAACATCCTGAAGATGACATAATGTGTTGAAACCCGGGTCGTGAATAAACCAACTTTTGTGAAATTCGCATAATTTTTTATTTTTCCTAAAACTGACAATAAGTCATTTCATCATTTCTCACTTTGTCTCCTTCTCACAGCTTCTTCTCATGTAATCTCCCTCTCTCTGAGTTGTCAGCAGTGTGTTTTTATTCATTTCATTGATATCCCACACTACTGTCCCATATGCAATGACGATTTCAACTATTGTTTTGAATATACTTTCCTTTCATCTACATCTACGAAGTACCGTGCCAGCCACCACTAGGGTGTGTGGCACGGGGGAAAATATTTGGGATCTTTGTTTGTCTTCAAATGTTTTTCCCGTATTCCTTCATCATTTCAATCCTTTTTTTTCCTTCGGACGATTCTGGTGGTCCGTACGCCCCTGAGTTCCTAATGAGCCATTGGCTTGTCGTCAGGTTTCGCAGGGGCCGAACCACCAGAACTTGACAGAAACACCCATGCCATGGGTAGGCGAAAAACCGACCCAGGCAGAACTCGAACCCGCGACCTTCGGATTAGCAGTCGAGGACTTTACCCCGCCGCCACCGGGGCCGGCCTTAACCTTTCATACATCCTACCCTCTATCACGGGGTCCAAAATCCCCAATCTTCTTCCTTCTACTTGCCAAACATTCTCCCCTTTCTCTCTCTCTCTCTTCGACGACCCATTACGTTTCATTGTACATCTCGAGTCATTTCTCCTGCCTCCTTCGGATTTCCCTAACCGCCTTCCTTTCCTCCTCCAACCATATTCAACAGCTCCTCATTCGTCTCCCTCTCCACCCATATTATCCTTTCCCATCCTCTTCCGAACCCATTTCTCGGAAGCCTCCAATCCAAGCTAATACTCCTTCCTCATAGACAAACTTTCGGAGCCATAAAAAACGCTACACTCCATACAAGTCTTCTCTTTGAGCTTCTACTAGGAGAACCTCACGTCAATTCCCTTCTCTTTGCCAAAGCCATTGACATTGATGGTTGCCCTTGAGAGCATTAGGGGCTAGTGGGGTTCGGAATTGTTAGACTTATGTTTAGAGGCAAAAATCAATCGCATCTGTCGGTATCTATGTAGCGCCATGGTGCGTTGTTTTTAATAAACAAATCTGATCCTTTAGTGCCACCATAAAGAAGTGACTTCTTTCACCGATCCCTTTTAATTTAATCGCGATTAGCTAGGGAGTTAATTCAAACAATAATAGGAATGAAAGATCGCAGTCTCTTCAGCAATCCTGAAAAGCCAATCAGGGAAAGCAATTTTCTATGCATTCCAAAACCCGGACAATTTCTTGCCCAAGGGCTTACCATAGCTACATCTAAGTTAGCGCACTTCTTAAGGTGTTAAGTCAACGTAAATAGCATTATTTCATTGTTTAGAATATGTCCCCTAAAGTTCTTCTTTAGGGGACATAAGAAGTATTTAGTTGCCGGCCTCGGTGGCGGCAGGGTAACGTCCTCATCTGCTAACCCAAAGGTCGCGGGTTCGAGTCCCGCCTGGGGAGGATTTTTCACCTCCCAGGGCATGGTTGTGTGTGTTGTCTTATATTTACGAGCTAACTGAAGCTCAGAATTAAGGGTCATTATTATTATTTAAAAGATGTTTCCGCCTAGCCTTATGATACATTCTAGTAAAGCAACGTACCTCATTTACCTCAAAATGTGTATTTTTATAGCAAATCTGGCTAGTGTCCTGTAGTGAACATTAAGTTCATATGCAGGCTATCTTTAAGAGTTTTGATGCTCACTACAGATCGTCTCACTTCACCGCTGTTGCTGAAGACAGGAGTGATTTCACCTGAAGAGAACTTCTATTTATTTTCCTTCAGCATACCCTCACCACCTGAGAACCAATTGAACTAACTTTTAAAGAGGGTATAGGCGTTATTTCGCTTTATCACTGTAACAGGTGAAGTTTCCACAGACAACTAGAGCCCCAAGTAGGTATTAATAATAGTTCACTGAATTTTCCTTTTCTTATTAAAAACAGAAAAAATAGATTGGACTAGCGATTAACAAATATATCAGACAGCACGATTTCAAAAAACATACCTATAAATTGATCATGCTGTCCAAGAAGTGAAAAGGTATCATTATTAGTCATTAAATCCTAAGATTGGATGAATGTAGTCCTCGAGTCTACCCTGCCAACTCAAGTCCTAGTAAATCTTTAGTTTCATATCCCATTTTAGTTGGCCTTAGTATTTGTCCCTCCGTCTTCATTTAAGGGCTTTTCCTTCTATTTTCTCTCATAATATGATCCTTACAAATTCGTTGTGTCTCAAATTGTGGCCTATTCATCTGGACCTTGTCAATCTGGCAGTGCTTTATATGATTTTATTCTCTCTTCTATTATTCTGCATACTTCCTCGTTTCTTATCCTACCCACCAATTTGATCTTCAGCAACCGGCCCCAGCACCATGTTTCAAAAGCCTCTATTATTTTCTCTTCCAGCTTTCCCATGGTCCATAACTTTGAGCCATACTATAGCGCAACACTCCGCAAGAATATTTTCACACACTGCTTCTTATTGACAACCTTATTTTAAACTCCTTTAAGTTCTATTTTCTCAAATTTTAATATCTTAGGCTCTAGGCATTTCGCCTGAAGAGTATAATGAATAAAACAGCACCCACCTGGACAGAGAATCAAACCCAGGCCCCACGGATACGCACCTGGTTGTCAAAGCACTCGGTTCGAAGTCAGGGGATATGGGTTCGAAACTCAGTTCAGGTGAATGATTTTTTTTCCACAGTGAATTTAACACATTTGTTTGTCCTCTAGCAGGGGATCCCGCTCAATTTCTACCGCTTGGAAAAAAGTTATTTTAGAAATGAATAAAAAAACAGCAGGAAGAGAAGAAAAATGAAGATACCTCTTAAGGAACGTAAATCGGAAAGAATACCATGGGAGCTTGGGCCGAAGTTGCAGAGGAAAGGTGAAAACGCCATCGAAGAGCGAAAACAAAATCACACACGTTCCTCGCGAGTTTCAAATGCCAGTGTGATTGCCTTAGCGCTGAGAAAGAGGGCGTAAGAATCTTTTTTGCAATTAGCACCAACGTTACACCAGCCGCGGCCAGGAGAGAAGCGATCGCGAAGATGAAAAAAAATGGCTGCGCTCTTTAACGTTCGCGGATGATTTGGGTTTAGAGGTAAGTGGAATTTTTAAAAGGATCTCTCATTAACGTCGATTCTTCGCAAGATAACAGAATGGAAAGATTTGGTATTTCCAACGGCCGCACAGATGGGTTACTCACCATGGTGACTACTAATATATGAAAAAGAAATTCAAGACTTTTCAAGACAAAAATTTTATAATTCAAGACCAAAAAGCATATTTTTTTAATGCGTTATTGTGAAGGTTAAGAGGTCGATTCGCAGTCCTGCCAATTTTTATTTTTAATTCGCAGTCCTGCTAAAGTACATCTGGACATCAGATTTTATTCATTCACAAGTACACAGGTCACACTCACAGACTGCTGACTACAGTTACTGTAATAATAATCCTTATCTTAAGTCTGACGAAATGATGTCCGTCTCCAGTCCAACCAAAGGCACCTCTTGAGCACACATCAACTGACGCACCAACTGAACTCGAGCTAGTGAATGGCGAGTTCTCCAGTACGAACGATTTTGTTGCAAACTCGCAAATACTGAATGATGAACTACACTATCCGGCGGCATTCGAGCTAGCGAGTCCCCCATCAGACGAGTAACAAAGACATTCCATCGCACTAGCTGACAAATGGCGAGTTCTCCAATACAAACGAACGATTTTGTTGCAAACTCGCACATGCCGAAGATGAACTACACTTTCCGGAGGCTTTCGAGCTAGCGAGTTCCCCATCAGACAAATAACAAAGACATTCCATCGCAATAGCTGGATAATGAGTTATCCAGTACAAACGAACGAATTTGCTGCAAACTCGCACATGCCGACAGATGAACTACACTTTCCGCCGACTTTCGAGCTAGCAACCTCCCCATCAGACGAATAACAAAGGTATTTCACCGCACTAGCTGGCAAATAGCAAGTTCTCCAGTACAAAGTTGACGTGGGCGTCAACGACATATTCGTCGTCGGCGGCGGCGGCGACAGCTGGACCCTCTTCCGACCCGGTGGCGGCACATGCGGCGTCATCGGCGACGAAGTAATATAATGTTTATAATTTCCAGGGTTGGATTTCTGTTCTTTAATGAAGGCGTAATGCTTGGGTTATGGCGTAATGAAGCAACAGAATGCAATAGAAAATGCAAATAACAAAATGGCAAACGGAAGGCTTTTCTGAATTGAATTCCTTCATGATGAGGGCGAAAGAAAGCACTACAATTCCACAAAAAAGTTAACTTTATTCCACCCGATGAGGATGCGCAGCATAGAAATTTAGTACGCGACGGTTTAAATATATAAGACACTGTCTCCGGCGTTACTTTGTGGAACTCCTTCATCTTTTTTAATAATAATAAACACTTGGTTGTTATTCCACACTTTATTGGAAACAAAACGACCCGGGTTTCAGCATGTCATGCCACCTGATGATGGCATGACATGCTGAAACCCGGGTCGTTTTGTTTCCAATAAAGTGTGGAATAACAACCAAGTGTTTATTATTATTAAAAAAGACGGTTTAAATACAATATATCTAGTGGAATTCAACAGAGTTGCACCCTCAGAGGCATGGCAAAACGCAAAATGGAAATGTCACTATCGTACTATAATACGATCTATAGATCACTTGAATCTTTGGTAGCGTTGTAATAACAGCGGTCAAGGTCATTGTTTAGAAATAATCATTCATGGGCAGGAGGGAAGTATACCATCTTCAGCCTGCAACCGACCGAGCCGATTTGTCGCGCGGTGGCATGCAGGAAACGGTGACCACGTCTAGCACAGATTGATAATCGAACGACGAAAGTCGCAAACTCACTCATACCGATCAGAGGTTAAAAAGAACACCACCTTGATACTGACGGATAAACAAAACGGGAAACAGAAGATCTCATTTCGTAATGTTATGTCTGCCGTTCCAATTTTTACCGTGACGACTTGCAAGCAACCATCACTTATCCTTTTCCCGAGTTTTGATTATTTTTCAGCGAATTCCCGACTTTTGACAGATTTTTTCCCGATATTACTAAATTCTCAACTTTTTCCTGGATTCCTGACTTTTCCCGACTAGTAGACACCCTGCTCACGAATAGCAAGAATGTACATTTGGACATTGAGAACTTTTGGAAAAATATGTGGGATAAGTCGGAACGTTTTCCAGAATGTCCTGTAAATAGAGATGATTCTTACGTGGGGTGATTTCTTTTCAATTTCTTCTTAAGAAAAATGATCCACTGCCGATAAGCGAAACCGCGAATATAGCGCAATGACACAAGTAGGTACGGCATCCCTCGAGGGACGCTTATAATGACTCTTAATGAGGAAATCAAATTTCACTCCCAGAGCAACGCTGCTCCACATTGAGACATTCGGCTATGAAAATATTTGTCATAATGAAGCATTACTTACTTACTTACTCTTACTCCGATGGCCATCTATGCCCAAGCTCGGATTTAGCCCCACCAACACGTGCCCTCCATCTTTCTCGGTCTCTAGCTTCTTCCACTGTACTGCTCCCCCTATCCGGTTTATGCCCGCGTTTGCTCCAATTCCACCACCTTTTTTCGGTCTTCCCGGTGATTGTCTTCCCTCTGGTCTCCCATTGGCCACATCCTTAAGTATTGAGCCCAGCTCCGTTCTCATAACGTGCCCAAACCATCTCATTCTTCTAGCTCTGACACATGCAGTTATATCATGCTCTTTGCAGAGATCTCGTATTTCCTCATTCGGTTTAATTCTCCATATTTCATTTTCCTTTGTGGGGCCAAAGATTTTCCTCAGGACTTTATTCTCGAATACTATCAGTTTCCTTTCTTCTTTCTTGTTCATGATCCATGTTTCTGCACCATATACAAGTACCGGTCGATTTATTGTGTGATATATTTTGATTTTGGTCTTTTGTGATATTATCTTTGAGTTTAATATTATATTACAGGCATACATGATTTTGTTAGCTAAATTAATTCTGTTGGTAATTTCCGGATCTTCACTATTTTTGTTTGATATTATTGTTCCTAAGTATTTGAATCGTTCCACTTCTTAAAAGTTATGCCCATCTAAACTTATTGTAGTCATTAGTTGATGTTCTGCTCTGGTAAAGTGCATGTATTTAGTCATTTCGTCATTTATTTTCAGACCCACTTGTTCCGTCTCCTGAAGTAGAATTTTTGTTAGTTCTTCAAGTTCCTCCTTGTCTTCTGCGAGGAGAATCACATTATCTACATATGCCAGGGTATTTATTCCAGTTCCTATTTTAATTCCCAATAATTAATTTTTGGTTCTTATTACATTTTTATTGCATCTTCTAGTGCTATATTGAACAGCAAAGGAGACAGACCATCACCTTGCCTTACCCCCGTGACGACCTCGAATGCTTCAGATAGCTCTCCATCTATTCTAACTTTACATTTAGAGCTTTGAACTGTCAGCCTAGCTAAATTAATCAGTTTACTGGGAATGCCAAACTTTTCCATCTTTTTCCATATTCGTTGTCTAATAAGGCTGTCATACGCTTTTGAGAAATCTATGAAAAGTCCATAGAAGTCTTTATTATATTCCCAATATATACTGATGGCTTCCTTTAAAATAAAAATCTGATCTGTAGTGGAACGGCCTTTAACGAATCCAGCTTGGTGGTCTTCTATTATGGAGTTAGTGTATTTTTCTATTCGACTTTGAATTATTTTCGAAAAAACTTTATATGCATTGCTAAGCAATGCTATACCTCTATAATTTTCACATTAATCTTTATCTCCTCTTTTGTAAATGGGTAGTATAATGTCTTCCTGCCATTATTTTGGCATCCTTTCTTCTGTCCATATTTTGGACATTAACTTACAAAGTTCTTCATGTACTATTCTTCCGCCTTTTTTTAATAGTTCAGACGTTATTCCATCTTCTCCCGGTGATTTATTATTCTTTCAGGTCTTAATTGCGTTTTCTACTTCTTCTTTAGAGAGTTCCTCAACATTAGGCTCTACATTCACGTACTTGTCGTACATTTCAATGTGTGTGGGTTACTCGCAATTCAGCAGGTTGTGGAAATATTCTTTCCACAACCTGCTGATGAAATTAAGCATTTAGCATATATTTTTTTAATTTCAACAACCAAAGTCTGTTAGGAAAAGGAATCTTAAGAATTAGTTTAAGGCAAATTACTTGTACTATTAACGATAATCCCAACGTCAATTTGCTCTTCAGCACCCGCCTTCAGCCACCCCTCTATCCTCTTCCATCCCTGATTTCAAATGGTCCAGGTCTCTGAGCCATATAGTTCAACACTCCACATAAATATTTTCAGGCTTCCTTATTGGTAATCCAATTTCCTTTTATAACGGAAGTTATTTAATTATCATGACTACTTTTTTGATGACTAAGCTATGATAGGACAATCACCACAGGAGCTAAAGTCATTGTAGTACTCTTTGTAAAATCAGCGCGAGAAAGATTTAATGAGATTAATGATAAGAAAATTAAGTTATGAGACTTCTAAGAACGAAGACGTAAAGGTTAACGCTAAAAGCAGCGAAGCACAAACTGGATCAGGTTGACAGTTAAATACTAGGGTAGTAGGTTCCTTGGAGGAATAAGTTTGAGGTTACTTATTTTCGTGCGGCGCAATATAGGTATAGCTAAACTTGGTGGCAGTAACCAGCGGAGATTTAGAGGTCATAAGACACTCTCTGACGTTACTCGGCGGAACTACTTCATAATGAATGAAAAACAAGTACTTCAAGAAGGTCGTGTTGCTTTAAATATAGCGTGTAATCATAACCAAGTAATTAGAGGTCACTGAGAGTGAATCAAGCGTTGAGGGGGAAAAGGTTTAAAAGAACTCCCGGAGGGCCCCATCTTTCTGGCACTGTTTCCTCTCCCTTACGTCATGCTCTTCACAATCGAGTGCCACTACGTTTCGCTACCCCGATACGTGCTCCCTCCAACGTCGCAGTGGCATCCAGTTGCGATCAAGACGTGATTTCAAACATGTATGCGATTTTGATTGGCCGTAGCTTCGACGCCCCGCCACGAGAGTGGTTGGCCCGCGGTCGGGGAGGTTATTTGGCAACTTTCGAACCGATCGTTTCCAGGGTGAAATAAAACACCAACGTCACAGTGCCCGAACCGAACTATTTTGCAACTCGATCGCTCAAGACAGCGATTCTGTCTACTGTCTTAGCGGCCGTTTATCGTATCCCTTTCTCCATTCATTTATAGATAGATATTTACTACTTCCAACAAATAAATTTACAAACATGAATAAACTCAAATAAAATGAAGCTTTAGGTAGTCTTTTAAGGTATTTTCTGTGTAAAGACTACCTTCATGTGTTTAAATATGCATGGCCTGCATGTTATGCACTGTGGAGAAACTAACAAGATATGTTGTCCAAACATATGGTACAAAAATGCTCATGTGACACCAAAGGTTTCCAATAATAACCTTATAAATGGTATATATGAAAAAATTAGCAGTGTAGTAATGTATTAAAAAGTAAATAATACGATAGTTCACTTAAAAATGTATTCTAAACAGTGTTTCAACATTGTGCTGAGTAAACAGCCATGATTTTACTAATTGCAGAAATTTTCTGAAGACATTCTCTCTTTTTAAAACGTTTTTATCAGGTTGAATTCTTACATAATATAATATAACAATAAAATATAATATTATAATTAATATCATAATTAATTTGAAATTTAAAGCGTTCAAAAAATGATTTAATCGTAAAAAATATTTTTCCTTGAAAATTATTATATTTTCAGGTAAAACATTAGGTAAACGCTCTAAGACCCATGCACAAAAATTATCTTTTGTATATAGTAAGATTAGGTATATGTTCTGCCAACCGTCTTCGCCATCTTCCATCGCACTCTTTCCATCTAGTTCTTGACCACCTTTTCTTTCTTTCTGGGATCCAATGGAAACACACTTTAGTAAGTCTGTATTCGGGCACTCTCGTCATATGTCCATGCCACCACAATTGTCTCCCCTCAATGTTTTCAGTCGATGATGATCTCTGCATTTTTCCGGGATTCCTTCCGCGTTTGTTGTTTTGTGGGACAGCAGTTTCGCCTGCAGTCCTTCAGGCGTCTTCAGGTTGCACCTTCGATCTGAAGACTCTGGTAGGACAGCCTTCGAAACTGTTGTCCCACAAAACAACAAACTCGGAAGTAATCCCGGAAAAATGCTAAGATCATCATTCCAGCTCCGCGGAAACCTTAGAAATATTTTTCAGTCGATGTTTTTCACATTCTTTCTCTCAGTTTACTACTTGGAACACGATCCACGAGTGTTACGCCACAGCATATCCCCCAGAATCCAGTTTCCACGCGTTCCGTATTCAGCCCCCTTTTCATATCCTCTGTAATCGCTCACACTTCCGAAACATGGGACAGACAACTTTCTACCATTGATGAGAACATTCTTATTTTTCATTTTATAGATGTTCGTTTGCTCCAGAGAACTGGGTGCAGAATCTTGCGATAGCTTTTCCTCGTCCTATTTTCCGTAGGATATCGTCATTGCCGTTACCACATCCGTTAAAGTATACCTACACCCCGATAATTGCATCTAGTTGTCTTCTTTATGCACCTAACTGTTGTCGTGATATCTTTGTCCCATCGCCATATACTGTGTCTCACTAGTCTTAATTTCCAGACCCCAATCTGTGTACTATTTAATGAGCTACCATAGCATAAATAGTTCACATCATCTTCGTCCTCGGCCAGGTTTTCATCCACTCATTTAATGAATCAAACGATGATTTGTCATTTATCAACACCATTTTTCGAATGGTGTGGATAAATGAAATGCATTCTGTTATTAACCGCATCTATTCCGTTCGGATCCGAAGATTTACAATAAAACCCCATGAGGAAATGGGTTTTTCTCGATTCGTAGCCGCAGAACAGTCGGGAGGTGAAATGATAAGATTTTTGGCGCAGTCGCAAGTTCGAATCTTTAATTTTCCAATAATTGCGATTGCACAAACGATATTAGGCCCCTTGTTCACATAAACCCACGTTGAAATTCGCCTTGAATTAAGATGTCTTGGTGGTGTAACTGGCTAAGGGTTCGAATCCCGGTCAAGTCAAATGATTTGATTCATCGCGAATTTCAGTCTTTGGTGTATATCTAATCCTCACCTCGAACACATTACGCTGTCTCCCACTAATCACTCATGATCGATTCGGATTGGAGGATTAGAAAACCAAATAACCGCCAGGGAGGAGTAGAGGCCAATCGGACAGGCATACATCGGAAGTGAAATTGGTTTTTCGGCGGCGACGGCATTGTGGTCCCAACGTCCACTTTGAGGAAAGGAAGGAAAGAAAGTCTCGGCAAACACTCGCCACCCTTCTTCTCCCCCCCCCCCAACTTCCTTCTCTCTCTCTCTTGGAGTGAGTGGTGGGTGGTGTTACTCAACACTTGCGGCCTCTTTGCGAAGGAGAGGGGATGGTGTTTTCGACACGAGGCGCGCCGGGATTTCGGGAAAAACTTCCGGTTACCATAGGGCGCGTAAGAAGAAGAGAGCGAATATAAAATCCCACTTGGAGAAAGTTCTCCTCTCTCACTGGAGACTCGCGTCGGGTCGGTATGCCGAAAAAAAAGTGGACCACTCGGGACTGGGAGGGCGGATGGGGGGGAAGGACCACTTTCACTCTCTCTCTCTCTGACGTACCCCTCCCCTAACCTCCCTCGTCCCTCCTCCACCACCACCACCCCTTTCCCCACCCTACACTCGTTTCGGAGAAATAAACGAGGATATTAGCGAGGTGGCTAGGCGGTTGCGTGGTTCTGGGGCGGGAGGGAAAAGTGGGAGAGTTGTTTTGTAAAGTCGAAAGCGGAATGGCTGTTCCTTTCGGACGGAGAAGACTACGACTCGTCAGGGCTCATAAATCGAGCAGGTAGTCACATTTCTCACGGTACGTATGAATTTAAAACGGCTCAATGCGCTGACAGCAAAGGTCAGGTTCTATCCCGTTGCCACGCGAAGGGATAGAACCTGATAGAAGGGAGAAGAAAGCGAGCCAAAACGTGGATCAATGGTTGTGAATTTGGTACCGTATGCAAAAGACACTATAGTCTAGACTGAAATTATTCTATTAATTTAACGATGAGAAAAAGTAAATTAAGAATTGTGTTTCACAAAATGTTTCACGATAAATTAGAAGGGGAAACTTTGGTAGGAACCCTCTAATACTTACACCAGTATTTCCCACGTGAAGCGCGAGATTTTACTCCGTGACAACTTTCATTTTTGTACACGGAACCTAAGTATCAGCGCCACAACAGCCAAGAACGACATTACGACAAAATACATTTGCACCAATTGATTTGTTTCGCGTATTTCAATTTTGGACGACGCGTGATCACCTTTTCCGCTACCAGCTTCTCTCTAGATCTAGATAGAGAAGCCAGCATTCGGTAGCGCAGGTTAAGTACACCCACAGTGGTGAACTCGTCCGCTAATTTTTAGGACACGTACCTCGCAAATTTTCATACTTACAATGTTGCGAAACTGTACTCATAGTAGTACATGCATTAAAAATGCATGAAAAATTGCAACACCTCTAGAAATGTATACTATCGGATGATACACGCAAAGCAACGCTGAAATCTCCACTTCCGTTCGGCCCCATGCCCGTCACGGCATTTCCTTCCGGGGTTGGCACAGTCAAAAGCGCCTCCTCATTGGATTTGGGCCTCGGGAAACTGGCTCTGTCTCAAATATGTCCTACATTCTGTCCTATTCATGCACACCTCGTTTGCTTCTTCTAAGTTCATGCATGATCTCTTGTTATTGAGACTCCAAATGTTCCTCCTCTAAAATAAAGAGTGTATTTCACCACATTCGCATTCTACGACTTTCTCGGTCCACCCCTTCCTCTCACATCGTTCACTCCTCTGTCGTGAATCTGTTTAGTTACTCAACTCTTAGCCATTCTCACACGACAGCCAAACCAACGAAGCACGCTCCTTTCATATGTATCAATCACTGGATCATCCAATCAACCTTCTTCCATGACCCACCCATACCTAGCATTATCACTCCTACTTATACCGCACGTATTTCTCAGGAACCCCATTTCCCCTGCATTTAGTCTACACCGATGATTTTCCCGGAATACAAGTTTCACTGCCTTGCAATAAAGTGGGGGGGGGGGGGGAATTACACTTCCGTATACACGATTTGCGTACTTAGACTAACACTCCTAACTTGATGCGTTAAAAGTAGAGATGGGAAAATTAACGTAATTTTCATCTGAGGTAAATTACCACGGTAAACTACGGTAATTTTCCAAAATTACCGTAATTTTCCTGTATTTTTTAGTTTTAAGTATTAAACAGCAAATGTATGGTTAAATAATAAAGCCAATAGCAATAGGAAGGGAATAACCATGTACAAACCATGTATCCTGAGTATCTTTACTTTCCTAGTCATCGCACAACGAAGTACCAAAATTCTTTCTTGGTCACTGCGTGTCATCTCTGGAACACCCTGCCCAAAAACATTGAAAATTGTTCTTCTGTTGCTAGTTTTAAGATGAAATATTATAATATGTTACTTTCTGATCACTAAATGTTATTATTTTCCATATTGTTGTAATTGCTTGTAGTAGTTGTTTTTGCGTATTTAATAATATTATTTAGGTTCTTTTTCTCTGTTGTTAACTTTAAAAATGTATGCAGATGAATTTGTTATACGGCATGATTTCCATAATACTTTGCTTTCAGCATTGTTAACATTGTATTAATTTATATTTAATTTTTTCATTATGTTATGTCCAAATTGTTGATTTTTCTCTTTATGCTGCTCAAAAAATGTAAATCTTAATTGCTTATGTTCTTAAGTGGTATATCCCCAGGACAATTAATAAATTATTCATATTCATATTCATTATTATTCATATTCATAAACCATAAGTAATACAAATTTAATCTATTAGAAATTGTTAAAATTGTGAAAAGAACTACGACAGCAACACGCAATCTGGCTTTCTTTTGTCTAAGTGTGAGAAATTTTCAAGAAGAATATTCTAAAGCTTTAATCTTTTAATGTTATAATTTAAGTAAAATATTTCAAAAATGAGTTGTACATGCCTCAATTTATTATTAAACATGTGGGAAATGTGAACTTGGCTTATAAAAACATGTTGGGAATTTATCTGTATGAAAAATTTTCTCAAACATAGGTGAATTATCTAGAAAATTACGGTAATTTACAAGAGATGCGGTAAATTATGAAAAATACCACAGTAATTTACGAAAATTACCGAGGTAATTTTCAGAGTTGCCTATCTCTAGTTAAAAGACGGAGAGACAATATGGCGGAGTTCGATCAACAATCGCGTTTCGGCTCTCTTCAGTGGCGGCATACGACTCCCTAAACAATCATTGCAGAAATAGTGGAAATATATGTGGAAGGAATTTTGGAGGATGAACTGGTAAATTAAACGCATAAAATGTTCATTATGGCCTATCAAATCATAGGCTCAACGGAAAACAGAGCTTAATTTCCGTCCATTACAGAAGAGGCTGGTGAAAACTTTAATATGGAGCGGGGCGCTATATGGGTCGGAAACTTGGTCATTGCGAAGGGAGGATGTGCGTAGACTTGAGGCGTTTGAGATGTGGGTTTGGAGAAGGATGGAGAAGGTTAGCTGGATGGAGAGAAAGACGAACGAGGAGGTATTGGATATGGTTGGAGAGGATAGGAAGCTTGTGGTAGAGGTTCGGAGAAGGCAGAAGAGATGGAGGAGGTTTTGAGAGGAGAGGGCATGTTGAAGATAGTGATAGAGGGGAGAACACTGGGGAAGCGTGGAAGAGGAAGGAAGAGGATAGGAATTCTGGACGAAATAAGAGGAGGTAGAAAATATGAAGAATTGAAGAGGGATCTAATAACGGGCCATCCTTAGGAGGGAAAGCGAGACAATGTCTATGAGGTTGGGATGCAGAATGGGGACTCTCCAAGAACCTACCAATCAGCTGGTAGAATACTTGAATGAAACAGTAATGTATTTTTGTTTTTTTGAAGTGTAAACTTCTTTTGGCCCGTTGGGCACTTTTGGCATGGGGGAAAAAGAGCAAACTCGCGTCACGTACCGTCAGATTCCTCTTTCCGGGGCCCCGCTTAGCATGCCGAATGTAAACTCATGAGAACAATCCCTCTTAAACAGAGTTAGATGTCGTGGTGGTTATAGTCATCGTCCCACGTACCGACGGTCCCAGGATCTATTCCTAGTGATAGTCTTTTTTAGAGAATTTTTTTGGGAACAATTTTTGACAATTTCTTTCAGATTATGTTCAGATCTTGTCAAAAATGTTTTTTTTCGAAAAATTTGTGGGGGAAAAATGGTTTTTCATAAAAAATGGGTGGTTATGAGAAATTCTTTCGGAAATTTTACCAACGCACCTGATATGCTATATCGAGAAATCTTATTAAATTGGAATTATTTTGTAGGCACGGAAACATGGAAAAACGTCATGAAGGCAACACAACTTGTGTTGAATCCGCAATGTTAGAAAATGCAGAAAGTGGAAGAGAGCGGCAAGAAGATCAAAAGGGTAATGAAACAATAGACGAAATGGGTGAGATTTTACAATTGAATAATTTAGCGGAAGGACAGGGAGATGGAAGAAAGAGGAAGAAAGCCGAATATCACCGAAATTATCGCACTAAAAAAAAAGAATTGGGGAGAATTGACGCTGATCCCGAATTGGAAAAAAACTAACATGGATCGGAAGAGAAAAAAGCTGAATATGCCAGAAATTACCGCGCAAGAAAGAAAGAATGTGCACAGTGCACAGGAAGCGGAAAACAAGAGGAAAAAAGCCAAATATGCCAGAAATTATCGTGCTAAGAAAAAATCTGATGTCGAGAATAAAGATTGTGTAGGAAATGAAGATGCTGCTCATAGAAAGAGCCTGGATAAAATTCATTCTAAAAATTACAGGGAGAGACAAAGAGGTGCCATTTATACCACGGAAAGACATTACCTATCCTAATTCTGAAAGTGGTGGACCATCTCCAGATCTTCATATTCCGGCTATGCTGATTGACGGAGGAGAGGATCGGGGCGAGTCAAATTCAAATGTTGATAATGTTGTGCACGATTTCGTTCAACGGCGGAATGAAAAAGACATGTTAAACGAAAATAATATTAACGAACCTCTAATACAAGCACAACCACAACAGCATATAACGTACAGATCATTCTCAACACATTTGTCGGCACATAAAGAGTTTATAAAGCAATTTATTAATAATGAATTTGGACATACTTGTGATGCTTGTGATAGACTTTGGTTTCAAAATTATTTAAAATCATTTACCAATATTGACAGTACAAAAAGCATAATATTAATCAGGAGAATCGTTCCGGTTCAGAAATCGGAATTTCAGATATGTACAACCTGTATCACAAGCATTCACAAAAATAATATCCAACAACTATCAGTATATAATGGTTTCAAATATCCCCCATTTCCAGATAGTTTGAAAAATTTACCATTAGATTTGGTGACTGAAAGATTTATTTCACCCCGAATTCCTTTCATGCAAATAAGGCGACTGCGACATATCCACGGTCAGTTTTGGATTTATGGCCAAGTAATTAATGGTCCAGTTGAGTTAATACAATGGAGAGTAAATTACCGCAAAATGTCGATGACGATCACTGTATATACGTTCACATAAAGAGAGAAAAAATACATAAGTCTAGCTTTCTGCACGGCGTAGTGAACAAAAGTGATTAAAGCGTGGCTGAATTATTTAAAACAAACACCTTAGTATAAAATGCACAATATAACAATTGATGAAATATTTTTATATATTATATATATCAGAATATCTCCATAGAAGTTAACACTTCTCCCGTGTGGTCTTAAGGTGGCTGGAGCGGTAATCGTGAGTCGTTGAAGGCACATAATAATAACTTTTCAAGTAAGTCGAAAAAATATTCTTGGACCACATTTCACTCAAGTTCACCTGCTTATGCGTTGGAAATCACCACACATGCAGTAATGTATATGATGCAAGAGTTAAATTTAAAAATTTCGCCTTAATTAAAGCATTGCTTTGACTTGGATTTTCGGCGCGCAATTCGAAATTTACAAGAAAATCATATCTAAATACGCTTTTCTTTCTCGGCATGATACCTTGATATTTGGTAGCAGCTATAATAATAATTTGAAACTTATTATTTCGCATTTAGGAGAAAATCTGTACATAAGTAATCGAATTGTTTCAAAATATATGCCGTGTGCCATAAGAGTACTTGTTAAAAATCTCATTGAATTGCCAGGAAACCAAATCGGTAGCATTCAGTTTTTTTCACTTTTATCGGTAGATATTACTAATAAGGACACGTATGCAAAGTTTCACGCAAATCTGTACGTGAACAAAAATTGCTCCAGCCACCTTAAGCACACCAGTATTTTTTTTCGTTGTTTCTCACTGCCCGAGTGCTCACTTGAGCCGTGGCGCAGTCGCTCTACCCATTCCAAAATCTCGTCCATCATTCCCCATCGTCGTACATACAACCATTCTTCCTTCCGTTCAATAACTGTCGGTGAATGTCAAAATTAGATTCCGCACGAGGACACCGTGTTTCATTCTACCACGGGCGACGGCGCATTGGACGCTGGGTGGTCCCTTGTCATGATCGGCATTGCTTCATCCACGTTCATTCCTGCCACGGTGGTGGCGATAGGCTTCGAGGTCTGCGTTGCTGAGAGGACGCCCAGGGGGAGGAGTGGGTGCAGTGAAGTCCTTTTGACACTGTCCAATACATTTGCCAATCCATTGCATATTGGATTGTGGCACGCTTGACACACCAATTTCCAGCCCAATTTCAATACCACAATCTCCCCGACAATTTATCAACCAATATTGGCACTTAGAGCAAGTTCTGAGGGTATTCTGTGCGTAGAATAAAGGTAGATCTTCTGTAAGGGCCGCGGTGTACATTCGTCGACATGCGTCCTTTATGAGGGCGTCGAAACCATAGGACGGGAGTGGGAAAGGAATGAAGGAGACCAACACTTATTCTTCCCCGGGTTTTTCCACTGCCAGCTCCGGCCGAACCTCTACACACATGCATGTCACATTCCAGGACCTCCTCCTAGGCTGATACCTCCCTCTTCTTCCAGCCACTAGATCAAAACATCAACTGCGATCGAACCAAGGAATTAGGCATGCACGATCACCACCGCGATTATGTAGATAATCGATTATTTATTGTCACGATAAGCGATTATCATGTCATACTTCGTTCCTAATAATACGGCAATTGAATGCCGGCTGCGGTAGCGAATCACAGTACCAACTAGGCCAAGATGGTAGCCTTCATTATTATCGTAAGGTAGATAGATAGATAAACGTCTTTATTGGGGCGAGATTGAGACTCTAAAAGTCCCTTCTTCCACCGAACCCCCAAATAAGGTAAGTAAGCTAACCCCTGAGTAAGGTCATCACAACAGTGTTCACTGTTCATTACTATTACTTCCAAAAGTAAAAGCGCGTAGGTCAAGAATCTTCATCTACATCTACATCTACATACTACCCCGCAAGCCGCCTCAATAGGCGTGTGGCGGGGGGTGTTAGGACACCAGCCGTTTACATATAAAAAGGAAACGCTCTATGAAATTACGCCTTGCATTTATTAAAGTCCCTTATTGTTCGGGGGAAAAACGAATTCCCATACCTATCCGTTCGGCAAAATATCTCTCTTAATTTATCGTTTCTGTCGGACCTGGAAATATAGTGGGGTTCTAATATGATGTTCTCCGTGTCGCTCTGAAAGATATCTATTCTCAATTGCTCAAGTAATCTAAGCCTAGCGCGCAGCCTCCGAGTCTCTAGCGGCTCCCAGCCTAATTCGTTTAACATCTGCGTAACGCTGTCTGTACGCCCGTAGCTGTTTTTGACGAATCGCGCAGCTTTCCTTTGTATTTTATTAAGTTCCCGAATTAATTCTTTCTGCACCGGATCCCATATGCTTGCTGCATATTCAAGGTGTGGCCGGACGAGTGCGAAATAACACCTCTCTTTTACTTTTTCATCTGAGAATCTTCCCACAATACGCTTGACGAATCCTAGCTTCTTCAGAGCTCTGCCACAAATATTTCTTATATGTGTTCCCCACGATAGGTTTGAGGTTATCGTAACTCCCAGATACTTAACTTCATCTGTCGCCGTTATCTTAACACCATCCACAGCATATACACGGGGATAGTTGGACGACCTCCGCAAGAAATGTACCGCCGCACATTTGCTCAGATTAAGTTCGAGTCCCCACTCTTGGCTCCACACATGAACGTTGTTTAAATCCGATGATAGAATTTCAAAGTCAGAGTGATCATTAATTTCGCGATAGATGACAGCGTCGTCAGCAAATAAACGTATTTTACTGCTAATTCGAGAGCATAGATCATTTATGTATATAATGAACAAAAGGGGGCCGATTACGCTTCCTTGTGGGACACCTGATGTCACTTTAACTGCATCAGAGCTAATTCCGTCAAGAACTACTTTTTGCTTACGTCCACTCAGAAAGTCGCGTATCTTAAGCTTAACTATGAAAAATGCCCGTGGGAGCAATATTCTGTCGCCTCCTTGAGTTAACATTTTTTTCATTTGAACGAGATATGTAGGTAATTACGATATTCAACTTTAATGCACTTAGCCATGAAATTAATGGGGCCAAAGAAGCTTCATAGAAAGGGAAATGCTATGAAATGGAAACTTCTACGAAGATACAGGAGAAATGGCCCCAGTGAACGCTTTGGTGAAATATGTTCATGGCTTGTAAATTTTTATTTGAGCCATAAAAGATCAGTGATTGGTGGAAGGGAAATTTGGAAGAGCTGCGCGATTGGGATTTAGAGAAGGAACGATTCGCAGATGAAGAAGGCATTTTTTCCACAAATATGAGAATTTGAGACTGAGAAAGCATGAACTGCGTGAATAACGGTAAGAGCAGATAATATCTCCGCGGAGCTATTGACAATCCTTGTCGGAGAAAATACAAGCCAAAGATTTTATGGACTGATTCTTATCATATGTTGAGAGGGAGGCAATTCTGATTCAAATTTCGAAAAAGAAGAAAGCGTTGAAAGCAAAGGCTCTGGGTTTGACTCCGCGAGTGCAAAGGTCTTACAGTAATTATTAACATAAGCTTAGAGATGATGATGAGCGAGTTGTCGGGTGAAGATTCGTTCGGGGAAACTCGTGATGCCGTTGCATTGAGTACGTTAGTCGAAAGAAACGATCGACTTAAATTATCGAATCTTGGTTGCTTGTTTCGTTGAGTTCAAGAGGGAGTTTGACAAAGTAGACTCTAATAAAAAATGTAATTTTTTTCAAAGAATGATTTTTCTTTAGTTGCCCTGACAATGCAAAAAACAAGAAAAAGTTTGCTAAATTTTGTCTTGAAGAAAGAAATCTTATTTAGAATTTTAAAAATTTAAGGAATTAAAGTTGCTAGGATGTGGTATACATATACCCAACTCACTTCTATAGAGCAACCCAGAATGTTCTTTGACTTCAGACTGTCTTCAACGAAATGTAATAAACTTTTCTTATATTTTCCTTTATTAGGAAATAATAAGTATTAATTTTAAAATGATTTATTACAGCCATCTCTGACGATTTTTTTTAAATTATTTTCTCATGATCAAGTGAAAGGGTGATGACTTTTTGTCTATAATTATGCAATTTATGTTGTTTTATTATGCTTCATTCAGTAAATTTTGCTACCTCAAAAGTTGTCTTTTCATTTACTCGACTTGATGTCAATACCGTGGATTGTTCCTCTAATGGAGTGCCGCTGTGTGCGACTGGAGAAATAGTGGAAACGATTTAAAGCTGCATCATATATCTCACGGTAGGTTTTCATGTTTGCTACAAGAAACCCTGAGGAAAAAACCGAGTTAAAACGAGGTTTATTCAGTTATATTTGAACTCGGATCAACTCGTAGGTACGAGTTGTCACCTCGTTTTACATGGTTTTAACTTTCAAGCCACGGAAACACATACAACACGCATGACAAGCAGTCCCGGTGAAAAATCGAAATACCTGGTTTCAACTCGTTCGATGTGGAATTCGTTTCAAGTGGTTTCAACTTGTAGACGAGGTAACTTGTCTAAACTCGGTTCACCTCGTTCGAGGTGGATCTCGCCCCAACTCTTTTTACCTCGTATCCCACGCTTCTCGTTTTGACTTGATTCACCTCGTCCGATATAGAATAGATATAGAATATAATCCAATTGTTTAATCTGTGTTTCCAGAAAGGATAAAATCTAGATTATTCATACATAATATATGAAAAGTAGAGGACATTTTGTAAAGATTTCTAAATATTTAATCCAGTTATTTTATAGATGCCTAGTATACAAGAATCTGTGTTTTATCCAGATTTAATCCTTTTTGTGCTACTAGGGTAGGTATCCAAAATCCAAACTCTCAGTTACCATTAAGTTGACATACACTACGTTTACCAATCGATCTCAGATCGATCTGATTGGCTCAGCTCGGTATGGTAAACGGAGCGCGCTGGCCAGATCGATCTGAGAAGCGAGCCGAGTCAGCCCGCTTTCCCTAACCGGTCTGAGATCTCAGATCGATCCGAAGAGGCCGGAGCGTGGCGCTCATCGTTCTTCTTTTGGCTGTCGATGGGAAACAAAATATAATCGATATCATTTACGGCGTGACTTGTTGCAAGAAGGAAAAGGAGAGATGTGTGCGGCTGAAATATGCAAGAAATCTAAAAATAATTCTAACTACTGAAATCGATAGTTCAATAACGATATTTTCAGACCGTGTTGGTGAACCAGGCGATCTGAGTCAGCTCCCTGCTGAACTTTCAGATCAGTCTGAACTCAGACCGATCTAAGGTCGATTGGTAAACGTAGTGATAAAGGCTGTGTTATCTTGTAGGTAAAGATTAACTCACATGATTGAATAGAAAAACTTTGTTTCACACAAATAATTTTTTTACTATCTAGGTTTCGTCGCTGAGCGACATCATCAGGTCTGCATCATCCTGTTTTTCTTTTCAATTATGAAGCTGTTCCATAAGGTTACGCCTGAAACCATTAACTTCATTAACTGGCATTATAAATCCGGGCCTTAGTGTGTGATGCCTATTACATTCCAGAGTTAATGCATTTTTCGTCCACCGCAATATAGCTATCCTAGGAATCTCTGGCTATCCCAGGAATCTCTGGCAAAGGCTCAAACTCAATACAATAGTGTATCATCATTAGATATTCTTCCAAACTGCTGGTGGGTCCATGGGCAGTCCCGTCTATGAGTCCCTAGACCAGTGGAAGTTGAATGTTATGTCCTCCAAACATCTATTTTTTTAAAATTGAATCCTTTTTAAGTTGTTCGTATCTCCTTCCTCGTATCTCGTTCCTTCCTTCATACCATCCAATATTTCCCATCATCCTCCTCGGTGTGATGCACCTACCCAACATACACCCCTCTATCACCCCCTTCAGCAAGCCGTCTCATCTTAACACGCCTCCATCCACTATTGCTGCCTCCATCTAATATCTCCCATGCTTTTTTTATTTCCCAACATATCTAACACTATCTCATTTGTTTTTCTCTCTACCCAGCTTAATAATTGTTAACCTATCCATATTAAATCATTCAAATTTGAAAGTCATCCCTAATTGGTTTGTATTACGTCGTATTCGTCTGAACATCGAAGATTGAGGAAAGGACCTAATTTGTAAAATACGACTATTGCTAATTTGACCCAAACGGAATCACTTACAGCTACAATAACAGTGATAAATGCAATAAAATGTTTGCCATAAACTTCTGCTCATTCCTACCACAAAAATATATTGGGAAGTAAACTAGAAATGAAGTGAAATCATTTTTGCGCATTTTGGAAATTTTACTCCTCATCGGACCATCTTTGTTAGTCTCACCGATTCGTACAGATTAATGTGGGGCGGGATCGGCGACAGAGGATGGATTGCTCCCATGGTGCTTTTACATAGTTAAACCTATGATTCTTGTCCTACGCGCTTTAGAATCATGGAATTGACAGTAATGAACACTGAACACTGTAGTCATTACCATATGATAAAAACGAAGGCTACCATCTTGGCTTAGTCGGTAATGTGATTCGCTTCCCCAGCCGGTATTGAATGTGTTTGGCTGCTTTCAAATCTGTCAACTGCCGTATTATAAGTGACGAAGTATAGATGATACTTAATCGCTTATAATAACAATAAATGATCGATTATCAACATAATCGCGGTGGTAATCGTGCATGCCTAATTCCATGGATACTAGAATTACCTAATTCCTTGGCGCGGCATATTTTCTGCCCACTCATTGAACGACGACGCATCAAGTAATGAGTGTTAAGGCCGGTTTACACGGGGCACGTCATTGCGCAATCTGACGTATGTCCGAAGGCGCAGTCAAAATTGCGTCGTGTAAAGCGGTGAATTGCGAGAACGCATGCGAGAATGCATGGATGCGAGATGGCAAAATAGCCCGTTCTAATTTCGTTCATGCATTCGCGCAATTTCCCCCCATATTAGAAATTAATGCAGCTCTAACCTGCGCAATGACGTGCCCCGTGTAAAACGGCCTTTAGTCTAAGGCCGGCCGCACACCGGATACGACACGGCACGGCCCGGCGCGACGTTTTGCATTAAGGCGCCTTATGCGACGTGGTTTGTATTGGCTTGAATGGAGGTGCCGCACACTGCATCGGGCACGGCAAGGCGAAGCAGGAGGATGATGGGGTCTCTGTTGGGCACATCATCCATTAACTTGACGAGGTACCACAACGCTATAACAGTCGCCTCTTCTTCTTCTGCGTTCATTTTCACGAAACATGTAACAGACTACAAACAGACTTCACAAAATATAATACAAACTACACACACTACTTCACTTGTCAGTATACTTAACGCCACTGAAAGCGACGGTGCTCAAGTCGCCTTGCCGTGCCGTATGCTGCTCTTAACCATCGGGCAAGGCACGGCGAGGCGAGGTGAAAACGTCTCGCCGCGCCGTGCCTTAGCCGGTGTGCGGCCGGCTTAAGTACGCAAATCGCAGTATACGAAAGTGTAATTCCCCACCCCCACTTTATTGCAAGGCAATGTCCTTGTATCCCGGGTTAAGTATGGGAGTAGGCTAAATGGGGTTCCTGAGAAATACGTGCGGTATAAGTATGAGTGATAGTGCCAGGTATGGGTGGGTCATGAAAGAATTTCGATTGAATGATCTAGCGATGGATACATATGACAGGAGCGTGCTTCGTTGGTTTGGCTATGGTGTGAGAATGGGTGAGAGTTGAGTAACTAAACAGATTTACGACAGAGAGAAGAAAGGTGTGAGAGGAAGGGGTGGACCGAGAAAGTCTTAGAATGCGAATGTGGTGCCATACACTCTTTATTTTAGAGGAGGAATATTTGGAGTCTCAATAACAAGAGATCATAAATAAAGTAATGTATGAACGTAGAAGAAGCAAACGAGGTGTGCAAGGATAGGGCAACACGTAGGATGCATTTGAAACGGAGCCAGTTTCCCGAGGCCTAAATCAAATGAGGAGGCGCTTTTGACTGTGAGTGATGGGCATGGGGCCGAACGGAAGTGGAGATTTCAGCGTTGCTTTGCGTGTGTCATCCGATAGTACACATTTCCAGAGGTGTTGCAATTTATCATGCATTTATAAATGTGGGTAATGCTACAATAAATGCAAAAAGAGAGTTCGTGGGGACCTAGTGGGTAGAGCGCTGGGCTACCGACCGGAGGGTCACCCGGGTTCAAATCTGGGTGAAGCCTCTTCGGACTACCCCTCCGAAAATCCTCGCTGTGCGACTATCTGATTGTCAGAACTTCGTGGAAAATCGCAGGTAGCCCAGAAACTTCCGCCCCCCCCCCCCCCACCCTGAATGTGCGAATTTCACACGCCAATGAACTAACGAGTGAGCTCTACTATCACAACCAACCTTCGGGTTGAAACCCGAGGTAGGGTCGGGTTGAGCAAGGAGGTTAGAAAAGAAATGGAGGCGACATACCACTTGATTTAGCCTTGTGCGATGACCGATTTTGGTCATCGATTTTCGATGAAAAAATTTGTGCGGGTACCCGAAATTTCGGGTCGGGTATTTAGTGTCCGACCCGAACACTCGATCGTCTCCCGAAAAATTCGGGTCGGGATTAGGCGCTCGAATTTGAATTTAATCGTAACAACCTTACGCGCATTTACACTACTAACGTAGCGACCGTGGTTCGTACTGTTGTAGGCGCTAACCACTGTGAACGCGCGTTGGTTACCGATTGATTAGTAGTTCTTAACGTTGCTACTAAACAGTGCTCAGGCGCTGGTGTCGCGAGCGGAGACCGGAAGTGATTAAGGACGATAACCAAAAAAATCAATCAAAATAGTGAAGCATACGGTGCTACTTTGATGTATATGACATTTTAACACTTTTTATAGGAATTTAAAATCACATTACACTCATTTTTGCTTATTTACGAAAATAATACTTCGCCCTTCTCCATTTTGATTGCCTTATTACTATCCGTTGCAAAATTCCGTCACCCGATTTTAAGACTAATATCTCACAGATGGCTCAATCGATTTTAAAATGAAGTACATCACATTAAAGCTTGTTTATGTTTGCGTTTATTGATAGTGTACAAAACTTTTTACCGTTTATATCGATTTCAGTGTGTGCTTAAAAACAGAATTTTAGCGCATTTTACCGGGTAACGGACGGATGCATCGCATTTACGGCTTCGTAATAACAACACGGATCAAGATATCGAAATTTCCTTTTCAAATATTGTAGCAAAGATCTTTCCTAACAGTTATACGAAGCTTCATATTATTTAATGCATTAGTATTTTAGCTATAGGTGCAAATGCACGGATCCGTCATTTTCCATTCCGCGCTTACCTGAAAACCGCCGTTTGGACCTTCTTCAAGCTATTGAGTTCATCATCATGAATCCACTTATAAAACCTTAAAGGAATTCGTTGGTTAATCAATATCGATTAACATTTATTTTGGAAAAAGAGCGCGTTCAACTGCCAGGAGAATGCACGGAAGAGAAAGGGAGAGGCGCGCGCTGTTGCCCAGTCAGAGGGCTGTCCGTAAGGCGCGCGAGGAATTACCTACTGAAAGTATTTACCGGCGAGGGAAAACTACTTCGCTTGTAATAACATACTGCAGTAAACGATTGCTGATTGAAAACATTTCTGTACTCACCAAAACATAACCAGGGGCATATTTTCACCACTTCACATCAACTTTTTCCATGAGAGCTTTGGACCTCCAATGACAGTTTTAAAAATGAAGACTGCTCTTCACTGCTGCTCCTGCGAGCGTCATTTATAAACACAACAAATCTAGCTCAACTATTCTAAAATTTCTGTCATTTACGCATATATATATACAATTTCTTAATCGTAAAACGCAAGCGTTTTTCGTTTCACTAGCACTCGGAATCACTTTCGAAAAATGAGATGGAATCCGATGATTCAGAATCAGAATCGTGGGCGTTTATTATTACTGGTTCCATATATGTGTATCACTCAATTAAATGACCTTTTTGCCAATAATAATCCTCAATACGCCATGCATGTAGAACACATACAAAATTTGGCACGAGGAGGCATATCGACGGTATGTTTCCACACAGATCTAAAATTACATTGATGACCATTCTTAAAAATTACCCTTTCTGTCACTATTTACTGAGTCCAAATGACTCATGTACAGAGAAAAGACAACTGGTTTTCCCCCGCAGGTAATGCTTGTAGTAGACTCCCTCGCGCGCCTTACGGACAGCCCTCTGACTGGGCAACAGCGCGCGCCTCTCCCTTTCTCTTCCGTGCATTCTCCTGGCAGTTGAACGCGCTCTTTTTCCAAAATAAATGTTAATCGATATTGATTAACCAACGAATTCCTTTAAGGTTTTATAAGTGGATTCATGATGATGAACTCGATAGCTTGAAGAAGGTCCAAACGGCGGTTTTCAGGTAAGCGCGGAATGGAAAATGACGGATCCGTGCATTTGCACCTATAGCTAAAATACTAATGCATTAAATAATATGAAGCTTCGTATAACCACAGAGTAAAGATATACAGAGAGGACAGATGGCGCTGAAAGCGGTAATCGCTCATTGCGCATTTCGCCATGTTCTAAATGAGTGAATCGGGGTTGAGCAGTAGGAAACGAAGCGAGCGTTGGTAAGGTCTAGGTTGAGAGTTACGGAATTTTATAGATAAATCGCGTTTCATCACCTATTTCACGAAGTTAACATTGTGACTGGTATTGGAGGGACTCAAGGAAAATGATTGAGAAGACGAGTAAAACAAGAAGAAGCGGTGTTGCTTGGTGATCAGCCATAAATTGCAAGAACAACTCGGGAATGGCGGAAGAAAAGAACAGTTTCTTCAGTTTCCCGAAAGACCCTGTGAGGTAAGTTATTTCATAAATTTTTACTGGTCACGCATTTGGATTGAAACATTTATAATTTTTCTGTTTCTACACGCTGGTGAATTTAAATAGGGGAAAAGGTTTGATAACAATATGTGTTTATGATGCAGGTGCAAATAATGGGTGATTCGTTGCCGTCGGTTGGATTTGGAAAGCAAGACCCCCAGTTATCAGCATAACAACTGCAGGATTTGTAGTGTGCATATCGAAGGGATAATGTTCCGTCATTAAAAAAAACGATTGCATGGCAATGCGGTCCCTAATATATTTGATGTGCCTAATCCTTCACCGACCATGGCCTGCCAAATAAAATTTCCGAAGCCAAGGCATGATGCTGATGCTTGTGCGGAGAGTGCTGAAGGTCAGTTACTATGAGGTTATCCGTTGATGTATGTTTCAAAACGTTAGTTTATCGGATGAGCAACATGTGAGATATGAGGATGTACATTTTTTATAATGTTTGTGTATGCCTTTTCAAAATATGATATGATCTGGCAGCTGCTTATCAATTTAGACAACTTCACAAACTTTGATGTAATTATGATACTGCGCAAATTCTCAGCATTTAAACCGTAGTTACTATCGTAGTACTGTAATTATATTTTTGTTTTATAGTTGTTATTTAGTGTTAAAATAAAGTGGTACAAAACATTTTTGGAGTCCATTGTACTGAGATTAAACAATCTGGAAATAGTTGAGAGAAATATACAAGGTATTGGCCTTCTAGTATTCCTATTTTATCATTTATTATACCTTTTTGTCTTGATGCTATCACTCAGTTCTGCTATAAGTTTCATAAATATTGAAAAACTCAAGAAATAAGATGATAGACTCTCAGTTGATGAATCATTAACAGTTTCATCCAATGGATAATATGCCTATATCCATGAAGTCTGAATTTTATAGCATTGAAGTAAACCTATGGGAAATAGGAATGATTCTTTTAAAATTACTGAGTACTTATAGTTTTTCCGATGTAATGTGGTTATTCCAGAGGAAGGGCAACTGCCAAAAATTGGTAATAGTGTCCTGCCGGGATCCAGTTCAACTGGACCATGTGATGCTGATATCATCAGCAAGTTGAAGAAGGTCATAAATAGGCAGAGGGTTGAAATTCATCGTTTGAAGAAGAAACGTGAAGTTTTGATTCAGCAGCCAAAGACTGCTGAAAGTAATAATTCATTGGAATCTGTACGCAGCAGGTATTCACAGAAAAAGTAGAAAGATAGACAAGGTTAATGCTGTACACATTATGTAGCAACCCAAAAAATCGATTGCTTGCTTGATTTTGTGAATTTGATTGAAAAACTTGATTTTGTGAATTTGATTGAAAAACTTGATTTTGTGATCAAAATAAACTTATATTATTCAAGGAACTTAAGTTGTGTCAATAATTTTATGGCGTATTCCCTGTTTCCTTTTCCCTTACAATATTTGCAATATGTCCAAGATACAGTATTTGGCAGTATTATTCTATTCCATGCGCAAAGGGGAGTATATCTGGAATATTTATTGACAGAGAGTTTGCTCCAATTACCTATGTAGGCTGATAATAACTGGGATCTAAATTAAATAATGTAAGTAAAGTGGCAAGTTTTAATTAGAGAATGATGAGATCTCTCTACTGCATTGCCTGTAGCACATATTATGGACATACTTTTCTTTTAATGCTTTGGTTTAATCTGAATATGTCATTATTCACTGTATGTCATGTTCAGGTCAACAGCAGCTGTGGAAGGTTATACTGTTTTACTTTTGTATGGCTAGGTAGGCTCATGGCATTTATTGATACCATATTAAATTTTGATATAATTGTAGATCTTTCTGTACGTGATACTCATGCTAATGTGGTTATGTTGCATTCAAGGCACTAATAAAACAACCGAGAACTTCATACTTCAGCTATTAATGTTATGATAGGCGAAGTGACTTTGTGGAATCGTGACAAGTTGAAGAATAAATCACGTTGCTATTTTACACACTTTTTTGATAAACTGACTGGTTTCAGTGTCTATACATCATCATCAGAGTGTGTCAACATGTTCAAGTACAGTTGGCGTCTAAATTTATAGGACTGGATATGGGGGAGGGGTTGTATAACATCTAATCTCTCCTCATCTCAAAGCTCCTCCTTCAACCCCTCATCCTGTACCCTGAAAAATGATGCCAATTCTGCTTAAACATGTATTCCAACTCTCATAATGATGTTGAGGCATTGAAACCGATCAGTTTATTAAAAAAGAGTGAAAAATTACAAAAGGATTTCTTCTACAACAATTTCAGGTAGTTTCCACAGGAGAGTAGTGAGATCTCCACTGTATCCCTTGTTGCTTATAGAATGGGAGTAATTACGAAGAACTTAACTTACATCCTTAAAACCATAACGACTAATAATCCAATTTCGTCCAGAATTCCTATCCTCTTCCTTCCTCTTCCACGCTTCCCCAGTGTTCTCCCCTCTATAACTCTCTTCAACATGCCCTCTCCTCTCAAAACCTCCTCCATCTATCTCTTCTGCCTTCTCCGAACCTCTGCCAAAAGCTTCCTCTCCTCTCCGACCATATTCAATACCTCCTCGTTTGTCTTCCTCGCCATCCAGCTCACCTTCTCCATCCTTCTCCAAACCCACATCTCAAACGCCTCAAGTCTACGCACATCCTCCCTTCGCAATGACCAAGTCTCCGACCCATATAGCGCCACGCTCCATATTAAAGTTTTCACCAGCCTCTTCTTTACGTCTCTTATCAGACCCCCCCTCATCAATTCCCTTCTCTTCGAAAATGCTTCTTTAGCGAGCGTATTTCTGCTTCTGATGTCCTTATACATATTGCATTAAACTACTGGTATAATGACGGTAATTTGAGAGTTAATACGCCAATGTTTATGTACATACATAAAGTCGTAGGCGCTTGAGTTGTTTCGAATTTCCCGCATATTTCACTTATTTTCAATATGGCCGCCGTGCGCAATTTCCATTACAAGAAAACAATGGTATAGTCGCCTTGTGTCCTCTCTGTATATCCCTACTCTGTGGTATAACTGTTAGGAAAGATCTTTGCTACAATATTTGAAAAGGAAATTTCGATATCTTGATCCGTGTTGTTATTACGAAGCCGTAAATGCGATGCATCCGTCCGTTACCCGGTAAAATGCGCTAAAATTCTGTTTTTAAGCACACACTGAAATCGATATAAACGGTAAAAAGTTTTGTACATTATCAATAAACGCAAACATAAACAAGCTTTAATGTGATGTACTTCATTTTAAAATCGATTGAGCCATCTGTGAGATATTAGTCCTCAAACTCGGGTGACGGAATTCTGCAACGGACAGTAGATCGCGGCACTTGCAACGAAGCCGAAGTTTCTAAGCAATGAAAACACTATCAGTGCTTTTCATTTGAGTACGGTGATAGCCGATTATCGGACGCAGGTGCCGTCGATCGCCGGCTCACCTCGGAACAGAGAGCCACCAACAGCCGGCGATTCAGCTAAATCGAAAACACCACGGCGTGGCAATCGCCGTCTATCGCCGCAAATCAAAAACACCCAAAATGAAACATCCATGGTACTAACACATGTGTTAATGTATTAGTACCATGTGAAACATCGATCGATTTATCGATTAGAAAAAAATAGATTATCGACATTTGATCTTCCCGTAGGTCTGTCAGTCACTTGATCTCTTTAAGTGATATTTACCGAGTTTATTTTTTGACAATTTCATCTCTATTTTCGTGACGTGTGAGAATGATACAAACTGGCCTAGGTGTAGGAGGTGGGGATAGCGATGTTGACGGCAATTTGACAGACGGCAATGACGAATCGCGGTCACGCGGAAATCCGCCATGGTGGAATAGTAAGGCAGCTATCCGGGTGCATTTCGTGCATTTGCCGAATTTGCACGCAACGTAAAATTACTGCAATGCAGTACTAAAAAACCTATAATATTGCTTTCATGTCTCATTTGAAATTTTGTTCCTAGGCTATAGCCTATTAATATTTGTTATAAATATGTTACTTCTTCTTTCATGAAAATGGACAATATTAAATTCCAAGTGATCATTGATTTCAATGGGAAGCTTAAAATAAAACATTTGACTAACTTACTGATCTAGAGTGGTGGAACTAAAAAATATGAAAGTAAGGATTTGCTTTATAAATCCACAAGAGCTAAAGATCACATTATCTTGTTCACAGGTGTGTTCCAGCTAACCTGCCGATCCTAGTTATATTTATTGTGAAAAAGCACAAGCTACTGGGAGTAATTTTGCTTTTGAACATTTTGGGTTGCACTACTTAGTGCTAAAACAATGATGTTCCCACTCTCAGGTCTTTACAAGGCAAACATCTGCTGTAATTTTTGTCTTGCCATCGAAATATCCATTTTCCTTAAAAATCCAGCACCCACGAATGTGAATACCTCTACTACCCGAACCCGAAAATTACCCGATACCCGCAGATATTTCACTACCCGAATCCGAACCCGACCCGAAATGAAAAAGTGCTACCCGCACACCCCTAATCGAAATGCTTCGATGACGATGGCTGTCATCGATCATCGAATAGAGTGTACACGATGATCGATGACTATCGATGAATATCGATGAGCGATGAATGTCGATGATCGATGAATTACGATGATCCATAACTCTCGATGATCGGTGCAGATGTCTCGGTTGGCAGTTTGGTGTGGCTATTAAGAGAATATTGAATTGGGCCAAACTTAGTTGAGAAGGACAAGGCCTATTTATTAAAGAGCGAAACAAGCTCCAAGTTACAATTGAAGCAACAAATCTTTGTTGTGGTGTAATAGAATTCTCTTTTCCGCTTTTTCATCAGTGAGTAGATGTCGGTCGTCCTACACAACGTTTCCTGCATCACTGAAGAACCGCTCTGATGATGTTGAAGTAGCAGGAATACAGAGGGAAAAAATGATAGGAGAGGCGCTGAGGATCTCATCTGCCTATCTTAAATAGCGATCTATTCCTTTAATTAATGAATAAAAGCTGACTGATTGAATTATTTTGCTGTTTTTCAAATTAATTCATTCATTCTTCTCATTGGCAAAGGAAAGCCATTGAAAAGCATGATCAAATTGAGTCCTGTCAATTAATTGGTTGATGCCAATTAATTGAGCAATGGCAATTAATTGACACCCATTTTGATATCAATTAATTGAATTACTTCAATTAATTGTCATGTCTTCAATTCCCGACAATTGAATCGAACATATTTTCAATTATTCATAATTGATCGATATCTATTATTTTCGGTAATCGCACAGGCCTAGCCCCCGTGGACTGGACACAGACGCCGCTGGCTTTTTTCAGTAAGTAGGCGTTGCGAAATAGAGCAAGGAAGGTGCCGGGGGAGGGGGAGACGAGGGAGGAAACGGCACAGCGGTCACCGGCGGCGGCACGGAACGGACGGGCGACACAAAACCTATAATTTTCATCGACCCATCGGTCATCCTCATCGATGGTTCTCATCGACATCAATGATTCGCATCGACTCCACGGCATCGATGATTCTCATCGACATCGATGATTCGCATCGACTCATCGTTGTCGATGGTCAATGACATTCATCGTCATCGATGATTCGCATCGACTCATCGTTGTCGATGGTCAATGACATTCATCGTCATCGATTTCACCCATCGCACCGCGATGAGTGAAATCATCGTCGATGAATTCGATGAATTGACTCATCGCACAAGCCTAACTTGATTCTTGAAGCCAATTCCGCCATTGTAGTCGGCACAGTTTAGACCTTCCTCTGGCTTACGTGTCCGGCATTCGCTTTCGATTTTCGTCAAATCTAAGTTAAAAACCACAGGCAAGGCGATGTTTTGTGACTGGTTTGGCAACACCTACTCGGCACAAAACCCATCCCAAGCCCCCCTATTCTTGCTTCACTTTCGCCCATGAGCCTTCACGATCATGCCTACTCCATTTCATTTTAACCTCCTTGGGGTTGAGTGAGTTATAAAATATGTACTACGAGTACAGTTTCACAACAATGTAAGTATGAAAATTTGCGAGGTACGCGTCCGAAAAATTAGCGGACGAGTTCACCACTGCGGGTGTACTTACAACCAGCGCTACCGAATGCTGGCCTACGAGACCATCCAGAGAGAAGCTGACAGCGGACGACGTGATCTCGCGTCGTCCAAAATTTTAATGTGCAGAACAAATCAATTAGTGAAAATGTATGTTGTCTTAATATCTTTCCTGGCTGTTGTGGCGCCGACACAGGTTCCGTGTAAAAAAATGAAAGTTATCACGGATTAAAATATATATATAGAGGCTGGAGCCAAGTTGCTGGAGCAAGGGGCGTTTCTCTTCAAGGCGGCAAAGAGAACCAAAGCGGACGAAACCGGTCTGGATTTTTGCCTGTCATCTGACGGAAGCGACGATGACACGTCCATCTTGTCAATAAAGGCATTGGTACGTCCTTAAGCTCTAAATAAATAAAGCCGAGCAGAAGGCCTTGCCCAAGGCTCACTACCGACAAGCCCATGCATGGATGTTTCTGTAAAAGCATGGTCTATCGAAGGAGTAGACATTTGCCTCACTACGCTCCGCCGGTCTCAAGTCCGAGACCAAGGGTTTCGTCCTCCCATGCCAGTATAGTGTCATAAACACCCTAGTGTACCGCCGCCTTATATTCAAGGCGGAGGGTGCGGACACAAGGTGCAAGCCGAGACCATACATATGTATATCTCGGTGGTCTCGGTTAAGCACAGCCGGAGACCGGTCGTCATCTTCTCTCCGGCTGCAGTTCCTACGCAAAACGTATGTAGTTCTGCACAACGGGGCTCCGCGGGTGTTATATTTCCCCCTTCGACCATAGGCATATCTAGAAGTGGCTGAAGGGGGGGTCACCCCCCCCCCCTTCTAAAAGGGGATATGGAATACCCCCCATCAAAACGGGGGGTCCGGGAATTTTGAAAAATATACATTTTAAAATGACGTTTTTACGGTGTTCTATTATGTTAAGGAAGGTGATCTATGGGTGTACAATTAGCATGTGTTAAACACATCATTTTTACGATTTTTTATCAATAGGGGGGGGGGTTACAATCCCCAAAACCCCCCCTGGATACGCCTATCCGTTCGACAACATTACGGCATCGATGCAACACCTGTGCTGCCCTAAGCCCCTGGAGATGTCAAGTACGTTGCAGAGAACAATAAATTTACAATCTAGTACCATTATTCCCTTTTCACCACTATGCAGTTGGAGGCGATCAAGCCTCACATCATTCTCCTCGACCACCTATCATGCGCCATTCTCATGATCGAGTTTTCAACTCCGGCTGAAACTAAAAGGTATGTGAAAGGGGACTGAATACCAAGACCTGCCGTTTAAGCTAAGGTAGATCTACTCCAGTCACTGTAAAACGAACGGTCTTCATTGTAGGTACACCTACGACGAAGCGCATGTGCTAGGTGGCAGGACAATAGATAGTTTCAAGTGCTCCCCGGTCTGTGTGGCACAGGCAGGAACACTTTCAACGCACACCATGGGGTTACTAAATACGCATGACCCTAAAGCAGCATAATGGGGATCAGACATGACAACGAAATCTGCCGACATCCTCCTGGTTCTCTGCACATTATGACAGCAAAACAAAACCTGATACATGCCAGGGAGTGTTAAAGAAACTCGATGTTAAAAAAGTAGCAAGTAAAAAATAACAATCCCATTACAGGTCCAAGCCATTGTCAAATTTTTTCTTTATTGAATGTGCTTATTCATCAATTTTCTTACTGTTTGTGTAATCAATCTTCATCCTTCCTATATTATACGTAAACTTCTGGTGCAAATAAATATATTGGGTCTGCTTTCAATTTACCAATATTCAATCACGTAATTCTTCCATGGTCACTACTCTCCAACCTAGTTTTCTCTATAATATCAATTCTATCCTATGCTGACTCCTCAAGAGGGCTGACGAGGACAAGGCAAAAGACTGAGAAATAGTGAGCATATGTCGGTGCGGCCAAATCCCAACTTGGGTATCAGTGGCCATGAATGATGACGATGTTTGGTAAGCAGGAAAAGGAGAAGAAAATGAAAACACTTTATGGATGGATGAAGAGGGGTATGACATAAGCAGATATGAAGAATGAAAATGTGAAAGGTGCAAAGGGCCGACTATGGCAAAAGTCTTGTGAGTACAGCCCTTATCCATCTAAAGCTTCCTTAACTAGTAGAACACCATTACTATAGATGTTTGAGGATTTTCGGGTTAGCATCCACTCCACAGGACAGAAGAGTCTCTTCTGATTTGAAGAAGCAAGGTGGAACGCTCACAAAAAATGTAACCCTCAAAAAATGGTAGACCAATGCAGATGTAAACCTGAAAATCCTCAAGCTTCAAGACCACTTAGAGAAGCCTTCATCACCTCTAATCCAATCAAATGTTAAAAAAATTTGAAGTTTCCCAATAAAGTCAAGTTACTGAAGTCTCCCCATTTTTGGAGACTTCAGTAACTTGTTCTCGCCAGTTGATCTTTACTTACAAATCAACTTTTTTCACTATCAAATCCTTGATTTCCAAAACACCACAATTATTACTCCTCTTTTCAGGTAAACACACATAGTGCACCCCAATTTGCAATTACCCTTATGATACCAAATAGAATTAATACAGAAATTGATAGGATGCCATTTTGTTGTGGAATTGTGAGACAACGTTGACAGCAAACAAATATTTTTACTGCTGCTTCTAACAAGATAATTAAAGGTGTGGAATAGTACGGGTAGATGTCTGGTTTGTAATGATGAATCCATAAACTAAGCACCAGATGGAGAACTGTGGTAAATAATAAGCAGGGAATTTCATTGTGTCAATACACCACCTATAACTCCTATTGGTGGGTCACGGGCAACAGTATGCTGACTCTTAAGGTAGTTCTTTCAAGAGGGATCCTAGCTTAAATAGATTTGTGAAAGCAGGCCTAGGGTATCCCTATTTGCTTTCTCTTGTGGCATACTGGTGAAAATGTGCCAAAACTGACAGGTAGAGTGTCAATACCAATTGCAGGAAAAGCTGCATTTGTTGTGGTTACTGCAAAGATCGGTAATCTTGGATATTCAACTTAAAATTACTGTGAAGAGTGGAAAAGTAGCTTCGAATTTCCAAAGCTACTATAAGCAGCGGAAGATATACATATAAGGTTGGCCCTTCAATGAATGGACATGACGATTTCAATGAGACAATGGGTACTCAGAATGTGACAGAAGTGTATGGAAAAGAGCATGAGTTGATGAATTAAATGAAAATGAGAGATGCAGATTTTTTTGTGTAAGTGAAACATAACAGAAGGGGCTTCAAAACTGATGACGATGGGTTGGTATCATGGTCAAGAGTCAACAATAGTGCACCACAGTCAAGGTGAAGGGTTGATTCTAAATGAGAAAATTAAGATGCTAGAGAGGAAATACAAGCCAGTATCTCCTAGATTGCTCTGTATTCACATGAAAGTATGTATTCAAAGAGTTGTGATTGTGGCATTTTATGCACCAGAGGATGGAGAGAGGAAAATTGTGAAAGATCAGTTTTGCAAAAAAAAACAGAGATGCATTGAATGACTGTGACTATGGTGAGAGAATGATAGTATTAGGCGACAAGAATAGCTGGGTTGGTGCAAGCAGTGATGCCTAAGAGATAGTGATCAGGCCATTTGGTTACCCTAGAGAGAGTGATAACGGTGAAAACTTGGTGTGTGTTTGGAAAAAGGATTGTTTGTCACAAATATGTGGTTTAAGCAAAAGAAAATTCATTTCTATACATCACTAAGGGACGTTTGGAAGAGTATTATTGATTTAATTTTGGATGATGGGAGATTTTGAGAGTTAGTGAGTAATTAAGGGTGCTGAATGTGTAACAGACCACTAACTCACTGACCACCATCTAAGCAGAAAGTAGGTTCTAAGGAAGAATGCTCCGTTTAAGCAAATGAGAGAGAAAGTGGAAAGGTTGCTAGATAATGAGGTAAGAATACAGTATGGATGCATGCTTGAGGATGCTCTGTCCTTGAAGCAGAAGGAATGGGATGGATATATCCAAAATGGAAGTGGAAGTGATGTGTGGGAGAGCTTGAATGGAATTATTGTATTGTGCGCTGAATGTGTACGTGGCAAAGTTGTGGTGGGAAGCATGAATCGTGATGCTTGGAGGAATGTGGGAGTGAAAATTGCAGTGAGTGATAAGGATATATGTACGTAAAACATTGATTGGAGCCAAATCTGAGGAAGAGAAAAAGAATGCAATTGATGCCTACAGAGAAAAAGAATGAATGGAAAAACCTTGGGAAAGAGAGTAAGAAAAGAAAGCACAACGGAGGCTCTAGGACAATATCTGTGAAGCAACAGGGAGAGAATTGAGAGTAAATGAGTCCAAGACTAAAATAGCAGCTTTTCATAAGGAGAATGGGAAGAACGATTGAATGTAAAGGGTGAAAAAATTGAGCAAGTGGATGGTTTTGTGTGCCTTGGCACAACATTTGTGAAAGATGGGAAGATATGAGAAGAGATTATAAGGCATGTGAATAGTAGAAGGAAAGTTGTAGGTAGAATGAGGGTCATATCAAGGAATGAATGCATGTCTAATGAAACAAAACTTGCAGTTTTCAAAAAGGTACTACCTAATTCCCACTTATGTATGGCAGCAAAACTTTGGCATTACCAGGATATGCATAAGTTTCGGCTAGAAGCAGTGGGAATGGAGTACCTGAGAAGTGATTGTGGTAAAAGCAGGCGGGAAGGAACCAGGAAGGAGTGGGTCTCAAAAAAATATGGAATGGATGCTATGGTAATTTGGACTCGTACCCTTAGGAATAATTGAGTAAATTCTATTAGGCTAACAGAACAAAAAAACTTGACACTCACTACTCAAATGACACTGCAAAAATTACAATTTGTATACAGGCCGCAGTGTTATGTGTGATTCTTTGGGAGACCCTTGCTAAGGAAAAACTCCCCCACCAGAGAAGATGACAACAACAAGACCATGCCTATATGATTCACCAATTGCCCCTTATTCAAGATCTACACTCCCAACAGCTTATGCACAGCATCAACTCTCTCTCTATGTCATTTAATCCTGAGAGGGACGTAGGGCTGCAATGAAGGCTCTCCACTGCAATCAGTTCCTGGCCAGGACCTTCAGCTCTCCCCAAGTCTTGCCTTCTTCCTTAATTTCTTTCTCTAAAGTTCTTCTCCAAGTCGTTCTTGGTTTCCCCCAGTCGTCTTTTTCCTTGATGTTTCCATTCTAAGGCTCTATAGCTAATGTTGGTAGGATTTTGCCTAAGAGTATGGCCTATCCATCCATACTTTCTTTTCTTTGGAGTTTCTACCATCGGTGCTTGTTGGCAAGTTCTCCTTAGTTCCTCATTGCTAATTCTATTTGGCCAATAGATGTTGAGAATCCTACGTAGGCATTTATTAATGAATACTTGCAGTTTATTGTTGATTGCACTTGTAACCTTCCATGTTTGACATCCATTGAGTAACACTGATTTGACGTTACTTTCAAATATTTTGAGTTTAGTTTTTCTTCTTATTTGCTAGCTTCTCCAGATCGGTCCCAACTGTGCAAAAGCACCTCTGGCCTTGTTTATCCTCTGCTAAATATCCTCATCAGACCCTCCCGTTTTTGTGATGAGGCTACCCAGATATTGAAATTGCTCCACTTGTTCAATTTGTTCCCTCCCAACTGTCAATTGCTCATTATTTCTATTGCTTATTCTCATTTCCTTAGTTTTTGTCTTGTTAATTTTTAATCCAACTTTCTCGTATTCTTCATTGAGATATTCCAATTTCTCACTCATCTGTGAATTTCTGCACCAGTAGACGCAGGTCATCAGAAAAGTCTATATCCTCCAGTCTCTCGGTCAACCCCCACTGCAGATCCCTGGGTCTCCTTGTGGTTTTCCTCATCTCACCATCCATTACCATCAAAAAGATAATTGGCGATGGTAGACATCCCTGCCACACCCCTGTCCTGACCTCAAATTGATGGTTTCAGGCGTTACTTTGTGGAACTTGGAATTCATCTTGAATAATTATAACTTTGTATTTCCACATGAAATTTACTTAGCTACGACCATGGTTTCAACATCAGGGCGTCATCATCAGGTGCATAATACAAAAAAATGTTCACTTATATACAAAAAAGAGTTGTGGGGGTGGAAGTTCAGATGCATACATGAGCGGGGGGAGGGAAGAAGATGGAAGGGGTGGGGTGGGTGAGTCAAGTGAAGGGGCATTGGTAATGGGATTTTTGGGGGACGTGGAGTCATAGGTAGGGAAAGAAAGGGGGGAGGGGTGGCGGTGGGGTGGGGTCAGGTAGAAGTAAAGCTTTTAGCACTAACTACCCCTGGGTGGTACGGGTGGTAGTCCACCTCAGACTAGTCTATACCACGTTTTTAAAACGGACTAAAAAGTACAAAATAATTTTCCCTGGGCCCTTCTAAATTTTTTAGGGTGGATTTTTAGTGACTATGGAGATATTTGTAAGACTTGAAGAGAAAAATGTGGGGCGCAGGCAACCCATTATAATTAAGGAGTAAAGGGACCAGGTGTCGTTGAGCAAACTCCCACAATTAATACAATTTGCAATGCACTGAAATTGGTTGTGAATTTATCTGGATTATCTACTGCCTGCCACCACGCAGTCTCTAGGGTGGATCCGAGCAGAAAGTGGGTTTCAGGGAAGTGTAGCTTGCATATAAGCCAATAAGAGTAAATTTGGAAAGGTTGTTAGAAAAGGAGGTAAGAACATGGGAAAGGCACATACTTAATCTTTACACACTATCCTCAAAGCATATGGAATGGGACAAATATATAGGATGTGGAAGAATTATTTTTCTATATAGGATGTATGATCACCATTGGTGAACTTCAAGTCGTTCGTACACAGCGAGATCACACCCAAATCTTTCATTATAGCATTTCAAGAAATGTAGGAGATGAGAGAAATTGCTGGATAATATTCAAAGGTGAAAAAGTTTTAAGAGGCTAAGGATTTTATAGGGAAAGGCAACTGCAATGTCCACATTAAGTAGGTACCTACCTATCATGTTTCATGGCCTAAGTTGCATTACAAATAAACAGCATTAGGTGAATTAATAGATTTAAAAACAAGGACTAAAGGCAAACTCATATAAGGGTTGTAAGGTGGAAAAAAAAGATGGAGATGATTATATGTGGGCATAGGCGGATTTAGGGGGGGGGGGGCACGGGGGCACGTGCCCCCCCCAGATGCTTAAATAATGGAAAAGATTTTAAATACGGTCCCGTTATAATTTCGTTCGTTTTTTTTGTGTATTACGGAGCCTCTTTCATTTTAGCCTTAAGCACAAGTCAAGAAGACAGATTCGCTAGTCAGCGCTCGGAAAAAAACATCACCCAAGTGGGAAGGAAGACATTGTGTCAAAAATGAACGTTAATGAAGTACTGGACATCTTCAGCAGGAAACATAATTGAAAACTGCCGTTATTATATATGTAACTAATTAATATTTTCATATTAGTAATCTCTATATTAAAATAAAAAGTATATTTCGTACATTGATTGTTGTATGCTGTTTTTTAATCCCAAATATGAGAAGACCGTTTGCCCATCAGACCCTTGTGCCCCCCCCAAAGAAAAATCCTGGATCCGCCCCTGTATGTGGGGGGATATTGGAAGGTTTGAGAAGGGAAAGAGAGGGGGCCAATGGAGATTATGTATTTCAGTAAATGATGGTTTTATCAAATCCATAGATGGGTAACTGGGGTGGTTACGTTTAATAACACAATCATTAAATTCATTGCCGGCAAATATTGTGAAGATTACTTGTTTAAGATAGTGAGAATACCGGTACAGCAGAATGTGAAAATAGCTAAATCAATACCTATATGAATGAGCTATAAAATAAAAATAAACTCCACTTACTTTAAACAATATTCACCAGTGGGATGAGCAAATATGCAGGTGAAATATCAATTCGTGAATATTTTTCGCGTAAGAAACTGGAATATGAAATTCGATGAATTAACTCTTCTGTCATCAAGCTAAAACGTGCAACCTGAACTCCAAAGCAAAATATTCAAGAGAACGTTAACTCAGCAACGAACTCAGCCAGCCGATGTCACCGCAGGCTACCAATTTTAGCTAATATAAGGCTAACTTTAGATCGATTATATCAACTAAAAATACAAAAAAGTATGACACTGATAACAAAAACAAATACGGCATTAGCATAGTCATTCCACAACAAACCTTTCCAAAGTGAGCGTAAAGATGCCGAAACACGAAGTGAAAACAGAAATATTTATCTTGATCATGCTCTTTTACGGCTCCTTGTAAAAGTTGTAAAAAGAAGGCACAATTATTAGTCAATTGCTTTCGATCCAACCCACATTTGCCCATTGTGCCACAACACAATACAATGTTAAATTATTCTAACGGCTCAATAACATCATAACATTGGAGCACCGATTCACACTTCCACTAAGAAATTTACACACGAATAAGCTTTTTATATTCCTATCATGTTTATAGATGCAACGGATATTATCATCTACATCTATGAACGTTTTATAAATGGTTTTATGATTCTCCCGCGCAACCAGAGACATATCGAAACATATCGAGCCTATCGAATAACCTTAAGCGCTTAAACTTTTAAGTATTTCAATTGTTTGCGGAGTGCGCCCAATGTGTATCGCGTTGAATCAGTTGAGTTTATACATTTGTAATTATTTTACGTGACAAGCATTGATTACAGGGTGCAGATTGTGAGAAATATCTTTTCCTTTAAATAGCAATTGGTAAGTAACGATTTGGATGAGTACGGTTATAATGCACTGCTTTCCTTCATGTTGATCTGCAACACTATAAAGATCTATTCTTCTGCAGTTACGAAGAGTATCAGGGAACATTGCAACATGCCAGGGGCGACAGCGAAGAAAAAAAAGGGTCGTGGGAAGAAGTCGCTCAAGATTCCCAAGATAATAGCTGATGAAAACCCGCCAAAGAAAGTTTCTGATACGCCTAAGTTGGGAGTCTGTGCGGCGCCGTCAGTTGTAAAACTCGATGAAGAACCATGGTATATCCCTTCTGTCAAAGGCATTGATAGAGGCAGACCACCTCCTGCTCCCGCTGCTAGTAATAGAGTTCCTGTCATTAAAGTATACGGGGTTCACGACACATCAAAATTAATTAAACTCATGGCGGAGAAGATGAAAATAGGAGAATTCTACTTTACTGCACGTACCGATGGTGCGGCTGTTGATATAAAAAAGTTTGACAACTTTGTGTGGTCCATAAACTTGTTTGACAAGCTGGGAATTCAGTATCATTATAAGAATACTTCTGAGGACACATGTAAACGTTATGTTTTGCGCGGAATCCCAGCTGAACATGAGAATGAAATATCCAAAGTTTTTAAAGAGGAAGGCTTCAATGTTCATGATGTCTATCGTCTTGTTGGTCGTAAATCATCGTCCAGAGCCCCTGTTTTCGTTGTGTGCCATGCCCTATCGCCCGGAGGACCCGATCTGACCGGCGTTAAAAGACTGGGGAAGTGGATAGTGAAGATAGAGTCGTACAAGGAGGTGAAGAGGGAACCAATGCTGTGTTTACGCTGCTGTAAGTTTGCTCATTCGGCCACTTTCTGTAGTGTAAATCCGCGCTGTTTCAAATGTGCTGGAACACACGAAGGCAGCGTTTGCCGCGAGATCGTGGCGTATAAGTGCTGCAATTGTGGTGGGGATCATCCCGCCTTCGCCAAATGTTGTTCCATGTACCAGAGGGTGAAAGAGTACAACACTAAAGCGAGACCGAAGCCAGCATTCACTGGAATCATAGGCACCGGCCCGCCTGGATTTATATCTGCAGCTATAGCTCAGATTACTTTGAAAGAAGCCGAGGCCCCTAAAGCCTCTACCTGTAGGCTGGAAAAACGGATAGCTAAGAGCTTCGTCATGGTCGCTTGGAATGCGCAAGGGACAGACGTTGAAAACTGCCCGGAATTCCTGAAGTTCCTTGTTGCACAAGGCGCTGAGTTGGTCTGCATTTCTGGATGGAACCATCCCTTCACCAAGGCCAAGTGGGACGCCCTCGGATGGTCGGTGCTCGGCGTAGCAAACGTGCCGGGCAAGAAGCTCGCAGCGACGGGCCCCAGACTTCTCGTCCACGGGCTGGTGTCGCACACCCGGGTGGCGACGCCTTCGGCCCTCAAGCACATGTCTGCGATCGTCACGTGCGTGGAGGCCAAGTGCGGGAGCATCCGTGTGGCCATCGCCTGCGCCGGCCCCAACGACTCCTTCGTGCCCGAGGACGTGGACGTCTTGATCAAGGGGCCCGAACCGACTATCGTCTTCGGAGACGTCTGCGCCAGGCACCACGCTTGGAACGCACCCGTCAACAACAAGCGTGGGAAGACGTTGAAACGTGCGTCTGAGGTGAGTGAATTTACCGTATTTGGGCCGACGAATCCCAGTCGTTATTACCCCGAGGATGAAGTTCCGTTCGTCGTGCTTACCAAGAACATACCCCGCACCCTGACGGTCCTTCCGAAGCGGATCAAGACGGGCGACGGCGGCGCGCAGCACCTCTGCCCTGTGGTGGTGCACTTGAGGAGCTGGCGCAGGCCCAAGATGAGCCTGAATGCGGAGCTCCCGCCCGCCTTAAAGGAGCTCATTCGAGAGAAGAACCGCCTCCGTCGGCACTGGCAAAGGACCAGGTTCTCCCTCTTCAAGGAGGAACTTAAAAGCACGGAGGCGAAAGTCAAGACAAAACTGGATGAGTTCAGGAGAGAGGCGAGTAAGAAATGTCATGTTCACCATGCGAGCACAAAAGCCTGAGGGGGCGGCATCCCACTTTCTGATTGTAAGCGGTGTTAGTGACTCGAGTTAGTGTGCCAGTTGGTCTCGGAATCCAGTCTGTGCTTGTGTGATTATAAGTTCACCAATCCATTGTTCAACCACGACTCCATGTAAGTTCACATTGCCTTGGGTGGTGAGAAGTGTGATTGGTACTTGGGAAAATTATCTACCGAACCTTTATTTGAAGTATTTATGCTACCTCTCTTAGAGTCATTCCCTCTTTTGCACTTAGTTGATAATATTGCTTTTGTTTTATTATATATTCTTATTTTTTCATATTTTCATTCAGTGTTTTGAAGGTGGCCCTTGTGTTTTTTTTTTTCAATTATGCCACTCATTGTTTCGATGTGGGGATTTTTGTATAAAGTTTCAGGGCAGCCATGCAAGTGATTTAAGTTGTATTCTATATGCTCAGCTATCTCAAATCTCATTAATTGTATGTAAACCGTTTTTCATTTTTGAAGAAGAATAGTAAGATATGACACAAGAAAAGTGAATGATGTCATTAGTTAATGATGCAAATTTATTTTCTGAGTACCATGCTGTTTATTACTAACAGGTGTTTCATTACTCCTTACATTTTTGCATGTTTGTATGACTTCATATTCATACCCCGTGAAAGGGAAATTATTTGTGCCTCAGGTGGTATGGCTCACTAAGTACTACTGCCTGGTTCTTTGATTGCTATTTATTTCTAAAACTTCAAGGGTGTTTACTTTATGTATCAGTGTCGTTAGGAGTTTTAAGACCTGAGTAATGATTTATTTCTATGTATGTTGTACTACATTGTAATTGTATTAACATTCCTTGTTTTGTATTCATTTGGAGAGTAATCTCATTCTGCTCATATTTGCATTATTTTTCTAAGTCTAAATTGCTGATGTTCAGTAAACTCCACTAGACCATTTCTCTCTAGGTTATTTCATGATTATGACTGGGATCATCCATGAATTGTCTCTCAAATGATGGGAGAGGGTATGAAGTTCCTTCATAGGATTGCTTTTTTGGTGATTTTATAAAAATGAGACAGCCTCAGTTTTGAATCGATCTTAAAACAACATGGAAGCTTTATCTTTCCAGTTTAAAATAAGCTAACAACTTCATGCTCTAGTCTCAGAAAACCCAGAACTTCTGATCCTGGAGTAAAATACTTTACTGATGGAAGATCTAGTGCTTTCCCATCGAATCTCTTGAATTAGGGCTTCTCGGGTTCCCAGCCGGGTGAGATGGGCCATTGTCTCCGACAATGGACCATCTCACTGGCTGGAAACCTGAGAAGCCCTAATTCAAATACATTACCTGGTTGCAACTTAAAGAAATGGATTATACTCACTGAATTAAGCTCAAAAGGCTAATCAAGTAGCTATTACCTTATTTTTTTGAATGTTAGAAAGATGAACTTCACTCCCTCCTCCCGACTATTTCAGATGAAAAAGAATCATAAGTCTACTTGCCATATTTAAAGATTTACGAGATTATTAGTTGAGGACTAAAATTAAGAAATAAATTTACTTCACGTGGCCTCTTTAAAAACATGACAGCCCATCTACAGCTTACCAAATGATGCAATAATCCTCATAAAAGAACTGCGGAAGAAAAATACTGGCCCTGAAGCAATTTATAAAGGTAGGTATGCACATACTTAACGATTTTCTTTTGTGATGAAAATCCATTCCAAGTTCAGCAGGAATATTAAAGTTTTCTCATCATTTTTTCCTTTGCCATATTATGTTGATACTTATTAAATGTAAGAGTCTGCAATTAAATGTAATCTGCCTTAGCTAATCAGGTAATTTCAAGTTTCAGCCTTCCCTTGGTGCCTAGGTAGATATAAATTAGTACCTATTAATGCCGGTAATAAGAACATCAAATCCAAAAAGTTGTAATGCCCATCGTACATAGGTACCTCTTTGAAGAATCTTCCATTCACTGCCTTGCCGAGATTAACAGGTTAGGTTATGAATCATGACTTCCAATCAGGGAGAACTGATATCTGGCCAATGACTTCATGGTGCACTTAGATTTCTCTCGTGGTTGACTGTGGGGTAAAGGATACTCCACTCATGCCATCCACTGTCAATACCCAAGTGCGGTAAGGTCATCTAACTTTCTCATGTGAGGGAGGTAAAGATCTAATGCTCTCTCACATAATTGTTGCTCATTCAAAGGTGCACTCTTTTAAAGCTTGTGTTCACCCAATTAATTAATCTCAGTACGCTTTACCTTAACTCCATGTCTATGGCTTGAAAATTAATGCAGGGACTTCGCTGCAGATTTGCATCAACAAATACAATACATGAATCGGGATGCCGCATGAATAATAGCAGATACTTTTCAAACTCCCTGTAGTAATAAATAAAGGAAAATGGTAGTGAGTCATGGCAATCTTCAGCGAGAACAATAAAATACCTTGGCCATAAAAAAATCAGTTCTTAACTATTTCTAACCTGAATGAGGAAAATGGGATGAAGCTGACCCACCTGTGAAAATTGTACTCAGGTGAACATATGTGCACTGTCCTCAGTGAAGTGGAAGAGTAAAAAAAAAGCAGAAGTGATTAACACTTGCTCTGTTCATTTTGCTGTGAGAGGTTTCTTTTGTGTTTCCCAATATCTTGTTTTATGGAACTAAAATTCTACTTCCTTCACCAGGAGAATGGGGTTCTATCAGGAAATCTTCCCCTAACGAGAGGAGATAATGGTTCAAAAATTACAATGGAGAAACCTTAGAGAGATTGAGTAGGTACTTATTTACCAGAAAATCAAACAAAAAATGGGGAGGAGGAAAAACTAATACAAAGAACAGAAAATGAGATGGCATTAGGCCTTAGATTCTTATCCCATTGACCATGAATCCCTTCCTAGAACCAAAAGTAATAAATTTCACACCATGGTGAGACTTTGGCCTCTGTTACTGATAAAATCAGCATGGTCCCTGAAGCATTCTTAATGTATTTCAACCTATGTTAAACCACCCAAATTTTTTTTACAATTGGAATATTTTTTTCTAAAGAGTAAGTTCAATAATCGTGGATGTCATGTTTCAATTAATGTTATATAGGCACGACGTTATACTTTAATACTCTTGCAATAGAAGGGACAATCACCAGTCAGTTTTTTCCCGCACAGAGTGACAGCAAAATAAAATAGCCACAGCTGAAGGGCCAAATCCCATTGGAACTCTTCATGTCATTTTCCTCCCTTCAAAGTTCCTACTCTTCTCCTGCCGCTTCTTCCCTTTTTCACCCATTTCAGCAGGTATATCATTCACCCACTTTTGCTGCCTCCTTCAAACTTCTCCCTCATTAGCCTTCTTTCACCTACCACGTTCAACACTTCAATTTGTTTTACTTTCCATCCTGTATTTCTCTTTCCAACCTTTCACATGTCCACATCCCAGAAGCCTCCGTCCTACAATCATGTTCTTTCTGTAGCAACCAAGTTTCTGAACAAAACAATAATATTCTTCAGATGAGGGTGTCCGGTGAATCTCAATTTCTTTTTTCCCTGAGTTTTCCAGGCAAATTTTTGTATTTTCCAGGGTCTTGCTGCGCTTTGTTTCTAACATTTTTAATGAACTTCTAATAAAATCTGCATAATTTTGCCAACATCAAAAATATGAGAAACTTCAGTCCCTACTTTTTGAGTTAAATATGTAAGAGTATACAAGGAGTGTGGAGTAGTACAGGTTATATTCCAACCAACAAATAAACAAATACGGTTAACTGACAAAATTTTGAGTCAGGTGCAATTTGAACACAATAAACAAGATTCAGACTAGTTTGACAAAGAACATTCAAATAAAAGAAACTGGTGTGACATTTTACAATGAGTGCATTTCCGATTCAACTTCACCAGCAAATTTCTCGGCTTTTCAAATCATTATTTTAGTTTGCAGCTCTTGATCATTTTGCAGTAAGTATCTTTATCTTTTGAGGCCTTGGTACTTTTCCTCTTCTCCCCAAAGACTTCACTGTACTTTAAATGTGTATTTCGGATACTGTGAATTAATTGCTTTGTGATAGGTTACAGATGACACCCGAAAAAATTCAATTACGTGGAACAAAATTGTATTTGTTGGACAAAGCGCAAATTTTAATTAGCATGGATTGCCCCTGTACAGTGGCCCTGTTGACTATGAACCTGAGGGCCGTGATTTCCATACGCAGTGACCGCAAAATGTATTTCCGCTCCCTCAAAAACATTTCTGCAAACATTAAAACGAGGAGGGTGGAGATAATTGGGAGAGGATTATCAATTATATAACAATGCACCATTAATCCATTTAGGTTGTCGGCCGAATGGTTTTCATATTATGCAGGAAATGTCAATGCACATGCGTAACACAGACGTTTAGATTTCTCGTAAATTTGGCAACACTAAGAATTCCATTTGTACAGCTCTTCGAATGGAATCAAGATTTCCGTGTGGAATTCTGTTGCTGACGGAGATATACAATCGCATTTCGGCATCAATTCCGATTCCATTCATAGCAACCATTTTACATGGGAATTATTCTGTGTGGAATTTGCCTTGTTATACAATCTGGACTACGCGAAGGGAGATGGGGGTGGGGTGACGAAGCACAAGCTGCGAGCGGGCGCGCAGCTATGAAAATAGTATGAAGTGAACAGGGAACTCAAGGCGACACTGAGCCGAGAGCATAATGCAAGCAAAGGCGCAGGTTAAACCTCTCTCTCTCTGCCTTAATAGAAATTGGTTGCCGTGTGTTTTCCAGGGTTTTTCGGAAAAATACAAAACTTCTCTGAGTTTTCCAGGACAAAATATTTCCCTGAGTTTTCCAGGTCGCCGGACACCCCGGGGTCTGCATGAATCTTCTCTTAAAGAGGTTCGTTCCTTTTCAACGATGTGAGTCAGCACAAATACTTAAAGCCACCTTCTTGTTCATGCCAGTAAAAAATAAAGCTTTGACTGATGGCTTGCCTGAGTTCTCAGAGAGCAAAATTGAGATACTAAACATGTACACAGATGAATGATATGATGCTTCCTTTCCTGGTGTACGCTGTTAGTGAAGTCTGTTTGGGTTCTCCACCGGCCAAACTTCATTTCTGCCAACATTTCGATGGTCGATTCATCCATCGTAATTAGGACATTCCCTGATGATGATGGACGACTCCTTCTTACATCGAAATGTCGGCAGAAATGCAGTTTGACCTGGTGAAGAACCTGACTGCTCTTCACTGATGTACACAGATAATTGAAATTACAGTGGGGAGATCTCTGATTAGGAATGTCTGGGACCTTGCCTCTCACAGAATGAAGATACTATTACCAGTTTTTAGATATCACATCTTTACAAGAGCACTATGACTGGTAAAGAAGGTATGCATCCCATGAGCTCCATTCTCTGCAATAATGAAAGTACATATGGCAAGACAATTTCTAAAAAAAAAGAATATTTTATCGAACATAAAATTATCCCATGTATTCATTTTAATGATGAATTATGTTCTAATCTTATAAAAAATTGTGCCATGAGTCTGGCAAATTGAGTTGATCTACCCTGATTACAGAGAAATTAACATCCAGAACAACAGAAATGAATTAATCAGTAAATTCAGTTCTCGACTACATTTTTAACAACAAATTTATTATTTTGGCACAATTTTGAAAAAGTTTTAAGGAGTTTGTTTGGATACTTCTATTATTTATAATTTTGGATTTCCTGCTGTATATTTCAAGCACACATTTTATTCAGTTTCATCGAATTTTAATTTTGAATGATGTTCTATGAACCCAAAATTAAACATCTTGACTTATATAATTAGCTACCAAGGTAAAAATGATGATAGGTTGGTGTCCGAATTCTACTACCATTAAATTTAATAGGAAATTAACATAGCAAATGAGTGTTTTGAAAAACTGAAATTTTAACCCACAGAAAAATACTTTCTTCGCCTTAAAAGCTCATATATGCATATATTTCCAATTCACTTTGTACAAATAAACTAGGAAGAGTAGAACTTCATAGATATTATCAAAAAGAGAACATGTTTTACTTTATTTTAATTAATATTAAAACAATATCACTTTAAGAAAATGACATTTACTCCCATCCATTGTAGAGCCTCAATAGTAGAGTTGCTCAGATAGATTTTTCTCTCATCAATTTCCTCCTCAAATACCCCTCCTTCACTAATGCAATCCGCCACCTTGCACCATGGTAGCCAAGTCCATTCGTACTTAGGTGTGTGATTGATGTCATCTGCTCTAGTTAATGCCCTTCAATCATAATATTCTTTCTGGCCTTTCTTCAGATACTCAAGGATTATTTTGCGACTAGGGCTATTTTACAATGGCAGTTCACCAAAGGTGAAATGGTAAAAGCCTTGTGTCTTTGTTTAATGTTGACTTCCTTGCGTGCAAATAGCCTCCTTTTCACTTCCACTCCTCACCTTCCCCTCTGTCCTACCTCATGACCCCTTACCTCTAGGCTAGCTCTCTCCATGACATGGTCTTCTGCTTATTTACCACTGATGCATGCTTGAGCTGTGCATTGGCAAAATCTCCTTACCTATTTCTTCCAATGCATATGCTTCAAGCCAAACTTTTTACATGTACCTCTCTCATACACTTCAGTCCCTTGGCAGGCAGGCCAACTAATACTTCATTTTCCACAAATTCAATTGACCTTTCAGCTCTCATTTTGAATAAAAGATAAAAACTTTGTTATTTCCACATAAGGTTTTAATTTTGACAACCATGGTTTCGACTTTACGTCATCTTCAGGTACAGATTCAAATGGCTATCCAAACCATTTATGGAACCTGCCCCCTGGTGACCCTCCAGATAAATGAAGTTTCTTTACCTAGGTAATTTGTCCCTCCAAGCATCCAAAATTCTCCCTAAGCACCTATTAAGACCAGCGTTTTACAACAGCTGCAATCTGAAACATTTCTTCGCCAAGTGCAAGGATACCATCCTGAAAATATAAAGGAGTGGTGTGTATAAACTAACATGTGAGCACTCAGTTGTGTATGTTGGACAGATGGGTAGAAAGTTCCAGGTGTGCCAATTCAAATTCGAAATTCGCTAAACACCTTTTGGATAGCGGCCATAGAAGTGATTTTTCCCTGGAAATTTTGCACACTGAAAGTAAAGGCTAGACGCTCTCGAGCAAATCAAGATTTTAAAATGTGCACACGCAGACTGCATCATTGTTAACAACTTTCATAACGCTTCCCGCTCTCCCCTCCTCAATCTCTCCCATTAACCCCCACCTCCACACTGTTTTACCAACCCTCCATCGATTCAACTACGACCCGCTGCCACCGCAGGTAGTCAGCACCGATGTCTACCTCCACCCACCCACTTCACTTCCCACCCACTCCACCTCCCACAATCCAGACCCATGGCCTAAAGATGACATAAAGTCAAAACTTTATGGTCGTCAACATTAAAATCTAATGTGGAAATAACAAAGTTTTTACGTTTTATTAAATATGTATAGCAAATTCCACTAAGTTACGCCAGAAACCACCAACTCTTTCAGCTCTCCTCAAACTATCAATCTCACTTCCAACTCCTCTCATGCTTCCTTAGCCATTCCCACAGAGTACAAGTAGATGAGCAATGGTGATAATAGACACCCTTGCCTCAGTTCTGCCACTACCCATCCAGATTCACCATCTGATACCCTCACCAGTGCTGTCTGATTTATTATGGCATGTCACGAATGTGTGTGTTGTAGTGCACGACACACTGGCCCTTTTTCTTCCCTCTTCCTTTGCATTCAATAGCATACGTCTCCCTCTTTCAACCCTATTTTCTAGGGACATGGAAAAATAAAAACACTCATTTATTGGCATTATTTAACAATAATCATAATTATAGTTTTAATTCTCAATACTTTACAGAACAGAGTTCAAACTAGTTCTTTCTCTTTTCTTAAAATAACAATAAATTATGTACAGCAGAAAAAAAGTTTTTTTTTTGCGATTATACACACTTCATACTATCGCTCTCTTCATAACAGAGAATCCATTTTTATTGGGACAGCACTTGTGGTTGAGTCTTTTTAAATCTTGTCTCCTCTCCTTAATATTTCCTCACAATCAATCAACTTCCCAGCCTCCGTCAATAATTCTGTTAAGGTCAAGAAGGAACCACACCCTGGAACAACACAGGATCCACACAACAACTGCATGACGCTCATTTGGATATTATATATTATTTATACATTACGGGAACTAGGGTCAGGGGGAATTGTTTTTGATGCAGATGACCATTTGTGGGTGGGGGCCTCTACAATGAAAGGGCTTCTAAAAAGAGGGCCTCACACTTGCTCTTCGAAACCTATGATTAGTTTAAAGAGATCCCCCCCTGTTAATGACACGAGCATACTCATGCAATGCACGTGCCCAAATTCCCCCAAGAAACCTGCACAGCCATAAGAACACTAGCCATAGCAATGGGCGTGGCCAAGTGAGAGAGAGAGAGGGGGGGGAATGCCTGAGAGGTGGCATTGCGCACCAACGACACACAACAATCATCAACCCATTACCTCTATGGATCACATTATTACATAATGGCTCCCTGGCAAGAGAAAAATAAGGCTCACTCAAATGAAGCTAAAGCTCGCTGGAACACCCTCCAACAAGAAGCAGCTCTAATTTACACACTGGATTTCTTTCTCGATTCAACTAAGAAATGAGTAAACCAAAATAAAAAAATGATGGTGGTAACTTAACAAATATCCATTTGCAAACAATAGTTAATTTACAATAAATACATATACAATTTTTAATCGATTGACAGTGATTTTGCACCTTCTGCTTCACTACGAATAGTCGTGTCATACACAACCAGCACAATCTTGCTTTGACTCAATGTTTCCGTTACACTATGGAACATCAGCCATCACAGCACACACATTGTTTCTGAAAATTAACATCACCTTTCTTTAGACACTATCACTTTGGCAATAGAAGCAGAAAGTGTGTACACAATAAAACTGTCAAAAATTAAAGAAAGTGTAGCAGTAGGCCTCACATTACTGTTTCAAATGGAAACCTTAAGGGTGAATGCACAGGGCCAGGTGAATAAAAGTTAGGAAATTAAGTCATGATGGGATGACTTGAGGCAAAAGACTTGAAGGAGGGGAAATTCCTCTGCTCTCCAGATGAGAAGACGGCACACTATTTCACAATCACCAAGGGCACACCTACAACATACTTGTTGAGAGCACAGATGTAAACAACGACCCTGCCAGGATGGGCATATAAAACAATTAGACACACACGAAGGGCTCACTTCTACCCACCAAGAAAAAGATGCCCGTTCCCTTCCACTGACCTCAGAAGAATGGAATCTTGAGCCATTTTCATGCTCTCAACCTGAATTCTGCCTCTCAGGCTTTCTTCAGATATCTGCTGCCAAAACAACAGGACATATACTTCACTTTCTCACGCACATCTCAACACAATCACTCATGGACACACAAACACATTTAGGCTATCTGCTGGGCGCTCTCTCTCTCTCTCTTTTGAAGATGATCGAACTCTAAGAACAGCAACTGACATCACTGGCTGAATCTAAATCAATGTTGCCCATGGAGGCTATGACAATATATTCTCCCTATTAAGACTAGCAATAAAAAAAACTAAGCCAGCATCAGTTCTTTGTTCTCTTCTAAGATCGCTAGCAAAGCAAATGCAGCCATCTGTCACTTTTATCCCGGAAAAATGAATACTGAATGAAGCAGGGGGACAAAACTTCTCCGAGCAAAAACCATTTTGGGAACTCAACATCTCGTGAGTAACAACCATGGTATACGGACTAATTTGCATTGCCAACTTCCAGGGCTGACAACAGAGCTGCAGATAATCAACTAAATAAAAAAATTACTAATTGATGACTGCCATAGTCCCTCTCCCTGCCCAGGTGGAACTGATTGCTTAAGTACAACACACCGCAAGTGAGATTCTCGATCAATCAGCTCACACGATGCCACTCCTCCTTTCGTGAGATCTGCCTCTAATCAGATGGCAGAACGCAAGCTCTGATGCCATCCAAACCACACTAACTCTAATGGTAACTATGTGAAATGATTCTAACTTAGGGGAGGACATTTCAGACCACACGTCACCCACTGCCCCTGCTCTTTGCACGCCCCCGAGGGCAAAAAACCCCCTCTCCTTGGGCAATTCCGGGTGAGGGCTTTGGTTTCAATCGAGAGCCCATGCAGCGAGAGGGATGCTCTCATCGCAATCTTCTTCCAGAGGGAGACCTCGACGCACGACAACCAAAGAGCAAACAGCCCCACAGGGCCGAACCTCAAAAAGGCAACTTTGGGAGAGAGGGGGAGGGAGGATGAGAGGCAAAGGGAGGGGTTTCCCCAGCAATAATTCCAATGGTGCCCTTGCCCCCACCTGACCACATTGCGCGCCTTTGCGTGTGTCTCTGTGTGTCGTCAAATTTAAAAATCACAGCTGACTTGCGGGTAGAGGGTTTGCAAGGGGAGAGGCTGGGGGAAGCGTGGTCGCCACAGAGGGAGGAGAGACAGCGAGGAAGCACAAGGCGCGTGCGCAAGAGGGGAAGGGGAGGTGGCACGTGCACACATGCCCCTCCCACTCACAACGCAACTTTCACTCTGACAAGGATGAATCTCTCTCCCACTCCTATGTCTCACGCAAGTTATACATGTCCACTTTAGCTGTGGTGCACACATTACAACACACACAAAACAGCTCCAGTAACAACAGAATGTCTCACACATACCAAAACACACATATGGACATGCAAGGCGATGCCCAGATATGCCCCCTCAGGAGGGCCTTGGCATCACGCACAAGCAGAGGCTTATTAAATAATAATAATAATAAAAAGGTAACAGGACACACACATACATACATACAACCAGGAGCATGCTTCACAAGTACTTGCATGTCATATCACTCTTGCACCATCAACATACAGTGGGGGGTAGGGAGGGAACAACAATGGCACCTCGCAAGCCATTCACGCTCACAGCTGTGCCTCATGCACACAAATGAGGAAACAAATACCATTCCTCTTGGCATCTACAGTCGGCAAAAATAAAATCAAAGCCATCCACGCACACTAAGAGGGGATTAGGAGCGGCAGGATGGGAGGGCATAGACAGGAGAGAGCAAAGGGCAAGCAGCGAACGTCCACATCGGAGGAACATGTTTTTCTTCTTGAGATCTGCTCACCTGGCAGACAAGTTATCTGCGCACAGCCATATCCAAGATTAAGGAGCAAGTCTCTTTGAGAATTTGCAAATCAGTAAACATGAATCACACCACAGAATCACCAGTGCGTCTGAGAATGTATTGTCGCCATTGCTCCAGAACATCCACGATCTCAGCACAAATAAGATCTCCAACTCATGCAGGGCAGCGTGCACTAGCATCATCTCCCATGGACCTTGCAAGCATTTGACTAAAAGGCTCTGTAAAATTTAATGACACCCCAAAAGAGACAAATGCAATCAATGGGCATGTCCCTTGTGCACGCAACCACACACGCAAATCACGCACAGGCACTCTGGCGTGACGAAGGTAGGAGGGGGGGGGGGAAGTGGGTGGGAGGGGGACATCAAAGCGAGCGAGAGAGAGACTTTAGGATGGGGGTGAAACATAAAAAGTCCCAGTCGTCATTGTTGGGCTCACAAAAAAATTATAAAAGTAACCAGAGGGCAAGGGCAAAAATATATTATTTTTATTCATTTATATATATAATTTTTTAGTGTGTATATATATTTATAAGAATCACAAAGGGGTGGGGGGATATTGGCTTCAGAAACCACGGTTGATGATATAAGCGACCACCCCAGTCCCCACCCCAAAGAGCTTGTTTCGCTCCCGACACACGCCGAGGCAGCAATGACGCATGCACGGACTCCTCCTCCAAGAGCCTCCAAAGAGGAACGTCGCATTGGGTGGTGAGCAGGAGAGGGGATTGGTGGGGGGGAAGAGGGGGTACCGAGGAGGGGTGCTTTTGAGTGTGTTTGTGTGTGGTAGGAGTGTGATGCGGCGTATGGCGGCACCAGACAAGCGCCCCTCCCATCCTCCTCCTCCTTTCCCTCCCTATGCAACTGCTGCCCAGCCAGGTGGGCTATTGCACGACGATGCTGCTCGCCTCCTCCCCATCCTCCCCCCTGCCCTCGCCTTCCCCCCCCCTCCCGGGAGACGACGACAGGGGGGATGGGGGGGCACAAGAGGGTGCCGTGGAGGATGACGGGGGTGGGGTGGGCAGTGGTGGTGGGGGTGGGGGCGAGGATGAGTGCAGCCTGAGGGCCACCACAAGGTCCCTCAGTATCTCCGTCTCCTTGGGGTCGACCAGCGAGAACCTCTCGTCAAACAGCGAGAAGTGGGCAAACACACAGTTGAGGTGGGCATGGAGGTTTAACAGCAGGATCTCCCGGAAGTGGCAGTGGTAGAGGTGGGCCGTCACGTGGAACAGCAGGCGAAGGATCTTCTTCACTATGGACTCAAACGAGCTGGGGAAGTCATTGGCTGTGGACGAAAGAGGGGACTACATGGAGAATATGGCTGGCATAAACACACTCGTTGATATTCAATGATTAAATTAATAGAACCATGCATCACTTAGTGGAATTTCACAACATTAAACATGATGAAAAGAAAAACGTTTTGTATAATTCCACACTAGTTTTCAATTGACAGCTTAATTTTGATTACAATAGAATCATATAATCATCGGGAGAAATTCCTGAGACTAGACTATGGGAAAAGTGTAATTGTGCCGATATCAAAAAAGGATAGTGTGATAAAATGTGAAGATTAGCATTCCCTAAGTTTGGTATTCCATGCTTCTAAAATCCTAATTACAGGCAGTCCCCAAGTTACTTAAGCTTTGACTTACGTAAATCCACACTTACGAAAGTGCCAACCTTACCCAAAAAGACAAGAACAACGGAAGTTACAGAATGCAAAGTATGGTTGCCTAACTTCAAGGATCGCATGTGTCAGAACGTTAGTCAAAACTGGCCAATCTTAGAGGGTGAAGACCGGAAAATTGGCTTGGTCAGCAGTCACAAAGTAGAATTAAGACACTGTGCTTTCACGCATCTGGACAATTGTTTAATAAGTAGTTATGATGTTATGCATTTTGTTTAGAAATTCACGACATGCAACTTATAGAAAATTTAAAAATTTTGGTAAATATTAAATTAGGGAAACGCATTATGGGGCCTATTATGTAACTGATAACTCCTGAGTTATGGAGAGTAAGGAGCTATAATGGCCGCCATAGCTCATTTGACTATTAGAGAACTGAAAATAACTCCAATCAGAGTTACGATTTGGAGTTATAAGGGTGGGTCTTGGGTTGGCATTTTTAAACCTCTGAGATAACTCCAATTGAAGTTATTTACAGTTCTGTAGTAACCCAAGGAGCTATGGCGGCCATTATAACTCCTTACTCTCTGTAACTCCAAAGTTATGAGTTACATAATAGGCCCCTTAGAGTTCTTGAATTTTGCAGTGAACTGAATGAAATATTGCCGAAAATTACATCCCGGATTTCTCCACATCGACCGTCATCTCCAGAGCATGTAGTCAGCTATGGAGTAATTTTCAACTTCCGTAAATTTTGACTTATGCAGCGAGGGTCGGAACGCATTTATTACATAAATCGAAGACTGCCTGTACAATAATACTGACCAGGATAGAGAATATAGGTACTAGGCTTTTGCCTAAGTGAAGATCTGTTCGGATTCAGAATAGGAAGGGGGACATGGGAAGCAATTCTAGCGTTGAGGCTACTCGTACAAAAAAAATAAGGAAAGGTAAAAATATATGCCTTTGTTGACATAGATTTGGCGTTTGATAAGGTCCATTGGAACAAAATGTTCCAAGTACTTCAAAAACTCAACATCTCAAGAAAAGACAGGAGAGTAATTTGGAACATCTATAAAAATGGCAGTCATCAGGATGGGAAAAAGTCACGAAGAAGCGAACATACAAAAAGGAATAAGACAGGGTTGTAATTTATCACTAATACTTTTCAAATACTATATCCAGCAAGCATTAAACGGGGTAAGGGAAGAAAAAACATATTGGAGGGAAAATACATGGTGAGAGAATACACACGTTGACGTTTGCTGATGATATTGCTGTTGTACCCAAGTTAACAGCACCTTAGTTCTTTATCAAGTAGATTAGACAATGTACTACAAGTGACAACAACTTGCAGCCAAATAAGAAGAAAGCTTAATTCATGGTGTGTGGTAGAGAGGATAAACAATGCAGGTAAAGTTAAATGACGATTATCAAGAGCAAGTAATGGAATTCCAGGATTTGGGCAGCTGTATAACTCCTGATGGTCGAAGCACCAAAGAGATTCAAATAAGGATCACACAGGCTAAGATAGCATTCAATAAGAAGCAAACACTCATGTGCGCTAACAACATCAGCTTGAACATAAGAAAACAGTTCCTGAAGACGTACCTATGCATGGATTGTAGTACTATATTGTGACAGTAACGGTTTTTCCGTCGCATTTCAGTTTCAAGGGTCCCCTCGCGTCCTTGTGCGTTTCGAATTGTTTTTTTTTCTTTTCACATCCCCCACTCCCCCTTTTTTCGGGCGAGGCAGACCACGCTCGTTGCTCGGGCAGGCAAGGCCAGTGGTGCGACGTGTGTGCAGGAGGCTATGTTTCCCCCCGCCGTCGCCAGAGTCAAGTGGCCCAAGAGGCAGTGCTTCGTGGTGTCGTTTGACCCCCAATGGTGTGGGTATTTCTCAGTTTTCCCCCCCCATTCCTCATGTTGTGTGCCCTCGGAAACCCGACCCCACCACTAGTGGGTGTATAAGGGCATTGAGCATACCTGAGCAGGGGAGAAATGATTAGGCGAATGTGGCGTCAAGGTATGCCGGACGAATGGTCGGAGTGAAGCAGTGCAGAATCGAAGATGGGACGCGGACAGGACGACGAAGAGATTTCCGTTCGTTACCTCCTTTCGTGAGATGCGGGAAGCACCTCATGAGCCGCCGGATATTCCGATCGACGCACGACATCGCCAAGTTCACCTATCCAGCTCCGAGACCTACTCCAACACGTAAGCTGCCGTCGGTACACTCCCCTAATTCCTCTCCATTCCTAATTCCCAGTGTGGAGAAGTAAATTTTCCAAATCAACCTTACTTCATTGGCCCTTAGCCACAATGTCGGAGAAGCTAGTTGTGAAGCGGCTTCACCGCCCAGTCCATTGAGGAACAATTAGTGTCATTTCACCCTCCCGTGTTTATCATGTATGGCACGGAAACGAGTAACTCTCTATTGTTAAATGAAAAGAAAAATTCCGTATGATTGTAATGTGCTTCATCTTTCATTCATCAGTTATGTCAGTGTGTCAAAAAAGGGTAACTTTTCCTAACTGTAACATGTTTCATTTTTCATTCATCAGTAATTTTGTATGTTAAAAGGGGCGGTCATTAACTATTGCCCATTCTATCAACCACCTATCCGTGTAGTTTTATGTAAAGGGTTATTTTGTCTGTGTTCTACATGCAATCGTCTTTCTAGGGATCACTATCATCCAAGTCATTTGTGTTCAGTCGCCATCATTAATCATTCATGCTCATCAGTGAAGCAATTTTTTTGTCATGCAGTGATTATTTTTTGTTCTTTGCTTTGCCAGTGCGTGTATTATCTTGTTTAGTGTCAAACATTAAGCAAATAAATTGGTGTCAAACGGGTTCTGGGTTGTGGTTCGTCTCAGTCCCTGGGCGGTTCGCCCCATCCCACTGTTCCCTAGCGAGAATTTGCAGTATGTGCTGCTCACGGGACACCTCGGGGGATCCTTCAAAAAGAAATTCAATTGATATCGCGGATTATGCTCCGTGGTAAGTTGAAACGCGAATCACAATGTGTGCCACCGTGCTCCCTAATGTTGCGGGCTGGGGGGGCGTGATCCGTTACAATATGGAAGTGAAATTTGGACGAATGCGGTGGCAGAAAGAAAGAAAAGAAGAAAATTAGGAGCCTTTGAGATGTGGTGTTACAGAACACTACTCAAGATATGGTGGACTAATAGAGTGACCTATGAAGAAGTAGTTCAACGGTTAGGTGAATAATGGAATATGTGGAAGGCCTTGAAAGTGCACAGAGAACTACTGGTTGGTCATATTTTGTGGCACCAGGGAATTCTAAACACCATTTTGGAAGGAATGGAGAAGGAAAACACCACCGGGGAAGAAGAAAGCTTCAGTACATAAAGCAAATAATAGAAGATGTCAACTGCACCAAGTATGTATGCAGAAATGAAAGGAATTACCAATCTGCAGATTGCTAACTCCAGAGAGAGAGAATCATATAGTCATCAAAATTGATCAGTAAATGAAATTCTAGAGTGAAGACGTACAGAGTATTTTTCTTTTCATCATTTTTAATGTATTGAACAGTGTAATGGCTTGCCCATGGCATCAGTCCCACGGTCCCTTAACACATTGCAGATAGTTCAAGCGTTTACTCATATTTTGCCCGCCACTTGTTATGGATGGGTCACGGATATATTGCATATTGTGCTTTTACTATTTTTACATGAACATGGTATTTAGTTATACTGGGATTGTAGTCCATTTAAGAAGTAATTTCATATATGCATTGCAAGTTATTGTTTCAGTACGCATTTCCTGATTTTTATTTCCCTGTTCATACTGGATTGATATTGACGGGCAAGTTTTAGGGAATGTCATTGGATTAAAAGTTAAACAATTCTTCAGCAGCCATAGTGTAATTTGTTCAATTGATCGAGTGAACAAATACTAGACATGAGAAATTGCTTACCATACTTGGTAGGGAAGATTGACTCATCACTTATAGTTTTCTGCGTGAAAGTCATCACATAGTCAATATACTGAGGAGCAGCCACTTTTGTCTTCTTGCCTTTCTCATCAAACCACAAATATGTTCTGGAAAAACAACAGAAAAAGATAGAATTAATAATATTACACAATGGTCTAAATTGTCAAAAATACAACTAATTGACTTCAACAAGCTTACGATAAAATGAAATACCACATGGATTACATAATTGAAGGAATAAATAGATAGGAGTTATAAATTAACCAATTTCCAACAATCACCAACACACTGGCCTGAATGCATTCACATAGTTTATCAGTATGCACTCAGTATTGGCCAATTATATTCCGTATTGATCAACCAGTTGACAATAAAACATAATATGTAGTTAAAAATGGAAAGTACGGCCCTACAATACATGGTTATGGACAAAAATCCTCAGATGGTTAGAAAAAAAACATTTATATATAAAAACCAAATACCAAAAGTTCTCATGACCACAGCAAATAAAAGTACGAAAATTCTGATAATATAATTCCGTTAAAAAAGACTAAATTCTAATTGCAAAATATTTAAGTTAACATTGAACATGATCTTTTACTTGTTCTTAAATTAATATCATTATGCAAAATATCTTGGTAGCTAGTGTCAGTCATGGCGCAGCATATTTGTTAAATAGTTATGCAAACACATTAGGGTTCATGTCGCTCTCGCACAAAGCCGAGCAAGTGTCGTTCATATTTTGGCCTGACTGAAAGTCTCTGGAATCTGGATTCGGCATAGGTCTTTCTGAGAATGAAAAAGGAAAATGCCATACGAGCAAAAGGGTTGAGGAAAGAAAGCAGTGATATGAACCAACTCCAATGATTAGTGAGGTTGGGTTATACATATTATATACATACAATAATTATTAAGTAAAACCAAAGACAAAATAGACATTAAGGAAAAAAGTGGAATTTACAGACTGAGGTGCAGTGAATGCAAGGCAGTGTATGTGGGGCACACAGGGAGATCAATCAGAGTAAGAACGGAGGAACATAAGAGACATTGGCGGAATGGCCAGATCGAAAGATCACATTTCGCAAAACACCTGTGGGAATGTGACCACAAAAGTGACTTTGTGCCCGAGATTCTTCATCTGGAAAGAAAAGGATGCAGGATGGACTCACTGGAGCAGATGGAAATAAGAAAACTCCTGAAAGAAGAGCACCTCTTAAACGAGAATATTTTTGAAAATTATTCCCCCCTCTTAGATGTCACACTTTCCTTACCTAGACCCTTAAGCAACCCCTCCCATCTTATTGTTAGTCATATCTTCAAAATACTTCCTTAATTGCTACCTCTCCATATCCCCAACCCTTCCCACCTCCTTCTCCCCCCCCACCTGCAGTGAGGCACACTGCTTACCCAAAGTTCATCCATGCACCCCCTTCTTTCCCCCCCCTATCCCTTCCCCTAACAACCCCCCCCCACGCCAACCTCCAAAACATACTACACCTTTCCTCCTACCTAAACCCCCTCCCACTGTCTTTCCTTTACCCCCCCCCTCCTGTCACTACCTTCCTTCCCTTCCCCCCCCATACCCTCCCAGTTCATGCATATATACTCTGTGCTTGACCTGAAAATTTACCTGAAGATGTCGCCTATGCGTCGAAACCGGTCGTAGTGAATAAAATTGATTGTAAAATTTACAAAGTTTGTTTTGTTTCTATCAAGAACATATACGCAGATATAGATGAAAAGGTTGAGAGTAAAGGTGTGATCGCAAAAAAGTACAAAATAGCATAATCGACACTATCAAGGATCCTGAAAGAAAGGAAGAAGATTGAAGAGAACACCCCAAGAAATTCCTTCAAAAGCTAAGTATCTGTGAGGAGCAGTGTATGAGGATTTTGAAAGTGAACTTTTTGAAAATTTAAAAAAAAGTTAAGAGCACAAAAACTGCCTCTCTCTGGTCCGATGTTGCAGCAACAAGCTGAAGACATTGCAATGATGCTGGGACATGGAAATATTAAGGGCTAATCTGGATGGCTTCACAAATTTAAATATTGACAAACTATTGCACCATTGAAAGTGTGTGGCAAAGAAGCGAAACTAAATATGCAAAGATGTCACTGATTGGCATCAGGTTATGCAAGATTGGCATGATTATGTGATTGCACAGTATCCACTAAATAATCATTTCAACTTTGACGAGTTGGGCCTGTTTTATTTGGCTCTCCAGGAGTCCACATTAGGATTACAGGTTATGGAGGAAAGAAAAGTAAAGTGCATGTGAGAACAGGTCTATGCTGCATCAAGATGGTGAAGACAAGCTGAAATCCCTGTTCATTGGAAAGCATAGATATCCTAGGTGTTTCAAAAAATTTCAAATTGGTAACTTGCCTTGTTACAATGAGTTCAATTGCAAAACGTGGATGCTTGGATCAGTCTTTAGAAACGCTTTGTAATGGATAAAACATAAGATGGCATGTGATGACAGAAAAATATTGCTCCTGGTTGACAATGCACCTTCTCATAAACTTGAAGGCATTCAACTTCTAATGTGAAAGCACTGTTCTTGAAACCGAATTCCACCAGCAAGACACAGCCCCTTTGATAGAGGTGCTATTAAAAATTTCAAGATGTTTTACCGAGATAGACTGCTACGTCATCGGCTACCCTGCAAAGATGAGTTATACATTCATCTTTCAACACATTTAATGAAGTGATATTACTCACTTGATTTAATACATGATGTCCAATTTGATTAACGGGTATGCTTTTTTTCTCTTTTATTTCGATACCTAGAAAAGCATTTCCACAATCATTTAAAATCTACAGGATAAAATTGCACATTGCAGTACAGGGCTATTTGGTTTCAATTGATCTAAAAGCTAGTACAGTAAAACATCTACCTTACGAATTCCTGCTAAATGAAGAACTTCGATGAACTAACAAATGCCATTGGTCCCACCAAATTCCTATTTAAATGCATTGGTAAATACCTCTAATGAAAAAACTCCTGCTTTACGAAAACTCCCGATTAACGAAATGAAAGATTAGCCGTCTTGTAATATTTACCTCTTCATAACGTATTTTCAAAAAAAAAATTCAGTTAATTTTGAATATTTTATGAGGTTTTTGCAGTTTTTGCGGTTTTGTAAATGAAAAAGACCAATCAGAGACTCCGTATGAACAAGCCAATCAGAAAGCTCCTTCTTGTTTCTTTATCCAGTTGATTACATTTCCGGTAATTTGCGTCAGTGATTTGCGTGATTTGTTAGTGGCGTGGTTAGTGATTTGGCCGGCGTTCTTGAGTTTTACTGTAGTTCATCATCGTGAGTCTATAATTTCAATCTTTGCTAATGAAACCTGATTGTTCTCGAGTGTCACTGCGGTTCTTTTTCGTGAGATTGGGATGCAGAATTGGGACTGTCCAAGAACCTACCAATCAGCTGGTAAAATACTTGAATGAATAATTTCAATCTTTGCAAGTGAAACCTGGTTGTGCCTGAAATGGCAATTATTATGTCTGGTAATTTATCTACTCATTTGCAACGTAAATTCGTAATTATTTCCCCATGCTTTTGCAAAAATTGATCTCCATGTTTGATTTATAAAATGTCAAATGTTGTCTTTCGTATCCCGGGCTCGAACTTTTCTTTAGCATAGGTACTTGAAACATACCTAATGCAATGAAATTCTGTTCATTAGTCATTTACCTGGTGTGCATTCCTATGTATTTTTCATTTCTGTAATAAAATTATTTTTTGGAATTCGAACATCTCAAATCTGAGAATTGCTTTTTTTCACTCTCTGACATCTTGAAAAAATTTCTCGAAAAAATATGTAAGCTGGCTGGACTAAAGCCAACATATATTGTGCTGTATTTACGAAGCAGTACTCTAAAACTTTAAATGCATCAGGGATGTGACCGTTTTGAGTTATGAGTTCTTGAAAGTGGCAGCATAAGAAACTACTATTGCCAATTCTAGCATATTTGCGATGCAATGAGCGGGAAGTTAAGGCGGGTTTACTATTGGCGTCAACGCGTACTTAACCCTTGAGTTGAATAGACAGGTTCTTACCGACTATTACAACTATCACAGCAATTACGAGCTGATAATACTCGTACCTGTCCATTTTCTCACTCTTTTGTAGATAGTAAACAAATCAACTGATGTTGGCGCTCGGCTGTAAGTAAACATCTGCATCCAAGCAAAGATGAATTAAGGCGACCGAAGGTTACCAATGCACATGACAGTTGACGGCGATCGTAACAGGATACCGTCCACGCGAAAACAATTTACGGTTAAAGTTTGACGTTCATGCCAATCGTAAACCGGTGATCGCAACATGATGCCGTGAACGCAAAAACAATTCATGTTTAAAGTTTGACGTTCACGCCAATCATAAACCGGCCTTTAGAAATCACAGTAAATGGTATAATTAGCAGGACTTGCTGAAAGACCTGCTTGTTGTTATTCCACGGTATTTTATAAGGCATGGGAGCAGTAAGGGTAAAAGTATACGATCCCCTGTGAAAATTTTACCTTTAATTGAGTTATGCAAACCACATTCCCTGAAATTCATGGTACAAGAGTGGATTATTTACGTTGTACCTGGAGTGATGAAAAGTGCAAAACACCTCCGATGAACTAACTCCCGATTAACGAACTGGAAAATTATTGGTCCCTTGAATTTCGTTAAGTAGAGGTTTTACTGTACCGTTCAAAATTTTTAAGCGCCAATTAAATACCTATTGCTAAAAATTAAATTCAATAGTATATGCATTGAGCATGTCCCAGCAATTGTATTTAATTGTCGATGCTCTTTCTTACATAAATTATACCAAATGATTGGTGCAATGGATAAAATGTTACGAACAAATGTAAAAAATCAAGGTCCAGGCCTGTTTGGTTTAAACAAAAGCACCCAAACTCCATTTCCATTACTAGCACTCAAACCATAATATCTCAACCACCATGATGTTAGTACTGGAAACACCTTCCATGGAAATTGATTATTAAAATTCTCCACGTAATGTCTAATATTTTTCCTGAAATTCAAGACTGATGACCTAGTTGAATTCATTTGAATTCATCCATCTTCTATTTACTAACTTCATAGTTTGCTTATCTTCTAGTATATTAAGCTAACAACTGCGTGGACGGTGAACAAAAAATAAAACTAGTTATCGCATCGCATTGGCTTTCTGTTTGGTTTCCAAACAGTCTATAGACAAATGTTGGTTATGCCTACATAACATTGTAGTGCTGTAAAAATGGAAGTATGATCTGGTGCTTTCCCGGCGAATGATGTGCAGGAACTTTTCTCGGATTTCCCACTGACAATGAGTTAATGGCTATGTTTGCCAATGTTTCGATGTCGACTCGGGTATTGCCATCAGGGCAGATGAGTGGAATTTATGAACTAGCCTGTGGATACTGTAATGGTGTGTATGTGGGACAGACTTCACGAAGTTTTGACAAAAGGACGAAGGTACATTCTAGTGCTTTTAAAAACAGTCATGACAAGAAGAGCAACTTCGCCAAACATCTTTTAAATAGTGACCACCAGAGTGATTTTAATGTCAAAGGTTTGCATTTTACCAAAGATCGATGTGAGCTCAATGCTTTAGAGCAGCTCGAAATTTTAAAAAGAAGACATGACCCCGGAGTTAATGTCATGAATGAATGTCTGTTTTCTGCCATTTCCCCATTCTCTTGGCTGTTTATAAGTAACCGCCCCTCAATCCACAAATTTCTTTCCTTCCCCTTCCACTCTTCCCCCTTATGGGTGCAAACTTTCAGAAATTACAGTCATGGCTCTGCAACAACTCTCATTAGACGGAAAATCTTCACGTTTGGGTAGCAAAAGTAGGTGCCGTTGGAACTCCTGTCTGTAGCATCTGTATGCGATGAGTACTAAGAATATATAAATACTTAAGAAATTAGGATTCTCTTCGGAGGGATGTTGAGAGAAATGAGTTCTCCCTTATTGAGAGAAAAGAGTTTGACTTTAGGAGTCATGGATACACTTTAACATAAATATATGCAAATACATGTCTAAATTGCTTATGTATTCAAGAAAAAGACTGCTTAAAAATTATCAGGCTTTTAGGTACATACCTTCATGAAGGCCATGCACGCTTTCAAATTTAAAAACCTATTCTTAATTATTTGACGGTCATGGAAAAAGTCAAAATAGCTTACCTAAGACCAGGTCCAGTCATATCTGGACAGCCAGACATGGTGCAGAATTCCGAAATGGTGCCATAAACTAGGTTGATATGGTCAAAGAACGCAATAGCTGAAAGAAAAAATAAAATCAGTAAAAATAAACAAATACATTGGATTTATAGCAACACACTATGTCACAATGCATTAAACAATAGTTTTTATCCGTATATTAGCTTTCAAATTCTAAAATATATGCGATGACACAATTCAATTTCAATTTTAGGGAGAGAATTTATCTTCCTATAATGGGGAATCTTCCCTTTTATTAATAAATATATGAGCCGTTGATTTTGAAAGTTGTGCAAGTCCATTTTGTTAAAAAAAAGACTAACAGCTAATTTTCATTAGAAATTACTTTAAATTTCTGTTTTTAATCAATTCACAATCATGTATATCTATATAATTTACACTGTTATTTATAAATATGATTGTGAATTGATTAAAAACAGAAATTTAAAGTTAATTTCTAATGAAAATTAGCTGTAACTCTTTTTTTTAACAAAATGGACTCTCACAACTTTCAAAATCAACTGCTCATATATATGATGCATACTGGTTTCTGGGGTGCCTCTAATTTTAACCCGCAGGTATTGTACCAGGTGGGTATTTTGGTTGAAAATACAGTATTTTCATTATTACATTGCTTTATGCAAATATTAACAAATTTTGTGGATTTTGACGTTTCTTGCTCAACAGTTCCTTTCTTCATTCTGCCTTTGTCTTCATCTTTCTTGATTTCTAAATCCAGTTATTTGTATTTTTTCTTTCCCTATCATCAGTTTTTAAAGCATTACAACCCCCATCTAATTTTATCAAATACATTGCTTTCTTTTTATTATTTTCTTTAATCTATTTTTTTTTATTTTTTGTATCTTAATTTTCTTGCTTTACAATTTTCACACCCAGGTTTGTCTAACAAAACCAATACATAGTTTGTGATTATTACTTGCTACGTCTAATTTAGTATTTTACCCCTATTTATTCTATCAAATACAGTGTTTTGTCATTGTTATTTGCTATTATATAATTTTCGTTTTTCACAAACTTTGTGGATGTTGGTCTTTCTTGCTTCACAATTTCTTTGTTTTTCCTTCATCTACTTCTCTCTTCATTGGAGAGTAGAAACAGCCACCCTAATTAGGTACATATTTAATTTTAATTAAAGAAAATGTCTATTTCCGCAAGCAATGGAATGAGCAATGGAATTTCATGGTCAAAGCCTAATTAAAGTCATTCACAACAATTCTGTTCCAAGAGCACTAAAAAGCATAATTTATTCAATCCCTTTCTTTCTTTATGTGATGGGCATAATGTTTTTCATTTAGCCTCACGGAATTCTCCACACAGTCCTAGTCATATTCCACAGGTCACCTCTATCTCTTGCTAAACCCAAAGGTGAGCATCCATATTTTATTCCGCCAGCATATGAACCCCAAAAAATGGGAAACCAAGTACCATTTAATATTCTGAAGGAGGTCATATTTTTCCTTTTGAGCTGAAAACCTCATTAGCTAATCTAAATATTTGATACATGACAATTCAAAATATGATTGCAGTGATATAATGATAATAACAATACTTACTTGATTCCTTAAATATACGATGGATGTAAAACAGCTGATCGAACAGCTGTCTGTCCTCCCCACCCCCCATATATTTACAATTATGAATCGGCAACAGCTACCAGGCAAACAACATACTCCTTGACGCTTGCTTTTTTAATCTTTAGAACTTGACTTTTTTAAGCATTTCACCATGATGAGATAATATTTACCTCTTTAGCTCCCCCAACTTTCCTCCATATAATGCCACTCTTTGGGCTGAGCCAAATTCATTTTCTTACTAATAATTTTTTCAACAGAATTTTAAAATTTAAACACAAATTCTTCATATTACTCCAAATGAGTAAACGTAGAAGTCTTATTTTTAATAACATCTTACTAGCGTAATAGTTTTTTTACCAAGTTGACATTTGACATATAAAAATATCAAAATACATAAGCTCTGTAGCCATGAATAAGAAAGCTTGGGTTACAGGTGGTCTGTTTTCACTTATGTATTTTAAAAACCATCTGCATAGCGAAACTAAAGACTACTATGCAAAAAATAATATGAACTTCTAAAATCTTATTAGTTCTGGATAATACTCCTAGGCACCCTCCCCATATTGCCGATTATTTCAGAACATATCAAAGTTGTGTTCTTGCCTCCCAACACCACCACCGTAATCCAACCAATGGACAAAGGCGTTATCGCCACATTCATAACCCACTATGTTTGGAAAACCTTTGCCAAATTAATTGAAGAAACAGATGGCGACAGTCAGTCAGTGAAGGACATTTAGCGTAAATTTAATATCTAACAGGCTATCAATTTCACTGGCAAGGCTTGGTGAACTGCAGTGCCATAATCCTGCATGAATGGTGTTTGGAAGAATTTTTGGCCTGATTGCATGCACTCCAAGGGTTTTGATATTGGTGAAAACATTTCTGTACTGAACGCTGAAATCCTAAAATTTCTCTAAGACAGAGCTGGCTTTCAGGAATTGGAGGAGAAAGACATTGAAGACCTGCTGGATGCTCACCATGAATTGAACACCGACGAATTAATACTGATTGACACTTCATGGGAGGAAAGTCAAGATTCTTCTAGCAATGAGGCAGTTTTTTGAGATTCTGTGCCACTAACTCGCTTGCTTACTGACAAAGAAATGGCAAAAACATTTAATTATACTGAGGAAGCCCTAAAAATTTTCGAAGATTGTGACCTGGATGAACTCTGTAGTTCTGAAGTAGTGAGAGAAGTAGATGCTGCTATTGGATTTTATAAACAAATATGCAAATAAAATAGCTGTAGAGCAAAGCAACTCTCCCCACATGGGTTCTTTCAAAAGAATGATGTTCAAAGAGTAATACACCCACAGCTATCGCCGGGGAATGTTCAGCTGATGCAACTACGCATTTATTATTGCCCCCAAATGTGCTAATGTCACTTTTAAGGTATGTACAAAACATGCTTCTTTGTTGTTATGTCTCCGGTCACTCAGTGTTGGTTCTTAATTAGAGAAATCTCTTCAAAAGATCTGATGGAATACCCAAATAGCCTATGTTAAATGCCTAAATACTTCTTCATCCTTCTATAGAGCCTAGCAGAGAGACGTTTAGAGTATGTCTAAAGCAAGGAAACTATTTAGAAAAATAGCTTACATAGTGTAAATAAAGTAATAGTACATAGTTTTTAACAATATCGTTAGTAGTTTTGTATTCTTTTAAAAATGGATCTTACTTAAAAAATAACCTTTGTACTTATATTTAGTGCAAAGTTGGAAATGGTTGCCTACGAGGCTGGTAAAGATGAGCACACTGTTTGGAAACAGCATTCTCTCCATACAGCATAGTTCCTCTCAACTGAATAAGTGATGCTCTATAGTCTTCCCTGGTGCCTATATTAGTAGTTTAATGTTTCACGGTATTATGGACTGCTTCTTCAAGCACACTCTACAGCAAAGCAACTATACATTTAAAAGGGTAAAAAGGAGATAGAGACAAAATAAGATGTATAAGAGAAGTGAACGCACTGTGCGAAGCAAGCCACTCGTTATAGTCGAGGCCTGCTGGGAGGTCGACAAGGAGGCTGAGGTCCACGTCCGGGAGCTTTCTCTCCTGCAGCACTGCCTCCTCCAGGTACAACTTGGGCTCCTCTGGACCTGGCGCTGTGCACACCTCCTTCTCTTTCCGCCTGGCTTTCCTGTGAAAGCAAACAAACTCACTTAGTCATGGCATTCTGGAGGGAGGAGACACTCAAACCAAACAGCTTCGAATAGATTGCCATGAGAAAGAATCTGCCGGGACCAGAAATCAAACCACGGGCCTTTGAGTTGCCAGGCACAGACCACAATAATACCCAAGTTTCTCAATTACCTATGTTGCGATTTCAGGATTTAAGGGAAATCGACTTTTTTTGTCCTTGAGTTCCATTAAGGATGGAATCATAAGGGAATAAGGGCTAAATTCCCATGAGAAGAAATCCTATATGATCCATAATGCTTGGATGTGTGTATTTAATGATGAATGCCACACATTAAAAAAGTTGACTTCATCAGACTCAGCTTGCTGTGACTCACAGTGGGATTGGGCAGTTCAACAAAGAATTGTACAGATCACGAGGCACTGAGCTCTTGAGCACAGTGAGAGAAATGCACACATTTAGGGAAAGCAAGTTGGTGTCTCCAGTGATTTCCTGCAGCATTTTGAAACACAGTAAATTACCCTGAAAATGTACCCATTTATAATAATGATCTTCTTACCAAGCCTTAAGAAGGGGACAGCTGAAAACTAATAAAGCCTGGAAAGTTGAGTAGTCACCCATTTTTCACAAATGCCAAAAACAAAGTTTTCCTCTCATTTACATGCTATTTTCAGCACTGTTAATTCATAATTAAAATACAGATTGGAAAAAAATTGCAGAAGGTCAGAGCCATAAAATTACTCCACTCTGAATCATGTAGCTTAGATTAGAAATTTATGTAGGTTCGAAACTTTGTCTTTTAAGAGAGTGCTATATCTGCCTCTCGGTGTTACAATCAAAGATGGGTGAACTGGGGCTTGTTCCCACTTTCCATCCACATTTATGGTTTCACCTTAAAATGAGTCAAATGTCATTTATTTCATATTCTGGTAAAGCATATAAAAACTCATCCTCTGTTTGATATGAACTTCAAAATCATATCTTTCCATTTAAATGCGAGAATGGGTGACACAGAGGAGAAAATAGTACTTATTTTTTTATCAAATATGACTGCTATTATTCACGCAAAAATGATATAATATGCAATTCTCACAAAAAGTTAAATGGAGAAAAATTAGGCACTTTCCTAGTATATTTATTTCGTTACTAACAAAGTCCTGCAATAATTAAAGTCAAAATGCGTTTATTCAATGGAAATAGCGCTAAACTCTGCTCCTAAGAATGTAAAGAGAGTTATGTAGGTATTTAAAATAATATATATGTCGTATAATATGCCTATTTTGTACCCATAATGTGTTCTCTGATAGCTAAGGAATGACATCAATGAAACAGCGTATAACGGGCAGGACTTCAGAAAAACAAGAAACGTAGAAAAATGATCTAACATACACACAGTGCAATTCAAATTAAAAATTTACAATTCAAGCATTTTTGAGTGAAACCAGGGATTCTCCAACGATTATAGACATGAATGAATTATTTTTCAAATTGTAAACAGTTGTAAAAAGTATGAATTAAATATTGCAATGCTAATGGCGCCAAAACATTTTTACATGATTTAACTTCTCTGCAACCCACTAAATAATACACATGAGGCTTTGATTTGAATCGTTACACGCCATATACTGAAAACGCCTTCGCCAAACACGTTTTTTGTTTCGATTTTGCAAAACATATTACAGCCAGTAATAAATTTATTTTTTACAATAATTCAGAAAAAATACGGAACTACCAACCGAAACATTCCTCTAAGTCAATCTGTTTGGCCTTGCTTGAGAATTGGCATTTCCTGTACTCGCATTACTTGCGCTCGCATTTGCTTCACTCGCTCCGTGCATTGTTGCGGCGGCGCGACTGTCGCGCGTGCTGCAGATCATCTATTGCATGATCTATTGCTACAATTGTAGATACGTCCACAGCGGCAGTTTTCTACACAGCAATTACGAGACGCGTGACGTCAGACACGGTAAATCAATTGATGTATCCCACACCGGAGACTCCTTTTGAGTGCCATCTTCTAGGCTGAAATGACTTTCGCACTCGTGTTTTATGGAACTGAGTACGGGTGTCTGAAAGATGAACAAATATGCACGGCTGAATAACTTGTGGTAGTGAAACGAAAAACAGCCTTTCTTTCCTTTCTATTGGTGACTATAAAATGTTGTTCAGCAAAGTGAGCTTCACCCCCAAAATTCCGTTACTGATTGCACGAAACTTTGTTAGGATATTGCACGAAAGTAAGGTGCTCCACAATGGAAAAGGCGCGGAGCTTACCGTACCTGACGTCACAACAATCGGCTTATTCTAGCCCCGGAAGCAATACCTACATCGCACGGATAGCGCACGCGTATATATCCATTGTATGTATACATGCACATGCTTGAATGCCGCAACCAAGGAGTCTACAAACGTATGTAGTATCCACGGCCGCAACTCTCTTAAGGAGGTTCCGCCGCGACTTCGTGAGTCAAAACAAATAGTAAATTCCACATTTTTGTTTATTTGGTTTAAATATTTCTGCTTTCGGTGATGACCCGCGTTGCCTATTGAAAACCAAAGTTAAGGTAAAAAATATGCAGATTAATCCTCGAATATATTTTAAATTAACACTTTTTTCCAGCCATAGGTGCCGACTGCAGCGCCATTTCTATGGAATCAATGCATTTTGACTTCAATCACGACAGTAATTCGCTAATAACTAAAATAATAATGTGGTGAGGTCCATTCATTTTATTTTTATTCGTTTTCTTGGGAGTTTTTCCTTCTTAAACACAGTCTTTCGAGAAAATGGCATTTATATTATATGGAAAAATACTATTTTCTACGTGTTTCTCCCGATTTCCCATTAAACACCATATAATTTCTAGTTCGATTTGCGAGAAAAGTAATGTGGAAAGGTTTCATTTTTCGGCTGATATCAGATAGTGGACTGGTTTTTCTATAAGTGGTTGGAATATGAATGGAATGACATTTAATTTATTCCTATATTCAAGGTCTATGGTAGTTCCATACCGTGGCCACGCCAGAATTAGATAGCATAATGCCATGTTTCCCATTCACGACTTGAGTTGGTCCGTAGACTAGTTGTTCACGTTTCCGAACGAAAGGTTTTCAGGTTCGTGCCTCCATCGAATTCTTAACATATTTTTTCAAGTCATAACATTTTTTTTATGTTCGGGATTTGAAATATTTAAAAAAAAACTGTCGGAGGGTCTGAACAAAACTTTATTTCTCCAGTTTCGAACATATTTTAAGGTCCCTCGTATATATATCCATCGTTTATATCCCTCGTCTGCAATTCAAGAAAGAACTGAAATTTAAATGCCTGATGCACGCCTTCGTCATTGCAATACCCGTTTCAAACACTGCTAAGATTTATTTTGGAGCCTCTGAATGAAATTCCAGCGCTTCAAGTGCAATTCAAATATAGCAAAATGCGCTTCATCAATCGTTATTGCAATCCACCCTTCACCTTTGGTAAAATTTACATATGAAACTAACATTCAAGTAACTATTGTTGAGTTTTACTTATTCAATAAGTTTTAAGTGAGACAACTTATAATAAAAGTTGGTGAAAATATATTGGAGGTAACCGAGTATTTCAAACTAACCGCGGATTGCAGCGTAGCTAAAGCCTCTGCCGACTGCAGCGCCATTTTAAACTCACTAACGAATTTCGTCTGCAATAACTGCAAAAGAACGAAAATATCTTAAAACTAAGATGGGTCAGTGCCTTTGTAAGGTTACCATTTTATTTCTCGGAAAAATACCCACATGATATCAGTTTTTTGAAAAAATTACATATGTTTGCGATATGAAAACAGAGCTTTTTCTTAGGTGACTCCAATTCTGTCCATTAAGCGTATGTAATTTCAACTGCAATTTATGGAAAAAGTAGTGTGGGATAAGGAGTAACTTTTGACTGATATACATGGAGAACATCTTTTTTCTAATAGTACCCCAAATATGAAAAAATGACAAATCTTTCATTTCTCCGTCCTACCTCCTTAAGGAGATGCAAATTATGGTGGCGACCTGTTGATTGCCAACGCGTGCCTCTGCACAAAGGGCAGGAATCGAAAAAAGCTGGCTGAAACCTACCGCTGGGCGATTCGCTCGAAAGAGGCCATGGATATTCAGTAATGACCAATGGACGGGAAGAACAAAAATTCCACCGGTCACGTGTCCGTTACGGTTGTGGAAAACGTCAACAAACAGCCTAAGCCGGAATAAACGAAGAGCAAGATCATTTGAGCATTGAAATTGAGATAGTTAAGTTATAAATCAAAGGTAATATAAAAATTGAGCATTTTTTGTGCCCTAAGATGTCACCAATAGTGTTCCCACTTCAACGGTGTTAGCCAAGGGCATTGTTTCCCACAAAAGAAAGCAGAGCAAATGTGCGGTGATAGGTCAAGCCACATTGTTCACCAGTCCCATTCTCTTTTTACAATAATGAATCTGTTTCAAAAACATGCAGTCACGTCAACCTCCCACATTTGGAGTGAGAGAAGAGACTGGCACAAACCATCTCTGGCGAGGCGGGGAAAAAATCACCAATTGAGATGAGCTACAAAAATACTCTGCGTACCACTGCTTTATGTTTGTGAGAAATCAGCGCCCTATGCCTTCCTCATCGTGTGTCCAAAATAGAGCGAGTGTATAATGGCCGATCATTCCTTTGACTTGGGAGGTGAATGGATGGATAGTTGAAATTAGTCCATGAATAGTAATGAAATTAGTCCAATCCGATAGTTATGCCCCGAGGGTTAAGCTCCGCCCTGCAACTAATTGTAAGTGGACAGAAAGTATGAGAAGAAAAATCCTAGCAAATGACTAACATGCGAGAATTTGAGGGAGAGAATACGGATACAAGGGAACCCCTGCGCGATTTCGGAAAGTCGTCGTTTATCTTGCAAAAAAAACGTCAGCTATACACATATCTAAGTTACCAATCAAATTACCTTCTGTTCTAGAAATCGGTCATCGAAAGATTCTTGCTCCTCAAACTTGTGTTTGAAGTAATTCCTACGCGAAGAAACAAGGTTTTCGGCACCCTACCTCTCATCCTCACGTCCAATTGAGTCTGTTATCCGAATTTCCCCTCCTTCGCTTACCCAACAATTTTCTCTGTATCACGGCCTTCAGCATCCCCTCATCAGCTGTTCCAACCACCTACTCTGCCTTCTCCTAATGCATTGCCGAACACTTCATCGTTCGTCTTCGCTTTCGCACAACCTTTTCCCTTCGATCGACCATCGCACCTTCCTCCAATCTCCTCAACATCGACAATTCACACACCTGCAACCTATTCACATCCTCTTTCTTGTGAGTCCATGCTTCTCCACCATACATTCAATACTACACTCCTCGCCAGTTATTTATTTACATTCTTTTACAAAGTCCCCATCAATAATTATATCCTACTTTTGAACGCTTCCTTTGCTAACGCTATACTATTTATAATATGCCCATATTCCTTCCGCGCACTACACAGGTAATTTTATAGTTCTACCTGCTCTAGTTTGTGCCCTCCAACTTTTACGGCCAACCTCGTTTTCTTTGTCTCAGAAAAGCTCATTACTTTAGTTTCCTTATGGAAGAACTTCAATCCGTAATTTTCCACGCTTATGTTCTAACAAATCGATTTTACAGTATGGATGGAAACCTATGGATGTAAAATATTTAAGCAGCAACCGTAAAAAAGGGCAAAACAAATGAAAAAGCAATTTCACACACTTGACTACCAAAACTATTGGCAAAAAATCTTGACTATAGGCAAAAAATCAATTCTCACGCCAGGGTTCTTCTTACAAAAAAAATACGAATGAACAATCTGTTGAAACTGAACGTCAGTTTCGAATTCTATTGTTATTAATGAGACGCGCTCCCTAGATATTCGCAATTACATCGACAAAGATCAAAAAGGTATGCCGGAAGGAACAACAACAGTACAGACTTTAACAAAACACAGTTTAAAGACTCTTTAGTCACTATCTCTTCAATTCAAGAGAAATTAACAAAAAAGAAATAGACGGTGCCTTCCAGAATTTCAATAAAGTATTCGGCCCAGATCTAAACAAAAAATTCAATATTCAAACTGCAGTCATGAGGACTCACTGATAAAGTAGTGAATATGTTAAGTGAATTCCTATTGACTGCAAACGAAAAGTGGGACAACTTTTAACAATGCTCCCTTTCCGAAAAAACTTCTGTCGTATTCATCGCAAGCGCATTGTCCCGACAACGCTGGTTTTAAAAATCTGTGGTGAAAACGGGAAAACATCCGTGGTGTGGCTCAGTGTGGCTGACTGCCAATGAACGGAGCCCATTCTGAATACACACACCCACAAAACACTTGGCCATGAAAACAAAGGGGACATGAAGCCTGGAAAGACTCCACTTCGACAATGTCAAAGACGTGACGTCAAAGCCGGGACATATCTTAAATTTTAAATGGCATCACTTGAATTTTTAGATATTGTGACGCCAAATTTTCATAATTGTCTAGGAACGCAAATTACAAGGTCTTCCTCAACAGTACACCTATACAAATGACACCGTTAAGCGGAATGGATACAACGCCAAAACGAATTTTTAGCGGCAGGTTCAGTTTGAGTGGGCGACGGTGGTACAGATGCCAAGGGGTGAGGTGAAATTCGCATGAAATTCACTCGGGAGGCAGCCGGATCTAGGTTCCATTTAAGGTGGTTTGAGCGAGATAGTTCCCTAGTCATAATGGAGACCATATTCAAATTTTATTCTTTGATTTCAGCGTCTGTAAGAAGTACGACATAAATATTGTAATATTAATGGCGCAAAGTTATAGTTATATATAATCAAAATTCGCAGTAATTAAATGAATAAAGCTACATAAGTCTCTAATTTGACTCATCTTTTCCCGCCGTACGGCTGAAAACCCTTCAAAACAGCAGGTTTATTCGCGATTCTGTAAAAATTACTGTGGTGAGAAATATATTATTTTTTATAAATAGTTGAGAAAACATGCAATCTACACACCGTTAGTTTTTTGACGAAATCTAGGTGCTAGAAGTTCCTATTTTTTCAATATTCTCCCTCTGGAGCGCACAGCCATAATCTATCCCATATAAAACATTTTATATTTTCAGACAAATTGCTCGAAAAGTAGTTCGGCAAGGGGTTGATATTTTTATATCATTGGAAAGATGAGAGTTGTATCTTTAAAATGAGGTCAAATTCATCAAATTCTAGGTGAAGTGATTTTTCGCTCAAACTACCTTAACACTTAAGGTGGCTGGCTGTATCGGCAATCGTAAGTCATTGAGAGCACATTTTAGTAACTTATCAAGTACCAAAGTCGAAAATAAACTCTTTGACCACATTTCACTTACGTGCATATTTTATGCGGAGGAAATCACCATGCATGCAGTAATGTAAAATATGCAAGAATTATATTTTAACATTTTCGCCTTAAGTAAAGCATTATTATGACTTGGATTTTCAGCGCGGAATTCGAAATGTAAGCGAAAACTATCTAAATACTTACGTTTTTTACTCGGCATGATACCTTGATATTTGTTAGAAACCATTATAATAATACGAAAGGTATTATATCGCGTTTAGGAGAATATCTGTACATATTAATTCGAATTATTTCGAAATATATGGTATGTGCCATAAGGCTACTTGCTAAAATAGCATCGAATTGCCAAGAAACCAAATCGGTAACATGCATTTTTTTTACTTTTACCTATAGATATTACTAATAAGAACGTGTATACAAAGTTTCACGCTAATTTGTACGTGTACAAAATTCGCTCCAAACACCTTAAACATTTAAGAAAATATAAGAAAAGAGAATACCTACGGTTTGTATCAAGGCGGGAATGCAGTGAATTTTCACCTCCAACTGAGCTTTCGGGTTAGAATCAACACGCCGAAAATACCGTAATACACAATAAAACCAAAAATATACCATCAACTCGTAGACAACAAACGTCGGAGAGAAAAATGTAACTCACCAACTCCAACCGAACCAAAAACAATCAACAGTGCCCGTCACAATCACTGGGACCCATCCTCCGTGATGGTGAGTCAGCTCACGTGATTGAGTCATACAGCCCCGTGACGAACACAAAACAATAAAACAAGTCACTTTTCATTGTTATTCTTGAGGTTTCTGCGAGGTCTGCTTATTTGCTTCATTCTATTCTCGGGTAATCCCATCGTGTACTGTTGCTTCGTGGAAAACGTTTCACCTCACGTCAAGGGGGCGTCTTCTACCTGACGAGGCCTTCGATGGCATGTGACATGTCCACTACGCAACAATACGCGATGGAATTACCCGAGAATAGAATGAAGCACTTTTGATTATATCGAGTTAGATCGAGGTTTGGACATGATCTCTTCACCAACAATCCTCACTGGTGGGATATGAACATACATAATACTTGTATCCAGCCATTACCCTGAGCATCCACCTTCTCTCTTATCGGCGGCATATCCTGTTATTTTTTTAAAAATTTCAGATTGTCCCAGTAAAATTGAACAACAAAATGCGGACAACCTCTCCTAGCCCTAAACGCGGAACACGAGCTGTAACTGTAATTGCTGCTGAAACGGAGTAATCAAAAGATGAGGAGAGGCAAAATTCTCTCAGTTTAGCCAGCTCAAAGCTGGGGAGGAATTTATGACAAACTTGAGCAAGGAGGTGCAAGGACATCTATTTCTTCGAGGATAATGAATTTCTGTCTTAGAGGAAAAGCTGCCAACACGACTATACCAGATAACTTCAAAAGGACATTGACTGGATTAAAATAAAAAAATCATTCGACGTGAATGAGATGGCATTCTAATACAAAAATGAAGAAGGAGCGGAACGATGAAAGTGGGAATACAGGAAGAAACTATGCAGGGGCATACGTCCGAAAAAGAACCCTGTAAAAATGGTGAGTGGAAACTCGACGTGAACGATAGTAAAATTAACAGTGCAGTGGATGCAGATGAAAAAATGTACCACGTATTCCAACAAGAAATGAATTTTGGAATGTATAGGATTGCTACGGACTAAAGATTATGAAATTCCAGCACTTTTCCAGGTTTTCCATGCCAAAATTTTCATTTTCACGTGAAATATGGATCAATGCGTGTGAATTTCAATAGCAGAACAAATGTTTAACGTTGCCTTACTCCTTAGTTACAAAATACATCAATACTAACGGTCCTTATCACGTTGGTAGCTAGTCTGCAGTCAGGGGCGGATCTAGGTCGTCATCTTGGGGGGGGCGATCGGTTCGTTAGCCCAGCCTGACTGAACATAACCACCTGAACCTAATCTAACATTAGGGGTGGGAGGGGGTGAATTTGACCGAAAAAAATGAATGACCAGGAAAATCAAGTTTTAAGGGTTTTCCGGGGGTTTCCAGGGTATCTGGGTTGGAATCTCATAGCTGAGGTGACCCGGGGTAGCTCTACAGGTGTAAGAGGAGGTAAATTTGGACGAAAAATTGAAAACCCCGAAAAATTGCAGCAACGCGCGACGGGTAACATAGTAAGTAATAGAGATGCTAGAACGATTTTCATAAACAATGATATTTTTATTTGAGAGTCTGTTCACATGTAATTGAATACAATATTACACATAGACAATTACAAAACGAATTCGAGTCGATGCTTATATTTATTTGCATTTCTGTCAATTATTCGCTCTAGATCCAGCTCTATCTCAGGATGCATATGCCTTAAAGCCAAACCGGTGAGTCTTTCTTGACACATTGTTGATCGGAGCCACGTTTTAATCCTCCTAAGACTAGAAAAAGTTCTCTCAGCACTCGCATTTGGATATGGCAAGGTGATGAAAATTTTTAATAAAAAATGCATGCAAGGGAAAAGGTCCGTTTCGCACATTTCTAAAAAGTGTATAATACTACGAGGCTGATTGTCCTTCTCTTTCGAGTTTGAGTTTCCAAAATTCTAATTCAGAAAGAATTAATCTTTGTACAGCATCTATTGATTGGTTGAAGAATGCACAATACTTAATTGCAATTTTCCGAACTGTGTGTGAAGTGTCTTCACTGGACAATTCCTTTGCCGATGGAAATAATATACTGAGGTTGTGCATTTCGAGAGTTAAATCAGGAAATCGAGATTTCAAATCTTCGATTACATAATCGATCATTGGTATATATATTTTTGCCGCGACTACGAGTGATTGCAATACTGTCTATACGCTGACGGATGACGCCCAGATGAAATGGCACGAGCGCGCGAGCCGTCGACTTGATCATTGGACGGTAGACTCGGTCATCGGACCGTCAACCGTCGTCAAGCTGGCGTTTTGTTCGCCTTGCGATTCGTCAATTTGTTCGTCACGCCATATGTAAATTGTAAGGTGGCGCTGCGATGACTTTACCCGACGAATAAGCTATGTTATATACGAGATGTCAATGACATTTGACAGTCCACGAGGGACTAGAAAACGTCTAAAATTGATCACTCATCATCTACACGTTCTTACCTTGGCCTTTGAGGTAATCCATAAGTGTGACTTCGATTATATATTAGTAGGTCTGAATTTGGTTTGGGGGGCGATCGCCCCCCCCCCCTTGTATCCGCCCTTGACTGCAGTGCATGCTTGTGAGGCTTCGCATTCTGATTTACGCTAATGCATCAACAGTCGTAGGTACATTAACTTTAATAGGGTATAGTGTCATGCATGTTGGTAACTACTCACCCCCTTCCACACACCCTTGAGGTGGCTTGCAGATTATTTTGTAGATGTAACGCATGTACTATGGGGGAATAAAGTTTCCCAACAAATAGAACGCCACCAATATTGCTCAATGGGAAAATTGGCTCCCATTCGGATGGCATATTATACTTATATTAGGTCGATGAGGGAAATTCTGACACAGACTCAGCGCCCGCGTCGGTGAAAGATTTCTCGCCGCTTGCCAACAGCGGGCATTATTTGCTCTGGTTAAACAGAGGTGGCGTGATGAACTTGAGGAGAAGCCATTTCCGGCATATTGAGCGTCCCCAGAATAAATACTGTGATTGGCGCAATCATGATATCGTGAAACCGGAAGGATATTCTAACAATGAATTATTGTGTTTCCTGCTTTAAAGTGAAATACCTGAGGTACGTAAAAACTTTTATTTCTTTTTAAATTAATTGTACTATGTATTGTAAAGAGCAATGCGAACAATAACTTGGAAAAAATGCTCCTCTCATAGATCGTCGACTGCGCTGTTTGTATAAATAGTACTGAAATGGTAATGTTTGTTGTATTTCCTGATTACTTTCCGTATTTCATTCTTGTTAATTTGAAACACGCTACGTATATATAGCATAGGCACTCAAAGAGTAGATGATATGCTTTTCATTGCTCCTACTTTCGTATTTATTCTTTTAAAAACATTTTACGTACAGCAAACGAATAGATAAATATATTCCGGCCTAGTTACGCTAATGGTAGGTATATCACGGACACTCAATATGGTGGAGTCGGCTTCACCTTGGGCGCGTTCCGAAATTCACTGGCAGTACTGCCTGTGCTGCCAAACCGTTCCGAAATCTACTGGCAGTACCGCACAGTAACGAATGACGTCAGCCTATTGATGACGTTTCTCACTGTGAACTCTACTGCCGCTGCTGCGGCCCAAGAGCAGCAGCAGCGGCAGTAGCAGCAGACGGCCATCGAACAAATGGCGGAAAAATCAAATCTACAACGTTAGTAAATATTATTAGAAGAGTTTAGAGACACTGCTTCGAACATTTTAATGTTTATATCGGCGAGAGAGAAAAGTCTCGATGCACTTAAATAGCTAACAACATCTGATTAGCGTATAATAGTTTATAAAACGCATTTATTTATCAAGTATAGTACCGCGGTGAATATTTCAATAGGATAAAAGCGTTAATAAAAAGATGAGGGAGTGAACAACATCAGAAGTGATACAAGTAGAGAAGCAATTATATTTGCGAATGTCAGCGACTTGTGAAATTAGGTACCAAAAATTAATTTAGTGTCATGAATAATCGATTATGTGTACCACGATCGTGGTACACATAATTATATACAGCCTCTTACTATAGTGATAACTTAGCATAACACTGGTATGTATAACAATTGTCGGGAAACGCAAATTGTTGCAGAAATTTAATTGTTAGGGAAAATATTCTGCGATGCAATCCTCAACAACCCGTATATTTTCCTAATTATCGATATCACTCTAGGAAACGCTTCGTACGACTGGCCATGAAGAAAATCCAGGGCTTGAAATATATATTCTAAGACTTGCTTATAAGCCCAAGATTCAAACTGCTTACTATGAATTCGATAGTGTTAATTATGACGGAGATTTGTTTATAATAACACAGGGTTTTTTCTCCATGCTCGGGTAGCTGACGCGAATTCATTTTATTCTCGTCACAGAATGTAACCAATCAGTATAAAGTAGCATTAAGTAGCAAGGCAATGAAAATTAGAATACAATTAGCATACCCTTTATCAATGTCATAAGGATTAGCATTAAGAATTAACGCATTGAAAGATCGCTTATAATAAATAACCGCGCAATTCGGCCATATTGAATTTCAAGCCACTGCCGACCGTTCCGAAATTCATGCTACTGCAGCAGCTGCTGTACAATTTCGCGTTCCGTTTCACGGCAGCACAGGCAGTACTGCCAGTGAATTTCGGAACGCGCCCCTTCGCTCACGGCCGAGTATACGCAGCGCCACCTCTGGCACGGCCACCAAACTAAGGCACATTAGATAACCTTGTAGGCATTTGAAACATTCTACATATTTACCTCTCCCGTTCTCTCCTTACTTAGGGGCATAATCGATTGCTTAACAACAAATAACAGCGTCACTGCAACATTTAAGTAAGGTACATACTAAAAACCTAAGTCCACACCATCAGAGTGCCTAAGATGGCATTTTTCACTAATTGAGAAAATTCAGATTTTTACTTGGAAAAGCAAATTTCCAGGCTGTCCTCATTTTCCACGACTTTTCCAGGTTTGCAAGGCCCATTTCCATTACTTCCAGGCATTCCCGGTTTCCAGGCCTGCAGCAACACTTAATGTAGGCTTATCCAGGTTTGCAAGGCCCTTTTCCATGACTTTTCGAAGTTGTCCAGGTTTTCCAGCCCTGCAGGAACGCTTAATGTAGGATTTAAGAGAAGAGAAACCCAGAGGAATAAATGAATTCCAAAAAAGCTGTTCAAGTACTCTCGAACGAGGACCACAGCAGACAATGCAAATTACATACGAGACTGCTGGAATGCCCATAAGGATATAATCGTTCCTTAGAGATGCGTGAATTTTATAACATTTATCTTCACCACACACGACACGACAACAAAACTTTTAACGTGAGTGAGGACTTGAGAAGGATGGAGAAAAGAATGTAAGAATTCCTGGGGGAAGACAAAATCAGTTTCAAGGCAAGAGGGGGAACGAGAGAAGCCATTGTGACAGAGACTTATCGCTGAGAATCGCATGCAATACGATCAATGCGCTTCTCCAAACACGCACGTATTTAGTCCAGAGAATGTTCACATGGCATGCAGGTATCTTGGAAACAAGAGAAGAAAGAGCAGAACTACTGCGGGCAATCGCGGCTCGACTATTATTTCCAACGTCAATGTGTGTAGTGATGATTTAACTGTGAGTAGATGATTGCATTCTCATCAGTTTACTCATTGAGTACAAGACAGCATTGTTTGAGACATTAAATTGGTCCAAATATCGATCGGGAGCACAAGTGAGTCCTCACTGAATTGGATTCCATGCCAGTCGGGTAGGAAGTCCCACAGAGTACCATCTTTGGCCCGACGACGCTTCATGCCTTCGGTTTCTACTGTTACCCGACGCAAAGACAGTGAAAAGAAGTCTTGATTGGGAGCATTTCCGTCGACCAACCCCCCGCTCACTTTAAAAAATTAATAAACTATTATATAGCCATTTCTCCTGGATTTCGGTGATTCCAGAAAAAAATGTCACGGACAAATGAGATTGAATTAAAGATTTCAGCACACAGAACAACGGTCCCAAGAGTGTTAAAAGGCTTTGAGCACCATGATTAAAGGCCAACATAACAATTTCCAGTTCCTAGAGAGTACTCTATGTAAAGGGTTACCTTTTACTACGGAAGGACAAATATCGAAATTTCATCGATTAATCAACCGCGGATGTACGCCAATGATTTTTCATTTCCCCATGAAAAAATCGGGGCGTATTTTCGTCATCACCGGAGAGACTCTTGGCAGTGTCGTCGACGTCTTATTTCATTTCCAACGACTGTCTCTCTAGTTCCGTCCCCAAGGAGGCAAGAAAGCACAGCACGCACGCTCAAGGTACAGAATCCACTTACATTAGGAGGAAACATGCCTGCCAAAAGGGCGGAAACACCCACGCCCCTTTGAAATATGTACCTCATAAACTATATCAATTTTAAAGACACTTGCTTCAACAAACATAATAAAAAGCTCCGAATACATCTCCTTATGCTCCCATCCGCATTGTTGCAGTGGCCACACCTTCCAGTCCATTGCCAGCCTTTTCACATATGATTAGAATTTATTTTTGTCGATTGAGTTTTTCATGTTCGCCATTCTTAGTCGTCCTCTTCGTCTTTCCCTTGTGTCTTCAAGAATTCCTTCTTTTCATCAATTGCTTAAATCTTCTCTTTCCATTCTTGCCAACCCGACTTGATTATATCAGCGATCTCCAAAATCATATTACTCCGCTTCTTATTCTGTTTCTCTAGATTTCAATGCCAAAGTTTCGCGTGAAAAAGTCAGAACGTTCCAGACAAAGGTCCTGGCCATTTTCCCCCCGCATCAATACTCACAAGATCACTCAATAATAGTTTATTTTATCGACAAGCTTGATTAGCCTTCACAAGTCTTTCCTTGAGTCCAAGAAGACCTGCCACATTTACGAATTACCATGTCCAGATAACGTCAAGAATAATTATACTGTTTTCAACAATTCTGGACAATTCCTCGAGAGATTATTTTGGTCAGCCCCACCAAGTTCAGTGCGCTTGCATTGTTTTTTTGTTTAATTTTTTGAAGCCGTTCGAAAGGTGGCATCAGTGAGGAGTCTGAGGCACATTGTTCCTTTGTTTACGAATGACAGCTTGTGCGAATTTCCGATTGTTGGTATAGAAAAAGATTGATTTCTCGACTAAAAATGGGTAAAAGATTTTGGTTTGTTCCTGGATGCTCCACAGGGTATTCCGCAACCAAGAGAAAGAACAAAATGTTAGGTGTGAAGAAAAGAAGCTTGTTTAAGGCTAATGTAAGTACTCTCATGTATTCTTCACGTTACCGTAAAGCAAGACATGGTCGATGCTGATGATTACTTATGTGTCAATTGCAGGCCACTTATTATTTTGACAGATTTTTGTTTTTCTTCTCTCTGTGATGTAAATTTCTTTGATATGATCATTGAAAGTATGCATTACCGAATTCAAGTACTCGTGAATTACGCTCATTACCCATACTGACGCTAATGATTTTGTTTTGTAGTCGTGATCGTTCTAACATTATCATTTAACAAATAAAACCATTAGTTCATTCCTAACTGGCCGTAATTTCGCTGAGTTCGAAATTGAAAAAAGCGAAAATAAGTGTGAAAAATTGGGATCAACTGATTCAAGTGACTCATTCATGACAGTGGCGCCGCGGTCGGCAGCTTCAAAAAAGGCATCACGCCGAAGTTGGGAGTCTGCTATCCTTAAATTCTAGTATCCATATTTTGGCCTCTTATTTTGGTAGATTCCAGCGCCGCCACCGGTATTCTCTCGAACTGATCGACTCGCCTGCTCGCCTGTGATTGGCCGTCGGATCCAAGAATCGGATGGTAAAGAAGTATCGCACTAATTTCTCTTTTCAGAATTAATTATCGAATTCGATTCATTAATCGGATGCCATCACGCCCTTTACACGGTACGATATTAAGCATGCTGAGTTGAGTTCGGTTTTCAGAACTGAAATAAGCAACGTGTAAAACGTCCTTAACAGCAGCCAACCAATCTGAATACTGAAAGGCTCCGCAGAGCTCTTCAGTCCGTTCTCTTTTCAGCCAACCGCTTTATTCCTTCGTTCTTTTCAACATCGCCAATGATTCACTCGGGGCAATCCTGTTTCGGGCTTCTGAGCTGGGTGTTGCCCAAAATTTTCCCTTCCAGGAGGTTCATGTGCATCACTATAATTTAAAGATGTTTGTATCTTTTCCCTTGCAACGTTGTCAAAAACGTCTCTCCCACTCAACCATTCTGACGACTTCTTCATTGGTGACTGATAGTCGCCCGCAGGTTACTCCGTCGACCATCCCTGCATTTCCGGGTCCTCCTCCAAGTCATATGTCGACCTCTTTACGCGGACGAAGACCCCGAAATTTTGATATTTTTTATCGGCGGTTCTCTTAGTCCTTTACATATTCATTAGAGCACCACATTTTCTCCAACGCCTACAATCTTCTCCGTTCGGATGACATCATCTATCACGCCTTACTTTCATGGAAGAGCACGTTCCTTAAGTATGACTCAACGATGTGCTCTCCCACTAGTTAATCAAGACGATGCTTGTAAATCCAAATTCACTCCTATAAACGCACACCTTTAACCGCACTAATTTCCTCTCAGCCAACACTAAAACACATTCCCACAGTCGAGCCGATAGATCTGAATAAATGACGCATAGGTACACACATTACCACAGCAACGGAAGTAATAAACGATAGGGGAATGAGTCTCGATCCACGCCTTCCTCTTCACAGAAGAGAAGACCACAGACATCGGCGAAGGACGAATGTGACTCTCCTGGCAGCACGCGTGACACCTAATGACGGATTGGAACAAAATACTAATATCGCGAAGTGCACAACTCGCTAGGGATCAGTGGAGGAGACATAGAGTAGAACACGTCCTAGGCGACATCCCTGATTGCTCTAGTCCAGTCATAGCTTCTCTTAAAAATGCTGAGCTTTAAGCATCAATTAGCCTTCATGACAGCTACATATAACTATACTTGTGCGTGTATAAGTGCTCATTGATTCTAACAATAAGAAGAGTTATTTTCCAAATAAACTAAATGCATTCCAATCAATAGGTAACAAGAAATCACGTAACTGTCATATTACTTTTTGAGTGTTTATTTTAACTATATACGTATTCCACTTGGCAATAGAAAATATTTTTTTTCAATATTGGCAATTACTTATCATTCAACAGTTCGATATTTCTAGTAGTTATAGCCTTACTGGTTCGAAGGGTTTCCAACTACTGAAGGAGTACTGTAATATTGTCTCTGTGAGTGGTGAGATGTGACCATAGGCTTCCTATCCAGCCCACATAAGCTTCAGACCTCAAGTTTTATCGAAGTTTCATGCACGGAGGATACGCACAAGGCTAGACATTTAATTCGTGTTCAGGAAACTAATTTCTTACTAAGGCAGGATAAGGGAAAGATTACTAAGGCGTGACCCAGCGGAATACCGATTTGTGCAGGAAATAAGATGTCGATATTTTCGCAATTCTACTACCACAACTGAATCGAATTTCTTTCCACGTATCGATTGAGTCGTCCTTTTGGCTTCCCTTCACACCAGCCACGGAGAGTCGACAATCCTTTTCCATTACGAGCGCATATCGACGATATCTCGAAACCGATTTATCTCTTACAGAGAGGGAGAGAGCCTGTCAGTCTGGAAAAACTACGTTAAAAACTGCTACGAGCGAGCTGTGCACGCAGCACAGCTGATGAAAGGACTAGGTTGGGAGCCGATAGATTCAGGAGGCTAGACGCTAGGCTAAGATTCCGGAAGACCGCTTGATTCAATCTTTTACATTCCACGATTTTTTAGGCATTATTTGGATTATTTTTGTCCTTTCACACGAGTAAAGCATGTCCAAACTGACTGTATTATGGATCCTTATGAGGTAGTCTTAAAGTCGTTAGAACGCGTGCAGCGAATATCGACAAGGTACATTAAAGGCCGTTATGATAATCTCGTTAGTGTTACTGACATTTTGCCGCAACTGGGATGGGAATTGATTTCAGACTATAGATTAAAATCTAGACTTAACCTCAATGGTATCAGGCGAAATGTGATGTAACTCCTTCATGATTGCCCAAAACGTAAAGACAATGGCAGGTTCCACAGATATTTTATTGGCCAAATAAAATATCTGTGGAACCTTCCATAGACTTGATCTATTATATTAGTTCCAAACCAATTTGTTTACTGACGACGTTAAGAACATTTTTCGAAATTTGACATACTACGGTAGATCAGATCATGAGAATAAAATTAGAGAACTAGACTGCAGAACGGAGAGATTTAAAATGTCATTTTTCCCGCGAACGATAAGAGACCACAACAGCTGCCAATGAGACTTTTAATTAGGTTTGAAAAATAGGTAGTGTAGCTAGTTAGTTGATATAGTCCCTAATACTTGTATGATTATCTGCTACCTAGAACTAACAGCACGCCGTGCATGCTTCCAGTGTAATTCTTGTATCTCTGTCCATTTATGTAGATGCAAAATACTAATGGTCCTTCTAACATTGGTACCATAGGTACCTAGAGTGTAGTGAAAGCTTGTGAGGCTTCGCCTCCTAACAAGCATTAGCGATTTATGCAAATGAATCAATTACAGTCGTAGTTACACATACTTTAATAGGGTATAGTGTAATGCATGTTGGTGACTACTCACCCCCTGCCACACACCATTGAGGTAGCCTGCAGGGTATTTTGTAGATGTAGATGACGATTTTACATCAAACAAAGTTGAAGTCACATTTGGAGTCCCCCATGGGAGTGCTATCGGTCCAATATTTTTCACTTTATATGTGAACGACTTAAGTGTCCTAGCATCCCCTGCCACACGTCCCTGAGGCGTGGCGTCTCGCTGGGTAGCATGTAGATGTCTGTCTCCTTCGCCCAGCACGAATGCGCATGTCACTCGGACATGCTCTCCCCCCTCCAATACGTACGTCCCCCTGACTGCATTGCGCTAACTGGATTCGGGTCTTTAAGCGGCAGAAATCCATTACATTAATTCAATTTAAGAGTTCACCTTCACCAATAAGAAAATCGAGGACGCAATTCCGTTACTCAAACACATATTCACCCAGAAATGCTATTTTTCCCGACCAATGTTCGTCGAACTGGGCCCGCGGACTCCGAAAGGATGTCTCCGACATTCAAGCGGATCAGAGCCCCCAGAAAAGTGTACACAATCAATATAAAATGGTCTTCTGTAAAAGAAAATAGGCATCTCACCATGTTCATTACAATAACAGCACAGGATACCATGGCCCACGATTTAATAAAATGATTGGTTGATTGCAGAGCTTGATTGAGCATGCGTATTTCCCAGCAGTCTTCGAATATCTCAATTTCAAGTCAATAGAATTATACACACGGATTAGAATGTAGTCTTTAATGAAGGGTGGGAATGAATAGGCATACCTTTCAATGAGAAGGGAATGAGACAAATCTACGAGGTTTCGACGACTAAAAAAATAAAAATAGCACATAAAAGATACTTGTTAACTGCTGGTTATCTACAAGTTGAGAAAAATAGTAAGGAACATCATTTAACTTTTTCTTCTCTTGAAAGCACTTGCAGAAAACACTTCTCGCATAATTAAGAGAAATAATATTCAATCAAATGCCATTTTTTTTCAGCCAGCCTCCAACTAATCCGAGTGAATGACATGTATTTTTTTTCTCTAAAGCCAACTCTTTCTAGTCAACTTCATAAACCTCTACCTATTGTTCACATCGGCAAAATGTTTTCCATGGCTCTTAATCCAATTATTTCGTTGGATGGGTTGCGAGCACTATCGTCGTAGTTTGCCACAGCTTAGTTCGGACCTCGAAATCTGTCATGAAAAACTTGCACTCTCTAGCTCTAGCCTTCTTAGGTTGAGCAATAGAGTATTTGCGTAAGTGAGGTATTTTGTTGAAATTTATTATAGCGAGTAGTGTTTGCTTTCGAAATGCCACGTACGAAATACCAAGGTATAACTCCAACTAATTAATTTAATAAATAGCTTGTAATATGCATTGTTTTAGCATCGAAATTGCCTAGGTCTAAACGCCCAACCATTGGTTCTTCGTAGTGTGACGTCATCTCCCATATTAGCAGAAGCGAAATAGCCTAGCTGTGCGTTGAGAGTGAAATAGTATTTGCCTTTTCGAAGTTATTTCGATATGTATTTGCTAATTAATAGCTAAAGTTTCGTCCGCACGCTAAGACTACACAGTCACACAATCTCCAAATCAACAAATGGTCGACTATGGGAGATGACGTCAGAGCCTACAAAACATGGCGGACCAGTGTTTCGGCGCAATAATAATTTATTAGATTTTATTAGCTAATAAAAAATTAACGAAAAGCCTCTCGAGCGTCAGAATGAAAATTTAGTGTCTGAAGTATCGATAGATTTTTTAGATGTTACTTCCCAAAAGTGTGCAAATACTCTATTGCGCCGGCCACACATTAAATTGAGAAGAGAAGCAGCATAAGTGCAGCAGGCGAGTTCTGTTCCGTTTTCTGGTGCATACATTGCTTTAAGGTAGTTTGAGCGAGATATTTTCATAGTCGTAATGGAGACCATACTCGAATTTTAATTTTAGATTTCAGCGTCTGTAAGAAGTACGAAGTAAATATTGTAATATTAATGGCGCCAAAATATATTTATACATATATGACCAAAATTCTGAGTACCTAATTGAAGAAATATATCTACACAAGTCTCTAACTTGACTCATTTGTCCACGCCGTACGGTGTAAACACCTCCACAACAGAGGTTTTTTTGCGATTCTGTAAAAATTACAGTCCTTGGGAATATCTTAGCGGCACTCTTTCAGAAGAAAAGCTTATACCTCCGAACAATATGGTCTTCAAAAGCTTTCTTGAAGAGGATCAATGGATAAGTAAATGGCGAATAGGTTTTTTGAACTGGGCACTCCAAATATGTGGGTACTTTGAAAGATACCGCTACGTGGAGTGCATTGGGAATATCGTAAGGCACATAGAATTACGGGTCACTAGTTTTTCTTGTAGCCTATTAAGGCAAAAATTTAAAATAAAGTCGTGTTCCAGATGAACGTTTTGAGAAATATTTTTTCTGCTCAAGTGGAGTATTAATTGTTCTATAGCTAGTTATGGCGTCCAAAGGAATAAAAGGTTGAGAGAACGAAGAAGGGTCGGGTGACTCCGAAATGGCGGTTTAGTTTTTTTCTCACAGAGCTTTGGACTCGTTTTCCGGACGTTGTCGACATCTTCTTATATAGGTGGGGGAAAGTTGAAAAAATAAAAAGCTGGATAATAAAATACGTACACAAGCCTTCCATAAAATTCACGTGGGAGAGGACGCCTGGGTAGCTTATCTGGTTAGAGCACTCGGCGCGAAATCGAGGGGTCAGGGTTCGAATCCAAGTCCAGGCGAAAGATTTTTCCACTGTGAATTTCACACAATTGTGTGGCCATCAGCGGGTGACTCCGTTAAAGTTACTGCGCGGCCAGTTCCGCAGTTCTTTGAATTTCAATATTTTCAAATATTGGAATAATGACTTCCCAACACTGAAGTCAGTTCCTACAGAAACACATTTCACGGACAGCGTTCATTACGATTAATGACGACTATACCGAAAGTTTGAATTCCCTGAACTCGTAAGCTAATGCAATTTAGCCCTAAAATAAAAAATGCCGCGCTTACTTATGCCTTTAAAGCCTCAAAAGATATATTTTTAAACCATGAAAATGTTATCCTCAAACTTAGCCTTTTATTTTTCAAGTACCATTCTTTTTTTAAGTAACTGTGTCCATCACCAAAACAATTTGCTCTTTTATTTAAAAAAATATTAATTTTTTAATAGACGAGAAGAGTCTCGTACGAGTCTAGACGGAGACGAGACAGGTTCAAACGAGAAAACGAGACTGAGACGAGACTGACCTAAGTCTCGTCTCGTGGCAACACGGAATTACCTTCAAGGAGTCACCCGCAAGTGCGGAATTCCACACTCTTCGCCCGGTATTCGAACCCGGATCCCTCGATATCGCGCTGAGTGCTTTAGTCAGTTAAGTTTCCGAGGCGTCCTCTTTCCCTGTGGATTTTTAAGGGCTTTATTAAGGAACAAACTGTTCAGGACTGCCTGACATATGATTTCAACGAAGCAGTCCGCACGCCCGAAGCACTCTGCGAGATATTGAGGGATCCGCGTTCGAATCCCGGTCAAGTCGAATTATTTTTCCTCGGTGAAATTTCGCACTTAGGTAACTTCAAATTTTAATTTGCGAAAAAAATCGTGGAAATGTAGAATTTAGTTTTTTTTTACAAGTCGAACTGAGGTTATATTTTCCGCTTAGTAGAATATGAATAAAACGAAGAAAAAATACGAATTAAAAGACATTTTAACCATTTTACGTTGGAACGGTTGGAACCACCACTAAAGACCGAATCTGAATTGGGTTTGGATGGGGTGGTGGGAACAAGGATCTCTCGGCAGCGAATCCGTTTCGTTTGGGTCACGCACCGCTGTCTGGGGGGATGGAGTGGGGGTGTGAGGGGGTTCGGTCGCCAGCATAGGCGCCGTCGACCGAAGAGGCGTCCGTTATGCAGTTCGTCAACCGTAAGCATCTCTCTCCACTCTGGAAAAGAGCGAACGACAGCGATACATCGCAAGGAGGCGCAACTCTCCTCATTTCGAATACGCTGCAAGTATCTGGGGTCCTTACGAGGAAGAGTTAAACACAGAGTTGGAATACGCGTTGCGAGGATGACATAAACGTTACGATGGCAACGATAACTTCATTAGTGTTACAAGCCCACTACGCAGACATGATCTTTGACGTGAGTTCCAAACCGATCATTTCTATGACGAAGTCAAAAATATTATACGAAACCAGACATACCACGGCAGGTAAGATCATGAGCATACAGATTAGTTAAAGACTTAGATATACAGGCAGTCCCCGAGTTACGTAAGCCTCGCCGTACGTAAATCCGTACTTACGTAAATGGCAACCTTACCCAAAAAAGACAAGAATTACGAAAGTTCCGGAATTGGAAGGATGGTTGCCTACTTTCAAGGAGCGCATTTGCCGTAATGTTAGTAAGAGCTGGCCTTCCCCGTATTTCTCCGAATCGACCGTAATCTTGAGAGCACGGACTCAGTTACGGAGTAATTTTAGACTCTTTTTTTTTCGACTTCCGTAAATTTCGACTTACGCCGCTAGTGTCGGAACGCATCTATAACGTAACTCGGGGACTGCCTGTACATAGAATTAGGGATAATACAAATAGACTTCATAACAACAGATTTAAAATGCCTTTTTTCTGCGAACGATAAACCAGACCATAAAAGCAGCCATTGCGACTTAAATTACGTTTTTCAATAGGTAGATAAGCTAATTGGTTGATTTGCTTTTGATCGATTTTGTTCTGTTTGCTAAGTAGTACTAAGGACTTGTCTCGCATTCTCCCAGTACAACACTAGTATTGCTGTGCATCTACATAATTGCAAAATACATTTTTAGCATGCATAGTTACCATAACATTAGTAGATGTATTAGAAAATGCTTCAATACCCGTGTGATTTCAACATTTTTAGAATATGGTGCAGTTGAATTTGGTGAAAACCTACCCCTTGCCAAACACCCATGGTGTGGTTGGCAGGGCGCAATGAAGATATAAACCTCGTGTAGCTGGCAGCACCGCTTTAAAAGCGAAAGGACGACTCCACCGAGGACGGAGTGGAAATGCGCGATTGACTGCGGGCGAAGTGAAAGAACCTAGGAATGAGAATTGAAGAGTAAAGGCAGTTTCAAACGAGGCATTTTAGTGCATATTCTAATGCACGAATGGAAGTGCAGTAAAACAAAGCGACGCGTAAATCGGAGTAAAGGTAGAACTCCCATATTTACAATGATATCAAAATATCAACCCCCTGCCGAACTACTTTTTGAGCAATTCGCCTAAACATTTAAGCTGTTTTACATGGGATAGATTATAGCTGTATGCTCCAGAGGGAGAATATTGAAAAAAAATTAGGAACTTCTAACACCTAGATTTCGTAATAAAACTAACGGTGTGTAGTTTGTACGTTTTCTCTATAAAATCATAAAAATTAATCTAATTATAAACTATTTATAAAAAATAATCTATTACTCACCGCAGTAAGTTTTACAGAATCACAAAGAAAACCTGCTGTTTTGAAGGCTTCTTACCCGTACGGCGTAAAAAAATGATTCAAGTCAGAGACTTACGTAGTTCTATTTATTTAATTACTGACAGTTTTTGTCATACATAACTATATTTTTGCGACATTAATAATACAATAATTAATTAATAATTCTTAACAGCCGCTGAAATTAAAATATAAAACTCGAATATGGTATCCACTATGACTTGGGAAATATCTCGCTCGAACTACCATCAGAGTGAGAGAGGAATTGACAACATGGCGCGAGGATGGTGAGAAATAGCTGCTAATGCCGCGAGGGGCGGGGCATGTGAACTGCGTGAGTGAGTTTGAAAGAGGTTGATTGTTCTCAAAGGTGCGTAAAGAGAGAGGGGGGGGTGTTCTCAGCAGAACTTGAGGATAATGGCCGACAAGTCACTTGACGACGTTGCGTTCCCATAATTCACGCCGCAGCCATTCACGATGACCCCGCGGTTGGCAACTGCTAAGCCCGCTCTAAATATTTTCTCCGAATGAAAATCGAAATTTATACGTTCTCCCATCCATAACACTCACGTCGACTAACCGACAGTCTGATGTAACATACAAAGCACGGAGTCTCACTTAACTTAAACGAAAAGGCAACGTCATCTTGCGGTCAAAGTTAGGGCCGTATCCTGAAACCTGGCTATAGCATTATCAGTGGATGGATTCAGCGTAGCGGACACTAGATTAGATGCGGCCAAGGTTCGCTACGTACGCGTGCTGCAAAGAGGATAGCATACCAACCCCATACCATAGTCTTCGCAACATAAACATGGCCGCCTGATTCCGTCTGTTGAACGTATCGCATTTAAAATCGCTGATATTTTATGCATTGAGTGCTCTATGCTCATGGTAACCAATTCTTTAGGTTGTTTTACACGGGGCTCGTCATTGCGCAATCTGACGTATGTCCGAAGGCGCAGTCAAAATTGCGTCGTGTAAAGCGGTGAATTGCGAGAACGCATGCGAGAATGCATGGATGCGAGATGGCAAAATAGCCCCTGTTCTAATTTCGTTCATGCATTCGCGCAATTGCCCGCCATATTAGAAATTAATGCAGCTCTAACCTGCGCAATGACGTGCCCCGTGTAAAACGGCCTTTTTACAATAAAAATATGCCAGGGATGCATCAATCACTCGCTTTGAGTCTAATAAATCAATCTTTCACGAAAAGAACTATTTTCAACTATACCGTATTGTAGCTTCTTCGGCTTACCTTCAAAATCACTATTACTTTACACATGGGTGACTCAATCCCCTTAAAACCAGCTTCATTTTATGCAAAAATATAGCAAGAATGTTACAATCACCCATCTTGCGCCTAATAAATCCACGTTTGGCGTAAAAAAAAACTTATGGTCAGAAAACCGTACTCGATCCACTCCGGCTCACATTATATCACTAATATATTATGTATGATCGCTCTATGCCCTTGAAAACTATTTCATTTTCGGTGAAAACGTAATTCAAATGTTTAATATCGCTATAGCACTGTTTACTTTCGTTATAGGAGCTGAACAGTACAATTGCGCTATAATTCCATTTCAAATTATATCTATCTCATCAGGAATGTCACGTAGCTATTCGGGCGCTAAAACATAAATCATATTTAAGTGAATGTAGGTATGTGCACAACTGCACATACCTACCCTTTCTCGCTAAACTTCTGCTATCAATAGTTAAATATTTAATTTGTCATCTGCAATCATGTTGGCGATGCTATAACGATCGATTCTGCAGTGATTATCATTTATGCGAATGAGTACGCAACATTTTCCCAACGCTCTTTTATCATTTCTCTTACGGCAATAGCATTTTATTTCTACATACCTCTCAAGTCATGGCACTTACATTCTGCTTTTGAACTTTTTCATCGAGATTAATTAGTGCGCAGTCTTGCGATGATGTATCAGCAGGGCTTCATAGATAGCTTCCCCATCCATTGTAGTGTTCTAGTATTCCATTAAAACATGCCGGTACATTTATTGTTTCACATCTTCACTATTCCATTCCCCTCTGAGAGAAGTTCTGTTCAGCCCCTACCTCCAGCATGCAAGCTTGTATTTCCTTCTATCAACAATATAAGTATGAAACCACACAAATCAACAGATCCATTTCGTTATTTCAAGAAATTTACACATTTCACTCAATGTCTCCTACTTCACGACAACCAAGTTAAAACACTTTCCATAAAATGTGGTTACAATGGAAGTCCATATTTGTACATGTGATTTATGTGATGTCAAAGGTGGCCACCATTCAAAATCACGCACATCCAATTATGCCATATGTTAGTCAAATATGCATGAAAATAGCTTTAATTTGATCATGGTAGTCACTCATTTCCACATTTACTTTGCCAAATCAGGTGCGGTGTTGAACGTTAACTTTTCTGGCAGGAAGGAAGATTCATAATTACGTAATCGACTAGCTGGACGACTAAATAAACTAAGCATACTAGTATGCATCTAGTAAGACGTCAGTGATCCTCCTGCATTCTTCCATTTATCAGCATTAGACTACTCATGTAACTGAAGGCATTAATGCTTTGAAGCCCATGTTCCAAGCAAAAAATATAGCAATACTGCACAGGTGGAATCTGAGAGGAATATTTAAAGAGAACACAAAGATTCGCTAACGTACAATGAACTAAACTGCTGAAAGTTTTCTTATGTGTTGTTCCAGGCCCTTCGACGACAGTTTTGCCATCATTCTAACTAGCTTCATCACGCCTGAAGTTTTTGAAACCCAGAAAACATTCATAACCTGGACGTCTCCGAAGAAGCCTTGGTTATAGTAGGGTTTTATCGAATCGACAGTTTTTGTCGGATGGTCACCAAAATTAGGATTTAGCACCTATTTCACATTCTAATCAATACTAGATATGGATGAATGGAAGAACAAGAAAGCCGATGCAGTGGTTAGCATGGAAGGAGATATGTGCACGAGAATCCGGAAAAAAGCCGTTTGAGAAGCCATGGGAAAACAGAAAAAGATGTCACACCAAAGGAAGGGAAGCGTACGAGTTCCTCGCAGAACAAAGACACAAGTCGAGAACTAAGAAAAACCAGCACAACTAACCAACAAAATTGAATTCAATTTCTACCTCCTCCAATGCCTTTTTCTCCGAAGAAAGGCTCACCGCATTGGTTTTCTTGCACTCTCCTGCGCTGGGCAATGTGACGCAATAATGATTTCTTTCCCCACTACGGTCAACCTTGCGGAATGCTCACGGACACCACCTCTGTTGACAAACGAGGGATATCGCCATTCGTATTTCAGTTGTCACCCCTATTTTCTGCCGATACCGGCATCAACGGACATATGATGTCGCTACGTCCGCCTACGATGCACGATACGTCATCAATGCCATCCGAAGTACATACTTACGGCAACACGGCCGGGTCACCCAACTACGCTGAGAGTGGAAGTAGCTGGATTTCTGGTTAGCGTCTGCAGCGGAGCCGCTGCTAATGCTATTCCTACAGCTGCAAAATTATTCAATGCTGTATCCCATTCATATTTTCCTTATAAATATTGTTACTTTTTGAATGAGGAAACTAATTTTATTTGTATTGCTATTCTGATATTTGTTGTCTTTCTCTTGTACATACATGGAAATCACACTATGTAATTCAAGAGGGGTCAACTTATTACTAGACTGCCTAGGTACCCAAAAAATTGTAAATATTTTGAAATGAAGTCTGTTCCAAACCCTCAAAATGGAGGGCTTAAATTGAAATTGAATTGCTTATGTGCAGCGAGGTTTCTTGATACGGCCCTTAATCTTGCGGCCATTTTAAAACGGCCTTCGTAAGCTATTGATTTAAACAAAACGAGGTTGCTCCTTCCACGTTCGACTGAAAATTGCATACTAACGTGGTGTTACCACGTAAACAATTTAAGGTGATCTTTTTGACAATTAATGCCTGGAGAGCCCAGCACGAAACTATATCTACCACATATCCCGAAATGCCTGATTCAGTGTTCCCTATTTTATCGTGCTCCCTCCAAATTTAACTCAATTTCCTAAAAAAATACCCTTCCCTAGATCTTTACTCCTCACCAAACACATACAAATGCATTCAATTATTTTATTATTCAATTCATTTCAATTAAATTCAATGCATTTCTTAAATGCCACTTGGTAATGAATCCCGAAACGAATCTCAGTCGACTTTATTTTTTTAACTTTAGTGTCTGTAGGAAGTATGAAGTAAATATTGTAATAATTACGGCGCACAAATAATGTTATATCTATAAAACATTCTCATTGATTGCTAATGAATTCTTCTCGGGTTTCCCACCGAGCTTTCTATGATTGCCGACGTTTCGGCAGGAGACATTCCTGTCATTTTAAAGCCTCTCATTAATTAAATAAATATACCTACATAAGTATGTAACTTGGCTCATTTATTCACAACAGGTTTTTTGCGATTCTGTAAAAATACTGCGGTGAGTAATTGATTATTTTTTACAAATAGTTGAGAAAGCATACAAAATACACATCGTTAGATTTTTGACGAAATCTAGGTGTCGTAAATTCCTAATTTTTTCAATATTCTCCCTCTGGAACGCCGCAATCAATCCCATGTGAAACAGGTTATATTTTCAGACAAATTGCGCAAAACGTAGTTTGGCAAGGGGTTAATATTTCAATATCATTGGAAAGATGAGATTTTCTTCTTCAAAATTAGGTCAAATTCATCAAATACTAGGTAAAGTGATATTTCGCCCAAACTACCTTAAATGGCTAGGTGGTGTAGTTAGCTAACACACCTTCGCAGTAATTGGGAGATCCAATGTCGTCTCTTAGTTGCACAATATTTCTTAATTCTTTTGTAGTTTATGTAACTACATATTTTACTATTGTAACAATCAATTACATAAAACTGATGATCTCAGGCCTGGGGGGTTATTTTGTAATCTCATTTTAGTGAGAATACGTCATAAAATCTCACTTTTTCGTAGTTCAACTCCCTCACCCAGGCGGCGTGACCATCTTCGGATCTCAATCGGTGAACTGCCGGTCATGTACTGGTCTTTTAGACGATTCATCCACTCTGATCCGTATCTTTCGACTCTTGATCCGTTTCATTATCTCCCCCTGCCATTAGTTCCATCTCAGTATTTTCAACTCCAATATAATGGGCACTTGAAGGTATGCTTTGTTTGAAATGCTTACGTTATTATTTGCTTGAATTATCTGTGTATATATTTCGTATCAATATTTCCCAAACAATGTTGCTGATACCTTTGTTTTCGTGTGCCTATACGCCAGTGTATGGAGAATGGAATTCAGTTATTTATACCATAATTTTAACAAATATTGCCTTAAAATCTACGTTCTTGGTAGATATTTCCCGTGCTTGTGAATCGAACACTAATTAGATGCACTTATTTTTTTAAAATATTGAGTGATCGCTTACATGTCGCTTGTAGTTTTGACTGTATTTAGATTTTCGTGGTATGTACAGTGTAAGATATCTTCCGTAAGATGTTGAGAAATCTGGGCATTTGCTAGTCTCGGCATCTTTTATTTGATATAAGGTAATTGAAGCTTCGACAATTCACGAACCGTTTGTGAGCCGATCATTAAGAGAGGGAAACGGATCTCCCGCCTTTCCACTAAGAGTCACTAAAAAGGTGAGATTACAAAATAACCCCCCTGACCTCGTGGAAATTATGGATATCCATGATGAGAAAACCACCTTTCTTATTTCCACAAACTTTCTTTCTTCTAGGGCACATGAGTATGCCACAGTGTGGTGAAACGCGCGTCGTGCCAGCGTAAGAAAGTTTGTGGAAATAACAAAGGTGGTTTTCTCATCATGGAAATCAATTACATTTTCCGTTTTTTGGGACGTTTTATATCACGATGAAACCAGTTGGAGTTTATCAGTCGGCTATGTTATTCTCGAAATTTAAGTTTTTAAAAAGAGCATTAGCATTTTAGATTCCCAACCCAACCTCGTGTTGTTTGCTCCAACTACTTCCGGATGGAAAACCACGCTCCGAGCTCGTCCCTTGAAAGCAAAGGAGAGAAGACGAAAGGATGAATTGGTCACGTGCACCAATACATAAAAATCAGCTGGCATTCGAGAGCCGCCTCCAACTATAAATTGATTTCAATTCTTCGAGCAGGCAGGCGAGCGCTGAATGAAACTCATCCCGCCGTCCACGTGCAAGGAGCGAAGGAGGAAAATTCACGCTTCGCCGCCCAGAGCCTTTCCTCCCTATTTCTAACGGGGTCGTCGTTAAGATGTGGGTGGGTCAAAGGCGGGGTTCAGTCTCCACGCGGAAACGACGGTAGCTTACCTTTGAAATCGTTGGGAGTTTGGCGGCATATCGGAAGAAAACATGAGACCGCAAACCGAATGACGATGAATGTAACGATGTGCGGGAGTGAAACAAAGCCTGCCGGTATACAATAGTCTCGGCCGATTTCTTAATAACTAAATATTTAACTTATTCGCTGAAAGTATGCATACGCATAAAAAGGAAAGCATATAATCACAAAATAGCATAAATATTTACATAATCCATTTATCATCCCTTTCATGAAATTCAACACACAAAACAATAATCGCGTGTGCGAATATCGTAGTTCTTTTCTTCTCGAGCGCACCTCGGCGCACATATAAGGTGCTTTCCATTCGCTCTAGTGAGCTAATCACTTCGCAACACAATCTCAGATTAAATTTACTCTGAGAACACAACAGCGCACTTGCTTTCCATTCGTTATTCAGACCCTGCGTACTAGGTAGCCCACTTCAAAACAGATCGGGAGCAAATTTGATGTGCGCTAAACAACAAAAGAACGTCGATAATGGTATCCGTAATTGTTGTCAAGTTTGTTGGTTTTCAGTTAGGGCGTAAAACATTCACATTGTGAGGTTTTTAATTACTAACGACAAAAAGCTAACATTTTTAAATACTTATTTTGAACGAATTCAACAAAGTTACATACAAAATTCGGACGTGACTGCTGTTCAACCACAGAATGCCACCAACCGGCAGATTACAAAACATTTCGCAACACATCGTTCCATTCAACGTAGTTCGCGTGCGCTTAAGTACGCTGATGTGCACCGATGTGCTCCAACTTCAACAACTTGAATTGAAAGCCTCCACAATCTGTTCCCGATCTGTTTTGAAGTGCGTTGCCGAGTGCGAAGCAGAAGAACTGTTTTGTTGCGCTAATAGTATACTACGGTCATTGTATGTATGTACCTTGGAGTAAAGCTTTGCATTTTGAAAAACTAAGCAAAAGTAAACTTCCATAAAGACAGTGAACGACACGGGAGACCGAGTGGTTAAGACCTAGCAGGTCTCGCATGGCCTGATGGCAAATGATTAGTGGTGGAATATATTGTTGTCGGAGGGAAACGGCTGCAGCCGCAACTGCTACGGTCAGACACCTGTTTCAAATAACTGCTGCAAACAGCAGGTTTCCTTCGTGATCGTGCCGCAGCCTCTTAGCGCTCTGTGCTGTGCAGCGGCAACTGATAGCTGAAGCTGACTGTTTCGTCTTCTATTCTGTTGCAGTTGCACTGCACGTGTGGCTGCGTTGCGGTTATACACTACAATTTGCTGGATTTGAATCTGCTGCAGGCGGTTGCTGGTTTATTCAGCCATCACATGTCCGCCCATCGTTGCAGATAGAAATAACTGTGAAGTATGTACCTATATTTTAAGAATCCCAATGAAATTGTTACTATATTTAAGTGAGATAGTTATTATTACAAATATGTAATACAGAACTACCAGCCATGTTCTAACAGCGCCAATCGATCGCGTTGTTGTTTGGTGTACCTCCTGCAGTTCTAGCTGTTGACCGCAACAGGGTGTTTCGCGGAACTGTTTCGGTTGCGAATGAACTGTTTTGTTCTTTTAGTGCCACCACTGTAGTGAGCAGCGCACTGTACGGGGGAGGCACTAATCGCAGTTACCTACATTTCGTTCGCGCACATGCGCAACAGGCGCTCGATTTCCTCGCCCGTGGGAGGAATATGAGTCCGCCGCTTGAGTTTCCGCAGCGCTGCCGTCGGCCCGGCCACGCGTACCCCCTCCCCCCCCCCTTGCTCCCACGCCAGCGCGGCGGCGGCGGGGTCAAGGCGACAAGACAACAACAACAACAGGTGGGAGGAAGTGGGGCGATCGAGGGAGGAGGCCACAATGCTTTCTGCCCTCCCGAAGGAACCACCGCCATCGCGACGCTTGCGTGGAATCGCCCGCAAATTATTCGTTCTACATCAGCGATTTACTTCACGTGTGGTGAAGAATCGATCTATGTACGTTTTCATAGACGCGTGAAGATCGTACGCGCGCGACGTCTTTCTTTAACATGGGAGAAATGCAAATTATGAAGCGAACGATTCGCGTTAACTTCAGATTTTTTTGACCCAGCGTTGAGATCCCTCCATTCCTTCGATCAATTCAGTATTTACCTCTAACTCCGCGGTTCCCAACCGGTGTGCCGATGCACTTAAAGGTTCCGGGAAAACAGCTTGGGGTACCGCGAGATTATTGCGGGAAAACGAAAAATGTTTAGTATGACCACCGTATGAATTGATTACTCTCACGCCCGATAGGTGGCGACAGTAATCGAAGAACTTCGTCCAACCTGACTCCAGTAGTATACTATACCTAAACTATATCATAGAATATGTTGGCTGGTGATTTCACTATTATCTACACTACTTAAATAAATAAAATAACATAAGATGACGAAGTATTTATTTAAATGTGAAATTAAAATTTTCCGAATGCATATTCCACTTTAATTAATTAATATTCTTTTAATTTAAAAAAAACTAAGAAGGGTGCCCCAACATTTTAACATCAGTCTGAAGGGTGCCGCAAACGTATAAGGGTTGGGAATCACTACTCTAGGATCTCTACTTCGCTCGCAGAGAAAAATATTACCTAGAGCTAGAAAAATTTTCCTCGTGGAAATGTGTAGGTTTGGAAAATTGGGGAAAAGAGATAAAAGAGGGAACCCAATATACGACGTTCACTACCGGAGTTGTGCACACTACCAACCGGGCTTCCACACGTTTTATTAAGGGGCAATTACATAGCATTATATAGGCAACTCTGAGTGTGGCCTGAGGATGTAGGCAGGGGCGGCTTGGCCAGGGAGGGAAGGCGGGGATTCCCGCCCGGGCCCCGATTTTAACGTAAATAAAATAAGACGTTTATCGCATCGAAAGTTTTGTCGTTTGTTTATTATTTGCAAACCTTTTGCCCTTAAAGACCTGAAACACGTTTTAAACGCAAACATTTTTTCAGAAGGGGGATCACAAAAACCGGGCCCCTGAGCACCCACGCCGCCCTGGATGTAGGTCACCTTCTTGGGGAGTTTTTGGTTCTGATTGTCCATTAAATACTTCTTAGTAGGGTCTTATTTGCACTAAAGAAAATAAATATAAATAGTTAATATCCAATCCGGCTTCACATATTGGGCGGTGTCTAGCATAGGAATGGTAAATTACAATGAATACTATGAGGGTGTCTCATTGTCACCTGGGATTTTGATGCATTGAAATTAGTCCATTAAGTTCTTAATATACCCGCTATACAACTTATGCATATCAAATAAAGTAGTAATGATTTACACAAATGCACAATTTATGAGTGCATGCCAATTTACCCGACTAAAAATTTAAAGGATATAGGTACCTACTCCATGACTTCGCGTGCCCACAATGTGTTTCACGCGTCTGGCGCTTAGCAAGGGTACAAAGTTGAGCAAATCTCAACTCTGGCGACACGAAAATAGACAGACGATCGAGGAGAAGAACCCAATTGGCTGCACGCGAAACAGCTTCGCCTCATCTGCCTGAAACGCCTACATGTCAACTCGCCTTTCGAGGTGATCTACAGGTACTTAAAGGTAGGTTCAGAATGATATGGGACTACTTTCCACTGGAGCATTCTTAAGCATGGACTCATCTGAAATTCTCAAGCCTTAAAAATGGCGAAATTTTGACGTCAGAGCCTCGAGCAATCTCGATTGTTGCATGGAATATGTTTAGCTCAGTCCAGGCTGTGATGTCGCAATCTCGACACAATCGAGTTTGCATTATTTCAAGTCATTTCTGAATTAGATCCCTGATCATTCATTGCCGCAGGTCCTGACGTACTGCTCGGCAATCGCCTAGACACGCCTCTCCGCAAGTTTTCTTTCGCTGCTGGTCCACTCTCACCTTTCGTGCCTTAGTTTGCGATCACTCCCGCTGTTTCTTCCCTTATTTAATATTGCATGCAGCCACGGTCTTCCTCAATGGTATATACGCCTCCGTAGCTTAACTGGTTAAAGCACTCGGCGCGAAATCGAGGGATCCGGGTTCGAATCCCGGTCAAGGCGAATGATATTTCCTCTGTGAAATATCGCACTTATGTGCCCTTGCGGGTGACTCCGTAAAGGTAAATACCGTGGCTAGTCCCGGTATCCTCAAAATTGGGGTATAGGAATGGCCAAATTGAATAAGCGAGCGCAAGCCAGCTTTTTCAACCGGCAGATGTGCCTTTGTAGATATGATCTAACGATTTAAATACGTTTAGACGGAATATGGGTTACCTATACAAATCTTCCTAGGACGAGGGACCTTATCTGCAAGACCGACTTCATTCTTCAGCCCCGAATAAGTTTTACCTCTTTTCATAGCATCCTTAAATCCTCTTCTCTTCTTTCCCCTCCCCCGATGACTCAACACCCTCCCCTCTTTCATGGCCTTCAGCATCCTCCCGGCCCTCATTGCTACACGTTCCAACCACCTATTCTGCCTCCTCCAAATCTCCTCTCCTCACCCATCATATACCATTCACTTCCACGTTCGTCTTCCTTACCGTCCATCGCACTTTCTCCATTCTCCTACACACCAACACTTCAAACGCCTGATGTCAATAACCTTCGTCTTTCCGGTCTTTCCTCAAGAACCCATTTTTCTGCACCATACAACGCTACACTCAATATAAGACTACTCGCCAGTCTTTTTTTCTACATTCATACAATTATTTCTCTTCAAATAGTGAATGCCTCTTTCGCTAACGTGATTGTCCTCCTAGTAGCCTTACTTCTATGCTTATTTCCCACTTAAGTATCACACGAAAAATTTAATTATTGTGCCTGCTCCAGTCCGTTTCCTAATAATTTTATGATCAACATCGCTTCCTTTGCCCTAGAACAAATAGGAAAGCCCTAAAATAGTGCTAAGAACAGGACGCCTGCTTACTCTATAAGGTTCAGACTATACTGAAAGCCGTATATATTAAGAGACGAGCAAAATTAAATCGTTTATTGCGAAAAATAGATACTATCTCGGTTAAATCTATCAACTCCTATAACAATTAAAATTTTGTTAGGGTGAATCATTTTAACACCCACGACTTCTTCCCACTCAACAACTGATAGAATTGTGGACAAGCAAATGGTGAAATATTTCAATGAGTCACAAATATTCTTTGGCCGTTCGGCTTCTTTTCAAGCGACGCTATCCTCTAGGGACATCTTGTCCGAGTACATAGGCCTTTCCAATCTCATACCAACCATGAAATATTCACGCAAAATGAAGCATGAGGAGTCATTTTTTCATGAATTGAGGTCGACTCAGATAACGCCAACTTCCTGAATATTATCTTCTCCAAGTTGAAGAGGTGAACACTGTCAGGAAAACACTGAACAGGAAAAATATAAATTTTTTCAGCCATCAACGAATGCCAAATTAAAAAAAACTAACAGCAGCAGACTTCCAGATTTACTAAATACTTTCCATTGATGGAATTCCTTGGTAATTCTTCCCATTCACTACTCCTTTCATTGCTGTTTTCACAGGTTGTGACCGATTCACAGGAGTGTCCGATGAATCTGTCTCTTCCACATAATACGGAGAAAATTCATTAAAAATGTATCTCAAACTTTTCATTTCGACATAAATTGAGTTCTAAAATAATAAATTTGTCACAGTCGAGGTACAAAGCATCTTTTCTGCACGCTATAATGTAATTGTACTAAACTAGGGGGGAGATTATCTTTTATTGTGTAAGTTTCACGAACGTCCGTTAAGTCGATGGGGCAATTACGCACCCCTGGCGGTGGCCGGGGGGGTAGGAGGGGAGGAGCGATGGGGGTGGGGGGATTGGCGGGTCAACCTCCCCCAAAGGGGCCATTGAAGTGTTACGTAAGACATTTTGGGAAGGGAGGGGCGCTGGGCTCTTCCCACATTGACTAAGTTAATAGAGTTCGTCAAAGACAATAGCGCAGTCGACAGAAATGCGGCCAATTAGTAAACACGTCCAATGCAGTTTGGAGAAGGAAATCACGTGACCTAATAATCCATAATGGCGGCCTTTATTTGAATTATATGATTGAGAAAAAATTGTTTACTTTTGCTTTTTTATTGAAGCCAAATCAGTATTTTACAACTGCACTATTTTATTGGACGGATACAAGAAGGTTTGGGGTTTCAAGATAACCTTCTAACTAAGAATTTAGTGTCACATTTGAGAGTGTCGTAGGTACTTCATTTACCTTTATTTTAAATTATCGTCGGAAGTAAGATCTTAGTATGCATCCCTGCTAACGACGGCTACTTCCCCTCCTGGACAGCTGTCACCACTCTTAACAACGACTCGTAACACTCATCGACTTAAGGCTGTATCCAAAAACCTTCAAGACCTTGTGCTTAATACTCCCACGGATAGCAGAAAACATTGTTCGTGGGAGAGCTTATCTAATTTTAAAAAGTCCATGGACATCTGACAAAATTGTCGGGGAAGATGGAGTGGGTGTTTTTAATGAAACCTTGATCCTTTATATTTGGGGTGTGGGAGGAGTTTATGTGAGTGGTCAAAATGGCCTCAATAAAAGACCGGAACGGCCCCACGAGCAGAAGGGGAGGGCGCCGTCGAGCTTTACACGAGCCTCTGTCCACCGCGTACTGATTGCGCGCCAAGGGCATCACATTTAAAATGACAACAATTACGTTAGATAATCAATTCATTGCACGACTTCAAGGCTTCAAAATCAGAGTCATCGTATTTTTATGTGTTCGCGATACTGGTGGAATAAAGTGTTGTAGGAGCTAAACGGCTGCAGCCGCAACTGTTTCGGTATTCGACCTGAAGACGCTCGGAGAATACCGGGCGAAAGTGTCAAATCAACAATGAACGCGGTGGGAACCCGAACAATGGACAAGCCTTGTTTCAAATAGCTGTTGCAAACAACAGGTTAGTTTCGTGATCGTGCCGCAGCCTGAGCACAATGCTGTTCAGCGGCAACTGATAGCTGAAGCTGATTCGTTCGTTTTCTATTCTGTCCCAGTTACACTGCACGTGTAGCTGCGTTGCGGTTATAAGCTACCATTTGTTGGATTTGAATATGTTGCTGGCGGTTGCTGGTTTATTCAGCCAACACATGTCCGCCCTATGCTAGCAGATTGAATTAAAAATGTGAAGTACCTATCATTCATGAATCCAAATGAAATTGTTACTTTATTTAGGTGAAATATTTATTATTGCATAGAATACAGAAATACCAGCCATGTTCTAACAGCGCCGATCGATCGCCTGTTGTTTGTTTTACCTGTAGCTGTTGTCCGCAGCAGTGTGTTTCGCGGAAATGTTTCGCGTTGAAACCGTTTCAGTTGTGAAACAGTTGTAATAAAACTGTGGTGTTCTTTTAGTGCCACCACTAGTTCGCGATGTACCTTAGACCCTAACATATACGGATGTTAGACATTGTCAAGACAAAATTATTTACTTAGTTCCGTAATCAATGCATCGAGTTCCAAATTTGATCGCATACATTACTTGATAACGCGGGCACGAGTTGAACACGTTTACATGTTATTGCATATGACGCATTCGCTTCACTACGAAGCATGAGCACGGCCCGGGGGTCGAGTAGAAACAAAGGCAAGCGGACAAAAGTCGTCGCCACACTCAATCTCGAGGTGGACAACACGCTTAGACGCAAAACTAGAAGCCTGTAGAGACAGCCATGAAAAGCCACTCGCAAGAGGTAGGATGATTGCAAAAAATTACGTAATTATTTTTTTCTTATTTCAGTAGATATTGGTCTATTTCTTACTAAATTATCTATTCTCTTTGCCGACAATTAGGCATGTGTATATATGCTTCTTCAGGGCTACAATGAAAATTATTGGGCGTATTGTACATCAATTGAATAGGGTTTACAATTTTTGTACATACATCTACGAAGTACCGTGCAAGCCACCACAAGGGTGTGTGGCACGGGGTGATTCCACACCAGGCATGCAGCACTCGTCCCAGCACAAATCAGAACCTCACACGCTCCCCCATTCTATGCATACATAGCTATGTTAAAAAGAATATATACATTCATTCACTCAAACCGCTCACAGGCGTAAATAATAAATATTTCGTTCAAACAGATGGTGAAAGAAAGAGGATAGGAAACATATAAAATTGGACAACACAATGGTGACGTGAAGATGGAATGATGGCCGATTCACAGTGAAAAAAATTTTTTCACTGTGTTATATATATCTATATATAATTTTTCAAGTTACTTCATAGAGATTTCCTTGTGAATTGTTTGATAGTTTGATGACAACTTTGTTGCTATTTATTTTTTGTAAGTCAATTATTGTAATTAGGTGCTTTCAAAAATCAAAATCAAGTTAAATGTTGTCATAATATATCAAATTATAAAAAAATTACCAAAGAAGCCGCGTCAACCGCAGCAAAGACAAAGGGTGCGTGTTTCGACTCACGCATTAACTGATTCAATGCGCCACCGCCTCATTGGAAATTTCACTTTGGCACGTTGAAGCAGATTGACCAGGGAACAGTAATGGGAAGGCCCACCCACACGTTTTCCCGCTTGCCCATAGGGGGATGCACTGGCGAAATGGCAAGCGCCTCGTGATCTCGCTGTCACTGAACTTGAGTCACGTGGGTTCAATGAACTAATAAACGTCATTACTATGGAAATATTCAACACACGTTTGATTTCATCGAAGAAACGAAGTGCAATCCATGGGGTTTTTAGGAGTAAAATTTTTCAAAGGAAGACATAGCTCAAAGAAGGAGAGGAGAGATATTGGAATTTAAAACGATGGAGAAATTGAAATACAGATAGAAGAAGTCACCTTGTATTTTAAGGAGGCGAGTGAAAATCGTTTAAAACCAAGTGGCTGTTAGAAATTCATGTAAAAAAGGGGGAAATCGCATTTTTGTCTATATATGTTTCAGTATTCAACCCCATTCACGTAATTGCGCATGAGGGAATACATCTTCGTTGTTGCAGTTTTTGAGGCTTTAATCAATTACTTGCAAAAACGTACATACCTACTGTCAACGTTTCGATTTATTCATTCTACATCTACCAAATACCCTGCAAGCCACCTCACGGGTGTGTGGCAGGGGGTGAGTAGTCACCAACATGCATTACACTATACCCTAAAGTTAGTGTAACTACGACTAATTATGCATTAGCATAAATCGCTAATGCTTGTCACGAGGCGAAGCCTCACAAGCATGCACCACTACACTACAGATGTCATCACAATGGAGAGGGACCGTTAGTATATATGTATTTTGCAACTACACAAATGGACAGAGACTCAAGACTTACGTAGAAAGCATGCACGGCGTGCTGTTAGTACTAGGTAACAGATAAGGATTCGGTTCTTTTCCGTTATCCGGTACACCAATGAAAGAAACTCTAAAATTGATCAAAAATCCATTGCTGGGGCAAAACATGACCAGAATTGTTCTTGCGCTTGCTGAACATCGACTCGTCAATTTCAAGAATTATGCCCTCACCATCGTTTGCCTCGGACGCTGGCTTAACTGTTCGGCAATAACTTCTCGCATGTAGTTGTTCCAGTCGACAGTTGTGTTGTGATTCATCTGCAGTTCGTCTTCGCACCACTTAATCGATGTCAACTCTTTGGACCAGCAATAAAAGAATCGGACAGCCGTAACAAATGACAAGCGTGAACCTACAAACCAGTTTCCGACGCGCATTCTGACCTTCTTGCGGCAGGTTTTGACGTTACAGAGCCAGTAGATGCCGTCGCTAAAGTAAAGCTTCATTTTGTGGCTATTCGGACAAGTTCGTTCGGTCGGCAAGATACCCTTCTCTTGGAGGAACTCAACAGCCTTTTCCTCGGTGCGCGGTAATGTAAAAATGTTCATGGTAACCATCAAACAACTGATGTTCATGGTAACCAGCAAACAACTGAAAAAAAAAGAATAAAAAGCAAAGAAAAAATCATTGGTGTACCCGATAACGGAAGAGTACCAAGGATTCAAATATTAGGGAGTACTACTACTACTAAGAGCTTCACTACCTATCGAAAAACCTAGATAAAAGTCTCATTGGCAAGCATTAATGTTTTTCAGGACATAAATATGTTCGTTATAGAGTTAATTGACAATGAAATTTAATTTAAACTCATTTTTAGCATCACTTTTGCTTTGTCATGCAAGAAGCAATTACTTCTCAGGTTACATGTTAGCTGCGTGCTTATTATTTGACACAGCAGAATTAAAATACTGCACAGAGGAATAGTATAATTGGTCAATTATTATATTTATCATTTTTTGCCCGCTAGTGCTTCAGTAATGTTAATTGAGTAATAACAAAGAAATTCGAGTTTTGAAAAACAACTTTTAGTACGAGGTAAGTGAAATCGATTAGGAAATAAATTTGGATCAAGGCACATTTGAGTGGTCCAAATACTATTTTCAATGCTGTAATGTAACATTGGTACCTAGCCTTTTTTTCTCTCGTATACCTTGGTGATACTAGCAGTAGCGCGAAGTAATGGTGCCCAGTTTTCTCATCGAAATCCCTGAAATCCTCCATTTATATTCGTATTAATAAGGAAAGGTTCTTTAACAACACGCAGTTTTCATACAACCTATCCACCCTTTCAAAATCGAGAGGTTGAATGGCCGCGCCGAATGCGTGAAAGTACAATATCGATACGGTGAGCAGAGTTCATCACAAGCGGTAAATTGACATTAGAATAGTGTATCACGGGGGAAGGGGAATCGCCGTGTTAAGTGTTGTTTGGGAGAAATTGAGAAACTTATACTGTAACGATACCGTTGGTACCCCGTCTGTTACACGCGAAAGGGTTGGCAGTACACCCGGCGAAACAATGGGGACCAACAATAGGTGAGGAACTCGTGGTAGCTAGGAAGAGAATTGCGGTTGTTGCTGGCTTACGTGAGAGGAGAGAGGACGTTTTTTCGGGAACGGCAAAAGGGTGAAGAGGAAGTGAGAAAGTTGTTCGTGAAGAAAAGGACTAGTCGAGACGCCTAACGGGTAAAGACGACCCAACCGACGGCAGGGAGAGAGCGAAGATCGCCGGGGAAGACAACCCAGTGCCGCCATTCAAACCAGACATCGGCCCCGGTAGTGCACGACCGGGGGAAATTGCCGGACTACTAAACAACTCAAGTGAATTAAAGCAGGACCACGGTTCATATAGAGAAAGGTAGGTTACATATCCGAAATAACAACAACACCCTTTTTCAAAGGTCTGTGTTCAACTTCAGTACTCCACTCCCCTTTTTCTCTTCAGAGTCAGAGTTAATCCCATTTCCTGATATAAATAAGCATTCAATTGTCTCAAGTCACACTCCAATGCTACCGCTGTTTTCATAATGTTAGGATTTGATGACTTTAAGTATTTCATAATTCCTAGAGGTATTGTAGGATATCAGTGACTTCAAATATGGTTGTAAAATTTATCTAGTAATTTATTTTTTCATTCTTCCAAATGCATAAGAATTAAAGGTTAATCCAATGCATTTTTCACAGAATTTTCATAAGTTACCATACCCAATTTCTTACTGTAAATAGTACCTTGGGTTGACCGCACATTAGCCAGGAGAAGCTAGGCTACATCTACTGGGTATTTTTAAAATCCTCTTTCAACATTTTTATAAGGTTTTTATTTTTTTATACAATTCTTACCTGAACTAATCAAATTTGACAATTCTTACGTGTTTTTTTCTTTATTCATAAGAGCCATGGTTTTATTACATAGGTACTTTATGTGGCTGAAGGGCTGGTGCGTTCCCCGGACTGGTATAAATTACCTCCTTTAAAGCTCAGTGACCATAATTTGGCTGTTATGAGCTAACCCATTGTCAAGACAGTAAGCCAGTAAAAGCTAAAGTATTCAGTGGTATTCGATTCCATGCAGTTCCTGATCAATTTCGGAATGTGTTCCTAAAAAAATGCCCAGTTGATAAATACGGGTACAGATGACCAATTGAGATAAAGCACGATACATTCTGATGCCATTTGAATTTATTACGGAGATTTTGGAAATGTTACTTCACGTAGCACAAATATTACATCACGAACATTTTCAGTTAAATATTTAAATTCTAATTTTAAAATTGTATATCATATTATAAAATTGTAATTTGAAGGTGTTTTTTGCCACTACGATTTAAAGGCTGCCGTGAACTTCATACTTGACTTAACATTTGTGGAAACATGCAATATAAATTTTTTTACTGAATCACCCGCACGGATCTTCTGAAATTGCATTTTCCTTCTGATAGCCCTTTTCACCTTCTACAGGAAAGTCTTAGCTCCCTGCTTAGTGACACGAACTAATTGTAAGAGTGCGTTTGAGAGCGAATAAAATTATCGGATAAGGAAGATGCAATTCAATTGTCCCCCACTGTCATTTGACTTGCCGCCATTTTTGGAGTTTGAATAGCCGCCATATTGATATTTTTGGCAGCTGAAGAGCCATTTCGGAGTGAATAATAGGTACTTGCCCTTCAAAAGAATATTATACTATTGGGCCTCATGGGACCGAACCTTGCCATTGTTGTATCCTGTTTGGCACACATCGCGAAAGGAATGTCTTACTAGTACGGGTGGGTATACTGAATATTAAAAGTGAAGGGTAATCAATAATTGTTGAAAAGGGTTGCAAATTCGAAAAAAGCGTTTAAATTTTAAAGATAGTGGATTTATTTGGTGAAAAAAAAATTAACTAAAAATCAAAAGATAACTTCTAAAAAAACTGTGCAATGGAAAGTTTATCCGTGGGACGAAGCAATCTACATACCTCCACTTTAGGCCGTCAGCACACATTTAAATTCATTTCAAAGTCATATCCATATACGTACAATAGGTAAAACTGCCTAGTGACGTCTTCGCATCGACTCGCAAAAGCATTTCCGCAGACGTGATTGAATTGCTTATTACGCTCGTTATCGAAAGAGATAAATTGAGGCTTGGAAGAGCTGTAATGCGCAAACCCGATTCAGAGATGACCAATTGTATCGAAGTTATCGATATAGGTGCATTGATGCATGAGAATAAATACATATGCACGATACATTACTCGAAATTACATATCGAATCAAAGATCTGCCAATTCATAATGAATAAAAACACTTGGTACTCTTCCACAGATATATTTCTTTGGCACGACGCGTTTCACCACACTGTGGCATAATCGTGTGCACATGATTATGCCACAGTGTGGTGAAACGCATCGTGCCAAAGAAATAAATCTGTGGAAGATTACCAAGTGTATTTATTCATTATGAATATCGAGAACTTCCACCATATCCAGGCTTTCTGCATGTTCTAGCTGCTTGTAACTAGCGGTGAAAAAAACAGCTCCGTGTGACAGGGGCTTTAGTGGCCGGGGGAACTTACGAGGTCCCGAGTTCTATTGGGACGAGTGCTGCATGCCTGGTGTGGAATCACTCCGTACCACACACACTACTACTAATCTCTCTACATGCCGTGAGAGCGGAGATCAAGTTGTTCCGAAAAAATAAATACAACATTCAAAGAAATTAAGTTACAGCTTTGAACTTTAACAAAAGCACTTCAGAAGTTTGAACAATAAGGTGTTTTTGTTTGACTGGCATCGAATGAACGGTATTTGCGTAGTAATCCCCAAAAGTTGGACATTGCTTCTCGCGGGCCAACAAATGGGCTCTTTTTTCCTATTCTCCCAATAAACAAACTCTTATTATATATATTTTTTTTAAATTTTCTTGTAATCACTTAACGTGGATTGAAACAAGCTAAATGTGATGACAGTTTCATAAATATCGGCCGTGCCGTTTCAAAGATATTAAGTCTCAAACTCAGGGTCGCATACTTTCTGCGCTGACAGAAAGTCGTGTATAGGTGTAGCGAAACTTGGTGGCATTCGCTTGTGAAGATCAATACGCAAAGGAGAGGAAAGCATACATGAGGTGTGGGTTGAAACGGCCGAGCCTCTTTCCAGAGGACCCTGCGGGAGTCCTTCGATAACTTTGCCCGTCCATCAACGTCATGGTTTACGGTCTGTTCCTCCACTGGTGAGTGCCACCAAGTTTCGCTGTACCAATAGTAGTGGTGGCTCGCACGGTACTTCGTATATGCAGATATGACGGGAGCAGCTCCACGTGCGGCAGAGACCGCGGGAATTAAAGGGGCCGCCACCGCAGACGGCGAATCAGCTCCAGCGGTGACGTCATCTTGTGTGGTGCGCGCGCACGAACACAATACCGCTAGTCCCATTGCGGAAGGAGTCGAAGGGATTGGAAGGGAATAGGGGGGAGGAGGGGGGAGGGAGCAGAAAGAGAGGAACAATCTGCGAAGCGACAACCACAGGGTGGAAGGGGGGAGGGCTTCCTTCCCCCCCACCCACCTCCCCGCTCGTGCGAGACTTCGCGAAACCAGCCCCCTTTGCCTAGCGCATATCAAGCTCTCTCTTTTGCTCTCTAGCCTTTAGGGGAGATACTTAGGAGGGGGGGGGGGGCTCTCTTTGCACTCCTAAATGCCACAATGGCTCGTTTAAATAAGGGTAAACGTTACCCGCACGATGACGAATCCTTCACGTTAACTTGACTTTCTGAGTTACATGCAAAACTCAGATCAGGAAGAAATTCATTTCATTCATGTGCTCATTTTCACAGAGCTGATACAAGACATTAAGGCCCGTTGTTATGTCTACCTAACGTTTTCCTAAAGATATATTACAAGGTCATTTGCCCGCTAATATAAACGATAGTTTATTGGTGGAATTCCTTGATGATAGTTACTTGGAGAAATTCTTTGATATCAGGGATAGAAGAATTATCACTGCAATTCCGCATGGTAATAGATTTGTTGACACAACCGGTTTCGCCGCAGATGAAGATGCTCTGCGGCGAAACCAGTCGTGTCAATAAATATTACCATGTGGAATTGCAGTGTTAATTCTTCTATCCCTGCTGGCTAATATATGGGAGCCTTAACGATGGCAGAACGTGGTAACTTCGGTTTTCATACCGTGAAAGTATTTAACCAGAGATTATGAAACCGGGAGAATGAACGAGGGAGTTATGCTTAAAGAGAAAAAATAACAATAGGGTTCAAGGGAAGACCGAAAGACACCCTCCTCAATAATCTCAATTTTGAAAGGTATGATGGAAAACACTGAAAACTACAAGTCTCTTTGGGTACACTTCCTCACGACAACGGTGAAATGAAGAAATATGTAGTATTTCAGGCTTTCCCGGCGAAGATGTAAGTCAGAAATCTCTCGGGATTTACACCGGGTATTCAGGTCCATGGACCTAACTACACGGTGTAAATCCAGAGAGATTGCTGACAAAAATATATATTCCTCTAAAGACAAAATAAAACCATAAAACATCAACGGGAAGTCTATGTGAGCAATGTGGGGTGCGGGGCCGATAACGCTTCCGGTGAGCACCAGCTCCTTCACTTAGTATCTTCTCGCTTACGACACTATATATCTTCGATCGCATACGACGACATCCCTCCAACCGATGTCCACCGAAATGAAGACCGACCAACATCATATTACAAATTTTGGAGAATAGAATGAGGTAACGAAGAGCGATCAACGGATGTCTTGACCATGGGACGAAAAAACAATAATCATAACAACATAGACACGCGCCTCATGGATAGTGGTGGAATTTGGTGTTGAGGTCAAGAGCCACGTGGAAAGAACGAGAGAAACAGGCCTCCTCTCTCACCTGCAGAAACAAGTGACGGTCTCGTCGACGTCGAGCACCAGGCTGTCCATCGCCGTGGCGTACTTGAGCGCCTTGCGGCCGAACATCTTGCCTTCCTCTCACAGACTCTTCGCCGTCGTAAATTCGAGGAAAGGTATGAATCAGGAGGAGAGCAAACGGAAGAGCGGAGGATCACTGCGCTCCGCTCCAAGGACAGAGCACTGGATTATTTATTACTCCTCTTCTGCGGCTAAAGCAAGCAACGGATGGTGGGAAAGAAAAGAGGGGAAAAGAGGGGAAATTCGGTCAACTTTGTTCCGAGAGGATTGCACTGCAGAGTGAATCTCCTGCTGTGCTGCCGCCACAGCAGGTAGTGCGGCGTTGCGTGCCGCGCGGATCCGTGGCACTCTGGCGTCGCCGTCACTCGTCGGCGCCGCAACTACGGTTCAACACTGCAGCGTCGGGCCGTCTCGGGCCCGTCGGTCGTCGCCCGGCCCGAGACATGGCCTCGCGCGCGAGCCTCACGCCCCGGCCCCCAGACGCGACACACGCACGCTAATCAACGCGACACGAATGAGTGACGCGGTGCGAGACACTCCCTCCCAGCGAAATCCAGAATGCGTGGGAAGAAATTGAGAGATCGGAGATGGACCGACGCACAACAACACAACACAATGCACTCAACACACCACACAACTAGGGCGCAAAAATGTAAGGGTGCCGTCAGGCAAGCACAACCTGACGTTCGACGAGACACAATAGAACGACAATGTATGGCGCTAAAACGAGTGATGCATACGGAAAGTGAGAGAAACGCGCACAATTCGTGACGAAACAGCGTGCAACAATATAGCGTAGCCGGTACTCCCCGTTTTCAATCGCCAGACCGACCGACTGACTCGCGACTGGCAAAGGAAGAAAGAGGGTCGCCTCCCCTCCCCCGGTTACGTGAGTGGGTGGGTGAGGAGGAGGAGGGGGGAGCGACCGCCTTCCCTCCCTCCCGCCCCCATTCTACGATGACGTGTCCCGCATCGCGTTCGAATTGCGGGGGTGGGGGCGATAGGGGAGGGCAACAATTGAACGCGCGCAAGCGCAATCCGGGAGGGGGAGAGGACACGGCAACCACGTTTCCTTCCCCTCCCGCCTTCCGCCCCCAAAACAAACAAACAGCACACCGCGAAGGAGGGATGGGCAATGTGTGGCCATCCATCCGATGTTGAGTGTGTGCACTGATAAGAAGGCTTTACACATGAAAGATACTTCTATACCAGTAGCCTTAAAAGTAGCACCAGATAATACTAAAAATTAATTTAATTCTCTCAGGTAGGAACCCAAATACGAACATTAAAATAATTCCTAATCCATTTTCAATAAATAACTTTGTACTTTTTCACACTTCATAAAAAAATGCGACCGGTTTCACCTCCATAAAGCATCTTATAGCCAACATTATTATGGTGAAATTGGTCGAAGTTTATTCATGAAGTGTGGAAATAGTACCAAGTTTTTTTCTTCAAAATGGATATCAATCAATTCCACGAAGTCCAGCCTGAAACAATCAAAAAAATACCTCCTAATCGTACAGATTTACTCATAAAATCACAAGCACCCATGTCCCGAGTGGTATGAAACCACCCAGGAGGGACTTGAACCTGTGATCTCCAGATTTACGGGGTAATTAAATTATCCCCGCAGCCACCGCGGCCGATGTCGATGTAAAAGGCTAGCATGACAGAAGAGTGGATAGAAGTAGTGTTCGGTATCTCTACTATCGATCACGGTTCGTACTCATACGGAAAATAAGCTGGATTCTACTTTGCCAGTAAGTGGCAGTAGAAATCGGTATCTCTACTATCGACCACGGTTCGAACTTCCACAGAAACCAGGCTGGCGTCTACTTCGCCAGCAAGTGGCATTTCGATCCTGCGTTAGTATCTCAAGACATTGGCCTATTCTTTATTACGAGGCTTCAAGCGGTGATCATAAATCTAAATAACATATTAAGATGCCAGAGGTAGATATTCGGCCATTAATGTAGTGTTTATTTATAATTGAATACGTAAGCTGTTTGTAGAGACTACTTTAAAGAATAAATAAGACCAAATAAGTAAACTTACTACGCTGTATACATTCGCATACATTTTATAATTTATACAAATGCATAATTTACGCGAATACCCATTGAACACATAGAGAGCCATGTTCAAAGGCATTGGAAACGAAAATATGCGATTTTCAAAATTGCCAAATCCATTGCCACTTCCGTCATTCATTTCTTCAAGGAGAAGCAGGAAGTGACGTGTAGGCAGACCGCAGTATCTTCGATATAGTATCTCATCGAGAGAGAATTCAGGAAACTATGTGAGCAACCTTTTCCCTACTTCTTTTTTTAAATGGTTTTTCAATACATTTGATAATAAACAAGAATCAAAATACATTTCAAAGCGCACATTAACTCTGCTCCCAGTATGTTTTGTAGCGGTCTACTTAGTGCGTAGGGTCTGAAACAAATAGAAAGCAGGTGCACTGTTGTGTTTTGGGGTGAGCAGCTGTGAAAAGATCATGTAACAGTTTGTGTGGTATGTCACAGATCCCGTTCCTAAAGCCAGTTTCACATCATATATGATCCAACACATAACTGAGTATACTAGTACTTTCAGTGCGGATAAAGCATATATATATTATATATATGTATATATGAGTTCGTGGAAAATCACACACGTGATAATTTAAATAAACTATGCCACAGGTGAGGCGGAATTAAATAAAGACACATAAAAAAGAACACTCACACTATACGTTCTGATATTTCGGTTACTATAGAACCTTTCTCAAAGACATAAGGATACATACTGATGGAAAGGCAGGGGACAAGAGGTAGGGTGAGGTGGGAGGAGAAGGAGGAGAGAGGGGAGAAGATGGGAGGGGCGGGAGGGGGTCAGAGGAAGAGAGAGGGACAAGGAGGGGAAGAGGCGGGAGGGGGTCAGAGGAGGAGAAAGGGATGTGGAATGAAGAAAATGGGAGGGGCGGGAGGGGATTGAAGGAGGGGAAAGGGGAGAAAGGGCGGGAGAGGTCAGTGAGCGCGATTTAATCCGGGCGGATTATGAGCGGAATAAAGCCAGATGCAGGCCATTTCCAGGGTACGCAATTGAAGGGGAGAGGCAGAGGGGGGGAGGGAAGCCAATACGCCTACACGGAAGCATTTATCAAAAATGAGATTGTGGGAGGAAGCATGGATGTATAGTAGGGCGTATAGTGTGTGTTCTTTTTTATGTGTCTTTATTTAATTCCGCCCCACCTGTGGCATAGTTTATATATATATATATATATATATATATATATATATATATACGTGACGAAAATTTCGCCAATAGGCCACAATATAATAAAAACACTTGACAGGGGGTGGGGAAAGAAAAGTAAAAAGAGAGAGAGGACTTACTGGACGTTTCGGGCATGTAGGCCCTTCTTCAGCTGTAGAAAATTGACTTCTCAATTTTCTACAGCTGAAGAAGGGCCTACATGCCCGAAACGTCCAGTAAGTCCTCTCTCTCTTTTTACTTTTCTTTCCCCACCCCCTGTCAAGTGTTTTTATTATATATATATATATATATATATATATATATATGCTTTTTCTCCAGCTGACGAAGGGCTTGCATGCCCGAAACGTTCCCAGTACGTCTTCTCTTTTTACTTTTCTTTCCCCACCCCCTGTGCAGTGTATTTTTTATTATGTATAGATATGTCCAATCAAGGAAGTATGATATATATATGTTCAATCAAGGAAATTCAAACATGGTGAAAATATATCCAATAAGAAGTCACAGGCGTGACAAGTAAAAAACATAGTGACACATACAAAAGAAACTCACACGAACGGTTTAATTTTCGACGACTCGTCCATACTGGGGCCAAAGATATGGATGTTGGGGGCAGGGGGCACGCAGAAAATGTTGTCTACGAGTTAATTTAAGATTTTAAGGGTTTGGGTCATAGTTTATACTTGGACAATTTCTATGACAGTGTTAGACTGGCTCAAGACCTTCTTGGGGACAAGATGTTCTGTACGGCGACTCTGCGAGCCAGAAGGAAAATCAACCCTAAGGAAGTAACCTCGTAGAAAATAAAGAAGAAACTGGTGGTACCCCGGTACACCGATGAAGGTATTTGTGTTTTTAAGTGGAATGACAAAATGGACGCTACAATGATCTCCTCTGAATTTGGGTGTGACTTTGTGTAAGTTTCCAGCACACGAGACCAAAGGAAAAGCCTGAGGCAGTAGCCAAGTATAATATATTCATGAGGGGGATTGATCATTGTAACCAACGTTTGTCCTACTACCCTGTTGAACACAAATCCCTGAGGTGGTACAAGAAATTGGCCTTTTATATTTTTCAGATAACGGTTGTGAATAGTTTTGCGTTATTCAATAGATTTGTTGGAACGAAAAAAAGTTATACGAATTTCGGCTAGAATTAATTGAGTCGCTAATTCAAACTAGCACAAGACATGCCCCTGCCAAGACCATTGCCTCATCCCATTTCCCAGCGTACACGGAATCCGGGGAGAAGCACAACCAGCAGAAAATATGCCGGGTATGCCATGATAAAGGCATCAGAAAGGAAGTGACAACCATTTTTCCTGACTGTGAGGGTGAGCCAGGGTTGTGTCTTTGTCCATATCTCCAAATATGTCATAAAAACTTGTAAATGGAAGATATTATAAGAAGAGATGTCTCTTTTGAAATTCAAAAACCAATTTTGTTATATAGACAGGAATTGTTAGTAAAATTATTTTTTGGACATTGTAAATTAAATTTTTAGTAAGTAATTAGCAATTTTAAAGAAATTATTTTCGACTATTTTACTGAACATCATACGAGAATTTTGCATTGTGTAGTATTATTAAACTATTTTTTATTACTTTTCTTCATTTAATTTTAATTGCAAAACTTGTATTGATTAAATATATAGTAAGCAAAATTGATCCACTTTTAACTGAACCCTTACCTCAACGAAATTATCGTGCGACTGGAAGAAATAATTCTCCCGAAAGTTAAGTTTTTCCAATCGTTTGAAAAAAATATGATACATCGTTACTTGGAGAAAATCAATAATTAAATTATTCTATACTTCGTATGAGCATTTGCATTAAAGAAAGCAAAAATGCCAAGCAGTTATTGAATAGAATATCATCCTATTTGCTAAATATTATAAATGAACTCGCTACCATTCCCATTGTTCGAATAAAAAGAATAAAAAAGATTAGACTAAATTTTTCCAAAATTGTAGTTCTATTTCGAATGAAAATAATCCTTGCATACACTACTTTGGTATATCAGGTTTAAGTTAAATAGTTAATATGAAAATACTTTATTTAATGCCCAAAAATTTAAATATATATAACATATAACTAATATATATAACCTGTGCGTCAAGAATAAGAAATCGTGTTAGGGGTTGCATACATTTTTTTTAAAATTACCGGTGCCGTATGACATACATGTATGTACTTGTTGTTTTTTTGTGTTTGAAAGCAAACAAGATGTCTGAAGGTGTATTTTTTGGTATATCATTCAAACATTAGTAATTTAAAACGGAAATGACCTCTCCGTCATATGCAATAGTAGTGAAAATTTCATCCACATTGAAAGTGCTGGCCGGTACAAGGACGGAATCCAGTATGATTGGTCCCGTCCCAGGTTTCACACGATCATTTTACTTGTACTGGCTGGAAAAGCGGTATTTTAAGTCATATCTTAAGGGCGCAGGATACCACGCTAAAAATGTTTGCAGACAGTCGGAATTTACACTGCTACGATGGATTGCTGGCAGATAAAACACTACAGTTTTCGCGACTCGATGTGGTAAAGATAGGGCTATGTCGCAAGTTATTTCAAAGATACGTGATGCCTACCATATTGCAGAAAAAAATCTTATATTAAGCCTAAATCAACCATTTTCTCCGACGAATTACTTGGCCATTAAACTGACTATATGGGTAAAAAATATTCTATAACCTGGAATGATTCTATCTCTTTGCATTCTCATATGAATATTTCCGAACTATTTAAGCAATCGTTTAAGGTGGCTGGTCGGGTAATCGTTAGTCATTGAGAAATTTAGTTACTTAAATTTTAATGCTCGTTTAAAATTTAAATAGTAGGCCGTAGTTATACTATATTCAGTAGGAATGACTTATGACTTAGGTACATTCTGAAATATTGTCCATTAAATTTACACATCGCCATAAAAATTTGCTTAAATGGAGACTTGATTCATTTCTTAAGTCATTCTTGCGAAATTAATTTTCCGAAAACAGTTCCCACCCGTGGCCATAGAATTCAAAATAAGTATTTTAATGAAGATGTATTGTCACTCGAATGCAAACTAGTATTAAAATGTTTCTATAAATTATTTAATCTTTCGTTTTTAATCCGGCAACAGCGTCCATTCTGCCCAAGTTAGATCTGTTCGTCATGTCTACGTGACCGTTAGCATGTCCCGTACTTTCGTGTGCCACGTTGCCAACTTGACAACACATAGCCGCGCGCGACATTTGAAATTCTCGCATACATATTTTTTAATCGTATTTACGAAAAATTTCAGTCGATAGTATTACATGATTTTTTCATAATAGATTTTAATTTATTAGAGCTACATTATATCAGTTTTTGGTTAAAATCTGGTCTGTAGGAATGGAGAAAGAGCGCGTAATTTATCCTATTGGAGTGGAGAGCGCCATAAGGCTCCATGGTAAAAGAATCTAAAATATCGCAAAAAGTATGTCGATGATCCCCCGTTTTTTCTTCGATACTCCATAGAATATTCAAAAAGGAACAGATTTGGAAATTTTTAAGAAAATCTGTTCACTTTGGTTTTTTAGACCAGCCACCTTAAGCGTTAACAATGTCGCGCTTCTTCATCGGCGCCATGAACATAGATACTGGATAGGAATCCGCCATCTTGTCCCTTGTCAATTCCCCGTAAGCTGTGTTGGAGGGAAATTCCGCACCCTTGAGGTTCCATTTTCTAACTAAAGGTGGCGTTAGCGTCGTTAAAGTGAGGTTAATGGATGGTAAATAAGCCGGTGGAGATAGGCGGAAACGTGACCACGAGGTACAATTTTGCATTTTGTGAAATTGCGGTCCTCACGACGAAATTATTACGTATGTGAGACAGGAAACATGGCCAACCTATGTAGGCATTGTTTTGTGCCTGGATGCAAGACGGGGTACACAGGAACACGGAAAGATAATGCCACACGGGGCGTGAAGAACAAGCATTTGTTCAAGGCTGCTGTAAGTACTGGTTTATACATGCGCACTGTATTCTAATCTAATGTATGCAATACAAATTCTGGCTTATTTCCGTGATAGAGTTGGTCAATATGATATTATGTGTTATGTGAAATTTACGTGTACTGATGTGTCCCGCTCGTAAGTAAAAGGAGGTGGTATGGCCCTGCAATGCTAGAGTTGAGTGAGAATATTAATGGTACAGCGTATTAAAACTTTGACATCATGTACGTTGCTTATTGTCTCTTGGTTAAATTAAGTAATATATGGTGGCTATCGCTGCAAAAGCTTAGGCTCGTGTGGCGGGAACCGCATGGTTCGACAAGGCCATGTTGCGCAAGGTGATAGAGGATATTGTGAATGTCAATAATTCTGCGTTTATTTACCTCTGCAATGAGTTAGTATTTATTCGGGATCAAACTTAAAGGTCCATCATTTAAAGGTATCGTCGAAGTGCATGAAGTTTATTTCATGAAAAGAACGCGTAACACTAATGAGCTCAGTACGGAAGGCTGAATAAAAGATAAAGCGTAAATAGGTGTAATCTATCATGAAAAGTGCTGTGTTTCTATATGAAATAGTAGGTATACAACTCATTTTCGCATATCCTTATTAATATTTTCCTTCGATGTTAAGGTCAAGCTGCATGTGTTTCGCAAAGACCTGTTGACGTTTTCGCCTGTACTATCCTTTGTGACCTTTTGACGTGAAAGGCTTCACAATCGTGACCATACCTATATCTTTTAATTTGTTAATCGCGTGAACGTATGTTCATATCGTACTTCTTCAGCGTAAAACGTATAAGTAGCGCATTTTGGTTCACACGGGCATACTCCTTGGACATAAGTTACAATAGTTCCACCAATTCCCGTTTGTTTACAGCGCTACCATCGTCGCAGTAGCCTAGCCTGCGGAATTTTCGAAAACAGATCCGGGCCATTGATTCCCATCCAGTATCTATATTCATGGTCGGCGCTCTTCCGCGATGGCAGCGCCAACACCAGCCTCCGATTCAGCCGAATTCTTATTATTCACCGCGTAGCTCACTCTCCCCCCACCCCTGCCCACGCTGGATACTTTTTTCGGCTTCGCGTCGCGCGACTGATGGTGCTAAATCATTCCGTGATGAGTAGAGGCAGACATTCTCCCCACTCTCTCTCGACTGGTATTTTGGTTTGGTTTATTCCGTCATACCACCCGGGATCATCCGACGGCTGCAACTACTATGTGATCTGAGGCAGTGCTCCGATCGGCGTGCATATTCGCTCCCTTTCGGAGACATTACGTGAAAAATACCGTAATGTCGCTTTTAATCGCGTTCAGATTAAAATATACCGAATACTTTCATTCAATTATACGCAAATTTTACGCACAGCACATTTCTGTGTATACATAGCATCGTACTGATAGGCACATCTTAAGTGAATGACAGCTTCCAATACACGGCGCAAACATCACGAGTTTAGGTCAATTCATATATATATATATATATATATATAATTTGAACAGAAGGTGAAAGAAAGAGATAGGAAACAAGTAACTAAAATTGGACAAAGACACTGGTGATGTGGAATATGGTAAAATATATATATATATATATATATATATATATATATATGTATATATGTGTGTGTGTGTGTGTAAAAGTTGAGCAGCGGAGACGGCTAAACTTTACAATATATTTTAATGAAACTTGGTAGGCGTATAGATAATGCAGTATTTAAGTCACTGACAATATTAATTATACAAAATTGGAGAGTGGAACATTTCCGAAATTGTAAATGGAAATTGAAAAAAAAAATGTAATAGGATTTCGGAAAGGAGTTATTGGTGGAGGAGTGAATGCAGTTCGGGCGGACTGCGGAGCCCTGGCGGTAAAACGGCTCTGCTCGCAAGGCAACCCGCAGAGGAAGGCGTATGCCATCCTAATCGGTTATCTTGAGTATCGATTACGCCGAGGAAGACGTATTTTGTAATCTATTTCTCGAGAATTTTGTATTTGTACATGGCGAATGCGCCTTCCCCTCGGTTATCAGGATTAAAAATATTCTCTGAAACCTACATTCTCGAGAAATAACTCAATTCAAAGGTATATAATCATGGAATGACGCACACTTTACACATGGCTTCCCCATCACTTCCCGTCATCGAGGACGTCTTCGACATAAATGGTATTTTTTTATGGCGAAACTTGCTATTTTTTTCTTTCCGATATGTTTAGCAATAACATTGCAAACAATTGTCTGGCGCATTGCTCCATCTTTAAGGCGGCGAATGGTGAACACAGCATTTCTCCAATCGCATTTAACCGTGGTGATGAAAACCTCCCGTGACGTGTGCATGAAAACGCCCATTTTGGCGTAGTATCCACACCCTTTAAGGCATCGGGGAAAGATATTCGATGTCTCCAGGGCCTCCAAAGAAGTTTCACAATCAACAACCATATTTAATTTGACGAGGCCAATATTCCCAGCCAAAAACTTCGGGGGCGACTTTGTTGAGGATACGGTCGTATAAATTACGCAATTTTAACCGTGTTATACAACTTTGTGCAGTAGGTATTTAATAAGACGAGAAGAAATCTCGCCCTTTCATTATAACTTAACTCCAGTCCTTTTCTTCAAATGGAATACAGTTAATACAATTAAGAATTGATATTTGAATAAAATTATATTTAAAGAGCAAGTATGAATATACTTTAAAGAATGGTTGTTTACCTCCTTATAAAAATAAAATAATTGTCTCGTGTAATCATGCAATCCACGGAACCCCATGACCGTTCATTTACTCGCTACGCCTTCATTGGGTATCTGTACATGACTAAACAATTATGTAGTTCAAACGACTTTGTCTCATTGATCCATGAAACTAAGTGGTCTCGGCATTGCTTAAGTAAAAAGTGATATACATATATAATGTAGCATTTCATTTATTAATAGTGCGCGAGGTGGATATATTTTGCTATAAATGATATAATTTAGCATTAATTCCATGACAAAACACCTATAGGTGTACAATGATGTAGTTGGCTCAAAGAGTATTAATAAAAATTACTACGCGAATCTTTGAACGTGTAATTGATAACTTATAAAATGCTTGGCCGTAGAATTTGGTTATTAAAATGCAAAGTGGACGATGAAACCGCAGAAAATCCCGTGTCACACGAATCTTTGTATATATTATACGGGTGGCGAGGTAGACAAACGAGGAGGTATTGGATATGGTTGGAGAGGAAGCTGGTGGCGGAGGTTCAGAGAAGGCATAAGGGATAGATGACGGAAGTTTTGAGAGGAGAGGGCATGCTGAAGAGGGTAATAGAGGGGAGAACCCTGGGGAAGCGTGGAAGAGGGTAGGAATTCTGAACGAAATAAGAAGAGGTAGAAGATATGACGAATTTAAAGGGATCTAATGGGATCTATAGGAGGGATAACGAGACAATCGATACTCACAGCCTATCCAAAGTGCCATCAAACATAAGCTATATAGAAACTTTATTTTTTTATTTTGGCCTTTAGGGCCACCTTTAGGGCGCTGTGCGGTGCCCAGAAGGGCGAAGGAAACTGCGCAGGACATTATCTCAGAAGCCCATGAGAATACGGAGAAACCCAAGAGAAATCTCAGCCCTAGAGAACTTTACCATTGCATTTAACATAGGAAGAGGGATATTTCCCACCCAAAAACACGCAAATGTAGTTTCGAAGTATGTACTTCGGGGGCCGTGGGGAACGGGTTCCCGACAACTAACAGTGACATGATTTTTACGATAGATTTCACATTCCACAGGCATTATTTTAGGCATGGAAAAATTATTTTTCTCAATAAAAAAAATAATAAGTGCCAACCTAATAGACAGGCAAAGAAGGGAATATGGGTTTACAGAGTACAGTAGCTTGATCGAGTGAAATTCAATGAATTAAGGCTCAATATAAAGGAAAAGATTCCATCTTTCTAATGATGCCCAAATGTCCACCTACCGCTCTACTTCTCCGCATTGTGTTAGCTAACATACAGAAGCCGTTTTCCAAATGGGATATCGTACGACTGTGAACTCCAGAGAAATAATATTTTTTTAATTAGATTATTCTGACGCACTGACCGAATCAGTAAATTAATTTCTTGTTATTCGTATGTATTTCTAAATCATTTTTACAAATAAATGTATTGATCGGCGCAATACTTTTTATAAATAACCTTCCGTTGCGAAAGCTTTTAGCCACAACGGAGTGAAACGAATATGCTGAATTAAAGTCTCAAACAAGCATATTTAAACAGATACTGATTGTGAGAACGGAAGAATCAAAATACCTTAGTTAATTCCACTTTATTAGAGTAAGTAAGATTTATTGTGACAATATTATTTGTGTTTATTGTGACAAGCAGCGTGCGCGCTCGCTTGTTATACGTTCGCATTTTCTCTCAGCACAAAACTAACATCCTGCTATCTTACGAGGAAATGAAGAGTAAGAGCAATTGGAAAATTTGGCAAATAAAAAAATTTTTTAGCCAACGCAGAAAAATTAAAAAAAAAAACAATTAATAATTCGCAGAAATATTTATAACGACCTTCATTGAAATACGTTCCCCGAGTTTTTCAAAACTCCAAGCAATAAAAAAGTAATTAACTCTACATCAATCCATGCGGATGGGGGCGTAGCAGAGAAGCCGTTGGCCCCATATGACGGGCACCCGACGATGGGGGCGGGACGGGCGAAAAATTACTCTCGGTTCGGAGAACTAGCGATTACTTTGTCCGGAGATGAGAGGATGGGGGAGGGAAGCCGTGAACATGGGTGCCCCGTGCGAAAAAAGCTGATTTTTATCTCGCGGGCGGCAAGGCACTGAGTGACACTCATCTAAATGCTGTCATATTAGCGCAAATATAGCGCGACCTCGGATGTAGTACGACCCCGAATGTAGTATTTTCAAGCGGAACTTAAAAATAAAGAAATGGCCATTCGTTTTACTTATAACTTGGTATATTTTTATTTTTAAGAGCAAGATACTTCTCCAGTAAATTTGTAAATAATGTAGCATCATGACAAGAACGTTCAATTCGAAAAGTTCGAAACGCTTGCGGGGACGAGATATACACACGAAAGTTATCATGAACAACATAAATATCTAATTTTTGTCGCAATTCATTATCCCCCATAAACCTTCCGTATTATCCGAGGTGGCCTCAGTTCACATTACCTCGGATAATCGAAAATTCACTGGACATGATTTTTAAAATTAATATTACTCGAGCATAAAGCAAACAGACTTTCAAATTATGTACGTAGGAGGAAAAAACGTCGCATTATATTCGGGACAAAAACGTCGCACTATAATCGGGCAAAAACGGAATATGAGAAGGTGAAAAGGGATATAAATCGACTAATTGCCAATATATGCACGTGACAGAGAAGTAGCAGGGGGTGGGAGGAGGGGGGGCAAAGGAGACACTAGTCCTTTAGAATTGGTGACGGAATGAGTCGAAGAGGGGACTTAAAAGTGTAGGTGGCTGAAGTCCTTAAATCCCATACCGAAGGCCCTGATGGGCTATTCTGTATGGGCTCGGAATTTTCGAGTCTCGACAGTGACGAAATTTTGACGTCACAGTCACAAAACTTTCAAATAGGACTATTCAAAAGTTGTGATTTGTCGGGGACTTAAAGACGTCACCCCCACGGATTTTCCGAGGTTCGAACGCGTCGAGTCCTTACTGAATAAGGCCCCAGGTTTGAATTTCGGCAGCTGCAAACTTTGCGTCTTCCGTTACGAGTGAGCTAACGCCGGCACCGGGTTTCTCTCCACCCGTATTCCATTTCCCAAAAAACAATCCTCTCGACACTTAACTCTCTAATCTGTCTTTCAAGTAGTTTGGACGGTATTTTTTTCCCTAGTAATAGAGACCATATTCAAATTTTATTTATTAATTTCAGCAGCTGCAAGAAGCATGAAGTTAATATTGTAATACCTATCAACGGCACAAAAATTGTTTTATAAGACTGAAATTATCTCTAATTAAATAAATATAGCCTTCAAAACAGAAGGTTTTTTGAGATTCTGTAATATTAATTGCGGTGAGCAATAGATTTATTTTTTAAATAGTTGAAAATAATACAAACAACACAGTTAAATTTCTGACGAGATATATGCGTAAGAAATCTCTAATTTTTCAAAAAAAAATCTCTCCGTAGTTCATACCCGTACCATTTCTCATTGAAAACGGCTTCTATTTTTTTTAAATATATGTCGAAAAAAATAATGGTAAGCGGCTGATATTTTGTTATCATTGAAACGATGACATATTTTTCTCTGAAAAGAGGTCAAATTCATTGAAATCTAGGTTAAATGATATCTCGCTCAAACTACTACAATGGCGCAAGTGACCTCAGATGCCGGTCGCCTCCCACAAAAAAACTAATCATGACCCTAGAAAGCGTACGTGTGTAACGTTAACCGCAAGATGACGTTGCCTTTTCGTTAGCTTGATGTTGATTGAGAGTTCGAGTATTGTATATCACATCAGACTTTAGGTTCGTTGACTGGAGCGTTGAGGATGGAAGAACGTATAAACCTAACGGGTGCCAAAAGCGCGATTTCGCGTATGTATAGAAAACTTATTCGCCTATCGTTTGTTTAAAGGACCTCCGGGAGAGGCGCTGATGTAGACTTACGCAAAGTCAATTTTTAGTTAAACGTTTATTTAGACGAACTCGCATTATCTTTTAATAATTTTATGATATTTAACACCCCTTAATAACACTTTTCAATGAAAATAAATTCATATGGAACATGATTTGTACCGTAAAATTTTGAACAGGTTTTGGATGCGACCTAAATTCTAACTATTTTTGTGCCATTAGAACAATTTATCCCTTGGTTATCAAATGTATAGGCAAGTCAAGCAACACCTTAACCCCACAATTTTATATATATTAAAAAAAAAAAGTGTCAAAGAAACCCCAAGTGTGGGCAAGGCATTGAAATGCATCTTAAGTGAAAGATCCAAAGCGTAAAGGTTACTTTTACGTCATTTTGACAAAATATATTATATAGCACCTATTTTATTCAATATAAATAGAATTATTTGACAAAAAAACAATTTTGTACAGTCAAATTGTCGTATTTATTAAGGAAACATTTTACATAGAAACCTGACACTTGGGGTACTATTAAGGGAACTTAATTAGTCTGTTAAAGTAGCCCCGAAAACTGTAAAAGTTACCTCGTCAATTACCGTATAACGAGGTTAAACGTCAATTTAACCTCGTTATACGGTAGCCTCGCAGCCTCTAGGTTGGTGCTTGCATGGTGGCGGCCGTATTGACTCCCGCCAAAATTTGAGCATGTGAGTGTGGTGCGAGTAGATTTATCTGCTAAGTTTTTTTTTCAAGGCTTCTAGTTGCTTCAGAATAATTTGCAATCTCTTAAGTTTTCCGTTAGTTAAATCCACGGTCTCCCTTCATTACTTTTCCGGTCGCGTGAGAAAAATTTTAAATATGCGTCGATCTCCTCTGTTAAGCCCTGCGGCTATAGTGGACCTCGCCGCCTCGATGGACGCGATGGTAAAGGCCGTTTTACAATGATCTTGCGCATGATCATTCGAGCATTAATTCGCGAATTAATTTCAATTATGACCTGAAAAGTTCCAGTTTTACACGGCGAATTAATTCAGTGAATTATCTACGCAGACAGAATGCGCAGTGGTAGATCTATCGATTGTATATATCGATTACGGGAGATTTCCGACCAACAGCTGTTTCGACAGACGGAGCAGACGGAGTTTTGTTTAGTTTGTTTAGATCATGAATATTATAGATACTTGGATATTCGCTTACATTAGTATTAGGTTTAGATATTGGTTTACATTATTCACTTAAACACTGAGTAACAGCAAAAGTAAAGTGACGTTATACTATTGAAGATGGACCGTGATGAGACAATTTTAGCGACCGCTGCTGCAATGTTTATTAAGGCCGTTTTACACGATGATAGATTTTGTACAAACGTATGTACGTGAGATTGTACGTTTGTCTCAACGAAATTAGAACAGGTTCTATTTTCCGTTCAGGCATTGAGACATTCGAACAAGCGTTCATACAGTTTGCAGTTTTACACGATACATTCTGCCTCATGCAACAGTTCACGGAAGAGTTTGTACCAGTTAGTACAAACAAACGTACTGTGTAAAACGGCCTTGTGGCAGCCACAATTTTGTCGCAATCAATATTTTATAATAAGGGTTTAATGCTGCGAATTGAAGATAACTCACTATCAAAACAACGAAGATGGCCACCCGATATTAATATCACGGTGATATCAAAATGAAATTATTGCGATTTAAATGGCATGTGGTGCTTGCAGCAGGTCTGATAACGATTTGGACAAAATAGTTTAAATGTTTAGAAAAAACGCAGTTCATTGGATTAGAAACGATAAACTAACTATAACGATATACTAAAAAATGTTGTGCAAATGAATGTAGGAAAACGATCCAAAAATGTTCCTTACTCGGGGGATTCGAAGCGGTTATCAACACTCTCTCTTCATTGAGAGTCGGACACGCTACCCACTCGCCTATCAATGTCTTGTTCCAGGCTGAGCATTTTTACAATATATATATATATATATATGATATATTCAGTCGGCGGAGAGGAATGAATGATATACTGTGAATACAAGGATGATTATTTGAATAAACAGGTCCAAAGAGAGATCATTGCACTAAGATCTGTTCTGCTTTTCTGCATTTGGCAGTATCTCCCATAGTCTTTACCCTAAAACTTTGATGAAAGTTGTTGTTTAGATATCGTTGATATCATTACGAACATTTTTCTGCCGTCCAACCTTAAGTCAAAATAGGGACAGATTTGTTGTACTCGTTGCACTGCAGCCCTGAATAAACAATTCAAGGTCTGGTTAGATCTATTTAGGTTAATCCTATGAGATTTCGATGTTTTCATATTGCAAAACCTCCCAATATAGTTGTAAGCAAATGACCATTCCACGTCTGCCAAAGCGTGTGCATTGCATCCTGCCTACAGAGATATTTATTTCCAAATACATTGTTATGGCTTTCCTTTCCTTCATTATATGTTATTATGACTTTGCTTTAGCGAATTGAGGTGAATCCAATATAAAAACAACCAAGATGGACGTGGTGAGCTCGTATCATGCGATCATTCACGAGATCATACGATCATAAATAGAACATGTTCTAATTATGATCGCATGATCATGCGCATGACCAAGAATTCGCCGAATTTTCCGTATCACACGAGGCATTAACGTCATGCGCATGATCATTTGCAAGATCATTCGCCGTGTAAAACGGCCTTAAGACACGTACACGCATGGACCTTACGTAGGCTTCCCGTACGCCCCGTTTTTCCCGGGATATTCCCGTTTTTTTAATGGAATGTCCCGGTGTCCCGTCTTTTTTCCAAGTGTCCCGCTTTTTTACTCCCTTTCTATTAGGTCACCGTCTGTCTGCTTGTCTGTGTACGTACAAACCCATTTCCCCTCATCCAATCGATCTGAAATTTGGTCCATAGACTCCTTGTGACCAACGATTAATTTTAGCAAACCCCCCCACACACATAAATACACACTGACTTAATTATATTAAAATGTATTTGTTTGAAATTGAAAGAGCAGTTAAGCCCCGTTATCTGCCTATCAATGTACGTAACCGGTAGCCCAGGGGTAAGGTAGTGGACTGTGGAGCAGAAGGTATGGTGTTTCACTCCCTGCTGTGGAAATTATTTTTCTTCTTTCTTTCATAACCGTTTTCACTTATATCTTTATAAATTTTGTTTTCATAATCGTATTCCTCTAAACTTTTTTTTCAATATTTTACTCGCTATAAAATCAATGGTCTGCGAGTTCACTTCGTGGAATGAATACATCTTAGGCAAAAAGAAAACTTGGTTATATTCCACACAAATTTATTAAGAACACGACCGGTTTCGACCTTTTCAGGTCATTCTCAAGTGTTACAATGACTGATTGTAACACTTGAGAATGACCTGAAAAGGTCGAAACCGGTCGTGTTCTTAATAAATTTGTGTGGAATATAACCAAGTTTTCTTTTTGATTAAGTTTTACTCGCTAATTATTCATTAATGACGGCGAACAAAGCTAGCTTTAGCCCCTTGGACGTTGTGGGAGATGGACCGTGGTGAGCCAACAACTGTGATTATCGCTATTGAATGTTCAACAATGAATATAAATGTCATATCGAATTACTAATGTTCCTAATGGTTGTCGAATGTCTGAATAATTTGACATATCAGTGAAGATAGAATGATTTACTTACACAAATTAAATTTATTAGCAATGTGATAATACAATATTTAATGGCAAAGATGGCATAAAACAATGAAAAAATATAATAAAATGCACTGAGAATATTAGGCATTAAAACGTGACGTAATGCATATGAAAATAAAGGGAGTATAATAAAAACTTTATTTTTATGAGGATATTTTTTTATTTTTAAGTATCATACCTGAAAGCAGTGCACTAGGTTTTCCATTTTAAATATGCAGCACTCCTGGTGTCGAATTCACGAAACTTTGATGAGGTATATTATGAAGATGGTAATTGCCATAAAAATGCTCTCTTTTTTCCCCCAAGCTTCTGCTGGCGGTGTTACATACACACGGTTCCCGGTTGCATATGACGCGACGTCAGTTCAGTGCCGGCATTGCTAGATTGTAAATTGGTTGCTATTAAGTGTTGCACATAGTTTGTATCAAATGAAACAGTACAAGCATTAATCATTGTAAAGACTTATTTTAAGGATTTGTCTTGTGTTGACTTCCATGCCCAAATATCAAAGGAAAAGAAACTTCTTGACCAGGTTCATAATTGTGATAAATATTCTAATTTATCATGTAAACATGATCTTTAATCAGTCATGTTTTGAAATTCTGTTCTTCTAATTGTTGTAAGAGCGATTGTGATTCATTATACAGGCATGGTGAATTTCATTATATTTTTTTCATTTCTAATGTGTCACCCGGTTGGTATTAACTTCGGTTTTCACACCAAGAAAATATTTAACCACTGATCAATATTATTGATAAGAATTAAACCGAGTCTATGAGTGGAGGAGGGTTTGCGTGCATGTGTGTGTCCGTCTGTCTGTCTCCTCTCTCGCCTTCGTCCCCCTCCACCTCCCCCAATCGCATTTCCCCCCATCCCAACCGCCTTGTGGGTCTTCTCCCTCCTACGACGAACAACTCCCCCACTCGTCCTCACAAAACCGCCTCTCGACATACGTATGCACATACTTTCAACTTCACTCTCATTCTGGGGAAGGACTGGGTTTCCCACAGCAGGGAGGACGGTGGCTGCTTGTCACTCCCCAGATTCCCCAGGCAAAAATTTCCCATCTATAAGTAGACGCAAAAGTTCCTGGCGCACACCTGCGCGGCATGGAGGGGAGGTAGTATTGGAGGGGGTGAATATAAAGGATGTAGGGGAAGAGAGGTAGGCAAAGAGAGTGAGGCTGGAGAAGAATAAGAGGAACAAAACTCACCTTCACCTTCTCATATACCGTTTTTGCCCGAATACAGTGCGATGTTTTAGTCCCGAATATAGTGCGATGTTTTTATCCCGAATATAGTGCGATGTTTTTTTCCCGAATATAATACGACGTTTTTCTCCTATATACACATATGTGCTATTATGTGATATTTATGTGCTTTTCCGCCCAACTCGGAGAAGATACTTCGCGAAAAAGGCACACACACACACGCAAGGCTGATAGGAAAGTGGTTACAACGACACATCGCTATGATTTTATCCAACGGGTAAATTGTTGCTCTCATTAGCGCTCGCCTTCTTCATATAGCATTAGCGACTGTCGCTACTTCTCATTAGCTACGAATTAGCAGTAAAATCCCACTCCAGTTCATTTTTTTGCTGTCGACACGTATCCACCGTACCCGCGCGTATACACGTACACGAGCGCGTTCCACATTCAGTTGAAAGCATGGGCCTTATAGAGAACGCTGTTGTCAATCTTCCGGTCCGCGCGCTGGCTTCCTGGCAACATAAGCAACCAATACTAATTGCGCGTCAATATGATTTAGTTTCAAAATTCACTTTTATTTGCTCATTAAAAGACTTCTGGATATTAGAATTGAAAATACTATTGAATAATGAAATGGCAAATTTTAAATTCTTTTTGTTAGTTTTATTTTAAGTTTAATTCATGGCACGCATCGATATTTTACATTACTATTAATTGCATATGTTTTGAAAGTATAGAAATTCATGTAAATATGAGGGGTATGGCTAGAATTTTACCGATGAAGCAGAGGGCATGGTACATTATCTGAAAAAGGCAGAATTTTTCGATAATACCGCGAGGGCATTGTGGGTAAGAAAAACCACCGTCAAAGGTCACCAGGGTTTTCTGGTTCTCTCGTATATTGCGATACTGAACGCGAACGCCAGTTATTACCATGATTGCGTTACGCGGTATCCTCTTCGTGACAGGGATAGTGTCGACAGGGATAGCGTTCGTGATAGCATTAGCGTTAGGGCTTGTCCAATCACAGTGGTGATCGGTATTCTCTTACGGCTTATCACGAAAGTGAACGCATGTTGCGCTGAAGAAGTTATCACGGCTTGCGAGGCAGTGATATGTCGATGGAATTTTATTATGGAGAAAATAATAAGCTTAAAATAACTTATTTAGTTACTATTTGTTATCATACATAAATATGGCAAGTATCACTTAGCTTCCTCAAGTTCCAGCGAGAAATGCTCCTTTGTGTCTGTATATTTAATCTTGAGATACCAATTGACACTATTAGGGAGGAATAATGCAATAATATTGACGTAAGTAATCATCATGCTAGGCTTTCATTAACTTAAGTTCGTTTATTCATGAGATTCCATCTTTGCAAGCAAGGCTTTTGGTGGTTGTTTATTTTAATTATCAACACGGAATTATACTTTCAGTGTGCATCGAAGTATTAATAAACAAGTATTACAAGCGATCTTATAACATTTAAGCGTTTGAAAATGTTTATTTGCTTATTCATGGCTTATTCTCGCCTCTTCGTCTGCTAACAGCTGCCACTCGAAAGTCCACTCCTCTCGTATTGGCTGAAATCGATGACGTAGGGGTGCTGACGTCACTTCCATGGTTTCAGAGCCGAAGTTGCCCGAACCTTATCACGAACGCGAACGCAAAAAACGAGAAAGGGAGACGAACGCAATTTCGGTTACGGGGAACGCGGGATTCCTTGTCCCGCGACAAGAACGAGAATTAGGCCCCAGGGATCCGACAAGGGCGTAACCAGGGAAAGCGATTAGTATCTGTTCACCTAAATGCATGTAAAAATAGCAGAAAAAATGGCTGAGTTTATAACCACTTTATTTCAAAACAAGCCTTTTAATTACAGCTTTAACCTTAATTATAGTTGTTACAATTAAAAATTGAAAACCTATGGTAATTACATTTGCATTTATCAAAATCTGAATGTAGGATATTAAAATAGAGCCTTTTCTCCATCATTGGGGGGGGGGAGCGATCGCCCCTCCCCCCTGGTTACGCCATTGTAGATGTCTACTCTCCCTGTTTTGCTTGAGTGTAATACGACTGGTACAATGCTGATTAATTTGTAATTGTTCCATACAGCCAATCTATTTTTCCTTTTTTCTGAGCATGACGGATTTTTAAGTGCTGAAAAATATACCACACCCCTTAAATCTCACTTCTTATTGGCGTACTACAACCTGAATTTACACAACACATTTCATAGTCTATACAGACGGGAGGACACGACGTCTCTCTCTCTTCACGTTTCCAGGATCCCCTTCAGCTTGCTATCGCATTGATAAGCACATTGATCCACGTCTCTTCTGTGTACACAATATCCCTTTGTCCACGGCGATAATTTTTCAGCTGCCTTAAAATGACGACGCCAACAAATAATATAGCCCTTCTCAATAAGAATTCTTCGTCTGGCCCTGCCTTCGTACATGCATCTTATATCAATGAGAAGACGATACAACGTGGGTCTGTTGAAATTAGGAAGATATTTGTTCACATTCACAGAATTTAGAATATTTTTCAGATTCGGAGGAATATTTTTAACGAACAGTTCATTAACTTTTCTCGGAACTCCCAATAGTATGAAATCATCCTAAACCACTGATCTCGCATTCTCGTACGGCTGTTTAATGTTTTGCGTTTTCGATGGAGTTACCAATGCACCAAGGGACGCTTCCTTTTGAACGTGTAAATGTTAGACTGCGAACACACAGTTGCTTTCGAAGTTTCTTTGCAGGTTTCCGTGATACTGAGCGATTGGTTGAAATATGCGAAGACATTGAGCTCTCTTTCAGGGCTTCTCAATTTCTTCCCTTTCCTCCTCCTCCACTTCGTTTCGGACACGATTTCAGCACGACGTTCAAAAATAATGTATCAGGAAGATACTCCACAGCACTGTTTAACTATTCTGCACACCACACACCTCTTGTTCACTCAGAAATATCTAATAAAAAAACTAAACGCCTTCGCCTTTTCGAAAGTAACGGTGAGTTGATGATTAAACAACCCACCCGTTGGTGGGTAGAATGTGAAGAAAGTGAGGGGAAAGGGTGTGTATAGGGAATCATAGACCTTGAATATTTAAGGTTTATGTAGGGAATAGGAGCAACTGCTCGATCGCTACACTATCTACAGTGAAGAAGGTTAAACGGAAATTTTCCCAAGATGGCGGAGGAAAAAACTCACTTCTCGGGATCGACACGTTGCCATTCCTAGAATAAATGTTGTATTGTAATGTTAAAACTATTGCACAAATGCGCAAAATTTGCATAATAAGCGAAGTGAATTTGGTGACTAAACGTCTGTTGGAAGTGGGTGAAAATTGTGTTTTCGCTGGTGTGACAAAAGTTCACCATTACCCTTCACAATTTTATCCAAATTTTATACGCAGCATATATATACCTATATCGTAAGATACGGAAGCTAGCAGGAGACCGCCTTTTTGCCTTGTAAAATTCCAAATTTTTGATCAAAAGATATTTAAGTAAATACTTAAATAAAACTTTGAAACCTAATTAAACACAAATGCAAGTTTACCGATATGAAAAAAAAATACAAAAATCTTTCCCTGAATGTCATAAGCTAATGTTGCGAGCCGTTTACCGAAAACTGAGTGAAGATAAAATCTGAAAAACCACGTTACTGGCGGATATTAACGAAAATGTTTTTTTTTATAACTTTCACATCAAGCAATATCAACTAACTACAGTCTCCGCTAAATGTAGCATCTCTTCCTGTTTCAGAACACATCTTGTTATACTGCTTAGCACTATAATAATTTTTCTGCTGCAATTGGTAACATTACTACAATCTCCCTTTGGCCTTATGGAGATTTAAATGGGAAATGAATCTCTGTAACAGCCCATTCTGTCTACTAAATGCAGAACGCCCTTAAGCAAACTCGTTGCTATTGTATCGTCCATTGCATCTACATCTACAAAAAGTCGCACTGAACAATTCGCATTTATTCTAAGACTGTGATTGCAAAAATTCGCCTTCATGCGCGCATACAAGAAATAAATTAACTGTGGTAAAACTCACGAAAATAATGCAATACATCTTTTGTACTCGAACTAGGAGAGATAACTGAATAAATACAGCTTGTTTACGTGGCGGATACTAGCGTACGTAATATTTGCGCAGTATTTTTCAAGTGGGCGCCGCGAGTGAGTATAATAATTTCCAGAACCTTGAATAAAAAGTAACGCCGCTAGAACTTATCTCTAAGGTCTCTGCAGACCTTGCGTGTAATTTTACCCGCTCTTGTTTTATTCTTCCTTCGCGGTATTGGATTTGTTTAAACCATGACGTCATCGTATGCCGAAATTCTTCGCTAACTTCCCCAAGTTTCCTCAACCTCAGCGACCGGTATCTACTATCGGAACGCCAATGGTGTTACTCCTTACCATTCGCTAAAGTTAGCAGTAGCAAACTTTTGGCGACAAAAGAATAAGAGTCGACTTTTTCTAGTAATCTTGAGGTCTATTTGAGAAACGAGTCGGAACGGGACGACGGGAGTCATCCAACTTCTCAGAGCGCTTGTGTTGGTAGCAATTATAAAGGTTGTCTCTTACCCTCCACAATAAATCACCTTATTCTCCCGTTTCGCAGAATTTTGAAAACTCAGTAGCCCAAGTCCCTAAATCGTCCACTATACAGCGTCAGGAACTTTTGCGAGCAATAAATTACTAGCTTCCTGCGCTGGTAAAATGTTCGCCGTGAGAACGCTAGTTGGCGCCAGCCCTAGCGAGGCTTTCAGCCACTATTGAGTAACAAGCGTTGGCTGGGACTGGGATTTGAACAAGGTCGTTCAATATTCGAATCGAGCGACCCTGGGATTTTAAATGCGTGTGAACGGACGTCAGTCGGAATAAGAGTTAGAAAATGGAGGGTCAAGTAGAAAGACGGCAGCAATACGCTCAAGGGTAAATTGAAGCTCGCCTATACTTAACAGACAGCGAGTGAATTCAGATGAAGCATTGATGAAATCACTTTCTATAGAAAGGTGAATTACCCACATCCTAATGCAAAAAGTATTTTGTTATACGCTCTATGGTTTAAAGCTTAACTTTGTATAAGTATTTAGTATTCATGCTAAATAATATACTTTGTACTCCTCCATCACTCAAACGTAGCCTCCGAACGACTCAAACCAACCCCACTACGACTACGTAACTACGACAACAAAAAACGGTCGATAAACAAAACAAACTAGGAATTTGTACCTGATGATGCCGTAGATCGGTGAAACGCGTTGTACCGTTAATAAATTCTGTGGAAAAGTACAAAGTACATTATTAAACATGGATATTTCGTTATAATTATTATGGAGGGATATGGCCACGAATTCATACCCGAAATAATTTTCAATCTGGCAGTCACTAAGGTTTAGGGAAACAAAATAAACATCCTATTCTTGAATTAGCGTTCTTTCTTCCATTTTTTCATGTGCATCAATAATAACCACGTCACTGCTGAAGGCGCGTATGTCACATCTGACCGCTTCTCTCGCCCGCTGGCCAAACCTTAATATGTATATTCAAGCTGCCCGCGAGCTATTTCTATGTTAATTACATAAACACAGCTATAACTGAATATTAAACTGCATTTAATACATCTTCAAAAATACATAGTTCGCAGATCATAAAGCACAGGCAAGCCGTTTATGCCAAAAAATATTTGGACCTAGTAAATTTAAATCATAATCTGACTCACTGGCTAAAAAATCTTGTCCAATATCCTGCCTGCTCATCGAAAAATGTTGCTCATGTCAATGATAAGGGGCTTCCCAGTTTCCCCTCTCCTCATGCGCATTTCCATACGGCCTGCTTATGATTTCGAGAGGAAGAGGTAATGCTGGATAAATTGAACAATTTGGAACTGAAAAATAAACAATCGAAGACCATCTGTATGGGAACGATAAAAGTCTCACTTCTGCCGTCATCAAGCTTCTAAGATAGCCCTAAAATTATGCTCATTAACATAGAATGTTCGAGTGTTGGATATGCTTTGTAACAATGCAGCTCGTGAGACTGGTCATTCTTAATCACACGATATATTAACAACAAACGGGCAGGCAAATAACGGAAAACCATGTAAATTTCCTCATTGAGACATGAAATAAAAATGAATAATTCCGTGATGTCCATGCGGGATTTCATTCCCACGATCAAGGTTTCGAAATGCTTCGACATCTTCAGGTCTGCAGGCGACACAAAATTTCGCAAGTTTAACCGAGTGCCCAAAATCATCAAAAGATGGCGTTGTGTGGTGAAACAAAGGTATTGGGGAACGAAAGCCAAAGAGGGATTTAAAAAGACTAGTTTCATTTTCTTTCTTGTAACACGCGAGACCAATCAATAGCCAGGATGGACTGTTTCAAGGCATTCGTCACCACTTGGTATCAAGGAAACCAACTCAACTCATGAATTCTTCCAATAATTTCATCATCACCGTCTTGAAGTGCAAGACGATACACCTTAACAACGAGCCCGACTTTAACTACTTCGACGAAATACCGTGCAAACCACCTACAGGGTATGTGACACGAAAGAAATTAAAACAAAGCAGACATACATCAAACAATGGGCAATGCATTGAATTGTGATGTTTCTATTGTTAGATTTTATGTTTTAGGCCAAAATAGGCACAGGAGTAGAAGTATGAAACCACTAGATAAAATTCTAGTTCTGATGAAAAAAGTTTGTAGTGACGTTTGGAAAGAAGCCAAGATTACTCTAATCTGAAGTGTTTAGCATTCAACGAGCAGTGTCAAGGAGACAGGACTCCTCTGGTCGTCACATCAGGAAAATACTGAAGACAGCAATCGAGTTCTTAATTGTTAGCTAAAATCTATCAAAAAGACTTATGACAGATATTTTGATAAGATTTTGTGAATTTTAGAATATGATTTTAAGTTATTCTGCACAATTACAATGTCACTCATCTCAACCAAGTGCAGCAATGATCCTCAAAGTTCTCCACAAAATCTTCTTTTAGCCAAAAAAGCAAACAAAAAAATTATCTATGCATTATTTTCCTGTAAATCGAAAAAAAAACTTCGATTTGACTGCTTTTGGTGGGTAATTTTTATTATTAAGTTACGTACCTCGACGCCTGAAGTCATTTTGCATCTTTAATAAATTTATTAGCATCAAATAGCTATTACATTTCATAATATGTACGCATAATAAGTTTATAATTTTTATACAAAATTTAGGACAGAGATATTCTCTTCTCTAAGGAATGTTAACGGACGATTGATTCTTGAATAGTCATGGCTTAAATGTTAGTTGTAGGTCTCTAGAGTTGTTCAATGATGTTAAGTCACCATCCTTAGGGAAGTCCACCAGTAGATACTCCAGCATAGACTGCCTTACTCCCCCTTCGCGGAGTTAGTTTGTAGGCAATAGACCCTTCCAAAGAAAAGGAGACTTTGCGCAACTGCCACCATGTTTCGCTACCACTGTATATCCCGTATATTACACCGCAATATTGTTTCGTGCCGCTCGAAATGGCCCGATTCCTTTTATCTCTCCTCTCTCTCCCCTCCCTTGCTTTAAGCCGCGTACAGAATGTAGGGCGTTGCAAATCACATTAGGCACATGTACAAGGTGGGTGGGATGTCCCTCTCGTTTGATCCCATCAAGGATGGAGGCGGGGTGGGAGGACGTCCAGTAAATGACTGGAGTGGAGGATATACTCCACCCAAGGGGGCGAGATTCGGGTTTGTTGTCTCCGAGTGCGTTCGCATGGCTTCCCATCCCGTGAGCCCAGGTTCGACCTCAGGCAGTAGGCGGAGGTGTTCCGACCTAGGAGGTTGAAATAGACCGGAGAGGGCGCGACCTGATTAATGGAATAGGAAAGCCACGCCCACTCAATAGACCAAAACATTGAAGTCGCAATGAGTTTACGGTAGTTTGAGCGAAATGGTTCCCTAGTCATAATGGAGACATATTCGAATTTTATTTTATAATGCAAGCATCCGTAAGAAGTATGAAGAAAACATAGTAATATTAATGGCGCAAAAAATAGTTATACATGAGAAAAATTCTCATTAATTAAATAAATATAACCACATAAGTATCTAACTTGACTCATTTTTTCAAACCGTACGGTGAAATCGCCTTCTAAAAAAAGGTTTATTGCGATTCTGTAAAAAGTAGTGATGTGAGTAATTGGTTAATTTCCATAAACAGTTGAGAAAACATAAAAACTACACACCGTTAGTTTTTTGACGAAATTTAGGTGTTAGAAGTTCCAATTTTTTTCAATATTCTCACTCAGGAGCGCACAGCCGTAATCTATCCCATATAAAACATCTTTTTATAGGCAAATTGCTCGAAAAGTAGTTCGGCAAGGGGTTAATATTTTGATATAATTAAAAAGATGGGAGTTTTTTTCTGTGATATGACGTCAAATTCATAAAATTCTATGTGAATTGATTTATCCCTCAAACTATCTTAAAAAGGCTACTTTGACTAATTGATTCCGGGTGAAATATTAGCCGGAACTCATATTTACCAATTCAAGAATATTAATATTTATTCTATCTTGTGCGTGGTAATTCAGGAGCCCCCACAGGACGTTGTGTACTGTTGTATAGCGATGACGAATACCGCAGTCTTTCCCGCCGATTTCTCGCGCACGCGCACTCCGTAACGTCCTTCGAGACGTTCTGGGGGGTTATTTTGTAATCTCACCTTTTTAATGACTCTTTGCGGGAAGGCAGGAGATTCGTTTCGCTCTCTTAATGATCGGCTCACGATCGGGCAAGGCCCGATGGTGGCTCCATTTCACGTTCCTAACGACAGGTGAGATGGAACTAATGAAATGCGGAGCCAAATGAAACGGATCAAGAGTCAAAAGATACGGATCAAGAGTCGAAAGAGCGGATGAATCAAATAAATAGACCGGCAGTTCACCACATGAGAGCCAAAGGTGGTCACGCCACCTGGGTGGCGGAGTTGAACTACGAAAAATTACGCAATTTTCCTCATTTTATGACGTATTCTCAATATATATATATATATATATATATATATATATATATATATATATATATTGTATAGCATTGTATTGTAGCAATATTGTATAGCATTGGTATGTATGTTATTTACCTCCACGACTTCTATTTTGCCCTAGTAATATTTTGACGACGACTCTTCTGCATATTCACGATCAAAATAAAAAACCTGGAAAACACATTAATGGTGTATTTAATTTATTTAGCCACGGTAACGGCAAGTAAAAAGTAAGATGAATATACTGCTCCAAGGCAACAGATGTGAGATGAGAATGTTTTGCGCACGAATATACATAATTTTGTATACTCGTGGTTTGGGAATACAAATTAGATGGTGGAATGTATAATATTCTGGCCGCATTTGTTAAAGGCAAGAGTTTTTTTTAAGTGAAAGAATCCCACATGCGTACGAAATGTTATTTACGAAACTACATAAGAATTATATGCATAACGCGCTAACAATTTTGGAGCAAAATACACCTTGGACCTTATATGCTAAACGAAATGCTACGAGATTACAGAAGAATATAGAAATTATCAAATAGGAATTGGAATAAAATTCTTATAAAAGATCGTTATGAAAAGATTTTATTTGATACCGAAAATTCAGAATTTTTATAGCTAGGAAGGTGTTACCAATGGAAAAAATCCTTTAGGACACTTATAATAATTATAAATATATTGCGGGAACCAGAACATATAACAATACAGCCAGGAAAATTATTATGTGCCAAACTTAGACGAATGTGAACAAATCATACAAATTAACTGATCAATAAAATTAATTGCATTAAAAAATTAATGCATTGGACAAATATTGAAAAAATAATACTTTAACTATTGATTTTTCACAATAAATGGCTAAACGCATTAATTGTAACAAAATACTGCAAAACACTTTGAGGGAATCAATAGTGTAAACAATATAATGTTTTCAGTAATTTAGCATAATCACCACGTTATTACAAAAAATTCCCCTGGTTATTACAAAAAGTCAGTATGAACGATGAAAAAATGAAACATCGTGCATATATCAGCAAGGTAATCACAGTAATTAATTTGAAAAATAACTGTTAAGGTTTTGAAGAAATGGGTGATTAGAGAAACGATTTAGAGGATGAGGCTAGGAGTATCGTTCGCTCATTAACACGAAGTTTAGATTCATATAGTCAATGCTGGCTAAAAAGTCACTATCATAAGCACGTTAAATCACTGAATGTAATGCCTGGTATCTTCCTATCGCGCCGATTACAGGAGCCATAAGCCGAGCAGCAAATCATCTGCGAATGACAAGTAAGTTTCTCTTATTACGGCCAAAAGACGTCCTTTCGGGGAGAGAAAATAATATCCCATACAACAGAATGAATCCTTAATATTTGCGTGCATTTAATACACTTCAGAAGTAACAGATAAGGGCGAAACTGGAGATTTTGTCTACACGTAATTCATTACAGGAGCCGTAAGCCGAGCAGCAAACCATCTGGGGATGGCAAGTAAGTTTCTCTTATTTCGGCCAAAAGACGTACTTTCGGGGAGAAATAATAATATCTCAATCAACAAAATGAATCCTATTTGCGTACCTTTAATACACTTCAGAAGTAACAGACAGGGGCGAAACTGGAGATTTTGTCAACACGTATTTCAATGCAAAACTTGGATAGCTAGGTATAGCAATATGGCTAAATGCGCAGGCAGGAAAAACGGGCTGGCTTCACCTTGGGAAGCTATCCTCCCAAGGTGAAGCCAGCCCAGCTCCAATCTCCTCAATGGGATGAATCAAATAAATAGACCGGCAGTTCACCATTTGAGAGCCAAAGATGATCACGCCGCCTGGGTGGCGGAGTTGAACTACGAATGACTTAATTTTCCACATTTTATGACGTATTCTCACTTAAGTGAGATTACAAAATAACCCCGCTGATAATCACAGCCAGTACTGCCAAAACGTTCCTCAACTGGGAGTACCGCGCAGCAGCCCATTCCCTCTTGAATAGGCAGACGATGTATGCTGTTTTTCAAATTTCTATCGTCACAGACAGATTGAGAGCGTCGCTCGGTGCGTATTGCGCATGCGTCTCGTTTGCCAATCACCGTTGATTTCAAAGTTTTCGGGAATAACATGGCCGACCTCATACCAACGAAGTCTTCACAGAAAAACTGACGAGACGAAAAATCACCTATACCCTCGATTATTTTCCCGGATTTGACCCCTGATCCTTTTTTTATTGGATTGCTGTCCCGGTTCTCACACCTGCACGACTTTGATTTTGGATTGCTGTTGGAATACGAACTGGATTGTCATCGGCCAGTTTTATGGTGGAAGCTCATCGTGGAAATAGCTCATTACTTGAAGTACATGAAGTGCAAAGGGTTAGTTATGTATGTATAAAGTATTGTGTATCATATTGTCTTATTTATATTGCATGTTTCGTTTTCGACAATTTGGCTAACCTTCTCTTGCTTACTCGCCAATTCTCTTTGGAGTTTTTCCATCTCAAATTCTTTGTCGTTAAGTATCTTATTGTGATCCTCCAACAGCTGGTCACACTCATTTCCTTTCAATATTAGCTCCTCCCCCAAACCCTTTATTTCAGCCTTTAACTGCCTCCTGATATAGTCCACTTCAGCTTCCATTTTTTCTGAGTAGCTAGACAGTTCCTCTTGATTTGCAGAGGATGCATCAAAATCCCTCTTCATCTCCTCCATTAGACACTCTATAATTTCTTGGCTCTCCTTTCCCACTCAGCTTTCTCTAAGGACTCCTTCTGGGCTACAGCAAGAGACTTCTCCAAACTCTCCTTTGCCACTAATACGCTCCTCAACTCCTCCTTCACTTGGTCCACATCTCCATCAGAGTTATCAACATCCACTTTCACTCTAAGCTCCTCCAGCAATTTACTTATCTTTCCCTCCAGCTCCCTCCGCTCTGTTCACTCAAGGACACCATTTACCCCTCCGGGTCTCTGATTTTCACATCAGCATCATTCACTCTTTTCACCACATCATCCCTTTCCTCCCTCAAAGCCTTCACCTACACAATCCCTACACACCTCGTCTTCACAATCCTTGGAGTCACCACCTTTAAATTTTGCAAATATGAACTGCACTTGCTCCAACTCCTTCCTCAACTCCTTGATCACCCCTTCTGCTCCTTCCAACTCATCTCGCATCTGACTCACCTCTTTCCCCTGTTCATCACAAAGTGCTTTTAGATTCCTCTTCTCCTCCTCTACTTCTTCTGACACTTTTAACCTTCCTATGAGTTCATGTACACAGGCTTCTTCCTTCTCCAGCTCAGTCTTTGTGTCCTGCAGCAGCTGTTCCTGACTTACCCTCTCGGTTTTCAATGCACTCACCTCCTTTGCCAGTTCTGCTTCTCTTCTCTGAAGCGCATCCCTCTCGCTTCTGAGAGTTCCCGATTGGCTCTCAAACTGCATTTTCAAATCACCAAGCTCATCATTTTCACGCTACAATTTTTCCAATTCCTCATCCCTTGAAGCCAGCAATGCTTTCACAGACTCCATTTCTTGCTTCAAGTTTGTCAGGTTAACTTTAAATTCCTTTCAATTTTTGGAGGAAACACCTAATTCTTTCGTTAATAATTCTACAGCCTCTGAATTATTGGATGACTCAACTTTGGAGTCCATATTCTTCTTTAGGGTCTTCTTCTCAAGCAATGATAATTCCAACTCCTTTGAGAATAACTCACTCTTAGATTTCCATTCATTTACCGCTTCTTTTGTTTTCTCCAAATCCTTAAGAAACGATCTTTTCTTCATCTTTCCCTGAATACAAATATCACACGTGCCTTCGATTTTCTTCGATATGTCAAGTGCAGGTATTTTTTAAAATAGCCTCATTATGCGAATGACGTGGAGGAAAGGAAGTCCTTCAATGGTTTTGTAATTACTTTGGCAGGGGGGGGGGGGGAAATCACTTGTCAGTGTAGGAAGCAGAGAGTAGTAGCAACATCAACAACCGAGGCAGAATATATTGCAATGGGTGAAGCTGTGAAAGAGGTGAAGTGGCTGAGAAATTTCTTGCATGAGATTGGACAAGGTTGCTTTATGGATGACCCTTGCATAATTTTTGCTGACAATCAAGGTGCAAATCCCGAGTGTATTAATAATAAACATACGTATATACAATCAATAATGATTAATATCACTGCTGTTCTTTGAATGTTAATAGTTTTGTTATGTAACAAACCAAACCAAGTGCTGAATACGTGCATGTTGTTGTTGACTTTGAAAGAGATCAGCTATGATTCACGTCAAAATTAAGGGTGATAATTCGTATGGTTAACCTTTGGATGGTGTTGACTTGGATTTGGATGGTGTTGGTGGTATCTTGACAATTTAAGGGAACACATTTTAGGATTGTTCCTGTGGTAATCGTTTGATTTTAATGGTCAACCTTCGTTATTTAAAATAGGTATTGTTTTTGTCAACAAAAATTGGCTCCCGCTTCGGACATTTTTCTTCCAAAAGGACTACCTTGGTGAACTCTTTTAGCTTATGGGTCATTTCACGTGAGTTCGCCTGACACCATGTTGCCCTTATGTTACGGATTTCCGTCATAAAACCACCTAGTGTAGGCATGCATGAGTTATGCGCTAAACATATTTTTTTACAGACTTCTTAGCCAATATTTGGCCCAGTATTGCATTTTGAGATTAGGCTGTTTAGTTCATAATGCATTTCTCCTGTTTCGAAAGATACTGTAAACAAATCGGTGCTTGTTTTTGGTATGGAAAAAGTGCTTTTTTTAATTTTTTGCATGCCTACACAAGGTGAATATTCGAAGGAAATTTGATTTTTAGGGCACATAGATGTTCTGAAATTTGATGATTACTCATGAAATGAGCTTTATTGTATTTAATTCCATATAAAACGTCAAATAAAAAAATCCAAATTGTCAATAGAAGCTAAGTAAATTGGATTGACAATTTGGATTATTTTTTTCTTCAATTTACTTGTCCATTGCTCTGCTCTTTAATTCCATAAAAGACGTTAGTTAGGCTGCTGTAGAACAGTATTATTGAGATAGCACATTCATTTTCACAATATATTTGTGGAAATAAATATTTTTTCCCTTATTGAATACAAACAATATTTTACGAATGGTGGATGTGTATACATAAAAATCCTAATGGTGTTCAATTACTTTATAGGTCTAAACAGGTGAATAGGTCTTAACAGGCTGGTTTAGCTGGAATCCAATACAGTAGTTCCAGAAATCTTTCAGGACTAATCTCCTCAGTAATGAAGTAGCCGAAACTAAATCTACATTTCTCTACTGATGTGTTCCGGCCATATACTAGCATCAAACTATTTGTAAAGTATATTGAAGTCAACAGTAGATAAATAATGTTCATCAGTGTTAAGTGTTTCAATGTCAGCTGATAAGTTGATGTCTGCTGATGAGTTTCAAGTCCAAATATTTCTTCAAATGGTGGCATTTAATCTCAGGATATTATCTGCCTGTATCTCCTAACGTTTTTCATGTGTATCTGTGCGTGTCATGACGTTTTGATCAAGTGTTAGGGATTAGTATGCTATTTTCTTATGCAACATCAGTAGTTTTCGTGCCGTTGTCACTTTTCACTCCTAATTTGCATTTCCCTACATCCTACTAATTTTCCCCCGTTTAACTGCATTGAGAAATATGGAATGATTAGAGAGTAGTCATATTGTTTTTCTTTAGACTTTGCAGTGGTTTAAAAATTGGACATTTTTTGTAATTCTTATTGTTGGTAGTGAACACATTCATCTGTATTCGCTGAATGGGGAAGCTTAATTTAGCACAATGCAACCTGTTGAACCATGGGTCAATTGATCACATGATTATTTTTGCAATAGTTGAGTAAGTTGTTGTTATTGAGATAAAAAATAATATCATTACTTGTCTCATGTTTTGCATATAATAGCTTCCAGTATCGATTAGCCAGTTCCTATCTGATTCCCTATTAAATTGATATAATTCATTGCTTGTAAAAGATGTCATGGTATCATTTGCAATCTTCTTTTATATATTTCATTAGTTCTTTGTGTAAACACAAAGTGGAAAAGTTAGGTGAGGAAATAATTGATACTTTTACTGATTTCTTTTTATATTAACAGTACTTACTTTTCTTGATCGTGCACTTATTTATGTTGGCCCCTTCAACAGAGTTGTGGAGATTTTATTGTTGCCTGTCACTTCATTTTTAATTCCTCCGTAATTTCAAATTAAAATGTACTAACAGCTTTTATGTGATACTGGAGTATTGGTAAATTAATATAACATGTGTAACTTTGCAAAGTATTTTCTTCACTGTATCTCGTCATACTTCTATTGTTCACTCAATAATTTTCATGTAATTAAAATCTGTGCAATTAGGATCTTTCAACAAATACATTTGTTACTAATGATGTGAAATTATTCCCATTGAAAAGGGGAACATAAAATTGTTTTTGTCAAAAATAAATGTTCATTATAATGCATTATCTACCCCTAAAGGTCTCTGTTCGTGAATTTAGGAAATTGTATTTTTTCCTCCTAGGTTTCTCATATATTCAGCTTGCAAAGGATATAAATATATGTACATGTTATTCCCGAAGGCAATTATGTTCCCATTACAAGAAGTGTTTGTGCGATTTTTAACATAGAACTCTTGACTGAATTTGTAACCAAATTTCCAGGTGCAGATGTGAGAATAAAGTACTTAAACACTTAATTTTCTCCGTTTTTTCATTCACAGTTTCAGTATTATAAGTAACTTTCAACAGTTTTCATTTAATGCTTTTAGTTTAAAGTAAAGAGACGAAATTTATTAAGCGAATTCACTACGATTACCATCCTGCTATATCAAAATTACCGGGGTTTAGTTCACACTTTCTGCCAGGCGGACAGACAGATGTCACTACTATCGCGTACTCGTTAGAGGCCCTCGCCCTATTAGCAATATTGCTAATGTAACGAGGGCCTCTAGTACTCGTAACTCATAGCAACGGATATAACGTTGAGTTGCAACTGTCTGCTGCGCAGTGACCAGGGACGTCAGTCAATAGATGACGATTCCTACCGTTACTACTTTACTGTCGCTACTGCGCCTCCGAAAGCTGCAGTAGTGGCAGTGAAGCCGTTGCTATGTCAACCATTACAAACATATGGTAGAAAAAACAAATCTACAAGGTTAATAAATAAAATCTGAAGAGTTTCGAGCAACTTCTTCGCACAATTCGATGTTTATATTGGCGAGAGCGAAAACCCTCGATGCACTTAATTAGCTAACAGCACGTAATTGCCGTATAATAGTTTATAAAACGAATTTTTTGTCACGTGCCTATGTAAGTTAATGAAGTACCAGCTAATCGTGCTGGTGAGTTATTTCACTTGAATAAAAGCGTTAATGAAATGATGGCGAAGTGAAGAACGTCATGAGTGATACAAGTAGAAAATCAATTATATATTCGCGAATGAAAGCGAATTGTGAAATAACCAAAAATTAATTAAGTGTTATGATTAACGTGGTACATGTGATTATACAGCCTCATACAACAGAGGTAAATTAGCACAGTACCGGCATGTATCATAATTGTCGTGAAACGTAATTTGCTGCATAAACCTAATTGCCAGTGAAAATATTCTGCGATGCAACCCTCACCAAACCCGTATCATTACCTAATTTTCGATATAACTCTTGGAAACGCTTCGCACAACTGTCCATGAAGAAAATCAGGGCTTGACAAATATATTCAAAGACTTGTTTATAAGCCCAAGATTAAAAATGCTTATTTTCAATTCGGTAACGTTAATAATAACGGAGATTTGTTCAATAAAACAGGCTTTTTTCTCCATGCTCGGGTAGCTGACGCGAATTCATTTTATCCTCATCGGAGAAAGTGACGAATTAGTATTAAGTATCATTAAGTGGCAATGCAATGAAAATTAGCATATAATTAGAATGCTCTTCATCAAAGTCATCAGGATTAGCATTCAGAACCAACGCATTGAAATGTCACTTATAATAAATCACCACGCAATTAGGCCATATTGAATTTCATGCGGGCATTAAGCAACTGCCGACCGATCCGATATAACATGCTACTGCAGCAGCGGCAGTACTGCTTCACGTTCCGTTTTGCGGCAGCACAGGCAGTGTCTACTGGCAGTGAATTTCGGAACGCACCTGTGAGCCGTCGTTCGGCGATGAACGCCAAACGGCACTGCCATGTCCTCCTCGTCACCATCATTGTCATCGTTGTCATGAACTGCAAAAAACCCTACAAACAACCGGATTCGAATACAGCCTTGGACACAGAGTACGTCGACGTCACAGGCCGCATGACTGCACGGGTTGCGGGAAACATCGGCAGGTAACCATGGAATGTAACAATAGGCGTACGCCGAAATAAACGGAGAATGAGCTAATTTGAACAGTGAAATTATGACACTCAAATGAAAATATTGAAGCTAATTTAAAAGTTTCGCACATGTGCGCGTCAAGACAACATATTCTCTCTTCCTTAACCAATGGATGGATCAAAGCATTGATGGATAAAAACGTTAGGTCATCAATGCTACGTAAAAAATGTTTTTCGGCTCGGTGTAAATATGTATTTTGCATGTCCATAATATCATTGTTTTTAACAGTCGGAATTTTTAAAATTTTAAACCTATTTAATAGAACCGCATCTTTAAAATGTCACAATTCTAATGTATATCAAATGATACTGATAACAATACATGGCACTTTCGAGAGAGTATTTCTCTACTCCACTCTTTTTCTCCACAAAGAGAGAAAATAATTGAGTTGATATTTGCTCAGGCATGGCTCACTTGACACAGATGAGCGGAGAAATTCGCCATTTTTTTCGTCCACTATCTACCGAAAAGCGATCACTATCTCCCGTAAGGCGTTCAGTTTCCTGTGAATAGGATTAGGTTTCATAAATCGAACAATATCCATGAGTACACATTGAGAAATAGGCCATTAGAAACACATTTATAGCATATTTTAAAGAAAAAATGTAAGATTATCTCAAGGTAAAAAAAGCCTGTCGATTATAAATGATCCACGTCTTCGTCGTTGTATCTCTTGTCACAATCACACGAAAGCTTTGATGTCCCATGTTATCTGAAATTACATTAGGAAGCACCGCAGTTAAGCTCGTGAATCGTCAACCAGAGTAATAAACGTGACGGGTTGGATATATATACATTCCTAATCGTCAGAGGTTATCAATCCCGAAGTTAGTAAAGGAAGCTTGGAGTTACTAGAGAACTCTCATAACAGCTAAACGCTTCGTTCCCGCTGAAACAGGGTTGATAATTTCGCGTCTTTTTGTGATGGATGGTGGTGGCTCTGTCCGTTAAGGTATGGGTTGGCTTCCGACAAAAGACGCAGTATTATAAGCCTTGTTTCACAAATCCAAGTCCATATCTGATAAGCAGAGCATCCCGGCCGAGTGGACCCACCTAAAAAAGACATTTTTACAGAATGGCTATGGAAAACAACAAATTTTAAAGGTCCTTGAAAGGTCCTTTGCGACACAAGAAGAGCACAGGGGAGCCGTCTGAAAAACCGTTGGCTAAAGCTTTCCTCCCTTATATCCCCATCATACCGGGAAGGATTCACCGCATTCTCCAGTGCTATTATAATAAAACTATTCACCTACCACCACCTAAATTAAGGGATCAATTAGTGAAGGCTAAGGATCGCCATTAGGATCGGCTTGAAGACGCCAGGGGTCTATCAAATCTCCTGTGAATGCGGTAAAGTCTATGTGGGAGTGACAGGCCGAACGATTGAGACCAGGCTGAAGGAGGTTCGAAGGCACTTCAGATTGGCGCAAACGCAGAAGCCGGCAGTAGCGGAACATAGCGTAAACGAAGACCATGTAATACAATGGGAAGATGCAAAAACACAATTAGCCGCACGCATGGCTATTGAGACCGTATAATCAAAAAGGCCATTCGAGATCCGCCTAAAAAAAGAAATTTCAATCGAGACACTGGTTTTCAATTACGTACTGCCTGGAATCCTATCATCAATTGCATTAATAATGTAAGGGAAGACGAGAAAATCAGTCAACGGTCAAACAAACAAACGAATCAACGAGGACACACCAGATCCCGATTGTAGGGTATAAAGAACGGCCAAATTTTTCAGAAGCCCAGATGATGAGTAACAAGTCGTTCTTCGAAACGTCGGTAGAAATGAAGCCTAACACCCGGAATACCCGTGAAACATTTGTACATCAGAATCACCGGAAAAATCTTAGATCATTTAGGTGAATTTCTTCTTTTTCTCAGTTTTCATGGTATGCACATATTTACTCATCAACTATAGGCGGGACTTCTTCATTGGTGTTTCTCTCCGTCTATTAATCTGCTGCATTCTTAGATAACACCACATTTCGATTACTTCCAATCTCTTTTGCTCAATAGCTCATTTGGCCCAGGTTTATAAGATCATCATTTCAGAATATGTTTTAATTAAGTGTTTCCTTACTTCCAGGCTTGTGTTAATAGCTGTTGGTCGACTCCTCTTCTGGCAGAATATCTTCTTAACTAGGCTTTTCTATTCACTATATTTATCTTGCCTCTTCAATCACCGGTGATCCTGTTTCTCAGAGAGCTACATTCTTTCACTAGCGCAAATTTTGGTTGACCAAGTTAGACGGTCTCCTCTATTTCTTCCACAAACAATAGTGTTCTACTTAGTTTTCTTTACATCAACCTTAAATTGGTATTTCCGCATCGTTTTGTCCAAACAGGTCGACAGACTCTTCTCCACCAGAATTGCTGTCATCAGCAGAGCGTAGCATGCTGATTGACTCATGTAAAACCTGAATGAGACCACGTGATTTAAGTGTAGTCAACTGCGCCAGAAAAAAACATTTAGAAACCGCTGGAGCTTTCGTCACCGCGGTTGCATACACGTGGATAAAAATATTCTGTTTTCACCACTCAGGGCTTTTTCATGGAGCAAGGGGGAACAGTTTTGTTTGTCAAGTTGATACTAATCACATAGAGAACAAATAATAGCAAAATTTGTTAAAAATAAACCAACAGTAACGGAGCAGTGCTCGAGAATGGGGAGTTATGCGAAAATCAAGAAACGTAAGCGCAATGCATTAACCCTTCACCTTTGATTTAGACATTTCGGAAAAGGTGAGCTTTCGTCTCGCCACCAAAAACGCAATTTTCACCCACTTTCAACAGACGTATCAACACCAAAATCACCTCACTTATAATGCAAACCTTGCGCATTTGTGAAACACTTTCAGCATAACAATGCATCAATTACTTTAGGAATGGGTAAGTGTCAAACCTGTGAAGTGCGTTTTTTCCTCTCCGCCAAATAGGAAAAAATGCCGTTTCACCTTCTCCACCGTAGATGGTGACGCCTCAGCGTCGAATCATGTAGTGCAATAAAATTTATCAGTGGACATTACCAAGTTTTGTGTACTTAATTTCACAACGATGTTCCATCATACGAGGTGTGATCATTACCAAGTTTTGTGTACTTAATTTCACAATGATGTTCCATCACACGAGGTGTGATCAAAAAATAACTGGAATTTTTAAATTTCGCGGGCTTTATAATTCCGATTTTCAATAATTGTATTTATTTACCATATGGTCGTGCAGGTAAATAAGGAATACTACCTGGAAGTTATGCGCCGTTTGCGTGAAGCAATCCGACGAAAACGCCCAGAATTGTGGCAAAATAACTCGTAGAAATTGCACCATGATAATGCTCCCGCTCACACCTCACTGCTTATTCGTGATTTTTTGGTAAAAAAAAAAACAAAATTATTTTGCCTCAGCCACCGCATTCGCCGGACATAGCCCCCTGTGACTTCTTTCCATTCCCAAGACTGAAGAGAACCATGAAAGGACGACGTGTTGCCACCAATGATGAGATCAAAACAGAATCGCTTAGGGAGCTGAAAACTATACCGAGAAGTGAGTTTCAGAAGCGCTTCCAAGATTGGAAAAACCGCTGGTACATGTGTATTGTATCTAAGGGGGATTACTTTGAAGGGGATAAAATGATATTGATTAATAGATAAATATTCTCTAAGAAACACGAAAATTCCCGTTATTTTTTATCACACCTCGTATTTCGCCAGATATCGTTGAATATATTTCTCGATAAGGTAGGTTTCATGGAATTTTTGTAATCGTGCTAGCCGAGAAGGATGTCATACGCCTTCGTCTGCGGGCTTGCTTGCCATTTTCCCGTCAGGGCCCCGCAGTCCGGCATACTAATAGTAATTGTCTTCCCTGCGGCACTTACAAAGCTCCCTTCAAAAATCCTCTTGCATTATCAAGAATTCCCATTTGCATTTTGGAAAAAACCCACTATCCTTAACATAGAGACGTAAAAAAAAAATTCTGAAGTCCGTTTTACACGAGGCACTTAATTATACAATTTGATACAGAGAAAATGCGAGAACGCGAGCACGGAATTAGAGCAGGGGCTATTTTCCCATCTGTCGTCTATGCGTTTTCGCATGCATTCTTGCGATTCACCGCTTTAGGTACACGACGCAATTTTGAATGCACATCAATAAATACCTACATAAGATTGTGCAATAAAGTGCCTCGTGTAAAACGGCCTTAATGAAACACTACATTAATATTTATCTTTAAGCTCACCTCCTAACTTGGATGGAAACTTGTCAACAAACTGCAACACTTTCACGAAAACATCTAAATACGAGCACAGTCCTCTTTCAACCCATTACATTCGGAACGAGAAGAGTTTTTAACCTCGTGTTTTGTAACTTCGATAAGTAGAACTTATGAGTCTTCGATGTGGAGAATGACAAATAAAATACGGTGAATAATACGGTGGAAATGAATGAGGATTTGTTAGATACGACAGGGTGATGCGAGAAATTACAAGAGGGTAGCAAAAGTGGATGGAGGGCGTATTAAGATGAGACCCCATGCTGGAGAGGGTGTTCCATGGTGCCCAATGATGGGATGGGGGCTTTATTCCACTTGAGGAGGGCATTAGGAGTAGACAACTATATAATTTGACAGCATGCACGGAATGGAGTAGACAGATACCCTAAGAAAGACATGCTCTACAGTCGGTGAGCCAGATTGTCGAGGGTGCATGGGCTAGGATCCTATTCAGTGGTGTGAGAAGTATCTAGAACACCTACAACATCACAAGGAGACAGTACGATTACATCAAACACCTACAAAAAACTCTCCAGCCAACTGCAATTCCAGAGAGACCATTGGCCACGCCACTTCTGCTAACACAGACACTCCATCCACATGATCACGGAAAGTCCACACACCGCTTAAAGGGGAAGGAAGCAGGTCTATTCAACCATGAGTTGTGGTTTAGGAGAAGAGGTTAAATATCTCACAGAAGGATACACATTCCCTCCTAATATATGGCATCAAAGACAAGATCCAGGTAAACACACAATTTTAGGATTATGTAAAGAATTTCAAATGGGAAAGGGTGACCAAACTGCTTTTAAGAGGGAGCCATAAGGGTAATTGGTGCAAAGAAGACCACAAAGGAACTTTAAAATAGGTCTTGTTAGCAGTGCTGATTTCAAGAGCCAGAAGAAGTTATCTGCTAGAGAGGTGCCTATAAAAATTCACTCAATCCGATGCTGATTCTCCAAAAAGCAATAGTGAGACTGATTGCTAGAAAATGTCAATTTGAACCGTCTTTTCCCATATTTGTAGATTTAAATTTACTCCCTTTACGGCATCTTTACCTCTATAAAGTACTGAAATGGTACTACCTCAGAAGTGGTAGTAAACCTAAAGTAGAACCAAAAACCAATGTATACAATCTAAGATCTACAACAATGTATATTTTGCCCAAGCCCAATTTGTCTGTGTTGAAACACTCATTTATCTACATAGAGCCAAAATTAGATTGTCTGATGACATAGGAGGTACAATTAGTTTAACATCATTTTTGAACAGAGTAAAAAGATGGTTATTTGATGTAGCAAATCCAGATGTTTTTTTGACAATAGTATGGTTAACACTCACTATAAACCGTACGCATGACAGGTTGAGATGAAACAAAAAATTGTTATCTTTTTCATGAATATAATTACATATGTTCCGTATCTAGTCTCAGTTTATTTATTTTTTTAAATTATTCGCAATGTACATTGTTTCAAGGCAACCCAAGCACAGGGTACATGACTAAAAGGGATTCCTAAATTATCCTTTTTTATTTTAAATGTAAAAGTATGGTTGTAATCATGGGCGTAATTTCAGCTTTTTAACTGGGGGTGGCCATGCCTACCCATTTAAATGGAAAGGAATTTCCCCCAGGTGGAAGGGGGGTCCTCCAAAATTAGGCATGATTAATGAAGAATCAAGAAAGTTCAAGAAAGTGTCGTGCATGTAGAATTGTATTTACCAATTGTTTGTAAATTATTGAGATTTTTACTTCAACATTCTGGGATGGCAAAATACTGGGTTGGAAAATTCTGGGGTGGCAACTGCCACCCCCAAATTACGCCACTGGTTGTAATGTTGACTCAATGGATAAAAATATATTATATGATAGAGTGAAATGGACAAAACTGATAAATGACTGAAGGGATAGACATAAATACCCATCAGGCTATTCTCTTTATAGTTGGGCAGGGTCACAGAGCTTAGTCATTTCTGTTTGGCTTTCGAAACTGGTTCTCTGTTAACAATTTCCTCCACACTGCCCGATCCTTGCATACCTCTTTTGCTTCAGTTACATTAATGCATTTCTTAATACATCCCCTTTTGTTCTTACAGCTTCTTCGATTCCTCCTCTTCAGTCTCTTCTACCACATTTGCCCAAAACTTTCTTGGCATACCACTTCCTCTCATACCATTCACTCCTCATTCATAAATCTGGTTTGTTCTTCGATTCTCTCCCCTATTCTCTCGAAATGGACATTCCAACAAAGCACCTTTCATATACATCCATTACCAGAGCATCCATACCACATTCTTTCATGACCCACTCATTTCTACCTTATCTCTCCGACTTATACCGCAAAAACTTATCAAATACTCCATACCTACTGCAATATTAGGCTAACTTATGCTTATCCTGACATTTCCAAATCTCAATTACGATACAAACAAGTGGGGAGGAGGAGTTATTTGTCTACTACAATTTCCGCTTCTTTTGACAAACACTCTTTCCTAAATATGCTCCACATACAGCCAATGACTTTCCTCTCAGCAATTACAGACCTCTTTTTCCTCCTCATCTACCCTTCTATCAATCCCAAACATTTGGCCTCATCCACTCACACACCAATATCATCCATCATTCACCCTCATTATATACACAATATTTCTTCATATTCTTCCCTTCCCTTTATAGGGATGGATGGCTCATAATACATATATATATAACTCCTCTCAATATTAGAATGAATGGGCACCGCTCGTCTTGTAACGATTGCCCCTCCCTCTCTGTTTCTCTCCCTGTCGCCATTCACGTCTCCTCCCACAACTCCACTTTCAATAACACTTTTAAAGTCGGTCTACTTGCTTCCCTTCCCCCTTCTTCCTCTCCCCTTCAGCTCAAAGATCTTGAATCTTCTTGTATTTTAATCCACCAGGCTTTCTCGCCCCCCGGACTCAATAAATCACACTAGTTTCTCCCTCCCCCTCATCTCATCTCTCCCTGCTTCCTCCACGCCCTCTCCCCGCTCTTCGTCTTTCCCCTCCTTCCCCTCCTACACCTTCCTCTCTCCCTCTTTCCCCTCCTTCCCCTCTTACACCTTCGTCTCCCCCTCTTTCCCCTCCCATACCTCAATCTCTCTCCTTTTCTTCATTCCTACCTTAAACCTTGAGAAAGGTGGAGCTAGACTTCACCGAAATATCGAAAATTTTTATGTGTAAGTGTTCTTTTTTCCGTGTGTATATTTTTTATCGGCCACCCTCTTGGCATACTGTATATTTATCACCCGAGTGATTTTCCTGGAAGTTTTATATATATATATATATATATATATATATATATCTAGATGAGTCCCATGGCACAGATAGAGCATCACCATCATAAGTCATTTTAAGTCTAAAATTGGTTGACTGCAGTCCTCCTTTCTACCCTGCAAACCCCTTTGTGCTCCCTCCTAATCTACCACTCCTATAACCTCTTTCTCTTCTAACTCTGACACCACAGAACTCATTTCTTGGGTTCGCAACATCTTCCCAAAACTTCCTCCTTTTCTACCTTACCAGATAAAGAAACCTTTATTCTTGAGCAGCTACTCCTCCACGCTTAATGCCATTATACCTAAATCCTTCGCATGAACTGACTCATTCCCATAGCCAATGCCTGTAAAGCCCATAAACTCGCCTCAGTCATGACTACATTAGATCTTGAACGAAAGAATTTCAAGTCAGGCTAGAGGGCAAAAGTATACACATATGGGACTACGATCCTAGTGTCCTAACTACATACAAACTGCATCAACTAATTACTCATTTATGAGACTTTCCTGTCATTTTTAGCATCTAAGTTTTAAAGTTACCCATTGGGTGTTAAAAAGGGCCTTTTTTTCTAAACAATGTTTTTAAACCCCCAAGAAAACAAAAATGCCCTGTTTTATGTAAAGGGAATGTTTAAATGTGTAAATCTGAGAAACATGAGATTAACAAAAAGAAAAAAATTATTGAAAAATGAAAAATGGAAAAATATATACATACATATAAGTATAAATATATAAAATAAAAAACTTTTAATTGTTAACTGCGATATGTAAAATTAAGTTTCTCTTTCATGCTACATTCAATACACTTCCACTTACATCTCCCACTATTGCTTGCTACATGTCAGTGAACCGGTTGGGGTGTGCTTAGCCCACCGGTAGTCTTATTGTGAGCACCTGTGGCACCGAGAGTACATGACTGTGAGTTTCATATCCCATTTTAGTTGGCCTATGTATTTGTCCCTCGGTCTTCCTTTTAGGACTTTTCCTTCTATTTTCTCTCGTCATATGTTCCTAACAAATTCATTGTGTCTCAAATTGTGGCCTATTCATCAGGACCTTGTCTATCTGACAGTGCTCCATATGGTTTCTTCTCTCTTCTATTATTCTGCATACTTCCTCATTTCTTATCCTACCCACCAATTTGATCTTCAGCATCCGGCCCCAGCACCATGTTTCAAAAGCCTCTATTATTTTCTCTTCCAGCTTTCCCATGGTCCAAGTCTCTGAAATATATATAGCGCAACACTTTGAAAGAATGTTTTCAAACTCTACTTCTTATTGGTTTTCCTACTTCTTTGAACACAACAGTTTTATTTTCATTACAAATGGTATCTTGGCTTGTGCTATTCTTTACATCACGTCTTTTGAACTTCTTCTATCTCATGCCATGCAGCTTACAAGGTAGGTGAAGGACTCCACTTGATCACACACTTCTCCTTGGCAGCATAATGTCTGTCTTCAGCTTAAGGTAGAGGATAGAGAATGCAAAATTGGAATGAGCAGCCATTGCGCAGGGAGCAAGTTAGAGCTGTCCACTATCATCATTGCTTCTTAATGTTGCCTAGCTCGGCACTACTGCTCACCACGCTGCTTTTATCCTTGCGTCATTATTCTACAGCCGCCTCCAAGAATCCATTCAGCTCAAGCACTCCCTCCTTCCTCTGAATGTGGCAAAAGTTCCTGGGGCATAATAGATCTGTGCTGCAAGGCAGGGAGGAATGAGTAGGAAGGGGCAGAGGAGGGGAAGAGACGTGGGGCCAATGGAAATGGTGAGGCAGAAGAAAACAAATCAATTTGCAAAAAAAAAGGCAAATTATGGGGACCTTTTTCTAATGCAAGTTCTACACACTAGGATCAACCATCCAGATCAGCAGACTTGACAGCTGATCCCACCGTGCAGAAGTGCACTGCTGGCTCAGCCAAGGGGGTCAGATCATCTGGCTGGTATCCCAAGTTTAAGTTAAGCGCTGCACCACTTTTGGCATTAACCCTTCTTATGGCGCTTGATTGCATTTCAATGTTTCTATTGTGTTGGGCTCACCCATGGAAACCTAAAGTTTGGAGAAGATGAAGTAAAGGGGAAAAATGAGATCTTAAGATTCTTAACTCCTGGAAAACCAAGTTCTGTCTACTTGTTGTCATCAATATGTGAGAAGATGTCACCTATTAGGGGAAGCTAAATGCTCTTTGGGTTTCATCTGTGAGCAAAATGAGAGAGGAAACTTTTCTTTATTCAGCATAGTGCTTGAGCAGGAAACAGCTTTTTCTCGAATATGCAACGAAAAGAATAATATTAAATGAGGCAATGGATAACATGGCAGTATTAATAATGTGTATTATTTTCTCATTTGCAACTTACTGGTTGATAAAGTGGTCTAAACTGCCATATCAACATTTTTTGGGTTGTGTCCACGCACAATAGTTTCACCTGCTGGCGTCCTCAGGTGAAGGATATCGAGAAGGATTTTTTGCCACTCTCATAAAGGCCTGACTGGCTAGCTTTGGTTCCCAGATCTACCAGTTCTGTACCCTATTTTGGTGCTGCATTATGATTACGCGTGAGACTAATTATTCTTTTCCATGTGCCGTGCAGAGGGTATCCGCTCTGTTGAAATTCTTTGGCATTTTATGATTTCAATGGCTTCTCTCATTATTCTTGGAAAGTAGGTATGTACCCATTTTCCTTGGCTATTATTTTGGCGTCTTCAAATTTTATGGCATGCCCTAGTTCACTACATGCATACTCTGAAATGGCTGATGCTTTGAATTGCTATTTTTTTTAAAGAACACCAGAGGGCAAGAAAATATTTAAGCAATTCAAAGCATCAGCCATCTCCGACCACGCATGGAGTGAACCAGGGCATGCCATAAAATTCGAAGAAACCAAAATAATAGCTAACGAAAATAGGTACTTCCCAAGAATAACAAGAGAAGCCATTGAAATCATAAAAATGCCGAAGAATCCCCTGCACGGCACATGGAAAAGAATAATAAATAATAATAACAAAAGTCTCCCACACAATCATAATGCAGCACCAAGATAGGGCACAGAACTGACGGACCTAGGCACCAAAACTAGCCAGCCAGGCAAGAGTGGCAAAAATCCTTCTCGACATCTCAACCTGATGATGCCAGCAGGATAGCTATTGAAACTGTTGAACTTCTAAACAAAATACACGGACACAACGTGAAAAATGTTGTTATCACCTCATCAACACCGCAGAAACCTATGAATGAATGTCTAAACTGTTATCTTGAAATTCAAAATGAGAAGACGTAAAATGAACCCCAAATTAATGTTGATACTGAAAGCCTATCACTATTTTTCCAATTGGGTTATCAATTGAAGGATATTTAAACCATTTTCTCCTATTTCACCTAAAAACAGACACAAAACAAGTTCGACTACTTGAAAATTATTCATCATACAATATTACTGAGAAATTTGATTTTAGCCCATAAATGAAGTCGATATTCTCAGGCGTAACTTTGTGAAAATCCATATTGACAGAATCAATAAACTTTGTAAATTTCACAATAAATTTTATTTAATATGACCAGTTTCATCGCATAGGCAATATCTGCAGGTGATGCCGCCTATGCGATGTAACCGGTCATATTAAATAAAATTCATTGTGAAATTTACAAAGTTTGTACTGATTCTGTCTTTAGCAATAAAAATACCAAAAGAATACTTCACTCCATGAAAATCAACACAAACCAACCACCAGGTGGCAAACAGTCGACTTAAACTTCCCAATAGGAAGTGGCCATGGCTGAGCACTGTGGCTAACCTAAGTCTGGTGATCTTGTAGAACAGACATAAGGGACCCTATCTTGAGGACTAATAACTCAGAACCAGATGCCACATAGCTGTGATTCCTCCATTTTTGAATGCTCTTGTGTTAGCAGATATTCGAAGGAGTTGTAGAGCTCGCAGCCACGCTAAACATCCTCCCTCCTCCACCTCTCTGCAGGGTTTTAACAGCTCCAACACCTAAGTCTCAAAATCATCCACCGCACTGCAACATGAGCTTTTGAAACAGCTATACATCCCCCTATTCACTGAAAAAAACATTCCCCCCTCCAACCCTGAAAAGGGGAAGCCACCCTTATCCCCTCTGGGCTCTAACATTATCACAGCTTCAATAAGGTGGTCTTACTGCCCTACTGCTGTCACTATGAAGATATGTTTATCACCTGAAATTCTGCAATGTGATAATTTCCTCAATAAAAATGCTTTACGAGTCACCTCTTCTCTTTTGGTGAGTGAAACAGTGTTTCCCAGTGCCATCTTTTGGTCAAACTCTGTAACCAATGGGTATTGGGTAACAGAAACCCCACCAATTTCACTAGCGATTACATCAGCTATGATTAGTAAACATGTCGTGCCAATTGGAAACTTTAGGTTCCATTACTTGTCCAGTTAAACTTTCACAGTCAGGTATTGGCATCCTCCTAATTTCCTCACCTTAGCTCTGTTTTCCCATTTAATGTGTTTGCTATCCCTTTCTTGCTCTTCTGCTTGCATGCTATTCTGTCAAATGCATGAGGAACAAATAATGGTTCTCACTTGAATAATATGCCGGAGGTATTACACTTCACAGCTGTGATTCAACGAGCATTAGCTCATGAGCACCATTCCTAGGTGGAAATTCCTTCTCACTCATCACTAGGAGATTCCCCTGATTACAAATATGAGGCCTCATAAAAAAATGACTCATAGATATTAAACAATATTTTTGATTGATAAAGGTAAAAATCTTCAATTTTAATAAGCCATAATGATATTTTTCTCTGATACTGTCACATGCAGATACATTTAACTATGCCATTAATGTTTTAAAATTAAAGTCACCCCAATAATAATTTCAAACGGTTGTGATCAGTTATCTAGAACAGTTAAAATTTGTGGCCCAAGTCAAGATTGCCAGTTCCACAGAATAATTTGTTTACATATACTATTGTACAAAAAGCAATGTAATGTTTTAAGTTCAAATTATCCATGTTCTCAGTTTATGAGTGAGCTTAAATATAGATGTGTTTTTCTTATATATAGATGTGATCCTTAACTGTGAAACCTCTATAATGCGACCACAGGCTCTTCTGCTGAAAAGTGGTCTTTGAGAGGGGTAGTCAGGATTCATAGAGGAAGAAAGGATCCTTGATGAGCAATTTTGAGAAATACGGCGAAAATTAATAGGCAGCTGATTGCTTAAAAAATTATATCTAACTCGTAGATTGATATTACCTACAAATATCATGTTTATCAATAGTGTAATTCAAAGGGAAAATATTTTATCGTGAGTAATCAAGAGCAAAATGAAATTCTTTTTAACAAAGGTGTACATTCTGCCATTCCTTCACAATATCACCACTGGTAAATTTTAAAATCCTGCCTATCTGGATCTTCCTTCATCGGAATAAATCTGCTAGTTTTATTTATGATGTTCCTCCATCCCATTTTCTCACTCTTTCTACCAAGCTCAAGCAAATTCATCTTGATCTCATTGATCATTTACAGAAGCTTTCAGTAATTCCAAAAGACACAAAACTGAGCCCCTCCAGGAGATGATTACACAATTCCTTCTGACTTAGCGTAAAGTGGTGCCGACAGAGTAAAGGGTCATTTTTTCTCAAATGTTTTCCTGCTTTGTTCTACAATCTCTGAATGACCAGATAGGGCCAGCGTAGACGATTTAGGAATACAAGTCGTAAAGAAATATTTACTAGGGTGTTTACATCACAAGTTGTCCAACCCTTGGTCAGCAGAGAACTTATGCACATTAACATACTCCAGGGGAATTCCAGAGATAATTTTCTTGTAAGTTAGACCATCTCTTGTCCTCCACCCTTCCAAGCCTCTTTCCCATATTTATGACCAAATATCGGCATAGATAATTCAATTATGGGACCCAAAATCTTAAAGAAGGCTCACCTTTACTCACTCCTCCAGCAGGGTTCATCCATCTTAAATTCCTTCACTGGTAGAAATCTCCTTCATATCCATCACAGTTTATGACCTCTATCTGCTACGTTTATTTACGCGTTTTGGCAGTACTCTTGGCTATCAAGGCTTTGTTGTCCTAAGCGGCATTCAAAATTAACGAATTTATGTGGCTTTTGATGTCAGATTCATGGGTAAATTGTGAGGAAAATAAGTTAACCATTAAATTCGATTTTAAAGTGAGGATACCTGGTGGCATTTCTGCAGAATGACTAAGCACAAATGATTACCCGAACGTTGCCCATCAATGTCTGACCCATACCCCTTTCCAGGGTTGATACAGAACAGAGATTATGAAATTCCAGGATTTTTCCAGGTCTTCCAGGGCAAAATTTTAATTTTTTCAGGTGAAAATTCCATTCTTTGGAGTCTCTTTTAAAGAAGGCAGAGAAGAATAGGAGCTCAATACATGCACTGTGATGGAATAAAGTTTTCCATTAGGAGGAGTATTCCTCAGTACACTGGTTGTTGGTTGGAGCAGTGGCGTCAGTAGGGGGGTTCAGGGGGTGTGGACTGCACCGGGTGACACCAACATGCAAAATATTACTGTCTATATGATTCTATTTCACACTATGCAATTATTGTTATGCATTGCTTCAGCCCAGCGACAGAAATTTATTATTTAAATATAAAAATATCTCTGTTCTGTTAGTTATAAACACAAAAATGTGTTATAGTTTTGTGTATATAATAACTCCTCCAGAAGATAACATTGTGCATAGTCACAGTTAAGATAAAAAATAAATATATTCATTGTAGATTAAATTACATATTCTCTATGTAGTTCTTAACTTCTTACATTGTTTGAGAGGTCGTGCATAAACTACGTTACAAACTTAGGGGGGGGGGGTCACCTAAAAACCTACGGCGGGGAACAAGGGGGAGGAGGGGAGGGTTCACTTAAAGTAGCGTACTATTACAATGCACCTGTTTACGTTTCTTACTCATCAACATCGTGTCGAACATACTAGAGAGTTTAACATGAGGAAGGGCATGCAGGGTGTTTCTTACACCCCAAGCACTTTAACTCAATGTAACTGAACCATTGCCTCTACAATGTTGCCAGTCTTCATACCATCAAATTGCTTAAATTTTAACCTTCTCGCGGTTTAAATAGCGACCTCGTGACAACTCTTTTCAAGGCAGCAGTCAGAAATGTGGGGAGGGGAGAGAAAAAAGTAGATGAGCACAGCACCTTGCGCCGTGATTCATGGTTGATTTTTAGAATTTAAAAATTAATATTACTTGTTCCAATTGAGATTAGATAGTTCTATTATATCTAGTTCGGCTATTATTAGGAGTCCAACACATTAACACATGGACTGTAAGGGAATAAAGTTCCATTAGGAGAAGTGTTCCTCAGTACACTGGTTGTTGGTTGGAGCAGTGGCATCACTAGGGGAGTTAGGACCGCACCGGGTGACACCTACATGCAAAATATCACTGCCTATGATTCTATGTCACTCTATGAAATTATTGTTTTGCATTGTTTCACCCCAGCGACATAAATTTATTATTTAAATATAAAAACATCTCTGTTTTCTTAGTTATAAACACAACCAATTTGTCTTATTTCAACCTATCCCTAAAAATAAACATACTCAATAGTTGAGAAAATATTTTTGAATTAAAAGGTTCATTTGTAGAGACAAGGTTGCATGTCGGGGGGGAGGGGGTTTAAGGAAAATACTACGGTTGTCAACAGAGGGGGGTGGGGGGAAAGGGTAGAAAAAAATCACCAAAAAAAAACGGTAACGCAGTTTATGCACGACCCCTGCGCTGTGTGGTGGTAGTTGAGTTTACTAAGGTTTCACAGTTTTTTGCAAAGGAATGGTGCATTGCGATGTGCTCTGCTACAGACATCCCATTATAATGGCATTAATACTTATTCACTTTAATCATCACCAAATATTAAAATAACACTGTTGAACAGATAACTAACTGCGAAGTATGACAAACAGAAAAGTAAAACATACTTGACAAAAATCTTAACGATCATAATAGTAATTCATATATAAGTATTTATTCCTTTAAAGTTGAGCCCTTAAACTAGGGTTCCCAAAATGTAGGTATTTTTGAAAAAAAAAACGGAACATTTGCATTTTTCACTTTTAAACAACTGGGACATTTCGTTACAAAGTGGGACACATTATAAATTATAAAAATATAATGAAATTCACCATGCCTGTATAATGAATCATAATCGCACTTACAACGATCAGAAGAACAGAATTTCAAAACATGACTGATTAAATTTCATGATTACACGGTACTTTAGAATAGTAATCACAATTATGAACCTGATCTAGAAGTTTCTTTTCCTTAGATATTTGGGCATGGAAGTCAACACACGAGAAATCCTTAAAATAAGTCTTTACAATGATTTAAGTTTGTACTGTTTCATTTTATATAAACTATGTTCAGCACTAAGTAGCAACCAATTTACAATCTAGCAATGCCGGCGCTGAACTGACGTCGCGTCATATGCCACCGAGAACCGTGTGTATGTAACACCGCCAATAGAAGCATGGGGAAAAAACAGCATCGTTATTACAATTACCTACCAACTTCTTAATATATCTCATCAAAGTTTCGTGATTTCGACACCATGAGTGCTGCATATTTAAAATGGAAAACCTAGTGCACTGCTTTCAGGAATGATACTTACAAAAGATAAAAGCGGGACATTTGGAAAAAAAAGTCGGGAGACCGGGAAATTCATTCAAGAAACGCGACTGTCCCGGGAAAAACAGGACGAATGGGAACCCTACTTTAAACCCTTTGTCAAATGATTCCATCCATATCCAGGGGAGTTTACTCCAATTACTTAAATCACCTACCTAATTTAAAACAGTAACAGAGTAAGTTTTGTTTTTGCTAGCAATGCCTCAGAATGAAGAAGAGTACAATTGACAAGTAAATTAAAGATTAAACCAAATTGTCAATGAAAGCAATTGGAGTTTTGACCATGATGACCAAAAATGCATGCATCAGGTTCAAAATTCCTATTTCTCTAATTGAAAAATATGGATCAAACTTAAATTTAATTTAAATGCTTTAGAAATCAAATGTGGATTCCTTACATTGATGCAGAGTCTTATTTAATATGATTGGCACTGACTCGTACTGTTGGAGGGGCTTCTTATCTAGGCCTTTACAATGGGCCATTATGGGTAGGATGACCAGATGCAGATGTATAATAAAAATATATTAAAAAACACTTTTTTTTAACCCTTTAACTGCGCAAATAATCTGAAATATAGCTCTCCCCAAACGCAAACTTTTTTTTCTAAATTTTTGCGTAATTTTAAAATTTGTCACTTTTTATTTTAAGGAAAATTAGTTTTAAAATTTACAATGAGTAATTATAGTCTGATTTTACTGTTGAATACGAATTGTTGAACTTTTTTTTACTAAAACCATAAACCATACTTCAAATCGCCAATAGACGATGGGAGCAGTTAAGGGGTTAAAACAGGTCTTATTTCAAAATGCACTCAAAAGTAAAAAATAAAACCACTAAAAAGTAGAAAATAAATTTTAGATTGAAATTTAGAAAGTTAAGAGACCTTCTATTCCAAATTTATAAATATATTAAAGTTGAAAGTGAAAATGAATATTTGTTTACTTTCTCAGTGCAATTCGTTGATGATTATGAGGCAAGAACATATAATCGTCCGCCTAATTGATCATCATGATTATAAGACCAGGGTGAAAAGTAATTTACTACGTTAAATTTGAGCATACATATCCAATAACCTCTGAGACGTAAGTTCCAGCTCCACATATTATACATTCTGCTTCGTTTACAGTTTTTCCTTTCTTGAGGCTGTGCTGACGGCCATGTAAGAAGTTTCGATTGTCCAAGAAAGTCATAATATTGCTAACAATAATGTGGATAATAATAGGATAAGGATACTTATAGAAGAATTGTGCTGGGAAACTGCATTTAAAAAGGTGAGAGTTAATTAAAACAATAATTTAAAAGTTTAAGAATGTCCCCGAATAAGTTACAGATTTAGAACTGGTTTTGGGCAGGTTTTGTTATAATAATAATTAGGACACTTGTAGAAAAATGGTGCAGGGAAACTGTATTTAAAAAGGTGAGAGTTGATGGGGATCTTCAGAAGATTTCCATACAGATCAGAGCATTATAAGCTCTGGAAACCTGACGAAGAATGAGAAGAAGAGCATTCTGGAGGATATGGAGATGTTGCCCAGGAGAGGATAACTTGGATAGAAAGAATAATGATAAAAAGATGCTAGGCCTGGAAAAGGAAGAATTGAAGTAATAGGAGGATGTTTGGTAGAAACTGAGGTGGGTGAAGGATGTTTTTAAAACGAAAGCTATAATAGGAGGGAAAATGTAGGAAAGGCAAGGAATAGGGAGGGGGAGAAGAATATGCAACTAAGACATCATGAAACGAGGGAGGTGATAAACCTAATGGAATTACTACAAACATTAGAAGAAGAGTGGATTGCAGTGGGTACCTATCACAATAATTTGTTCAAGACTGTGAACAACAGAGAATCCATCTACAATAAGAGGACTTTAACTACCTAGCAGCCAACATAAATCAGTGCAGGTGCATAAAATGAAAATTTACTATGAATATAGGAATTCTCAGCATTTTTATTGTTTATATAAGTTCCTGAAAACTATAAATGGAGATAACCTTGGGGAACTGGAGAAGTTTTTAAATTAATAACTGAATATTTTTTGTAGATTTTCGCAGCTCATTGTCTATGGTATTCAGGCTTCTGTTTCTGCGATTAATTATTTAGTATTAGGCAGCATAGCATGACGAAACTGTTACCTAATACTAAATAATTAATCGCAGAACCAAAAGCCTGAATACCATAATTACTGAATAGTGGGATATGCTGGACTGAAATTATGTCTATTTATTTGAATTTTTCTGGTAAGCATCCAAATCCACTCAAATGCAAAATACTATTACTGATTAAAAGATTCCATTGAGTATGGTGAGAGATTGAGAAAGTTAGTGAAGGACATAATGGTAATCAAAAGTATTAAATGGGCAAAAGTACAATTTGGTGGTCCATTCCACACCAAAATATAATGGACTGGTCGTACGCACTCATGCATGCATGTTTATAAAACAGGTTTTTTCAGCAGAAGCAATTAATGTGTCTACAACCACGGAGTAAATCAAAGTGATTAGATAATAGGTACTTTCCAATCATATATCTGCACTATAGCATTGGAACATGCTCTGTGCTGAACATATTAAAACAGTTTATCAACTCAAAAATCTTTTTATCACAGAGCATGTTCAAATGACATTTGTGAAGTCATCTGAGCTAAGCATATTGAAAGACATCTTCACTATAGTTTTTCTGTGTTAGCGTGAGCACTAGCAGACGAAACTTTGGATGGTAGGGAAATATGTAGTAAGTAATAGAAAATGGAATATCACAATGCCTAACCGAATTGTGATGATTACTTGAAAAAAATAAATAATAATTCGGAGTCTAATTTTTCAAGTGATGAGTTTGACCACTTCTTCATAGAAGTTGAATACTGTCCTAACATTTTGTAAACACATAGATAGTTCCAATCGTCAACTTGAATATGTGCTTGTGTGTTCCCATCTGCTACAATGTCTGCAAGGTGATTCGAAAGCACCCAATGTGTATTAACAGGCCTGAAATGCTTCCTTGTTAGGTACAGTTAATGACACGATGGTGACTGTCTAATGGTTAAAACGGATGGCTTGTTCCCCCTGGTGAGGATAAGTGCTTACATACTTAAATGTGTAAATGTGGTTGCTTTTGTGGAAGGAAGTAGAAGAAACATCAGCTTTTCAATTCAAATATAATCTGGAATGTTTAACAGTCAGTTGGTCCCAACACATCAAGACCTGGAATTTTATTTGATCTGTGAATGTGCATTTTATGTAACTACTTTCCTTATCACATCTTTCTATTATTATGGTGATAAGTTATAATTTCTTTTCGGCTAATGAGAGAACTTGGAAATTAATTCCAATGAGGCTATTGATCAAAACAGAATACTACACATACCTATATGTTCAGTAAATGAAAAACATCTTGCAAATCATTATCCCAAGAGGAACCGCCAACACATATCAAGCCAACTGTTTCTCAGACATTGTGCAGGAAAAGCCACACAAGCTGTGAAGGAATTTACACACTCTACAGTCATTAGGCAATGGCACAGAGGATAAACATGTTTAAAAAAATTAGACAGCTGAACAGAAACTTTTCCATAAACACACAATAACTATCCACAATGACGGCTGTCATTACGGAGAACAGAAAAACACTATTGTTCAACAGATAGTAGGCACAATATGCCAATAACCACTAACAGTAGCAACTTACACCACTACAACACCAGACACAAAACGGACATCCATATCCTTGATTATTACCTGTCAAAAAGCCAAAAAGGCCCCCATCATATGACCTCCATCATACGTAACAGACTTCCTACGGATATAAAAAGTATATCCCCAATCACACAATTCAAAAAGACCCTGAAGACTTTTCTAATAAACGAAGCATTTTTATAGTCTAAGCTCATTTTTGGATGGTTCCTAATCTCATGAAAATACCACCTCCATTTTCTTTTTTTCTTATTCTTTGTACACCTATACTTTGTCCTTGTCATTTGATATGCATGTTGTGTACCTTAATGATAACTTAACAAACAATAAACTGCAGGGTAAGTATTTTCGTGCATACATGAAAATGGGTCTGCCTGGAGTAGGAAAAGAAGCACCCTTTATCGCTTTTACTCAATAACATTAAGGCCATAACTTCCATGAATATTTTCAAAGTGAAAGTCAGGGAGATATTTATAATTAGTAAAGCCTACTTACTATACAGTGTAAGAATTTCTAAAGGATGATTTGCATATGGGAACTTTTATATTGTATTTTATACTTATTCACATCAAATACCTATGTATTACCTGTGTACCATCGCTGAATTATTGTTTTGTATTTTTTTGACTTGTTTCAATGTCATGTACCATGATCAAACGAAACTAATAAATTATTATCCATCAGTAAGTCCCTTCGCCTGTCTTTCTTCTCAGAATCAAAATATCTTAATGCATGTATAGAATCGCACAACCCGTAAATACAAGTTAACTAATATGAAATTCCTTAACACTCCGTAGTATTCAACGCAGTGCACGTTCGGTGAAGACTCAACCCTTGCCTCTCACGCATGATGTACCTTGCAGGGTACTCAGATGTGATGCCTCGGTAGCAGCGCACTCTGCCAAATACTTTCATAGAAGTTTTTCGGAAAAGAGGTATTTGTCATTGGACATTTACCTTTGTAATAAAATCAATTAAACACAATAGGGTACATTCCTGTGATGGTACTCAAATCTTCGCGGACCTTACGCTTTTGTCCTCCCGCCCAGCGATGGAAAAAACAGAAGTAGCTCAATAAGCGCATTCGGATACTTGCGTTGTAATTATTGAACTGCGATCTTCGTCATAAATAGATAAATAAAACATATGTACAAATCATTGAAACCACCCCTAACACTCTAACACTGCACTGGCGGAGGGGAAATGTGATGTATAACCAGGGGACATTTTAAGGGCATGATAATATTCTAAGAAAAACACCAGAAACCGTTTCCTTAAATAGATAAAATACGTTCTTCTGTAAATGCAATAAATCACATCACAATAGAAAAAACGAATGTACCAAAGGCAAATCGACACTGCGAATCTCTCGTTTTGCAGCAGGCAACATAAGAGGTTAAACAAATTTAATAAAATCGAAAGATCTTGTTTACGGAAAGGTTACATCGGTCAAAATTCCAATAAAAACAATGCCATTGAGTAAGCCACAAGGATTCCTTTCAACAGGGACATCCAAATGACTCACTAAAGGTTTATCGTAAAAAAAAGTATGCAAGAGTACATGAAGCAGTACCTCAGAATGTTTGGCAATATGCGCAACACATTAAAGCGCCACTTAAAGCAAAGTATATTTGGTTATATTACGTCTAACGTCGGAGAAAAAACAACCCGCCCAGTATTTACAATGTCTCATTACAATAACTTCAGGCGTTGAATACTCAGACGACTACACGGTAAACGATTTTTGCTTGCAGTTGATGGTATGTATCCGCAAAATAATACAAGCAAAGGTGTATCATAATATTTAACTAAGAAATTACACTCATCACAGTATATATCACCACGCATACAGAGCGTTAATAAACCTAAAAAATATCGCAAACACAGCAACTGTGTTTTGGCTACTCAAGAAGAAGTATTTGCCTTCGTATGCTATCAATAGCCATGTTAGTACCCATATTTTACAGGACATGGCCAAAGAATCTTGGCATCACATTAAACAGATCCTTAAAAATTTGAATACAGGTGATATCGCCCCTTCCGCAAGGTTCCCCTACTATTGACTACTTGTGAACCTCGAAAGCTGCATCAATGCGACAAATCTTGACGTAGAGCTAGTGATAGACTCACCCCATAAACCAGTCCACGGTGTCGCGGAGATATTCAGGTAACCTATCCAGCTTGGCTGATTTCTATGACACTTCACAACAAAATTACGATTAATGGTAATGCTCTACTCCTCATTTAGCACTCAACAAACCCAACATGGCTTCCTCAGCTGAAAACTGATTCAAGCCTTTCCCATAATGCAATGTTTGTAGACAAAAGCTTGACGCGGATCAGCTGATTCATGGCCTAGCAAATCGCAGTCCTCCGATCAAGGATGCGGTACGAATACAGGAATCGAGCGATCTTACTTCTTAAAAGGAATCTTCTCAGATTCAGTTTTATAATATTTGATTGATACATATCCAACAGACGCTCCTTCCGAAGGACTTGACTTACCTAAATATTCTCTATCTCCAGTAAGGCGTTAGGGAATTTTCTATCACTTTGAAATAATTTTACTAAAGGGTAGTGTATAGATTACATTTTTATTTCCAATTAATAGATAGGGACATGATCACACTACATACAAGATTCAACAGGGCGCCTGGCTTGCTTGATAAGATCATAGCTCCTCATTAGAAGCTACTACAAGATTATAAACATAATATAAAATTGAAATTTACCACTCCCAATAAACTGATTCATTTAACAGCATTCTAGTCACAAGCATGTTTAAATTGTATCACACAACTACATCTGCAATAAATATTAACCCAGTGACAAATTACTGGTCAAATAACCTTTTACAATTGCTGATACAGTAAATAAATGTGATGGCACTTGACGCCAGCAACAAATGCCATACAAATCTAGAAAATTCCATGCATCCAGAAGGACTATGGATAATCTCATACAAAACAGAAAAACAGTAAAGAAAGTTGTCACAGATAAGATGCACAACTAGTGGAAGAGACTTAGTCTGCTTACACAAGTTTTTTATAGTGAGTGGGCCATGCACAGATCTACACCAGTGTCACACACATAAACACCACTCATACGAGTGTAAATGGCAAATAAAAAGTTTTTCCATTTTTTTCACCACATTTTCTTCGATTTTCCTATTTTTTTCGGCATTTTCATAAAAAGGTGCACAGTACATCAACTGTGATAACATTACCAAAATTACACTATAAAATTGCTTAAAAATTGTAACCACTTTCTTAGCAGTGCCAACTCTTGAATAAAATCACACATTACACAAGACACTGGAGTACACTGAATGTTGGTGTTCGCCTTGACTCCTCCATACTTCTTGGTATATGACGGAAGTGTTTGGCAATTTCAACTATCACCAATACTTCAGAAAGCTATTCATCAAAATGATCCAGAAGAATGCAGATCAGCTGCCTCTTCATTTCACACATCCAAATTTTAATTAATACTGCTCCCCTCACTCCACAAACAATCAAGGAATTAACTATCGCCCTCGTCCTCCTCCTCAGACTCTGCTTCGGCCTCGTACAGCCAAGTCAGCCAAGTGTGCACCTGAAATAGGACACATTGACAATTAGCGATAGAATACACTGACTTAGGAAGCAGCCCATTGGAGTAAATCCTTGTAGGTAATGTATCAAATTACCTCCTGTATTACAAAAACTTACTTGAAATAAAGCCTTTCCCTTCCCTGGGTAGTCATCTGAGATGTCCTCCTTCCATTTCATAAAGGCATCTTCTTCGACTATCTCCAGGTCATAAAGGTAGACAAACCAACGCAGAAGCATTCCTGGAGGATTAGTTAACAACATATTTCACGTCAATACAATTGTAGTGAGATGGAAGAAAGAAAGACCATTAAGAATGCACAAACAACATACCTTTGGGGAATTGCTTTGAATAACAATACACTTGGAGTGCATACACTGCCACAACCTGCAGATTTATTTCATTTTGCAAAAAAGCCTGAAGAACTGGGTTGAACTTCTCCAAAAGATATTTCTCCTTTTCCTGGAGAGCCTTGTCAGGTAAACACCCAGGTTCAGTCCCTTCAGGCAGAGTAGTCTCCTGCAAAAAAATCCAAGAACAATATTGGTCAATCCAAATTATACTGACAGTACTATAATTCAAAATCAACTTCAATTAAAAAGTAAAGGGGGCTTGAAAGTAGCCCCAATTCTTATTTCACTCCACAACCCAAACAAAACAAGTTAAGGATTCACACCTCCCTTTTTTTTAACTAAAGGAATTTTATGCCATGTTGAGTAAAAAATTCTAATTTCAATATTATCTTATCATGGACTCCGAGCAAAAAATTCAGACAATTACAAAACCATTGGTGAAATTAGACAACAGAATTCCAATAAACAGAGTTGGAGACACCTCAGGATTAAAGGATAACTCCAAGAATCCACCCAACATAAACCAATAAGTTCACAATGAAAAATAAGCTTCCTGCATTAACAGCAACATGTTCAGGACATAAGAATCCACATTTCACTGATTTCTAACCTCATATCTGAAGAGCAGCAAACTATTATCAAATTCCACCATCAAACAAACACAGAATAGGTTACTGTAAACTGGGAATATATTTGCCAAGCCTGATATTTGTAGCACCTATAAACCAAACTGAACTACATGAGAATAAGTTATCTTCAATGGATTCTATCTAGCTATTTAATTTTCCACGTAGGTACATTATACTTATTTTTACGTAAAAATTTGAATTTCGTGTCTATTGTTGATTTAAAAAACCTAGCTCAAACTTACTTTAGGGAAAATATGATCGAAGTATATGGCAATCTTTCCCATGCCCATCTCACGAAACTGAATACTGTTTTAGTTTTAGTGTTTAAAAAATAAACAATTTCAGTAAAATAGCTTAATACTATGCATCATTAAGCGAAAAAACGGGCTATTTCCACTTAGTAAAAAATCTAAGATGAGAAATGAGAAGTCAGATTGTCTTCAGTACAAATAAAACTACTATATTGTTCATTACTTTTATCCCTCCCGTTGAGAATCAATGGGCATATCTGCTAGTATTCCACATTTCCTAATACGTATTAGACAAATTAACAATCATTGGGAGGGCACATTCAAACCAAAATACAAAATGGTACATAAAATGAATAATATCAAGTAGGGTGAATTAATGCAACAGCACTGCAACCTGCTTTTCAGTTTACAAGTCCACACACTTCACATACATGACAGCCATAATAGTTCATACCTGAGTAATGTATTTCACTAGAACAGTCACTAGAGCATTTATGAATCCAGGAGCCTGGTGATGTGAAGGATCCAGATTTTCCTTGATCCACTTGTAGAATGCATTTGGATTCGGATTAGCCTGTGAAATAAATTCCTCACATTAACAAAAATTAAAGCAACTAAGTTGCAACAAGACCTTTAAATGATACAAGTGGAAAATTAGCCAAAGGTAGTTACACATTTAATTTTGATGGATTACATTTCAAACAATTACTGATATCACTTCAGGACAAGATTACCCACTCATCTATTTGATGTAATAATCCACATCCAAATCCTTGAAACAATTTTAACTTAAATCAGCCATTTTCACTATTTTTCTTTACAAATACTATGCTTCTGTTCCATCGCAACATCAATAGAACAAAATCAGTGACAATCATGAACAGAATTAGTGTAAATTAGTTTTAAAGGGAAATAAAGTGCATTCAAATCAATTGACTTTACTAAGGTGAACAATATCTCAAGTAGCCAGCACACCTTCCTCTGCACTTAAAGAAAGCTTTGTTTCTTCACCTTATTCTCTCCACTTTTAAACTCTGCCCATGAATATAGGGAGCCACCCCTTAATAGTGCCACAGGTTTGAGTTGAATCATCTCCCTCGTAGGCAGAAGAAATGTGTTTGCCCAGCCCACTTTTTCACCAGTTAGCGAATTTAAACCACCCTTCAGCACACTCAACGTATCTCCTTAACTCAAGAATGATTGAGATTGAACAGCCCCCTATCATCAGCAATCATCAACCAAAAGAACAGAGCTACAGCCCTCGACTCCTATACTACTGTAGCTCACCATTTTGATGCTCCGAATTTATCTGGCATTTTCCATCCTCAGCCTTTGTTAGTATTTCTACCCATCCATTTATCCCATTTTAGTTTTGCCACTGATCATCTAGTTAGTTCGCCTCTTTCTCTTTGTTTCTAGTTAATCTAACTTCCAACACCTTGCAGGACTTCTTTAACAATAAATGTCCATTTCCAAATCATCAATCTGCAATAACATCACATTTCCATTGATTCCAATCATCTCCATTCTGCTGCTGTTACATTACTCCAAGCTATTATGTGTCCATCTTCCTAAAGCAATTCGTCATTAAACCTACAACCAATGTCTTGATAATGATGCTCTTGTAGAAACTGTGGTTGACCTACTAAATGCATGAGGAAATAAAGTTTTCTTTTTTTAATGGGGTACCAGCTTGTACAGGCCTTTTGATGAGGCAAAAATGATATACGACATCATGGATACTAAGCAGCAGATGTAATTTTTCATTTCAAAAAATTATTCAATTGCTTGTGATTTCATTTAATAAAATACTATATTAAATGCCAATCATTACATAAATATTACAAAGCTGAATTGAATCCAGAACGATATCTATACCTAATATAGATATGACTCACAATGATATCACAAGCTTTGTGAAACAGTGTACAGAGGCAGATCATTGATGCAAAGGCGATTTACATTCAAAACATAATCACAACCCATCGTCCTCTCATTAACCATAATGAGCCTACAACTATTACCAACAATGCTTGTTATCGATATCTTTGATTGATATTTAATGCTATAAGGCTAATGGTTTGAGGCGTAACTTTATGGAACTCCTTCATGATTGAAAATAAAAAACTTTGTTTAGTTCCACATAAAATAATTTTAATACGACCTAGGTTTCCTTGCTGGACGACAATCACCTAATGATGATGTTGCCCAGCAACGAAACCTAGGTCGTATTAAAATTATTTTAAGTGGAACTAAACAAAGTTTTTTCTTTTCAATCAGCTATAAGGCTAGTTTGGGTAGAGCCCGTTTAAAAACTTCAGAGAAGGAAATTACAACAGAAGATATTCTTAAGTGATATAACAAAAACCTTATATTAATGCAGCCATAATAACAAGAACGTTGGGCAAAATAATCTCTGGCATATAAAAGATGAAAAGGAATACTTGATCCAGACATCATTAGCTCTGAGTTGAACATCACAAATTCTCTTTACTACAGAGATATGATCATGTAAGTAATACTCCGTTTGCCCCCTCCCCCCAACATTACATCTAACATTTTGGAGTAAATCCTGAGCCATCCTTCTCATGAAAAGCATTTAATATTAAATATAAAAATAGTTGAACACTACCAGTAAGCCTGAATTTAGGAATAAAAACTGATGTCAAACATCCACTTAGCATATATTGTCGCAAGCACTTTCTATTTTATATATAAAGGTGCTGAACAAGCTTATCTATCATTCCTTGGGGGACACGATTAAATCAGAATCACCTTTATTAGTATCCTTTTTCACACTAACCCTAACATGATCCATGAAGGGATCTACCTCCAACATTAATGGCATGTATTTAACATAAGTTGACAAACGCAGAAGACTTAAAATTGCATTTTACAGAGGCATTGAATTGATTTACACATTTTTAATCTCTAGTATTTAATTTGCACCCTATGAAGTGTGCAAACAAATCATGCCTAAACAGAATGAAAATCAAAACATTTCACCAGTAATTAATATTAAATGAAGTATCCCTTGTTTACTTCGTGAGTTTCTACTTTTAATAAGAACCTCACTCAATTTTTCAACGTTAACCTAAATAGCTCTTATGTGCAAAAAATATTCCAGTTGTGTTGCGGATTGCATAAGGTTGTTACGTAATAGGGCTAAAACAATAATGACATGAAGAAAAATTAAAAAGACGATTGCAAATGTATAAAACTTACCGAATTCTTGTTCAAATGCAAGTTACTTGCCTTTTTCAATGTGTATTACGGATAAGATGCAATATATATACAGTGAGATTTTATTGTGGGTTGCATAATGTACTTGAGGTGTTGCTGTACTATTATAATGACATCACCATCAAGAAAATTTAATAAGATAAAAAGTGCTTCACTAAGTCCTACGCAAGTTGACTATTTACTGGAATGAGTAATATTAGCTCACTTATTATAAATTTTTCTCCGCTACTTTTGGTCATTAGCTTAAGAATTTCTGGAGGGTTTTCATTCCTCATGCCTCACCATGTTGTAAAGCTGATATTTGGTCTAAAATTGGAAAATTTTATTTGGATATATGCAGGCGCTTCCAAGCAACGCACGAGTAGGAGAAGCAGAAGAGTTATGCAAGGACATCGAAAAAATTTAAAAAAGCCAGTTTTCTGGGCCTCACAGCAATAGTAAGTTCTCTGACTTTGCCTACCCTGAAAGAGAATGGTGTGATAGGTATCTATGTAATTATGTATCTCTCAATTATCCAGTTTGTGGATTATCCGTGCTATTTTCTCATCCCTACACTTAAAAATTTTGAAAAATATTCCTATGGTAAAATTAAGTAAATTCTTTGAAAGTTCGATGTATCTAAAAAGAATTTTAAATTTGTAAAACTCTCCTTTTATGATAACTTTTTAACATAATCACAATATCATGGAAATTGTTTCCTACGTTTAAGAATGATAAAAACTCAGCCGCAACTGCTTCTGAAATTATTTTATCCATTCTTTCCCATTACCCTTTGCCACTGAATATTAACTATCTCCCTAAATCGAACAGAATAGTAAATATACAATGGAAATAATTTCAAATTAACTACTTGTAAATAAACTTACTTATATTATACTTAAAAATAACTACTTATTGTTCTGTATGTTCTTACTTTTCGGCCTGAATTAATAATTACGAAACAGTATCAGTGCTTCCTGGTCATTAATCGTCATTGCACAGTCCTTTGTTTTTACCCAGATATGATTGAGCCAGTATATTCGTGATGAAATCTCAATAACTTCAAAGTTGCATTTGTTACTGTAGTACTGCATTCTGACAAAGCTGATGCAAATGGCATGAAATCAGCATAAAATTGTCCTTTCCATTGCTAAAAAACTAGAATTGATTACAAGAAATGAAAAAGGAGAGACTATGCTTAAACTGGCCAAAGAATATGATGTTGGATTACAAAGAGTTTGGGAAATAATTAAGAATAAAAGTAAGCTGATGAAGTTCGCTGCAACCTCGGACAGTGGTTTCTCCCACAATATCATTCAGGTTCTCTACTCTCATATTTGTTAGAGGAAAATAATCATCTTTTGCCTTCCCGGCAAGAATTGCTTTCATCAGCAATAAACTCGATTGTTTCGGTCTTCACATTATGAAAATCCATTCTAATGAATTGAAAAAATATATGGTACTTTATTCACAGATTTTTATTCCAAGTTGACCGGTTTTGTCGCATAGGCGACATCAGGATCACTTGATGATGTCAGCACTTGCTATTTGAATAGTGTATTTTTATACAATTGACAAGATCTATTCCACAAAATGTTGGCTAAATGATCAATTTATATAAATTAAAACAGGTGCTTTCTGTAAGTATTATTAGTCAAGATTTGAGACTGAGGCTACTGATTTTTTTACAATAACTTCAAGAATTAGTAACCAGCAACAGAAATTTCTGTCCCCAAATAATATTTCAAAAATGTTTGGTGATCTTGGTATCCATCAAGACAACTCATTCCTCACTTCAAACCAAGGTCACACGGACTAAGGAAAAGGAACCTAAAATATACACATTTCAAAATCCTTTTAAACTACTCAACAAATTTGTCAGCTCTAACTATTTTTATTGAAATATAGCAATATCACATTGATGGGAAGCATCATAAGCACAGTCAAATTTCAACAACTCCAGAATTAACACAAAAATGCTATGAACCTAAAATGCATTAAATACCAAGGTAAATGACCTTTCTATTAGAAGACTGGAAACTTGACCCTTTCACTGCTATGCACGCATATATGCGTTCGGTCGGAGCAGTGCCACCAGCACTACGCATACATGTGTGTTTTACATGCTAATGAGTTTAAATACCAACAAAATTTTGCAGGCTATGGTGAGCGCTCGCTGGGATAAAGCTTATCAGTGAAAAGGTGCTCAAGATGCAGAGGTTCAATTGCTCCCTTGAAAGCCACTTCAAAGATGGTATTTTTGCAATTGCCACCAACAGTAGTATAAATAGCCAAGATAACTATGGTTTCCAAAATGTAGTAAGAGTGGTTTTTCAATTTACATGTCCATTTTCAAAATGAATAAACTTCAAGCCTAGAAATTGAAGCTTTACACCTGATGTTCATAAAAAAACAAGGATTTTATAAACAACAACAACAAAAGACTACTATCATGCCAAAGTAAGAAAATTCATCTCCCCATAATCCCACAAGGATTTATCCATGGGGGTTGCAGACTCGCCAAAAACCTTTGATTGCTACACCTGGAAGGACATCTTATCAAAACAAGAAACAGAAGCCACTGGCAGGGAGATCAATACAGGCAGTCCCTGAGTTAAGTAAGCCTCGACTTACGTAAGTGGCAACCTTACAAAAAAAACTTAGAATTACGAAAGTTAAGGAATTCGAAGGCCAGTTGCCTACTTTCAAGGAGCGCATGTGCCATAATGTTAGTAAGAGCTGACCTTCCCCGTATTTCTCCGAATCGACCGTAATCTTGAGAGCACGGACTCAGTTACGGAGTAATTTTGGCCTTTCTTTCCTTCTTTTTTTCAGACTTCCATAAATTTTGATTTACGCCGCTAGTGTCGGAACGCATCTATTATGTAACTCGGGACTGCCTGTACGTAGAAAAATTCTGAACCATATAAATAGATCTTATCCTTCATCCACCGGATTTAAATCCCTGCGTTTTTGGCTGGCTGCTGGATTTAAATCTATGTATACCCTGAGTCGTGATGTTTCGGGCACTTATAAAATGCAGCGAAAACATTTCAAGGGACTTTTCAGGCATGCTAGGCATTTAAAGGTTAAGTCGAAGTGTGGTGAATGCCAAATTTGCTGACAAATATTACTAGGGATATCAATTACTGCCCAGGAAGGAAAAATATCAAGCCTTAAAACTTAAAGAATTTTTTGTGACACCATATTATCAATGGCTACAAACCACCTCCTTCCATTCAAAACCTCCTCCAACCCACCTTTAACTGTTTCCAAAGTTCAGCCTGGATTCTTAGAAGTGGGAACAGGAAAGTAAGACCCTTGTCTTCTAAAATATCCGCCAGCTTTTCTTTGGTCTTATCTATTTCTGGCAGCATATTCAAGAGATTGACCTGAAAAGAATTTGGAAAATTCTATCTTTCATGAAATGCCAGGATACAAAAAATAAACGAACCAAAGCCAAACACTCGAAAGCAATGAGGACTATTTTACCTTACTGTCATTGAACAACTTAGTAAGTTCAGCTTTCCCTTGTGTTTTGTTTAACTGTTGCAGCACCAGAAGGAAAAGAGGGTAATGGGCTCCATTTTCACACATTTCAGCCACCTCAGCAAGGGACATAATCTCTCCAATTACACCATTCGCTGCAAACCCTAAAATCATGCAAACAGTTTGATACATGGTCGTATAAAAAAATCAATGGATTGCAGTCAATATACTTCACTATCATCACAGGGATGTCACATTCGTGTTTCCTTGAACACTCATTCCCAAGCCTATATCAAGCTTTTCCATGCCCTCAAATTTGACAAGCTACCGAGGATAGCACCAAAGTCATATGTTTAACCATTTAATTCCAAAATGGAGTCCATAGACATGTACTAGATACAATTAACTCGTCAAATTATCACCATCAGCCACGAGGAGGCAAATTTAAGTTTATTGAGACTTCCAAATGTGGAAAGCTTTCACCCTTGATTGAATTTGACAGAAATAAGTTGTCAACACATAAAAAGAAATACAGGAAACAAACCAATGCAATTCCATTACAACTAAGTAACCAAAATTAACAGAAACAACTACTGTATGGTCAAGTAAATAGCTTAGACACATTCAATTCTGAAGATGAAAAATTATTAGTGAAAAGGAGTACTAATAAAAAATCTCAAAAAATCTCACAATCTGAGGAGTTCCCATTCTTTGAATTAGTAGGGATAAAAAATTATGCCACTCAGACAATCACAGCCATCATTGGTGTAAGACACCATCTGGTGGAAACCGCGAATGATATGCAGAATTATCATCATTGTGGCAGGTCAGATCAAGTTTTTGGATCAACAAAACTATCCACATCAGGGATCATTCAGTTTCAGCATCTTCCATATAAAAGTCAGCCATGCTTACTGTCACATCAATCCCTAAGTCCACTAGTGACACCATACCTAAACTCACCAGCAACATATGAGAAAATGCGTGGAATTGCACGTTCCTTATCTGCCATTTGGCCCAGCAATTCCTTAAATGCCCCAATGAACTGAGCAGTTGTATAGAGCCCTTCTTTTTTCAGCTTAGATAGCAGACTGCTAACCAGTTCACGATCAGTATCTGAAAAAAGTTACAAAAATCAGTTCAATACTAGTGGAATAAAACTGTCAGCTAAAACTTGGCACCACCACATTAAATAATTTAAAGCATGCATTATAAAACCAACCATTCTTCTCGAGTGTCTTATTCATCATGGAAGTCAGAACTGCTGACATGAACCGGTCCGGCACTTTCTGCTCTTTGAAGGAATTAACAGCTTCATCCATGTTTGAGTTACCAAGGTAATCATCTAGCATGGAATCAATTTTCTTCAACACCTCATCTTTGCTTGGCCCCTGAGAAAACAAACCATATGTGAAAACCAAATTTTGGAAAACACCATTCAAAAATATAATCAACATGATTCAGACACCAACACACCAACATTAGACTAGTTTTACTAGGCTTCTGGTGGAAACCGCGAATGTTGATTGGTGGTTTTCATCATGAATGTGTAGAAAGAAGCAACTCAAGTACTGTGCATAATTACCTTGTCCTTTTTCCCACCCTTGTTCTTGTCCAAAGAGCCTTGCTTTATGAGAATGGGCTGCTCCTTGGCATGAAGGATTGGAGGCGGCGGCTTTGGTGCCAGCAAACTCTGCTGCGTTGGCGGCAACAAAGGCTCCAAGGCAGGCTGCCTACCTGTTTTATGATAAGTACAAGGCATTTAGAGTGTGAGAAGGAAATCAAGATAAAACACTTTATTTTTACAGAATGTCAACTTTCTCAGCCTATTTCCACGAAAATAAACAAGTTCAATCAAATTTCTAGATTCTTTCAGGGTAGATCAGAGAAGAAATATCAATAGAATAACAATCATGCAACACCATAAAATTTTAAAAAAATTATATAATACAGAATAATTAAACTACAGGTATCCCTTGCTTAACACTTATCAGTTTTACATTATTTTCGCTAATACATTTTAAGCCAACTTGGAACATAATCACATAGCACAACCAAATTCCCAGTTTTAACACTACTGCTTGAGTTCACCTTAATGAATATTACAAAACCCTCTAGTTTGGAGTACTGTGAAACATATGCACAATGCATTTTTTCCAAATGCTCAGAACTTTTCCAGACACGAGAGCAGAACTTGTGCAATCGGCCAAAAGTGATAGACCAAGGAGAAAACATACCCATAAAACTATTTCATTTCAAGATTACAATGAAAGTGACAATGTATTGAATGCGAAGAGAGATTTAAGATGGAACAAATCCATAAAAAAGCACTGCTAAGCAATTTAGCTCTTCATTTCCTTTTTCATCAGCACCTACCTCTAACTAACATATATTTCAGAAATGATAAGTATCGGAAAAAAAGCCTTTACGAAAACAGGTTTCGCTAGCCACCTAAGGGAGTTTCACTTTTATAAGGCAGCAGGCTTTCTGGCTTCTAGGCTGCGCCCACCGGTCAGTGGCCTGACATCATGATTCCTAATGAAATGTTCCTATTGGCTGAGTTCCCCCACTGTGTCTCCACCACTAAGCTATTAAGGCCCCCTTGACAAGTGCTTGCTTGGCTGAATGTGATTATTGTACGTCTTTTGTTATCCTTGTTAGCTCCAGCACCTATCTAAATTTTTATACCGCCAAATATAATCTGCATTGGCTGATATCCCACCGCAAAAAATTCAGTGCTTCTGCATTAATTCTTTTGGATATTTATTATGAGTATCAGCAATCAATGAAGTCAAGTACACAGTTTTTACACTGCATTAGGAATAATATCCAGATTCTATCTCATGGACTAAGCATCGAGTATTATTGTTCAAAAAAACATAATTAAATTGTTACATAATATTTGACAAGGTCCAGTCTTATTTCTTGTACATAACCTTTTTCCAATACATAGTTTCTTATGGCCTCTTAAGTTCCCTTACCATGAACACATTTAGCATGATGACGTTTGGGATGAATCTCGTATTAAGTGGGGTATGCCTGTATCCACAAGAATAGCACAAATGTCAAAAACAATATTCACCATTATCTTAGCAGGCTCAACTTAAAAAAAAAACTCTTAAGGAAGAGTAAACATGGGTGGAAAATATGCAAACCAACACGATCACAATTAATGAGGTGTTTACATTCTCTAATTTAGCAGGGGATAAAAATTATGCCACTCAGACAATCACAGCCGTCATTGGTGTCAGACACCATCTGGTGGAAACCGCGAATGATATACAGAATTATCATCATCGTGGCAGGACCAAGTTTTTGGATAGTAACTAATATTCAGCAAATTAATAGTTTTTGAGATCACATAATTATTCATTTACATCATATTTTCAACATTGGATCACACAACTTCGCTACTCCGTGAAAACTAACAATTGCAAACAACAGCTTACCTCCACCCAATGAAAGAGATGCTTTTGGTATAGAGTTTGGGGTCTTGGGCTTGAAATTAGCTGCAGGTCTGAGCGACACTTCCTCAAGGTTAGCATGACTTCCCTGCTGAGCAGCTAACATCATCTTATTTTTGAATCTGGGAGGCAAGTCATTTTTGCCACTCACTGAAAGGTAAGAAAAACTATCAGTGAAAATAATGCATCATTAAGCACAAATTAGAACACAGGTATCCATATTATCAATCACATTCTTGAATCTCTAATTTTTAATTGCTAGGAGGAACTCTCCATACATGTAAGTACTTAAAAAGAGGCATCAACTTAAACTAAAAACATGAGACAAAGTGATTATGTAGAATGCTTAAATTACAGACTTAAGCCCAACCACGATCATATTTTAAAAATCCAAACAAATATACTCACTGTTGTTAAAATTCTGTTGTTGATTCTGGTTTTGCTTGCTATGGTTAGAGAATCCCTGTCGACCAGATCCATAGTTAGCAGGGCCACCAAACTGCTGGCCACGGCGAATTGACGATTGGAAGCCAATCCCATATCTAAAAGAGAACATGAGGGTTTACTTCTCACATTTCCAGTCAACAATGCCTTACATAAAAAAGAGCAAATCAGACATTTCAATGCCATCATTGGGTAACCCTCTGGTGGAAACCGCGAATGAAATAAATGGAATTTCATCATTCAATATGAAGAATAAAAGGCTTGCAATGAATTGAAAATTAAAGTCCAAGCAGAATGGACAATATAAAAGCTGCAACAGTTAAAGAGTAATTTCACACAGCTAGGAGAGATTCATTCATCAGAATTTAGTTTTTGCAACATACCCATAAAAATCCTGAGAGGACACCATTCCGGAGCCTGGTCCCAAGTTTATCACCCCAGGATTCACTGGACCACCATCCCAAACTTCACGACGGGTGCTCATTGGATAACAGAACAAGTCCACATGGTTTCCCCCACCACCAAGGTGCCCCATTCCTCCCATACCATCTCGACCCCCCATTCCACCACCTCCCATTCGCTGGCCTTGGGATCCCATATTCGACATGTAGCCTCTTTGATCTCTGTGATCATCACGGATCTAGAATCAAACGAATAAGTATTAGTCATATAACATCTCCTAGTAAAACTATTACTCCAGGAAAGACGGTGAAGGACAGACCTCATTGATGAGCATTGGTCCCTCTATGTTGGTAGCCTTGCGAGGAATCCAGCCATTCATACGAAGCTCAATGGTGTCACGCAGCATAAAACGGATGCGAGTAGGCAGGCCTGGATTTTGAGCGAGCTTACTCAGGCGAGCAAAATACTGGCTCACCAAGCTCCTACCCCTTTCGGACTCCAGTATCTTACCACAGGTCTTCATTATCTGACAGAGGCATTCAAGATCTTCAGCCATGTCCTTCACCTCACCTTTCTTTTTCTTGTCCAGCAGTGCCATACAGCACTCGTGCAAGATACTCTCCCGTAGGATTTCCAGCTTTCCAAGTTCCCCAATAAACTGAAAATTGTTGAAGAAGTACAAAAAACAGTTGAGAAGGGTATATGCTTTGCTGAGGCAATTTTTTTCAGGCAATAACCAAGATTTTTTAGTTGAATGATCCAACCAGAAATACAGGTAGCCTACCATACAATCCCATTACAACTTACAACAGTCCATATGAAAGACTGAGAAACTGAATTAGTACAGGGTCAAGTAAATTCCTTATACCCATTAAATTCTGAAGATGAAACAGTGAAAAGAAAGTCCAAAAAAAAAACATATCAAATAGATGTTTTTCCATTCCCTGAATTATCAGAAGAAAAATTAAGCCACTCAGACAATCATAGCCATCATTGGTGCAAGACACCATCTGGTGGAAACCGCGAATGATCACAGATTTTATCATCATTGTGGCAGACCAAAGGTTTTTGGAGAGCTGAGACATACTTCATTAGGAGCGGAAGAGGTGAGTAAATCAGGATTTCACACATAATTACTTATTTAACTTTTAATGTTATTAAATTATAAGTCATCTTCTGACCAGAAGATGTCTTATTCAGGTGGAACAAGTAACAGCTTTTACATGAAGTGTGGTAAAGTGCAAAGTTTTTTATTCAAAATGGATGGATGCTTAGGTAACAGTTGCAGAAACAAGAAAAAACTGTAAGCAGTTATAAATATTTAAAACAGAAAAGAGAGGTAATTGGTAGCATGTGCAGTTTAATTTGACCAACAGATTCTTCAACGATAAATAAATAAAGGGTGGTTCAAAGAAAAAAAACAGATGACAAAAGCAGAGTGGACGAGTTGATGGGAAAACCATAAGAGCTGAAACCCATATTTTACAGTGTCAGTGAAATCAGAAAACTTACAAAATTGCAATAATACCACCACAGGATTGAGGAAAGACTTCCTTAGCAATTCAAAATTTTAAAAAAATTACTACTTGAACAGTGGACAAACTAAGCAGTCAGAATATCTTTAAAACCCAAACCTGCAACATTATTTCAAATAACCCTAAGCCATCCCTCAAGGTATGCAGTGCAAAATCCCCATCCTTCCAGGGTTACAGTCAAAATTATACTTTCCCTTGATCACATCTCATTCTATCCCCTATTTCATCCAAGTACTAAAATGATGAAAGCACACTACACAAGAAGGGAGAAAAATTGCAGGTATCCATTTAGCTATGGGTATATCAATTGCCCAAAAATGTACGCTTTAATCATTCATGCCAAAATTCCTCTAAGACAAAATGGCGGCACTGAAGAGACAAAATAGATTTTCACACCAAGCAGGAAGATACATATTATGCCAAAAGCTACAGATTCATCTTCCTACATTTGCAGCCCACCCTCACCATGAAACCAGTGACAGAGACCAAATTTCCCCAAGCTTAGCTCACTTCCCCCTTATCTTTTTTTCCACTGCGATTAACTCAAGGTTTCTCCAAGGTGATGATGTACCGCGGGACACTTCCCTAACGAACTCACTTGGGTTTTTCATATCATCGAATGTATAACCATAATTTTATATACCCTAATACCCAGCCCTTCCCCCGAAACCTATAAGAGCTTACCTTTCTCCACCCATGCTGCACCTTGGCAACTTTCCCCTTACCCCCTCCCCTCCCCCTCACCACCCCTCTTTGTTTTCTTGTTTATATATATCATGGCTTGTACCCTATTTGTACCTGATGATGATGTAGTACATCGAAACCTAGGTCACAATAAATCTTTATCCAGGGGAAAAATGCAACTTATCTTCAAAATTCCATTTCTACTGAAAAAGGATACTCCTTTAGCAACCACTGATACACTATACAGACCAGATTGATTAAATACTAACATATTAATATGTTTATTCTACCATCAAAATGCACATTTTAAAATGTTTTTGTCTGTTTATTCCGTACAAATTTTACAATAGATTTTGAACTAACTTCCCGATGAGCTAGGGACTTGAAACTTTAAACATAGCTCAGAACTGGATGACAATGCAATAACATGTAATAATATAACAATAATTTTTTTGTAAATTTAAAACATTCATAAAAAACTGAATTGTCGTAAAAAAAGTTTTTTTCCTTTCAAATTATTTAAATTTACCCTAAATATTTAAAAGTCATCAGATGAAAAGGCTGATTTATATCATACATGTATCAAACTTTTATAATATTCATTTACTTAAAATCACTTCAAAGATATAGAAACCTCTTTGGTGACATAGAGCATACTTCCACCTTAAAAAATCTATATTTATTCCAAATGATAAGAAATACAATAGAAAAAACCAGGTGACAGGCGAGAGTAGCACATAATGATAGCTAGGCTGGCTGACTTGCCATCAATTGTACTAGAACTTGTAAAAACATGACAAACCCCAAAATATTGAGGCCATACAATGCTAGGAATGTGCAAATCAAAATCGTGAAACTAGGAAGGGGGAGGAGTGTTCGGAACAACAATTCCACAGTGAAATGCCTAATTAGAGACCCAAAGGACTAGACTAATCTCTCGGAATAATTTGATATGGCAGCAGAAAATCTGGAGCAGACCTGCACAGCACGAACAGGAGGCATATGAGGCACACATTGGAGGAAGGGGAAAAAGGAAGGAGCACCGACAATGGTGAGACTGGAACCAAACTACTTTGTTCCTTAAGGACCTAATGAGTCTTTCTTAGGAACCCTAACCCAAGGTATCATGTGACTAAACCAGACACCAAATAGCAGTGACTGGTACATTTCTGGAAACTATGATATTGGAAGATATTAGAAAGGGTTGTTGAATTCCAGAATAAAAAATCTTACTCTCATCCTCTACAGGGTTTTGAAACCTCCAATGCCCACGTCTCAAAATAGACTACAGTGCAGCAACACTAACTGTTGGCTTCTGCAACAGCCGAGCACTAATGTTAAACTATCCTATGCTACCTTTATGTATGAAAAATAAAATGCCTTCAGTGATCTTAACTATTTGGAAACTATCACACAAAGGAATATTACCTTGATGTTCCCAAGCATCTTCTTCTTAGCAATTTGCCTCCGCTCCTCCTCCTCGGGTGTGAGTGGGGTCTCTCTTTGGTCATATTGTCTGGATGCATCCGAGCTAAAGTGGAGTTTTACATATAATTACCAACAAATTCTCAGGCAGGCCAATGCCAGGAAAACAATCATAAACACCCATTTAAGACACTTACCGTCGTTCAAATTCATCTTGACACTTGTTGAGTAGAACGTCTTTGAAACTGCATTTACCATTGGGTGTCTCAAGGTTTGGAGCGTCCTCTGCTAGCCGTTTGCACAGCCGTGCATACATAGAACTATACTTCGGCTCATCGAGGGCTTTTTCAAATATCTATGTTAGATATAACATGAAACATTAACATTTTGCACTAAGAATATACATGACTCACTCTGAAACAATTTACATAGCCCTGTTAACGCACCAGCAAAATGACTCCTTTAAGAATAGTGCTAGAATTTAGTCCTGCATGTTGTACTAGGTCATTACTCAGCTTCTGAAAATTTTCTGGGGTAAGTTTGTTGAGAATTCCCCGCACCTAGAGGAAAAGATAATTTTATAAGCTATCCGAATTTTTAATTAAAATTAACACAATCACCAGAAACTCTAATTACCTGACGAAAAACAAGGTCATTCTGATCTTCTTGGGAAAGTGCATCTCGTCTAACAGTAGAAGGAGGTATCCATCTGCGCTTGCTTGTGGACAGGGAACGGGGATCGTCCCTGAAATTAGACAACGAATGAGCATTAAAAATGCAATTAATCACGAGACGAGTCTTGAAGACACCATACCATTAACTATTATCAACATATAATGCTAACGGTTGTATAATATAACTACGTGTAAGTTCGTAATTACGATAGGATATTTTTAACACATTTATAGCACACACGAACTAGGATTAACTGCACCACTGAAGATGACTCGCCACTAACCTTCCTCCCGCGATACGAGAAGCACCCCCCTGTCCTCTCTGCCCGTCCGTCGTTGCTTGTTGGTCGGCCCCCAAACAATAAATAATTATATCTCAGGAATGGGCGCGGGGAGCTGAAATGAACAATAAATAATGATTATAGCAGCCAATTTCGAATAAACTGGTTAACTTAGGATCACACTGACCACCTGAGCGTGTGCCTCCGCATCAGATTCCCTCGAAAAATGGCCTTTTCCGAGAAGTAGTGATGCAGAGGCAATATTAATTTCGGCCTAATCGCACCACTCACAATACAAAAATCCTGAATGGTTTCAAGTAGGCCAGTGAATAAACTAATATAATTGGGGAATAATTCACCACAGTCGGTCTACTTTTTCATAAAGACGCCCACAAACTTCACCGAAGAACAGTTTTAGGTTAAATGGCGAGAAGCAGCCATCTTCGGATGGTGTTCCGCCATATTGCTGCACTACTGACGGAGAATCTGTATTTCCGCGGCGCAACCCTCCGTCCCGATTGAAAGCCAAATGAATATGGAAATCTCTAAAGAATGTTACACTTGACCATTCTCATCATCAGCTCTGAAGGAACACAACACCAATCAATACCTAAAGCATCGTTTACGCACGCACTCCCTACTAAGCAGTGCCAACCGTCACAAATTACAACGGGAGCTTCACTGATGCCAGAAAAAAATGCATAGTGTCCAAGAAATAACCTCTCGCAAATAATGACAATATAAAATACCATGAGCAAAATGAAAGGTCCACAAGCAGCACCGAGAATGTACTTTTATGAAAAGTTAGTAGAGCGATATTTTTTACGGTGATTGCGGTACTCACTAGTTTTAATCAATCTTCATTATTAGGTAGTCCACAGGACAAGGCGTAAACATTTACGACTGCTCAATGAAATCTGCGGAATACTGCTATTCCACCCCACAAACGATGCAAGCGGACGAAACGAATGCCACGACCTCGGACGGCAATTAGGTGACACACTACCTTGTGATGGTTCCAAAATATCTAAACCAGACAATCGTAAATGATCACTCCCACTAACAAGTTCACTATTCAAATCACGATTGCTCTATTCCTCATGCGTGAATAATTTCATATGCATCCCCTCACTTGAAAGTAATTAAAATAATTACCCACGCGTCCCCACTCAGCTCTCGGTTCTTCAGCCGAGAAAATGACGTTCACCCCCACCATACCACCACCTTTAACATATCGCTGTCCGCTGACAGAAGGAAAGGAACGGAAGGTCAAAAACCCTTTCAAGGCTACTCCCACCCCACCAGCATTTCTTCTCTTCCTCAGTTCTAGGAAAGCCTAATCCCTCAAGCTACTAAATAAGCAGGCGCCATCGGCAATAACAAGTAGGGAGTAGTAAGTAGACAATATTTCACACATTTAAGCATTATTTCCCAAAATTTGCACAAAGATAATTCAACAATTGAATCGTTACAAGGAAGATCTAAGTATAGGCATTCCTAAAAAGGTCTACCTTTCTACAGTCTGCCTATGTCATTGTGCGTTCGTATCTTTGGAGATGCTTGCTTTAAGCTTTGCGAAGATGAAAAAAAAAATTAATCGGGAGCGAATCCGGGAGCAAAAATGGCAGTCGATAAAAAAATAACGGAATAAGAATAAGCAAGTTTTAGGAAATTGAAATTATTTTTTTTAAGTGCATGAGTACTCAACACACCAGCGAAGTTAATGGCAATGGATGCACACTTGTGCAAACAGGAGTGACCAACATGGTAAAGGAGCGCAGTATCTCCATTTCAAATTCCCGTAAACCTGAGTTCATTAACCGCAACCATTCTCCAGAATGGTTCTATGCACGTGGTCCGACGCCGAGGGCGTCGCTCCCAGCTGAAGACCGCAAGAAAATTTCCCCCAATGAATCACCGTCAACGTATCGAGAATTTGCGGGGGGAAAAAAACGGTATACTGACAAATTCATGCGAAGTAGAAAGGAAACGTTAAGGCAATGGATACGTTTGGGCCGTTAAAATTTTCAAAACCAGGGATATTTCCCTCTCCTATGTTCAGACTTCCTTCGCCTCGACCTCCACTGGCCCTAGACAATTGGTAAATGTGGGCGTTGAAAATAAAATGCCACTATGAGACTCATTTATTTCATTACAGGTCTTTTACTAGACGTCAGCTATAATTCGCATTGGCGAATGTGGCTGTGCTTACGACGAAGTCGCAAAACTACAGCGGCATTGTGAGTCCTTGAAAACAAGTTTTGCTCCAACGAGTACCTTCAGTGTCAAACCTTACCGTCCCGAGGAGGGTGTGGATTGAGGTGTCATCGACAAATGCAGAAGTAGGTGAAGGCCAACGCAATGACGATCTATATAGGGCGTGCCACTGACGGCAGCCTAGAAAGATTTCCCGTCAAAGAGCAACAAATCCAAGAATGCACATGCGCTATGACCCCTTTCAAAATCAGGGCGGAAATTGGGGCAGTCACACGCAGGTGCAGAAATTTTAAGGGGAATAGTTCTCAGCAAAGATCATGAGAACAAAGGAAAATACCGGACTTCATGGTTTACTCGGAAATTTAACTTCGAAGATGAGGAACACAGATTTTGGCATTTTAAATCGCGTCAAAGTCACGATCACGAATGAAATCAACAGAAAAAAGCATGAAGCTTGGGGAAATAATGCTGGTAATCGCAGGATACCCCCTTATATTACGCAGGAAATATTTCTTGAAAGCGTCTTACGAGGGAAACCCCGTGACTCTACAGTCAGCAACAAAGGTATAATGTAAATTAATTACTCCACATAAGTTTTTTCCACGGCCTAATTTAGAATTAAAAACTGCCGCTGTGTCAATAGGACTAAAAACATGAGCACCACAGCCTACTTCGATCAATGCAAGAATAGGGTCAAGGGAGAGGTCAGAAAAAAATAACCATTGTTCTCATTGCGGCTTACGAACGTTGTACCTCGTCAACAATTCTAATAAGAGAATACCATTTGATGCATTACTCATTCGCAAAGTCAACTAGAAATGAAAACTACATAATAGCTGCGCATTTAAACTCTCGACTAGTGAGTTTGGAGCTCTCAAGGTTGCATAGAAAAGAACTGGAATCATTGAGATCTTACCGCGCAATATTAGTTAAAATAAACATTTTTAACGTCATTAGGAACTGTGCCCCGATTAATAGTCGCCGATGCTCTCAAGTATCATAGGAAATATGTACTACGAAGATGGCCTTTTTATCAACATTCATGTGTAAAAAAACTATGTATAATCCAAGTTCTGACACAAAACTCTCAACCACATAGTGCTAGTGGACTGAACAATAAGAACAACTACCTTAACCTAAACCCAAGACGCGATGACCCAAGCCTTGAAACATCCGCCATTTTGTTCTTCACAACTTCGACGGAATGAATCAGACTTCACTAGTCGACATGAAGCCACTAGTAGAGAAGCATAAAATTGTACACAACAATGATATTACATCAGTGTTCAAACAACTTCGCGTTTTAAAACTTACCAAGGCAAAAAATTAATATAAGTCAGTTCACACATCGAACACGCACACTATCCATGTACGCCTGAGAAAATTCATTTACTTCAATCTAAAGCCTCGGTAATGCATTACGATTTCAAGAAGTAAAATTACGGTTAAGTGATTTCTCACAATCATTGCTAAAAAGGTTAAGTATTAAGAATACCACAAATCGCCCTGACCTGGTTGAATTAGTCACCAAAGCTACATGCAACACAACGTACGCTCAATAAAATACTAAAAAAATGGGAACTGATAATTTATAAACTTAAGAGGCATGCAAGTAAACAAAAATGCTTCCGGGAATATCCCATGCGGCACATATTTCAGGATAATGTAAACGCTGCGAAGCTGAAGGAAGGAAGCCGTCACCAAGGACAACACAGCCAAAGCTCACATTTATCACTTAACAGGTAAACCGAAATTACAATTAAAATAGCTTCGGCACGATATATGGCTACTTAGGATTGAAGTTCTACGAAATAATAACAATAAGAACCCAAAAACTACAATGTAGACAAAGAATACCAGAGAGACGAAAATACTCACGGGACGACAGTTTGTGTTCTGAGGGCTTTCGCAATCGGAAGGCTTCGGGGCTCTCGGTTCGCTTCGTAAATTGTGACTTCCGAGTCATATTGAAATTCATATATCACAAGTTAGCGTGATCTAAGCACTTAATAAAATCTTTAAAATTAAATTTATAGTAGGTTTATCAGTTTTTTATATTGTTAATAGATTATTTATCAATTACATAACATGTCATATGTGCTGTTTCCGCCATATGACTAATCGTCTGCCTCTATAATCTCTAGTTCAAATTGTAATTTATTTGTTTGTCTAGTGCGAGAAACGAATCAGTCTGCTGCTTATTTATATAATGTGATGCTAGTTTTCAAGAGAAGTTGTCTTTATGTGCTAGTTCACGAAAATTTTGCTGTAGATTAAGCTGTTGCGCGTTGTTTATACTGGGTCTTACAGCATAATTTTGCAGTAAACGCAATGTCTCAAGGTTTTGGGAGGAATCAAAGAACCTACGGGTCAACGAGTCATGTCCCTGCTGTTGGTTTCGCAGGACCTGAGTTCAGTCTAAGGGAATTTAATATCATTTGTGACAGCATCACTACCAATATTTATACAATCAACTCATCAAGGAAAACATTGGAGAAAGCTTTAAAAACTTTAGGAACAGAAAAGGATAACCAAGGCCTTAGGGATAGCATGTAAGTGTTTGCATAATTTTGAGTATTTGCCCACACAAACCGCGAAACATGACGTTGCCTTAGTTTGTTAACACTTATGCGTTTCTTCCCTTAAGCCATGTAACTCAAATTAGCACCAACCAAATTATCTCCCAAACACAAAAAGAAGTCCAGAAGCTTGGAGAACTACGTCGGGGAGCGAATTTGCAGCAAAAGTTGCACGTTGAGAAGCTGATTCATGATTACAAAGAAGCCGTGCAAATTTATAGCGATACACAGCAGGTAACTTAATATGCATGCTGTCCCTATAAATGAGCATTATTGATGTTCCTCCGCACAACTTCTGAAGTAATGGAGTGTTGTCTATTTCCGTAGTTATGAAATGCCTGTATAAGTTAGTTTTAATCAAATTTATAAGTGCTTAGCTGAATCAGAGGAAAACAGTCCATCAGCAAGCAAGACTTAGCAAATATGACTAAGAGAATGATTTTCAGCCCGTAGCAGAGAAGATGAAAATGCGAATACTGCCTCCAATATCTACAGCTCGGGGAGACAAGCAGGGTGACATGGGCAGACTTCAAGATGAGACGGAAGATGAACGGAGGGTACAAGCCCAAGTGCAAGCCGAGAGGAAGTATCGTGATGTGGAGTTTGAAACTGGCCTCTTGATGGAGCGAGAACAGAGCATTCGCAAGATTGAAGCAGAAGTACTGGACATCAACCAGATAATGAGGGAGCTGAGTGCCCTAACCTTTGACCAAGGGGAAGCCATTGGTAAGTGGAGTGACCTCCCATTTAGAGCTCCGCTGTAAGCCTGATGAGCACATGCAAAATAAATAGATTTGGCAGAATGTCAGAGAAGGGTGAAGGACTTAAGAGGAATTTAAAAATAACACACACCATTCAAATTTTGAGTGAAACCACAAGCAAACACTAAATATCCTGTGTAAAATTACTTTTCACAGTTGCAGTTGTATCTTGTATGTACAGACTTTCCACAAGTTTTTCATTTCTGAGATTAGGTACTTGTAATTTTCACTTTAATCCGAAATATTTTACATCATGTTACATTGTCTCTCCTTAGGGAAATCAAACCAATAGAATTGACAAAGTATGTGCACTCATTTAGCAACCAGGAAATATTTAACTCCTATCTGACACTGGATTTAGTCCTCTCGGGTGTGGCCCTGGGTTAGGCTGATGCTTCAATGACCAACTCGCTCATCTTCCTCAGAGCAAACCTAAGTCTCACTTTTGCCCAGAGGAAGATGAGCGAGTTTCTTGTCGAAGTGTCGGCTATGGGAAGCCTAACCCAGTGCCACACATGAGAAGACTTCATCCACGCATCCAGCGGGAAAGCTTATCGTCTTTCATCTTTCTAAACAATACGAAAAATTTCTAAGCTCTTATTGCTCTTATTTTATAATCACAAACACAATGTTTGACCTGAATTTAGAATTAAAACAACTACTGGGTCAGGAAAAGTTCTTAATTACAACTGCTTTAAGAAAATCTTTCCCCTAAATTGTCTTCAGGGTAATGAATCCATTTTAACCACATATTATCTTTTTACTGCCTCCTGATAATTACTTTTTGGTGTAGATGTTTTCATGCTGTTGTAGATTTATTTTTTTTTAGTGGGCCTGATTTCTAGGTTATATATATGTATCACTTTCTTGCCCAAGATCTTAATTCAAAGGCATGAACACAACAGCCATGCCTGAGGTGAGTCTCAAAACCATGACCTTTGGGAAAACCACCTTTGTTATTTCCACAAAACTTTATTCCGCTGGCACGACGCGGGTTTCACCTCACTGTGGCCTACTCATGTGCATTTAGTGGTAGGTTGGGTGAGAATATATAGACTGGGCTTATGCCGAGGAAAGGTGTGGGAGGGGAAGGGGAGAGGATTTCCGTTACGTTTAAAAATGAGTACCAAAGAGGATATGGGTTTCTTGGAAAACTGCTAGGCGAATCCGATGGCTAGGGGGGGAGGAGAGGTGCATGGTGTAGGAGGATTTGGTGACCAAGCACTTTAAACAACGCCGTGACCACCCTCTTGAAGAGGAAAGGTCTAATTACCTCTAACAAATAGCATGTATGTAATACACTCACATTTTTAAAATCACCATCATTACAGTGTCCTACTAAAAATTTACACAAACTAGTAAAAACGAGTTGGATGTATAGGGACTAGTGTTTTTCCTGGTGGTGTAAATTTTAGCAGGGCACGACAATGACAGTGATTTTAAAAGTGTATAGTATACTATTTTTAGTCACCATTATGATGGGCACAAAGTCCATCTTGTAAGCAAGTGATGAGTGTCATGTGTAGAGTGTTTTATTGTTTGTGTAGGTAAATATTTGCAGGACATTGCAATGACAGTGATTTATTATGTATGTTTTTCAGTTTTCAATCTTTTCATCATTCTTCCGATGGACAGGAGGTACATATTGTGTGCAAGTGACGAGTCTGGTTTATTTAGTTAAAAGTAGTTTATATTACCATTAGGCCATAAAAACTCAGATAATTTTGTTGGTTAGGGAAAAGAATTAGTTTTTACTTGTTTGTTTAAATTTTTAGTAGGACACTGTAATGACGGTGATTTTAAAAGTGTGTCTTTTATGCTATTTGTTAGAGGTAATTAGACCTTTCCTCTTCAAGAGGGTGGTCAAGGCATTGTTTAAAGCACTTGGTCCCCAAATCCTCCTACTCCATGCACCTCTCCTCACACCCTCCCCTCCCCCTTGCAACCCCTCCCCTAGAAATCCCTTTATAACACTCCACCCCTACCCCCCCCCCCCCCTCCCCAGCCTTTGGAGTTGCCTAGCAGTCTTCCGAGAAACCCACATCCTCTTTGGTACTCATTTTTAAACTTAATGAAAATCCTCCCCCTTCCCCCATTGCCCCCACCTCTTTTCTCGGAATAAGCCCTGTCTATATATTCTCACCCAACCTACCGTTAAATGCACATGAGTATGTCACAGAGTGGTGAAACGTGCATCGTGCCAGCGGAATAAAGTTTTGTGGAATTAACATTAGGTGGTTTTCTCATCATGGATATCCATAATTTCCACGAGGTCAGGCCTGATATCATCAGTTTTATTCATGACCTTTGAGTTACCAGACCATCGCATTATCTTCGGGTTCTTGAAATTGATATTCTCCGGCATAACTTTGTGAAAATCCATACTGACAGAATCAATGTACAAGCTTTGTAAATTTCATAATTTTTTATTGATATACACTACGTTTACCAATCGATCTCAGATCGGTCTGAGTTCAGACCGATCTGAAAGTTCAGCAGCAAGCTGGCCCAGATCGCCTGGTTTACCAACACGGTCTGAAAATATCGATATTGAACTATCGATTTCAGGAGTTTGAATTATTTTGAGATATTGCACATTTCAGCTGCACACTTCTCTCCTTTCCCTTCTTGCAACAAGTCACGCCGTAAATGATATCGATTATATGTTGTTTACCATCGACAACCAAAAGAAGAATGATGAGCGCCACGCTCCGGCCTCTTCGGATCGATCTGAGATCTCAGACCGGTTAGGGAAAGCGGGCTGACTCGGCTCGCTTCTCAGATCGATCTGGCCAGCTCGCTCCGTTTACCATACCGAGCTGAGCCGGTCAGATCGATCTGAGATCGATTGGTAAACGTAGTGTCTGTCACATTCTGTTTTATCGTGGCCAATTTAACACTGATATCTCTCCAATTGAACCAATGGTGAGTACATATTTCAAATCTTTAGAGCCTAAAGTCTGGAGGTTGCGTCCTTCCTTCCTCAGTAAATGATTATGTGCTTTAAAAAAATAGGGTATGTTAGGGGAATGAGGATGGCTGGCAGCCCAAAATATATCCTGATTGGCATTTCCTGCTTTAATGCTACGTAATAGGTTTCCTGGAATGAAAACAAGGGAAGGACATACTCATGTTTTTTCTTCCTGTCTAAATTAACATTCCTTAAATTCCAATGCTTGTTAGATTTCATTCAAATGTTTAAATTTTAATCATACTTGTTATAGGTTGGTAACCCTGCATCGTTGAGGCAAGGTTGGTATGCCTGAGCGGAAGTAGGCTCAGTTGTAATTTGCCAGTTCAAATATATAGAAGTGCTAGAAAGTTGAAATCTATATTTATTGTAATCCTCCTGTACCAGTAGTTGCTGTTGTCCCTAATAGTAAAATATAACGAAGATAAAACATGGCGCAGTCGGTAGGATTCGAACCTAATATTTTTGACAGTAGTATTGCTAGACTTTGAGTTTCATGTTCAATATTCTCTTATTTGTACTATTAAACATGTACAGCTTTCAAAGTTTTGAAAGGCACCATAGAGTAATAATATATATTTACTCTATGACGGTACCTAACCCCGTGACATTGAGGCTAGTTTTTATCTGAATAGCCAATTAGGTACCAATTTATTTTTTTCTCACATTAAATCACCTATCTCTATCATGATAGTGTGGGCAAGTAGGATGTCATCAGGTGATACCTTTGGGAATGTAAGGCTAGTGACTCAGAAAAAGTTATATCCACAGCAAACGCTAGTCTCCTGGCATCAGATATCAAAAGACAGCCCTAGTCAAAAATTGTCCTTAACCTGGATTCGGCCAAAATTTTTTTTAAAGATAAATTGTTCATACTTTCAGAATATTTTTAGTTCCTTGCTAGTATGCCATTGTATTAGTTTTATCTTAATACAATCAGTTGATCTACAGATATTGGGTGTGACATAAATGTCACATTGGGAGATAATACGCTGTCTTTTAGCGAGAATCGAGCTGCATTGGCTTTGATGTGTATTTAAGGTAGTTACAGACATTTATATCAATGTTTTATATATTCAAGCATTGAATATTCATTTTGCATGGATATTTTAAAACTTGCCGATTGTATACCATTTGCTTCCTAAAACTTTTGAAGTCATTTTTATGCTAATAGATAAAAAGTTTATATATAAATATATTTTCTGAGATAATGTAATACTTTTTCATTTATTTATTAAAACTCAATTTTTCCATTTGCACTTTACTCATGTAGCCTAGTGATTATCGTTTAGAAAAATACATTTTCTTTTGATTATTCCTGATTTATTCCCCATTTTTATTTATTCAGAATTATCTTACAAAATGTTCATTGAATGGATATAAAATTCACTTTTGAAGATCAAATTGCATAAAATATGATGTAATATTTTTTTCAAAATTATGATCAGACAAATACATACATCTGGGGAATACCAAGTAATTCATTTACAAAAGAAGCAGCAGTTAGTACATCACCACAACATAGGCTAGTATTTGGATTTCGATCTGTACAAATTCAAGCAAGTTTGAGCGAGTGCTTGTCTGAAGTCCAACTTTGACATACTTGAATTGAATTTACTAATTAGTTACCAAAAATTATGAACGGCAGCAACCGCCAGCCACATGAAAAAACTCCACCACTTTTTTTCGCACGTGTTAATTCTAACGCTGCGCCGCCAAAATTTCGGTCCATATGATAAGTGCCTCCCAAATTTTTATTACTCTCCTGAAAAATTAAGTTCATTACATCACAATAGCTAAAAAGTAAAAAAGATTGTGGTGTTATCTTTCTCTCTTTTTATCAATTATGAAAAAGCTGCCAATTCTCTCTAGTGTGTGGGCACCATGGCACTCAACGTTATTGTGTCAATGTCAGCCCATCTCGCAAGGATGAACCGATCAGAACGATTTTGAGATATTCATACGAACCTATCTCCGATATCTTTTTCAAGTTTCTTACTTTCAAATAGCTATCTTACCGAATCCGATTCTCCCCAAGTGCACTGAATGCACCATACCCTGGAGAATGGAAATGACTGAGTGGACATATGCCTGTGAATAAGTTACAAACGTATATCCGGAAAGGCAAAATTATCCAGCATTGAAATCAAGGGAGAATCACATATCTCCTAATCTGTTTCATATTTCAGGTTGAAGTGTGGGTTTATATGTTGGTATACCTCAAAATCCTCTAGATAGCCACTAGTATTGTTCTAACACCTAACTTGGTAAGTGTACGAAGGGAATTGGGATTCTCGGAAAACGCTTCCCATTGGAGTGCCTACCGAAATAAGCTATTGTGCACTTATCGAATGCTAGGCTATACTCACCTTGGTCCTGTTCCGAAAAATTTTCTGAATTCATCAATTTTCGGGTGCAATTTCCAAACAACTATCATTTTGGGCTTTGTATTTTCTTCAAAATGAAGTTATAAAATTTCAAGAAAATTATTTCTTCTCCTTGTGTCAGTAACCATTGTGTTTTGCACATCACCGTCAATTTCCTTACAGCATCACTTTGTAGGAAACTGATTTTAGCCCGGTAAAATAAGTACGGTAATAAAAATTTTAATCTCCTCTTATGTAAAATTAGGACATCCACAGCCAAGGAAAGCAGCATATTTTTCTGACTCCTAACAAGAAAATCAAAAACATCATTAGTAAAAAACCGGATTCAAAATGTTCAACGAAAGATTCTCATTTGGAAAAATCTGTCGCAGGTAAAAAGCCATTTCCTTCACCAAGATCTATTTTTCACGTTGAAGCCACTTTCTGTGTTTCGTCCAATTTTCTTGGAAGTGGATTTTCCTAGACGTAATCTTCCTCCATAGGATAATCCGCATTAGAAATGTGACCAGATTCAACCGGGCAGAAGGGGACTCGTGCGATCTGCTTTTCCCTACAAGTGCCCCACCTTCACGCCTGTCTGCCTGTCAGGTTATCGAGGAAAGCATTGGAATCTACAACAGCACAATCCTCATCAGAAAAACAAAAGGTTTTAGCAGTTCAAGATAGATAGAAATCACACCACTGACATCTGTATTTTCAAGCTAGACTGCTTTGAGAAATGTAATATCTCTGGAATGTTGATAACGTACTATATGATATCCCTCAGTGGTATTATTTTACTATAAGACGATATTTCTCATAAAATATTGATGGAATTACATTTTAGAAAAATATTTCGTGGAATCCCTTACAATAGGTTGGTAATAATTATTTTTAGCCAAGAAACGATAATAAAAAATGGATCAGTTACAATGTCTACTTAGTGAAGCATTTGCATACATATCCACCCAATGTGACATATTATGTCACACCAAAATGCAGCTCATTATTACTCAAAATATGAAAGAAATATACGAGCAATTTACATTATATAAAATGCCTTGTTCATTTACTCTATAAAAAACTAATAATAACAACAGTAGTAGCAATATCCAATAAAAAATATGAGCATTTACACAAAGGGAACGTCCATGATTTCATTCAACATAAGAAGGTGAATTTCCAGATCCCTCAGACAAACATTTGTTACTTCTCACTGGGAATTAACGATATTACGTAGAAGCGGTGGGGTTCTCTATCCACACTAACATAAAAAAGTAGAAGTCCAGCATCCCATTCCGAAGAAAGAGCGATTAGTGTGGAGGAATACATTGTGTGACATCTATGTCACATTGGGCGGATCCAGGTTAAGATTTATCTGAGAAAATTATGAAGCATATTTTATGAGAAAAATCTGAGAAATGGGATCCTTTTCTCACAAATGTCTCATAAAACTTCTTCACTCATTTGTGGAATTACCCTCGTAAATTCATGAGACACTTCATGAGTCAGACTAATAATTGACAAGAAATTCATGAGAAAATTCTGAGACATATGTGAGATGCTTTGAGCCAAACCAGTTGCAAGATGGTCATTCAAGACAGTTGAAGACTGCCACCCAAACTGAAACAGCCCTACCCAAAAACATTGATCGTCAATCCAGAAAATCCTCATATCTTTGGTTATGAAGTTTTCTTTATTTATGAGGGCAAAATAGTGACCATCTAAATAACTTGCTTTCTTGGTTGATAAAATAAAATTATAGTAATTTTCATGCTGCAGACCTCTATTAGAGTATCACAATGTGAATATATGACATACTAACATCCTATCTACTACCAATTTGACCAACCACAATACTAGTTCAACATTGCATGTCTACCCATGTTATGCCTACACCTGTATCTGATTGTGAATGTCGCACCCCAAGAAAGTCTTATACCTGGCCACTCTCATGCATCAATGTAACTGTGATAACTCATTTTAAAATTTTAATGCCGTGACAGGCTGAGGAAATACCGTCCCATTGTGATATCTGTTATCTGTCATGAATTAATTGAAACCCACATTACCACATAAGATGAATATAATGTCAATATATTACTGAGAATAAGCAAGATTTTTTTCCAATGCCCACAAGTTTGTTTACATTTCAATCAAGACGTAACCTTGTGAAACGTGAAAATTGAATGAATGTGGAAAGGAGAGAACTGCTGAATGTGCCAGTAAACACATAGCAATAATCTAATGTACAACAGAAATTAATAACTCAATGCTACCAATGAAGTGTTAAGGTACTAATGGCAGAACCTAAGTCCCTCCAATTAATTTGCAAGCTTTTGCAGAAATTTCAGGTGAAGGTTGAACCACGGGCTAAACATGTTGCTATATATCCAGAATAGACTTCATTAAACATAAAAAAAAAGGATAAACATGGTAAATATTTTTAGAATGAGTGTTTACGTGGTTACAGCCTCAAAGTAACTGTGTATGCATTAGGTAAAAATTGGTATTATGTGCAATAAATATGTAACATACGGTTTACGTGACCTGTTGAAAGCCATATTATCCCCACCAACACACGTTAGAAAAACGTTAGTATAAGGTTCGAACCAACATGGTTTGAAACACGTTATAATGTCCAACCATCCAAATGTTGTCTTCTCGTTTGGAAGAAACCGTTTGGGGATAATGTTAAAAATAACGTCACTGAAAAACATGAATATGTGTAACTATTTACGTACGTATTCCATGTACCAATTCACTCATATCTGAGTAAACTCGAATCACTTGATTCTTTATTCATATAAGCATCTGATAAAGATCCAGAGGAAGGTCAGGGTGGCAGTAGTTTGCTGACCTAAATTTACCGTTTACCGAGGTCGCATTCTTTCTGTATTCTTTCACTTTATTCATTTACACATTTTTATTTTATTTATAACAATGTCCAACACTCGAGAAATCAAGTGCAAGAAAATGAAGAAATAAAATATCCTTACACAAAGTTTTACGTGGTCAGCAAAATATTATACCTTGCCAGATCCGACCTCACAGAGTACTCCAGACAAGGAACTCTGAATGGGCAATCAATGGAATTAAGTGAAATCGGATTATTTCGGAAATTTGCCCTGAATCCAGGCATCGGATATCAGTAATTACTTATACGATCCTTTTTTAATATTTTGGTGGGATGTGGTACATGTATATTTAACATACCCACCTGGATCCAGTACTTAACGCAAAACACACATGCATTTAAAGTTCAAAAGCTAGAAATCACAGAAAGGAGAAGTTAGAAAATTCATGGAAATTCCCAGCCAGGGACGCGTTGAAGGGATTACATGGGTGGAAACATGGTACAAGTCCCATTATCTCCTTGAATTTAAACCTGGCCCTTCCTCAAGAATTCTATGCCAAAGTCAAGTCAAACGCATGCCTAAATTTTTATTCATTCATACACGTCTCCAAACGTTTTTCTAATGTTAGTGTGTTGGTGGGGATAAAATCTCTTGGTTGGTATTTCTTGTCTTCATTATGGATACAGCTGCCATCATGTAAATACCTTGGCACGTAACCCACCTATAAACCTGAAACAGCTGTATATCGGGTTTATAACTATAGGTAGGTGGGCTACCTTGATCTTGTAAAGGAAAATTTTTCCAGAGGCTCGAAATATTCCATTACAGTACATCTACAATTTTTATATGCACTTAGAGCTTCCAGTTATCCAAAATGCACTGTGCACGAGCTGTAAGGAAAACATTGCAATTTCTGTTATTTTTAAGGGACAAGGTTTTTAAGACACTTCAGATTTACATTCCTGTGATTTTACTGAGAAAAATATGAGACTTCACTAGTTCTTGGAAGTTTATGAGAAAACTATGTGATGCCTAAAAGGTAGAACTATTAAAATATTTATTTTACTTACTGGATTTTGCTTGCACTTGAATTTATATACAGGTACTGATTGATAAAGCAATACTTGTTATATATATATTCAATGGTAACTCTAATGTGAACTCGGTGGAAATGTTGAGGGCATTATGGTTGCAAACTGACTATTGACTCTCCATGAGAATGTGGAATAAAGCGTTTTAAGAACTTAGAATATGCCCAAGGTAAACTCCAGTGTTCCCTGGATAAACACCCACGTGTTTTGAAGTGACTTTATATTTGTGGATTGTGGTGCAGAATACCCTAGTATTATTGTGGCAGAACATTTTTGGAGGCTTGTCAATTTATCATTTCTTTTTGGTTCTTGGCATTCAATGCTGACAGCTACTGATGGTAATGGTAACTTTTAATGTTTATTTTTTTTAATTACTCATTCTTCTCTGAACACTGCTTTCTTTAGAAAGATTCAAGTTAATATGGCCAATTTAACTGGTCAACAGGTTGATTCACACGATATTCCACAGAGGAAAAATCATTTGTCTTGACCGGGATTCAAACCCGGATCCGTCGATTTAGTGCCGAGTGCTTTAGCCAGATAAGCCACCAAGGCTTTTGAATAGTTTGGTACACCCTGGATTCAGGATTAGTTTGATTCACCCTGAACTAGCATCTCAACTAATTGTCACCGTGCCAATTTTTAGGAAACGGATAGGAGAGATGCCAAAATTGCTTTATTTAAGTTCAAGGAGTGTCATTTTTTATTCGTGATTCCATATTATGGAGGTGGTGTGGTATTCATGTATACTTTTCATTCAGGTTCCATCGAAAATAACACAGAGACAGTTCACAGCAGAATTGAAGAGGGCAGACAAGAACTGCTGAAGGCGGCTGAATACCAGGTTAGTCTAAGAGCCTTCACCCAAACTGTACTCTTGCAATGCTAATAGCACTTGCCAACATAAAGGAGTCACCTAATCCATCTTTCTGTTGTTATAGAGAACTCTAGTCATAGGTGCATGATAACTGTTTCACATTATTACGAATGTAAAAAATATTATTCTATATTATTAGTTAAACATCAGCTAAGAAACTAGGTAAATAGATTTTGATAGTACCATAAATGATTTTGCTATAAAAAGGCAAGAAAAATAAATTTTTAATTTTATATCATAAATTATAAATAAAATAGTTAGAAATATGTTTTCTTCAACAAAATTTTCTGATTGTGTATATACATAATAGGTTTTATGTGTATTATGTGTTTCAAGAAAGGAAGGGTGGCAGTTGGCAGACTGCCCTCATTGGCTCAAACTGCAGTGATGATATTAGTGACTGTCTCTACGAATTTGATTCCGGTGCTGGGTTAGCGGGTTATCCGCTAGAGTAGCAGTTATTATTATCCTTTTCAAATATCTTGGAGGCTGAGAGGCAGACTAAAATTTGTGGGGGTAAGCGAAAGAAAAGTCGCTCGTCATGTGACTTTCTCAGAGCCAACTAGGGCGCAGTAGGCGTGGCCTAGCCTCTCGGAAATTCAGTCGCTCTCAGACCTTCGTTGTGTCCACTTCATGAATCTGCTTGCTGTGTTGCCAAACCTTTTATGTTTTTGGTCCATGTCGATCGGTGTTTTTTGGTCCCTGTTGATCGATGTAGATCGGAGAAGTCCTGTACTAGTAAATACTATATATTGGCTTATATTCACTGTTAAATATAACAGGCCATTTATTGCGAAACTTTTGTGTTATGATTTTTCTTTCATTAAAATTTTGTATAGTATGATGAGAATGATATTGACAGCAAATTATGTTGGTAAACCCATTTCTGCTACTGCCATTTTCGTGGGAAATAGCAAATTCCTTTTTGTACTGTTATCATTTTTGTTCTTAAACATTTTACACGTGAATCAACCAGTTGCTCCAAGCCCACTTCTGCTGCTGCCGTTTTTGAAGGAAATAGCATTCTCTCTTACACATTCAGGTATGTTTTTTGTTCTCAAAATATTTCTACTCCTTCCCTTAATTACCCCAGGGGAAGGCCGAGGTAAGAACCCCCTAGAACGAAAAGAATGCATCACTCACCCTCCCTTACAAACTGGGGTTTCGCAGGTCACGAAACTCCAGTTTGTAAGGGAGGGTAAGGGCGTTGGCTGGGTGACACCCGTCGCGCAGAGAGGCATCTCTCGTCGTGGCCCACGTGGTTTTTCCACTGAAGGAGTTGAGGGATAACAATATCGGCAATGTAGAGCTTGACCCGCCCCTCTCGAATGCAGTTCCCCACCCCCCGGTAGCGGAGACATTCAAACTGTTCCGGGCTGACGCAAAAGGCACCCACCCCCACAAATATTAGTCCTGCCTCTCAGCCCCAAGATATTTGGGAAGGATAATAATTCACCTTAGCTATGCAATAACAGCAAAATCCCATTCTGGTTCATCATTTTGTCGCTATTGCATAGCTAACTTGTAGTTAGTGTATTGCTGATTTTAATGCCATGCTAAGCCATATGAATGGATTATTTGAGTTTGAAAAGACCACAGTTTGGATTTTGGAGACCGAAAATCAAAACTTTGGCTTTGGGGAATTTAGGTTGTGTGATTGAATTGCAGTCATTGTTAGTTTGCTTACGTTTCTCTAATATTCTATGTAAATGCAATTATTTATGTGGAATGGTGGAGTAGATGATCTTAGTTTGAGTTTAGTAAGGATACATATTGAGTCGATATGCTTCGGATAGATATTGAGTGGATATGCTTCGAGGAAATAACTTTTATTGCATACTTGACTATCGAGAAGAAGTTGTTTCCACTGTGAGCTATCTAAAATGTTATTGATGGCGGCCGATACTTTGTGGAATTCCATTGTAGGAAAAGGATAAAACACTTAGCACTATTCCACTGGAGATTTTTTGATTTATTGAGTTGACATGTTTCACTTTTCTATTGGCATTGTAGGAAAAGAATAAAATACTTTGCACTATTCCACTGGAGAAATTTGATTTAGAAAGTCGACACATTTCACTGACAGTCTTGATGATGCTGCAGTGCAGTGAAACATGTCGACTCAATAAATCAAATTTCTCCATTGGTATCGTGCAAAGTATTTTATCCTTTTCCTATCTGAAATGTAATGAATATATAATGAATGTGCCAGACAATCCTAGTGAAATAACTTGTATGAAGGGTATTAAAAATATTTAGAAGTTCTATAAATCCAATAAGATTTCATAATGGAATTGCAGAAAATATCGCCATTACTCTCTCCTACTTTTTCGTTTCATGAATTATTAGTCATAAATTCAAGCTCTCTTATAATTCTAACTCGGATGACAACTTCAAAAATGGGCATTGAAAACTTTTAAACACGTTCAATGTAATCGTTCGATGTTTCATTTTATTATGCTGGAGGATTCAATATGGTATAAACATAACCAGTAAAAAAAATTCTTCAACTATGAGCGCGGGAGCAATATTTGGCTTATATTAATAATTACTGGATATGAATAATCCCAAAAGGTCAGTTTCTTTGGCACACACGTGCATAAAACATTGGTAATTGAATAATACTCCTAAACTTTTGCTGTAAATATTGTGCCAATGTTGAGGCAGCGGCATATGTAAATTTATGGAAACATTTACGACATAAGTATTTATTTAGGCACTTTAATACATGCAATATTCATGAGGCTCATTTCACTTCTGTTAGCTAACTGTATACCTTAAGCAATAATGCCAAACCAAGGGAATGTCAATATCAAAACACTTAATTGGTAAAAAGAACATTGAGTTTACAGCACTGTAACATGGACCTTCTTGTTTTGATGTGACATGCATAGACTAGGCATGGTTGATTTCTAAATATCTTCACAAAATAACTCAATTGACACACTTAAGTTTACCTTTCATTTGCTAAATTAATCATGGACCTTCTTGTTTTGATGTGATACTCATTGGCTTTTAACATTCACCTGGATGATATCTAAATATCTTCACTAAACAACTTCAATTGATACACATAACTTTACCTTTCATTTTATGCAAAACACTACGTTTATAAAAGTGGTTCAAAAGCTATAAACTGCCGAAAAGACAGTGTCAAACAACTCACCAGCTCTCTAAGGCAGGTCATGGAGCGATGAAGGCTGAAGGAAAAGTGAGCCTGTGAAAATTTGTGGGAATTCCCTGCCAGTGCGAGTAGAAGGGGTTGCAAGGCTGGAGCCAGGGCTCAAGTATCCTGATCTCCAAGTGTCTTACACCTTGGTTATTCCATGCCAAGTGGTCTAGGGCTCCCCGCTCGACCATCTTGGATTTTAACAAAATTTTGTGTGGATAGTTGTCAATACCTTTAATAAAAATGCATTAATTTTTAGGTTCGTTAGTGAAATAATTTTGGAGATATAGCCGCTTGTGTGACCCCATGTCACGACCACCTGCGACATGACTGTGAAATATTCGTAACTTTGAGACATGGTATCTCTGTAGTCTTTTTGCCAAAACAAATGGTACATACCTATCATTGTACAACTTTTAGTGCTCTGTTAAATGAAAATGATTATAGCATTTTCTCAAAGCGTACTGAGTAGATAAAATGCAGCAAAGTCGGCTTCAGAAATCAGTTCTTAAAAATTTCAAACTTTAGCGTGCTCTGTCTCTTTCAAGAATTGTTCAATGGATATCAAATACCTTTTACAATATTTACATGTTAGTGAGTTTTTGATAGCGGACCCAGTAAACACAAAATGCTGTAGATGCGCATCTGATGCGCTGCGCGGTAGCGCTGCAGCTATCACGAAGGCGCTTCTGCAGCGCGCCTAGCACTCCTAAACTTCCCTTTTTTGAATGTCGAATGCGCTGCTAACGGGTGTCAGGAGCGCTGCACAAGCGCGTCAAGAGCACTGCACAAGCGTGTCATGATCGCTTCAACCTGCAAAAATTAGTTTACTCAAGGATTGAAGGTAGAGGGTGTCTCCGGACTGCAGAGACTCAACTTCATTTTCGCATTTACCTACGGACAACCTTACATCTATCTACGTTAAGCCTATCACGCAACTACCTACGCAATTTCCAACTCTCAACTGATAGATGTGTTTCTTGAAAGTTGTATATATACGGCCATTCCCGTGCGTAAATGTGTTTGCGAGAACTAACTTTTAAATATCAATGCCGTGATAGTTTATGGAAGCGTACCATCCAATCACGATATCAGTTTTCAGGCCTTAGTTAATTGAAACCTATGTTGCCACATAAAATGAAAATAAAGCCAATTTTAATAAGAATAAACAAGATGTTTTCCAAATGCACACGTTTGTTTACATTTCAATGAAGAGGTAACTTAACTCGCGCAAATGTTACGAACGTGAATATGCATGTATACGGGTCAATCCATTAATAGTTAGTCCAGAGGTGGTTGCTTGATAATTTTTAATATTTTTTTATATTTTTACCATACAAACTACCATTTATTGTGAATACAAATATGTCATTAATTTAATTTTTTTTATTTTATTTTCCTGATAGTGGCCATTTTTATGCTAGCGAAACACCAATTTTAGGCGATTTCAGTGTTCTGCAGGAAAGCAAATATCTCCAATTCTGTGTATCCTAGAACAATCGAACAAAAACCAATCGATTCAGTAAATAATGAACTTAAATACAGGTTAGGTGATATATCGACCTAAAATTAAGTCTCGGGTCCAAATATTGCTTCAAAGTTTTCATCACTTAACTAAAAAAATCAATTTTTACAATTTTTTTACATAGGAAGGCAAGATACTTAATGTTTGTAATTTTTTTATTTGAAAGGTATAAAGCCATGCTTTAAGTTTGCAGAATTTTAAGCTGTGGACTTCAGTGGTTTTTTTATTAAATATTTTTAAAGTTCTTGATTTTTCAAATTTTCCCAAGTTTAATGCCCATTATCTTTGTTGGGCATAAAAATAAAAATTTGAAATTTGGCCCATTTACAGTCCTTTATATGAGGAATAACCAGTAAAAATTTTGTTTAGTGGACTCAACTATTTATAAAGATATTAAACATTGAAAAGTACCAAAATATCGACGAAGTCAACATCAACACGGCACCATTTAGTACCCTCTTAAGTAATGCTTGATGCCTTTAAAATCATTATCATAACTCATTAATCAGTTTTTCACCTCATTTTACAAGTTATTCATTATAAAGTAAACATTTGGTATAGTAAACTTAAGCTAAAATGTAAATGCAGGCATTAGAATACAAAGAATATTTGGGAATTCAAAGAAACTTACCCATATATTAAAATTGGTCATTCCATAACTATATACCAAATGTTTACTTTATAATGAATACCATACAATTGTATGGAAAAATATTAAAAATCACCAAGCAACAAATTTAACTTTTTCTGGACAAATTAATATGGATTGAACCATACTCAATGTTACGAATGTGGAAATGAGAAAACTGATGAATGTACCAATAAAAGCATAACAATAATTTAGTGTACAACGGAAATTAATTACACAAAGCTATCAATGAAGTGTTGTTACTGGCAGAACCCAAGTCTCTCCGATTCGTGTCAAAGCTTTCCCATTTATGCCAAATTTTCGGTCTAAGAATGAACCACAGGCTAAACATGTTACTATATATCAAGAATATATTTCATTAAATAAAGAAACAAAGGATACACATAGTAAATGTTTAAAGAATGAGTATTCATATCTTCCTCTTTCGATTGAGACTTTCACCATCTCCCCTTATTCAAAAGACTACCTGCAGCGCTGTGGCAGTGCGTCCGCAACTTGCGGCTGCTGCACTTCAAACACGAGCAGCGAATGCGCATTAGATGCGTTTCTCTATAATTCGCTCTATGAGAGCGCTGCTGAGATGCTGCTGACACGCTTCACTTGACATGTGCTGCACTTGCAGCGCTGACATCCTTGTGAAGCGCTGCTGCAGCCATGTGTGTTTACTGGGGAGTTTCAAACACTTAGCTTTTTTCGCTAGTTTACAAATCACGTCTAAATTCACGACTTTTGTAAAAAGGTCAAAAATAGGGTGTTTTCAACCCGTTTCTGCAAAAAGGTTAGCGACAAAATTTATGTAGTCATTTGACATTTTACTGACTCGAATTTAGTGTGCATTTCAAAAGAACAAATTGAAGACAGTAAATAATTCCAAGAACAAAGATGGAAAAAAGGCAGAACAATTTATGAAACTAGAGAGCATCACTGATTTATTCCATGCAATTCACACTCAATTTGAGTCAGTAAAGTGTCAAATGACTATATAAATTTCATTGCTAAACCTTTGTCACTCTCCCAAAGTGTCTTTGAAATTACGTAAAATATTCACCGGTTGCTATGTTTACTGTGTCTACGAAGTGAATAGTGAATCGGCATTGTTGTTGAAGTAACGAGTGACCAATAATGATGCATTAATAACATTTATGCACTCTCGAGGTCCTGCTGAATCATTTTATTGGCTCGAAAGAAGATAGTACACCTGCTGGGTTCCGGATCAACACCTCGTCAGCATGCTCCCTGCTCCTTCCGTGACGACATCCGTAAGAAAATTTGAATTTGCTGAGACTGTTGTCTAAACTGATAAGTAAATATAATAAGATGAAAAAACTAATTTAGACAGTTGATCAAACTTGAATCATGACTTTGATAATCATTTCTTGCGAAATTAGATAAATATCTTTAAATTCGGACGTACAACTGCAAAGAGCTTTGAAATCTCAAGGAAGACACCAAATTACAGGCTGGGGAACCTGAACAAGAGATCCACCCGTGGCTGGTATTGCACGGCTATCGGGCGCGACCCCTATGGCGATGGGGTTGCCAGTTCAAGTACTTGGATTGGTAGTGACAATGTCACTATGGACTAATGCAATATAACATCGGTGTGTCAATATAAACCTGTTAAATAACAGGCATGAACGCCGAAGTGGCAAAACTGCCTGTTGATATTTAAGCCATTTCCAGTGGTGATGACTTCTAAATTACATTGTTATGGTGACATTGCGAAAACTAGCGCTCGTAGGATAGAGTTCGTCGTTGCGTGGTGCTGATGAAGGCTGATGGTGTCTCACCCACAGACCTCCTTGCCACACCATGGTGTGTCCGTGTTAGCTAATTAAATACATTTTTCTAGAGGCTTAAAAATATACTCTATCTGATGAGATAGGTTTAACGGCATTTGTAGAAGGTAGTTTTTTGCAAAAATGGGTTGAAATCACCCTATTTTTGACCTTTTTACAAAATTCGTGAATTTAGACGTGATTTGTAAACTAACGAAAAAAGCCAAGTGTTTGAAACTACACTATCAAAAACTCACTAATATGTAAATATTGTAAAAGGTATTTGATATCCATTGAACAATTCTTGAAAGAGACAGAGCACACTAAAATTTGAAATTTTTAAGAACTAATTTCTGAAGCCGACTTTGCTGCATTTTATCTACTCAGTACGCTTTGAGAAAATGCTATAATCATTTTCATTTAACAGAGCACTAAAAGTTGTTCAATGATAGGTACGTATCATTTATTTAGGCAAAAAGGCTACAGAGATACCATGTCTCAAAGTTACGAATATTTCACAGTCATGTCGTAGGTGGTCATGACATGGGGTCATACAAGTGGCTATATCTCCAAAATTATTTCACTAACGAGCCTAAAAATTAATGCATTTTTATTAAAGGTATTGACAACTATCCACACAAAATTTCGTTAAAATCCAAGATGGTCGAGCAGGGCACTTCTCTAAAACCAGACCACTTGACGTGGAATGACCCACCTTGAATTTCTAGCTGGCCTCTATTTTAGTCAAATTCAAAGCCTAAGTTTTTATTCATTCATCCATGGCATCTTCAAAAATAATGAATTTTCCAGTGTAAAAATCTAAGATCACTTTTGATAAATAAAGAGTGTAAACTTAAGTCTACCAATACAACCAGCACGGCAGAACCTGAAAGAAGAATGGACCACCCTAGCATAGTGATTAGAGAAGCGTATAGTACAATGCGTTCACCTACTCTTGCTTTCCTTTCAACAAGAAAGAGGAAAAAAAGAAATGGAATCTCTTGCCTTAGTGATTTCATGCTGCTTACGAAAAAGTCATTTTGTTGCGTACAATTGTGGGATGACCTCTTATGTTATTTCTCATAAAATACTAAAAAAACAGCTAGTTATTCATAAAAACACTCAATGTGAGAATAGTGGAAAGATATTTCCATTGCATGGTAATCTGAATGCATGTAAATCAAGGAAAAATGACTAATGCATTTCATTATCAGTTATCCTTGGTAAGTCTCGGTATCTGCCATAGATATACATATTTGTTATTTCTTGATTTCCCAAGGAGCAAGTAAATTCACGTCCAACCTGGAAAAGCATGCCCAAAAGATACACAAAATAAAGTTTCTTGATACTAGCCCATTAGTATCTCCTAAGAAACTGAAAACTTTTCTAAATATGATGAAAATGAGTCTAAATAAACTGAGTTAAGATCAACAACATATTAAAATTGGACAAAGATAAGCAATCATTCTCAAATGATTTTTCAGAAATACGGGCATAATATAAGTTTCATGTATGTAGTGTCATATTTTATGTTTTTGTAGTTGTAAAAAGGTAGAGTTAACTTGATATTTATTCTGGCTATGCATGATAATGAATCCAATAATCTAATCTTTCCACAAAAAATTGAGCAAAGAAGTTTTAATTCAGTATAATTACTAGGAACTGGAACGAAAATCCAAACCGGAACGGCAAAAAGTGTCAGTGGTAATGAAATAACCTTATTTGTCCTCTGCTAATCGTTAATCCAGTAAAGATTGCCATTATGTTTACCAGATGCAAGCAAAGGCATTTTTTTTACTAGAGATGCTTTCAAAATGCATTGGAGGGAATAGAGTAAGTCCTCGACTTACGCGGTTACATAATTCGTCCCAAAATTTTCCACGTAAGTCGAAACACAACAACTTACCTATCCATTTTTGAACCATTAGCTATTTTAAATTGCTTTTACTGCAATTGGCAGCAATCGGTGACGATTAAAGAAAACGCCATCTTTTGAAAGGCCATTCATAATACGACAATTCTGAGAGCCGAGCCGAAATTTCTGAGAGTTACACAAATTCAATCTTTATTTCACTGGATATTTAAATCTAAAATAATTACAATTACGTAAAACGTAAATAAATTGAAAATATGTTAACACTATCATACTCATGTGATTGCCTGTTCATAATTGGCAAAAGTTCTTAATAAATATGTTACGTAAATACATAAAAATAAAGTTTTAAATATATGTATATATAAAAGTGCTTAGTAATATACTCTTTAATTTGACTTTTATCAAGTACAATTGTTCTAACTGTTGACTCATTAATCCCATAAGAATGTGCAATTTCAACCAACATTTTTTACCTTTGTCATGTCTCTTAATAATTTCCAGTTTCGTTTCCAAACTTATAGCCTGCCTTTTCTTTTTGCCAATTGTAGATATCTCACCTCTCTTTATGTTTCTCAGCCATTATGAGGGTTCACATCCAAAACAAACACATAAGACGATTTTAATGATTTTATGAGAAAGCTTTCTCGAACTTGATAAATTACGATCCCAATGATCAAATCACAACGGAAACACAAGTTCGTCTGCCTGCTGCACGAACGTGTTCTTTTTTTGCTGTGATGGACAACAGGTATCATCTTTGGAATAGATAATTAACTACACGTCGACTTACGTGGGAAGGTCAAACTACGCCGAAAAAAGACGTTGTTGCCTGCCGGCAACAGGATCACATTTTCTTCACATTTCTTTCGCCAGGACAGATATACGGTGACAGCTAGTAAAAGGTCAACACACATAGATTCTTATGGAGCCGGCCATGTTTGCAACCAGCAACAGATTTGAAAGTGGTGCATGTAGGAATTATGGCGCTACACGACCATTAGCCGACGTAGCCTCCTCATACCGAGGACTGGCGGACGTGTCGCCGCTTATAGCACCATGGTAGTAGAGTGGGCATTCCGAACGGCATCAACTCTTGCGCGCCTGACAATGAGTCGTGGGTCATCACCCGGTGATCTGACGTGGCAACAGGAACGCGGAGATAATGCAAGCATGTCACCGGCCTAACTGAAAATCCTCGTAACTCCGGATCCGTGTAACTTGTATCCGCATAAGTCGAGGACTTACTGTAAATAACTGGATTCTTTCATTGAAAACTATCTAAGATCATGCCTTGAAAATTGTTTGTTTTAATTGTTGAGTACCCATTCATCATCTCCCAACTTTTTCTCTCGGTTACCACTATTGGCAATAGCTCTTAATTGGTCAAGTAGTACCATCACTTTTATCCTGGACACCATTGTAAATGTATCGTTGGGTTTAGCTTCCTACTTTAGCCCGAGCCCTTATGGCACACCATCCTGAATGCACATCATCCTCTTTGCCTCACTTCCACACCTCATTTTTTCCCTCTTCAACTTTTCAGGCAGGCTACCGAAGGAAAACCTGTATTCTGCTGGGGATAGCAGCCGTAGTGGTGATAATTTTAGTCACAATTTTGGCTGTAAAACTAGGATGATGATGAAGATGATCCTTGCATGGAATCAAGACATCTTTATTGTAAAGGAGAATTTATACAGAATATCTTCCATATGAGCAAAACTGTTGAATCAAATGATACTATTTTTTATAACTCCAGTTTCCAGTTGGTATCTTTTTCTAAGTTCTCTACACGTAGCCTGTTGTTCATGAATGTAAGTAGTTTAGTGGAGAAATCTTCATCCACTAGCATTAAGTTCTCAGATATTAGGCTCGTTTTTAATCTGCAGTGTGTTAATAGGAAAAAAAACTCTCCGATGCCTTGTGATGGTAAAAATGAAACAAATGTTAATTTGTCTATTCGTTTCATGAGAATAAACATGTGTAGCAGCTTCAGGGTGGATATGATGGAAGTTGTCAATGTGCATGATGAATGAAGGGCTTGGTAAAATTGTATATGAGTACTTAGTGTTTCATTCATCACAAGTATCCTAAACAGATATTGCAGTCTGTGCTTTTCTGCTAGTTGCATGTGGTAGTATTGCTATCATCATTTTTCTGTGTTCATCCTGCCCCAATTTCAGTAAAAAAACTGTCATGCCTAGTTTGGTGCCGAAGGCATGTTCCGAAGAGTCCTTTGAGCATTCCAAATTTGCTGGTACACCATTTTATATGCAAGAGAATTATTGTCGCTTTTCCAAATGTTACAAACTTTCAGTTGTAAAAGCTAAACTACAGGCAGTCCCCAAGTTACGTAATAAATGCGTTCTGACACTAGCGGCGTAAGCTGAAATTTACGTTAAGTCGAAATGTATGGAAGCCGAAAAAAAGGAATCGAAAATTACTCCGATACAGAGTCCATGTTCTCAAAATTACAGTCTATTTGGAGAAATACGGGGAGTAATTTTGGGCCAAACTTCATTCAGTTCACTGCAAAATTCAAGAACTCTTTAAAGTTGGTTACCTATATTGTGAAATTCATAGGTCGATATTAAACTTTCGCTTGCTAGTGATTCTTTTGTTTATGAAGTTCCCTTCATGTATCTCTTTGGTATCTACTGTCGGCGCAGAAAGTATGCGACCCTGAGTTTGAGACTTAATACCTCTAAAACGTCAAGGCCAATTTTTATAACATTGGCATCAACATATAGCTTGTTTCAATCCACGTTAAGCGATTGCAAGAAAACTTTTTAAAAAGTTTAATAAGAGTTCGTTTCTTGGCATAAAAGGAAAGCAGAGCCCATTTTTTGGCCTGCGAGAAGCAATGTCCAACTTTCGGGGATTACTATGCAAATACCGTTGATTCAATGGCAGTAAAACTTAAAAACCTTATTTCTCAATCTTGTGAGAGTGCTTTTGTTAAATTTGAAAGCTCTAACTTTATATTTTTAAATGTTGACTTTATTTTTGCCGAACGACTTTATCTCCGTTCTCATGTCACGTAGAGATATTTGCGTAACACTAGTGTCTTTTTCATGAGTTCCGCATTACGATTCACGTGCGATATATATATATATATATATATATATATATATATATATATATATATATATATATATATATATATGCATAAAAACTTCGTCATAAGGGCGACTAAAAGGAAAAAATGCATAAAAAAAGAACACACACGGGTTTTGAATATTTCGCTGGATCGCCGCCACCTTCTTCAGCAAGAGGTAAAGGAAGAATGCAATATTATTATATATATATCCGGCGCGACATCGGAAGGTCCATGGTTCGATTCCCTGTCTAGTCGAATTTTTTTCACTGTGAATCGGCCATCATACCATCTTCATATCACCATTGCATTGTGAAATTTTATGTGTTTCTTATCCTCTTTCTTTCACCATCTGTCTGAACGAAATATTATACATATATATATATATATATATATTTATACACATTAAAGTAAAGGTTTACTTTATGGAGGTTTTTATTTACATCACGATTTTGTCTGCCTTCAGCCTGCGTTGAGCGGCGGAGGGGGACTCTCGGAGCTTACTTTCCCTTCCGTTTACTCATGCGGTGTTGCCAGTGGTTGTATAAAGTAAATGTTTACCTTAATGTATTTATATATATGTGAATCATAATGCAGAAATTGCGACAAAGCCAACTCAAATCTCTCTATATGTAGTGAGAATGGAGATAAGTTGTTCCGCAAAAATAAAGTCAACATTTAAACAAATAAAGTTAGAGCTTTTACATTTAACAAAAGCACTAACAGAAGATTAAGAAATAAGGTGTTTAAGTTTTACTGCCATCGAATCAATGGTATTTGCATAGTAATCCCCGAATGTTGGACATTGCTTCTCGCGGGCCAAAAAATGGGCTCTTGTTTTCGTTTTCTCCCAAGAAATGAACTCTTATTAAAATTTTAAAAACGTTTTCTTTTAATTGCTGAACATGGAATAAAACAAGCTAAATGTTGATGTCAATTTCATAAAAATTGATCCAGCCATTTTACAGATATTAAGACTCAAACTCAGAGTCGCATACTTTCTGTGCCGACAGTAGTAAGCCTTTGCTGTGTGTAATTCCTTGCTTCAAGTTGAGAGTGATTTTGAGTTTCTCACTAATACTTTGTTATAAATCACTAAATCACGAACTTCAAGTCATTTATCTCGTAACAAATTATAACGTTAATAATGTTTACATGTTTCCTTATTTAATATTAACCAAAATTTTTAAATGGTCTGAAAGTTGCACCTCATACATTTCTTATCAAAATGCATTTTATCATAACGACGAATTAAACAACTGCACCTGTGTGCAAAAGCACGGTATCTTACTGCTACTTTACGACTGCTTACCAGGCCAATTTACCGGTCTTAACCCTCTCTGATTAGCCAGCTCTTACTAACATTACGGCACATGCACTCCTTGAAAGTAGGCAACCGTCCTTCCAAATCCATAACTTTCGTAATTCTAGTCTTTTTTTGGTAAGGTTGCCACTTGCGTAAGTGTGGGTTTACGTAAGTCGAGGCTTGCATAACATGGGGACTGCCTGTACTTTTTTTTGCTATGTACACACTTTTCATCAATGTGTACCAAATTAATTTTGAGTTGTAAAGTTAATTATGCTTCTTTGTGTGATATTTAGTGGGAGTTGCCAGTGTCCTTTACCAGCAGTACTTAATACATAATGAATGACCAAGATTAAATTTTCTATTCCATTATAATGAATGATTACTTACATGTGGAATGCCTAACGCATTGTCATAGTGACCTAAGAAGAAATACCTTTACATTTCACTTGTATGTTCAAAGTGTGAAAAGCTTGATGATGGAATAATTTAATTCGAAAGTGTCAGTTTGGAGAACTTGAGTGGTTGATTTGCAGCAACAAACCTCAAAATTAAACAAAAATGAATTCCTAATTATGATGTGGAGATTGGTGACAACGCAAAGAGCATATCATGCATGATCATACATGTGTGAAAAAAAATTCTGTTTTTTTTGTTGGTAACCCATTGCGTTAACACAACGCCGATCAACGAAGACGACCCAGATGTGCAGTTTGGATATTGTGAATGATGGAAATGCTAGAAAAGGGTGAAAGATGTTGGAAATAGCAAGGAAGTTCTCTTACTGTGGCACACTGGGTTGGTCAAGTGAGGATAACTTTTTATAGGACTGTGATAGCATATTCTTGTGGAGCATGGGGAGGAACTGGGACCGACAATTTTAGCTCAAGGGATTAATTCTTGCTCTGCGGTAATAGCACCAATCAAGGCATGACTCAGCTGGAAATTGTTTGTATGTATAAATAATGTAAATATAGTCTAAGTGTAGATGTGACCTGCTGCATAAGTGTAAATATAATTTTCTCTCGATGGATGCAATGAGGTTTAAATACTGTAATGTGCCTAATGTTTTGACCACTGAAGCATTGAGGTTGGGGAAACAAGTGATTAAGTTGGTCACCTCTTCAATACTGTATGTGCATTGAGCAGAAAATTTCCCCTGGAGATCATCATTGGAAAGATTTTATGCAGGCTTCCTATGGAGGCCTAAAATCACCTCTGTAAAATAAAAGGATTTTTAGGTGGGGCCTTTCATATTGTTAATGATAGTTTGTTTGTAGTGGCATGGCCAGCAATATGCATTGTTTAAATGCTTGTACATTTAAGTACCACCTGGTACGTTGTTCTGATTCAGTGGCAAATGGGGCTACATTTCTCTTATTTGCAGTTGCTCTTATAATCTGATTTTGTAGTTGTATAAATAAGCATTGAATATTTTAAATGAAAAATTTCCACATTAATTTAAAAAATTATATTTTACAGCTAACCATACATATGGTCATAAGATGATAATTCAATACTTACATTTTAGTACATAATTTTATATATATATATATATAAATCCGAGGTAGTGCTTGTTTCATAGTTAAGGTGAATTCCAAAATTCATTGCCAGTGCTGACAAAGCATTTGGTAATCAACTGAGAGTGCCAAGAGGTTAACAATGATGTCGTTAAACTGACAATGTTTCCTCCCGTGAATTGTACTGCCACTACTTTACACCCAAAGCAGAAAGAGTGTCAGTAAAGCTGTACACACTGCAGTCTTTGTAATGAATAGAAGGAAACTTTAAATCAACAGGATAAATAAATAAAATATGAATAGCTGGGACCTATTGATTCGAACATATTATGGTTTACGTAAAATGAAATTTTTATGGATGACATATAATAAAGGGGGATGGGTTGAATACTGGTCGATGTCGGTGAGCATTGTTTTTAACTTTGTTAATCAAGTATGTTACCAAAACAGTGCAATTTCTCTTTGCCTTGAGCACTTGCATAGCCATGAGAAGTACTATTGAGCATATACTTTCATCTCATTAGAAAAGATTATTAAGCAAGAAGATTAGCAACAAGAAGTATTTGCAGTAAAAATTAGCAATGGTATTAAGAATTAAATTCTATGTATACCTTCCGCTGCCACCAACTGTTCTGTGATGGCATGCTTCTGCTTTGTTGACAGCTGCACTGGCAGTACTGAACGTGAATTTCGGAATGCCCCATTTTTTTATAATGGTTGCTGGAAACCATTCTGTTGATGTATGTACAATGTAAAAATTCTTATAAAATGTTATGTATGTGTTTATATATACATATATATTTATATATAATTTCTTATAATAAAATATTATTTTTGTAACTGGCACAATTATTTATGGATACATAAGACCAGAGGGTAAATTTTTTCTCTGTTAAATTAATGCTGTTATGGTTTTACTTTTCACATGCATGTCTGCAGCAACTATCATAGCAATAGCAATAATAGTGTGGCACTGCATGCATTATAAAACATGAATAGCTGCTTCTTTGAACAATTCTGGAATGATACCCGAACTTTCCAATGCCATTAGCACAAGAAAATCTCTTTAAAAAGATTTTTTAATTAGACACCATCGGTGATTTGTACTTCCTTTCATAGCACTGATGAGAGTCTACACACAGTTCCATAGCGCACACGTGATGAGGAATCTACAAGTGAAATCATTCATCACACGTCATCTCACCCATGTTCTGACATAATGGCTGTCAAGTTGAAGTAGTTGTTACTGACTCATCAACTATAAGAATTAACTTACCATTTTGGTCCGAGGTCACATCACATTAAATACTTGACAAGTTATATCACGTGCCCTACCGTCATTTTTCTAAGTTGTGCTTAGCATAGTGTTTTATATTTGCAATGAGCAGCGGGATTATATCAAGTAGGGACAAAACACAGATTTAAGGGTCTTGGCCTCCTGACTCCATTCTGTTGGCCTAGCTGGCTATCAGTTCCTCTTCCTCCTTTACTTGGGCTTAAACGACGGCCCCGATGAGGGTACTCGCCCACTGGCACTAATGATGCCAGCTGTGAGACCAGAGCCGGAGGCATTGCGTGATCGTATTCTTGCCTGCAGTGTCACCAGCAGGGCAGAGAGAACGTCATGGTTGTGCAGGCGCTTCCCAAACAGAAGGCGTTTGACCGAGTCATCATATGTAAGCAAGGCAACCATATTTTGCAGAAGAAATCCTTGGCAGTATTCCAGTAATCGAGTTGCATTATATACCTGCAACATAAATCCAAGTCATTGAGGATAAAAGTTGGGAAAAGTATTACGAATTAAGTTAATATTATTCAAATATTACCCAATCAGAAAAAAATTGCAATATTAATAGTCCCAACACATTGAGTTGGAAATAGATAAGCAGGAAGCATTTCAAATATTTTAACCAGCTTGAATGATTGAGATGTTTCTGTAAACAATTTGAAGTACGGTATGTGAATAAGAATACTTCCATCCTTTATTAATCCATCTTAGGGGAATCATCAAGATTACTAGTAATGCTTAGCAAGCAAATATTTTACCACTAGTCCATTCACTACTCAGTAGGCCCTTTGTTATTTTGTTCATCAGCAAAAGAATTTGCCACCATTCTAATGTATCTGAGTGCTAGCAAAGATGGTAAACACTGTGTTTACTATTCCTGTATTTCAGCCCAATTTATAACATGCAATATGGAATGAAGCATAAATTGAGAATCCTGACATAACCATGGAGATAAAATTTTATTAAATTCCTTCAACAAATCTATGTGTCACATGCTGAGCTCTGCGAAATGGCCATTTTTTTATATCAGTATGCCAGCCAGTCACATTTCATTGCCTCTGCAACCAACTTGACCAGGGAAATGTTGAAATGCTCTCAACCCACTAGAGCACTTGAGAAAGTGTAGCTGGACTCATTGGACATTCTACCAAGTGCATTCATACTTGGCTGGCCACAGGAGCAGTCACATGAGAGCTGAGTTGGTACAGTCCATTCACGTTAACCTGGCCAATGACAACTCATGAGAGGGGACATAAGTGGAGTAGAGGGGGAACATTGGAGGGGTATCTGCCCGCCATACGTCATGCTCAGTTAGCAATTTTGGTTCGGACTAGTCCAAGTTCTTACAATTTTGCCCATCAAGGGGTAGGGTTTTCAAGCCTCACGTGGTTTACCTCTTCTCTGACAGTGTTCTTGCCTTGGCTGACCTGGACAACGTGCAGGTGTTAACAAGTCAGCCCATTTGACTTCAGATTTGAAGGTGAACCGTTCTCCTATACTTTCCCCCTCCCTTTCCACCACGGGAAAACTTCGCGCATGGCTCCCCTCTCAGTAAGCCCTGCTTCCCCTATTTTCTGAGTTTGACTAGGCCCACATGCGCAGTAGACTACTGAGTGTCGGCCAGGTTAACGCGAATGGACTGTACACTAAGTTTATGATCATGGATTTGCTAAGTTAAAAACTATTACATTTTCTGTTCCCCAAGGAGAAGTTCAGCACAATTGAACAATAATGCACTTGTAAGCATTTGAACATATCATTCATGCCCTAATAATTAGATACAGTAGAAACTCGAAAATACGAACTTCGAAATTACGAAATTTTGATTTTACGAAGCAAAATCTTCGGTCCCGACCAAAAGGGTATCTAAGTGTATGTAACAGTACGTGATATTACGAAATAACGAAGTTTTAAAATTACGAACCTCGGATCTTGGTCCCGACGTGAAAAAGTTACTCGTTTATACGAATAGTGATGGATCACAGTAACGTTTCGGCGCTCCTTTTCAGAGTTAAACATCTAATTAATGATCATCGCCGAATACATTATGCACTGAATGTATTACCTGAACGATATCTCATTTTTCAATGCTTCAATAGTAAAGGTGTGGTTTCGCTGGGGCGTCTGGCGTCCGTCCAGCAGTCGGAAGTCACTGAGGTTTCTCATCCAATGTATAGTAAGTCCTCTACATACGAACGAGATGCGTTCCGAGAACTTGTTCGTAAGTTGAAAAACGTTAGCCAGGCATCGAAAATTGTAGTTACTGTATTTCCTGGCCCATAAGACGCAATTGTTTGCTCCAAAATGTGCTCTTAAATTGTTCGTTCATCCTCTAAGTCACAAGCTGATTCGTCGGGAAAATACTATTTAGGGATGGTCAGATCGGATCTAAAGATCCGCGGGTATTACGTTTCTCCGGATACTGAAATCGGATCCTAATTCATTTTTAAAAAATCGGATCTGGATCAGATAAAAAAATTCACACTGGGGAGTGGATACCATTAAAATCGCACTAAATAACGGTCATCCTGTGTTGCAGCCGATGTAGGAACTAGTTGGAACCATGGAAGTAGGCTGCTGTCGAAAGGATGTCTATACGATGTCCTCGAAAGAATATCCCAACTAGTGGAAACCACCTGAGAAGTCAGGGCTGGTATGCGATGAGTGAAAGGTGATACGTTTGGTTTGCGTTCATAGCTGATAAGGAACTCCCAACGGGTCACCCCCCCCCCCCCCACCCAACTTTTGGAAGCCACCAGTGAAGTTAGGGCATGGGAAAGCGATGAGTGAAATGTGATACTTATGACGAAATGTGATGCGGACTCAAGAAAAAATATCACTTTACTCCGACCCCCTAACTATGAGTGCCGAGCCGAGGGTGGGGGAGAGAGAGAGAGGTGGAGGGGAGAGCAAGAGGCAGGCCAAGGACGCGTAGCCGTTCGCGTGACTGCCGGAAGCGCCAATGCTCGGCACGAATGCCTCTGGAAAAAAGTGCTGAACATATTTGCATTACACGACTACAGTAATTGTATTAAACTTGCGTACTGACTTGAGGAGTATCCGCATTGAAAGATGAACGATGCAGCTAGAACTTATATCAAAGCTCATTTTCGTATCACTTCTCATAGCCGAGTAGCTTTTCCGCGAAATGATCGATTTTAGGCAAGTTAACTAAATTTTCTCTGATGTGGTTGATATAAAGTACGCACAAGTATGTATCAAGCCCTATGAAACAAGTTCTAGCAACATCCTTCCTGCGCAAAACGGTGAAAACAGAATTTCTTTATCTATTAGCATGGCGATGTAAAAGTCAACGGTCTAAAAATGGATTTCCTGGCGTGGTATCCACTTCCAAAAGTGAATGATGCTTCCTCTTAAAGGAAGTAAAAACAGATTTGAGTTCCAATTCTCTCTTCGCATGCGTCGATGCACTACGTTATTTATCCCATTGATGTGACGATGCGTTTCAAAGCTCCATAAACATACATAACATACTTTCAGGTTGTGGTTGTGGTTGTTAAAACATACTTTCAGGTTGTGGAAAAATCATGAAGGAGTGCGAAGTCAACCTCACAGCTACAACCGGGATAGGTTACAATTTGAATCGACCGAATGAATGCCACCTGGGTAAAAGCGAAACTGGGTGAGGGTAGATAATAACAGATAAGGTGAAGGAGTGATCCTCTCGGGTTACCCCCTTCTCTTTCTCGCTGAAGGAGTCCCTCGCAGATGGATGTCGTCGCGCCTAGGAATAAGGAACGAAGAACTTTTTTCTTGAAGGGTCTTCTGGAAAAACCGGTTTAGACGCGCCAATTGTTCAGATCCGACTGAGGTATTACCCTAAAATCTGACAGCTTTAATGTTTCCAGCTGAGTGATTGAGAGGGATAGCTGGATGGAAAGACTGCTCGTCAGGCAATTTCCAAATACCCTGGAAAGGATATTTTACCATTCATCACGATAACCCGAATCGAGCCTCGTATTGCCGGTAATAATCATTTGTCATCACAAAACGAATGAGTTAACGGAATAATGCATCGATTTGATGCGAAGGTAGCTTGACATACGGAAGTCGATTTCCATTGAAACGCGGCTTTCGTCTTACTTCCGAACCATCCGTAAAAATTTATGACGCCAGTAAACAATAAACATTGCAAATTGATATATCCATATAATATTGTTAAAATTCGTCACGGAAAAGAGGGGTAGTACCAATCCGCGAGTTGCTGCACACCGCACCGCCAGCTGCAACGGCAAAATAACTTATCCGGTGGCGCCAAATTTGAAATTCCCGAAAATAGGAATAATAAAACTCAGACAAATAAGTTGTGTTCAACTGACAATGAGTGCACCCTGTGGGCATGAATACACATTTAAATATACTTACATGAATTATAACTTCGTAAATCATGCAAGTACATCGCGAGAGTACATATTAATCTAAGGAAACAAAAAAAGAGCTTCATCGCGATGTTTTTGAAAGATACTCGTTCATACGAAATTTGATATTACGAAGTGCCGATTTTTCCGGTCCCGTCAACTTCGTAATTTCGAGTTTCTACTGTATAACACAGTTTGACAGTAGTTTTGATTGTAGAATTTGTTGTGCTGGGTTCTGGGCAAAGATGTGCTCTTTCTCTATTGAGAAAGTTGTATTTCTTCAGCCATTCTATATAACTTTTTAAGTTTTTACCTAATAGGGGTAAGAGTTTATTAATGTGTGCCTCCAGAGTTCTTCCCCTCCCTCCCCGCCGCCCAAGGGCCACTTCGATGAGCTTCTATTATTATTATCGACTCAAGAAAAACTGCTATAGAATTCAGTATGGCTCTCAAAGACATGCTGTGGCTTTGAGGTAGAGTAATAGCAGTGATTCAAATCCACATCAGCTTATTAATATAGATAGTTTTAAAAATTGAAATCAAGAATTTTACCAGAAGATGATTTTCATTGTCACTGGACCATTGATACAGCACAGGAGTTTGTGAATGCATAAAAGTCTTAAGAGTTAAAAAGTACACTGCATGAAATGAACTACATAGGCCCTCTCCTGCCATGTGTGCCTTACCCTGCTGAGTTGGGTATAGCATTTTATTTGTAAGAAAATACATACCGAAAGATGGCACTGACCTCCTCCTAAACTTTAAATCTCGAAATTTTTTGCTTCTGCAGCTAAGGGGTTGTGCATAAACTACGTTACCCTTATCGGTAGAGATCCGTGAAAGTGATTTCATTTTTTGCTATATCTCGTTTTAAAACTATGAGACTTTGGTGTTATAGAATATCTTGGTGGTGTTATTATAATTTAACAATTTTTTGCACATTTTTGGTGTTTTATTATTTTATGGTACACGTTTTGTGATTAGATGCACTTGAAGGATTTTGCATAACTTATTTAATAAAATTTTGATTGTACTAAATTTCTGATAAAACCAAATTAAGTAAATGGTTAAAGTTGTGTAAATATTATAGAATGAGCAAGAAGAGGTGCCAAGAGAAGGTAGGTGGCAAGTAGTTGCAACAAAATCGTTTAGTATTGATTACAGCTGTCGCTAATCGCAGTCGATCAAGAAAGGCAGTGAAAAAAGCACGCATAAACTAAACACAATCGGAAACAACGAAACTTGAATCCGCTGTTCCGTGGCAGTGTTATTTTTGTTAACTTTCTTTCAGCACATTATTGATTCAAAACATCTAATTCTTCATGGAGAGAAAGCATGTTGTTCTAGATATTTATGAGAATTTTAGGATTGATAAATGGGAATCAAAGAGAGAGTCCATGGTTAATTTTACGACGAATTCCGGTGGAAGCATCACGTCGAGGGGGGAATGGCAGCGCTGGAGGCGCTAAGATACAGACGGCACCATTCCGGTAATCGGAGCTCACCACAACCGGTCTTTTAACATATTCACAAAGTAGTGCATTGCGGGAGATTATAGAATTAGTGTGTGAGGTGTTGTTTGTGTCGAACTTCATTATTAAAATTTGAGTAAATTTTTCTTTTGTTAAACCTAAGGAAGGGATGGGGATCACAATATAGTTCAATGCACGATATATATTACGCGAATGCGATATGTGTGCGAAAAAGCAAGTTATCGGCCTTTGGATCATAATGAGATAGCGCGAATGAATTTAAGCAGCGTTCAACAATGAAGGCCTAGGCTTTAATCGATTTTGACGCACAACATTTGCGATTTTTTCACTAATTCATGTATAATTGGCGAGAAGGTGCAATTTCGTTTTATTTACCGATTTCGCGGTATTTCGCATTGTTTCACATTATTTCGCGTATCGTGAATTTCACGGATCTCTACTTATCGGTGATTTTTTTTACCCTCCCCCCCTCCTTCGTTGACAACCGTAGTTCCCCCCCCCCCCACCTCCCGGACATGTAACGTTGTCTCTACAAGTGAAGCTTTCAATTCAAAAATATTTTCTCAATTATTGAGTGAGTTTTTTTAGGGATAGGTTAAAATAAGACAAAGTACCTGAAATAGATACAATAGAACTAGTATCTAAACATAATTGGAACAAGTAATATTCATTTTTAAATTCTAAAAATCATGGCACAAGGTGCTGTGCTCATCTATGTACTTTGTTCTCTCTCCTTCCCATATTTCTGAATGCTGCCGTGAAAAGTGTAGTCACGAGGTCGCTATTTAACTTGCGAGAAGGATAAAATGCAAGCAATTTGATGGTATGAAGACTTGCAACATTGTAGAGGGAATGGCTCAGTTACATTGAGTTAAAGTAGAAGCTTGGGATGTAAGAAACACCCCGCGTGCCCTTCCACATGTTAAACTCTCTAGTATTGTCGACGTGATGTTGACGAGTAAGAAACGTAAACAGGTGCATTGTAACAGCTACGTTACTTTGAGTGAATCCCCCTCGTTACCCACCGTAGGTATTTAGGCAACGTTGTTGGTAACGTAGTTTATGCATGACCCTTAAGTCTTAACCTGCCAGAGAAAGGGTCTGCTTACTTTGGCATGAATGTACATGGAGACGATGTTGTCCAGATCCACCATTCTAGAGCACCTGGCTTCACAGAAGCGAAGTAGTCCGTCCAACTGGAAGAAATTGGCAGCGGCCATAAGCTCGAGGACATCCTGTTGCTCAACATCCAGGGCACCACTGTCCTCATCATCCCCATCGCTGTGCTCCCCCTCCCCCTCCTTCCTGCCACTCTTCCCCCCCACCACCCCACTGCCCGCCCCCCCAGTGCCGCCCCCAGCTCCCCCACCACAACCCCCCTTGTACAAATACTGCATCACCATCTGCAAGCAAAGAAGAGAGATGTGATCACTGATGTCCTCTGATGGGCAAAGTTCAAAGTCCCTAAAGACCTGAACGCTTTAGGTTAGCTTTTTATGGGCCATTCAAGTATTACGTAAGACATTTTTGGGGGTGGGGGGTTTGGGATCACCTTACGTTGTCTTATGTAGGGGGGGAGGGAACAGGGGTCTGGAACCAATTTACGTAAGATTTTTGTCCGTCTTGAAACGTTATATCGTTTCCAAATGAAATTAAGCAGTGACATGGAGCATCCGCTCGCTAATGGTGTATTTTCCATAATCTCACCGCTACACCAATGCTGTTATTCTGTTGCCTGACTGGCTAGCTACATTACCTCCATGCACAATGAATGTGGTACTCCAACACTGCATACTTATATGATATACAGTGCTCAAAGCTGTACGATGGCTTCTATGGAAAGATGAAACTGGAGAAAGCGAGCATTTAACGAAGAGTAGATGCAAATATCTAACATCTTATGTAAGTTGAGAAAATCATACATAGTCTTACATAGGGAGAGGGCAGGGGGGGGGGGTCAAAAATAGCATAAATAGTCTTACATAATACTTGAATGGCCCCTTACCACAAGGAATCACCTACCTACTTAAACTTTAATTTAGGTAGGTAAGTCACGCTCAATTGAGCTTTCTTGATTGGAGGCTCATGCTGTAAGGATTAGTTCTAAAGGAGATGGGTCAGAGAGTACAGAAGAGTTCCATCATAACAGCAGCAATTAGAAGTTAGCTGTTCGGTAAAAGAATGCATAGTTCTTTGTAGCACCTATTCCATACACGGTTCAGTATTTAATTCCAAGCCCGAAGTCCAAACTCAACTGATACGGGCCCTATGAAATGCCCTCACTCGCCAAGTTCATTTGATTGCCAGCAGATGTCAGTGCTACTACTGAACAGTAGTGAAACAGGTGAGAGGTGGGGATGCTCGATTGCTTAATACTTGATTCATAATTTATTATTTTGCTCAATTATTCATGAAATTTCAATCTGTTACCCACAAATAAGTTCTTGCCGATTATCTCTTCCACATAACTGTACGTAATTATTACTTGGAAGAGATTGAATAGGCAGGTGATCACCAGCAAATGGTGGTTATTCTGCAGTGCTTAGGACAAGAATCATGGGCTTAATTGTGCAAGTGACTGCTGGGGGTACTTACAGGGTTTAATACCCCAGCCCCTCTCTGTCACCAACCCAACCCCTCGTGATGTGGCAGTACACATGAATCAAGATGACTGGCAATGAAAAGTCTAGCATTCACCTATGCCTGTGATATTCAAGCCTCTGTAAGTAACGTTTCAGCAATTTACCAAAATAATTTCATTTTATAGCCACTTCTCATTCCTCAATCATAGTTTTCATGCATGATATGACTTTTAGTTGGTTGCATAAATAATATTTTATTTTAGCTGATGAGATATGGTGATTATGCATGGATCACAATAAGAATATGTACTTGCATTTCACTAAATAAATATATATTTCTTTTTTCAAAGTATTCAGGTCCACTGAAGTATTTTCAGGATGCTTACAAGTTGTGTATTCCAAACCTGAGAGTTGCAGAGGCCTCTATTTTTGGCATGGTCTGAATCGGACCAGTGCTGCCCGCAAATGGGTTTCATAATGCAAAGTGCATCAGAAACTTAAATTTTGGGGAAGGGGTAGGAAACCTGTGATTTCAGGAAATTCAGGAGGTTAAAAAAAATATAAAATCATTTTTTTTTATTCTTTCAGGAGATATAGGTCTAAAAAAACTTAACTTAAAAAGTAAGTAAAGAAAAATCGTATGTATACATACTTTTTAACATAACTATTATCAAAATTGTTAACTTTATTCAATTGATCTACAAATAATACACCCAATAATTTTTATTGTAGCCCTGAAGAAGCATGCATAAAAATGCATATGAAATGTTGGCAAAGAGAGTAAATAATTTACAAATTACCTAACACAGGGCTTATAGGAGTTTTTCATTTTCATTTTCCCTGACTTTTCCAGGATTTCCAGACCATTATTAGTGATTTTCCGTGACTATTGAGCCCCTGAAACGCCAAGATTTCGGCCATTTATAGAGATAAAAGTGGTATTCAGTAAGCAAAAAAGTCTAAACTTATGAAAAATTGTAGGTTTATTTTCATATTAATCATATGAACTTCCAGTAATAAGAGATCAACAACTTTAAGTCAACAAAATAAAAATTATCGTTCTTATGAAATAAAACTGGAAGTTTTGCCAGTTTTGCAAAACAATAGATATTGTCATAATCTTTGGGTACACACAATAAAAAGAAAATTCGTTCAACTTTGTTGTCTGATTTACGATTTCGTCGTCAATCGAAAGAATTACAGTGACTTTCTCTGACCCTAATTTGGCTTGTTTGGCTTTCAATTCCTCGATCTGTTGAAGGTGACTCCTCTTGGTAACCAAATGAGATTTCTTTGCATCTTCCTCTAGCTGCCTCTGATTCAGGGCGTCTTCATAACGCGACCATGCATTTCTGAATGGCATTATCATCTTTTTGTCAATGGTCATATTCTGAAGCCCACCGACTGCCTTGATAGCATCGTAAATGCATCTTTGAGCAATCAGGGAACGTCCCAATTGGTTCTCCACTATAAGCTCTTTATATCAAGGCAGTTGAGCTCTACAGCCTCTATAGATTTCACAGATAAAAAATTCTCCAATGGCCGTAAAATATATGCACCACTTGTCAAAACAATAATCAAACACTTCCTGTGTTGGTTTGCGGGAATGGGGACTCCGCAATAGGGACCAACCACAGCCTCTCCACCAGAATACCCTCCTGCGGTAGTGTATGAGAAAGTTATTTCCTCACCAGGGACCACCACAGACAAACACACACAATCCAAATGGAATCCTGTGCAAGGCTAATGGGACCCCGCTAAGGAAACCTGGGTTATAACCTGGGATCCTTCGAAGGATCCCAGGTTATAACCCAGTATAATTTTTAAAATATTCATAGTTCAAATTAGTAAGAACATTTGGTGAAACAGTATCTCTTGTGAATCTAATTAAGTAGCAGGTAGAACTTAATTTAGATTAGATTAGGTTATGTAGATGGAGTTCCTCATAGGGAGTCCCTGAGGCACTCATAGAGGACTTACTTAACTTAACAAGAGATTAACATGTATCTCCCAGCTCATACATGCATCGAGGTGAGTACCAAGAAATTTTATTTTCATTACTGCCCTTCCCAAGGCCTCCGCAAACATTTACAGGCATTATAGAAAAAAATCAAGTGAATTCTACACATTAATTAGAAATTACACTAAAAATCAGTAGATGTACGCAAAACATGGAATTTTATTCCAGGCTACTCGCAGTAATGTTTCAGACTCCTAAGCATCCTCATAATTATGTATCTCAATGCAAAAGTATTATTACTTTCCTCAATCTTCAATATTTGTGTGAATTAAATCATGCCAACCGATTAAGAATGACTGTAAGATTTAGATGTTTTGATGTGGATAAGGATGGAAATAGAAAGGTGGGTAGAGAGGAAAAAAAAGGAGGAAGTTTTAAATATCGTATGGAAGAAAGATGATGGTAGACATTAGGAGAAGGCAGTGAAAGTGGATGGAGGACATACATATCTTGATGTAGCGGCATACTGAAGAGGGTCATAGTGGGGTGAATGTTGGGTAAACATGGCAGATAAAGCAGGATAGAAATATTGGATGGTGTGAAGGAAGTAGAAAATTGCAAGTTAACACTTCATTAGTTTTCCTTGTTAATGGAAACACAGCATGTTTAAAATTTTTCTTTAAGAATTTCACAAAAATCCACTAACAAGGAGACATCGCGTGACTTATGTTCGGGATCCAAACGAGGCAATTATTTTCTAAAACTATTGAGAGAATGCGGTAAAAGTTTCACGGCTTTCTTCCACATAGGCCCGGGTTCTAGAGAAAAACGCTATTAAAGAATCTTCCTCTGTATAAATCCTTTACAGTTCACACATCTTTCAACCGAGGTCGTAGCCCAGTGGGTTGAGGTGCTGAGCTTGTTATCCTCATATGGTGGCTGGGGTTCAATCCCAGGTTGCAGCATTTTTTTTTCTTTCGAATATTTTACAGAGTCACTGTACATTACCCATTCCCATACATTTATGACAGTAACAACCATTTTTTTTAACTTTTCAGCCTATTTGCTGGATTTTCAATCAACCTCCTTGGGAGACTTTCGAAGCTAATTTCGGGATTCTTGTTTGGCCGAAGAGAGGCTACATATGCTGACAGACCTAGTATGTTTAGATTTTGAAAATACAAGGATACTTCTGTGATCTTTCTCAAGGCCATAAACAATGAATGGATTACTTTTTAATTAACAATGATGTACTCACTTAAAATTTCCCAGGAGCCGCGCTCGAGTATTGGCATTTGTCATCCAAAAGCATGCAATTCAACGCCATGAATAAAAAGTTAAATTCCTTCAATTGAAATAAACATGAGGTGGGAAAAGAAATAGTGTTATCATTACATGATATATTTTTGTGCTGGAATATCTTCCTCTCCCCCACGACACACGCTTCGCTTCAATATAATGTGTTGTTCCACAAAAAGGTCATAGCAAACTTTTTTTACATAACCTCGGAAACAGTTACCATCTCTTTTTTACCAATATCATGTTCACTATTGAACAAGAAATAGAGTTACAGAAGTCATTACTTGAACACGGCTCCTGGGAAATTTTAAGTGACTACATCGTTGCTAATTAAAAAGTAATAATCCGTTCATTGTTTACGGCCTTGAGAAAGACCCATGACCAATCAAAGCCCATCCTATTAACGGAAGTATACTTGTATTTTCAAAATCTAAACATACTAGGTCTGTCAGCATGTGAAACCTCTTTTTGGCTGAACAAGAATCCTGAAATTAGCTTCGAAAGTCTCCCAAGGAGGTTGATTGAAAATCCAGCAAATAGGCTGAAAATTTAAAAAAATTTGTTGCTACTGCCGTAAATGTATGGGAGAGTGCAATTTACAGTAATTCCGTAAAATACTTGAAAGAAAAAAAATGCCACAAACTGAGATTGAACACCAGTCACCATATGAGGATAACCGTCTCAGCACCTCAACCCACTGGGCTATGACCTCTGTTGAGAGAGTCGTGAGCTGTAAAGGATTTATACGGAAGAAGATTCTTTTATAGCATTTTTCTCTAGAACCCGGGCCTATGTGGAAGAAAGCCGTGACACTTTTCCCGCATTCTCTCTATAGTTTCAGAAAATAACTGCCTTGTTTGGATCCCGAACATAAGTCAGGCAATGTCTCCTTGTTAGTAGTAGCAAAATTTCTCTCATCAAGGTACAATGCACGTCACTCTGCTAAGGCACAATCAAAAACAATGAATGATTTTGAAGTAAATAGCTTGTACAGTACAGTAATAGCTTGAAAAATACCTTGTACTTGTCAACTGCATGGAAAAATGCAAACTTTCATTAAAAATAAAAAAAGGCCAATCAATACTTTCCAGACCTACCCAAGTGCAATTGAAATGGTCTCTACTCTGAATTTTATTATCCAAGCACTTACTTGAAATATGTCGTATCGAATGTCATTTATCTGCACCACGGGAGGATTTCCTTCACAGCATGACTTGGAGCCCAGCATACTACGGAATCGAGGCGATGATGTGATGAGAACAATCTTGTGAGCATAGAACACCTGCCCTTCTACCCGAAACTGAACATCGCTGAGTTCTGGGTTGTTTACAAACGATGGGTCTATCCTCGCACCGCCAGACCTCGTACCTTCCTTAACTTGCTCAATGCGACCCCAGCCATAGCATGTTGAGAAGATATCAGCCAGGAGTAGTGTTGTCCCTTCATTCTGAAAGCATTCATTCAACTCTATCAGGAACGCTTTCCTCCACTCACTCCACCAATGGAAACACTGCATTACTTAAAATAAATCCCAATCATCAATCACAAAGTGTATTAAAAATGAATTACTAGTTAATACAATGTTAGTTTCCCAGAGAGATACAATATGGTTTGGGTTATGAAAAAATTTTCTTGAATGACTTCAGGCTTTCCCACTGTATTTAGTGGATCAAGGTCTCTCAGGTGTCCATCCAAGTTAGTGGCTCCATGTCCAATGTTCCAACAGCTTACTCTGCTGTTGAATCACTGTCATCCTCAGGGTGATGAGTGCCATTCAAGAAAATTGGAAACCAATCCTCAACACCATACAGGAAGAATGAGAAAATCAGACCAATCAAGTGACGGCAACTCTCTTGACTAAAGATATATAAGTCGGCCAATTTTCTTGTATGGCACTCATCACTCTGAGGGTAACAGCGGAGTAAGCTGTCAAAACATGGGGCATGGAGCCACTAACCCTAATGGACACCGGAGAGACCTTCCCACAAAAGTTTTCTTGGTATTTTCAGTGCCAGATATAGGAGATGAAAAATGTTGTCATATCCCATTCCTAAATATTATAGGGGCTGAAACAAAAAAAAAGCTTTTTGAGATAACATTTATTTAAATTAGTCAGTATAAAGCACTTGGTGTAATATCAAGGAATCCAGTTCGAGTACCGGTCAAGGCGGATGATTATTTCCTCTTTGGAATGTTTTGCACTTGTGTGCATTTATAATGACTCTGTAAAGGTAATACCATGGCTAGTTCATGGCAACCTCAAAATTATCTTGAAATGGTCATCTGCCATTCGGAGTTCAAGAATATCGTGCAAGCAGGTGTGACCTTAGATGGATGGCCTTGCCACTTGCTCTTGTGCACCACTCTTTATTTTACCAGCAAGACCTTCTATCAGCTGCAGTTTCCTCTCCTCTGGTATGCCTACGCATGGAAATTCATGCTTGTAGAGTAGATGAATGTGATACAATTCAGAATCTTTGAAATCTTGGTGAAAATGAAAATTTGACTGAACAGTTAAAATCGACCCAAAATGTGTGGTGTCGTCGCTATTTTGGCATAATTTCGTCATTCACACATAATTTCGTAAATAATGAGTCATTTCGTGATTTTTTGCGATTAAATTAAGGATATTAATTTGGACTTTGGACAAAAAACAGTTTTTCGATGTATGGAAATTGTCGTAACTTCCAAAAATACCTGGCCCTGCTCTTCAATATTGCAGAAACAATCAAAACAATATACCGCATATTTCCGATTATGCCCCTCACTTTTGGCAAAATGTCATTAGTTAAAAGGGGAAGGGGAGGTATTTTCGAGCATGGTTAGAGAAAACCACTAAGAAATTCCATGGCTATTGGTAAAAAATAATGGATAAAATAGACAGTAATGCGATATAACTCAAATCAGTAAAAACGAATTATATTTTGAATAATCAGCAAATTTTTTTCATTATTTAATCGATCTTTCTTCATGTCGATGTTATGTCGTTACAGCCGTATGACAACGATATGAAAATGTTATGCAACCCGCAATGCATCGGTGTCATAAATATTATTCCGCTCGAACTGAGTTACCCGTCGAAAATTTACTAGCAACTTTTCTCATACTTACAACTATAATTCTAAGAATTTGTGACATATTTTTACCATCTCATTAATTTTCCATCATGAGATGATATGATGTTTCTATAGATCTAACGTATAACGCCGTGGAAAAGTCCATATATGCAACCCGCGATACAATTGTGTCAAATATTTTTCCTCGTATTAGATTTGCTGATAGTGAAAAATAAACGACCAATGCTATTTTTTATCTAACGAAGATTAATATTAAGGAAATTTGAGGCACGAGAGTGAATATGGGTAGAAACTAGGTATCCAATTCCAAAAATAGAGATGAAAAGTTGGGGCAGGGGGTTATTATACCTGTAAAATGTTATTACATCATGCATTTTTATCAGCCTTTGATTTTGCATACTGCCTCTTTTTTGGTCCCACCAACATCGTAAAATCGAGATTTTACTGTAAGCAACATTTGATTCATTAAATTTCCTCTTTGGCCCAAATAAAAAGGTGGTTATTTCAACTACACTTTAGAAGCCATATTATCCTCACAACACTTCAATAATCATTTATGGAGAAAAATGAAGAATCGGTACTACTCATGGAAAATTAGGGTAGATGTTTTGATGCAAGAGCAGAAAAGCACAAGCACAGTATACTCAATTGTAACATCACTCAGTTCCACAATGCCAAACTTTTGTGCCAGGAGAACCACTCGAGTGATTTCTGGGTGAAAAGAGAGAACAGGAAGAAAATGAACATCCCCAAGATGAATATGGGAAGAGTTTGAAATGAGAGGGAATCCAAAGAATAGACATTCCAAGTACCACACAATGTTTCAAAAGCACACTCCACTCCTCTCAGAACCCTCTCTCTGATTCATTGATAATCAGTCTTGAATATAAGGTAGGATAAAACCTCGTGGAAGATTAAAACGTACAACTTGAATTAAAACTCAATTTGATTGACTCGGTCAGCGAGAGATGTTTTATTGTCCTCTCTTTCAGAGCGTATTGATTCCTTATCCTAAACAAAACCATTGCGTAGCAACGGTGCATAACGGCGAAATATAAAATCACAAATTCGGCTAAATATAATTACAAATTCAAGACACACAAGTTAGGACGCCGTAAATATATTACCACGAACCTTATCCTGCTCCAAACACAATACGTAAGCCCAACCCTGAAATTCTCCTCCCCCACCCAGCCTTTGCACGACTTAGATCCCAACCCACTGCCTCCCACCAACCACACCCTCACACCAACATCACATTCAACGACCTCAAATCCCATTCTCTCTCTTTTTTCCACTTCCCTGATTAACATTTCCTTGAAATATCATACATATACTCTCACATTCCTCTCCTTAAAAAAACTATGCCTGAAGATGATGCCTAAGCATTGAAACTAGTTGTGCTGAAATAAATAATTGTGAAAACAAAAACTTTTATTTTAATTAAAAGTGCTTGAATTTCCTCACAGCTAGAGATGGGAAAATTACCATAATTTTCATCTGAGGTAAATTACCATAATTTTCATCTGAGGTAAATTACTGTGGTATATTACGGTAATTTTCGAAAATTACCGTAATTTTCCAGTATTTTTTAGTTTTAAGCATTTAACAGCTAATTAATGGTTAAATAAGAAAGTCAACAGCAATAGGAAGGGAATAACGATGTTTAAACCATACCTTCACAAAGACAATTTTAATCTATTATAATTTTTTTAAATTGTAAAAAGAAATATGGCAGCAACATGCAATCTGGCTTTCTGTTGTTAAAGTATGAGAAATTTTCAAGATGAATATTCTATATACATTACTCTATAATGTTATAATTTAAGTAAAATATTCCCAAAATGAGTTGTACATGCCTCAATTTATAATTAAACACTTAGGAAATGTGGACTTAGCTTTAAAGAACATGTTGGGAATTTATCTGTATGAAAAATTATCTCAAACATAGGTGAATTATCTAGAAAGTTACAGTAATTTTCAAGGGGCGTGGTAAATTATGATAAATACCACGGTAATTTATGAAAATTACCACGGTAATTTTCAGAGTGGCCCATCTTTACTCATAGCTGAGCCTGGACGGATAATTCAGTTAACACATAACATGCCACATTGGTATAATAGGGCCCAGGTTACAACTTTGCATAAATAATGATTTTCACAAGTGTCCAATTTTGAGGATACTGGGGCTAGCCACGGTATTTATCTTTATGGGGTCACCCACAAGTGCACATGAGTGCAATTTTCCAGAATCCTGGGATCCCCGTCAAGGCAAATGATTTTTCCTCTGTGGAATATCACACTTATACAAGTGTATTTTACTTTTTGCATTCCCAGGGAAGTTTCAGACAATATTTTTTATGATCTTACCTTACTGTACCGAAAAATATTGAAAAGGAGAGGTAAGCAATCATCAACGAATTGCGATGAGCAGTCGTCAGGCCAGACCTGCAAAAAATCCTGGAGTAGCTGATCAATAACACTTTCCAGCCTATTTTCATGAGCAGTAGCAAGGGCATGCATCCAGCAATGTAGAGTCCATGCCACTCCCAAATTCCTTAGATCCAGGGTTATTTCTAGGATGAAAACAAATCACAGAAAATTAATACATACATGATGTTTCCACATCACCAACTAAAATACATAATAGTATAAGACAGGTCAGAATGCAGGGCTGCCAACCATCCTCATTTTCCTGAGCTTGCTCAATTTTGTATGCATCACGGACTGACCTGGAGGAATTTATAAAATTTTCAAAATATGTATAAGGAATTTTGGCTTTTTTTAATTGCAAAAATTTCCCTATCCTTATCAATTAGTACATTCAGCCTAATGAGCTGCTCAAGAAACACTCTGAAGCACTTTGGTGGAATGATAGTGCTCCAGAGGAAGATTGGTCAACCATTTTTCAGAGCTAAATGGTATCATCACTTGGAGCTGGAATATGGCCAAAATTACAACATTAAAGTCATTGAATTTAACTCTTGAAGGATGGGAGGGGTTATTTGACCCATTTATCAAATTTAAATGAATAGGTACTTCAGTAATTTTTCATTTGATCTTTTTCAAATTTTGTGACTTCATTTTTACCTATATTTCAACGAGGTACAAAAATATATGCACATTCTTTATTGTGCAATTTCTTACAATAAGTTATACCTAGAAGGATGGCTAGGGGTCATTTCACTCCGCCTTGCAATCGATGGAAATCCTGCATTTTCTTGTCAATTCCTTCTCTTTAACACATTCAACCCGGAATATTTCTAGTGTGCAATCACGAAAAACGGAAAGCGCTTTTTGCCATATTAATTTGGCCAGTCACTTATATATTTTTTAAATTAGGTAGTTAAAAACATTTTTAATAACAAAACTCGTTTATTTATTAAAGACGTGAATTAGCGTCCTTAGCTTTCTTGTCAAAGTCGTAAGGGTCAGTAATCGGTCAGTAAGTAACAGACACGAATGCGCGTCCTTCGGTATCTTGGCAACGCACATCAGACGCGCATTCGCGTCCATCAGGTTGAACATGTTAAGGGATTATATTATAAATTTGCATTACTTTATACACATCATGCTACATTTATGTAACAACACGTAACTTTTTTTATCTTTTATTCATGTTGATAGATGCATAGTCACGTTTCTCATAGTTGAGAGCCTTTTCTCACCTTGACACTGAAAAAAAGGTCAGAAACTAATATTTGCGTACTTAAATGCTACATGTCATAAATTAATTGTAAACCATTGGAAAATAAAACAGTAGAATCTCGCTTTTACATAATCCAATTTTACGCAAAATTTGATTTTACGCAAGGGAATGAGCAGTCTCGGCCGACTCCTTAAGTATTCTCATGGAATCATTATTTGATTTTACGTAAATTCAATGTAAATATTTTACAAAAGACTATTTTGGTCCCCAGTGGAGGTATCAATTCGATTTTACGAAATGAAAAAACAGAACTTAAAGCAACTTAAACAAAATCGGGCAGATTCTTGCCCATATTTAAAGGAAAACTTCAATTTAATGCCACAATACTGTGAATTCAACTGTAACAAATCAATACATGGCATTTTAATGATACATATATTATTATTTTATTTTCCCATCTTTCAGCACCGACAGTTATGGGTTCAAGGTGTTTTCTTGTTTACGCTCTGACAGTTGCGCTGCAAACTCACACAAGGCTGCTTTATGACCTTGAGATAGGAACCCCATCAGCTGTTCCGAGTGACGAGATGAAGCTCACTCTGCGGTCGCCTGCAAGCATGCATGTCGTGACACTGGCACGCGCTGTTGAGTGGAATAAAGTATGGACAACGTTTGTCCTCGACCGATGCCAACAACAGAGGCAATTGGGAAGATACATAGGTGACATTGTAGTATTATATAAAACATCACAATTGATGGCATCACATGGCTCAAACTTGCTTAAATAGGTCTAAATGCTTGGCAATGATTTTTTCCAGTAGAAATACGTATGTTTACTCACTATCTTCCATGTGCACTCAATAAGTCTGTTTTAGTTGCGTTGTCTGTACTTTCCCAATGTAGAGCATTAAGTGGTATTAGATACACAGTTTGGGTTAGCCAAAAATTAAATAAATTGAATTGAAGAACCAAGCAATATCAAAATGATAGCGAGCACAGTGTAATATAAGACAAATAAATTTTTAATGAATGATAATTACAATTGATGTTATTGTATATGCTACCTGTGCTGTTTTTACCCATTTGCACCGGAGCCATGCAATGAAAAAGCTTTCCTTGTCATGAGTGCCGTGAGCATATCCTTGTATCTATTCCTCCGTGCGGAACTCACTAGTGGCAAGGAATCACACCGGTATACTCCTCGTTTGTCTTAGATCACAAGTCAGGGAAGCTGGACCCTTTCCTTGATCACTGGGCAGAGGTGATAACGACCCTCTTCTCAGTACCATCCCAACTCAAGGCCAACTATTCGTTTACTCAGTACATTTACTAAAAATATTTGCCACTACAAATATTTGCCTCAGGGCCTTTATAGGCCCAGAAGTTCATTCCTTATGTTTCGTTCTGCATTTACTAATTTGAAAAAAACATAATAAATGTAATTCTGAACTTATATTTTCTCAGCATGCTACAAGTATTGTTATAGTAAATCCACTGAGTATGTAAACAAATACTTGACCACGGACACACAGTGCAGGCATCTATCACTGAGACGAAAGGTTGGAGATTACCCCCACCTGCAGGCCAGGGAAGGGTCTGGTGACCAGCGGGGTGTGGAAAAGATAAAGTTGTCATTTTTAGGGTCGATCCCTCAGTCGGATCTACATAATTGATGCATCAAAACTGCAGACTTCAAGTCTAGAAGAGTACATAGGGCTTGATGATGACACCCAGAAAAGTTCTCATGGACAAACAAATGAAGAAGATGGCTGTAGCCATAAAATGCAAGTGACAATGAAGTAGATAAAAAAGTATGAGGTCATCCCTGAACCAAAAAAAGAAGACATCCTCCAGGCATTAAATACCCTGCATAATTTCTCATTATTTCATGAAGTTGATGATTTAAAAGAGAGTTTGAGAATAATTGAAAATGTAATCCACTTAAAAATGGAACAATTAAAAGTGCAAAAATATCACACATTATTTTAAAAAGACGTAATTCTGTAAATGAAATATTATTTTCAGAGGGATTTTTCTTCATTTTCATTTTGTCCAGGCAGTTTATTAGTTTGCTATGCAATGTTATTTAACTTTCATTGAGTGGTATACTTTTCTTCTTAATTAAATTAGATAACTTTTTTAACACGTTCGCGGCGAACGTGAAATTTGCCGTTTTTTCCCTGTGGGCGTCAATTTTCATAAAAATGAAACCGATCCAATAATGTTTTTATTAATGCACACTTCTTTGGTATGGTTGAAAATGATGAATTTCAACAAATTTTGGAAAACCAATGCGCCAATATTTAGTAATTAATTAATCCCCTTTTATGTATGCAACCACGTCTTACGCGTTGCATTTTCTTCGATATAGGTTTACAGTCACCTAAAATACCTTCAAAATATACAATTGAGTTATATATTTAGATTTGTAAGTGGATGAAATATTTTATATTGTCTTATAATAAACTCAAGGAAAGCATTCATGAATCTTTTGTATTGGAATAAATTCGGTGTTTCATAGTTTTTAGCAACTATTTCGAATTTTTCTTCGGAGCATTCACTAAACCCTTCCTATTTCGCCATGATGCCTTGTTCGCTTTGGGAAAAAATGCAGCGGGAGGAAAACCTACGTATTTTCTATGAAAGGACTAAACTGTCCTCCTACTGCCATTAGCAGAGGGTCTATACTTGCATACGGTCGTGAAAACGATTATCCCAAGCACCCACCGGGAAAACCCCTACCCTTGCGACGTTGGCGATCTACGGCTCAGTCCGTAGTACCCGATACCAAACAATGGCTTTCCCCTTCTCTCGCCTTTAGGGGTGGACTTTCCTTGGGATTTCCAAGAGGCTCACGACAGGCCTAACCGCACGTGTCCGACGATTAGCGAAGGCGAGGGCCGCACACATTTCGCACCCACCCTCACGCGTCCTACGAGAGGGGTGGTGGTTGGGGCGGAACCTTTGAACCTATAATTTCCTTACTCGACGAGTAAGAAACCAAATTTTAATCTGCATAAGCGAAGCTTTGCGTCCAGTTTTATTGCAGGCAGACCCGAATGTGGGTTCAGTTGTTATCGTAAGCAGGCCGCTTACCCACAATTGGATGTTGCAAGTAACCGTTAGGAGGCCAATGCACAGACAGTTTCGTTTTGGACGAACCGTGAGCGGCATCCCTTCTCACAAAGTGACATTGTCGCAAAAATGTAATCCGCACGTCGAGTTTCAAATTAGTCGAGCCGAGCGGAGGGCCTTACATGTACAATAATGAAAACATTTTCCTTGCATTAGCCGTGGGTGGGCAAGCCTTTCCATCTTCCACATTGCACTGCTCTGAAAAATAGCTCCTTCGAAATTCTTTCGCAGGTTTATGGCTGTGCAGCTGTTCACTGCCTCGTTCATCACTACATCCTTCGACCGATATTCTAACTTATTTGTCATTGGACGATTTTCACCCCCCCCTCACCCCCACCCACCACTAGCTCTCTGTATATTATTCTAGAAAACTTTAGACAACTCTCAGTCTTGGCTAATATACGAGTGACACGAGACATACGAGTGACACGAGACATACGAGTTCATTTTGCTGGTTTTCTTCTGGAGAAGTGATTTTTGTGATTTCAGTGATAGAACAAAATTGGAAGAGATGGGTGATTCAGATGCATCTCAATTTAGTTCCTCTGACTCCGATGATTCGTATATTCCGTCTGATTTCGATGAAGACAGTGATTCTCCATATTCAGAGGATGTAAGTGGAGAAGATTCTTCATCTGAAGAGGAAGAGCATGTACCTTCATCGTCAAGTTCTGGTGAATGGAGAGACTGCACCAATACAACTAGAAGATTTACCTTTTCTGGGGGTATTAGCTTAGGCGTGCAATTGGACCTTTCAGATCCGGTGAGTCTTTACAAACATTTTCTGAACGACGAAGTGCAAACACTTATAGTGGAAGAGACTAATAGATATGCAAGTCAGTTCATAGATTCTGAAGTGATTAGCCGACGATCCAGGATGCAGAAGTGGAAAGATGTAAATAAGGTTGAAATACGCAAATTCATTGCCATCCTGATTGCGATGGGTATAAACCATTTACCCAAAATGCGGCTATATTGGTCTCAGAAACCATTGTACGGAAATGACTTGATCAGAAATATCATGAGTCGGGATAGATTCGAGCTGATATTGAAATGTTTTCATGTCAGTAACAATGCTGATTTGACGGCCAACACCGATAGATTAGCCAAAGTGAGGCCACTCCTCGACCTACTCCGTGGGATATTTCATTCCACACTCACTCCTGGGGAAAATATTGTGATAGATGAATCGATGGTACCTTAGAGAGGTCGGCTACACTTTAGGCAGTACTTACCAGGAAAGGCACATAAATATGGCATCAAATGCTATAAGCTGTGCAGTCCTGACTCTTTTACGCATAATCTCCAGGTTTACGCAGGGAAAAGTGAAGCGCCCGAGACGAGGGAGAATGTTGGTCATAGCCACAAAGTTGTGCTGCAGTTGACTGAGGGACTTTTTGATGCTGGGCGGACATTGTACATAGATAATTTTTACACTAGTGTGAGACTTGCTGAAGATCTTTTGGGTAGGAGAACATACGTTTGCGGCACACTGCGGGCGAATCGTAAAGGTAACCCACTTGAGGTTCGTCAAAAAAAGTTGAAAAGGGGGGAAATTATTGCTAGGGAAAATAGAAAAGGCGTCAGAATTACGAAATGGCAGGACAAAAGACCGGTGATGATGATTTCCTCTAATCCCGAGCTTGGTGAGATTTTGGTTCCAACAAAGTCAAAATCTAAGCGAGGAGAGATAAGAATGAAGCCAAAATCCATTGCAGCGTACAATAGTGCTAAAAAGGGGGTAGATATTTCAGACCAAATGTCTGCGTACTACACTTACATTAGACGATCCCTCAAGTGGTATAAGAAACTATCACTATCACTGCTTCTTGGAACATGCATGGTCAATTCATGGGTGTTATACAATAAATATGGCCAAAATAAAAAAATTGAAATGCTGAATTTTCGAGAAAAGGTCATTGAAGGACTTTTGAAAGATGATGTTTACTGTAGCGAGGCCGCTGGGGGGAGTGTTCCCGCTTCGAAGAAGAGAAAATCCTTACATCACCTAAAAAAATACGAAGGCCCTGCAAGGATTAGTCGGAAGAGATGCCTCACTTGCTATGAAAGAATACGGAAAGAAAAGGGAACAAAAGAAGCAAGCTCAAAAACTAAAAAAGTGAACACATTTTGTGAGGAATGTGATGGACATCCTACAATGTGCTTGGACTGTTTCAATAAAATTCATCATTGACATTTTCATGAAAAATAGTGAATCCAGCGTCATTCTTTCTGTTATTTTTATTTTTTATTCTGTTTATGGTACGAATTAATGTTTGTTTCTTTTTTTGCTGAAAATAATTTACTGATTTATGCTTGAGTCAGAATATCTACGGAAGTGCGACAACTCAACAAAATGTTCAGTGAAGTACGAAACTTACCTTTGAGCAACTGCAATTTTTTGTGGTGTAAATTTGTGTTCCTCCTTCAGAAAAATTATTTTGATTCATAAAATTATGATATCCACACGGAAAATGGCATTTCTTCATGTTCTATAATTGTTTTCTTCATTTTTGTTTTTGTTCTAAATAATTTTACCGATGTATACTTCCCTCTAGATGTCTACGGAAGTGCAACTTTGGTGAATATATTCAACAAAATGTTCAGTGAAGGACGAAAATCAACAATTTGAAAGGAAAAATAGCAATGTTTTGTTGTGTAATTCTGTTTCCTCCTTCAGGATTTTTTTTGTATTATAAAACTATAAAATCTACATAGAAAATGTCATTTATTCATTCTGTAAAATTGGTATTTCCATTGGTATTTATGAATGTGTGTTCCTTGATCATTACATTATAATACTAGTTTTGTAGTGAGTTTTTAGTGTTTGAATTGATAATAAAACCTTATCAGTTTTATTTTGTTTATTTTTACAAGTTGTTTATTTATGTCGATATGTGAAAGCCATGTAATCGAAATGGTGAGTATAGTATAGTATTTCAACGCATGATGCAAGGAGGTGAAGCCTCTTTCTCGTATGGCCATCTTGAAGTTATATTGGAAACGGCAATGCCATTTCTAGCGATGTATAATGCCTCGTAAATAGTAGGAACATAATAGTAAAGCATTCTTCATTGTAAATGTTAATTAAACCAAACAAAATTGGTTTACATTTGGATATACTTTTGATAGGCGTTGTAAGACAGTAAATTTTAGCATCGTGAGATTGCCGTGTCGTAGAAAATAACGGCTCAACTATATGTAGCTCTCGAATACCTTCAATATGACGATCATATTCTTTATTTTATATCAAAATTTTCTTTTACTATTGCATAAAATTCATGAAACTGCCTACGGAATTGATACGATTGAGAACTTCTAACGCGACACACGTCGCAAAATTTTTTTAACCCCTGTAAACGATGGGTAGGCAATCCGCAATACTAGAAGTACGTATTTACGGTGTTGTTAATTCTTAATTAATTTTAATTTAATACATGAAGAACGTACGGTGTTTTTTAATGAATTTATTTGAAGTTATTTATGCTAAAAACTGAAAATATTTAATATATAAATACAGATAAAACACCACAAACAACTGAATCTTTACTTTACTGCCCATCATTTTACTTACTACCTTTCTGCAGGCAAAAAGTTCGGGTTGGCATCAGTAAAACAACTTCGTGGGCCACAAAGGATGTTTTAAGTCCGTCTTCATAGGCGTACGTGGACAGAAACTTCTTTAATCCTTACGGCAAGCATGACCCACCGGTGGGTCATGACGCCCAGGGGGATAGGCAAGCCATGACCCACCGGTGGGTCATGCCGCGCTGAACGTGTTAAACTGTCTTATTTTCAAATTTCATCTCTCCGTACAATTCTTATACTCTCCCGAAGTCATGATTTTCTAATTATGAACACACTTGATTTAGCCACATTTTTAAATGCTCTATATACAGTAAAACCCCGCTTTTACGTCCCCGGAATTTACGTTTTCCCGTGATTTACAACATTTTCTCCCGGTCCCAAAAATGTTTGCATCATTATAATGTATTTTCATCCCGCTATTTACACTTTCAAAACCCGCCATTTACGACATTTGAAGGCAAGAAAGATGGCGGTTGGCGCACTTCAACTGGCGACCCTTCGAGCGTGATTAATGTTAAATATGGATAAAATACATGCTTAAACATGATGAATGAATGATTATTTATTTGGTTTCCTTTAAAAACACAATTATTCGTTTGATGGTAGCACATTACATCGATAACATTGCTGAAAAGTATATATGCCGGATATTGTAATGCTTGCGATCGGGATTCTCGAATTGGTACTAAGGAGCCATACCATAGAATTCTCTTCCCTGGCCGTACTAGCTGTTTAAACAGTACATTTAAATTGTAGCAGATGCCATAAATATATTTAATTAGATATTATTTGGCCAACTATCGCTGTCATTGTGGCGAAAAGTTAAAACTTATGTTAACTCTTGTTCTCATACTTCGCAGCGATCTTTTTCTTATTTCTCGTAACTCCCGCACTAATGCCGTTCATGTTAGGTTTTTAGTTGCTTCACTTTTAGTGATATTTAATGGGCAATTACTTACGGCAATCATGAGGAAACGTATTTTAAAATGGCAAACAAGCGTGCGAGATAATCGCTATCATTGGAAGAAAAAATCAACATTTTGCAAAGAGAATTTACTCTAATACGGGCACTCGCGTGTCCCTGACCGAAGAACTTGATATACCAGGTTCAACGTGGAACACGACTGTAAAAACCCGTAAATGTATAGAGAAAAGTGCTAAGGACTGCGGCCCTATTGGTAAAAGGCGTAATTACATTAAATACTCCAAGTACGATGAACTTTAAAAAATATTGAAGACATTGTTTCAATCTTCTCCCGAAATAATGCCGCATAACCGCTGCTAGAGGCGCTCGGCGCACTGATGTCTTCAAAGAATCAAATGGATGTTTACACCGTTTCAAAAGTCGATATAAATATATTGTCTATAAGATCATTTTTGGTGAATCTAAAAGTGTACACTACATTGATCCTGAAACAGTTTCTCACTGGAAGTGCACAACTTTGCATAATTATGTTGATGGCTATGCCTATATGTGCTTAAAGACATTTTTTATGTGGACGAGACAGATCTTTTTTTTTAATAATGCCACACAAGACCCTATAGACTTCAAAGGGGACCCTTGTCATGGGGCCAAGCTCAGCAAAGGTCGCCTTACTGTTTTATCAGGAGCTAATCCAGATGGCAGTGAGAGACTGAAGCCCTTTGTTTTTGAAAAGTCCAAAAATCCACGTTGCTTTAAAAATATTAAGAAAGACCTTGGCTACAACCTATGCAGCCAACCCAAAGGCATGGATGACATAGACAATTGTTGAAGAAAAAATGTATGCTCTTGATGCAAAGATAAATATATGTAGGTGGACACCACCTCAAATCAAGTTAAGTTAAAATATGAGAATACGTTTATTTTTTTTTAACTTTTGTTTATTCATTTATTTATGTCTATTTGGTGACCCATCAAATATTAAACATCACCCGTTAATTTAAATAAAATTATTTAACATTAGGCTTTGATTTTGCTTCTATTTCCTACAAATTACGATTTCCCTCGATTTACACTTTCCCCCGATTTACACTTTTTTCCTTCATCCCCATCAAAAGTGTAAAAGAGAGGTTTTACTGTATATATATATACTTGAGCCTGAGCAGCCAAACGGCTATGATTATGTTCTGAAATTCTGTTGTACATTTTGGTTTAAAATATGATTATCTCTCCAACACAATCAAAAGCTTTATTTTCTACAGTGGAATATAATATAAAATGATCTCTTTGTAGTGAAAAAGTTTCAACGTCATTGTGTTCTCATATGTTGTGAAATCTCAGCACATTTTTCAAAATCTGCTAATTTCTTGATTTTACATAACAGTGGCTTTTTGGGTCCCATGGTGTTACGTAAAATCAAAACTACTGTACTTATATGTAGCGAATTTATTTCAATGGTTGCAAGACTGTTTAATCGTTACAAACATATGTGATGTCACATGCTCCACCTGTAGAAATCAACATCCGTATCGTTCATCCCCTACAATTCAGGTTCCTATAACAAGACGTTACGAGGGCCACAAATGCAAATAATGAGCCCTACCACTGGCCAACCTCATTGTTTTGCACTTTAACCATGATTATATTCACACTAACCAAAGGGCGTATCCAGAGGGGGCAAGGAGGGGCAGCTGCCCCCCCTTCCAACGTGGAAAATATTTAAAATAAAATAGCAACAAATATAAACTACTAATTTCTGACAAATTCATTGACAGGTTGGTTGTTGGTATTTAAAAATTTTGAAAGAAACTAATTACAAATTTGAATGTTGATATAACTGCTATCACGTTACTGGCCGACAAAAGAATAGAAGCAACCCCCGAGCTGGAAATCTGTCTGAATTTTGGAAAAGGTCACTAATAATTCCTTTCTTGGGTTCCATTATATCATATTTAGAAGCCAGATTTTCTTCAGATAAATCGCCTGCATTTTCACTGACACATTTTCATTCAAGCAACATGAGAGATTTTTTTTGAGGAATTGGAATGAAGTTACTTCATCTTGTACAAATTTTTACAATTTGGAAGGCATCAAAGGAGAAAGGGAACTGTGGTTTAAAATGTGAAATGAGGTACAGGAAGCATCAGACATCATTGAAGTCTTAAAAAAGAGTGATATGTTTTTCTCGACCATTAGAAAGGTGATACTGATTTAGCTTTCACTGCCCTGCACAACAAGCACTATTGAGTGCTCATTCAGCTCCCTTCACCGAATTAAAAAATGGCATCGTATCAACTATTGGTGAAAATAGGTTAAATGGGTTAGCAACGCTAAGCATTCACTGTCAATGGGTTTTCGCAAACAAAGAGCATTTAGTGGAAGCTGCAGTTAAAAAATTCGCAGCTAATCCTCGCAGACTATTGTTCAAGAATTAATTTCTTTAATAAATGGTTTATTTCCTTATATTACTCTGAATTATTGCATTGGGGGCCCTCCACAGATGTTCAAAACTATTGTTCAAGAATTAATATATAAAAATAAATAAATATGGTTCACTGTTCTCCTTTCTGTTATTGTATATTATTGCACATCACCCCCTCCCCATGAGTTTGAATTCAGAAAGCTGCCCCCCCCCCCTTCAGGTTTCAGCTGGATACGCCCTTGCACTAACCTACCATTTTCGTAGTGTTCGGCCACAGCCATTTATCATCTGCCTTCAGGGTGGTATTCTAGACACTACCTCAAAATCACTTTCATCTTAAATTTCCTATCCCCTATGTAATGTAAATCTCTCCTTTGGAGACAGAAGACAGGAAAGACAATCCTTCCCTCCCCTCAACCCTCATGAATGAGTTTGTGGAAGTGGAGGGACAGCGTTAGTCTGTAATAGGCATCAGGTTGAAGGCTGTAATTTTTTTTAAGCTTTGAAAATACTCTTCGGAACCATCTGTTTGCCTGTCACCAGAAGCTAAACTCAACCATAAACAAGACAGTTAAAAGCTTTAGTTTTGGGCAAAGTCCTCCCTTTTTCTTTTTCAGTAAAATATGAAGATATGGTATCAAAATAGCCATGGGAGGAATACGTTTTATTTCATTAGAATGAGTCTTACAAGAACTCAGGTAATGCCACTTACAATATTTACTCATCAGCTATTCATCAGCAAGAAATTTTGGAAAAGAACATTATTTCTCATCTTGGAACTATGAGAAAATACAGGCAAAATATACATCCTTCCATCCATGTAAACATGGAAACCTGTGCAACTGAAATGAATCGGAGCACACACGGCCATTTCCTTATTATTTATTACCTATGAAGCAAAATAGTCTCACGTCATTATTTAACAAACACAAAATAAAACAGAGAAAAATAGACCTCTTTGAGAAATAAAAAAATTTTAGTTGAGGTAATGAGCAGCATATGCAGTAAACATTCCTTTCATTCATTGAAGATGAGAAATCTAAAATTGTAGGAGAGGATATTTTCTTTGAGCTTAATAGAAATCAGGTATTTTTGTAATTAGTGTATACAGGGCTTATAGAAATCTTTTCCCATTATAATAAAGCTTATCATGTCCATCATTTATAAATCATAATTTAAACCCGCCAGACTTGTGGAAAGCCAGCATTTTTCTCCAGAATTGATGTAAAAATGGCAAGCCACTCACCCAAGTGACCATTCTCTGCACTGTGGTACATTGCCTCCTGCAGGGCCTTCACCTGGGATTTGCTCAGTTTAGCAGCTTGTGCACCATCCCCCATCAGAGTCACCACTGCTCCACTGTTTGATCTTGATGAATCCTCCAGACAGGATGATGATAGTGATGCCATCTAACAATAGGAACAAAAGCAATATGAATCAGTTTGAAAGGGTTAAGCAGCGATATACTCACAGCCATGAAGATTGTCATGTTCAATGCAATCCATAAGAAAGCTGAACATACCAAATACTCCTTAATTATGAAGTCGGTTATATACGGGCCATGCCATTGGAAAATGCAACATACAGTGTGTCCTCATTTAACGTGGTCCCGTTTAACGTTGGTTCGCGATAAGGTTGTCCAACAATTACATATAACCCTTACATCGTTCAACGTCATCAGTGCTTCACGATAACGTTGTTCAAATTATGCACGACCAAAATAAATGAATAGCGAATAGGTTTTTGGTGCGTCTGATACGTAATTTCCATTTGGTTGAAAAGTTTGGTGTATTTTTTGGTGTGTACTACCTGAGCGAATAATTATAGCGTTATTTATTTTATACCTGTTATTTGCAGTGCATAAACAAAAATTATCTCTCCAAAGAGAAGTGGTGATCCTGGCATATCATCCGGTGAAAAAAAAACGGAAAACGGTAATGTTAGGACAAAAAATTGACATAATTAAACGAAGTGAGCAAGGTGCAACTGCTGCGGAAATCGGCCGAGTTCTAGATTTTCAGGCGACGACGATAAGGACCATTATAAAGGACAAAGAAAAAATTAAGAAATTTGGAAGAGTTGCTACTCCTCTAAGTGCAGCGCATTTATCACGCAATAGAAGCACCATTTTACTAGAGATGGAACGGTTGCTTACTGTGTGGTATGAAAATGAAATTCATAAAAAACAACCAGTTGACCTGGCTAGATTTCAAAGAAAGGCATTGGCTATTTATGGTGACCTAACTAATGACATAGCTAATCCTGAGCCTTTTACTGCTAGTCGTGGGTGGCTGAAGAGTAAAAGTTAATTATTCTTTAGTAATGCAATGGTATTCCTGGGAGAGCCTGAGTCTTAAGAAGAGAAATTTATTCCATAAATTTCAAAAATTACATACAGGTTTTCCTAATCAACCATGGTTTTGTCTACCTTGATTATCTGTGGTATATGTACTGAGTAAGAGATTTCTCAACACTAAAAAGAATGATAATAATAATACTATCATGGGTGAAATTAAGCTTCAAATTTAACCTGAGCTGACTGAGATGATACAGTGTAGGAAATATGAGTTTCAAGGCCTGAAGCTATCTTAAACCAATCAATTATTTCAAGCCTCTATGCACTGCTAGATTGGCCCACTAGGGTGTAGCGAATTTTTTTCCGGAACGGCGCCCATTGGGAAAAAGTTCTTTTTGAGTCCCATTAGGGAAATAAAAAAAATTTTCTGATCAAAAAGTATTTTACCGGGGCACCAGGGCCTGAAAGATAAAGTGCAGGAAATGATTACTGTTTGGCGGGTTGCCTACCTTATTCATGCCCTTCCAGGCCTCTCTACCGGAGCTCTCGTGGCACCAATGTGGACGAGGATGAGCCTGAAGGTAAGTCTGATGCACACCTTGGTTATTTCAATACATATAGGCTTAAAACAACAAAAAATATCGGATTTTCACGTTTTTGGCAATTTTGGTGCAGCTCTTGGTTCGTTTCCAGGACTTTCTCTTCGAAAATTATCCAGATGTCAGCACAAGGAGGAGGCTGCACCGCAACACCCCTCTGTGACAACCCTCCCGCACTTGTTTGTGCTTTATGGGGGTTTCAATGGGCAGGTTCTTACGTTTTCTCCGATGCAAACGGAGAGTTTTAGTCTTTCTTGGTGTTGAACTTTGGCATGGCTGCTGGTGACATCAGCTTCGTTCTAATGCGCTGATCTCGTTGCGCAAAACCAACCCCTAGGGCCCATGCTGCGTTCATATCTGGCACCATGCGCTCAACACTTTGCATGTGGCATGGGTATGGTGGTACCTCGTAAGATTTCTGGCCCATCAGGTGTGTCGCACTTAGCTTGGAGATCAGTATCGGAAACCGCCACAGTACAGGTGGATTGAACATTTTCCCTGCTAAGTCTACCTATCACTCATAGCTTTTGGCTTTGAAAATGATCTGTGGAACATGGAAGCTCCGCACGGCAGCTTAAGAATGAGAAGCTGCTTTCTTTTTTCTCGAGGAAAGAATGAGCTCTAAAGCTTGCTTACGTGCAGGCCGCCAAGTGTCCGTCACTATGCTTAGAACAATGTTTTTAAGGTGAGTGAAGAATCCATTTGTTTGAATTGTCTTGTCAACTTCATCCCTGTAGTTCTTTGGAAGCTATCTGGAAAGCAAGATTCCATTGAAGAGATGACGGCTTACGCCGAATCGCAAACCACTGAAGCACATGCACGCAAAGCAAAAAATTTGTTAGGATATTGAGCTTGCTGTTAGGTTTCTTCGTAGCAAATACGTCCTCATGATGCGGTTCGCTGTTGTGACCCACCGAAAGTGATTCAAATCCCCTGGATATCTCGCCACTAGGTCTTCAGGGCCACTACCATTGCTGACCGCCCTTGCCAGTTCCAGCATGTATTGTTGATCGTTGCACAGGTTACTTCCATCCACCTCTGGGATATTGGTCTTGATAGCTTTGAAATGCACGACTGGCATTTCCTCACACTTACCGATAGTTCCCCGACATCACCAGAAAACTGGTTAGGAGTTATTGTTCAGCCGTCGACAGCAGTGAACAGGGGACAGCAGCTCGTTTTAGTTCAGCAAGCAGATCAACCACTGCAGTTCCTTCCTCAGGTTCTGCTCTAAGCGTTACGATTCCTCCCTTCCAGCCGGTGTTTGTGCCGGTTCCATCGGCTCCGGTCGCTTCCAAATCGTTTGTTCCCACTGATTTCAGGTAGGATAAGATGGAGGTGGAGATAGTTCAACCGAGCAGCTGGTGGGTGTTAAATGCTTGCCACTGGGCTGGTCATCAATCACTATATGTTCCTCTTTGACAGTACCATTGCAGCGTTTCTCCCCAACGGCTTCTACTGAAAGTGTGTCGCACCTATTCCCGTTGAAATAGATTGCTTTTGGTAGATTGGTTTACCGAGTGGTTGACTCCATACTCTGAACAGCTTTCCCAAGATATAGGCTCTCTCGACGAATCTTACTGCAATTTATGACGTTTTAAGTCCCAACGAGGCCCCTGTCCTCCCACACTGCAGTGATGAGAGCAGCTGCTGCAACAGTTGAGATCCCTTAATGATTCGCTACAGCTGACACGTTGGGGAGTTTTACTCATGTTTGGGAAATTTCCTTCGTTTTGTACAGAGTTGTTGTACATGGCTTTCATTCATCGTTGTTGTTCCCATCGAAGGATTTCTAATTTTTTACCTCCTTGTCACTGGAGATCTCTTGTTTTACTTCCAGAACAGGGACCTGGTGGCGCTGGAGCCGTTTCTCGACTTTCTCTTTTCTTTTGTAAATTTACAGAAGTCTTTATGTTTCCTTGCATCAACTCCTTCAATTATCATTAGTCGTGCATGCCTTAGGTCTTCTAGAAATTATCTCTTTTTTCTGGTACTTTGTTGTCTTGCAGACAGGAGCATGCATTAGGAGGCTTACATTTGCATGCAGCAATGTCAAAGAGCTTTTCTTTTTCAGCTCCAACGAATATGTCCTTTGCTGACTCATAAGGAGTTTTACCACTATTTTTCTTCATTCCCTTGCATTTAGCTGTCAGTTTGTCAATGGACTTCTCAATCACTCTCACAGAGACATTTCTTCGATACCAACAAGACAGTTGGTATCGAAGGGGACTGCCACAGAATACAAACGACAACTTCCCTCCTAACCTCAAACCAGGCTGGATTTACAGGTGCAGTCCTTTCCTTCAATTTGTTGTGGCCATGGAGTTAACTTCAGTAAATCGAGTTCAGTCGGAAGCTGAAGTCCACTGAGTTCATTTGGAGCACCCGCGATGTCACATTTAACTTTCATCCGTTTCAATTATCAATCAAGTTCTTCGCACACGCAGACACCCCTGAGCCTCTCTGGCGTAATTATTCCCAAATTATTTCCACACTCCTGCGTATGCCTAGTAGGCGGCAACGCGCCACTCATAGCACAAAAATTTTGAAAATTCGACATTTTTTGTTGTTTTCAGACTATATGTATTGAAATAACCAAGGTTTGCATCAGACTTACCTTCAGGCTCATCCCCATCCATATTGGCACCACGAGAGTTCCGAGAGAGGCCTGGAAGGGCATGAATAAGGTAGGCAACCTGCCAAACAGTACTCATTTCCTGCACTTTAACTTTCAGGCCCTGGGGCCCCAGTTAAATATTTTTTGAATGGAATTTTTTTTTATTTCTGTAATCTGGGCCTCAAAAGGCACTTATTCCCAATGGACGCCATTCCGAAAAAAATTATCGCGAAATTCACTACACCCTATTGGCCCAGAGCCAACAACATCAATCGTACTTGCTGTGATGAAGTCTGAGATCAAGGCATGGGCCACAGCTCAATACCTTGAGATCTGGAAAACAACACATGGCTTGAGACAAGCTAGATGGTTGATTGTTGGACCCAATTCTAGTTACGCAAGAAAGCTTCTATCATTGAATAGATGCAAATTGAGAACTATGATAGGACTGTTAACTGGCCACTATCAAGTGAAGAAGCAAGATGCACCTTCACAACATGGGAATTGAGGACACACCAAGTTGCAGATGGTGTGAAGAGGATGAGGAAATCACATCCCATTTATTGTATGAATGTCTAGCAACTGCAAGGACTTGGAATTGGTGCCTGGGCACTCCCTTTCCTGAACTCAGGGACATCAGGGATTTGTCCATTGGGGACATCCTCGCCTCTGGCAAGGCCATAGGCTTTAAGGGTAAATTCTTATCAAGAGGGCTGGCACAATGGACCAATATGTCTAAGTGCCTTAGGGCCCACAGGAAACTCCATCCAAACCAAGTACAATGCAATACACTGCTAGAAGTTACTTTCATAACCTGATCATCTGTGAATAGTAGAAGAATCTGAAAATGCTGAGACCGTTCCAATTCACCCCTTCAAAACCTCGTAGTGCCTTGTGCTAACCTGTGATCGAGATCCAGCCCGCCTCTCATTGGTCATTGGCTGTACTGGGGGCCCATTTGCTGTGGTAGCACCCTCTGCCAATATCTCTTCCAAGGACAGAACATCATGATGTCCACTACCAGGTCCGGTGAGAGGGTGAGAGAGTAGCTTATGGAGGACAGCCCGCTGTCCATGGGCAGCAGCCACAGAGATGGCACTGCAACAAATATGGAAAATAATAAGCTCTTATATTTTTTCTGAGTTAAAAACATGCACGTTTCTTCAGATTCAACGACAGATATTCAATGATGGCTTCCAACTTTAAGCTGTTTACTGAGTCAATACAAATTCCATTATGCAGTCACACAAGAATCTGCTTTTTTTATGTTGAAAATATGTACTATTAAAATGATTTATCTGCCCCATAGCATAGTGGTACGCATAATATAATAAACATGCTGTTGTGATTAAGTTATTTTGTGTGACTTGCCTATATAAGGTTCAATACAATATGCCTTCGCTAATCTGGACTGTTATGGGGTGAGGAGTTGTCTGGGTTATCGAGGGGATTTCTCAAAATGATTATTTGTGCAGGTTATTATGGTGAATTTTTGCTCACTGACCACTATTAATTACTTTTCATGATGCATGACGCCCTTCCAAGTAAAAATGGTGGCTTGAATAAGACTATCATGTGCGAAGAAAATATTTCATGTGGTGGGTATTTCTGGATAGTAAACATAAATATTAAATTTTAATTTTGTCTTCAGCTCATGAAAATCAAGCCTTAAAAAAATGTTGGTGCCTTGACTTCCTTTTTGTGCTTTTTGAAATGTATGCCACTGAATTTAGCTTTTTAATGATTTTTAAAATTTTTTTGAATACTTTTTTTTGTTTTCCACTAACATAAAATAACTCTTTTACTTGTATTTTTATCAATCCATAAAAATATTTGGGATTTTGGAAAAGTCCACATTTAAAAATCTGCTCATAGTGTTAAACAAAGAGGATTCCTCTACTTCCATTTCCTCTCGCTGTGTCATGAATGCGGACAGAGGTGGGGATCACTTTGTTGTGTTGCGTTAACAAGATCTCAAAAGATGAACGAAAATCAGTACATATTTCATTCAAAGTAGTGATATTGTTGGGCGACCAGTTTTTGAAGAAAAAAGGCTTCAAGTCAATAGTTTTGTTGCCAAATAAACATTTTTATACTAAAGCATTTCGATTTGTTGCTAGGCACTAAAATTTACATTTGATCTTCAAAGACTCATAAAATTGGCGAGATCAAGTGACGAAGTGGCTAGCTCAGCAACTCTCATGAGCATGAGGCAACTGAATATTTCCTCCCTGAGGCATTTGGAAATTCAAAAAAGTCTAAATCAATCCATCCTAATAACAGAGGCCTTCATAAATCCACTGGAAGGCCCTCTAAAGAGAAAAAGAATGAGATGGTTGTACCTGTAGCATCCCCTCTGTGCCGCTCCAGAATAGCAGAGCGAATCCTTGAGGAGTGTTGATAGGAACGGATGAGCTCCATGTGACAGCAACAAGGATACCATTTCAAGATTGCCTGATCCCGCAGCCACCTGTACAGATAAATCATTTAGGTCACTGTGTGCTCAACTTGCACTCCCTGTCAACAGACAACATGACTGTCAAAAACTGTATTAGTACATGGTATTGAGACAACATTACATCCCTAACATAGGGTTACCATATTTTGAAACCCCAAAATGTGGACACCCTCAACGGGATTGATCAACACCCTCTTAGGACTGTCAAATGAAACTTCATTCATTAAATTATATACTGTCAAATAATTATATTCCACGGCACACCCCTCCCCCCAGCCACCATCGCCCCAACCCCCCTGCCTCATGTCACAGAGCGATCTGGTTGCCAAACTATGAACTATTTCCAACCCATGATAGACCAGTAGTGCCATCTATCATTAGTTCGTTTAAGTTTTGGTACAGAGAAAATAGCACACCTTTCAATCTGCTTATTCTGGCGAAATGCTGATTAATCCAAAGAGGACTACATGGCCGTAACTAGTTCAACAGCAAGCAGCACGAGTAATATACAGAGTACACGGTAGCACGAGCCAGGCAATCAGTTGGTGCAGAGAGACTTAAGTCCAGAAATTGACAAACCAAGATGGCGGAATTTTGACCACACTGGGAGCTTTCCAATTAACGACGCAAGTCGACTCCGAGCGACTTTTTTGCTTTCCAATTGTTCCATGTCGCTGGGAGTCGCTGACGCGTGTTGACTCATAGCGACTCGCTGGAAAAGGAGAGTTTGTTATTGCCATGGTTTAAAGTAGAGTAGATTCCGGTCATTCGGGAGACATTGGGCCAGAAAAATTCGCTGCAACAAAAGCTGCGCCATTTATAATTAATATCACGTAAATACATATGTATGTGTACTAATTGTAATTAAGAAAGGCCTAGTTTGGTTTCCCTGCACGTAGGCATTTATTCACACATATATGAATCGAAAAATACGCTGGAAATAATAATAAAAGGCAGATATTTTCCATAATCGATCATTCTTTTGGTCCGATTGAAAATATTTCCCCTCATCCTTGGAAAACCCACTAAACGCAGCACGATTAAATACTCGTTTTATAAAATCATAGTTAATGGCAATTCACGTTGTATTACATAAAAGTGCATGATTCATAAGAATTAAGTTAACCTAAAAATATTTAAATTAATTATCGACGGGGGCATCTCTTCGATTGAACCTACAGCATTCTTTTTATTCAGTGCGTTGTAAACCGAATAGAATTGAAAACCAAACCTCTTTTATGGAATTTATAGTTTATAAATAAAACATAATTTAAAACATCAGTGAATGAAATGCATTCGCCAGATACCCGGTTTTGATGGAGTGTAATTAAGGAAAACTTAATTGGCATAAGGAGATTGTATTTCTCCTTTATCGTGTTGAGAGCTATGTTGTTACATTTCACGGAAAAAATAATAAGCGAACTGTATTAAAATGGTCAACAGGAGTCTAGGACTACAGAAGAATGAATAACTATTATTTCTATAATAATGCGTCACATCTTGGCGGCCAATGCATAAAATTAATGCGCCAACCTTTAATCATTAATAATGAATCCACTGGTTTAGTTTCTGTCAACAGTTGAGACTTCTTTCAAAAGAAAACAATCTGATTACCTTCTTCATATACTTGATCGTCACGTTTCAAACAATTGCGACTGCGCATCGACTCCGGCGCATGGATATCTGCTTTCCAATTAGCCGAAGTGGAAGTCGACACAAGTTGCCTCCAAGCGACGCATGAGTCGCTGGGAGTCGCCTAATTGGAAAGCACCCAATGAAAACTCAGTGCCTCTTGTACACAAACTTGTTCAAACTACCTTATACGACAATTGTTTAGATCATCATCCACCATTTTGATCAAATATCAACTCTACAGCAGTATTAGTACAGCAACTCCACACGGATAGGGTTACCATATTTTGAACTATTTCCAACTCATGGTAGACCAGCAGTACCATCTATCAACAAATTGTTTAAGTTTTTATACAGAGAAAATAGCATACCACGAAGTGCCATAAATGATGCCAGCCCCGTATTCAGCTATCGAAAGCACCGCAGCATGGCGATCGCAGGCTCTAGCCCTAAATCGAAAGCACATTAACAGATTGCTAACGGTGCATTTGAATAATCGATATAAAATATATATCACTATTTGGCGATACAAGATGAAAACAAAAATCAATGGATCTTTCTTCTCAAAAATTAAAAGTGCGGACATTAGCAGAAATCGTAAAAATGTACGCCGACCCTACATTACAAGTCGAAAATACGGACATGTCCACATAAATGAGGACGTATGGTAACCCTACGTACGGACAATATACAACCCGCAACACAACCACATGGAAAATATATTTCTGCTCATGAACAACTAAAATAGAGAGATGTGCAAATTTTCACAAATATTCTCTCTTATCCTGTGGAAAACTGCAGGTTTTTCATTTAATATTGCTTTCAATTTTAAGATACAGTGCTAGATATACTGAAAACACCTCAAATTTATCATGCACATTTAGTTATGCAAGACGTGGCTTTCACCAGAGATTAGCAATTTTCTGAGCTGACATGTCTCAGAAAATGAACGAGGATAAATTTAAACCAGACTCAGGAGGGCATGCCTGTAACTTTTGTCGATTATCGGCAAATATCATCTCCACTGTGGTCTTTATCAGCAATGGTGAGTCTATAAACCTCAAGGTGGAAAGTCAACAATTTTGGTGACATTGACAACTGAGCTTCTCTGGGTAAGCAGTTGTATGTAAAATAAGTTATCTCATTCAGCAAATTAATAGTCAAAATGGCTATGACTGTCAACCATTCAGAAAAATGAGGTTTATAACCTCTCCAATGTCAAAAAGGAGACAATTCGCATACGTCAATGGTGGGTAAAAGTTACAGACTTTCCCCCCAGAAGTTATCTCTGTGCTGCATGCTCTATGTGCACATAGTCATTGCAATGATGGCACACAGCCTTAAAACAGGTCATGTAGAGTGCCATGGAGGAGATAGCTGCACTGGGGATCACTCACTTGCAATGGTGTCTCGGTGCACACTTCGCCGCTCAGACTGGCACCCCCTTCAACGCAGCAGTTTCCACCCTCCAGGAGAGCCCTGGCAATCGAGAGGCGACCCTGAAGGGCCACATATGTCAGGGCGGTCCAGTGGCGAGTCTCGGGGTGGGCCCCTGGGCAAGTTGGGCTCGTGGGGGGTGTCTCGGCATTCGGGTCAGCGCCACCACACTGTGGGATGGGCCCTCCCCCCAAGTGGTGGGCACTCTTCTGCAGCAATGCACTCACCATGCCCTCGTCCCCTCGGAGACACCCCAGAATCAAGGGGGTGAAACCAGACTCATTGACTGTGTTTGCCTGCCAGGACGTAAAAAAAATGATATGTATACATCTTTTACTTTAAAAATTTGCTATCTTGGATAAACTTAAATCCTCAGAACCATCCCCACTTCAAATAATAAGTATGATTACAGTCACTTGTCGACTTACAACCTACATGACATCAACAATTTGAGATACTACAGAACATTTGGCAGTGGGGAAGATGGTGTAGACAGCAGAGTGACATTTTAATGCTCCCAATTGTCAGCCTGTTATCAGCAGTGGTTGTGACTACACTCATTTTCTTTTTTATTTACTTGAACAACCACCAATATGAAACAAGATAGTTTACATGTAGAAAATATTTCCATTGAAATCTACCAGAATATGATGAGTATCTGACCAATCCTACTAGTGCCAAAATCGATTTATGACCGGTCTGTTTAACGTGGTGGAATCGGGTTTCGCATTAAGAAAAAAAAATATTAATATGTTTGGAGATCAGAGGTCTGAAAGCCAAGTGCAAGCATTATTTATTTTTTTTATTGTAACCACTATGATTTAATTTTGTTGTAACCAGTATTTACTTTTGGTGTAATTATTGAGTGTATATTTATTGTAATTAATGTTTGGAAAACAGTTGGGACTCAAAACAGCTGTCTATGTTATTGTCATTAATTATTATGGACGAAGTGAACTGAACTAAACGGTAATCCTTTTATTATTTCTGATATCTTTCATTCTTTTCTTTATATAATTTGGGTTCTCTATCGTTGTTTGAGTACCAGGAAGGGCAGTTTGGCACACTTCCTTGAAGCCACATACGTGTTAACCTTTTCCCGAAAATTGAGTGAGAGGAGTGGTGGGCGAACTAGCCACCACTCTACATGAGAAGAGGAGACAGTTGCTGCTAAACCGCCCCGGAGAAGAGCTCCAAGATGAAGCGGCAGTGGGACGCGCAACTGGTCATTCCTCGCCATGGTGGTTGGCTTCGGCACCAGTTCAGCAGGGCCCGCTGGTCAAACTGCCACCAACCACAGTTCCTGCCAAAGAGGTGTAGGGAGCCACGGTCGGGGAGTCTGGTGCACGACCACCTTGCATCGCGCATGCGCACTGGAGAGAGGCGAGAGGTCTTCTCGCTGCGCAGAGAGCTCGCTCTCTTGGCGGTCAGACCTCGTCGGAGAAGGTTCACTTCCTGCTCTAAAATTGTCGACTCTGTTGATTGTCGGGATGCCCCACATGGTGGGCCACGCCCTGAGTGTATAAAAATTATATCACTTACTTCATGTATACCTGTACCAAGGGTCTTAAGGTATGTGGCTTGTGGTTTTATTATGTGCCAAGTGTTCAGTTATTTTCGCTTTTGCTCTTCCTCCGTTGTACGTGCTCAGAGTTTTTGGGATGTAGTTGCGAAGTGTAGTTTCGGGATGTACATTCGTGTCTCGCAAGCTGTTACCGCTGTTTTCACTCATGCGGTGAGACCATGTGTTGCATTATTCTTTTGGGGGTTTAAATTGTATGGATCATAGGAACCTATTGGGAGGGAGGTTGTGAGTTGCTCAATTGCACCACGTTCATGTAGTTCAGTTCACCGGATTCTCAATTATTTGCAAAGATATTTTGTATTGTATTTGCCTAAAGTTGCCTTGTATCGTACCCGAGATTACTACCTATTGAATGGCAGTGAGATATATTTATAGGGGTCAGATACCTGTTGGAGTGTACCATGCCAAAGGGGATAATGTGTAATTAGTTTATAGTGAGTCACTTTTTTTTGTTAGCGTTTGTATCATTCATGACGGAATTAAATACTGGTTCAAAGTTTCCTGATCGTTTTATTGTAGACTACCTCTCCCTTTCCTTTTCCAAGTTAGAACCCTGGACAAACGTCTCCTTCAGAGCAACTCCGGGTGGGGTAGGGAATTTAGCCCTTCTCCTATTCTGATTGGTCAAGATGACCTGGCGCCCGAGCGAAGGCAGAGGCTATCTGTAAGGGACATCATGTCTGTTGGAACTGAATGTGGTCTTTTAAAGTCCATGGTTAACTGTAGTCAACATGAGGAATGCATCCCAATTAAGGATTGAATGCAGCTGGGATTTTTCATCAAAGCTCCAAATTTGGCCGCACTGACCCAGTCACAGTGCCAAAAAACAGCAATTATTACTTGGCTGTGATTAAGGATAAAAGCTACATACAGTAAAAACTCGATTTTACATAGTAGGAGGGACCAAAAAAGAGGCAGTATGTAAAACAGTTCCTCCAACATGGACGGACTAACAATGGACACATCACTATTGCAGAATGTAATCCCTGCTTTTACTTAAGTTCGACTGCATTCAAGATCCCAGCAGTAACTTCAAGACATGGAGTTATTCCACAATCCATGTCTTACGGAGGACTTTTACTGTTACAACAAGTTATCTGCTGAAGAAAAGTACAGAAACTACTGATCAGAAGTAATCCCCATTCCTTTCGCATCATTTTTTAGAAATTCTGAAGAAGCTGAGGATTGTGCTTGGTTCTAATTTAGTTTTGATTGAATCACCTTGGTGGATGGCAAGAGTTGCATGGCATGAGGAATGAGATCGGTCCTCCCAGATGCCAACATTCGGAAAGCAAGATCAGTCTTTAGTCTCCTCACACACTCCACCTCATCCAGATGCCACCGCCTTGGCTGGCCTCCTTGGCTGCTCGGAGAACTGCACAAGGACTCCTCATGCCTGCAATCAGTTAGTGACCAACCAGCTCATATGAGATTCATGAATTACCACCTCTACAACATTATCATTTCCTACATAAAATTATATGGAATTTTACTTCTGCTGAATTTGATCACAGATGATGCCAGCAGAAGTCAGGTTCACATCACAATTGATTAAATTCACGATCTGTCAAAGATGATCATAATAATTAGAATTCACACAGCAAATTTACACATTAATTTAATTTTCTTACAATGAAGATTTTCAACTTTTAAAGTATATGTTTAACATATTACGTGCTGATCGTTTCGTATTAGTTATACCCAGGGCTTATTTTCTGGCGGTATGCGGCGGAACTGCGTTCCGGCACCTTTTTTGGTCGAAGTAAATTGCCTTCACTCGTATAAATCAATCTAAGGTCATTTGGAATTTTTCATTAATTAATTCTCAGATTTAATGTGGGAGTTAAGGATGCAGTTCATCTTCCAGATAGTGAGCACATTACCAAAGTAGCACTTACCGGAAATGTAACTCTTACGGATAACGTAACTCTTATGGACAAATGAGTTCCACCTTCTTTTTTCTCAGAAAAAATCCCTGGTTATACCCTGTGTATTATCTGGTGCTTTCTGGGCCTAGTTCATGAACGAACTCTTCTTTGTTTTCCAACCACCGGATTAGACTCTCTAAACCGACATTTCAATGCTCGACTCATGCTACTTCATCAGGGCATGCAAAAGTTGGGCATTGAAACGTTGGCCATCATGGAGAGTCTAACCCAGTTGGAAACCTGAGAAGAGTTCATTCGTTAGTGAAATTGTCCTGTGAAAAGTCCCTGTGACTGAAAGTTTTGAGAAATTAATTTTATTTTAAATTTTATTTCCATATTATATTTAATAGAAAACAGTATTAAATATGCTTTTTGGTAACTTATATGGAAAAATTTGGGGTATTTTCTACAACAGTTGATTTTTTCCAGTATCCTGCTAACATTTGAATATACTGACCCCCAAAGCACATTTTTTGCATCCTGTACCCATCTACACAAATGCCAAGCGGCATGAAAATTTCATTTCCTTGCAATTGCCACACTCTTTTTTCAATACAGTGGAATCTTTTCTAAGTTGAAAATGTTTCATAAGTAATTACCTATATAAAATATCATCATCCATTTTGTCATTCGTCTTACGTAAAAGTAGTGAATTCCCAGATGAAGTACAGGAATATTCATTATTTTATACCATGCTCTGGTGTTTTGAATAAAAATAAATAAAATACATGTACACTTAAGATATTACTAAACTTTTATTACAATTTAACTTTTAAATTTTCATGAATAATAATGATAACTTGTTTTACAAAATGATGAAAATATTTTAAAAATTGAATATAACTATAATTCACAGAGTAAAAAAATTGAAACGAGTACCTACAGTTAAAAAAAATGAGGATATTATTTAATTACAACGTCTTGTGTACATTCAGTTTTGTACAAAGGTATAAAACACCAACAAAATATTTTTCATCTAACAATGAATGTGAATGTCTTATATGCCTGAAAACATTCCTGATATGCCTGAAAACATTCCTCATGACATAGGCCCGGCTAGCCTGAGCAGATCAGGCAGAAATATGACGTGTCCTTTCAAACTTTCTTTTCAAACACTCCCGACACCGCTTTTGTTTCCTTCTTTTCTGTCTTTCGTCCTTGGGGTAAATGGAGATATTCATGGCTACCGCAAAAAAGGGGATGAAATAACGGAGAAATTGCCAAAGGAAAAAATTGTCCAGGACCGGCAATCGAACCACGGACCTTTAAGGGCACAAAATTAGGAAGCCTCCGTGGCGTAGGGGTCTTTGCATTTGCTCGGCAAGCCAAAGGTCGTGGTTTGATTATCGGTCCAGGCCAATTTTTTGCTGTGGCAATTTCTCCGTTACTAGGGGTAAATTCGGGGAAAGTGTTTGGATAAATCTTTAGATCTAGACGAGGGAGGTTGGGATACCAGAGATGGTGTTTCTATTGTTGATAATTTTGAGAAACTTAGTAATGATTCTATTATATTTTTAGCTCAAAATCAATGAGTGGAATTTTCCTAATGTTATCTGTAGTTAAAAAATAACTATTTTGTCACATTAGGTGAAGTATGTGGAGGCCCAAAGATTTAAATCTGGCCGATAAAGACTAACCGTATTGTTAGTAAATATTGATGATGGTTATCAGTCTCATTTTTTTTAACACAACAAGCACATTTGTTGAAAGATTGTTATTACTTTTGATTACGTAAAATTTGTTTGTGTCATATTAGCAATGCCAAAGTTTTCCTTAAGATGGCTATAATGGTAAATCATAAACACTTTCATGTGCAAATTTACCTTTCTCGTGAGGGCTCTTCGCTTTCTTCTTGAAGATTTACCTACTTGCAATTAATGGAACTGATAAGTACCTATCAAAGCATGGTTGTATTTGAATGGTAAAGAGAGTTTCCTACTTCTGAATAATACACAAACAGGGCTCAAAGAACAATGTCTTCTGAAAAATAATTAAATTCCACTCCAGAAGACATGTCAAGTGATGATAGTAAAACTAGTTAAAAATTATGATCAACAAGAGGCCTCACCTTGTGGATCATGATTACGCTGTGAATGCTATTCTAGATGTACAATTATAAATAACATGCATGATCGTATAAGTTCTTTGCATCAACTTTATGCCTGTGCACATATAGGTATACACAGAATCATAAACCTTGTCATATTATCATAGTGAATAATTTCTTACAAGTAGAATGTGTGGCATAAATCACTCTGGATTACATAGTTGAGTTTCTCAATGTTTAACCATGTATTGATTGAAATTCAACAATGAATTTCATAGAGTAAAATGCATCGATAAAATTTCATTGAAAATCACATCAACTGCTATCCACCTATGATGGCACCATGACTACCTACATCATTTCTACCTCACTGAAAGGCCTTTGCAAGCCGGTGCCCTATTGGTCGTAGGTTAATATGCTCAACTGTGTTATTGTAATGGACAATGAATAATGTATTTTGTGTTTTACCACTTGAATTTGCTCGCTCGGGGTCTAGACAACCTCTAGCTGGATCAGCACTGGGAATCTCTGATGCTGCCTTTCATTTCCCAGTGAGTAGTTTTTGCATATCATCTGTATGTGGTGGCTTCCTCCCAAGTAGCGGCCTTCAATTGAGTGTGGGAATTTGGTGGTAAAGTTGTAATTACATGTGGTGATAATGATCTCATGCATAGGTGATAAGTCAGTGGTGATATAGTGTCTGAGTAGTTCATTTATGAAAAAGTGAAGCAGTTTTAGATGATTTGAAATCTGTATCCCCTTCAACCAGATAATATTGCCATATGTTTTTACTTTGAGCTTCAATTACGTGCACAGAAATTGTTATTCATTGAGGTTCCTCCTTCCTTCTTGTTATAGCATTGATATAATATAATTTGTCTTAGATGCTTTGTGACTCACGTGGTTGCAGTCGTTGAGGAGACGGGTGAAGGGTCAAGCAAAGAGCGCACAGGGCAGTCAACACCAGGGAGCAGGAGGCGTGCTGCCTGCATCACATCATCAGCATCCACCGCTTGTGCTAGTCGGTGCTCTGCATGGGCACTCGCCACTCGAACCCACTCTGCCAGCGGAGGCAGCACCACATATGGACGCTCATACGACAGCTCCTGGATGGGTGGGGGGTGCACCGATGGAAGCAGAGGAGGCGGAGACAGGAGGGGAGGGGAAGCGGCAGCTGCTTGCTCTGCATGCTCCAGCTGTTGACAAAATCACAATTACGAAAGGACTTGAATTAAAATTTGCTCCCTAGCTAGCATTTCAAGCCTACTTTTAGAAATACACTCCCATGTGTCTCATGGCATAAAATTTTGGGAATATACCACAACCTCATCATTGGCATTTTCACTGCAAATAAAAGGCAATCAAGACAATATGCTGAGTTCCCATTCAAACACCTAGCAAAATTTTCATCATGTGAATGAAGAGCTCTCGGGTTTCAAACTGGGTCAGGTCCTCAATAACTTCCGTTGTTTTGCCATTCACCCATTGTCCTCAGGGATCCAACTACATATATCCAAATGGGAACAGCCATCATCATCCATCACACAAGAATTCGGTGCTTTGATCGTTCATCCACAGGACCAAGGCCATCACTGATGAGGAGAGCTTCCCAAGGGAAATATGACACCTCAGGAAGACCTTTCTTCAGAATAGTTACAGCCAACACCAGAAAAACATGGCCCTTAAAAGGACCTTGGGTCCAGCAAGAACTTCACCACGAGAAGATTCTAGTCCTGTGGCTACGGCTTTCTTACCATTCCTCTCCACTGTATCCTTGAAAATCTCCAGAATTGTAAGAAGATTCGGCATTGAAACCATCCATTGACCAACTTCCAAACTAAGACACCAATGGGTTAATGCCAAAGACGCAGTTGGACTCAAATCATCTGGAGTTTACTGAGTGCCCTGTGTGTGTGGGGAACTCTACATTGAAGAGACACACTGGATGATAGAAGACAGAATTAAAGAACACTGCAGGCAACTCCTATTTGGTCAACTGGACAAGTCGGCAATAGCCGAGCATAGTATACTGGAAAACCACTCCATCCTCTACGAACAGACTAGACTCCTGTGCAAATTCCAAGGTTACCGGAATCACATTGTTAAGGAGGCAATACAGATCTGGCTTCACAGTAGCAATTTCAATAGGGACACCGCCTACACTACTCAGTGAGACTTGGGGGTATTTCACCAAACAAAGAGCCGATGAACACGGTCAGAACGTAATGTTAACAAAGCATGTCCTAAGTTTAAATGTTTAGGAAGGTAAAAACAGTGCTATTCAGTCAAATCTCAACCGATCTTAAAAATCCTGATACCACTAGAATCACAATTAAATTTTTAATTATTTTTGTTCTATCAAATTTTTTGAAAAGTTTACAGGTTTTTAACAAATTGCCAATAATCATTTGGAATGGCCACCATTTTGAAACGGAAAAACTTAAAATTTCAGTCAAATCTCAACCGATCATAAAAATTCAGGTACCGTTAGAATCACAATTAAATTTATGTTAGATGTTTTGATGGGCGAGTTGTTCATCACCCTCAAGCCCTGAGGTTGATGAATGACACGTTCATCGAAACGTTGGCAGAAATGGAGAGTTTGACCCTGTGGGAAACCCGAACTACCCCCAACATAAATTCTTTTGTTCTTCACCACCTCACCAATGGACGAATCGTCCATACTATAAGTTTTAGTGACTTTATTTATTGTTTTTTTCCTTTCTGAATTAAAAGGAGAATTTTAAATTTTTTGTAACTTTAGGAAGCTCTCTTAAAAAGATAAACTGTAACTGTCACAATGACACTTTTGGGAAATGGCTACAAATATGGATAACAAGAATGCAAGAGTGCATATACTCGCAAAGTAGCTGAGGACAGAGTGCAAATAGTCATGCACCTAAGAAACTGGGAAAATTTGTTTTTGCTTTGGTATACTCAACAATCATTTGAGGACATTCACCCTCAAGACAGGTGACTTGCTCAAAACTTTTTCATTAGACGTTACAATTTGGTTTGATTTTGGCACCACCTCTTCTTTGTGGTGGGTTCAGTGACCCATGCCCAGCCCCCAATCCCTTGAGGCACACACAAACATACCTGAGAGCACCGCATGAAATAGAAGAGGCTGTGAAGGGCCGACTGTGTCCACGCGATGGCAGGCGATGAGGAGGATGAGGGAGGGGTGGTCGAGGAGGGGGTCTGGGGCTGCAGCCGAGAGGAAGACGAGGGGGGACTGCCCCTCGAGAGGGGGGAGCACGAGGAGGACGACGATAGGGATGAAGATGACGAGAGGTGATGCTGAGTGGCCGTTGTTGAGGAGGAGGTCACTCGCGCCAGCAGGTCAGACAACTCCTGCACGGACCCCACGCACGTTGTGAGGAGGGATTGCTCTAATGACTTGACTGTTGTCGTGCCAACCGTACTGCTGGCCCCGCTGCTCACTCCACTGCTGCTGACACTGCTCTCACTCGGCCACCTCGGCAATGCCAGCGCACCTGTGCACAAACAACAACAATGACATAGCCTTCCTCCGTGCCCTCTCTCAAATTTTACCGTTCAGCTTGTCAACTGCACGGATAATGCAGACTTATTAAGTTCTTGGACCATATTTTGGTCTGAATGACTTTTCTACCAAAAAACAATGGGTCACTATTTTATTAACCTTTATCCACCGGATTTAAATCCTGATTTTTTTGCCTGGATGCCAGACTTAAATGGATTCATACCTGGAGCCGGGATGTTTTGGGCACTCACGGCGTGCAGCAAAAACATATTAAGGGGCAAAAGACTATACAAAGGGATTGTTTGGGCATGCTAGGCATTTAAAGGTTAATACAATGATTAAGATTCAACATATGATTAATTTATTATGAGCCAAATTTCTTTCCACACTTCATGTTTGCTAAAAATGTATTCTCATTTCTTCCACTGTGCTGGTGCCATAGTGCTAATAAGTCTCCCTGCAGATAACCCTCAAGTTTCGTTACTGTGTCCCAACCCGACCTGAACCAACCAAACCCAACCCAGCCTAACCCAACCAACACAATGAAAAACACAAAATCACTGTGTTAATTCAGGTAAATATGCCTGAAATGCACAGTTGATACCTTAAGTCATTGGTGCTGGTGTGGGGGGACTGGAAAGATTACACACAGTAATTCAAAAAGGAAACGGAAGGGTGAAAATTTAATTTTGTGTGTTGAACAGAAATGCATGTCATTTTATTTTAACCATTTCGAATATTGCTAAATGTCTCAAGGATGAGGGAACTGTATTTTGTTTGACATTACCTGCTTGCTTTTCACTTTTTACTGCTTCCATATGGTTTTTTAACAAGCTTCCAGTTTTTGTAAAAGCCTCTCCAACACTTAAATGACAATGCTAATGTCCAGTGACTCTTAGGTCCCAAAACCCAGGTCAGCATAGTATTGAAGTGTAAGTTGTTAAATTTTGGCTAATAATGTTACTTAAATATCTTCTTTTTATTTAACTTACGTCTTATTCACATTAATTCACCTTTTAAAATATGGCGCTCAAAGGTACATGGGACCATAGTTACCAGCAAACATAAATTCCTTATCCCTGATACAATAACTAGCACAAATGTTTCCAGGTAACATCCTTAAATTTAATGACCGACATATCAACTAAGTAAGGTAAACTAGTTGGTTTTAAGTAATAATAGAACTATCCCTCAGAGCTGTATTATAAGGATTTGCAATGATTCCTTCCAATTATGCCACTATAGTTATGACTGTGCTGCTCCTTCCCTTAGGAAAGAATACTATTAAAAATTAGTAGTTTTTCACATTTAACTAATAAAATTTAGTAATTTACAATAGTTAACTACTAAGAATATAGTAGTTTTTATAGTTTGCAACTCAGAATTCAATAGTAAACTATTAAGAATTTTCCAAAACTATAAAAATGCCAGTATTTATTGCTATTGGACCAATGGTAACTACTAAGAAAAAAATTCGACTACTAAGAATGAAATAGTTAATTATTAAGAATGTTTCTAAACTACTAACATGTTAGTAGTTACCACTAAAATTTCTTAATAGGTAGGGTAACCTGCCCAGTAATGGACACCCTTAAGGAAATTTTAACTTTAAAAATATTTTGCAGGTCCCCATTTATCATTAGAAAAAATTTGATAATTGATTTGGATAACTACTGGCTTCTCTCATTAAATCTGCATAACTTGTTTTTCCTATAGGTTCATAGTTTTATTGAATTTGCATATCTGTAAAATCAGCTCAGAACGGCTAGTAATGGACACAGCGAAGCCAGTGGTGGACACCCCAATTTTGGACACTGGTTAGGAACATGTGAGAGGGTTTTAATAAAAGAAAGAGTATCTTTAATAACTTTCAATTCCACTGATATGACACAAAGAAAAAGAAACTTCATCAACCTTGAAGTCCTCTGAGTTTAAGTACATAAAGTTTACTTTAAAGTTACATTTTATTGACACTGAATTCATCGGAAGTAGTGCCGTCCTCTAACAATCTGATATGGTTGTATAATTTGTAAAATTTGACTAAAGCTTATGCATTGAACATCTTCAACGTTTGGAAAAATGTAAACATTGTCAACCTTGGTGGACTTTCTCAAAAATTTTGCTGTCACTAGACCTGCTTTTACATCCATCACCTCTCCAATGAAGACTTTCTTGGTTTCTCTTTTTGTTTTTTCATTGTACACAAATTCAGCAACGATGAAATTGCCTTTCTCTACCACTCCATTGAAGGGTTTGGAAGATGACCCTTCATCTTCTTCTTCGCTAGTCCAAAGCTTGGAAGTATCGGATTCGTCATGTACCGAAAAAGATTTATCTTCATCACTCTCTTCAATCATAATTTTCTTCTTTTCCTTAAATTTATCTGCCTTTCTATTTTTTCTTTCCTGCTTTCTCATCAGGTTTTTCTCTTTCCCTTTCCTCTTTTTCTCATCTTTTCTTCTCTAGAAAACTCTTAAAGGAATCTGATGTAACAACGGAAGGTAGGTTTGGGCCTTGTTTCCTTCTAACTTTTTTTTCTTCTTCAATTTTAGGTTAGAAAAAGCATTTCTTAAATGGAGAGGGAGTTCCAATGGATTTGAATTTTTGTATGTCTTCTGATTCACTCATAGCAGTTTGAGCACTGGTCTCAACAGTACAATCATCATTGAAAGAAGAAACTGAGACTTCTCTTTGTCCATCAGTCTTGGAAACACACTCACTTTCAGATGCACCATTAGTTGTTAGCTGTCCTATTTTCTTTAATCTCTAGAGGTCGTACAGTAACATTGCATCTTCCTTCCCTTGCCAATTGTTTGGAAAGCATTCATTGAAACTACATAGCAATTCATTGTTGATACTTTTCTCTAATTCTGTCAAAAAAGAAACAATTGCACTTCCACCATTTGCTCCTGGACACTGTCTTCACGGCATCGAACTTCAATGAAAATGAAACTGCTTCTATGGCTCTGCTCATGTTTTGCTCCGTGTAGCGAAAGAAAACCCTTTTAGAAATGATTTTTGTTCATTTTTGTTCTGAATTAATACTAAATAAAGAAGGGTATTAACTGAATGAAAAGGTTTTCAGAGGGTGTCCACTACTGGAATTGGTCTTCCAGAGATGGACACACCAGGGTCCATTTCTGGAATTCAAGTTAAACTAGGCTGTCAGTAGTGGACACCCCCTATAAAGTGCTTCAAATTCACTACTTTGGAAATGTGAATAAAAAATATGGAAATTGAATTCATATTTTATGTAGAGGTTATATTTTAAATGAAACTAAACAACAAACTGAATGAATAACATCAGATTAAAATAACTACCTACCTAAACACGAAAGACAGCAAACACACCCTTTACACAGTAACGGCCATGTTAAATATTTTTTTGTCAGATGTTTACCACCTTAACTTAATCAAATTCTATTATTTTACCAACCACATGTATCACAGCATGTTTTGGTGCAAAATTCAAACCAAAAGCAGTCAAAAAAACAGATTTTGTGAGCATTTTTGTCCGCCTGTGTCCATTACTGGCTGGGTGTCCATTACCGGGCAGGTTACCCTACTATATAATTCTTTGGTGTTAGGGCTTTAATGGTAAACTTTAGAAATTTCAATGGCAAATTTCTAAGGAGATCATTCCGAAGGTTGAGTGCATCCAGTTTTTAAAAAACTTTACTTTCTTCTTGGTTGAAGCTTTCGCGGGTCGTTATAGCTGTATTGCTCTTGTTGTTCGGGTGTTCCCCGCGTACTTATTCAGGTGTGTTGTTACCCGATGTTTTGTGGCCGTTGCTGGTCACTTTATCTTAGGGATTGAGGATCTGTCGAGTTGGGGGGGGGTACAACGGTTCATGGAGGGAAGAGGACGGGAAGGGAATGCGTGAAAGTATTAGTCATTGAATTTGGAATAAAATGAACTACGGCAGCGACACGAAATCTGGCTTTCTATTGTCAAAGTATGAGAAATTTTCAAGAAGAATATTCTAATACATTAGTCTATAATATTATAATTTAAGTAAACTATCCCAAAAATGAGTTGTACATGCCTCAATTTACTATTAAACACTTAGGAAATGTGAACTTGGCTTAAAAGAACATGTTGAGAGTTTATCTGTATGAAAAATTATCTCAAACATAGGTGAATTATTTAGAAAGTTACAGTAATTTTCAAGGGGTGCAGTAAATTATGTAAAATATCACGGTAATTTATGAAAATTACCGAGGTACTTTTCAGAGTGGCCCATCTCTACCAGGAACCAATGCAGTAATTTTGTTACGAACCAAAGAATTCTGAACAGTTTTATTTTGTTCCCAAGAGTTTAACATCATCAATTTTTCCCGAGAAAATATATGCGTAAAGCATTGCCACTTGGCATCCATCAGAGTTTTCAACAGAGAGGATATGCCAGATTTTTTCCCTACCATCATCTTCCACAAATCCAGAGATTCTAGACTCCAGTAGTTAAACTCTTTAATACTCAAATGTTCTCAACATGTTCACAGAGCAATGCTCACCTCATTCATGAGAGAAGTCTCCTTGTTTGCCTGAGTGGGCCTCAGCATTGAACCTTATCTTTTATTATACCTAATTTCATTTAATCAGTCACCATACCTAATATATATAACAACTAGTTCCTCCTCTCCCAGTTGCACTTTCCCTGTCATACATGCAGACTGAAATGCGACAACTGCTTCAATGACTCCACATCACACTCCTTATCCATGGAAAACACATACACTACACACCCACAGGAGACCCAATCCCTTCCTAACCTCTCAGACTAGCCCTCCTATATCAGGAATTGGGTTGATGTGGTAGACAGAGTTCCCATCCAGTGCATGTCTGATGTTTTAATTAACTAATCAGTCCTCTTCAGCTGTGAATTTTGTTGGAGCTTTAAAGGAACAAAGTGTACTTATGAGGTACCATGCAAATGATGCCATAATGTACCTATATTTGTGTGCATGGTGCATCTACAGCACAGGTTGATCATCCAAAAATTGGCAGGACGAGAACATTATTTTTATCCTCATTTTCCCAGCGTCCTCACCCAATTCCCCATCTTGAGCATAGCCATTTCCCTGGCAGCACACAAACACAAAAATGCACCCACACAGGCAGGCACAAACACTTAAACTCACCTGAAGCTGTTCTCCCGGCATTGAGGTGAGCATATGGTTGTAGAAGGCCCCACAGGTCACCATTGTTTGCAATGGCATGCTCAAACATGGTGGCAGAGAGCATAGGTGGGGGTGAGGCACCATCGACACCATCTCCAACACCACCAACCTCGTCACCAACACCAATGCCCCCGATTGAAGGAATGCAAGCCAAAACAATCTCCTCCAACAGGTTCTCGACCCCAGCAGCCAAATATACAGCAGCATACCTGGGGATAATGATCCAATGGCTCCAATTACAAATGCACATCCTTCATTCCATAAAATCCATACATATGCTCCATTTCCTACCCAAGTGCATATTCAACTCTTCCCAGCAATTTAAATGCTCATCAACTGCCATTCTCCACTATTTCTTTACTAAAATCAAAACATCTTGCCTCAAACTACAATTACTGTGATTCTAGAGAGTGCATGAACCAGATGATGACATCAGTTTTAATCTTACATAGGTCTTTTGTATCTCATTATAAGCATTTTTTAAATTCCCATCAAACAAGGTCAGTACAATGAAATCCACAAAACAAATAATAGTGTCCAACAGATGTTACTGGTTATACAAGACCAGTACCTGCAGAACAAGAATTAGAAATGGAAGTAGGTAACTCTAAGGTAGAAAAATTTGTCCATAGCTTTTGAAAGTTAATACAAAATAGTTCTCAACATTTCCATATTAGCTGCTCTGATGATTACAAGATCTAAACAAATCACCTGTAGAAACTTTTAAGCTGTAAACAATAAATTTTGTTTGAATATGTTATATACTTAAAATTATGAAGTAAACTGGACAAAAAAATGGGACCTTGCAAGGTGCTATTTTGTATAAATGAGTTAGTTTAAATTAGAACATTGGGTCAATAAAATAAATGTTGTGATCCTTTCAACATCCATAGGCTCTGTGTGCATTTCTACATAATTTCCAGGATTTTTATTTGCAGAAGCATCTTCAAAAATCCATTTATGCCAGTAGGGATAAAAAGTAGCCTTTTCACCTATCTCATCTTTCTACCATTGATTTAAAAAATGGCATTCTACGTGTGATATTCTACAGAGGAAAAAGCATTCGCCTTGAGCGGGATTCAATCCCGGATCCCTCGATTTCGCCCTGAATGCTTTGACCAGTTAAGCTACCTTCTCCCCTGTGGATTTTTAATAATCCACAGGGGAGAAGGACACCTCGGTAGCTTAAATGGCTTAAGTACTCGGCGCAAAATCGAGGGATCTGGGATAGAATCCCAGTCAAGGCAAATGATTTTTTTCCTCTGTGAAAAATCGTACTTATGTGCACTCGCGGGTGACTCCGTAAAGGTAAATACTGTGGCTAGCCCTGGCATTCTCAAAATTGGTCAAAAATAGGGCAATCTACTTTTAGACTAATTTTCAACATAGTTTCAAGAATCAATTCAATGAATGGAAAGTATTCCTCCATGGACAAGTCACTTTTTATTTGAATTTGACAAGTCACTCCAACTAGTTATCAATTTAGAGCAAATGGTCTATCTTTTCTAGGGTGTCTTACGCTGTTACTCATGTTGCTGGAACAGTCCTAGCAATATGCACAACTGCAAAACACATCACAGAAAAACATAGATCATCAGCATAACACTGCAAAGCCTTTGTAAGGAATCAATTTATGCATATATATACATTAATTTATAATACTTGAAACTTACATACAGTGTGCTTTAATATGTCTAATTTAATGTGGCCAGCAGCACCTACTTTGGAGATTTAAAACAGTAAGATAAAAGTGTGAGTGTTAAAGGGGTTGACTCACTCGTGAATGAACCTCCCAAGTCGGACGTCGCACATCCAGCGATGGAACCGGCCAACTGGAAGGTTAAGGCCAGCACGAGCTGCTTTGCTCTGCCGCAGCTGATCCCCAGACACAGCGTACATGGCAGCCGCTCGGAGGCATGCCTTCATTCGAGGAGAGAGAGAGAGAGGGAGGGAGTCAGATAGCCCGCTGCCCAACTCGACATCAATGTTCACAGATCAGGAAGACTTGAGTGAATGGAATCACCCACTATCACAAATCATGTGATACAAGTTTAAGAACCAGTGTGAGAAGTCACACAGTGAAAATTATATACCTTCGTGTTAAACAATGTCGTTTTGTTAATCTTCAAACTTATTTATTTGGAACTGAACATGGATTTGGCATGTAGTGTCATCATCAAGTAGGCCTGTGCAATTATTTGATTAATTGAGTCATCGATTCAATTATTTTTACAATTGATCGATTATATCAGCAAATTGATGTCGATTACGGCAATTGCCTTGATTGTCAATTTTTTCAAGTGTCAATCATTGTTCAATTGTCAATTGTTATTCAATTCATAATTATTGTCCGGTAATCGATTAATTGACGATTATTGACGGTGGTGACGGCCACCATCTACCCCTCCCTCAATAAGTTAGCTAGCTATCCCGGCAGCTAACACTGCATCCGAGAGCTTCAGTCTCGGCGGGAACATCGTCATCGACATAAGCCAGTGTCTGTCAGATGAACACGCTGAGGATCTCATCTGTCTTCAAATAGCGATTTATCCCTTTGATTAATGAATAAAAGCTAACTGATTGAATTATTTTGCTGTTTTTCAAATTAATTCTTTCATTATTCTCATTGGCAAAGGAAAGCCTTTGAAAAGCATGATCCAATTGAGTCCTGTCAATTAATTGGTTGATGCCAATTAATTGAGCAATGACAATTAATTGACACCCATTTCGATGTCAATTAATTGAATGACTTCAATTAATTGTCATGTCTTCAATTCCTGACAATTGAATCAACCACATTTTCAATTATTCTTATAATTGATCGATATCGATTATTTTCGATAATCGCACAGGCCTATCATCAAGGTAACTGGTATGGTCGTGAGGACCTCCCCATATGCCCTCAAAAAAAGTTTATAGAATCATAGAGAATAAAAAAAATAAACACTATTTTAATTCAATTCAAGGGTACAAAGATAAAAAAGACTGCACAGAGCTTTGGGAGAAGAAAGGCAACAAGGAGAGGTCTTTCGGGGCAATAAAATTGGGCAGTCAAAGAGGCGAGTGGATACTGAGGAGGGGTGAGCGGCTAGAAAAAGCATTGCGATAACATAAAATCATCAGGGCAGTTCAAGCTTTCTACCCGTTCTAAAAAGTCCAATATTTGTCCTGTGTCCATAGTAAAACGTAGAATCACCAGGTCAAAATAGCTAAAATGCCCTTATTCTCATGGGTGATTTGCAAATCTTGATGCTTTGTCATAACAATTACTAAAGTCAATAATCAAGCATTTTTTAAACTCTTTCTCCATGACAGAAATCTTACTGTGATTTGACATATGCATTAGAAGGACAGTTGCCACATTTTAACATGTGCGACAGGATAATCTAGCAAAGACAACTTTCAGGCTTTTCATAGGTTAATTTGGAATGAAGTGATAGACTGGAGGGGCATGTCAAAAAACCTTCTGGAAAACTTAGAAAATTCACCTAAGAGTAATGCAGTCGCTATACACTATGATTATTAAATTTTGTCAACTATATTGTTTAAGAGAGTGAGGAGATCCTTACAGAAATTCTCCAGGAGCAAACTTAACTGTGTCCTAAGAATAACCAGTTGAGGAATCACTGGAGCAATAGGAATACTGATGAACCTTCCACCACTTTATATGGACATAGAGAGGCAAGCAAGAAGGCTTTACATCTTATAAACGTACAGGGCTTTGGATTCTAGTCATAAAAATGTTTGGATGAACCTCAGTCAAACAAACCTCATCTTTGCATTGTGTCTCATAAGAAATGGTAAAAATAAGGATTTTTGCCACTCTTCTATTTAAATAGAAGACTTCTATTTCCATTCCAAGATAATATCCCATTATTCAATGCTTTTCGTTGGCCTATCCCATGAGTCATTGCTTGGGCTACATGAAAGTCACAGCACTGTATCTATTACGTAGCAGGGCAAATAAGGAGGAGGTTGGAGTAGTTTACAACACAGCATACCTTGGTGCAGGAGTCAGCCAGGGCAGGAGAGAGTACAATGCGCAGTGCTGATGCTATTTCTCTCTTGGAACAGAGACCGAGGGGACGTGCAAGGCGCTGGGCTTCCCTCGAGATCCTGACCAGTGCCCTCTGCAGCAGGTACGAGAGGCGTGGAACCGTCTCCGGGGCCACACGCTCAGCCTCCCCTCTCGCACGTCCCCTCGCCAGGGCACGAACAACATCCGTCTGCGACCAAGGCGGAGACTGCAACTCCACCAGTCTGCGGGAAAGGAAAAAAAATAAAGTTGTGTGCCACAAAATGCACCACCAGGCACATGAAAATAGCACAAGCAAGCCAGCTAATGGGAGAGAGAGAATGCTTACAGGGGTAACACAGCCTTTCCGTGAATCTGTGTGGTGATGCTGGGGGTGGGGGATGGATAGCTTGGAATTATTGCACTGAGGAGAGGGAGGAGCCAATACTCAATGTAGTTATCTTTAGGCCACTGGAGGAAAACAGAACTTGCCCCATAGGAAATAATAAAAAAATGGAGGAGTTTTGGTAAGTTTCTTTTGGATTTCTGCGATTTAATTAAACTTTTTTAGCAACAGTTTTGCCGTGCTAGTCAGCCGGCTTTGTCAGGTATTCAGGTCAGGTATTAGTTTAGTTTAATCGCAGAAATCCAAAAGAAACTTACCAAAATTAAAATGAACTGCGAAAATCTACAAAAAAATGGAGGAGTTATTCCTTTTCTACCAACAGGTAAATAGTATAAGGTGATGAAAACCTGATCCACCTCTCATGCACAATGTTCGTGATCAAGTTTTTAGCTCCAGCTGAAATGAACACAGATGCGAAGAAGCCAGGCAATGGTAACAAAATGAGAGAGGCAGGCAGTTGAAAATATGAGTGCCATGATTTGTTTTTGATACCTACTAGTTCACTGTTACAACAAAATTGAAAAGAATAATAAATCAACACAAATATCATTCCACATTCTTCAGATTCTCCTCTGTTTTCTCATTCATGACTGGTGATCAATCACCATCCTCACCTATGCATCGTCAAAATGACTTAGAGGTTATTAATCATTATTTGCCCAGTAATCCTTTATTGTAGAGCATTCGAGTGAAACATTGCAAGAAGTTAAAATAAAAAGTAAGCAAAAATTGACCAACAATGCGTAAACACTCCAAAAATTTTCTAAATGATACAAATATATAATGAAATTATTCAAGTAGTCTTCATGGAAATAACTTCTGAAAAAGCACAGCACTATCCATCAAATTTACAAACAAACTGCATGCAACAGCCATGTTAGGTGGATCATTTACCACAAGAAAAACAGGCTTTACTTTTGTCTGTCAATATACCATCTACTCCATTCTTTTATCCATTGGATGAATGATGAACAAATAATCCATTCTTACCTGTTGTGGGAGTCGACCCACACAAACTCATCCGCAGTGGTGACATTGGTGTTGATGGTCTCGAGAGAGGAGTGGCGCATGAGCCTGCGTACCAGACCCCCTCCCCCAGCCCCTCCCACACCACTGCCACCCCCAGAGGCTCCCACTGGAGGGTGCATCATCATCGCCATGCCACCGCCCCCAACACTGTGATGTGGCTCACTCTCGCTTCCACTCATCGACGAGTAGGTGGACGTCGAGTACGAGGCCCGCGAGCCCCTTGAGCGCAGTGTCAGCTGCTCAATGGCCATTTTTATGTCCTCGAGACCACCACCGGCATTGGATGCACAACCGTTGGATGACACCCACTCAAGCTGCAAAAGGGACAGACAGAAATTTGTCACATGGGAACTTCATTTTGGGGAGTAAGAGTAAAGTGATATTGATGGAGAAACCAATAATCACAACAGTCTGAAGAGGAAGAAATGACAAACTGCACCATCAAACTCCAATAAAAAAATGATAGTTTTCCATAGATTTCAGACACTCCAATTCAACCACCTCAGATTCATGGTTTTACAGAAGTAGAGTAGTTTCCTTGAGGAAACATAAATGAAGCCTCATTACCTTAACCTCAGAGTCTTTTATTTCATTCATTTATAAATGTAAATTATCATTTTTTATTTTGAGAGAGCAGAGAAGAGAACAGGCTGCAAACAGAATATACACCAACAGCTAACAATGAGGCAACAGATTATAACCAGGAAAGAACCATCTGATGGCAAATTAGCAACACCGAACAGGCAGGGCACAGGCTCCTACCTATTTACTGACTGTGTTCAAACAGGCAGTGACAGTGAACTGACAGCACACAGTCCCCTACCTGTTCACTGGCTGTGGTCCAACACGCAAGGAACAGAGTATACTGCTACCTACAACAGGGAGATAACAGAAAAGTGACCCTCTTCTCACAGACACGAAACAGACAAGTTGTTCCAAAATACATTCTACCAACCAACGCCTGCCTGTTGTCTCTCAGACAAGGGACGGGGAACCAACAGCCTACTGAACAGGCATTATTGATATCAAAATCGACAGGGTTGTCCAGGATTCCAGGTTGCACCCTATTTGGGCTGACATATTTGACAAGATGATAAAAATAAAGGCAGATTCACAGCCCTGACAATACTTAATGGGAAAGGCTCAAGAAAGAGAAATCCCACACTGAGCAGACTGGCACATTTGGCTCTGGCACATTTGACTCTGGCACATGCCACTCACCTTAGCAGGAGTGGCACGATGTCTACTCCTTCCAGACACTCCTTTTCGCCCACCACCACTGCTTGTACTGCCACCACTGCTCCCTCTTGGTGGATTCTGTAGCATCATCACGCTCGCTGACAGTCTGCTTGAGGAGGAATGAGAGGAAGATAGAGATTAAAATGATGGGTTTATGAAATGGCAAACATTTTCAACAGCTGCACAGATAATAGGGTAGTCATGCACATAAGTTAAATCAATTACGCCACCAAATGAAATTCATCACCCATTTCAGATGATGTTGCCTGTGGGAAGAGGCATGTTTTATAATGACCAAACCAGGAGTGGACATTATTTTTAATTTGAAGAAGGTTGGTTGAGGTTTTTCCCAAGCGTTGGAGATTTCTTTAATGTAGAGTAGGAGGAATGGGCATTGGGTCGCATATGTTGAGGCTATCAGGGTTTGGACTCTTAAGAAGTGGGCAAGAAAGGTCGCAAGACAAGGAGACTGGGGGTGAAGGGATGACCACTGTGAGCAAAGGAGCAAGGTCTAGGAGGATGCAACCATCAGGGAGTGACATGGGTCAGGAAGGACAGGAAATACATATTGAAGCATTATTCCCACTTGCACTTTACAGGGGCTTTTATCCATTGTTTGGCGAGAGAAGGGGGTAGGCGGGTGGGGGTGAAGGTAGGAGGAGTGGAAGATGCAATGGTTCAGGACAGAGAGAGGTTGGGGTGAAAGGGATGCAAAAAAAAATTGCATGGGCATTATTTCCTCACACATTTCCTGCCTTAAAAATGACATGTATCAAGTGTAACCCCACACGGCACATAAGCTTACGGCAACATTACATTAAGGCTGTGAAAACCTTGCCAACATTACCAATGCTGAGGTAATGCTGCGGCAGCATTGTAAAAACAAGGTTGTATTCGCGAGATTATTACGGTTTCAGCAAGGTTGTTTCTACAAGGTTTCTACTAGGTTGTTTCCTGCCCATTCTTGGGGCAAACCGTTAGAATTCATGGTGCATGTGCAAAAATTCAACCTTAGTTCGACAACGCTGCTGTAATGCTATGCCAACATTGATAAAATGATGTTGTGTTGGAAAGGTTAATTAAGGTTTCAGCAAGGTTGTTTCAACTTGGTTCCTCCTGCCAAAGGCAGGCCAATCATAGGGGGACTTGACTGACAATTATATTCACAAAAAAAGCAACCGTTATGCTCGAAATTGGATTTATTCTCCAGATTATTTCCCGATTACAGTTTCGCTTTCATAATTCATGGTCTTGCCTTTGACCAAGATCGAATTTTCTCTCGAACAATTAATTAGTTTTGAAAATGACATCTAACATGCATTGGTACCTGTGCAGTGTTACCAGTATGTGTTTTGATTTACATATGTCAGCGAGTTTATAAAACATGATATTACGGAGAAGTATTAGCTAATTGTTGAGCTTGACATATTCCCAGACTATCTTTTTCTGCCATTGAAATAATATTTAACACCGGTACGGAGGCTTCCGCGGTGATTAATTGGAAAAGTATTTTCCGGGTTAAGGCCGCGTTGGTCCATTTGGGCGGACAAATGGACCAACCAACTTAACCCGGAAAATACTTTTCCAATATTTAACACCGTTGGAACTTAAGCAAACAAATTCGCAGTAACATTTATAAGTTAAGATTTTCATCAAACTGTATTTTCTGGCACTTTGCAAGGATATGGAAATCAGTATCCATAGTGACGACTATTAAAACCTGATTTTCATTGTACCTATGCAACGATGGGTGATCTTTGGCCTTCTGTTTCCTCAGGGAGTATTATAAGCAGCAGTATGATTGTGCCTTTGGGGTGTCAATAAAAAATGTAACAATATTGGGAACATGATAAAATTGTTTAGTTTCTAGCAGTGCATTCGTAATTATTCACCAAAGAGCATTGCAAAGTATGGCTTGATTGTACGGCTTGATTCAGTGATTCAGACAAGTCTATGGTTTTTTGATATTTTATTTCTGTTGCCTTATGGCATTCAGCGGTTGTGTAGCGTTGTTGTTGGGAAGCTACGTTCTGAGTGTTTGTCGGCCTCGGTGGCGGCGGGGTAACGTCTTCGCCTGCTAACCCAAAGGTCGAGGGTTCGAATCCCGCCTGGGGAGGATTTTTCACTTCCCAGGGCATGGCTGTGTGTGCTTGTCCGTTGTTGATTGTTAAAATACCCCGATGTAAAGGCCAATATGTGCTGTTTTCGGTGGTAATATAAAATAAATAAATAAATAATGGCTTAACTGGTCTTTTCATGCTAATAAATACAATTCAGTTTCATTCTCAGTTCTTTACTCTTCATGGGAACTCTCGGAGGTCAATGAGAATATTTCTTGCTGTTATCAGTTGTTATCCAATCTCAGCTGAATCCAGCAGTTACCATTGATCCAACAGTAACTGTTGGATTCAACAGTAGCTGTAGGATTTAACAGATATCCCAATTTATTGTTGAATTTTTAAAAGTTTTTCAACATTTTTTAATTATGTATTATCATAGCTATAGCTATGATAATAATAAATTTGCATCAGATTCAGTGTTCATTATTTAAAATCATTTATTTACTGCAGCCATAATGAAAACAGCAGAAATGTGCATGTACAGCAGCCCTACTGTAAACAGTAAATGGCAGTAGATTGCATTTTGATTAGTTTTTTCTTGGTTTTCATGGATTTCATGGGGGGAGTACTCACCACTCTGAAGTTATAAACTCAGAAGGCAGATATTTAAGATGATGTATAGGACTAAATATCTGCCTTCTGGGTTTAGAACTGCAGGGTGGTGAGCGCTCCCCCCATGAAATCCACGAAAACAAGAAAAAACTAATCAAAATTGCTACTTCCTGGAAAAATGCCAGATGTATCCCTAATTTTTACATATTTAGTGAATTTCTTCATGATTTTCCTGGATTTTCTTAAGGTAGAGAATAATTTGGAGGTCACTTGGCGAAATCAAAAACTTAGTGCCTTTAACATTTTCGTAAGCAGTAATACTGTTTCACCTCACAGCATGAAATCTCTGCCATGGTCAATATTTTATCAGATGTGCTTTTAACCTATTTATTTTCTATTATACTCGATGCATGCCATTTTTAAGGCAGGAAATGTGAGAGAAAGAAATGCCCAAGCAATTTCCCATTTACAGGCTGCTCCTATACTTCAGTTGCAATGATTTTCACCGAGGATTAATGATAGCATTAGAGAACCCAACATCGATTGGAGTATTCAGCACCATTCTACGAGAGGAGTCATACACACCTGTCATCCTCTGGCACAGCATGGAGGGCTGATCGATAGTGGAGATGGTGGCGGGAAGAGGCAGGGGCCGTCAGGAGGGCTGTCGTGGCTGGGCCGTTGGAAGACGATCCCGTGGACGAAGTGGAGGCCGATGATGATGACTCTGCGGCCGATGAAGAGGCAGGGGGGGGTGGTTGTGGTGCACCGTTGATGCCCATTGGTGTGGCTGCATTGGCTGCCCCCGTGCCGGTGGGGTAGTAGGGTGAGGAGGACGAGGTTGGGGGTGGGAGTGGGGGCGGGGGCGTGGGAGGGGACGAGGGGAGGGAGAATGGGGGTGGGGGGGACGAAGAGGACGTCCGGCCGCCATCTGACATGCTGGCGTGGCCAGAGGAGCGATTCTCATCCGATGAAGAACCACCCCCACCACTGCCACCCACCATACCTCCCACCATTACACCATTGCCAAAGGAGTCCTGGCGACGCTGCCATTGCAGAAAATGACAATAGGGTGGAAAAGATTGTGATCATTATCAGAATTTGATACAATGTGGATGACAAACATCCAACTCTTTAAGAGCCTAGATTAGGCAAAAATGTTAATAAATAAGAAAATAAACTCTATGCTTCATCAGAATGCTTCCTAAGTCAAGGAATATAAGTTTTTAGGCAAAGTGATAACAACAATTTACCTCCACTAAAGAAAGAAGAGGACATCAGCCAACTATTTATTTAATGTTTTATATTTAGGGAGAAATTAGGGCTAAATAACCTCCTCTTGCATTTACCCATAGACAATACACTAACACCCATGCCCTGAGTGAAAGAAAACCCACCAAGGTGGGACTCGAACCTGCGACCTTCAGATTAGCAGGCGAGAACTCTTACCATGCATGGAAGCCGACACTATACATTCAAGAAGTCATTGTCTGAAGGAAAGATACCAATAGACTGGAAAATTGCAAACGTTACACCGATATTCAAAAAGGGAAACAGACATGACCCAGGGAACTATCGACCAATTTCATTAACGTCTATTATAGGCAAGATACTCGAACATATCGTCGTTAGCAATATCATGACGTTCCTGGACAGTCGTAACTTCCTTCATGGCTGTCAGCACGGCTTTCGGAAAGGTAGATCATGTGAAACACAGCTCGCGCTCTTTCTTCATGACGTTCTCAAATCTGGTGAATCGAAAATACAAGTGGACGCATTATTCCTAGATTTTAAGAAAGCTTTCGACACGGTACCTCACAACAAACTTTTATACAAATTACAGTCATGCGGCCTAAACGAAACAGTAGTAAACTGGATACGCGACTTTCTGAGTGATCGTAAGCAAAAAGTAGTTCTTGATGGAATTAGCTCTGATGCAGTGAAAGTGACATCAGGTGTCCCACAAGGAAGCGTAATCGGCCCCCTTTTGTTCATTATATACATAAATGACCTATGCTCTCGAATTAGCAGTAAAATACGTTTATTTGCTGATGACGCTGTCATCTATCGCGAAATTAATGATCACTCTGACTTTGAAATTCTATCATCGGATTTAAACAACGTTCATGTGTGGAGCCAAGAGTGGGGACTCGAACTTAATCTGAGCAAATGTGCGGCGGTACATTTCTTGCGGAGGTCGTCCAACTATCCCCGTGTATATGCTGTGGATGGCGTTAAGATAAAGGCGACAGATGAAGTTAAGTATCAGGGAGTTACGATAACCTCAAACCTATCGTGGGGAACACATATAAGAAATATTTGTGGCAGAGCTCTGAAGAAGCTAGGATTCGTCAAGCGTATTGTGGGAAGATTCTCAGATGAAAAAGTAAAAGAGAGGTGCTATTTCGCACTCGTCCGGCCACACCTTGAATATGCAGCAAGCATATGGGATCCGGTGCAGAAAGAATTAATTCGGGAACTTAATAAAATACAAAGGAAAGCTGCGCGATTCGTCAAAAACTGTTACGGGCGTACAGACAGCGTTACGCAGATGTTAAACGAATTAGGCTGGGAGCCGCTAGAGACTCGGAGGCTGCGCGCTAGGCTTAGATTACTTGAGCAATTGAGAATAGATATCTTTCAGAGCGACACGGAGAACATCATATTAGAACCCCACTATATTTCCAGGTCCGACAGAAACGATAAATTAAGAGAGATATTTTGCCGAACGGATAGGTATGGGAATTCGTTTTTCCCCCGAACAATAAGGGACTTTAATAAATGCAAGGCGTAATTTCATAGAGCGTTTCCTTTTTATATGTAAACGGCTGGTGTCCTAACACCCCCCGCCACACGCCTATTGAGGCGGCTTGCGGGGTAGTATGTAGATGTAGATGTAGATGTATACTATAGGGCTGGCCAGAACTAGCTGGAACAATAGCTGATACTATCCGAACATTGGGATAAAGATTAACAAGTGAAGTAGATAGGCATACACAGCTGTCGACACACAACCTAGTCAATAAATGACAGGTCAACTCATGACCAAGCATTTTGCAGGAGCTTGAATGGAGTTGCTTGGCTGGTAAACCTTAAAATACTCACAATTGTCAGTCTGTTATCAAAAGTGGTTGCATGTACATTCATTTTATTTGTTTATAAATTGAACATCCACCATTTCACAACAAGATGGCATTTATAAAAAGAATTACATCAAAATCTACCAAAAAAGATGAATATGGTGATGGAGAGAGTGATGATGGTCAGAATGATATTTTTGCCTGTGGGTCTTTTGGCTTTGCATAAGATTTTGATGAAGAAGTGATTCATATCTCAGATGAAGGTATATACTGATGAGGCAAAGGCTGAAGGTGGAACTCAACGAGGTCTGGGAGAGGCATTTGGTGGGAGCGAACACCATTCGGGATCCCCTAGCAAACTAGAGATTCAGGCTTTATGGACTTGGGGGTGGAGGAGACAGAAAGTAGTTTTATGGAATAAAAGGCACAGAGCATGGGAACGTCAGCTGGAGGGAGACCTCAGTCAGGGCCATCTGATTTGAGAGACTTAGGGATTTCTCGCCTCTTGGCTCTGATATACTGTATTAGAGTCTTCTGAGATCGGTAGATAAGATGAAGCATCATTCAGTTGGTGAATGGCATCTATAATACCATATTTACGCATGCACAAATGGCACTTTTTTCAAATATGAACATGCATTAAAAAATCTTGCATGGCCAATACAACAAGGGTACGTGTGTATGACTGCACTTGTTCAACTGGTTGCCTGGCAGCTCATATTCGCCCTTAAGCAGGCCCAATACCATACCATCACCCACAGACTTCACAGAATGTCTCGAAAAGTAAATAACAGTCCTTTTATCTTCTATTTACCTAACTGCTCAATATAACTACGAATTAAGAAAATTTTAAATTTCCCCTGTACAACCCCAGATGCACCACTGTCGCATCCTGTGAGTCTGGAGGGCATTTTAAACTTGGCCTGATTGGTTTTTTTGGAAAAGAAACTGACACATGAGGTCATTTTTGCCCTCAATAATAGATGCCCAAGGAGAGATTACTTAGAGAATGGAGGAAGTGTAGAGAGAAATTTGCTATTAGCATTAGATTTCTCTGAACGAAAGGCATCCAGGGGTCTACAGTTTAACTGTCCCTTTCAATGGACGGAGTAGGGCGGAGTGTAGTATACTTGAAATGTCCTCAAAGAGACAGCCAAGTCAGAATTAAATAAAATCTGTGAATATGTGCCTTTTTCAAAGCAATGCAAGTGTACATGATTACCTCACCAAATGGCGCATGGACATATATGTGCAGTCGGATTAAGGTCGTTGTAAATCACTACTTTCCCAGGGTCTGGGGGGTATGGAATAATTTATGACCACCATTTTTCCCATTGTACCAGGAATCACAGGAGGGTGTGGCGGACACCCCTCTCTTGATCCGCCACTGCATATGTGGCATGCCAGTCTACTACTTTAAATGAAAAAGGACCCTTTTATGGAGGAATCAAAATTTAGTCATTCGTGAGCATGGAGCCTTTAACCTCGTGGGAAACTCTAGACCAGTTCCTGCATCTAATTCGCAACGACAGTACCATTGTGATTTTCATTATTTGTTTTCATGTAAGTGAGGTGTAAAATTTACTGGGTATTGTTTTTTATCAAAATCAATTGTAACATCACATTTGACTTGTCCTACATTTTTTACTGTAAAATCGACAAATAAAATAAAAATTATTATTATTATTGGGAGTCAACTGAAAAATTCCCACAACCGCCAGGATTGGAACTGGTACCGAATGGAAAGCCAACTCTCTATCTATCACATCCACCCGATCCCCTTTCAGCTTGGGCACAGACCAAAGTGTTACTTCCAGAGCGTGTGCATGGCAGAGAGTGGCTAGACGAGCGATTCCTCCCTCGCGAGCAAGAACGATGCCTCGTCACTCACCTGAAGCAGCCGCAGCTCGTCCACGCTCAAGTGGTGGGGGAAGCTGAGGATGTTCCGCCGCCGGGCCTTGGGCTTGCCGCCGGCCACCGCCCCGGCCGCTCCCGCCGCACGGCCTCCCTTGACGCCCCGGCCGACCTCATCGCCCCTCCGCACCCCCTTGGTCCCGCACTCGCCCTCCCCGCACTCCTCATCCTCGCCGCCCATGCCCTCCTCCTCACCACCCCCGTCCTCGCCCGGGGCGTGCGGGGCCGGGGGCGGCGGCGGGGGTGGTGGGGGCGGAGGGGGTGGCGGCGGAGGGTGCGCCGGCGCCTCTTGGAACTGGCCTCCACCGTAGAAGTGACACGGGGGCGGTGGCGGTTGGCCGTGGTGGGGCAGGGCCGAGTGGTGAGGTGGCGGCGGAGGGGGGCCGTCGCCCTGGGCGTTGCCTGTCCGGGGCCGTTGCGGCGACGCCGACTTTCCGGGGGCGAAGGGGCTCGGCGTCCCCAAGGTGCGTGGCGGCGCCCCCTGCGCCTCCCACCGGCCGCCACCCCTCGACGGCCCCGCGCCGCCGCGCACCGCCGCCGAACCGCCGACGATCGCTTGCGGCTGCTGTTGCATAGCTGTGCCTCCGTTGCTCCCGCCGCCGCCCTGCAGGTGGTCAAAAAAAAGAAAATGGGTGAGCGGTAGGAACGCGGGTATTCAAGTCTCCAGGCGACATACATCGAGAGGGAGTGTGGCGGGCATTGAAGTCTCCGGGCGCACGGCACCTCGACTGGGGAGACGGAGAGGAGCCCTCGAGAGAGAGAACCACTTGCAGCGTCACAAACGTCAACGCTCGATGCTCCAATGGCGGCGGCACGCAAACTCGAACACAGGGAAGCCATACGCAGTGGAAAATGGCATTTTAAAAACGCAAACCAACAAGCCGACGCATGAAATTTGCCAAAAAGGGATATGGAAGGACATATTTTCGCGTCGGGATTAAAACTCTTGCCTCGTGCAACCTCCTATGCACACCTCCGGCTTTGAGACAACCGACGTCGAGAGAGGTCGCTCGCACGAATCCGCACCAGAGGTGGATCAACCGCAGGGTAGTCTTTGGGTGCGAACATTCTGTATAATTATTTGTTGAAGTCGACCAACAGTAAAGGGTACTTGAGCCATTAAGGACATAGAGGCATGTTGATAACGTAAGGATTGTTTGGGTATTGGTGGTAGTTTGGAGATAAACCCGTCACTAGCATTAGCCCACTCTTTAGGCCCATGGGGCTACACAGTTTAGCGCCCTATTCCACTGACAGAACTACACGAGAAGGACTCTTCATATTGCACCAACGCACAGAGGTCGAAAATCAGAAAGAGCTGGCCTGAAGTCCAAAGTTACTATTTTGAGATATTGACTTGAAACTTCGCAAAGTCACATAAAAAAGATTGGAATGGCACGTCATTTTCCAGTTTCCTCACTTTCGATAAATAAAGAGACCAAAGATGACCAAATTTTCCAAAAAAACTTGTCTCCAGTTCTCTCCAAAATTCTCAAGAGTTAAGGTGACTCTGTTGCTTAGAAAGGATCTTTATGGAAGAAAAAAAAATAACTGTTACATAGTTGTAAACCCTACCAGTGTCAACGCTACAGCGTCATTATCAAGGGTCTCCTTGATGATGACGCTGTAGCGTTGAAACCGGTTGTGTTTAAAATAAAAATTCGTGGAGTTTTACAAAGTGATTTATTTCTCCCAACATGTCACTACTCAACCAAGTAGAGCCAACATCAGTTGAATTTATAAATAACTGTTAAAATATGCCTTTCTTTTACTATGCCTTAATTTAGGGATTATTTTTATATTTGTGTGCTTTTACGTTACAAAATGGCGGACGCTGTTTTAAAAATAAATGTAACATTAAGCTGTAAAAATAAATGGGTTTTAGGCGAACATCCGTGAAGTGACTTATACCAGAGGATTACTTGAAGCCATTTAAAGAAATATCTGAAAAAAACTTACAAAATTCATAGCAAATTCGTAAATAAATTAGACTTTTCGATCGTGCGTCGGACTCCGGCTCCGCGCGCCGGGAACGGGAAATATCGTGACTGGGCAAGATTATTCAAGTGGTAAGAACCCCAATGCTTCGCAATCGCCGTTTTCAAGCTGTGTGTTGTCACTGATCTCCACAGGCTTTATAATGAAGACATCGCGAGGATATTGAGTCGAGAAAATGGACATGTATATGCGTAATCGCTCTTAGGTGAGTTTCTTTGGATACGTTCCGGAAACATACTTTATGCTCACATATTTCACCCCTGGAAAAAGTGCGAAGTGTTTCTAAGAACTATGCAAGACTTTCCAGAAAGACACCAGCTGGGATTCTTTTATAATCCCCCCACCCCCCAACCACTCACATCCGGTTGTGCAAAACTGGCAGCTAACAGGTAATGTCTATATCGACTCGCGGATATCGAAATGATAATCATCAGATCAGTAAAACCGGTGTATGGGTTTATTTCACGTATGTTTCATCATACGAGCACTATTGAAAATGTCATTCAGAGTTACTTTGTTATACAGTGTAGGTCTGTGCCGTGGTTCAAAAATTATCATTTGAGCAATTAACGACGATCTAATAAAAAGATACTCATATATACTGAAAGCAATATTCAGTAACCTCAATGACGAGGTATTGACACAGTATTGTCTTGTAACTGCCGAATAATACGTGGAGCTCAATTCCTGGCATTACATGTCACCCACGGGGCATGGAGGCGGGATTTTGAATGGTCATGTGATTATTATTTTCTGAAGAGGCAATGGAGGTCAGAAATAAATACACTTAAAAAATTTAGATAACGATTCACCAGAAAGCCCTCCAGGGTGCCAGCGACGATGATTTATTCAGAACACTGTTTATCACATTCGATCCATTAATTTCCTCCTCGTTTAACGCAAAAGTGAAGGAGGGGGATGTCAAAGGAATTGAGACAACTATAATTGTGGATGACAAAGAAGAAGTTAAAGATTCAAACACAGACACGAGGATGAGAATTCGTCGTAGGACTAAGAATTTTTAAGGCGATAGTTGGCGAATATACCTAGTGGAATTGAGGCATAATTCTTTTAATGAAGAATTTTTTCTCCTTCTCTCTGACTTTAGTTAAAGGGTTTTTATAATGTGAAATAGACCCATAGCTATTCTCAACACTGACCAGATGGCTGATTAGAATGTTAAAGCAGTCATGGTTTTATTTGGTGAAATAATTAGTGATTTTCCCTCCATTTTGTCCGCGGAAAAGTTCAGAGCGCTGGGGGGACGGAACGGAAAAAGAAACCATCGTACTAGTTAGTTATATCAAACTAATTACAAAAAAAATAGTTTCTTATATTAACCAAAACTGCACTTGCGTTTGAAGACTGCTCGGCGAATCCCATGAGAAAGCGATGGAGAATCAATAGAGAAATTATTTTCATAGGGAATCCGCCAAAGAATGACTGAGAGTTAGCTTTGTATTATAAATAAATATTTCGGTCAATTAATTGAAAAATCAATTTATTCTCGGTAACCAATTGCCAAAATTCTTCATTGTGCCGGCAGAGACTTACTCGGTTCCTCATACTCCGATTGCAAGCCGTCACGCCTCCACTGCCCCTATTTCCTCCCCTCTTAGGGTCACAAAATCACCAAACCTAAAAGAAGACTAAGATGGCGTCTTAAGGCACGAAAGTGAAGCCAGTTTTTTTTTTCTGATACACCTAACATGGGTATCGCCCATAATTTTTCCGCACAGTTTATGAATAATAGAGGTATTTTTTTTTAAATTAAATCCATTTTGTATAATTCTAGATAAAACATAACGGTTTTAACACTAATACACAACTAATAACTGTGTTTACAGCATCTTAGCATCGCAAGTGATCCATTCAATATGACCTATTGCGCAATTTAGTGGCTTCAATATTCCACCGCGCTATCGTAGCGTATGGTTCCATCTATTCTCTTCTTTCATCTACGCAAATCATAAACGCCCTAAGCTCAACCATTCCACCTCGACCTTGCCAAAAATGCAACGCCATCGCCTAACCCAGCCACCCGTGAGTGATCAAGTCCTGAAGGGGGCTCCAAGCAACGCACACCGTGGTAACAATACTTCATTTTTCTTCTCGCGAGCCCATATTCTCTCTACTTTATTTCTTGTTCAGTAATTTCATAAAAAGTTGGCAGGCCCCTTGGCTGGTTGTTTTCTTATCTGATATTTTGTTAAACATATTTGCTGGTTTTAATTAATCGCTGATGATATTCGTTGCCATCTTAAAATATTTGTTATCACGGCTCATAACCATTTCTCACCCGACCTTGGTAAGAGTTTCCGATTCAAAAAAAGGAGTTTTCGGTGAAAAAATCCAATGCCTTCTCCCGCAAAAGTACACACTTCCGTCGTCCTAGTTTCGCATTTAATAAGGAGGGCGCAATTTTCTCATATTCTTCACAAATATAATGAATTTACGTGGTTAATTTGTATATTTCATATATTTGCACAGTTAATCATCTAAAATGGGCATAATTAATTCTTGTTTGTATTGTCCCTAAGTTTTGATAATTGAGAAAGATATTAAGACTCAATCAAATTATCTCTCCATATTACATATGGGAACATCTCTCGCAAAGAAGAACTATAGTTGTAAGCAATAAATCGAAAAGTTAATACACGATTATGATCACTGTAGGCAAGCATATATTAATAAAGGAAAAAAAATAGATCATGAGACACACAGTTGAGTTTATTTATACGCGATATTTTGAAAATGGGTGAAATGTATACATTTCAGAAAAGCATTTTACGAGGTTCCCTACGATGAAATAAGGGTCATTCCTTGTCAGCTCAATCAGTTTTCGGGAGTTTCCACGCCAACCATTTCAGAATTTCATTATGTTTTCCCTGCTGCTAGTTTTAAACTTATTTAAGGAAAATCCAAAATATTTCAGCCATGATGCTAGTATTTTCAGATACAATATGCTCTGTACCCACTGAGACACGGAGGAAAAATCAGCTCGTGAGTCGATTAGTACGAATCAAAAATGTTTGTACTGTTGTAAAATAATAAAATAAACGAGAAAAAAAGTTGAAAATATAAGATAACAAACACATTATACTCTGGTTCAAATAAATGCTAGCCAAATGACGCTTATCATTGGTCATAAATGTTTAAAAGTGGCAGTTTTAACTTATTTCCTAAAATAATGGTATTTTCAGGCACATTTCGAATCACATCTAACTTTTCAAATCAATAGAAGAGCCTGTGTAAGCATAGTTAATGTTATCAACTTAAAATTTGCATCAGTTTTGGGCCAATTTTGGGCTTATTTGTCGATAAATTTACTTGAAACTACCACTCCTCTCAGTTTTAGTAGCAAAATGCAACTTTTTAACCTCAAATAACGGAAAGGGGCACCAGGTATGAGACTAATTTTGTTTACACAACATTCACAAACATTAATATTTACGAGATAATAAAACTTGAGTCACTATTACAGCTAATAGCGTCTCTAAAATCTATTTTACTGATGCTTATAAAACAATAGGTTTCGTACGTAACGACACCCATGTTTCTGCGTATCCACATACAGCAATGTGGAATTTAAGTATTAAGTTTCTCTTAAGCACTAATCTCTCAATTGTAATGAGCGACCCTCACGACGAGGTCATTAGGCTACCACAGCGCACTGCCACAGTCAACCTCCTTTTGAAGGAGACACTGCAATGGGTAATAGAAACCAAAAAATACTAGTTTCCCTCGCGCAATTTGAAACCACAACACAACCACGGCGAAGCACCCCAAATTAAAATATGCACTGATATTTACATGCACATGCGTTGCAAATTACTAATTCAGGGAATTTTAACTCCAAAATATTTTATACATACCTATGCAGCAAGAATTAATCAAACAAGCAAAACATTGATACCCAATAAATCCAAAACAAACAAACAAAACCAAAAAACAACAATAACATACAAAAATAACAATAAAAAGCAGGTGGATTTGATAAAAAAGGTGGGCGTTACTCAACCCTGAGAAAACCTTCTACCCAAGTAGTCTACATTATTCAGTTTGTGAAAAATAACTTTCCTGAAGGTTTTTATTTTTTCAGTGAATAGAGCAACATATGTTTGTCCAAACGTACTATCGAAATGAGAATAAGAGAGTCGAAGCGATCAGAATAACTGATTCACAAAGCGATTATTTTTTTCTTAATTCATTGATTGATCATACGATACCAATTGGAGGCGTATCCCCTGACGCCCCCCACCACCCCTGACTCATCCCCTAACGCCGCATCGACTTTCACCACACAACCGGCGAAGAAGGCCACCTCACCGCAAGCCTGCTAAAATACTCCGTTGTTTATTAATTCTTTAAAAATCCAGTTCATCACGTGATTTAACTATGGCGATTGTTTTGAAACAAGACCAAGATCATGTTTTTGAGACAATCTATTACGAAGAAAAAGTTCTTTCATAATATTGATAACTTTTTTATGGAGGATTAGAAAAATCTGAAATTTGAGAAAAGTATTGGAAATGTTTTGTCTGCACTGAATAAAAGTTTCATAGCGATTTAACTTCAGGTTCCTTCTTTATGAAATGTCAAAGAGAGCAGATATTGGCTCAATTTGAGATACCGAAACTGCCACAGAAAATCAGAAATAAGATTCACCAAAAGTTGCCACACGGGATTGAGTGGCGACTCAAATTCTATTTCACTCTGGCAGGTAGCGGGGGTCCTTCATTAAAGACACCTAACTCACGTTTACGGAAAATGAAATTTTTCACCAATCATAAACATTTCTTCGCCACGGGAATCAATAACCATAGTTATAAAGTGGTGGTTTGCTAGTGACTGTGACTCGAATGAAAAGGTTTGACTTCCGGCGCGGGGTGGCTTCCGTTCGAAAGTGCTTCTTCACTCTCCACCAGAGGGAATACATTCTTTCATGCGGAGAATACAGGAGTTGGGAAAGAATGGAGTTAAAAACATATAACCACCGTCCGCCAAATTGGTTACCATCGTTCCCTTTCACTTAACAATCGCGTAAGTGTATACATGTTGCACATATGACAGCTTTTGGCGCTACTTGTGAATACAAAAGGAGTCATACTGCAATATTTCATACGAAAAATTGTTTACGGAGGTTCCACCACGACTGCGTGATTCAAAACAAATACTGAATTTCCCGCGTTTAGTTTAATCGGTTAAAAAATTCCTGATTTTGCAGATGGCAGGCGTCGGCTGTTGAAAATCAAATTTATGGTACAAAATATACAGACTATTCCACGAATGCAGTTTTAAAGAACGATTTTTATAGCCATTGGAGCCGCCTGTAGCACCATTTCTATAAAAATTACCTCATTTCGACTTCAATTATCGCAGTTATTAGCTAATAACTCAAAAAACACGGTGGTAAGATGAGTATACTTTATCATTATTCAATTTCCCGGGAGTTTTCGCCTCTAATAAACTTTCAAGTTCCTCGCGATAATGGCATATACATATATTGAACAGATAAATACTATTTTCCCCGTTTTTTCCCATTGAACACCATGTTCGTCCACGTAATTTCAAGTTCGATTCGCGATAAAAAAAGCGTGTGAAGGTAACATTTTGCTGCTTATATAATATGGAGGACACGTTTTTCTTTAGGTACCCAGAGTACGAATTAAATGTCATTTACGTCATTACACGGTGGAACCACCTAAAAGCAAATGATGAGTCACTTTTCAGCTGACATAGCCGATTAATGAATATATTGCCACAAATACGGCGATGAAATAACGTAGAAATTGCCACCGGAAAAAATTGGCCAATACCGCGAATCGAACCACGAACCTTTGGCTACCGGGGCCAATGCGCATACCACTCCGCTACCCAGACTTCCTATTTTCCATGGAAATTTTACGAGGATACATCATGCTTAAAATCCAGTTCCCTTGTATCCTCCTAAAATTGCCATGGGAATTAGGAAGCCTGGTCCGTGGTTCGATCAAGGTCCAGATTTTTTCCTGTGGCAATTTCTATGTTATAGCTACAATATATTTGAAAAAATAAATCTCAGGAAATTAGTTCACAAAGGACATGTTGCTGTTTGTGGGTACAGCAATCACAGCGATATAATACAGTTATTATGTACACTGTTTTTCTGTGAGAAAGTATTGGTATACGTCAAATGTAATCACAGCCATTGAAGCTGAGAGGCACGTAAAATTAATAAAAGAAATGAGAAAAAAGAAAAAAAGAAATGAGTTTTCCCTCTTATTTTGTATGATTAAATGGGGAGGGGTCATATGGCGAAAGAGCCACGCCCACATTACAGGATCATCTATTGTCCATAGCACGTAGGGAGCGGCCTCTCCATCCACCAAAATGAGGCGGAGCGCGACGTTCGTTTTATTGCTCGCTGAGGGTGAGGCGCAACGTGGGTCTTGAAAGGGGAGGATGAAGCAAGTTGGACAGAGAAGAAGGCAAACGAAGAAGTACATATTTGGTGTGTTGGTATGAAACGAAAGAACATTGATGGAGGAAATGAAGAACGACGGAGCTAATAGGTGTCGTTATGGGGTAACTTACAAGATTGTCGTTGAGTGGGTATAATGAGTAGGATACGAAGAGAAGAAACTACAGTAATTCATGACCCCTTAAAATTCAAGGCATCTAAAAGGACCATTACTATGCCAATCGGATTATTAAATTTAAGCGGAAAATTTGATCCTAAAAAATTCTCCCATTTCTCTCTCTCTCTCTCAACTTCATCTTCATTTCAGGGCCTCTGGCCTCCGAATATAAGCCATTTTTCTTTTACAGTTACATAGTTACTTGTAATAGACTTTTTGTAATGGACTTTTATGCTTAAATGAGAGCGAGAGAAAATGTGTCTTACCATTGATTTTTTAATTATAGAAGTGTCAATATACCTTTCTTTCTTTCACCTTTCTTTTTCTTCTGCACCTAAAGATGACGCCATTGCGTCGAAACTAGTTGTGCAGTGCAACTTCCATAATTAAAAATCAAAGATAGGTTTTTGTCCCACATTTAAAAATTAATTTCCACATTATAAAGGCTGAAAACTTCAAACTTTCATGCCATTTTTTATTTAGGTCAGTGTTATCTGATTTGCTAAATGTCGGTCGCCAAAATGTCAATTATTTATTGCATTCGAAACCTAGATTGAAATTAAAGTTTTAAAAATGTATAATTATGGAAAATTGTCATTCTTTACTAAATTATAATGTTTAAATTACACACTTTATCGCCGGAATCTTCTGAAATTGTCGGTCAATTCATTCTTTTTCCAAAATTTACATCTACATATTACGCTGCGAGCTGCCGCATGGGCGTGTGGCAGGGGGTGCTAGGACACCAGTCGCGTACAGGTGTGAAGAAGAATGTTATAGGGAGGTGAAAAGGTGAAGTGTATTTCGGTAGTGTTTTCAGTGGATCTCAATTTTTATTATGGTCACTTATTGTGCGTGGGAAGTACGATTCTTGCACCTGTCTGTTCGGCAATGCATCTCTCTTATTTTATCTTTCCTGTCCGACCTAGAGATGCAGTGTGGTGTCAAATTGATATTCTCTGTGTCACACTGAAACACACCCGTTCGGAATTTCTCAAGCATTCTAAGCCTTGCGAGCAGCATCTGAGGTTCCCAACCTAATCCCTCTGAAACCAGAGAAACACTCTTTGTTCGCTCATAACAGTTTTTAACGAAGCGCACAGCTTTCCTTTTTATTTTTCGAATCAAATCTTCCCAAATCCTCGCGGCGTATTTCAGGTGTGGCCTAACCAGAGTGAAGTAGCACCTCTCTTTCACTGAAGGTAGTTTAAGCGAAAAATCACTTCACCTAGATTTTTGATGAATTTGACCTCATTTTAAGGTAAATCTCACACCTCTCCCTACAGGGCAGGATACTGGAACCGACATCTTCGGTCAAGTACCTTGGAGTCATTTTGGACTCCAAGCTTAATTGGAGAGAACATCTCGAGGAGAAGACTAAGAAAGCATGTGCCTCGTTATGGTCCTGTAGAAGGGCTCTTGGAAGAACCTGGGGACTTCAGCCAAAAGCCATTAATTGGATATATACCGCGGTGGTGAAACCGAGTCTCATGCACTGCGCAATCATATGGTGGAAGAGGACTCGGTAAAAAGGCGCCAGAAGTAAACTTAACCACCACCAAAGAATGGCCGGGATGGGCATTTCAGGGGCCATGAAAACTACCCCAACATTAGCGTCTGAAACTCTCCTCAACCTAACTCCACTCTACGTGGAAGCGGAAATGCAGGAAAGAGCAGCGACCTATCGTCTTAAATACTTAGGACAGTAGTATGACAAAGGAAGTATTTCTGGTCACAGATTAGTATGGACAGAGCTCCAAAGATCAAGTCCCATCTTCGCTATGGGGTCTGACGCAATGGTGGCAACATTTAACAACGCACCCCTCCCGTACAAAACCCACTTTCCTGCTAGAGAGCAGTGGGTCAGGGAAGGGGAGAAAGCACTCCACAATGGAGCCTACGTTTGGTATACCGACGGCTCCAGGAATGATGGGAAAGCAGGGGCCGGTGTCTTCTGTCGAAGGCCAGCAATGAAACTCTCAATCTCTTTAGGAGAATACCCCACAGTATTTCAGGCGGAAGTTTATGCACTCTTAACTTGTTCCTATGCTGTTAAAGAGGTGGGACTGTACGATAGACCAATACACATTTGCTCTGATAGGCAGTTATGCAAGTCCTGATATCGACATGGTGCAAGTCACGGCTGCAGTAGGAGTGTCAAGAGGCACTGGGCGCTATCAGCAGATGCGGCAAGGTGGAAATCTTCTCGGTACCTGGACATGAAGGTGTAACCGGAAACGAAATAGCGGATGAACTTGCGAAAGCGGGAACCAACCGTAATCCGATCGGGCAGGAACCAATTGCTCCAATCTGACCCTCAACGGGAATGGAAGAGATCAGAAAATGGGGCATAACCCAACATTCTGAGATCTGGTGGAATCCACCAGGGCTACGACAGGCCAAACTTCACATACAAGGACCTAACCTACGCCTTGCAAAGAGACTCCTCTTATTAAACAGGGGTCATATTCGAACGATAGTAGGACTGCTTACAGGGCACTACCACGTAATTAGGCACCTTCATCTACTAGGGATCGTCGAGTCGGCCAGATGTAGATGGTGCGAAGAGGAGGATGAAACCACATCCCATGTATTATGCAAGTGTCCCGCGTTGATTAGAGCTCGGAAGAGACACCTGGGATCACCATTCTTGCAACCCAATGAAATTAGAGGTATCCCAATTGGAGACCTACTAGCCTTCAGTAAAACTACTAGGCTCTAGGAGTACCGCACGTAAGGTGGTCGACACAATGGACCAAGAGTTCTGAGTGACTCAGGGACTCCGTAGGAGGAACTCCGAGGGACACCGAAATTTTTAATCTAATCCAGCCCGATTTTTGACCGAGCGCCACCGACAGCTAGTCCACGCCGGGCCACCGAGTCTGCTCGTCGGCGCGCAGTGGTCCCAAATCGAAAAACGCTGGTCAAAATTAATAGCGCAGTTATTTTTCCATACTTACAATATTTGAACTTTGTTCTTTATGGTTTTCGATCCGCTGAATCCGAATTTGACGTTTATTTTGCTGTATCTTTGATACCTTTGTTTTTTACACGACCAATTATTTAAACAATTAAATTTAACAAATTTAAATTGTTTTAATTGGTTGTTACGCATGTTTTTATATCCGTAAATTCCGAATGCGATATTATATCTGCTGTATCTGTGACTTTTATTGTTTTTACTTGATAATAGTTTTAACATTTTATTGTAATTAATTAAAATTGAACAGTAACCGTAGTTCCTATACATTTTCTATCCGCTGAATCCAAATATGAAGTTATTTTTACTCTTTCACTGTACCAAATTATTAGGAAATGATACTTAGAGGTACCAATTTGCGTGTAGTATTTTTTTAAATTTCATAGATTGTCCGAGCGCTTTGTTCTAAGAAGGTAAAATTCTCTAAAAATCGACGGAATTCGCGAGACAAGCGCATTTACCCCGAATGACCCATGTTAGACGGGTTCCACAGATTACTATGAGCAGTTCAATGGCCATTGTATTAGCCTATAATGTAGACCATATACTGTAGAATGCGAATTAAACTTTCCGAACTTCCTCGTAGAAAGTTGAAAAAATAACTTTTGGCCAGCTTCACAGCCAATATTGATATTATGGGGAACATGGCTAAATACTGCATTATACTCTGTATATAAAATTATTGAAATACGTGAGGTATGTGGCAGGAATAATGTGCGCCTCCGATACATAAGTTCGAACGTCTTTTTCACCCACTTTAAGGACCCACACTATTGGGTCATTCCATGCCAAGTCCCCGCTCGACCATCACTGATTTCAATGAAATTTTGTATGGACATTCACACATATCCCAAATAAACATTTGCAAAGTTCTACGTTCACCGATGGTATACTTGCTGATATATAGTAATTTGTTTCACCCTGTGCAGCAGCCTTCTTTAGTATGATTATGAGAGTTCGGTAACTTTGAGGCATAGTATCTCAGGAGATATTTTGATAAGAGAAACAAAAATTGGCTATCTTGTACAAAGTTTTAAGCTCTATTAAACAGCATAATAAAAATAACTGTAGAAGCGACCTCCTTGTATAAAAATCAGGGCGAAACTGGCCCGAAAAATTGAGGTTCGAAAAAAAATTAAAATTTTGGCTTTTTATATTTCAGGAAGTAAAGGTATAATCAACGTGAAACTTTGAGCATGCTAACATATCAATACATGGTTTATGAATACAATATTTCATCTTCCTAGTGATTTCCATTATTTTAAAAATCGAGTCAAAATGTGACACTTTTTGTAAAAACGCCAAAAATAGGGTATTTTCTCCCCGCTTTTACAAGAAAAGACCCTCTGGAATTTCTTTTGGATCATTTTCATTATAAAGATAATGATTTCAACCCTCTAAAAAAATATACCTGGTTTTTCATCGCGGGCATATAAGGCCCTAAAAATAGGGACAATTAAGAGGATGACATTTGTAAAAACGACAAAAATAGGTTATTTTCTGCCCGCTCTTACAAAAGAAAGACCTTCTGGATACTCTTTTGAATCATTTTCATTTGAAAGAGCATGTTTCAAACCTCTTAAAAAAGTCGACTTGGTTTTTCATCGCGTGCACATACGGCCCTAAAAATATGAACAACGTTGAGAACGTTGCTTTGGTGGCGCCAAATGCATTCTGTTGTTTGTCGTCCTGTTTGTTTTATGTAGACATTTTTAGTATATTGCGTTGGTCCATGGTGACATTGTCACAACCAGTTCAGGCATTTGAACCCGTAATTACCCGCGCCCAATTACCGTGTTATACCAGCCACGGGTGGGTTTCTTGGTTGAGGATCCCAATCCTGCAATTTGGTTTCTTCGACAAGGTTCCAAATCCTTGTGTGGGTATCTGTCTGGTTCCAAAGCCAAAGGTTAGGCAGCTTATCCTAGGTTCCCAAGCCTAAAGTTTCCAAGCCGAAGCTCGTATGGTTTTTGTTTTTTTTTAAGACTTAGGTAAGGAGACTATACTAGAGCCTTGGGTTAAGTCGTGGCCGTGTGGCCGTTCTGTATTGAGTGACTTCGAGTTTTTTAACTTGTGAGTGTTTGCCATGTATTCATTTCTTCGATCCTTCAAATTTCATCTTAATGAATCCGTTATTCCACTATAGGTGCTTTGAGAATAGTGACAGCTGTTACTGGTATCGACCAACTCTTTGGGGCCAAAGTTAATAATTGAACTTTCGTCGATTTATCGGTTTCTTTAATGTTTGTTTTCATATCTTCGATTAAAAAATATTTTAAGCGCCTATTTTAAGTGCCTATTTTGAAATTTTTAGTGCCTATTTAGGCTGCCTATTTCTTCATTTTTAGTGCCTAAATGTCCTCAGCTTATTAATTACTTACAATGAAGGGTACTGATAGGTATAATAGATATCTAAATATGGTCGTATTTGTGTAGTAGAGAATTTCCAAAATTCAGCTACATGCTCTTGTTTGTGGATTGAATAAAATAAATTCATTTGAAACTCTCATAAGCTAGCGATTATTTATTAACCCCTAAGTTCCATGAGGAAAGTTGCAATATTTCCGGGTTTTTGTAGTATCATATAGTTAAGAATAAGTTTATAATATCGTTTTGTATTCACTGTGATTTTCATACAAATTGAATTCTGCGGATAAAATAATGAATTCTAATCCGGAAGACAGATAACAAGCAACGACGTTAATACTAGCTGACACATAAAAGTTGTTGTTTCAGGCTTGATTTTGTGGAATAACATCATGAATGAAAAGTAAAATTGGCAGTACTTTTCATTCACACTAGCTGACACATTATGATCAACGAGATGGCTCGCAAGATGGATCCATGTTGGTACATTTTTAATGCAATTCTAGATGCACAATTAAGACGCATAATTGGATAACAAATTTCTTGGTATCAATTTTATTCCTGTGTACATACATAAGTAAACGACGTTTCATAAAACTTGTCGCGACATCATTTATTTACAGTAAAATGTGTAAACAAAATCGTTCTGGAACATTCAGTTGAGTTTCAAAATGTTAAATCATGTAATAATTTACATTGAACTCCATATTTCATCGAATGATATGAAACCGACTAACATCCATTGAAAGTCCCAACATCTTATACCCATCGATGATGGCGTCGCGACTACGTCATGTCTTACTCAACGAAAGGCCTGAGCATGCCGGTACCCCATTGGTCGTTAATTTAAATGTACAACGGCTCCACTATAATGGACAAAGTTTAGTACGCCAGCTAATCCTAGGGTCAGGGACTCGAGTCCACGCTGGGTGGGTGCTTGTGTCCCACGTTGACAATTGCATTTTATACGCTGCTGCATTCAGACACTGTGAAAAGCCCAATGAGCTCTTTTCGAGTTTGCGAAAAATAAATAAATAAGTAAAGATTTATCGAGTGAATAATAAGAAGGTTCTCGGTTGAAAATGTGAAAGAGATATTATTTCGTTCTGGTTAGGCCACATCTATAACACGCCGCTAGCACGTTGAACCCTGCTTATAAGGATTCAACGCTATAAATAAACGCAACGTTAAACGGTGATCCTTATTGGCAAGCAGTTATGTTATTCGCGGATTTCTCTTGGGACACCAACTAAACTTGTTCCATTAGGTTGGAAAATCAACTATCTAAAACATTATTTTAACCGGATAAAGGAAAGACGTGGCGTATCGCACCCACACTTAAGAATTTGTTTTTCGCCATTTTGGTTATTTTCCGGTCATTCCCGACGATTACGGAACACTCGGTGAATCCAATTGCTTCTCTGTTACAACCAATGACTTATTACACATTTTATTTATTACATATAAAATATTTTCCATTTCTGCTCAAGACGTGGTGCCCGGGGCTCATGCGTCAACGTTTTGGAAATTACGTAAAGGGAAGAGTGCGATGCGGCACGTCATGCCTTTATCCGATTACAATACTATTTAATACAATTTATTTTCTAACCAATCACTTGGAATCAACTTAAGCCCGTTTCACACGATACTTGATCCAGCACAATACCTAGTATGCTAGCTGGTACTTGATATTGAGGGCGAAAACCAGTATGATAGAAATCATTATAGAAGGTTTTACACAAGCATTGAACTTGTGCTTGCGAGGAAGCGGTACTGTCGTCCACTGCTGCTAACTGTTAAAATAAAATGGAAAATCTCCATGAAAGATTGGCTGCTGCAGTAATAGCAGGGGTTGTCGAGACATTTTCACAGCACATTTTCACCGCCATAGAGTGTGTAACACCCGCGATAAAGTGAGGCGCTGATTAAAAAAGTGAAGATCGCACTGCGACTGTAAAAGCTAACGTGATTGGTCGACGGCTACTAGGTCCTACCAGTCCTACTGGGAGCTAGCAGCAAACTAGTACAGCATCAATTACGAAATAAAGTAACCCAGCGAGTATAATAGCTATCATGCTTGTTAGCCAGTATGCTGGTTCTATATCACACGATCTTGGAAATCTATCATACTAGCGAGTATCCTCGACCTTGTGCTGGATCAAGTACCGTGTGAAACGGGCTTTATCCAAAATAAATCATAATTTTTAAAAATAATGATCACTCCAGACAAGGGCGCACCCAGGATCTGAGCTAGGGAGGGGCAGCTCTTGTTAGAAGGGGGGAGTGGCAGTGGCAAGGTGCTTCTTTTTGCTGTTTCTTACGCAAGTACACAAAGCTAGGTTACGATTACGATAAGTAGGTCTTCTGCTGAGCAGCTAGCCATTCCTGCGCCAACAGGAAACACTATTCGACGCAATTCTTTGAAGGTCAATTTATTCGCTCAATGTTTCTAGGTTTTATTTTTTGAGCTACTAGGTTGGGGGGGGGGGGGTAGACCCCCCTCCCCCACCTTGCCCCTTTGCTGGAATCACCCATGACTCCAAAGTAACACAGCTGCTGGAAGGACAAGATCGGGAGCCACTCGAGACTTGGACACAGAATCCTTAGCGTAGATAACTTGAAACTAACTTTAACTAGGCTTGTAAATATGAAGTATATCTAGTTAGTTGATTTACTCCATAATACTTGCATGCGTTTCTGCTTCCTAGTACTAACAGCACGTCGTGCATGTTTTCAGGATAATTCTTGCAAATCTCTCCATTTATGTAGTACTAACTAAAATATTAACGGTCCTTCTAACATTGGTAGCATACCCATAGTGTAATGCATGCTTGTGAGGATTCGCCTCCTGACAAGAATTAGCGATTTATGCTAATTTATCAATAGCCATAGTTACACTAACGTTTATATTTTATAGTGCATTGCATGTTGGTGACTACTCACCCCCTGCCACACGCCCTTGAGGTGGCTAGTAGGGTATGTTGTAGATGTAGAAACATTCAAATCAGACGAGTTTCTGCACGACGTGGAGTGTGTTATTTTAACCCCGCACCGTATCTCTAGAATTGAAAAAAGCGATAAAATAAGGGAGAGTTAACTCTTCCGAGGGAGACACTCCGTTCACTTGCATATCGCTTTCGTCCTCTCCCTCCTTTCCTCTCAATGGCTGTTGTACCAACTACCGCACTCGTCCTGCCACACACCCCAAGACACTTGGGGTGTGTGGCAGGACTACCCGGACTGAAATCCGGGTACTGTAAGATGGGATTTGTCGTAAGCAACTCTTTCAGACTTTCGAAAGCTTCTTGTTGAGCTTTCCACCACTCGTGCGGCACATTCTTCTTCAATAGTTCATGCATTGGTTTGGCTATTTTTCTGAATTCGGGAATAAATTTCCTGTAATGGCCTGCCAGCCACAAGAATCCCTTAAACTGATTAGTGGTTTTTGGCTGAGGGAACTCTCGCACCTTATTCACCTTTGCCATCTTCCGTGATTACAAGGCCTAGATACACAAATTCTTTCCGGAGGAATTCACACTTATCAGGGTGTAACTTCAAGCTGCTCTCTAGTATTCTCTGGAATACTTCTCTCAGTTTTTTGTTATGGGTATCCAGTGAATCGCCATGGGCCACAATATCGTCCATATAAAGGAAACACTTGAAGTTCTGATAACACCGAATTCATCAGTCTCTGGAATTATGCGGGCGCTCCCTTCAAACAAAAAGGCATACATGCATACTCAAAATGACCATATGGCGTGCTGAAGGCGGTCTTCTCTCGGTCCTCCTTCCTAACCGGGATCTGGTGGAAGCCGCTTGCCAAATCTAGGGTCGTGAAGTACTTGGACTTGCCAAGTTGATCAAGACTATTAAAAATATTTGGAAGGGGATAGGCGTCCCCACAATAACATAGTTGAGTCTGCCGAAGTCCAAGCCAAGTTGGGCCAAGAGGCCGCTAGAAGGTCAGTGTGTAGATGTGGAAATAAATATCCCTTTAGGCCCGGTCTACAGCCATAGGAAGATTTCTAAGGTTTTTTTTAGTCTAAGGCGGTGTAATAAATTTAAACGAATACAATAAATTTCATATTAAGGGAATTATAGTGATTTTTCAATTTATCAGCCCTATTTCATCCACCTTCTTGAACTAATGGCTGGTGTTCTAAAAAATATTTCAAACAATAGTTTTTGGTAAGTTTCTTAGGAAGTATAATAAATTTCAACGAATGCGATATATATATATCATATTAAGGTAGTTATATTGATTTTACAGTTTTTCAACAAACCTTCCCCATTTCCGTCCTTGGTCGGAGTTGGTCGATTAACGAACTTCACCGAGGTAAAAAAAAACTCGAAATCTACCTGTGCCTCAAGGTCGGGCCCAAAGGGATTTTTTACATAGACTCAGCTCATTTTGCTCACCCCTTCCAGTAAGGGTTAATCGTATCAAAAATTGTATCAGACAAATATTTTAGATAATATTTACAAGATCTACAATAACTTGGAACGAATCTGACATTGTGCCCACTAATTAAGCTATGATTTTTTTGTCCGAAAAAAACCCTATTTATTCCACCCCCTGAGCAAATGATTAATGTTATAAAAAAATCAAACAAAATCTTTGGGTAGTAGTCTTAAGAGGCATATTAAATTTAAACGAATGCATTATATTTCATATTTATTGAGTTAGATTGATTTTTCAGTTTTTCAATCCCCCCCCCTTCCCCATTTCCCTCCCGTGGTCCAATTTTACCTATTAACGAACTTCACCGAGATTTACCAACTGCATATTTTATGTATCAGTCTGGAAGTAATTTGTGCAAAATTGCGGCAGACGTGACAATAACAAAATATATCTATATGCACAGGATGTTTCAGGAGGGAAGTGCAAAACTTCTAGAGGAGGTTGGGGAAGTAATTTTAAGCATTTTTTGTCCTAAGAACATTTGGTCGCAACTCCTGTTACCGAGCTATGGCAACGCAAACATTTTATCACAAGCATTCTGCAGTTGCCATATAATCCCCCAAAAGCAGTGGCATCCAGCTATACTAACAAAGAAAAACTGGTCTAAATTGTACTGAAAGTTTGAATAGTTCTTTTCCTGCCGAAATTAACGCATATTTCTTACATTTTCCAAGACGGTAACTGAAATTGTCAAAATATTTCTTCTAAAAAAATATTTTTAGAACAACTTTTTTATTTTGAGATACACGAAAAATTTATTAGAAACACTAAAAATATCTAATTTTATTTCATCTCCAAAATTGGTAAAAATATTTTCATATCGTAATTTTTAGCGAAGATATGGTCATCTTAAACGGTACCGTTACATGATCACATTTTTCGACGGCTCCCTTCCATGCAGGGAACTGATATTGATTTACCGAAATAGACAATTACCTTCGCCAATCTAAGCTTACGTACTTATTTTTAAACGTTTTAAAAAGAATAACCAACCACTGAAACCCCAATGGAGTTATTTTTGCGACTATTTAGAAATTTTCCGGAATTCGCACCATGGTAACGATTACAATAGGTAGTATTTCCTCGAAATCTACCTAAAACATGATCGGGCACACGCAAATACACAAATGTGCAAAAAAGGCGGGTCCCGTGTCTGCGACCGCCGCTCCCGGACCGACTATTCTCGTCTTTTGCGGCGGAGAAGAGACCACAACAGACCAAGGTCAAGGACTCGCGAGCGACGGAGAGAAGGGGACTGCTGCTGCCATCTGCCGCGTCTTTCAAGCACACCTCGCCGGCGCCGCGGCCTCGGGTGTCGGCGGGGTCAAGCCATCGCATTGAAATCTTCGAGTCGTGGGTTCGAGACCCACCACCTAAGATATTTCTAACTCCCCAAGGCAGGCTTGCGTGCGCTCGCAAGGGCAATTTGTCATCAAATGACCTCGATGAAAAAAGTCCAGGAGGCTGTTTTCAATGGTAATGTAAACAAATAGAATTACCATTACGGTAGCAGAATGTTAAAACGTTCGTGAGGAGTGTTGCGGTATCTGCATGGCTCGGATACATGGACCATTCTGGATGCTGATGCTGTAGCTCAAATGGATGGTTAGGATTAGAAATGAAGAATTGTAGGTACAGAAGAATATGAGAGGAGACAACCATATGGGACACATTCAGGAAGATAAGGTCCAGATGGAAAGGTCACAATTCGAGAAAACGAATTTACAAGGAACAAAATAGGAAGGAGAGCCTCACGAGTAAGACCAGGGTACAAATACATAGGCCAGCTAACAAGGGATATAAAAGAAAAGAGTTACAAGGACAAAAATAAGTTAGCAGGGGACAGGGGGACTGCCAGTGCGGCCAAAGCGTTCCGTAACCAACTGAAAGTACTGCGCAGTGTCCAATGACGTCACGCAATTGATGAAGCTTCTTACTGTGAGCTCAACTGCCGCTACTGCTATCTAGCGGAATGGGTTTCTGGACGACCATTCGCCGTTCTGGAGTTTCCTTATTCATAGGATTCGCCGCAGCAAACGCTAGAAATTAAAGGTTGTTTCGCGTTCCGTTTTGTTCTCTTAGTCTAATTATGACTCTGAGGCCGGAAGCTGCCCACTCCCGAAACCCTTTTTTTTCCTTTCCTTTCTCCTTCCTATTCCCGCACCTCTTCCTCGTCCCTCGGTGATGAGCTGACGCTCGCAGACCGGGGACGATGGATGGAACCCTGCGCGGAAGACCCGCTTATTCACTGCCGCTACTGCTGCCCTCGGATTGCAGTAGCGGCAGTCAAGGCGTTGCTATGGCAACAATGACAAACAAATGGCGGAAAAAATCCAATCTAAAAGGTAAATACGTAAAATTGGAAGTGTTCGAGCAACTGCTTCGCACATTTCAACGTTTATATCGGCGATAGCGAAAAGTCTCTATGCTCTTATTTACCTCACAGCATCTAATTAGCATATAATTCAGTTCATAAAACGCAATTCGCCAAGTTATTTTTTAAGTAGGTACGTAAGTATTAACAGTTAATGAAGTACTTGCTAATCGTAGTAGAGAATATTTCACTAGAATAAAGGCGTTAATAAAATGATGGGGGAGTGAGGAACATTACAAGAGATACAGGTAGCAAAGCAATTATATTCACGAATGAAAGCGAATTGTGAAATAGTAACTAAATATTAATCAAGTGCCATGATTAATGAGGTATGTACATGCAATTACAGTCTCTTACTACAGCGGTTACATACCGGTATAATAATTGTCGGGAAACATAATTTGTTTCATTAACCTTATTGTCAGTGAAAATATTCTGCGATGCAACCATCAACAACCCGTATCTTTTAGCCAGCTTTTATGATATTTCTCTTGGAAATGCTTTGTATGTACATACCTACATACAACCAACCGTGAAAAAAATCAGAGCTTGACAAAAATGTTCGTCGACTTGCTCGAAGACTTGTTCATCAGCCTATGATTAGAAATTCTTATATTAAATTCGATAATTTTATTTACATCGGAGATTTGTTTACAAAAAACAGGGTTTTTCTGTCCACGTTCGTGTAGCTGACGCATATTTATTTTATTATCGTCAGAGTAAGTAACGAATTAGTATCACGCAGCATGAAATCAAGGCAATAAAAATTAGCATTCAATTAGAATGCTCTTTATCATATTCATCGGATAAGTATTAAGAATTAATGCACTGATAATAACTTATTGTAATAAATCAATACGCAATTAGGCCATATTGAATTTCATGCGGGCACGGGCGACCGTTTCGACATAGCATGCTACTGCAGCAACGGCAGTACAACTTCACGTTCCGTTTAACGGCAGCACAGGCAGTATTGACACTGAATTTCGGAACGCACCCAGGATAGAATGGAGGATCAACATTCAACCAATCTTAAGACCGAATGATTGATGAGGATCGATGACGTACTATCGTTACCAAAAGTCTGAGTGCATCCACTTTGCCCTATTATACAGTTTGTAGAATGAGGCATGGTGGGAAAAATGTTGAAATTTGGCACTACCTGCGGACTGCGTCTTTTGCTGGGCTAGCTTCACTTGTCGTGAGAGGACGCGACGGTGGGGAATGAGTTACCTACGAAAGGATCGACGGAGATGGAGTAAAACACGAGAGAGGAAAACACCTTCGGAATGCACCGAAGGTTATTCGCGCTCATGCGGTTGCGAAGATGGAAGCCTCCGACTTGTGTGATTTTCGCTCTCGAAATTCACAGTTGTGCTCACGAGTGACCCACTCTGTACAAACGGCGCGGTAGCCGCGTGGTTAAGACTGCCTCGAAAGGCAAATTTGAAAATTTCCCGGGTTCGATGCTCAGTGGTTGTCTTTTTTTGCACTCAAGTAATTTCATTATGACTGTGAAAATGAACCTCGAATACAGTACCTTTATATCAACGCACCCGGTACTGTTTATTATATTACAGGTATTCAATAATGATGCAGGACAACCTAATACCAAATTAGAATCCTTGAATCCTTATTTCTCCTTAAGCCAATCTATTCACAGTGAATAAATGTAAAAGATAACAGATACTTTGGAAAGAAAGATTGATATTGGAATTTATGGACAAGGAGATGGGATAGAGGGAGTCAACTCAGGAATATGTTTTCAGAGGACTGATTTGAAAACGGAGGATGTGGAGTTCAATCGATCCGGAAAAATAAATAAAAATATTTTGCAGTGTCGAAAAACGTAGTCATTTCGAGTGTTACACAAGAGGCATGCACTCCAACTAAAGTTAGTTAGTATGCTCTACTAGTTTAAAATCTGGCAGGTTCATTCAGTTGTACGAAAGATTCACGCTTGACCACCTTGATATTTACTTGCTATCTTTAAGTTAGGGGCGCCATGCCGTTTCTAATCCGTGGGGGCGCCTGTTGTAATCAAGTGTAAGTTTTTTTATGTGAGGTAAATCATGCACTAATATTTTGTGCGTGTGCCCCAGCGGCCCGCAGGCTGTGGGCCTGCAAAGTGCGCCCCCTTGAGGGTTGCGCCACTGGCAGCCGCCCCCCTGGCCAGCCCCTAGCTACGACGCTGGGGCTTAAGGTTCAGGAGTGGAAATTGGTTGAAACAAAATCTGTGGAGACATTAGAAGCCCATGTCCGGGAGTTATGGGATTCCTTCCGCAGACGGCCTAAAATATGCGAAAACTTAGTCGCACCAATGAATCGCCGGTTACAGGAAGTGGTGGATTCAGGGGTTTGACGAAACAAAATTTAAAAAAATCTAAAGAATTTCATGTATTTATTTTTCACCCCTTTCCTTGCGGCTGCATAGAGAGAAGACAAATCACAATCCGTTTCAGCTAATAAACAATTGGTAGAATTATGCCAGCGTAAATATTATCACCGTCATATTTTGCAGATCATGTTAATTTCTTTAATAAAATCCACTCATTTCCGAAGAAATGAAGAAAATATGAACTTTGGAAGCTAGTCTGGTGGTCTGTCTATTGAATAAATAGTGTCAACGACAAGAAAGAAGCAAGGATTAACAATTCCCTCTTTAAAATCTCTAATCCTTTCTCAGCCCAGAAATGCATACCTCGCTGAAATTACCCGAGAAAGGGTTAACAGAGAAAGGTGACTCCTGTTTTCGAAAAACTATGACGCATCCAATGACATTTTAAAATAATATATCAAAATAATAAGAACTAAGATATTACAATTTTCAAACCGTAGAATGGGGCAAAGTGGATGCACTCAGACTTTTGGAAACGATAGTACATGAACGACCACGTGGCGGAGCGAACACTAAGGAATAAAAAGAGAAGATCGTCTCCTCTCTCGGTCGTGATGGTAGTCGCAAAACACACTCTTAGACATTCCAAGCGCCTAAACTGTCCCCCTCGACATCCGAGCACCGTTACACGAATTCCGCGTGTCGTGGGCAGTTGACCGCGCACGCCGATCGAGAGTACACATCTAAGTATCACGCGCACCGCGCCGTCGGCGGGCATGGGAGAACCGCCGAGTCGATGGAAACAAACCTATGAACTTTCTTCCGGGCGTTAGCACTCTAGATTCGTGGGGTTAGCCAAATATTTCTGGTAGTGCCGTGGGAGAAGGTTTTAACTCGGGGAGAAAATATATCTACGTCTACAAAATACCCTGCAAGTCACCTCAAGGGTGTGTGGCAGGGGGTGAGTAGTCACCAACATGCATTACACAATACCCTATTAAAGTATGGTGTAGTGCATGTTCGTGATTAATCACCCCCTGTCACACACCCTTGTGCTGGCGTTGAGGGTAATATGTAGATGCAGATGGAGCGTAGGAAAAGATTTCGTCAAATTTCGCAGTGGTAATTTGATTCATGTTGGAAAAAACGTTGTGCAAGAACAAACAAAGAGAAGCGTTGCGTCGAGTTAACGCGGCAATTAGCGCCTGACCGCTCTGGTTGAATTGCATGTATGTACATTTAGATCTACAAAATACCCTGCAAGCCACCTCAAGGGTGTGTGGCAGGTAGTGAGTAGTCACCAACATGCATTACACAAACCCTTTTAAAGTTAATGTAACTAAGACTATTGATGTATTGGCATAATTCGCTAATACTTTCCAGGAGGCGACACCTCATAAGCATGTATGTACTACACTCTAGGTATGTTTACCAATGTCAGAAGGGCCGTTAGCATTTTGCAGCTACATAAATGTACTGAGATACAAGAATTATACTGAAAGCATGCACGGCGTGCTGTGGGTACTAGGTAGCATATAAGTGTTAGGGAGTAAATCAACTAACTAGCTATATTACCTATTTACGAACCAAGTTCAAAGTCTCATTGGCTGTTGTTATGGTCTCTTATAGTTCGCGTGAAAGATGACATTTTATATCGGCCCGTTCTGCAGTCTAGTTCCCTAATTTTATTCTCATGATCTGATCTGCCGTAGTATGTATGATTTCGTAAAATGTTATTAACGTCGTCAGGAAAAAATCAGTAAGGTCTTGAGGGTAAGGTGGTGGTAAGGAACGGCAAAGGCGAGGAATTTAGTGCTTCCGTTTTCCTGCATTCGTCCGGGTGGGTGGTTAAAGATGGTGATTGTTGGTAGCGGATTGGCGGATCGATTGGTCGGTCAGGGTGGTTGTTTGGCAAACGGGGGAAGTAGGTGAGGAGGAGGAGGAAGTTCATCTGGGGAGGAACGGCCTGCGGCAGCACGCTTGGAGTGCGGCATTGGGAGTAGTGGTGAGCAGGAGGGAGTCTGGGGAGGCTGGGAACGAGATGGAGGAGCGTCTGAGTGGACAGACGTAGCTGGTTGATTATGAATATCGGCTCGGATGGGAATATGACTAGCGGGGTGTAATGTTTGAAATTTACTTTAATTTTTGTTTTGATTTTGTTTTAATTTGGCGTATTTTTTGTTTAAATGTTTTAATTTATTTTGGAGTGGAAATGTTTTATTGATTGTTGAAATTTTTTGGTTGTTAGGGGGTTCTTGAGTTTGTTGGATTGGGGGAATGAAAGAGACCGGAAGCTGGAAGAGATGTTATGTAACAAATAGAAACATCACCTAATAAAAAATGGAAAATAAGTATTGTTTTGACGAGTAGACACAGTCCGACGCTACATGGGAAATGCCTATTAGGAGAAATTTATAACTTAGAAGAGGAGGATATGAGAGGATGGGATGGAATTTGTTCATTTGGATTCCTAATCTTCATTTCGGATCAAACTTGGGTAGAGTTGGATGACGATTGGGACATTTTTCCAGCGGGAAGGTTTTCAATCTCGATGGTCACAGCTCAACCCGAGTAATCAGACAGAGCTCGGAAACCTGGTAACCAGGTTTCCGAGCTCTGTCTGCTCGAGCTCTACCAGATTACCCGGCGTTTCGAATCTTCACTGGGACCCAATTTTTTTACTGTGCCAGGGTATTAACATTTAACCGGGGCTAGTGAAACAGGCACCCGGGCAGGCGAAGTTCGGGTATTGGAATTTCTAGGCCCCCAACCGCACACGGAGGCGTCCATAAGTGTGCGAGACAGTGAGAGGCAGATGAGAGACGGTGGCAGAAGGCCCGTGGGTCGGTCGGTCGTCGACACGAGGGGCGAGCGCCCCAAATGCAGCGATCAAAAGTGGCGTCAAATCGGCGGAGGGTGAGTCATTCAAAAACTCCCGAGTCCGGTCACCGCATCATCCCCTGGGCGGAGGGAGGGAGGTGACGTGTGTGTGTGTGAATGCTTCTCCTTCTGAAACGCAGTGAGTGGGCGGTCGATTAAAGTGCCCTCCATCGCGTTGGCTAGAACTTGAGCTTTCGGCAGTCAGGGACGACACCACGAAGCCTCCTCCGCCGAGGGCCTCCTCATCTGACCGAGAGCACCCGACCATGGAAGATGACCCCATGGTAAAGACCGACCGATAAGAACACCAGCCATTTACGGTAGGTAGTTTGAGCGATAGCGATGTATCAATTCACCAAGAATTTGATGAAATTGACGTAATTTTAAAGAAAAAAAACTCCCATCTTTTTAATGATATCAAAATATTAACCCCTTGCCTAGCTACTTTTCGAGCAATACGCCTTAATATATAAGCTGTTTTACATGGGATAGATTTCGGCTGTTCGCTCCAAAGGGAGGATTTTGAAAAACTTAGGAACTTCTAGCACCTAGATTTTATCAAAAAAACTAACGGTGCATATTTTCTCATCTATTCATAAAAATTAATCTATTACTCACCGCAGTCATTTTTACAGAATCTCAAAAAAAACCTTCTATTGTGGAGGCGATTTCACCATACGGCGTGAAAAAACGAGTCAAGTTAGAGACTTATATGGTTATATATATTTCATCATTGATAATTTTAGTCATGCATAACTATATTTTTGCACGACTAATATCACGATATTTACTTCACACTTCTTACAGACGCTGAAATAAAATGATAAAATTCTAATATGGTCTCCATTATGACGAGGGAAATATCTCGCTAAAACTACCTTAAGGTGGTCCCACCATAAAAAGACTTAGATGTCGATTTATTCATATTCTGAATAGTTATAGAAAAACATGTTCTCTATCTGATATGGACCAAAAAGTGTTACCTATCCAAGCCATTTTTCTCGCAAATTGAACTTGAATTCACATATTGGTTAAATACGACAATGGGAGATAACGTAAAAATAGTCTTTTTCTATCTTGTACATATGCCATTTTCATGACAAACTGTTTATAAGAATTGAAAACTCCGAGGTAGTTTACTAATAATAAAATAGATGCATCTTACCACCTTAGTTATTGCGTTATTAGAAAATTACTGCGATAATTGAAGTCAAAACATGGTAACTCCATAGAAATGGCGCTGCAATCGGAGTCTCTTTCTATAAAAAAGTGTTAATAAAAAATATATTCGTGGAATAATCTGCATATTTTGTAGCTTAATTTTGGTTTTCAATAGCTAACGCATGTCGTCAGCGAGCAGGATTTTTCAAACCAATTAAACAAAAAGTCGGATTTCCAATCATTGCATTAACAAATGATGTGGTACGCAGTCACGCGCACTGGTGCGAAGTTATTCACCGAAGACGGTGAAATTCACCATGAAAAAATCATTTGACTTGACCGGGATTCGAACCTGGATTTCCCAATTGCCGGTCAGGTGTGTTCGAATCCCGGTCAAGTCAAATGATTTGTTCACGGCGAATTACACCGTCTTCGGTGTACAAAAAGTTGGAATTTAGTATTTGATTTGACTCCCACAGTCGCGGTGACACCACCTTGAGGAAAGGGTAAAAGGAAAGCGGAGTTGGAAGTGGGTAAAGGGCGAAAGGTAAGGCTCTGCTTTGGTTGTAATCACTAAATGCCGTTTCACAAGATGCCTATTACGGAATCGAATTCGATTATCAGTACTGTAAAGAGAAAGAAAGTACCTACGATACTTATTTTCCATCCAATTCATGGATCCAACGACCAATCACAGGCAAGCAGACGAGTCGATCGTCTCGACAGAATACGGTTGGCGGCGCTGGAATCTACCAAAATAACAAGGCCAAAATAATCTATAGAGGACTTGCTCATAATTGTTGAAAACTGTTAAATCATTTCGCGATTCGATGACTTCACTTGAGCATGCCGAAACAATATGGCAAGGTTTGTTTACATTGTGTTGTTCGGCGGATGACGCCACTGCGTACTGAAATCAGTATCGTGTAAACACAGTCTCAGAGGCATCGAATCCGATTAAGTCCCGAATTTGGTTCCGATTTTTCGCCACTGATTTCAGTACTGAATTCAGTGCTGAGCTTAGCATCGTGTAAAACGGTCTTAAGACAGTAACCTGTGAGGAAGGCATTTTTGTACGAACCAATCAATCAGTTGGGCAGTATATCACTCATATTTTGTAACTACTATCAATTCTAGAGGCATAATGTGGTGTTAAATTATATCCTGAACTCGCGAAACTCGCGTGATGAGAATTATCAAAGTTTTAGTAGCCTTAGAAACCTACTGTATTAATAAAACTTATCAACGACTGTCATTATCGAAAATTACGACAGTTAACTCCAACACTATAGTTGGTAATTAAAGAATGACGAAATATAAAGAAGCAATTTCTTGAGTGACATTAATCTTGACCTTCCCCAAGGGTGCCAAGACTTTCCCCAATCGCCGAATTCCACGTGCTCCCGTAGGACAAACATCCAAGGCCACGGACTGCGACCGGGAATCCAGGGGATCAACCCTATCACGCCATCAGAGGTCATGAGCGAGTCATCGACCGTTAAGTCCCAGACGCCCTGAAAAAGAGACCCGCCATCGGCACAGATATCTCTCGGCGTGCGCTGTGGGGGGCGTGCAGAACAAAGATGTAATCCGAAAAGGAACTTTACGTGTTCTGGGAGGCACGAAAATATCCGTTGTGGTAAAGTTCCGGACCTGGGAGGCACCCGAACTCGGAGTCCGAGCCTCGGCGTCGAAGGCGAATCAACACTTCACCGCGGGTGGTTTATGGCACCAACTGACCAGTCACACTATAGTTTATAACTTCTAAAAGTTAAACATAAATCGCAAAATTTTGTTCGACTTTGTGTTGCACTATTCACGCTGATGAAAATGTTTTTTTTTTCATCGCAGTTATACGATAGATATAAACCATTTTACGTGCTGTAGTAAAACAAGCCAGTTCAATACGTACAGTTCCTTACTAAAGAACCTTCGATCACAAGACGCCAGCCGTAACGCTGGAGAAATTGTTGTCATTCTTTGACAACATGCGCGGCGGAAATCCGAGATTTCAGTTTTAATTCAAATGGTATTTGTTCTCGACCTCTTTTTTTATATGGTGCAAATTTCATGAGTATAGGTCAAATAATTTTTTATTTTTAAACTTTTGCCGACGTTTCGGATGTTTATTCATCCATCTTCTGGACTATAAACAATGATGTATGATGATAAATGATTGACAGTTCTGTTTTGGTTGCATAATTGTAAATTTACAGACATTAAATATAAAAATACGTAGACATTCAAGATTTTTACCTTTAAAGTTTGGAGCTGTTTTTATTTATTTACAATTTTAATTTGGTTGCTTGGATATATTTATTTGTTGAAAAGTTACGTGTCATTTATTAAATTATGATAAATTTTGCTTAGATAAGTAATGTCTGTTCTTTTATTGCAACTATTTTTATTTCTGGATATATGGTACATACATTTCTTTGAAAATTTAGAAATATTTTTCAAGTTTTTTAGTAATATATCCAAGCAACCAAATTAAAATTGTAAATAAATAAAAACAGCTCCAAACTTTAAAGGTAAAAATCTTGAATGTCTGTCTATGTATTTTTTATATTTAATGTCTGTAAATTTACAATTATGTAACCAAAACAGAACTGTCAATCATATATATCATCATACATCATTGTTTATAGCCCAGAAGATGGATGAATAAACATCCGAAACGTCGGCAAAAGTTTAAAAATAAAAAATTATTTGACCTATACTCATGAAATTTGCACCACAGATTTCAGTTTTAACATTCTACACGCCGCAAAAATCTTCCCACCAACTGCTCCCGCGATGTCGAATAAGGGGCAGAGCATGAATCGTTGTTTTGGATACAAAAGCGAATGACCAATGGAGGGGTGGCAAGCGTGGTGCGGGAAGAGACAGAAAGGGTGGCGCGCGAGCTTGTGGCTGACCAGGATGTTAGGAGGCCAGCCACGAATCATACGGACGAAATCGGGAAAAGGAAAAGAGAGGGAGAAAGGGAGATGACGAAAGTGAATCATATGTTAACGGAGAGTCTCGGTGTCCCCCTCGGTTTATGTTGTAGTCACTGATGATAGATGGGAAGAAGGAAGGAATTTTCTACATAGCAGTTAGGCAATGAATCTCTTTCATTTAGCAGCTTCTATAAGTTCTAGAGTTATAGCACGCAGTTAAAATACTTGGAGATTTCCATTCGAGGTCCCGAAGTTAGCGCAGATAGGAACATACACGCGCACTTTGGTGTACACGAAAGACGACGAACTGAACTATGTGCACAGACGAAATGTTGGGTAACCTGCCGGTGGGTAGCTCTCTGTCGGCACACAGTAGATAATGAAGGCCAAATGTTTTGCATGAAGATATTGAATTTTGTCATTATACGTATTCAAAATCATAACCTTTTTACAAAAGAGTAGTTAAAAAACTTTAATTTATCAATGCATGACGCTTTCACTGAAAATCTACACAAAACGGCAACAGCGGATGCATTTATCGAAGTTGTTTTTCACAACACTCCATTGCACTACAACAAACCTCACGATCCGTTGTGACGTGCGCTTCCCAATAGTGTGCAGGGTCTGAAACGAATGGAAAGCACATTTGCCGTGGTGTTGCACTGTGAGAGCAGTGCGCACTAGAGAAAATGGAAAACTCCGAATACTACCGCTTCACCCAGAAACGCGCCTCATCTGTATTTTTTTAAGTAATCCAAGCCTATGATGCAGCAGGATCTGTAGCAGAGGATTCTCCCTTTGACCTTTCATTCTGAAGCTTCTTAATCGACCATGAAGCTCCCTTTGACCTTTCATTCTGAAGCTGAGAGGAGGGGTGAGTGGGAAGAGGGACTCTTAAGCCGCACCGCGCTGCACTCGGTGGGCGACCTGAGAAAAATTCGAGTACATTTATGCAGATAAATACCACTCATTCCCTGATTCCTTGATCACAATATCTCCGTAACCACCGTATGCATAGCAGAGAAATATGCCGCAAAGCTCCTTCTTATGCTGTTGGTGTTCGCTGAGAAATCTTAAAAAAGATAACCAATCTAGCATGACAACAGGACGTTTTAAAAAAAATCAAATATGAATTGCGCGTGTTGCCCAGGAAAAATTCCAAGGGCAAACTATAAGCTCAAAAATATTATATTTCTTACATTTCTTACAGAGTTTTGATAGTATTTATGATAATTAAAGGTGATCTACCAGTTATGGTACGTTTAAATGGAAGAAAGAATGCGAATACTATCTTTTACGGCTGTACGCAAGCCATTATGACATCGCATGATTTCATTCTTCAACTTGACACACGTCCTATTCCGCTTCATCCCGTCCATAAAGCCCATTCTCTTTCATCCCTTTCTCCGCTTACCCAAAATCCTTCCCTCTATCACGGACTTCAGCACCCCTCCTCCTCTTGTTACCCGTCCCAACTACCTACTCTGCGATAACAGCTAGAAGGCATATACATGTGTATGTACTAGCTGCTGCTAATTCATGCTGCCCAATGCCCGTATCGAAAAAATTATGATCATTATGAAAATGATAATATTATGAGATGACGATGGCAGCATAATATCTGTTAACAATATGCCTTACAACAAAACATAGTACTCTTTTAAGAATAAGAAATATCATTATTCAGACACTCTTAGCACTTCGACGTTTTTGGGTTTGATGCAGCGTGCGGTGAAATCGGTGTAACCTACTCCCCCTAGTTAAACATTTTTTAAGGTTCCTCTGCCAGCATTTCGACGGTTGCAAGAATTGTTATGTCCGTAAGTGCGTAATACGTCGTAAGCGGAAAACAAGTACTCTTGTCTGCCTGAAGACAGTTGAGGGATGATGTATTAATCAAAATTAACAAAGGCAAAAAACAATTAAGTACGGAATTCTTTCCAATTGGACAATTAAGTAGTCCATTCAAATGAACGTTCTCTTCCAAATAAGCTTTATTAGTTAAAATCAGTAGCACGGGTTCAACTGACTTTTATAAACTAGATTAATTGTATTAATTTCCGCTTCTTTTCCAATTAGTGTTAAACATTCAATTTTTCTCATTTCATTTTCATAACAAGTGCAACAGTTCGACAGCCTAACCGGTGCGGAGGGTGTCTAACTATCGAGAGAGTAATGCAATAATAATTTACACGGGTGATGCAATAGTAGCTATCCATTCGCTCCAGCGCGCTAAACACTTCGTCGCACAACAGCGCACTTGCGTTTCCATTGGTTACAGACCCTACGCACTAGGTAACGCATTTCAAAACAGATGGGAAGAAAAGTTGATGTGCGCTAAGCAACAAAAGAACGTCGATTGTGGCATCCGTGATTGTTATCAAGTGTGTTGATTTTCAGTAAAGGCGGCAAACATGCATATTTTAAAGTTTTTAATTACTCAACGACAAAAAGCAGACATATTTAAATACTTATTTTGAACAAATTCAACAACTTTAAACTAAACATTCGGCCGTGACTGCTGTTCAACCACAGAATGCTACCTACCGGCAGGTTACAAAACGTTTCGCCAGCGCACATCGTTCCATTCAACGTCGTTCAAGTGCGCTAGAGTGCGCTGATGTGTTCCGATGTGCGCTAACTTCAACACCTTGAATGGAAACCTTCCTATATGTTCCGCATTACGTGCAGCGAATACATGCAATGTAAATGATGATTTACCGAGAGAGGTAGGTGTTGGTGGGGCGAGGAGGGGGGCGTGGGGAAGGTCGGGCCCTTCACTCAGTCAGCCCGCCGTGGTCCAGCCCTCCCCACTCCTCTCTCCCTCCGCCGCAATCCCATGACGGCAAGAAGACGACACCGGCGCAGGTGGCAGCAGCAAAGGCAAGGCGAGGGGGACGAAGAGCGAACTCCGGGGAAGCACAACACACTGAACACGAGCACAACAACACGCACTGCTCCTTCGAACACAAAGAAAGGACGGCGGCGATGATTTATCGTAATCCCACCGTGTGTTGCGGCGCCCTCACGTCAATTGTTTGCGCGATAGAGCGTCCGTGTCCTCCTAGTCGCGTCTCTGCCCCTCCTCCCGAGGCGACCCCTCCCTCCTCCACCCCGTCTGCACAGACAGCGGCCTTCTTCCCTCTTTGAGGACAGTGCGGAGTCCGCAAGGCGAACACCAAGCACACCGGAGTCACGCTGTGACGATCAGTCCACCCACACACACTGTATGTCTCGCGACGCACACGGCACGACCACTGCACAACAGGCACCTCACTCTCAGAGCCTTCCTGCCCTCCTCCTTGCCTCTCCGGCGTCGTCGATGCAAGTGTTGAGGGCGCTCTCCTCCGTTCCCATCTCCCTAAAGACGACTGGCCGCCGCAACCGCGCGCCCTGAGAGCGCCTTCGTCTGCCCGTCCGTCTGAGTGTGTCTGGGAGACCAAGGGGGGGGGGGGGGAAGGGGGATGGAGGGTACGCACGCACGCCGGTGCAAACGGGGGTCTACTCCCCACCCCTTACCGTGAGCTCGCGCGAACAGGTAGCAGCGGTGGCGGCGGCCGCCATGACAGAGAGGAAGGATCTGCCCTTCTCTCCGTCCCTTCCTTCTCAGGACGAAAGGGGTCCTCAACCTCACTTCCCCCCATCCCCCCCCATGGGTCCGAAAACCGGTTCCCATGTGCACTCACACCGTCCTACCCCTCCCCCCTCCCCGCCCGCCTGCCCTTGGGGGCTATTAGTTGAGGAGGAGCGCGCCTCCGGACGGCGGCGGCGGGGAGGCAGGCCGGCCCGCTTGCCCCCCTTCCTCCTCAAAACACACGCAAGGGGGCGGGGGGGAAGGAAGGGCGCTGCACTACCCCCCCCTACCCACTTCCTCCTACCCCACCCCCTCCCGCCGAATCCTACTCTTTTGGAGTCCACCTAGCCCGTGGTGCCTTGAGAGGGGGAGAGAGCCTACCTAATCTTAGAAAATGCACTGCCATACGCTTATCGCCAATGATATCGAATCGAAAGCTTTCACTGTTTCCGCCGGGACCCGGTTCTGCCTCCCGGCCAGAGTGACGGAGGATTTCATAGATGAGGGGATCATGGTGGCGAATCACAGAGCTATAATAAGGGATCTTCCTTCGAATAGGGTACAGGAAGGATTTTGGGGAGGGGAAGGGGGAGGGAGACGACGTAATTCGAAAAGTTTATGATGGGGAAGAGGTTTTGTTGGAGGGTAAAGATTGAAATAGGTGCCGGCGGCGTGTACGTTAGATTTTTTCAAGTCAAGGGGGTATGGAGGTCGTGGTGAATAGTGTCGGCGTGCACGAACCAGTGTGCCCTGGAAATTTGACGCAGAAGTCGTTTAATCATCTGTTCGTTCCGAAAGCCCCCAGCTGCAGAGGAGTAAGGATCGAGTCTAAGGCTGCTCGAAACATGAGTAGCCTTTCAATTGACAGCCTACGTCTTATCAATAAAGTAGTGGGAGTCAATCTAAAAGTGTCAGATGATTTCAATATACGTACCTGTGAGATGAATTCAAATAGAATAGAATATAATTTTTATTTCAATCTATTATTACAAAAACAATAATTGGGTAACCCCTAATGAATACACCTGTATTGGGGCTAATAACATGTTATCCATGAAAAACTGCTAACAAAATATAGATAAGTAGAATTGTACACAAAAAAATATTAATAGAATCCTGTGAAAATTATGACAATAATAGGGGAATTGACACAACGATAAAACACCAATAACAGTGGTTATGAGTTAGATAGATACATACATGATTTGCTGTTGTAGAACATTAACAAAAACCATAACAAAATCATTTCAAAAGCTTTCATTTTTTTACAATTAATTCAGTTTTTATAACATGAATATTACAGAAAAAGATCACAGAAATCACGGTTAACCTCAGCCGTGGTGCGGGAGAAACACGAACGGAACATTTGCGGCTAGGATTTGGAACTAGGATTTGTCAAACAAATACATATTACAAAGGTCCTCATGGAAGATGAAAAAGTAAAAGAGAGATGCTACTTTGCTCCGGTTAGGCCACATCTCTAATAAGCCGCGAGTATTTGGGACCCTGCCAGGAAAGCTTTAATTCGCGAATAAACGAAGTAGAAAGGAAAGCCTAAAAACTGCTGCGAGTGAACAGAATGTGCCACACAGGTGATGGAATGGCTATGTTAGGAGTCACTAGTGACTCGGAAGATACGCGCTAGGCTACGATTAACGGAAATTTTCAGGTCACAGTTGTATAAGGATGACACGGAGGATATTATTTTAACCTACCCCACCAAATCTCTATAATTGATGTTGGCGACAATATAAGAAGATATATCCATAATTCGAAAATAAACACTGGTACAATTTCCACACTTTTCATTCTCCGCCACCAACCATGGTTTCAGCACATTATGCCATCATCAGGGTGATCAGAGTGTTTACTTTCGAATTATGGAAGTCCATATTTTCCACAAAGTTAGTGTCGATATGCTCTCTTAAGAAGAGATACACAACCGAACTGATGAGCATAAAAATTCCTTCTTCACACGGACCATAAGCGACACTAAAGGGAAACAGCGACACAATAGGACACCTCTTGGACATGCTATTCACTTTCGTCCCCTCCCACTTATTAGCCCCTACTCCCTCATCTCCTTTTAATGGCTGGTGTCCTATGTCACTCGCCCTGTCACGCACCCTAAGCGGCGGCTAGCAGGGTAGTCAGTAGATGTAGATGGTGTCCGCACTGCCACACAACACACCAAACAGGCGCGGCCCATCCAACTTACCAGAGGGGCATATTATTCCATTCCCTGGCAAACCCCTCCCCCCCTCCCCCCAGGCGAAGGGAAGTAGACATACAATGAAAAACGTCACAATCACTCGACTTACGGTTGCCGCACAAAATTCAACTAAGGCCCAACATCATCTCCATAAAAATATTGGTCAATGGAAGTTTTCTGTTGCCATGGCCCAGGTAGTCGGTCATTATGAGGGTCGGAACTCGCGAGCGCCCTAATCCTCAACCCTTCCTCGAGCTCCGACCCTCCTAATGACTGAATACCTGCAATATGGCCCTCTGAAAACATCCTTCGACCAAAATATTCGTCATTATGCGTGTGAAAAACCACTATTTTGTTCGAAGAAAACAAGATTATCAATACGGTAGCCGCACTTCAAAACATTCGCATTCGTGCGGAGTATTGCGTACAAAGCTCGAATACATGTAGTATTGGAAAGCTGGAGCAGAAAATAATTGAGGGTTTCGAAACATGGCGATGGTGGCAGGCCCATGCTTAAGATCAAATGGTTGGATAAGATCAGGAACGAATATGTGTACCGAGGATTAGAATAATGGAATAGATGAGGAGGAAACCAAATGGAGCAAAATCAGGAAGACAAGGTTCAGTTTAATGGGCCACACTTGGAGAGACAAAGAACTGGCAAGGAACATAACGAAAGGGAATATAGAAAGGAAAGCCCCTGAGTTTGTGTATGAAACCGAAGAGCTACAGGGGAGTTAGCAACGGACAGACGACGGGAATGCAGTCGACCAATTTTACAATTGAATTGAATTATGATGACGATTATATATATGTACAATTGTACATGCAATTATTTATAATTATGTACAGTGCAGACTCAATTAAAAGAGCCCCGAATCACCCAAGTCCCTTTCTATCTGAAATACAGATGCTTATGTCGTGGCCATTGCAAGCCAGTTCAGCTCGTGAAAACGAACGTCATGATTCGCTAAAGGATGCGATCTCCATATGCATACGGATACAGGGCACTAATTTATACTTACAATTATAGTTAAGCCAACTGAAATACGGACAATCATTGAAGTGTCTCATTTTTGTCACTGCAAACCGTATTAACGAAGGTTTTTTTTATCCGAGGTGGCCGCAGTCCACATTACCTCCAAAAATCGAGACTGAAGTGCACATGTTAAAGGAGGTATCACTGTACGTGATAATGTTAGCATGTAAAGCCACGCTTGTGAATGTTTTAAAACACAAGGGCATTAAAAAAGGGAAATTCACACGTATTGCATCCGAATTTTCGAGTGGCCGTAAGCCAGCCTTCCTGAAGGAGAAGGAGGGAAAGAGGACTCCGGAGATGGATTGCGACTGGACGAAAATCACGAGGCTATGCCCACTAGAGTCCTTATTTTACGTTATTGTCTTTTTAATTTTCCATTCATGAGACTTTGCTTTAAAATATATGCACCGGCGGAAGTTCCCGGCTTCGCACGTAAAATGTGGCATTATTTATATTTATTGAGAAAGGATCCTTCCAAAAATAAGATATTTCATAGACTAATCAATGAGATGATGTGCACCTGATTTCGGGCTCTAGAGTCAACCTGGTGTCGTCTGAGATCTTGATTCTTCTTACTACATCGAAGCTTAAATTGAAAATATTCTCTGCGAAATACAAGTTCAGCAAACATTCTATTACCCCCACAGAATCCACTTCAGAACCATTGAGGTCCTAGGTCCTTTAATTAGTAGCCAATGTCCACCCTCGTGCTATCGTGCAAACTTCATGATAATGGGTTCGATACATTAACGTTTATGAGGTATCAAACAAAAGTAGCAGACGGTTTTTGGCTCTAGGATCTCTTAAGGCCCCACCCTCATCTCTGTCGAAGAGCTTTCGCATCTCCTTTCCCCTTCAAGGATTTAATTTATAAATCCCTTACACTAAACGAAATCCATGTTATTAAAATTTTACAACCCCTGGGGGAACCTACTTTGGGGCTCCTCATGTATAGCCTACGTCCTTCCCAGCGGTATCAACTATATCGGTGCAAAGGAGACTGTCTCATGCTTGACTTACAATTAGTGGAACCTTTCCACAATGAGAGGAGAGGGAAAAACATCTGTTATTCCACATAAAATATTTTATTTCACGTCATATACCTATATTAAATATCACCTGAAGATGCTGCACAGCAGCGATACCTAGGTCGTGAAAATTATTCATGTTCCATGACCACTTGCGTGATCGGAATTATCTCGAGCGTTTCAAACACACCCCCCCCCCCGCCTTCAGGGAGGTGAAAAGTCCACCCAAGCGGGACTCGAACCCGCGACCTTAGGGTTATCATGCGTGGACTTTACCATGCCGGCCTCTATATGGAATAGCCGAGTTTTTTCTTCTCTCCCCACTACATAGGTGCAATTTTTTTAATCAGTAGATTCACGAGTTTATCCATTATGAGGTAATAACCAAATAAACATCCTTTCAAATGCATGCATTAGTAGGACATGGTGTTTGAGGTGATGGGTCCCTTCGGGCTGCAGGAAACCCACCCCCGTTGGCATCTTCGACGACGACGGCGACCTGGCGTGTTCGTCGCGCCTCCACTCCTACGGTAGCGGGACGAGGGGGTTATCGAGGGACCACCACCGCTATTATGCGTACTTCGGGGACGCCCAACCTCCCCAACAACAACCCCCCCCCCCTTGCCGCCTCCCCTTTCTGACGGACTTAAGCGGACGCCATTTGCATAGCCATCGCCGGCAGCAAGAGGGAGGCCGCTGCCGCCTTTCCGCAAGAGGGACGTTGCTCCCTCCCTCTCTTCTCCTCCGCAATGTCGCGCGGCGCACGCCGGGAAGGATCGGGAAACGGCCCGCGACCGAGTCCACCGAGAAGATGGAAGGGAGCTTCCCCACTCGAGGTGCTGAAGTTAGTGCAGATCGGAACGCAACTGCGCACTTTAGTAACGAAATACACGCACGACGGTTTTCCATTCAAGGTGTTTAAGTTATCGCACATCGGAACATCAGCGCACTTTAGCGCACACGAACTTCGTTGAATGGAACAATGTGAGTTGGCAAAATGTTCTGTAACGTCCTACATCTACGAATTACCGTGCAAGCCATCACTAGGGTGTGTGGCACGGGGTGATTCCACACTAGGCATGCAGCACTCGTCCCAGTTCAAATCGGGACCTCGCACATTCCCCCGTTCGCTAGGCGCAGACCAAAAAGCAGTCAGGAGAACAGTGCGCAGTCCAACCAGAAATTGTGAGAGTCCTACGTAAATGAACATGCAGTACACTTCTAAGAGGCATCTAGTGGTTAATATTACTAATATTATTAATTAAACTATTAATTGGAATTAAACCTGTAACCTACCAGTAGGTAGCATTCTGTCGTTGAACAGCAGTCACGGCCGAATATTTTGTGTAAATTTGTTGAATTCGTTCAGAGTAAGTACCAATTTAAAAATGTTAGCTTTTTGTCGCAGAGTAATTAAAAACCTTTACAATATGCATGCTTCCCGCTATTACTGAAAATCAACAAACTTAACAACAAACACGGATGTAGTTATTGCCGTTCGTTGTTTAGCGCGCGTCAACTTTGCTCCAGATCTGTTTTGAAGAGTGCTAACTAGTGCGCAGGGTCAGTGGACGAATGGAAGGCAAGTGTGCTGTTGTGTTGCGAAGTGATTAGCGCACTAGAGCGAATGGAAGGAAACCAATAACAATGGTCCCGATCCGTTTTGAAGTTCGCTGCCCAATAAAGCGAAACGAATGGAAAGCAAATGCCTTGTAGCGTTTCAATATAAGCAACGCACTAATGCAAATTGAAAGCGCTCGAAGATCGTGTTGGTCGGGTCGCTTACATCATCGAAGACACATGCTCGACAAGATAGAATGCAACACTGAGCACCCAATTCGGCAGCAAATTTAGCGCATGTTGACAAAATACCGAATTTCAAGGTATTTTTAATAGCTGCCGTAAAATCTCCATCGAGAACTGAAATATTTGAAGCTTTTTTAAAATTTTGCTATTTGACATATCGACTTGTAAATGCAGATATATGATTGGCTCAATGAGCTCAATGCACTTGTGTCTAAGGAGACGTTAACGCGTGAAAGTGTCAATAATTCACTGGGCAACAAATGTTTCCTTTTTGTTTGTTTCTCAGACCTCCCTTTGAGTGATTGGTTTCTTCTTCCTAAAATGAAGGGAAATCCATGGCATAATGGTTATGATTTGCTTTTGAGGTCAGGGCTTTGATGTTTTATGGGGTTTTCCGAATTTTTAGCCAAAGTTTGATCCGGACGACCAATAAAAGTTCATTTCACCTTAGGACGCCCGATGACGTCCCCGTACACTAGAAAAAGCATAGTAGAACCGTCGTGGAGCGAAAAAGAAATTTTTTGATATAATTTTTTTTATAAAAAGGTCTGATTTTTGAACTTTTTTGTACGTTTTCCGTGAATCGAGGACTTCTAGGGAATCTTAAAATTGGAACGTATGGGTAAAATACGCTTTAACTGACAGCTACTAATGTATTCTAAACGAAAACGTGTCATAAATATTTAATATAGCGCCGTATATTGCTTGAAAACGTTACAAATCTGATAAGTGTAAATAAAATCTATATGCGGTAACTTTGGCCCCCATATCGTAAAATTGACCCCCATATCCGTAAGAGCGCGCATACATAAAAATAATGTAGAATTGCCATAGAAAGAAAAATAGAAGAACATAAAAATGTGAAAAACCATTTGGAAGATGTTAAATGTTGCTATGGCTCAAAAAGTAAACATCTTTAAGAGTATTCGACTTTCGCTTATACTCCAGTGGACTTTCGCAAAGAAGTCGCCAAATGTATAGTATCTCCCATCGTACTCTACGATTGTTGTCCTTGATATCGGCGCTCCATTCCCATGATGTCCTGGTGGAACCTATCTCCTTGTTCCTCCGAGAAGTCATCCATGTTGCCCTTAAAGCTCTTAAGATGAGAATCCAGCACATGCATTTTGAGAGACATGCGGCGTCCCATTTTTCCAAAATTGTCCACTAGCTCCTTGACCAGGGCCTGATAGTCTTGCGCCTAGTGGTTCCCAAGGAAGTCTTCTGTCACGGCGATAAAACTTCTACAGACTGCCTTTTCTTCCTCGTTGAGCTTTTATATGAACTCTTCAGACTTCATGATCGTTTTAATCTTTGGCCCCACAAGGATCTCTACTACAACTTAAGGTTCCGGCAACTTAAGGAATTTATCACGAAGAAATTGAAATGCCTTGGATTCCTCGTCTAGTCCTTTTACAGATTGCTACATAAGACTTAGCTTAATATGCAGTGGTGTCGTTGAAATTTTGGTAGGGTCGACCAATGGCTGCTACCTAATATTCTTCTCGCCGACAGTAAAATCTAGTCTCTGAGGCCAATTCTTGTTTTTGTAATGCCGGTGTTCGGCTCGGCTATCCCATAAACAAAGATAGCACGGATTCTTCGTATAGCCTCCTGGCAAAACCATGAGAAATTATATAATTTTAAAATCTCCAATTACCTCCCACCTCTAATTTTCGTAACTTTGTTTTTACAGAAAGATCTTCTACACTCTTAATTTTCCTTGAGATGAGCGTAATACGCGATAGGGACTGCGGGGTACTGGTTTCCGTTATGCATCCAATTTTAAGCTGTGGGAGGTACCGTCTATGAACAGACGCCATTGGCTTGGCTCGTATTACATTCCTATTTCTTCGAACAACACTTTAACCCGTGGCAGAAACACAAGTCTTCTTCTTCGGTGTAGAAACTCACAAACGTTTTGTGCCGCCTTTTCTGCTCAGACACGCGAACGGTTTCGTCCACCAAAAATTCCACTCTTTTAAGTCTAGAAATCAAAATTTCTGTTTTCGAATTCGGTAGATCAAGGTCTCGCACCAAGCCATTCACATAATGTTGATTAGGGAAGTAGGTACATTAACGTAACACAAGAACAACTGAGAACATCGGAACGATCGGAACAGTCGTACAGACTGTACTGACTGAATACAAAAAAAGGTGTGACTTTCAAAAGCACTCATGAGAGTAGCATGGGCCACAAAACAAAAGACAACTGAAAAGAAAACTGGTGAGCAAATCAACCACCTCTCTGCTGTGTCACTACTGTACAGTGCATTTATTCCTCAAAAGAATTTGGTTGTGATAAATTTAAAAAAACTGTGGTGTTCATCCCGCCAAGGAAGCGGAGAACAGAACCGAATGCCACGCTGCAGAAAACCGACCGGGTTGACATTCAGCCAGAGAAAAATATTGTTTTACTTTATCCCCGCTCATCCATTTCCTTCCCTAGGCCAACTCTCTTATCAGATTTCCCGCACTCCACAGTTTCCCCATTCTAGATGGATTTCCCCCCCGTCACTGTATTCCTTCCGCGTATCTTCTGACTTTTCAGCTTGTTGAATTTGCCACGAGGAAAACTCCTACAAGACCCGGAATCCAACCTTTGGCTTTCCACGTTAATGTGCAGACCATAAGCTATACCCAGGCTTACTAAATCGCATGACAAATTTTTCGGTCGATTAAAGGGTCAGCTGTGGGGTCATGTTGGAAATGCTCTGAGGATCCACGGCAATCTCAGCATAAGGGTGCTCTCAGTGGCTGTAGCAAAAATGTGGACCAGAAATGACCTGTCTGGTCCACAAACGTTTGGGTCGCAATGATGAGAGATCCCCAGGCCTTCCGATTAAGGAGATTGGACGGCTTTAAATATTCCAAGGTTTCCGGGTATCTTCAGCCGTGGGAGCAATGTATCCGATGTTGGGTTTTTTTTATTCAGAATGCAGAAGTCTTCGGCTCTTCTCTTAAGATTTTTTTCCAGTGTCGAATATTCTGCGACATCGTAGAGGGCTTCGTCTTCGGATGACTTCGGGGCCTCGAAGGTTTTTCTGGGGATGTTCCAGTACTGGACTGGTAAGAGAGTTGGGGACAAGTCCTGACCAAATTGATGAAGCGAGCAGGATTTTGGGTAGTAAGATGGCCCAAAACAGCTCTGCTCTGCTACTCCCTGGGATGTCTCTGGGGCTAATTAATTGTAAGTAACAGATGCAGGCGAAATATATCACAATATTCCGCGGAATATCCTTGGCACGGAGTTTGAATTTGAGGCATTCTTCCAGCTGCACGCCCAGGGGTCAAAGACAGCTCGCTTCCCTGGAGGTGAAGTTGCAGAGCCGGGATCTTTGGTAGATCCTCAGAATATCTTGATTTAACATATTTATAATCCTTGAGAACTACGCCAGTAAACAACTTTTGATAGTTCCCGGTTTATATTATAACTTTATAAGACCATCCCGACGACCAAATTCTTTCACCAGCAAGAGTAATTCTGAGCGTTCCAGGCCGCTGAATGCACGGGTAGAACAACAACGTCACGTGACCACTCGGGATGTGGGAAACATCAATAAACATCAAATCGATCGAAGCGGAATAAAGGAATAGCGAGCACATTAGACTATTGAAATTGTGATAGCTAAGTTGAATATCAATGCTAATATAAAAGTTGTACATTTTTAATTTTTGTTTTTCAGATTGTTACACGACGGAAAAAGTTATACAATCGCCACACTACTGTTAACAAAAACCCTCAATATCTCGTGTAAAGTATTCCCAAAGGTCGCTGAAGTTCCTCAACAGCTCGTCCATTGAAAAGCTCTTCCAAGCTCATTATTCCAAAAATCTATGGGATATAAGGGGGTATATTGCAATATTACGTCTTACATTGAGGGGGTGTCGACATTGGCCAAAATCGCCTTCACTAAAACACTTGAACAGCCCCAATGATGTCCCGCTTATATTACTAGGACTGAATGACGGTTAACATGGACGCTCTGACCAACTTGCGTTCACACGACGGAGAATAGAGTTCTCTACTCACCATGGTTTCACACGATTTCCAGTTTATCGTGGCGGAGATGTTACTGACCTCTGGGAAAAAGTAGGTATGGAATCGCTTGAAAAAAACAATTGAAGCAATACGCGTCTGCAGAAGTACCGTGGTTACCGTCGACTCGTGGAAGAAAGTGGAAAAAATAACGCTAATAAAAGAAAGGATAGATATTTCGTTTCATTAAAATTTAGCAGCGAACATAATTAAATTATTTAGGGTTGGCAATCACGGCCATATCCTATCACAATGACGGAATATTTCACCATTAGGACACGGGTAATACGCCTTTCATATCTGTCTATAAAGTTTATTTTATTAATGCTCCCTCCTCCTAACGGACTCGTTGGAGCACCTATAAGTTCAGGAGAACTTCTTCCTATCAACTTCCGTTAATAAGCATTTTAAATGTGAGTAACCAGTACAACGCAATTGCCTCTATAGTGGCTAAAATATTTACTAGAATTAGCGCCCACTTGCGTTCACACTGCAAACTATTTTCTAGCGTGGAGGATGAGATGTCAGATTTCCCACCGCGTAGCAGTGTTGCTCAGCACTGACGACAACTAAGTCCACTATCGTCTTCAGGATGATGATATAGATGATAGCAGATTAAGCAGTCGAAACGTCGCCGATGAACAACACTGCTACCCGGTGGGAAACCCGAGATTTGTCGTGGAATAAAGTGTTTTCGGAACGAAACCACTACAGCCGCAACTGTTTCGGTCAGATTACTGTATTAAATAACTGTTGCAAACAACAGGTTAGTATCGTGATCGTGCCGCGGCCGTGCTGTAGCGCTCTGTGCTGTGAAGCGACAACTGATAAAGCTGAAGCTGACTGTTTCGTCTTCTATTATGCTCCAGCCTCCAGTTGCACTGCACGTGTGGCTGCGCTATACAATTTGTTGGATTTGAATCTGTTGCAGGCGGTTGCTGGTTTATTCAGCCAACACATGTCCGCCCATCGTTGCAGATAGAATTAGATAGACAGCTGTGAAGTACCTATCTTTCATGAATCCAAATGAAATTGTTACTTTATTTAAGTGAAATATTTCTCATTACATAGAATACAGAACTACCAGCCATGTTCCAACATCGCCGATCGATCGCCTGTTGTTTGGTACGCCTCTAGCTGTTGTCCGAAACAGGGTGTTTCGCGGAACTGTTTCGTTTTTAAACTGTTTCGGTTGCGAAACAGTTGCAATGAAACAGTTGTGTTCTTTTAGTGCCATCACTACCCGAGATCTCTTCCTCCATTCTATACGCCACAGGTAAACCCAAGATCCTTACTTACTACTGTCCGAGTTACCGGGATTGAAAGCGAGTAGTGTACTCAGTCGAGGGTATGGGTGTGGACTCACCAGGGGCGGCGGCTGCGGCATCAGGGGCAGCGGTGGCGCCTGGGACTGCTGAAGCGAGGAGCAGGAGGAAGACGACGGTGGGTCCCTGAGGGGGGCGGCGGTTTTGGAGGCGGAGGAGGCCGTAGAGGACTGCTGCTGATAGGCGGGTGCAGGGGGAGGCGGGAGGCCGCCATACTGTCCGCCACCGCCGCCGCCGTCTGCGTGGTGCGGAGCGGCGCGGAGGAGCGGGGGTGCCGCGCCATTGCTTGCCAGGCGCCCGCAGCTCTGGTGGAAGTCCCCCGGCCTGCGCATGCGCCGTGACGTCATCGCCGAGGCCGCATCGTGGGAAACGATGAAAAAGAGAGGGGGAGAGAGAGAGAGAAAGCAACATTTAGCGAGCGAATAAATGAATACATGAAATGAACGAACAAACTGAATGGGCGAATGCACTTGGTTAGAGGAAGGTTCGTCTCGAAGCGTCCAGTAAAATGAGGATAAAATTCAGCTATTTTGGGTAACTTTCGTATTTAAGGTCGTTTGAGCGTGCTATCACTTCACCTAGAATTTTATGAATTTGACCTCATTTTAAAGAAAAAAACTCATTTTTCCAATTATGCATATCAAAATACTAACCACTTTCCGAACTGCTTTTCTAGCATTTTGCCAAAAAATATAAGCTGTTTAAAATGGGAAAGATTACGGTTGTGCGCTCTAAAGGGAGAACATGGAAAAAATTAGGAATTTATAACGCCTAGATCTCGTAAAAAAAACTAATGGTGTGTAGTTTTTATATATTATCAACTATTTTTTAAATATAATCACTTACGCACCGCAGTAATTTTTACAGAATCGCAAAAAAATCGCAGAATCATTTGTGAAGGCGTTTTCACCGTACGGCGTGAAACAATGAGTCAAGTTAGAGATTTATATAGATATATTTATTTAATTACTGACGATTTTTGTAATATACAACTATATTTTTGCGCCATTAAAAATACAATATTTACTTAACATACTTCTTACAGACGCTGAAATAAAAAAATTAAATTCGAATATTGTCAGCATTATGACTAGGGAACCTTCTCGCTCAAACTACCTTAACAGGTAATAACGTAAATGCCGGATCACACGTTACCCGCATCTAGGCGGAACAATATATGCTCTGGCGATATCGTAATAAATGTACACAAGAATAGAAATCATGTACTTTTAACAATTAGACGTTCTCGCCGGAAGAACACAAAAACTGACGATCTTATGGGTATCCCTCCGCTCGACGTTACACAGGTAAATCGCTTTCGACGTACCATTTTATCATCATCAGCTTCATTGCACCTGTACCTGATAATGGAGATGCAATACGTCGACGTAAGTGTAAAATAAAGTGGGCAGAATAAAGTCTATTTTTTATTTTTGTATGCATGAGATCCCTTCCCTTGGACTAAAGCCATGATGTCGTTGAAGGGTTTGCGTGTTTCAACAGGCCCCCCCCTCAAGCAATTTCCCTGCCCATGGAAGGCATTCCTAGATAAATTAATCTTGACAACTACGAGATTCGGCCCACTATGGTGGGTATTGTGCCCAGCGGTGGGGCAAGGAAGGCCATCGCGGTCTTCATCTCACGAAATCTTATAGCATGTTGGTGAAATATTGCCTCCTGACAAGAATTTTCAGGGTTTTGCTAATGCATATATGGCCTTAGTTTCATTAGTCTTATTAGGGTATGGTGTAGGGTATGTTAGTGATAACTCAACCCCTGCCATACCCTTGATGTGGCTTGCAGGGTATTATGTAGATGTAGATGAGATCCTTGCGGAACAACGAATACAAGGATTAAGAGGGAGAAGAAGAAGAAAAAAGGAAAGCAGGGGTAAAAATAGGTATTTGGACACATAAGTGGATTGTTAGGACAATGATAAGGGCAGGGATGTTATAAATTATTAAACAAGAAATGGAGAAAGGGAATATACATGTTTTGGGGCTGGGCTAGGTGACATGGAGGAACAGCGGGGACTGTTGGTAGTGATAGCTACTAATTAATATACAATGGAGGAGATGAGAGCAACGTGGGGTAGCTCTGGCATTGAATGCGAATATATGGGGAAGACGGCAATAAAAATTGAACAGGTGAGCGACAGGTCGAAGCAAACGACTAATGGCCGAATAAAACCCGTCTGAATTCGTCGTGGTCCAAGAATAGGTACCTACAAGTAATTATTAGGAGGAAGAGGAGGAGGGTTAATACGAGCACCTAGAAGAGATAATCTGAGAAGTATCGCGTAAGAAAACCATGATTCATTCATTCAAGTATTCTACCAGCTGATTGGTAGATTATTTGACAGTCCCAATTCTGCATCCCAATTTCATAGACATTGTCTCGCTTTCCCTCCTAAGGATGTCCCGCCATTAGATCCCTCTTAAATTCTTCATATCTTCTTACTCTTACTTACTCCCAGGGCCATCTATATCTTAGGCGATATTTAGCCGCATCAACAAATCCCCTCCACCTGGATCGATCTTCTACCTCTCTTTCTGTTGCTCCAATCTTTTGCATATCCGTTCTCACTTGGTCCCACCATCTTAGCCGTGGTCTTCCCCTAGGTCTTCTTCCTTCAGGAATCCATTTAGTACCTCCCTCAGCAGACATCCCTCCTCTTTCCTTAGAATATGTCCAGCCCACCTGATTCTTCTTGCCTTAATTTCACTTGTTATTTCTGGATGTTTGTATAGATTCCTGATTTCTCTGTTGTGTTTTTTTCTCCATTGTCCTTCTTCGTATGTGGGCCCATAGATTTTCCGCAACATCTTATTCTCGAACACTACTAGTTTTTTCTCATCCTTCTTCGACAGCCTCCACGTTTCGGATCCGTAGAGTAGTACTGGAGATATTATAGTTTTATAGCCTCATATCTTCTACCTCCTCTTATTTCATTCAGAATTCCTATCCTCTTCCTTCCTCTTCCACGCTTCCCCAGTGTTCTCCCCTCTATCACTATCTTCAACATGCCCTCTCCTCTCAACACCTCCTCCATCCATCTCTTCTGCCTTCTCCGAACCTCTGTCACAAGCTCCCTCTCCTCTCCGACCATATCCAATACCTCCTCGTTCGTCTTTCTCGCCATCCAGCTCACCTTCTCCATCCTTCTCCAAACCCACATCTCAAACGCCTCAAGTCTACGCACATCCTCCCTTTGCAATGACCAAGTTTCCGACCCATACAGCACCACGTTCCATATTAAAGTTTTCACCAGCCTCTTCTTTCGGTCTCTTCTCAGACGATTCCGTCTCTTCCCTCATCAATTCCCTTCACTTCGAAAATGCTTCTTTAGCAAGCGCAATTCTGTATCTGATGTCCTTACCACTAAACCCATTCTCCAGTGATGGGTTAATGGAATGCGGCAGTTGGTGAAGGATGAGGGATGGAAATTAAGTGGGAGAGTATGGACTAAGTAGGAGAAAGAAATGACCGCGGTGAGAAGGCAGTAATATTTTGTAGGAGAAATAAATTCATAATAACAAAGGCTTTAAAGCTGACGATATCATGGTCAGGCAGAGGTTTCGGAATAGTGCCAAAATCTCGTGCAGCTTTCCAAGGGCTGATGCGGACTCAAATCATAATTTAGTAATGATGAAATTTGATGATAGATTCAAAAGGTTAAGTAAAATGAGTAGGATAAAGACGTGAAGTATGGAGGCATTAAAAGAGATGAAAAGGAAGGAATACCAGGAGCAGGAAGACAGGATTATATGTGAAGCAAAGGAAATGCGACCGACTGATGAACCATGGGAGAGTATAAAAACAGGAATAGTTAGAGAGGCAGATAAAATACTAGGATCAATAGAGACGATTAAAAAGTTATAGTCGACAAAAGAAATGATGAGAAAACCATTTTAAAGGAAAAAAACGTTTTTCATAATATAAACGTTTTTTTTGAACATTTTAAATTTTAAATAAATTATTATATTTTATCATAAATGTATATATTGTATGTATCATTTATAATATATATATATATATATATATATATATATATATATATATATATATAATATCGTAATATTTAATATATATAACATATATAATACATATTGCTACATGTTATTGTAATGCCATCCAGTTCTGAGATAGGTATATTTAAAGTTTAAAGTCCCTAGCTCATCGGGAAGTTAGTTTAAAATCGATTGCAAAATTTGTACTGAACAGACAAATAGACAAACAGACAAGAACTCAACCACATAAAAACGTTTTAAAAAAGGAGAGAAGGTAGTGGTAAAACGAGAACACCGAGCTACGCAGGAGGTGAAGTACAAGGAATTGAATAATAAATTGCGGCGAATAAGTAATCGAGCGAAGAAAAACTGATGGAAAGGACAATGCAAGGAAACGGAGAAGAAAGAGAGTGGGGGAGCTGTACGTTTAAGTGAAAAATGTTAACAGGTGTGAAGAGCTGCTAATCGAACAGGAAGACATTCAGGATAAATCTCAATATTCTTAGGCTTAACTTGGTGAAAATTTGCGATGACTTTAAAACAGTAAAATAATTGTGTAATTTTCACAAAAGGTTTATTTGTAGTAGATCGGTTTCATCGTAACGGCGAGATCCTCAGTCCTAAGCAAGGAGGTTGGAATATACTGGAGGGGGCACTACAGGCCCTGGGCATGGAGCGAAAGCGTGGCAGGAATAGGGGTGCTTGGGTAGGACAGGCCATGCCTACTTGGACGAAAACATTGACATTTGCATAAGAGTCAATGTTTAATTTTTAGTGAAACTTTCGATTAAAACTCGGAAATATATTGTAATACACATTCTCTCCCAAATGTAAGACCTTCTTTTCTCACGTTTATAGTAGCTTTCGCAAAATTATTACCCAGATATCTTTTTCTAGTCAAAAATAACTAGAAATCCCCTTGACTAAGTTGAACATTTTGCCCAGCTAAAAACAAAATTCAATCTCGATAAAAGTAATTTTATGGTTCCAGATTAGATTAGATTAAGAGTTTCGGTGGAGTTCCTCCTACGCAATCCCTGAGGAACTCAGACGTATTGGTCCATTGTGCCGACCACCTTAAGTGCGGTACCCCTAGAGCCTAATAGTTCTGCTGAAGGCTAGTAGGTCTCCAATTGGGATACCCCTAATTTCGTTGAGTTCCAAGAATGGTGATCCCAGGTGTCTGTTCCGAACTCTCATCAGCGCGGGACACTCGCATAATATATGGGATGTGGTTTCATCCTCTTCTTCGCACCATCTACATTTGGCCGACTCGATGATCCCTAGTAGATGGAGGTGCCTAATTACGTAGTAGTGCCCTGTAAGTAGTATATTCAAACCTCCTTGGTCCTGGGGATGTAGCCATTGCGATGATACCGGTCGACCTGACTCAAGGTCGGAAAGGCAGACAATCGAAGAGGTGCATGGCATAGGGGGTGAGGAGAGGAAACTTCTGGATGAGATTAAGAGGATGCAGAGTAGGTGTTTGGAAGATATAATTAGGGGCGAGGGGTTCTCGAAGCTATGATAGAGGGGAGGATATTGGGTAAGAGGGGAAGGAGAAGGAAGAGAATAGGCTTTATGAGTGGGATAATGGGAGGTAGGACGCCGGATGAGAAGAAAAAAGAAATCGAGCATAAAGATGGGGGCCTAAGCCAGGAAAAATCTAGATTATTTTTTTTTCTCTTCCATTTAAACCTACCGGCTGATTTCCCTTATAATACAACCATCGTACCTATTTCAACTATTTCCAATAATCTTGCTATTCAGGCTTTTGGTTCTGCGAGTCATTATTTAATATTTTGCAACAATTTCGCCGTGCTACGTTAATAGCACGATGTACAAAGAGCAGCGAAAATCTAAAAAAAGGTTAATTTCCAATAATGTTAAGTGTGTATTGTAAATCAAATTATCAAGTGGTGGACGAGTCAGAAATGTGTTGATATAAATGAAGGTATGAATAATAGTTATACAATTACTAAAAGGTTGTTTATCACAAAAATATTTTAAAAATTAATGAAGAAAGGTCTGATGCTTTCCCACAGTAAGCTGGAAGTGACGTCTATTCGAGTTCTCCATCGAGTCAAACTCGGCATTTCTGCCAACCGAATTTTGATGGTAGCTAGCCATCTGCAAAATTTGATCCGGTGGAGAACTCAAACAGAACTCCAAAAATTAATGAAAATAAATAAGAAAAAACCAACAGTGTCAAACAATGGAAAGATACGTTAAAAAAATAACAATAAGAAAGTACAAAGTCAAATCCACGAACACAATACAAAAATCTAAAAAATATATACCAGAATCAGAATCCCCTCTCCCTTCATTGTGCTTCCTCCTGATCTCCGAAGTTTTATCTCCTCACCCACCATTATGTGGGGCCTTTGCTGTTAAAATCTACGTGAACGACATCGGGGGAAATATAAAGAGCTCTATTAGGATGTTTGCAGACGATTGCATTATTTATAGTTTTTGAAAATTTCGATGATGGCAACATTTTACAAAAAGACAAATTAATAATTTGGAGAAATGGGCAAATGAGAATGAAATGACTACCAATTCTAGCAAAATAAAACTTGTCACATTTCGTAAAGGTAGGAGTGCTATATTAAGTAATTAATATGGGCAAAGTGTTAAAGGAAACAACTCACTGAATTTACCTAGGAGTAATTCTAAGCAGGGTTGCAGTGGGGACAGCATATTGAAAAAACTATAACAAGAGTTTTTAAAGTATTATATTTTTTTATGAGAACCCTGGGAAAAAGCTGCATCCAAACGCGAGATTTCGCCTTTAAATCACTCGTCAGGCCTATTTTAGAATATGGGGCGTCACTTTGGGATCCTTATCTAGGAGGGGATCAAACAACTGACAAAGGCTCAGCGTTTAGCCGCAAGATTTGTGATGGGGAATTTTAAATGGAAGGCTAGCGTTACGGAGATGATAAAAATTCTGTGTTGGAAATCACTTGCATCGAGAAGGAGAAATTCACGCCTAAAGTGTATATTTAAAGCCTACATTGGTGATCTCGCGTGGGTTGACATATCTGATAGATTGAAAGGTCCTTGTTATATGTCAAGGAAAGACCATAGTTACAAAATTGAGCCTCCAAGACAGCTATCAAATACATGAAAGGATTTCTTTCTGCATAGGGGAATAGGGGATGGAAATGGTCTATCCGAAAAAATGTTAGAGCCCTTCCCAAATAGCATTCAAATGTTGATGAGAAGGTTGAAAAAATTGAATTGTGATAGTTGTTAGATCTAGAATTGTGATGTTTTCAGATTTAGAGTTTAAAAATAATTTAATTGTGATAGTTTTAGATCATGGCATATGTCTATGTTTCTTGTGAGCTTGTACGTTTTATTGATTGAATTTTTATAGTTTGATTCATAACCATTTATATTACCACCCGACCAAATGGTCGCCTTTTAACTATTGTAATAATAATAATTATAATTATCAAGTATGTGAATGAATTCTTCACGGGATTCCCACCGTGAGATGTTCAGCCAGGGCCGACGTTTCAATGGCTAACTCTGCCATCGTCCTCAGAACGTCTCAACGAGGACGATGGCAGAGTTAGACATTGAAACGTTGGCTCTGGCTGAACATCTCACCTGGTGGGAATCCCGTGAAGAATTCATTCACATCGTGAACCAGGAAAGCACCAAGTCTTACAATTATCAAGTACTTACTCGTTAGTCCTTCTTTCCGTACACTGAACTTTCTCCATTCTCCTCCACACTCACATCTCAAACGCTTGCGGTCTATTCTCATCCTCTTTCCTTCAGATCCCACCCTTATGCATTGTAATAACTCTCTATATTGGACTCCTCGCCACTGTTTTCTTTGCACTAGATCAGGGGTCTCCAAGGTAGGTACGGGCCGCGGGCCACATCTGGCCCGCAAAATGATTTTATCCGGCCAGCAGAAGAATTATGCGGAAATGCGCCGCATACTTTTTCCCTTGATAGTCGTTGCGATCATAAGCAACTAAGGTTTCAAAGTTAAATCTGAATTTAATAATATTTTAAAAGGTTAAACAAAGCAACATCATTCATATCAATGGTTCTGTGATGAAAATATGAGAATTTGCTGGTAGTATTCGTCGTCATCAGTATACGATAATTTAATTTCACATTCTCTGAAATTAGTTAATAAAATTTTCTGATATCGATAAAACTCATATCTAGAGTTCCCTACTTATGTTTTTTTACTGCGGTCCGCTGAAAAGTGTGGCCATCGCTACGATAAGTTTGGAGACCCATAGATCCCAGGACACTATTTCTCTCCTATCAGTGAACGCCTCCTTTGATGATGCTATTCCCATGAGTGGTAATGATATTGCTTGTATCACGCATTCTACTTTACGCGAGAGGGAGCCCTTTATTTATACGACTGCCCAAAAAACGGAGTGTTACGTTTTCAGCGGCTGGCTATGCATGTAGGTATTTATGTGTGTATATTTGTCCAACTGTAGCAATTTAACGACTGTAGCGATTTTAATGCACAAACACTTATTTGAACCGCTACGTTACTGGGAGTGTCATTGGCTACATAATAACGAAAGTTTACTTCCGGTTTGACCGGAAGTGAACTTTCATTATTCAGTTACATTTACACGTTAATATTAGCGTGGCAACCGAACTTATCCATAAATTTCTATGTGTGACCATTTAGTGGACTTAATAAAGTGATTGTGAGTGTCTTAGACTATATGTTATCGGAAATTTACTTCCGGTTTAGACCGGAAGTGTTACCTTTGCATCAGCACGACCCTTCGGAGGACTTAATAATACGATCGTGTGCTTAATAGACTTAATTCGTAATAAAACATTATAAGAATAAAAATTACAATATTTTGTTTTCTCATTTCTCCGATTCATATAAATAGCTCTATTATCATATTAGATGATATTTTATAAAATATAATAATTTTATAAATAATAATAATTATTTACTAAAAAGAACAAAATAAAAAAATAATAAAAATATTAAGAAATTAAAAAAACTTGACTGCAAAAAATAGCAATAAATACGATAGAAACAAGATTGGTTTTCGCTTCGTTGAGTAAATATTCATTAATATCTGTTAATAATGTTTTATTACGAATAGGTGTTGGTGGTAATCTGAAACCGCATCTGTCACCTGGAATGTATTTTATCAATTGGGAAATTTTGACCTTCGGTTAAAATTTTTAATGCAGTCGGGGGCTGTCAGTATATCTGCATATACTTTTTATTTTAATATTTCGACGACGGAATGAGAGTCCGGGGTGTCGGGGGATGGGAGGGGAACGGGGAGGGGGGAACGGGCAGCGGTGGAAGGGGGAAGCCGAAGCGGGAGGGGTGAAGGAGGTTCTGTCCTCCTCCTCTTCCTCACCGCGTGGCCAACCCGACCCCTCAGTCCAAACAGACAGCCAATCCAAGGTCGTTCGTCCACGATCGTTTCCTCCCTCGATGAGGCATCATTATATCGAATATACATCGACCCTGACCGCCATCTGGAAATCAGCTCCACTGAATGACGTGGAGCCATTTTTGGGGGCACTCGTCCCTGAAACGTTAGAGACTCGCTCAGCATCTTACAAAACACTCTCTACTGAATAAAGTTGGTGGTTTCTGGCGTAAATTTATCGAAATTGCTATTCATTTTGAATAAAAAGGTTAAACTTTGTTCTTTTCCACATTTGATTTTAATCTTCACGACCATGGTGTCGACGGCTAACGTCATCATCTGGTGGTTAACGGTTAGATAGACGGTTACGGTTAGACAGACGGTAACAGACGGTTAACGTCATCATCATAACGTCATCATCATGATGACGTTAACCGTCGAAACCATGGTCGTGAAGATTAAAATCTAATGTGGAAAAAACAAAGTTTAACCTTTTTATTCAAAATAAATCCTCTCTACTGTATTTCCTTCAGCTAATTTTATTAATTGACTGCTACAATTAATTTCAAATTTGCTGCTGTTCCTGTACTGATATACATGTAATCTCGATATCGAAGAAGTAATAAAGGTTTGTATTCATGATTACTTAAAATACTTGGTACTTTTCTACAAAATGTTATTTTTGCGACGCGTTTCACCAATTTACGGCATCGTCAGGTACAGAGAGTACCAAGTGTTTTATTAATCATGAATACAAACACAATAAACTTCCACAAAGTGAATCCTGCCACTCAAGTTTAAGTAATAAAGGCTTTATTCGGCGAATTTACGGCTGCGGTCAATTGCAGTGTGGTCAACCCATTTATTACATTGACTTGGTGGCGAAATTGATTAAATAATTCTTCGAGGTGAAAGCCGAAGTTAAGTTCTACCATCTATAACTCTTAATTCAACTAACTGACCATCTGATGTATTACACCAGACCCCAACTCCCAGTTAACATCAAGTTAACGGCTCTATTAAAGGCTTTGTCATCTTGCGATTAACGTTCATTCGTTTAAGTATTCTACCAACTGATTGGTAGGTTCTTGGACAGTCCCCATCCTGCATCCCAACCTCATAGACATTGTCTCGCTTTCCCTCCTAAGGATGTCCCGCCATTAGATCCTCTTCAATTCTTCATATCTTCTACCTCCTCTTATTTCGTCCAGAATTCCTATCCTCTTCCTTCTCTTCCGCGGTTCTCTTGTGTTCTCCCCTCTATAACTCTCTTCAACATACCCTCTCCTCTCAAAACCTTCTCCATCCATCTCTTCTGCCTTCTCCGCACCTCTGCCACAAGCTTCCTCTCCTTCGTTAACCAGACATTATAAAACCGCGCCTAGGAGGAAGATCCACCACTGTACTACCACTATAGTACTAATGATGTCAAAAGTCATTCCCGTAGTATTGCCCATCGCTCCCAATAACGAATTGTATCGTAAATCACACAATACTGATCTTTCCCTGTGTCTCGAGAGGCTATGGAAGTCTTAAGTTCCTGCATGGACCCAGCAGTAGATAAAAATTAATTAATTTTTATCTATAAAGGATTTATGGTTTTCCTGGCGAATTATATACGTAAAGGTTTGTTGGGTTATTAATTCATTTTTATTTCATTCGTGCGATGTTGCTACATTTTTGAATTAATGAGAAAGAACTATACTCAATTCAGTAGATCTATGGAAAATTTTCTAGGCTTCCCGTTATACCCATTCCATTGTGTACATGGCCGGTATTTCAAACGCTCATGTCTCTCGAGGAGGTGATTCACGCACAGGGGAACGTAGCCGTCATATGTATGTACGGTTGCGATATTCAAATTTTAAATAAAATTATTAAAAAATTCAAAAACACGACTGCAAAAAATAGCATTAAAAAGATAAAAACAAGATTGATTATCGCTTCGTTGATTAACTATTCATTAATATCTGTTCATAATGTTTTATTAACTTCTTATAACCTGACTCCAGTAGCATACTATACCTATACTATACCATATTATATGTTGGCTGGTGATTTTACTATTACCTTACTTAATAATCGACAGAATCATTACAAACTTTGTAAATTTCACAATGAATTGTATTTAATACGACCGGTTTCATCGCATAGGCGACATCTTCAGGACACCTATGCGACACCTATTTTCACAAAGCTACGCCTGAGAATATAGAGTTCATCAAATAAAATAATATTGAGGAATTATTTATTTCAATGGGAAATTAAAATTTTCCTGATGCAGGTATATTCCACTTTAATTGAAAATACTTAAAAATAAAAAAATCTAAGAAGTGTGCCTCAACATTGTAACCTAAGTCTTAAGGGTGCCGCAAACGTAAAAGGGTTGGGAATCCCTGCTCAGTGTAGTGAAGAAGTAGGAGCACGTACGCGAGCGCGTGTATTTAGAGGCGAACAGAGAGATCGTGCACAGCGTGTTGTGTCACACGCACAGGTCCTCTGCGTGGTGCACGCGAGAGTGCACCACGAGATGGGGAGGTGGGGTCGCCGCGTCGCCTTACGTCGTCACGGGGGCGTCGTCGTCCACTGTGGCTGCTCCGGCCTCGTCGCCGTCGGGCCCGAAGTCGGCGTCGCCCATGGCCCGGTCGTAGGCGCCCTGCAGCGTGTAGCCGAACGAGTCCCGGAGGCGGCGGCAGAGGCTCCGGGTGGCGGCCTCCACCTCCTCCGGCGGGGGGGCGGCGGGCCGCAGGCGGAAGTTGGGCGAGGGCGGGGGCCGGGGCCCGGGGCGAGGCGGGGCGGCCCCCAGTTGCTTGCACAGGTGACAGCGGCACGAGCGACCGCACGCCGCCATGTCCGGGATATCGCGGCGCCGAAGCGAACACACGGCACTCACTGAAGAGGGCGAAACGTCGACTTCACCCGCGTCCACGCACTGCACACGCTGCGCACCGCCTCGCATGCACCGAGCACCATCGGAGAGAAGACTGCACACTGCACAAGCACGACGCCTTCTCCCTTCCTCTTCTCCCGCTCTTCTCACGAGGGATCCAAATCTCACGCCTCCATTGTTCTTGCTTGACTTTCCCTTCTCCATCTCTCTCTCAAGCGCGGGATGATGTCGTCCCTATTCGCACGCGCTCCTTTCGCCGTGCATTTTCTGGAGCACATCACGCATCCTCAGCCGAACAGACAGACGATACGGACTGAGAAGAGGGCGATTTTCATTCGCGTGCGGCGATGGCCAAGAGTATCGAAAGGAAACACCCCCGTGGTCGACGAGCGGACAAATGAAACGCAACTCCGATTCGGATTTTCGGGCCTCCGCTGTCCGTCTCGCTGTGGATCAAGCGGTCGTCTTCGCTGCAAACAGATGCCTATGTTGTTATTAATTTGTTAGCACCCCCCCCCTGAGAGTAGAGCCATCGATTGAATACGACAGCCAGCTAGTGCAGTAAATGGAAATCAGTAGCATCCTTCGGTAAACTGGTCACAGCGCGGCCGTGATATGCTCCACACCCACCGCACCTCCACATCTACGTACTCTTTGTCAATGTCTCTTTACCAGTTTACTAATAATAAAGGATGGAGATCTTTTCAAATCTCTCCCGGTTTATTTGTATAAATTATAGTTGAGGGTATTTACCAAGGTTTACCCCTCATTTTACAAAAAAAACATTTTCCCCATCTTCTTCTCCAGGCCATCTTCGTCTCCTTCTTCTCAAGACAATCTTGTTTCCTCTCCAGGCCGTCTTCTTCTTCCCCAAGCCATCATCTTCTCCAGATCGTCTTGTTTCCTCTCCAGGCCATCTTCTTCTCCGGAACTACCACTTTTTCCCAAGGCCGTATTTTATTTTCAGTACGCGATAGATCGGTCGATAAGGGTTGCGCCTTATTGGTTGAATGCTTATGTATTTTTTATTTCAATTTTGTGTTTATTTTCCTGAGATTCTTCGTTCAGGCTAGTTTGAAGGATTATTCATCTGCGAATTCTTCTGTCTTCTGGGTTTGGTTTCTTAACGATGCTTTTTAATTCCTTTGGAAGTCCGTTTCTTAGACAAAAAGGATTATTTCACTGAAGTCTTCTCTCATTTCATTCATGCGGTTAAGTATGTGCATTCGGCTTACTTAGACAGTTTGTGATTAGATGCTCCACGGTTTCCGATAGGTTGCAGTCTTCACATAGATCATCTTCCGCCTTTCCTATTCTATATTTAAATAACTATTGCTGTTTCCGTGCCCACTCAAAATTTGGGCTAATTTCCTAGATATGGTGATTTTTAATTTCCTTCTTGTTTCCAGGTTCGGTAAGATTTTACATGTGTGTCAACCTTTGGCTGACTGGGTCAAATCTTCTTACTATTTTTGGAGAGTTATATTGCTATAGGCAAGGGGTGTTAGGGCATCAGCCGCACAAAAGGGTGGAAAAGGATTTGGATGAGGGAAGGGCCTGCTAACTCCTTGACAGTGAAAATGAGGATATTTAGCTCTAAAAATGTGCACTTTTGATATTGCTTTCTTTATAATGCCAGGATAAACCAATAAATATCATTTGTTTTCATGTTACCACTCTTCAATATCAACAGCAACCACTCTGGAATATTATAAGATCGCTACAACTTAAAGCACAATAAAACGATTTTTCACAAATAGAAGGCAAAGCCGGATTTGAGACTTACCCCTGAAAATGTAAAATAGATTTTTAGGAAAATAATTACCTGATATTCTAAGAAAAAAACCTTGGTAAAATTTACAAAAGAACTTAGATATGCATTTGAGAAAATAAAATCGTCCGTCAAGTTCTTTGGCAAAGCATCTTTTGCAGTCACGATTCAAGTTCGTGGGGGGGATATTCCGCCATGTTGGAACGATAATTTGACTAGTTGGCTGTTAAAGAGTCCGACTTTCAGTTGATGAGTGATTTCATTGGGAAAAAAATGTCATTTAACCAAACAAGTCGGCATAGAGTCGGGAAAATTCTATAGTATGCTCTTTTTAACAAGTCTAAGTATAACTAAGCTATTTTACTAAGCTTTATTTTGAATGCGTCAAGCCAGTTCAAATAAAAGGCTCATTCTGAGGGATTATTATAATGGGTGATTCATATACAGGATATCATGTAGAGGTTATGATAGTGGGTAATAAATTTTCCTGTGTCAAACCTGTAACAAATGTGGATTTAAAAAACGGATTGCCATAATACCAGCGATTTTTTCTAATAAGAAATAATTATATTAAGGTGATATTGGCTCATCTTATGGCCTTCATTTTATTTATGTTTCACCTTAAAGTGCGACAATTCAACTGCGGTTTTTCCGTCATATTTACCAGCTCATTCAGCACTGAGCGATGCTTAATTTCGCTTTGATTAACGGCTGACCCATTCTGACCTTCCGACTCGGTGCCAACATACAGCCAAAGAGCTCGGCCAGCGGAGACCAGAGGCTTTGGTGCAGATCCCTCGGTAGAATGTTTTTTTTCAAGTATTCTACCAGCTGATTGGTAGGTTCTTGGACAGTCCCCATTCTGCATCCCAACCTCATAGACATTGTCTCGCTTTCTCTCCTAAGGATGGCCCATTATTAGATCCCTCTTCAATTCTTCATATCTTCTACCTCCTCTTATTTCGTCCAGAATTCCTATCCTCTTCCTTCCTCTTCCACGCTTCCCCAGTTTTCTCCCCTCTATCACTCTCTTCAACATGCCCTCTCCTCTCAAAACCTCCTCCATCCATCTCTTCTGCCTTCTCCGAACCTCTGCCACAAGCTTCCTCTCCTCTTCGACCATATCCAATACCTCCTCGTTAGTCTTTCTCGCCATCCAGCTAACCTTCTCCATCCTTCTCCTAACCCACATTTCAAACGCCTCAAGTCTACGCACATCCTCCTTTCGCAATGACCAAGTTTCCGACCCATACAGCGCCACGCTCCATATTAAAGATTTCACCAGCCTCTTCTTTATGTCTCTCCTCAGACCCCCCCTCATCAAATCACTTCTCTTCGAAAATGCTTCTTTAGCTAGCGCAATGCTGCATCTGATGTCCTTACCACTAAACCCATTCTCCTCCAAAATACTAACCAGGTACGTAAACTGCTCTACTTACTGCCCTCCCACCCCCCTTATATTCAGCCCCGCCTTCTTACTTCTAGAAAATCTCATTACTTTCGTTTTCTTGTGATTGATCTTCATCCCATACTTTTTGTACTGTACCGCTAATGCATTCACCATTGACTGTAACCCCTTGGCAGACTGACTAACCAATGATTGATCATCTGCAAATCTCACTGATTTCATCAGCTCCCCTCCTACCTTAATTCCTACCTCCTCCTCCCCCATGCCTCCCTTACTATTTCTTCTGAATACACGTTAAAAAGCAATGGCGATAGTGGGCACCCCTGCCTCACTCCCCGTCCTATCGTGGCCCATCCCGATTCTCCATTGGCTACCCTAACCTGCGCCGTCTGGTTCATATATAAATTCCGAATCAGACCCCTTTCCTTCCAATTGACCCCTAATTTCTTCAACACTCCCATTAATTTCGTCCATTCCATCCGATCAAACGCCTTCTCGAAATCTACGAAGCATGCAAAAACATCCTGCACATACTCTAGGTTTCTTTCTACTAGCGTCCTCATCACCGCTATAGCGTCTCGCGTTTCCGTCCCTCTCCTAAACCCGAACTGGTCGTCACCCAGGTATTCATTTGCCTTCTTCTTTAGCCTTCTGTTTAGAATTCTCAGAACTACTTAGGCCACGTGGGATATTAAGCTTATTGTCCATTAGTCTTCGCGAAGTCTTCCGGCCACTCTCCATCCTCATTAATCCTACGAATAAGCGCAAAAAGTTTTTCTCTTCCGTTCTTCCCCATGCTCCTTAAAAACTCTGCAGGTATGCCATCTATTCCCACTGCCTTATTCCTTTTCATGTCTCGTAGAGCTCTTCCGATTTCGCTATCTAGGATACTTGATCCGATGCCATCTCTGACGATATCGCCTTCCCTTTCTATATCTAACCTATTGGGCCTTATTTCTTTACCATACAGCTCTTCAACATACTCCTTCCACCTCTCCTGGATCTCTTTCTGTTCGACGATCACCTTTCCCGTCTTGTCTGTTATCGTTGTAATTCCCCTTCCCTTATTACCCCACGTCAGTTCCTATACTGTCCTATATAATGCATCTACTCTTCCCTCTTTTTGGTATTTCTCTAACGAGTCGATATGTTCTCTCCACCACGCCTCTCTTTCTGTACTAAGTCAGAAAGATAAGGAGAATTTTAGGAGCCGAAATTCCGGACATCTCAAGTATTTAAGGAATTCCTCCCGGGCAGTCCATGGTGCGTCACAAACGAGGACAATTCCATGAAAATGAGGACGGTTGGCAGGCCTGAAGAGGGAAAGGACGAAAAGTGAATTGTATCCTGACGGAGTGTCTTCCGGGTGCGTTCCGTTTCACACACTGATCGCATCTACGCGCGCCGACTCTTCCTGCTTTTCGCATTTTAACGCTTCGATCCTCCTCCAGCACCATGAGTTACAAAGAACCCGGTATAGCGCGTTGCACATTTAGTAGACAGAATGGGCGGTTTGGATTCTCCGCTCACAGCTCGAGGGAGATATAGTGGCGTCAAAGTTTAGCGGACAAGCTCAACATGACTATTTGCTACATGCATTATTACTAGCCCACCTAGTTCTTTAAACAAGTTTTATTAGCCCATGAAATTGTCCATTGAATTAGCCCTTTGTATGTACATATTAGCCTTTTGAATTGCTAGGTCATGTTGGGATAGGTTTACATACCATAAAGAAAAGACTACCAACAAACTTTAAAGGCAAAATCGATGGGGATAGGACTGTTTAAAGTGATGAGTTTATTTACCAATTGTAAAAGCAACGCCGGACGAGATCTACCACCAAAATCGATCTCCCGCGAGGGTAATGCCGCGAAACCGACGAGACGTCTGCTTAACGTGCCCGAAAAAAGCGATAAAACTCTAAAATAGAAAAGCATATCGAAGCAGGTACTTGGTAAAGGGTTTAACCCGTTGCTCTTAGTCAGCAACAACAGCTTACTTTTAGCTTTCACTAAAATGGAGAAAGTAACATTTAGTTTTATAATCTCAGGTTAAATACTTTCTTGTCACGAAAACCGCTGCTTATACGGTCTCCCATCGATAACGCTCACGCTAACTAACAGGAAGATGTAATACCTATACAAAGCCCGAACTCTTAGGTAACATCAAGTTAACGTAAGACCATATCATCTTGCGGTTAACGACAACCAGACATTATAAAGCCGGTCCAAAATGTTTTAGTGCACTCTTTCTGCATAAAAATAGTTTTTTTTTCCAAACAAAACATGCCTTGTTTTCAGAATGTAATCTGGCGGAAAGGCTCACTCATGGAAGATCATTGGCGACAACGCGCATCCTTGTCGTACTCCTTTCCTCACTTCTCCTTCCTCTCCATTTCCGCCACATTTAATGATCGCCAGCTGTTCCTCATACCGCTTTTATATTGCTCTTCTGTCATTAAATGACACTCCTATGCTCTTCAGTGTGGTCAGCATTCTGCTACAGTCCACATTGCCAAACGCTTTCTTTAGGTTGATGAAGCAAATGTATGTTGGGTTGTCCTTATGAATACTCTCCTCTATGATAAGTCTCAGGGCTAACATAACTTCCCTCGTTCCCCTATTTTCCTGAGCCCGAATTGGTCTTCATCCAGGAATTCTTTCATCTTCTGTACCATAGTGTGTTTGTGACGAAAATGCCATTTTGTACGCAAGACTCAATAAATCTCTCTCCCCCATCGTTACGTTTTCCTAAACCATATTTCCCTGCTGTCTTACCTTCCCCTACAATAGCATTCCAGTCTCCACGAACAATTGAATTTTCATCCCCTTTTACATTCCTTATCACTTCTTCTATTGGTTTCTACGTCGTCATCTTCGTAATCTGACGTGGGCATGTATATTTGTGCCACCACCGGTCCTTAGGTTGCGAGAGAGTTGATGGGGAGAAAAACAACAGTCACCTGGGATGTACACACTCCTCGTTTCGCACGGAGGGGAATAATAAATGAATACATTTATAGTCCGTCTATTACCGAAGTAACGACCTGAACAAGTCTTTGCACTGACTCATTTGCAGTCATTACCCGCGGTGCCTGTTTTTATGGGGTGCGGTTGTGGGGGCGGGGGGAATGAAGACATTGAAATGGAGACACATACATATTGAAGACAGATGGACGGGTGGGAGAGGTTGAGGGGGGTCTATGGACGGCGGGACAACGCCCCCGGATAATGCTCGGCCACACTCCTCTCTTCCGTGCATTCCTTCCCCCTTCCCCATTGGAGGTTGAAGTATGCCCACTTAAGCTCTAGGAAAGTAAGGAAAACACATGCCAAAACAGACATATACAGTACACGGGGAAGATAGTGAGTAAATATGTTTCCAAGGGAACAAATAATTGCCAAGCAGTTATGGTAGTTTGAGCGAGATATTTCCCTAGTCATAACGAATACCGTATTCAAATTTAAATATTGTAATTTCAGCGTCTGTGAGAAGTATGCAGTAAATATTGTAATATTAATGTTGAAAAAATATAGTTATATATGACGAAAATTCTCAGTAACTAAATAAATATATCCTCATATGTCCCTAGCTTGACTCATTTTTTCACGCCGTACCTACGGCTAAAAAGCCTTAAAAACAGCAGGTTCTTTGCGATTCTGTAAAAATTACGGCGGTTAGTAATAGATTAATTTTTAAAAATAGTTCATAAAACATAAAAACTACACACCGTTAGTTTTTTTTGCGAAATATAGGTGCTATAAAGTCATAATGTTTTCAATATTCTCCCTCTGGAGCGCACAGCCGCAATCTATGCCATGTAAAACAGCTTGTATTTTTACGCAAATTGCTCCAAAAGTAGTTCGGTAAAGGGTTAATATTTTGATACTATTGGAAATATGAGTTTTTTTTCTTTAAAATTAGGTCAAGTTCTAGGTGAAGTGATATTTCGCTCAAACTAGCGAGTTATAGCCATGTGTTGCCATCAATTGTGTATATGTGTATATATATATATATATATATATATAAATAGACTATGCCACAGGTGGGGCGGAATTAAATATAAACACATAAAAAAAGAACACTCACAATATTAGTTGATATTTCGGTTGCTAGAACCTTTCTCAAAGGAAGACGGATACATTTCTGTATCCGTCTTCCTTTGAGAAAGGTTCTAGCAACCGAAATATCAACTAATATTGTGAGTGTTCTTTTTTTATGTGTTTATATTTAATTCCGCCCCACCTGTGGCATAGTCTATTTACATTATCGCGTGTGTGATTTTCCACGAACTCGTATATATATATATATATATATATATATATATATATATATATATATATATATATATATATATATATATATATATATAATGTCTTGGTAGAAAATTGCTCTCGGCGACGATGCACATGCATAAATAAAACAGTGATACACTAAACAAACACAGAAACACGCAAAAAGGACACTCACAAAAGAAAACTTGTACGTTTCGGCGTCAGGACGCCATCTTCAGCGGTAGAGGAATGATGAGTCCGCTCTGTTCCCTTGGGAAGGAAAGGGCAGAGAGGAAGGAAGGGGGGTAAGTGCGAATGGATAGTGGTGGGGAGAGAGAGGTGGCTATTGGGCTTTTAATTCAATGGGCTAGGTTTAGCCCGGGCTTTTCGAATGCTCTTGTCACCCAAATATGGGCGTATTCACGAATTTTCACGTCAACATTACCGGCGGATTCAGGAAGGGCTTCTATGATCTCTAGGGAGAAACAATCGTCAAAATTTTGAGAGTGGGAGACGGTATGTTTGGGAATGGGATCAAGAAAAGGTGGAGTTTTGGTGGCGGACAGAGCGGACTCATCATTCCTCTACCGCTGACGATGGCGTCCTGACGCCGAAACGTACAAGTTTTCTTTTGTGAGTGTCCTTTTTGCGTGTTTCTGTGTTTGTGTAGTGTATCAGTGTTATATATATATATATAATATTACAATGTTTAAATGTCACATATCTTCCCCATTTGTCTCGGTTGTCGGCATCGGTCGAGGACAAACTTTCTCCGTACTTTTATAATCTAGAGCTTTGTAGTGCTGTGCCATCGAAACAAAATCTACCGACCGATGATACCGAAAATGCGCGCGCTCTTGGTTTTCTCTACGATTACCGAATGTAAGGGTGTTCACCGCTGCCGCTAGGGTCATTCGATGCAGCCGGTTTCTACCAATTAAGGTGAATATACAAATGACCTGATAAGACCTTGCCACTAAATAAATATTTAAAATAACACTGGGATAGTAAGAAGACCACATATAAGCAAAATAAAATGTTAAATCTGAATTCCTTTAATTGGAAGCAAACAATTACGATCACGGGTATTGGAGTAAGTAGAAATACATAAAAAATATTTCAAAATACATAGTAACAGCAAAAATGAGAACGCTTATACGCATGATAAATAAAAAATAATTCACTGTTAACCTACTTGAATATCTCACGAATGCTTAGAAACGAATCGGGAGAAATTTCCGAAGTCATATCGGGCATCGTAATCGGTTACCGATCGATATCGCCAGTGTTTTACGTCACAATACCGTTTCGTATCGCTCGATACTCACCAGCACTGAAAAGGTGATACTGCTGGCGGCGGCTTTCTCCGGAGTGGGAACGGGGCAGGAAAGGGGTGCTCAAGGTGTGTGTAGTGTAATGCATGTTGGTGACTACTCACCCCCTGCCACACACCCTTGAGGTGGCTTGCAGGGTATTTTGTAGATGTAGAAGGGTTGCAGGAAGGCCTCGCCTACTTTGACCGAAACATTGAACTCGTGATAGTTTTGATGGTAATTTCAACTACTCGATCCCGGGTGAAACATGAGTCGAAATTGACATTTAACTGTACATAAATGATAACTATGAATTATATTATTGCTTTGGCAATACGTGACCAGTAATAATACGCGGTTGGTGAAGAGTTGAACGTGAAGTGCCTGGTGAAGTGCGTTGTACAGTGCAGAAATCTCCAGGTTTCTGCACTATAATCGTGAGATTTTTTCATTTGTTTAAAATATGTAATTTAACAATCAAGATTTTTAACATTTCCAGCAATACTATTTGTCTTTCTGAGGCACAGAAAAGTTATTTTCGCTTATTCAAGATTATTTCCTTCAATAGATAAATACTCGATGTACCGTAGGTCAGCTATAAATCTAGCTACACGGCAATACGACATAGCTGGCGATATATAGGTACGATGTAAGCGGTTAGCAACGCTATATGGCTACAGAGCTATACGGAATTGTTGTCCAATTTGTCTACGGATATAAGCTGTTCATGGGATAGATTACGTTTGTGCGCTCCAGAGGGAGAATATTGATAAAATGAGCAATGTCTAACACCTAGATTTCACCAAAAAACTAACAGTCTGTGGTTTATATGTTTGTTCAACTATTTTTAAAATATAATGAACTACTCACCGAAGAAACTATTACAGAATCGCAACAAAACTATCTGTTGTGAAGGCGTTTTCACCACACGGCGTGGAAAAATGAGTCAAGTTAGAGACTTATGTGGATATATTTATTTGATTACTGAGAATATTTGTCATATCACTATATTTCTGCGCCATTATTATAACAATATTTACTGTATACTTCTTATACACTTATTAAAATATAAAATTTGAATATGGTCTCCATTATGACTAGGGATATATCTCTATCAAACTACCTTCATGACGGACTCCAGACGACACGGAAAAACGGAAAATTCCCAAATACAGCGCTTCCAGCATACTTCAGCCTCTTTGTTTTAGCCTCTTCTGCGACTCACATCTTCATACGCATCCGAGTCGCTCTTTGCGAGCGCGAGATCGCTCAGTACACTCGTCAGCCGTCCGATAGCGCGTCCGTCACTCTCTCGTCGGCACGAGATGATCATCGCGACCACATGCATCAAACCCTTCCACTCCATTCTCGTTCCCTTCAATCGTTTTCATATCACGCCGAGAGGAGGTGGGACGCCGATCACCTCGTCGGCGCGTAATCGGCGCGGGAAGTCCACTTGCGTGTCCATGGTGGGTGGTTGGGGCTCATCTACCGCCAAGTGATTTGCATAGGCGCGCGCGCGTGTGTTTCCGGCAGCAGCAGAGTGTCGTCTGACGCGTTCTATTAATTTCCGTTCAAGTGACGAATGTGGACCAACTCTGGTCAACCATTATTGCGTCACGATGAAAAACAACTGTTGCGTTAAAATAAAATAGGATTACCAATAAGGTAGTCATGTCTGAAAACATTCACGAGGAGTGCTGCCCTATATGGCTCGGATACATGGAACATTGGAAAGCTGGAGAGGACAAGCACTGAGGCTTTCAAAACATGGTTATGAAGGCGTATACTTTTGATCAAACGGTCGGATAATATCAGGAACGAACAAGTGTAAATAGGAATAGAAGAATGGAATAGAAGAGGAATAGATGAGGAGCAAATCATATGGAGCACTATCAGGATGACAAGGTTCAGATGGATGGACCACATTTGGAGATAAAGAACTGGCCAGAAACATAATAAAAGGGAATGTAGAATGGAAAGCCCCTCTTTGGGATATGAAACCGAAAAGCTACAAGGGTATAAAGGAAGTAGCAAGGGACGGGGTAGAAAGAGGGGCTGCAGTCAACCAACCTTAGGATTGAATAGACAAATGAATAATGGTATTGACGCAGTTGTTTTTTCTTCATCCTTCACGATCTTTTTTTTCTAAAAACTCGGGAGTAAAATGTCTGATCACTGCTCTATTTTTGAACAGGTATGAAGAACATTTCACTACGTAGACGCAACAGAGTAAAGTAAACTTATTTCCTTACAATCCACTGTGCGTGCTATTTCGCCACGCCATTTTGGCATCGGCGTAGAGTGGAGTGCATACAGACCTCAATGAGGAAATTACACATGCAATTTTCCTAAAAAAATAAAATTTACTTTCGACGCGGGTTTTAATGTTGATACATCATCTTCAGGTTGACCTTCAGACCTGAAGATCCTTCAGACCTTCAGCAGATATTCAGACTGGAAGATGACGTATCAACACTTAAACCCGGGTCGGATGTAAATTTTATTTTTGTGGAAAATTGCACGTGTTATTTCTTCATTATATGTATACAAATTCCACTCAATTTCGCGAGAGTCTACGGATTTTATACATGAAGTCCTTCACCCCATCCTTAACCCGCATACAAACACCCGCCATACTCACTGCAAGATGAATAGTTGCTAAACACTGTCTAGAATCAAGTATTATAATAAGTACGGTTGAGAAAAATGGACAACTGTTGCGTGGAATGCGTGGTACCAGGAGAAAAAATAATTCTGGACCTTAAATAACAAACTCAGTAAAATAAATTGGTAGGATCAGGGTTGGTGCGGTGGCTAGAAAACTGGCTTCCCATCCCGAGAGACTGGGATCGAATCCCATCAGTCGTGGGTATTTTTCAACCCATTCCTGATCCCTAATTGGGTGGCTAGTGGAGAGCATTTCAAGTGAAATTCCCCGTCCATCAGATATCTCCGTCCATCCCCGTCCATCCCCGCCCCGTTAAACCTTGGACCCTTGGCCGCTTTTCGTTAAAAGCTGGCTATCACTAGGGGCGCGATCTCGGTTCTCCATAACTCGAGTGCTCGCGTTATCGTTATTTTTCAATTGCTCTCATGAGATCGAAATCGAGATCGTCATTCTTCAAATTTTTTTTTCAGGCGCTTTAAATTACTAGTTTTGATTGATGGAGAGCATTCTTAGGACAGTAACTTGCCCTTCTATAGCGGTTTGTGTTTACGATAACGATAACGACAACGCGGACTAAGGATCCATGATCCCACCCCCTGGTCTCTCTTCACCATTCCCCAAATTATCCTTGCTGTACCTACTCACACACCGATCTGTAACGGCGCTAATGACATCAGCTGTCAGTTGCCTCCACAAATAACTAACCAACTGTATGTAAAACGTTTGCCAAGTAGACGGATTATGAGGCGGCGATTAACAAGTCGTCCGCAAGTTACACCTAATAGGCTCATTAAAAGTTGAAAAACATGCTGTGAGGTTAACAAAAAGGTTTGCATATTTATTTCGAGTTCTGAAACAAACATATATGATACGAGCCTTCCCTTTTATGCAGTAAAAATTATAATATTCGTGCGATTCTCTGTTGTGTCATTTTGTCAACATATTATTACGTATTATTCACCTACAGAAGGAAGTGTTGTGCCTAAAATAAACTTATAATGTTCTTTCCAATAATAATAATGTAATATTATAATCTTACAGCTCTTTTTATGTATTCATAATTTCAAGAATACCGCTTCCTCTAATTTTTTTATTTATTTGTTTTGGTTACGGGTTCTGCGTGTTGACACCACGGCGATGGCAACTTCCAAAAATATCGAGACTCGCAACAAGTACGCGTAGACACGATCGACTTTCCAATTGGAGTCGGACATCATAGTCGACTCGATATAAATCGATCAGATAGGCGTCAACTCCTGTGTGTATCTGGGGCTTAACCACTCACACTCGAACTTAAAAGCGAATGTCGAGCTACTTTTTTTCTCTCTACTGCCGCACGAGTCTTCACGAGCTCGCAAACGATGAGAAACCCGCGCTCACCACTCGAGTTCAGTGGGTCGGATTTTGGAGCGATGGGGGAAATAGAGGGGGGGTAGCAATTAAACAACGGGAGGAGGGGGAGGAAGTGCCCCTCCCTCCCTGCCCCCCCCCGTTCCACACTTCACTTCTCCCCATTCCTCAAACCCTCCCTCAGCGGGAACCAGTGCTATATCGCCGCGGCCATCTCGTCGCCGGACTCCCCCGAGTCGACTCGGGTGGGAATTATGTAGATCGTGGAAAGTAATCGAAAAAGAAAGCGAAGTAATTCACACCGAGAACATCCTTCTTCTGTAAACTCTAAGCGTGGATCTCCCGTTCTGGAAACATCATTTCTCCCTAAGCCTTCGAAGGACTTCTTCGTTGGCTATTCCATCCTTTCTCTTCATGAGGGAGGCTCCACAGCGACTGTCTGAGTCAAAACAAATACAGAATTCCACCTTTTCGTTTGCATTGTTTAACAAATACAGCTTTCATTGATGGCAGGCCTAAGCTATTAGAAAACAAAATTAAGAATAACCATGCAGGTTATTCGACGGATAAAGAACATTCATGCCAGCCATAGGAGCCAACTGTGGCGCCATACCTTTTGAAATACTGAATTTGTTATTTGATAACAACTCAAAAACGGATATGGTTCGGTGCTTTTATTTACCACCATCTAATTCATCAGGAAAATTCGCTTCTTACCAATATTTTTCACGTAAATGGTATTCAAATAAAATAGAAAAACACTATTTTTACCCTATAAAATCAGGTTCAATTCGCCAAATAAAGAGCGTGATAAGTTTACTATTTATCCTTTTACTAAACATTTATGACTGTTGTTCCTATCGAGCAGAATTCATATTTTTCTATGAATTCCCAAAATAAAATAAAATGATATATTGTCATTTAACGATTGAACCAAAATTATCTTAAAACGGTATAATTACAATAACTTTGTTAATTCCAATGATGATTTATAAACACTGTTAAATTAACACTGTAACAGTGTTAATAAATCATCAGTGGGATAAACAAAGTTATTGTAATTATTCCGTAATGGATCAATTCCACAAGATCAAGCCCACAACCGTTTCCTTTAAAATCTTAATAATTCTTCGATAACATCGCATATGGCATTTCCGTTGTTTCCATTCTTCTTTATCCATACAGCAGTTGTCGTCCAAGCTTCAAAGCCACGTAACAGCACGCTCGACATACATATATGTTTGAAGGAAGTGCTTTCTAACTTCCAAGCTTGCGTTACAGGCTCTTAGTGGACTCTTTTGTGAAAGAAGGCCCTCTTGTCTTGCGCCACTCTGCTCACTTGTCTTGCCCTTTCCATCACTGGTGATCCTCCTGCCCAAATAGCTAATTTCATCCACTTCTTGCCAGTTTTTGCTGTCCGAATCTGTAAGCAACGCTCTAAAAGTTGATAATAACTTTTATTAAAATGCACATAAAATTACGTCGAATTTGTTTTCTTTTTGAGGGAGAGAGCGTCAATTACTGGTGTGCATTATGGCGCTGACGACCCTTCCTCCGGCCCTGGATTAAGACATGCTCTTCATCAGCACTGAGAGAGATGTTGTACTTATGTGGGCATGTACGTTTTCATTTTGTAAAGGTAGACTCGTCACACGGTTTCATCAAGCCTAATATTTCTCATTCCACATGTAAACTTATTGATGCTCAAGTTTTTCAGGCCGCGACTGACCTGTTTTATTTTATTCTTTCATTCTTTGGTTTTCCCAAGTTTCTTAGAAATGAAATTTCTTAGCAGTTTCCACTTTTTTATTAATAATAGTGCTTGAAAATGATGTAATACACCTAAACCGGTCGCATAAACATATTTTTAATATAAAAAAGTGGAAAACTGCTAAGTAATTTCATTCCTAAAGAAATAAATTCCACCACATCTGCCCGAAGACAAATTTATTTATTCCCAAGTTTCTTTTCTATTTAACCTCCCTCCCTTTCCTATTCCCTTCTGGCATTTCGTATCGGTTTTGTTTTGTGAGTGTGCGGCGAGAGGGCCCCGTGGGTCAGTTCCTAGATGGAAGGAGTCGAGAGCAGTCTTCTTCAGGGAGTAATCGCCTGGAGAGCTTTTAAGAATTCACGTGAGCGCGAGTCAGCTGGCGGAGGCGTTACATTATAATTGAGCGAATTAGAAACGGGACGGGAGTTAGTTTTCCTTCCTTTCTTAGTTCTCCCTTTCTTCGCCCCGTTATTCACCATTCTTTATATTTCATTCCCTTATTGATTTCCCCCTATTTCCTAATTTTTTATTTAAGTACGTGTGCGTAAGGCTTGTCTCGGCCCTTTAAAATTTAGAAGCTCCGAACCGAGACATTCAGCTCCGTGTGCCTACATAAGTATAACATGCCTCGACAACATCTTCCGCTTACACTCTATAAAAGGTAGTTCCACCGTAAAATAACTTAAATGTCATTTCATTCATATTCTGGCAAATTGTAGAAAAACATATCCCCTGTTTTATCTGAATAATATAACCCTACCTATCCACGCTATTCTTCTCGCACATTGAACTTGAAATTACATGGTGTTAAATGGAAGAATGAGGAAATGTAGGATTTTTCCACGTACATGTAAATTCCATTTTCGCGGAAAACTGCTAATAAGAAGGGAAAACTCCCGATAAATTTGGTAAAAATAAAATATAAGCGTCTTACTGCCTTATTCTTTGAGTTATTAGCAGCGACGTAGCCAGGTTTTGGGTCTGGGGGGGAGAAACATTTTAGGGGGCGCCGACTCATAAACTAACCAGTTTACTAAACTTTACAAATTTTGGTGATGCAATAGGCGGATTGGTTTGTACAAAATATTTCAACTGACAACGTATTTTACACATGTATTTATATAGCTCTCGATTCAATTATGTAGCCCATATAGATAATTCTCACTGGTTAATGCAGCTCTGACAATGAGAATTGCCTGCTTTGAGTGCGTTCGTTCTTTGTGCAAGAGACTTTTTCTTCTATACGTGTTTACTGTATTATTTTGTTCGTAATATACTATGATCCAAACTTGTAGACCTTGTAGAATTTATTGTTGATATTATGAAACTGATTCACGCATGTATTTGGGAATTTAGAGTGAAAACATTCACAGGCTTAGGGGCGCCAGGACACAGGGGGCGGGGGGTGGGGGCATTCGCCCCCCCCCCTGCCCCCGCGCTGGCTACTCGCTGCGGTAATTTAAATCAAAATACGGAAATTCTATATAAATGGCGCTACAGTCGGCTCCAATGACCGTAAAAAATGTGTTAATTAAAAATATATCCGCGGAATAATCTGCATATATTGGTAATCAATTTCGGTTTTTTAAAAGGTAACAGAGAACGTATGACTTTTAAACCGATTAAATCAAAAGGTAGATATTAGTGTTAGTATTGACTCAGACAATTACGGTGGAACCACCTTAACAGAGCAGTGGAATGAAATTTTCCATTAGCACGTAAATGCAATTTAAAGATACAAGCTTAATTATTCTGACTGTATGATTATTACCGATTTTAGCATCGAATATGGGAGATTGCAAGGATGGAAACCAACTTAACGCCGTCTCTTAAATTTCCCTAAACACAGCAGTGCCTACATAGTTTTGAGTGTTTCTAATAATTAATAATCACTTTGAGCCTGGAACATTTATTTATAACGCTGGCATATCCTAGCCTAATCCATATGAGATGGAAAATTTACCCCTCCCCTTATTTATCCAGCCTCAGGGGTCTCCAAACTTATCGTAACGAGGGCCACAATGGGTACTTGAACACTTTTCAACGGGCCGAAGTAAAACAATAAAAAAATAGGAAACTCTAGATATGAGTTTTATCGAAACCAGAAAATTTTTAACATCTACTTACAGAGTATGTGAAATTAAATTATTGTATATTGAAGATGACGAACACTAAAAGCAAATTCTCACATTTTCATCACAAAACCATTTATATGAATGATGTTACTGTGTCTGTGCTTTTAAAATCTTATTAAACTGAGATTTAAATTTTGAAACGCTAATTAGTAGATAAAACGTAGCTACCACCCAAGCAAAAATTATGCGGCGCATTTCCGCATAATTCTTCTGCGGGCCGGATAAAATCATCTTGCGGGCCAGACGTGGCCCGCGGGCCGTACTTTGGAGATCCCTGCTGAGTCCAGCGCATGAGGAAGCACCTTCAACGGCGAGGGATGACGTGGACGGAGGGGTAGACTGAGAGAAAGCTAAACAAAAGAGACTGCTCACCTTCGCGGCTTTGGCCGGATGATCTCGTGGCCGGGGTCCGAGTGTAGCGGGCTGCGGTAGTGGTCGGCGTCTGCGCGGAACTCTGGGATGGGGTGCGCGTAGTGATGCTGGTGCTGTCCCCCGGCGGCCATCTCCTCCGCGCCACCGCGGCTCTGCTGCGCCCCGCGAGCCTGGCGACGCTGCTGCCCTCCTGCGGCTGCCGAGAGAGGTAGGAGTGCTATATGAGTACGGAGGTTGAAGAACGTTCACTGGAGGCGCCATTCAAAACATCATGGGATAACCCATCCACCAAGACCACATATTAACTACCTAGTCTAGTTTCACTAGTCTATGAGTATGTCTTATGTCTTTCATTTGTCTTCCTGGTCTTGAAAACTATTTTTTCACATTGCTACAATTTTAATAAAAGATTTATTATTATATGATATAAAAATAGATAAAAAAGAAATAAAGATATATACCACACTATTGTCGATGTGGTAGGCGTATCAAAAAGAAGCTAAAAATGATACATACAAAGAGAAGAGAAATTAAAAAATCATAATCAAATGAATAAATGTACACATTATATATATAAAGTTATAAATAAATCAATTTAACGAAGTTATGCTCCAAAGATAACAAAATATATAATAATTAAGAGCTTTAGCCAAAAAGAAGAGATCCAAAAATGATTAGAAGCAGCTGTTCTATGGAGGACTATCTGGGAGATTTTCGTGCGGTCTCAAGTCCACCAACTTGGTTTGTCAAATTTTGTCATCTCGATATGTATCTCCTTTATTAGAAAACTATAATTATTATTAAGCAAATCTAAAGATTATGGTTGGTGTAAATGGAAGAGAGAAAAAAAACCCTACATTTTTACAGGCGCAGGCACCTATTCCGTCACACGATTTCTTTCCTCATCTCAGCATTCGTCCTAACCCTCTTCATCCCGTCTATAAGAGCCTCTTTGTACTTATATCCTTTACCCTTTCCCACTTCCCCAACACCCTTCCCTTATTCACAGCCATAGGAAACCCTTCCCCCCTCATTACCTCCTCCAACCACCTCCTTAGCCTCTTCCTAATTTCATCCACAAGTTTCCTCTCCACCCAAACTAGGTCAAGCACTTCCTCGTTTGTCTTCCTTTCTGTCCACCGCACCTTCTCCATCCTCTTCCACACCTACATCTCGAATGCCAGAAACCTATTCTCGTCTTCTTTTCTCAGAGTCCACGTTTCTACCTCTTACAATGCTACACATCATATCAAACTCTTTCCCATTGTCTTCTTTCTATTCTTACCCAAGGTCCCCGTCATCAGCTCCCTTCAACGTTCCTTTAGCTAGTGCTATTATTCTAATATATTTGCAACTGTGCCAATTTCATTCCAGCGTACTACATATGTATATATGATAATAAATTGTTCTAATAGTTTCAATTTGTACAAATTTTGCATGATCCAGAAAATTGTTTGATGCTTCTACCTCACAATGAGCTGAGTTTAGGGATGCGCAAATACAGGCGGTGGAATTGAAGAGGTTTACCATTCATCCTTCGCGGTTTTCTACTACTTTGCCAAGTAAATAGTTAAAAAAAACCGGGAAGGGCACTAGGAATGCGGGAAGCCAGTATAAATCCTTACTGTGCGCGTTATATATTTTGATCTCGAATACCTACGCATTTAGACTATTAGAATGATGCAAAGTGCGAATAATTGATCGACCCAAGTTTTGAATTAATTTATCAATTATGTTTTAAGCAACAATAATTCGCAAATTTCAACGTAATCTAAGCATAGTCTAACAAAACAAGAGTATAGTTGTCCCAGCTTTCACAAGTTTTCAGAAAAACTATGAACCAAGACCAGACTACAACTTTGAAACGGTGGAAGGGCTGGCGCGTTCCAATGACCCCTAGAGCTTGACTGGCATGAGCTATAATTATTGCTCCCAAGGCCACCCATGCCAGATAGACAGAGGGGTAGGAGCCAGACGAAAGGTAGTTCACGATATGGAGTCAAGTTAAAAATAACGAAGGGAATTGGGGGTAGGGAAGCCCTCCGAACTATCATTTACCCATAATATAGAAGTAAATTACAGAGAATTCAATCCTGGCAATGACGGGACGCCGCCCACTAGGGCAGGTGTCGTGCCCGGCAGCGGAGGCAAGGTCTCTGCGGTCGTCATATCACGAATTCCTTGGGCAACAACGCCACCAGGAGATACAAGGACTACGAGTGACAAGAAGAAGAAAAAAAGAAGCAGCAGTGAAAATAGTAACTTGGAATGTAAGGAGAGTGATGAGGACTGGGAACAGGAAATAGATTCTCTAGGGCTGTGCAAACTGAGACGGAGGAGTAGCGGGGACTATTGGAGTATTAGTTACAGGGTGATCTATAGTGAGGGAGACAAGAGAAAATGTGGTATTGAATAAAAAACTGGGGATGAGGGAAATAAACATTGAGCAGGTGAGGGACAGGACAGCTACACTGGTTATAAAAAAGGCCAGCCCGACGAATTTCGTATCGGTCCAGGTGGATATATACCTACAAGTAATCATAGGGAGGAAGAGGTAGATGGGGTGTGCAAGCAACTAGGGGAAATAATTACAAAATCCTGAGTAACGAAAACCTGAATATGATGGACGACTGGAATGCAGTGGTAGGGGAAGGGAGGAATTGATTTGAAGTGGGAGGTATGGGCTAGGAACAAGAAATGACCGCGGTGAAAGGCAGTTGAATACTGTATGAGAAATATATCAGTAGAAACAAACACTTGGTTTAAATATCATCTAAGGCGTAGATACATATGGAAAATGCCGGGGGACACGGGGAGATATCAAATTGATTACATCATGGAGACAAAGGATTAGGAACAGTGTCAAAACTCGCGAAGCTATCCGGTGGCGGAAGCAGACTCAGATTAGAACTTATGTTAGCTATGATGATGTGCAATGAAAGATTCAAAAGGCTTTGTAAAAGCAGGATGATGACGAGGTGGAACGTGAAAAGGGTTGAAAAGGAGGGGAAAATACCAGGAGGTAGTGGAAAATACCAGGAGGTAGTGGAAAGGAACATATGGAAACCAAAACAATTAGGAACGATAGAGGAAAATGGGAAAAGTATAAAAACAGGCATGGTAAGAGCGGCAGAGAAAACAGTAGACTTTTTGGAAAAGAGAGGGATAATGAAGCAATGGGTTACAGAAGTAATGATAAGGAAAATAGAGGAGAGAAAGGGATGAAAAAAGTCAACACCAAATTACGCAAGAGGAAGTATAAAGAATTAAATAAAAGACTCCGGCGAGTAACCACCCGCACGAAGGAAAACAGGTGGAAAAGATTAAGCGAGGAAATGGAAAAGTTACAGAAAAAAGGGGAAGTGGGTGCGCTATACGCTAAGGTGGAAAAGTTATCGGGCGGTAAGAGAGGGAAAACGATACCAAAGGTTAAGGACAAAACGGAAAACAAATAAATCAAACAGTAAGATATCCAGGATAGGCGGAGAGAATACATTGAAGAGCTTATATGACAGCGGTAATAGATCTGTGAACCTAGATATAGAGTATGATAGAACAATGGACAAGGATAACCTCGGACAGGAGATACTCCACAGCGAAATAAAAAAGACATTATGAGAGATAAAAGCTAGAAAATCTGTACATTACATACCACCGGATGAGCTGAATACTTCAGGTATAAATAGAAGACGATACTTACTTTTATTGAACTTATTTGTAAAATCTATGAGGAAGGCGTATGGCCGAAGGACTTCGTAAAATCATTCTTGATACGTATCCCGAAGACGAAGAAAGCGTAAGAATCCGAGGAGTGGAACGGTAGTAGCGTTATGTCAGCGATAGTAGCGTTCGTGGTCCATTGTTACAATAATTATTTATATTATAATCCTTGGGAGGGACGCCCTAGAACCCGGTCGGTCGACAGCACTGCATATCACTTCACCGAAAGCCGCCCCTGCCTTGGTAAGGAATGAAAGTGTCTGTAGTAGTGAAGAGTAGAGAAAAACAAGAGCAGAGAACTACTCTCTACTCTTACTTTCTCTACTCTTCTTGGTCTGCGTACTATACTTCTCTCTCGCTCTCACCTTTCATTCTTTATACACAGTGACTTTAAATGTTTGTGATTTTCTCTTCACGTCTGTGCTCGCCTCGCTTTGACCAAATAAAAACCAGCATAATCCGACTCTGTGTTCTTATTCTGGCCATTCTGACACCAAGGGCAAGAATCCATTTTTTTGGGAGTGCACCGCGTTGCGTCGTCGCGGCGCGCACAACAGCGCCACAATTTTTTAAATGATAAGAAGTTCTGAAATTGTACATACTTACGCACCTAACTGTGAACAGTTAAAGCAAATACATGCCTCTCAGCATTGATCTCCGATGAACTCCACGAGGGACACTATCGAGTAATGTAAACCACACACAGCAGTAATCATAAACGATGCACTAAACACTATCATCAACACACACACAGAGGATAGAATCACTTGATCAACACCTAATAAAAACTTTCTGGCTTTATGGTATTCTCTATCAAATAATTTTTCATATGATGAAGACAATGCCGCAAAGGATATAGCAAGCACTGAATCAAGAAACACAACATCGTACACACTCTGCAACTACCACAATAAGGATCTGAAAATTGACTACAGCGAAATGCATTTTGTACTTCATTCCGGTGAATTGCAGCGCGCCGGCAATTGAATTTGGAGGATGGATTATTGCGAGGACGTCCACGCATTCTATTTACCAAACATTAACTTAATTAGCAAATGGATTTTATCACAACATTGTCTAACTGTGAAAAATATATTCAATGTCAGTATACTTATTGTTAAAGGCCGAAAATTGCTATTAAAAGGAACGAAATTTAATTTACATAAGATGTGAAAGCAACCGGCACGGATTTATTACATGCACCTAAGAAGAAAACTTGTCTTCCTATTTACTTCACAAATATTACAAGCACCTATTGTCTATAATACTCACCAAAATTGATCATATTTGACAATAGAGCAAGACAATTTTTTTAGTTACCGAATTCCGAGAGCTAAATGTGTTTGCAATGAATATGCAATGATAGAGTTGAGTATTTTATTAATATTTTAACGGGGCTTAAGCCCCACAGCGGCAAGTACTTTATAATAGATATAACCCTGTTGGCCAGAGAATTTTAAATAAAATACATTGTGCGCCCTGGATTTTCTAATACCATTAACAATACTTACTCTATTTACAAAAAATTGAGTACACTATAGAGTCCTGCTAATCCGAAATAATTGGGACGGGACACTGTTCGGATTTCGAAAATTTCGGATTATCCAATAAATTGCATTATTACAGTAAAATCCATTCAAATTATTTTATTTAATGTATTGATAAACTATTGTATACATTTCTGTACTTTTTACAGTACTGTATAACACAATCGTCAGTAATTATAGTCGGTACCTACATTAAAATCTATATTTTACAGTAAATCGGTCGGATAAATAATGTAGTTCGGATAATTCACCCATTATCCGAACTACATTATTTTGCTACCATACTGTTGTAAAAGTTAATTAAAGAGTGGTTTTTTATCTTTTTACTTTGGTTTTGTTCCGTTTATCCCTAAAATTCAGCGTAAAACTATATTTAAAATTTTTGAAATGTTCCAAAAATTCTGTTCGGATAAACCGAACTTTCCGATTATCAGTGTTCAGATTAGCGGGACTCAAGTGTATTTTGAAACTCTATTCTTCGGGTGAGCGATACATTAGGGATGCTCATTGTTTATTAACTTCAACCTCCCAACTTCACTTCAAACTCCCGACTGCTCCCGACCACTTGGCTGCCACAGTGTTTGAGTAGGAGTCACTCGAGCGGTAAAGGCATACCAAATTGGCTTACCATTCGGTTTCGAACCACACTCGGAATAATCTCGAGTGATTTTCCAGCAAAACCCCCAGGCCTTCTGTAACACTTCCTCCCAAACTGACTCCCTCCCCGTACCTCCTCCCACAACCTCAGGTTCGAAAATTGTAGTTCTCCTTGCATCCCCCCCTCTCTCAGCCTCCCCACTTCAACTTAATACCCTCGCGCAGGCATGCATTCGGCTATTTCAAGAATTAAAATCTCGGAGTCTGAGCAGAGCGCAATAATCTTCACCCATTCCTCCCCCTCCACAAGCATATCCTTCCCCCCCTCTCTCTCTATCCCCTCTTCCCGCTACTTTCTTGTCCCTCCTTCCACTATTTAAACCAAGATCCTTTCAGACTTCCCTCGGTCCGCTTCGCGTATTTCTTCACGGAAGCTGGATTGCGACCGGCCGAAAATATTTTGAAGCAATACGTGTAAATATTGTTTTTTATTAAGTCTGTTACTTTTATAAATGTCACATCTGTGGCTTTACACACATTTTTAATATTGTTACTCACTGTGATTCTTCAATTAACACGTTAAGACAATAGAAATACGACGAACCAATGATAATAATTAAAATCAAAATGGATCCAATGACAAAGAAATATAAAACTAATTAAGGTTCACTCTCGCTCCACAGTGAAGTCCCCAAGTATGGTCCTTACTTTCACCTACACCCCTGTGCGGGCGCAGCGGGAGTAGTAATTGACTCGCCGAGGAATACGAGTTTCTGCCCAAGGGCCATAAGCTTCCGCACAAGCTCTGCTATACGCGTGGCACATACTCGCGATCTCATTCGAGTACTACTCACCATCGGCTGCGGCGGCTGCGGGCGGGTGCACGGGTTCGACGGGTGAGGCGAGGGCCGCCCTGCGGGGCCCACCGGGGCCCGCCACTTTGACGCCGCCTCCGCCACCTGTGGGAAACAGAAGAGCATAGGTATAAACGGCTGGTAAGAGCAAGGGAACAAAGAATGTTTCAACACTTAACAGTGAGGGACACAAGTTCATAGTCCGCATTTTTTTGTGAAACAAAGTTATTGCACAGTCAAAATAGGGGAAAAATATAAAAACACGGCTGACAGCGAGACAGGGTCACCACTTAAGCGTTAGTCCAGAATTTTTCTTATCTATAGTCCTGAACGATTAGATGTGTATTAGTAAAACAACACAGGAACAAATACGGTCTGGCCATTCAAGATTGCGAGGTAAGAAAGCATTGCGGAGAAGTGAAGGCGACGAAGACGATAGGAATGTGCTCAACTTTGTGGAAGTTGATTTTCACTAATGAAAAGAAAAGCCCCCCCCCCCCCTGGCTTACACGCCCAATCCCGGATCTTTTTCCAACCCCCTACCTCCCCCCCACCCTCCTCCCCGCTGAATGGTATACATACTTCATGACATATTTTTGATTTTTTGAACCTGATGATGACACCATGTGTCAAAACTAGGTGTACCTGAAATAAAATCGGAGAAATAAAACGAAGTTTTCTTTATCTTTAGTAACGATAGGAATGGATAAATTCCCCGCAAAGATACACATATAATCTTGGAAAATATATGAAGGGAAGAAAGTGCGTGGACTGTTTGGAGGCTTATGCTCTTTTAAAACATTCGATGCCTTTGAACGTTTAGGTATTCATTGCAAGTTCTCTTTCTTCTTGATATCTTCCACAAGCCATTACTTGGGGATCTTCACATCATCTTCATTGGGGACCTTATCGACAAGGCGTATCATGCTGATTGTTTCTCAATGCATGTGATAGTGTTCCTGTTTTTAATTTCTCTTCAATTTCATTTATCGCTTTTCCGATATTTGAAGTTATTGGTGATAGAGCCCATACCTGCGTCACTCCTTTCCTCACTTCAACTCCCCCTACACTGTAACCACATTTGACCGCTGCCAACTGTTTTTCATACAGATTGCTACGCTCTATGCTGTAAAAAAAAGTTGAAATTATTGGTTTAAAAAACATGAAAGTGTCACAGGAGAAAATAATGTCTATTATCCGAGACGATAGCAATTTAAATAAAGTAAAAAAATAATTTCACAAGATTTACCGCAAAGTCATATAGATATATCCGCTGTGTCTAGGTATTTCTTCAGTTTTATTGGCCATGTATGTAGTACAATTGAAGGCCGCGACTTCCTCTATCGTCATGAATCACTTCTTGTTTCATGTCTCGCAACTGGTGCTGTATATATACATAGTACGATGAAAGAAATGACACCTTTGCTTAACAAAGACGAGGATAGAAGATGTTACGATCATAGCATAAGCAATGTAAAATAAAAGGTAATCCTCAAATTTCGCATCAATGATACATTAGGAAATGAACTAATAGTATATTATACATATGCACTGCATACACTCACTTTTCGTGAAAATGTTGTCAGTTTCAGTTATTTATAAAAATATTAAACTTGGCCGTGATTTCGTCACGTGAGGTAAAACGCTCCTCGGACAAGTGCGAAAGAGGAAGGGTCTTCAGAAGCATCAACTGAAAATCAACCGTGCATATCACTCGGCATATCATTTATCAAAAGGAGAGAAAACAGAATTTAGTAAAATCCTACTCTAAATTTTTTGTTTGAATATTACGGCTAATGAAGCTAAAGCCACAGGATAACAAGCGCAGAAGAGTTTTTGACAATTTCCAAATAACTATGAATCACTGTAAAATGCACAAATGATATGGTACGCAGTCACGCACACAGGTGCAAAGATATAACACCAAAAGGGAGGTAATTAGCCATGAAAAAAATCATTTGAATAGACCAAAATTTCGGTCATATGAAATGACTTTTTCATGGCAAATTTCAACCGTTTGGTGTTTAAGGGTAGAAGATTAGTTATTTTGTACAAGTCGTTTGAACTCTACCAATAAATATTGTAGGGAATTACATAAAGGAATTACTTTTTTCACATTCTTTTGCCATTATGTAGCAATCCCAACAAGTAACGCCCGACAGCATTCATTTTGGAACATTTGCACCCCGGTTGCAAGTTAAGAGGCACAATTTAAAAAATGTCAAGTGTAAATCATTATATTATTTTGCCTCAGAAAATTGTCAGCTATGACGCGAACATCCCATACATATTTTTATTGCTTATAATTGCCTATAAAATGAATTTCGCTGACAAAAACTTTGTGTTCATATCATCAGCAGTCATTAATCCAAAGATATGTTTTTCAAAATCCCTCCACTCCGCTCTCCTACCAGCCAACCGTTCCATCCCCACATCAAGTCTTCACTTTGACGTCCTTCACGATTTCCATAATTGGTCTTCCTCTATTAATCTCTTCATTCATTTCTCCTTCCATTATTGTTTTCAATAGGCTATTGTGTCACCAAATGTGTCCGATAAGTTCGTCTTCTCATTCAGTTTTCATTATACCACTTTTCTCTACTACTCTTCGCAGGATTTATTCGTTGGTGATAATCTCCGTCCATTTCATCTACATCACTTGTCGATAACACCACATCTCCATTAATTCCTTCTCTCTCGCTGTGCAACAAAAACAGAGCAAGACATTCAGGCACTCTGCTAACGTTCAATTCACTTCCGTCCTCTCCCTCTCCCCATTACCTATTCGATCCCTTATTCATGGCTAGTGCCCGAACACCCACTGCCGCACGCCCCCACAGCGGCTGGCAAGGTAGTATGTAGATGTAGAAATAACCACTTGAGATGAGCTACAAAAATATACTTGCGAGCCATCACCACGGGGGACAAGTGACAGGCTGTCAAGGGACATCAGGCCGTAAGGGGAACACTGAAAGCTCTTCGCCTGTAACTACACACAGGAGAAGATCCTTCAGTTTTCCCCTGACGGCCTGACGTCCATGGACAGGGGAAAGCTTTTAAAGGCTGTAGTTGTAAAATTTATGAAGCTTTGTAAGGGGTGTGAATGTGAAGTGTATTTTAATGAATATTAAATATTTTATATTAATTTATAACACTTTAACACCATTAAGTGAATGTGCATTTATTTCATCTGAGTGTGTTTTTTTCTCATCCCTAAGGTTATTTTTATTTCAATCAAGGATTGTTATACTTGAATAGTAGGTGCTTATTAGTGATATTATGCTTTTTAGCTAGAGAGGATATGAAAATGATTAGGTTAGGCAGGTTTTAGAAATACATGTCTGGTTGTTTGACGGTTGTAGTCAATCCGGTTCGGGTGTTCTAAATATCGAGGGAATTCATGAACTTTGTCTTGGATAGTATGGGTTATACAGGAGTCCGTGGGGGGGAGGATAGTAGGTCTTTGGGATCGATGTGGATTGCTATTGAATGCTTTTTTACTCTTTTAGATTCTGTAGGAAAGTGCTCAGATGAGCATAGAAATATTAGAGGAGGATTGATATTTGGTTCGATTTCTATTTGTCAGAGATGTTGAAAAAAAGATCTGGGGTGGTTTTTGAGTGATTTCTTTAAGTTTTCATTATTATGAACGATGAATTCGATAACGCATTGAATAAGTTCGCCAAGTAGGCCTGCGTTTATGTGGAACCATATGCCATTGGTGACATGACTTGGCATTTTGTTCTCGAGAATCTGCAATTTTTTTACTTGAGAGAAGGAAATAGATGCTGCCCATATTTCGCAGCCATAAATTGTAAAGGGGAAGTTTACTTTTTCTGATTAGGTGTAGGTGGAGAGAATAATTTGCAGTTTGGAAGCTGGCTATTATTACTTTTAAGTTTCCTTTAAAATCGAAGCGAGGAATCAAGGATAATCCCGAGGAATGAATAATGGTTGTCAGTAGGGATTGGAGAATTGCTGTACGTGAATGCTATTCCAATGAGTTTGACGGACCATTTCTCATGGTTGTGCCATTAGTATATTCATATCCAGTCCATTTGGACGAGTAAATGGCTATTATCCGTTCGGCTGCCCAGGATTAATATTCGTATTTGTAATTTACGCCCTGCCTAAGTGAGCCATCTGTGGAACGACATTTTGGCTGTGTCATCGGTGAAGCAGTACATGCTAGCGGTCAGGGTAGTGGGGAGTCTTTGACGAAGATATCATACAGCGTGGAAGGATGGATGGATCCTTGTAGCACGATAGCATGGATGGAATAGGAAGGGATGATCATTTTAAGAGACAGAAAAACGTTAAAAGAATGCATATTATGAAGAGAATATGATTTTGATTAAATATGGAGGAAACTTTTAATTGATTATACCGTAAATTAGCCTTTGATACGACATATTGCCCAACGCTTAGTATAATTCGAAGAAAGTTGCAGCTTTTTAGTCTGTCAAAATGCTGATCTGAGTATACATTGTTGATGATTCTTAACTCCATGATGAATTGTGGGAGTTTTTGAAGTGAAGTTTGATTGTTCAGGGATCTGAAGGGGTAGGAAATGGTTTTTTATTTCTCTTTCAAGAACTTTATAAATATATATTTTGGAAACGCGGCAGGTTGTAGAAATGGTGCTGTTATTGATGGGGTATGTTTAAGTTCTTATTGGGCTTGAAGATAACTATTGCGTTACTATTTTTCGAGGGCATAAGGAAATAGTTGAGATATATGCATGAATTAAGAAAGTAAAAAAGTTGGGCATGAGAGGGATGAAGTTTGATAAACTTAGGAAGAGACATGGTTGTGTTGGAGAATATTTATGATGGCCTTCCTGGGTGTAAAAGTTTGGCTCAGAGGAAGGTGAGCTCAGGAATGAGTTACATGTGTCGATCATTTGTTGACCTTAATCTACATACTACCCTGCGAGCCGCCACAGAGGCGTGTGGCAGGGAATGTTAGGACATGAGCCATGGGGAGGAGTGAAAATAGGGAAAAGGAGGGGTGAGAAGACAAGAGGTGATTTGTGTGTAAACGATGTGCCTCAAGTTATTGCCACGCTGTTTTTGCAGTAATCACTAATAGTGCGACGAAAAAAGGAATGTTTATAACTGTCAGTTCGGCAGTGTATCTCTACTATTTTCCCACTCTTATCAGTTCTAGAGATATAGCGCATTGATACAATAATATCCTCCGTGCCCTTATGAAACTCGTCTGACCGGAGTTTTTCAGGTAATCTACTAAGACTAGGGGGTGTAGCCTCTGAGTCTGTATTGGTTCCCAACCTAGTCCTTCCATCAGTTGTGTGACACTTTCTGCTCACACGTAGCAGTTTTTGACGAATTAGTTTTTCTTAATTCAAATTAGCAAACATATATATGTATGTTTACGTTATATTTCGCATAACAGGGGCAGCCGTTTAATTGGGGCGAAGTGTGCTGGCCCAATGTGTCCCAAATGACCGGAATCTACTCTAGTATGTACATATCATGACAATAGCAAACTATCCTCTTCGAGTCAACTCGCGTCAGCGACTCCCAGCGACACGGAACAATTGGAAAGCAGAAAAGTCGCTCGGAGCCGACCCACGTCGGTGATTGGAAAGCACTTATTATGCGCACGTGAGCGTTCGCTCCTTCCGTGTCAGGGAGAGAGATGAACAAGACTACAGCCATTGGAAGGGGTGATGCTGGGTGGGGAGGAGCACCCATCACCACCGCATTCCACTCCCTACAACCTCCGCGGGGAGTCCCGGCGTCCGCGCGCCAACACCACGCACCACTACCACCGCACCAAACGTTCCCCCCTTCCCTTGGACTGGCCGGCTAGGGGAAGAGGAGGAGGGGAAGTTGTAGAAATAGGCGGGGCTCTTTTCTTCAATCTTCCCCACCTCTCACACAACATAGGATCCCGCGGAGGAGGAGAGTGAAGGGGCGGGATTACGATAGACGTAATCTGACGTGACGTTAGCGTCATGTTTTTCGTTGCCCCCCCACCCAGTCAAGGAGGAGTGTATTACGATTCACAGGAGTATCAACGCCAATTGTTTATCGTTTTTGCATACGGAGATGAACACGATTGCAAAGCGTTTGATTATCTCCATATTTTAAAACAAAATATAAATAAACCGAAATCGGACAGGGATTCAATAAATCCCCTCCCCCGTGTTGAGGCCTTTTTTCAGGTGTAGGAGGAAGTAAAAGTAACAATTAAAATATTCTTTCCATTATCAACGTTTTCAATGGTCTAAAAAATTATGTTGATCTGTTACTTGGAAAATATTTCATAACATCTAATGCATCTCATAGTTTCTTGGTTTGACTATTCTATCCAATAAAAACATCAAATAACCTTTGATTGAATTTAATTAAATTGAATTTCCTTGTATTACGGTTCGTTGAGTATTGTGTACTCTAAAATTACTTCACATTAGTTACTATGCAATGTTATAAACATGTTATGAGGCAATGCCACTTATATTTTCATTTATTATGACAAATTTGTTCTTCAAAGAAAAAATTCAAATGCAATAGTGACTGAAAGTTTTCTCGCTTTAAAATGTATTTGGGAAAACATAATGAGGAAAAACTTTGAAGCTTTCATGCAATCAGCAATTTACTGACAACCATGTGAGTTGAGCCTGACGCAATCGAATTTTTAAGGCAATATAATATCGAAGGTGAATGGTGTTTTGTGTATTTCAGTTAGATTGGTTGTCTACATAGAAAATTATAAAACATTTGCATAACAAGGCTCTTCATTGCGCATTATTACGGACTGCACATCAAACATTGTAGTTGCAGCTTTTTTTACGTAACTAATAAAGTAATTAGAGCGATTTTTGTTGATGCACAAATTTTCCAGAAACTTTGACGTTTCCTTAATAGTGTCTAATCTATCTGTGTTTAATATCTATAGATGACGTGAAAAAATTGCATGTCACCGATTTGCTTTCTTGGCAATTCAAAGCTATTTTTTACACGTAGCCTTATGGCACATGTCATGTATTTCGTAATAATTCGATTACATATTTGCAGATTTTCTCCTAAACGCGAAATAATACGTTTCATATTATTATAAAGGTTGCTGACAAATATCAAGGTATCATGCTGAGTAAAAAAATAGTTTTTTAGGTATGGTTTTCGCTTGAATTTCGAAATCCGCGCCGAAAACCCAATTCATAACAATGCCTAAATTAAGGCGAAAATTTTAAAATATAATTCTTGCATTTACTTCCATCACCGCATTTATGGTGATTACCGGCGTAAAAATAAATGTAGTCCAGTGAAATGTGACCCGAGAACTTTTTTCGACCCACTTGAATAAAAAAGGCTGATTAAGTTGTTACAGTTACATCTTTTATTGTTTGACTCTGAATGTACATTGTTAATCATCTTAGTTCATATCTTGTTCACGTGCCCTGTTCATCTTCCCATCTCATATATGTTGTCTCTTGACGACAATGCCTCCTACATACATCATTTTTACATCACTGGCACACAATTTTTTACTTGAAACTTTATGCCATCTGAAAACATGGCATATTACTGATTTAGGTGCTTCAGGAACCGGTTCCATGTTCTTATATTTTCCAAAAATTTCTTTTGTATCTTAAGTCAAAAGTCAAACTCTCTTCGATGTCACACAGCTACTGAAGCGTCCGGTGGATAACTGAGTCGGATATCGGAAATACTCCCTCCTATCATGAAAAATGAATACCTGGAGACACAGGCATTAAATACAAACGGTACCAAATGGAGAGCTCAGAAACTAAAATATGCGTCAATTTTCCACTATTGTTAAAGAAAAAAACCATCTTTCCAATGAAATCAAAATATTAATTATTTGCCGAACTACTTTTCGAGCAATTTGCCTGAAAATACAAGTGTTTGTTTGTTTGAATGTTTATCTATCGTTTGTCTGTCTGTTTGGTTTTTATACAAATCTACAGTTTTACTCTAATAGTGCTGAAATTTTGCAGACTAATAGGTCAAGACAGGAGAAAAATTGTAGGCTATTTCAAAAAGATCTCAGGGCCCCAAAAGCTCCCAAAGGCTCTTTGGTACGCTACGTATTGGGTATTGCGCAGTGATATAATTTTTGGCTTTTTAAAATTACTTCCGCTCAAGAGAGAGGGTTGAAATTTTGTTAAATCGGATGTCTGAATAAATGAAGTTTCTTATTATTTTATTCGATTTTCTTTTGCGCTTCATATTTGTCTGAATATCATGTTTTTAGCTGAAAATCTTACATTTTTTTCTGAAATCAACAATAGCATATTTCTTTGACAACCAGAGATTTGATTTTCAAAGGATATTCACGCCTCTAGCATTTAAATATCACGTTTTCCTGCAGGCCCATGATAGCACGTAGAAAGAAAATATATATTAGAAGCGCCCAGAGTCCCAAGGCCCCCATGATCGATTGCTTCGTGGGGTAATCGATAAATTCAATGCATATTTACTACAAGTATAGCCTTCGATGTCTATTCTCATAGTAGCTCTCAATGAGAGCTACTATGCTCTCATAGAGTCGCTGCATGTATATGAGAGAACACTTACGTAGTAAACGATACACATAAAGGAATTAAATATACTGCACACTTAATTAAATGCACACGAATACTTATGTGCAGCGAATAGTAATGGTAATGATGCATATGATGCTACAACAAATACATCGTTGTTTATTATAGTTTAATACTCAGATGTATTACACGTAGTGGATCCGTCTGCCTCTCATTACGACTGCGAATTGTTTTCTAGACCAATTTCCATATCATAAACGTTGCGAGTTATTTATGTGTGTTTAAAGGTGTTAAATTGCAGTTAACTTACATTCACCCATTTTTGGGTTTCCGTGCATGAAAGAGGATCATCTCTCCGTTCACCTGGAAAACGGTCAGCATATCTACTAATTCGAACACAACGTACAAGATAGGTTACGAACTCCTCAAATGACCACGCCAACAGTATTCTCCTAGCTTTGTGTTTTCCTTATAAAATAAGTTCAATGTTTTTCACACCCGTTGAATTTCAACGGGCACCTTCCGCTAATAACTATATATTTACGCCAACAATGTCAGTATATTTACTTCATACTTCTTACAGACGTTGAAATAAAAAAATAAAATTCGAATATGGTCTCCATTATGACTAGGGAAACATCTCGCTCATACTACGTAATGTGCACTCGCTGACTCACCGCTGCGGCCACCTTAATACCGATTGTAACTAGGTTATTCTCCCGGAGCCTTATACTTCACTCGGAAGGGAACGCCCGCCTCGCTGCTGCATGGAATCCACTCTTCGCCAACCCTGTTGCGTGGAGCGCCCTCCCCGGAACACACGTGGGGGCATTTAAGGGGGTGGGGTAGGGGGGAGGAGAGAAGGGGGTTGGGGCTGGAATGGTCGTAGGTTGGTTCTGGGGGGTGGGGATTACAAGATTAGAGAGAGAGAGACAAGGGGAGTGACCCCTCCCCTCCCAGATCGCCCCAGGGGGTATAGGTAGGCAGGAGGAGGAGTAGTGGAAGGATTCGAGGTTTCCGCTGTGCACGCATTCCATTCCACGTGACCCCCTCCCCCTGCCCCCTTCGCCCCCCTCCCCTCCTCTCAACAAAATAAAAAAACCAAAACCGTCGCCTCCCTGACGCGTTCCATTCCCCCCCCCCCACCTCCCCTCCCCACTTCTCTGCTTCTTTAAGTTCCACGCCCCGCCACTGGTAGCGCTGCCTCACGAATATACGAGTACATATGTGTGTGTACATCTGGTGCCATCCCCCTCAATCCGGGTCGGATTGGCGCCGAGGCCAGGGATCGAGTCCCAGTGGTGGTGGAGAATACCCCAGACACACCCCTTCCCTCACCCGATGAAAACGTGATCCCATACCCGGGGCCTTATTCAGTAAGGACTCGATGCGGTCGAACCTCGGAAAATCCGTGGATTTGACGTCACTGGCCCCGACAAATCTCAACTATTGAATTGTCCAATTTAAAGTTTTAGAGGCTGTGACGTCAAAATTTCGTCACTTTCGAGGCTCGGAATTTCCGAGAACATACAGAATAGTCTCCCTGGGTGGAGGAGGGCTGGGTCAGTGGGATCACAACTAAAAGATTTCCGCCCCCCCCCCCCCTAGCGAGGCTGGTCATAAAAGTAGGAGGGAACAAACTGGATCAAGTAGAACAATTTAATTACTTGGGTAGTACCTATGCTACAAGAAACAGGGCATAGTAGCAAAAACATTCGGAGGAGAATAGTGCTAGCGAAGGAAGCGTTCTATAATAGAAGGGAGCTGATGACGGGGACCTTAAGTAAGGATGTAAAAAAGAGGCTAGTGAAGAGCTTGATATGGAGTGTGGCGTTGTATGGGGCAGAAACGTGGACCTTGAGAAAGGAAGACGAAAATAGGCTGAATGCTTTCGAGATGTGGGTGTGGAGGAGGATGGAGAAGGTGCGTTGGACGGAAAGAAAGACAAATGAGGAAGTGCTTGACATGGTGGGTGAGGAGAGAAAACTTGTGGATGAGATCAGGGGAAGGCAGGGTAGGTGGTTGGAAGCGGTAATGAGGGGTAATGATGGTTTGCTGAAGGCCGTGATCGAGGGAAGGATATTGGGCAAGCGTAGAAGGGGAAGAAAGAGAATCGGTTTTATGGACGGGATGAATAAAGGTAGGACTTACGCTGAGATGAATAAAGAAATATGTACTAGAAGTAGATACGGCACTGCACGTGTAAGAGCCTGTCGGATTTTCTCTGACTTTCATCATAACCTAACTTTAACCGGTAGGTTACTCAGATGATGATGGTTGCTTTTTTCAAAGCAACTAGGTTCTTTGAACAAAGCACTGGAGTGTATTACTTCGCCCGTCCGGTGGGACATAAAACCTAGCGCCACCTTAACAAGTGGGGACTTTCAAAATGGTGAATAGGCCCAACGAAAAGTTTAAGGCCAACGAAATGAAAAATTGATAAAATAGAAATAATGGGAGTTGAAATAAAACCTTACATTTTTTCTCTGTCATTTAGTTATATGTAGATATTTCTACACTTTTTTTCGAGCAAGGTTTTTAATTTTGTTCTCAACTGGCACCTGTTCCAACATTTTGTTACCTACTTTAAATACAGAAAAATAGTATACGTTATTTTGTTGGAGACATTTTCGGATTAGGAAAGATTCCGCTCTTTTTGCAACAAAAATAATTCTTGTGCTCTTTTGCAATCTGCACCGTATTATCATTTATTTTTTTAAATATAAAAATTGATGTTACGCATTTCAGATTGTACCTACTTATGTATCTTACTTATAAAATACATAATTATATATGCGTCAATTAATTCACGTTATATTATTTGTAAGGTACACAAAAACGTTATCGATTTTATTTGAAAATTAAAAAGTGTGAAGGACCTAAGCAAAGCTTCATGCTTCCCTCTCCGTACCGCCATGTCCTTGATGCCTTTCGTCAAGAGCTGGCCAATTACGGCGGCAGGCTTCTCACTAATAGGTACCCTTCCAACTCCTTGATTTCCAGTTCTACCGAATGAACTATTTCCTCCCGGTCCGAAGCGCTGATTCGGGCAGGACAGACTTGAAACATAATGATAATGATCATCCCCTCCGACTCTGACAGGGGTTGTTCTTGAAAACGTACTGGTATTCAACCGACGAGAAACAGTAATACGGGTCCGGTAGTAACGACGAAAAATACCAGTATTATTGCTATAATTTATCTTTGCTTTATCTGCAAATCAGTAACTAAAAATAAGTATATTATAATTGATAACATGCCGTAAAAACTGTCAAACAGGAAGTAACTAGAAAAATTTGAAAATGATACAACATAAATCTGAGTGGAAAAGAAGAATAACGGGTGGGAACAGATATTTAAAACGATCAAGGAAGCGCGGGATAATCCGGACCAATGAAGTGAAACCTGACCTCCCACCTTAACCATATAAAGCAGTTTGTTCAGTCGAAACGCCGGTCATGGATCCTCTAACCCAGATAGAAACCCAAGAGACTTCTTAGACGTCTAAAAAAGTGTACATTCGCCCAAGGAAAAACAAAAGTGTTGATATATTACCTGCATGTAGTTGATTTTGCGACTGAAACCAGAAGAAACCCAGCTCCCTATCCAACAATCACCTAAAATGTTAAAGATGTTAAGTGCACTTCTTTTAGCACATTCTCACCACGGCATAGTGCTATTGTAATGACAGACTGTTTCATATTTTTGAAGATACCACGTTTTTGCTTTTATCTTAAACATAGAAGGGCAATTGACACTTTTCAGGAAGGTTGTATTTCACAAAAACCACATACGTGTCAATGAATGTATCAAATGAATTCACCGAGCCGATGGCTATACCCTTATTCTGATAGCCCACCGCCTTTGAATTGCTAAAACCACAGATAGAACACACGCTTTTGCCCACTTCATCAAAATAATAGCCATGAAAACTGTCTCAGAGAAAGTTACCGCTGTAAATGATAAGTAAAATTAGATTTACGACCTTAAAAAATTCAGAAGTTCAAAAAGCTACCCATCATAGCACAATTACTAATAGAATTAAGCAACTTTTACTCAATATTCTTGAGGTGCGTGTTTGACTTGAGGAAAGCAATTTTTGTTCTATCCAGAAGTATGATTAGGAAGATTGGGATCTCCTCCACGGCGAAAAGTGGGAAAGTATTTCATTTAGCAGTGTTTTAATTTGGGGACATAGAATTAGAAAATAATTCTAAGCAGAGCTAGAAAGGATGATAATGAATGCAAGTAATCCAGTATCGTGAGGCGCAATCCCTAGTTTGGAATAGTTACACATGCATGCGCTCGAAGTCAGTGCATCCCTCCAGTCCAATACTACCGGCATGTTCACCATACTTCCTTGCAGGGGCGGCGGCGTGGCCAGGGCGGGAAGGCGGGGATTCCCGCCCGGGCCCCGAAGGACCCCGATTTTAACGTAAATAAAATAAGACGTTTATCGCATCGAAAGTTTTTATGTCGTTTATACATTATTTGCAAACCTTTTGCCCTTAAAGACCTGAAACGCGTTTTTAATGCACAAATGTTTTCAGAGGGGGGTGGTCACAAAAACCGGGCCCCTCTGGACGTGCAGTGGCCTGCGCCCCTGAGCACCCATACGCCGCCCCTGCTTCCTTGTATCATACACCGCTGTCAACATCGCCTTATCTAATTTTGTTACATGAACATGGTTTAAAACAATTAATCCCAAACTAATCATTGAAACGAAGGTAAAAGAAAAGAGATAGATATTTTACTCAATTAAACAATTCTAACAAAACATCAGCGCAGGGTCCCAAGTACTCGTGGCGTACTCGAGATCTGGTACATCACCAGAGACTCGGGTGGCTACACGGCACCACACCAATCCAAGTGGCGCTATTTACCCTCTGGACTATGATGGCACAGGAAAGAGTAGCGAGCAGTTTTTTTCTCAAATAATAAGCGAAATTTTGGTCATGTTCTGGCGGATTCTCAATGCTCCATTAATTACCTCTTTGATTAGCTATTGATTTTCTTTTATGGCCACTTGGCAGGCTTCAAACGTACGCGATGTTACACACGTGATGCAAAAAATAATTTCAAGTACCATGTTTCATTTTCCATCCTCGTGGGAGAATGCGAGACTAATCTTCGTCAGGGCGGGGTCGGCAACAGAGGGGAGACCCTGAGGTTAAACCCTAAGAGGAGCCACTTTAAAAGTTGATCCCAAATTACTTTTCCTAAAAGCGCTTAAGAACCTGCAAAATAACCGCCATTTGATAGTTATTCATCACCTTCCTGGTTAACCCTCTATAAAACATGAGTCATTATTAACAACATATTTATAATTATTTGGAAGAGATAAACATTTGTTAAAGCTTTAATTAAAGAGCTAAACATTGGCAATAGGAAGTTGAGATTTAAAAAAAAACATTGACCAACTCTCAATAAAATACGCGTACATTAATTAAAGTGGTCAATAAACAACCAACTCAACAAAATAATTAGTCCATTGATAATCGATACAAATATTTAGATTGATCGGGAAAAACAGTCTATTATCATGCCAATCGAATCGTAACCGTGCATCCCTTCCGTGCACTCCCTCCATCCCTCATCTTCCCAAGCCCCAGTTGCGTTGCCGTACCACGTCGAAATTTCTGCAGCAGCTTCATTCAGGAAGGCGTCGGAATTTTCTAGACTCGGCAATAACGACATTTTGACGTCGCATCTATGAAAAATCCCAATCACACCGTTTGAAATTTTAGATTTGTGACACGTTCACCATATTATTCCCGGGTTTTATTCAGAAAGAGCTCGAAATTATCCAACTTCGACAATATTGAGGTAGTGACGTCAAATGCTACAAAAAACGTTCTCGATGCAATTTGGGATTTGCTGTCAAAATATCGATATTTTTCGAGGATCAACAATATTTACTGAAAAGGGCACCATACTCTCCCTTCTGGAAGGCGTCGGGATATTCGAGCTACCTAAAAGCAGAGATTTATCGAGGCTGTGACGTCACGCCCACGACATTTCGCAGGTCAAATCCTTCCTGAGCGTGGCTAAAGCCCGGCTAGCCGGCGACTGGTGGGTTTTTGAACGATCACCCACCTCCACTCCCGACGCTCTACGTGCCATCTTTGAACTTCTTCTTCCCACGCACAACTCTGACCCCCGGCATCAAGTCTGTCTCAATTCCCTCACACCGCTTCTGCCTCGCCACATTTCATCCAATATCCTTATCCTCCCCCGTGCTTGCTAAGCGTTATCTACTAGGCTAGGCTAAGCGTACGTTCAGTTGCTAGGCGTAGTGGTTCTGATATGCGGCTATAGATGGGAAGCGAGCTCCCATATACGTTCTCCAGTAACTGACATATGGCATACAAATAAATATTTTATATATAGATATTAGAGTGCGTCCAAGATAATAGCGCAGTTAAAAGTTATCTTGTTTACCATCATCATCACCTGAGTAACCTACCGGTTGAAGGTAGGCTATGATGAAAGTCAGAGAAACTCCAACAGACTCTTACACGTGCAGTGCCCTATCTACCTCTAGTATTTCTTACTACATCTTAGCATTAGTCCTACCTTTCTTCATCCCATCCATAAAACCTATTCTCTTTCCCGGTTGCCCAACATCCTTCCCTCTGTCACGGCCTTCAGCAAACCATCGCCCTTCATTACCGCTTCCATTCACCTACCCTGCCTTCCCCTGACCTCATCCACAAGTTTCCTCTCCTCACCAACTAGGTGAAGAACTTCCTCATTTGTCTTCCTTTCCGTCCAACGCACCTTCTCCATCCTCCTCCACACCCACATCTCGAACGCCTTCAGCCTATTTTCGTCTTCCTTTCTCAAGGTCCACGTTTCAGCCTCATACAACGCCACACTCTATATCAAGCTCTTCACCGGCCACTATTTTACATCCTTAAGGTCCCCGTCATCTGCTTCTTTCTATTATTGAACTCTTCCTTCGCTAGCGCTATTCTCCTGTTAATGTCTTTGCTACTATTCACATTTTCTTCTAGCGTACTACCCAAGTAATTAAATTGTTCTACTTGATCCAGTTTGCGTCCTCCTACTTTTATGACCAGCCTCGATTTCTTTGTCCTATAGAATCTCATTACTTTGTTTTCTAATGATTTATCTTCATTCCGCATTTCCCGCTCTGAAATTCTATTGCATCTACTAAACCTTGCAATTCCTTCGATGATCGACTAAACAACGCCTGGTCGTCCGCGAATCTAAACAACTTTATCAGCTGGCCTCCTACTTTGACTCCAACATCTAGCTCTTCCCTTGCCCATCTACCATTTTCTCAGCAATAGAATAGCAAAGGCGACAGCGGGCACCCTTGCCTTACCCCGCGACCTTAGAACTGCCCACCCATATTCACCGTCAGCTACCCTCACCTGAGCCCTCTGCCCCACGTATAAGTTTCGGATGAGTCTCCTTTCACGCCAATTTATTCCTATTTTCCCCAGCATCTGCATTAGTTTCTCCCAGTTTACTCTGTCAAACGCCTTTTCGGAATCCACAAAGTAAGCAAAATCATCCAGATTATACTCTATGTTTCTATCTCTAAGTGTCCTCATTACCGCAATTGCGTCTCTAGTTTCCCGCCCCTTCCTGAACCCAAATCGGTTATCGCCTAAATAGTAGCTTGCTCTGCTCTCTAACCTTCTATTTAGTATTCTAAGCAAAACTTTTGCCACGTGCGAAATTAAATTGATTGCTCTATACTCCTCGCATTCTGACACTTTATTCTTCTTCGGAATAGGTATTAATACGTTTTTCACGAAATCCTCTGGCCGTACTCCTTCCTCGTAGATCCATCGAATAAGTTCAAAAAAGGATCGTATCCCCTTACTACCAAGATTCTTCAGTAGCTCCGAAGGTTGGTTATTAGTTCCCACGGCTTTTCTACTCTTCATATCCCTTAATGCACTCTCGATTTCGCTGCCAAGTAACTCAGGTCCGAGGTTACCTTTACCTATTGTTCTTTCATCCTCTAAATGTGGGTCACAGGTCTATTCTCGCTCCAGAATTCAACCAGTTTTCCTTTGCCCGATTGGTCACTCGCCGGAGTTTATTATTTAATTCCTTGTAATTCTTCTTGCCTAGGTCGGTGTATACGTTTTTCCACATACTTCTCTCCTCCATTTTCCTAATCATTTCTTCCGTAACCCACTGCTTCTTAACCCTCCTGTTTTCCACTGTTCCTATTGTTTCCTCTGTCGCTCTTACTATGCCTGTTTTTATAATCTCCCATCTTCTCTCGACTGTTCCCATCCGCTTTGCTTAATCTATGTTCTTTTCCACCAGCTCTTGGTATTCCCTCCTTTTCAGCCCTTTCAATGCTTCAAGGTTCCAACTCTATATCTTCCTACCTTTACAAAGCCTTTTGAATGTAACTTCAAAGTTCATCAATACTTACATACTTTTAAATTAAATGAGCTACATAGGCGCTATGCATTTTTTTAAATACACAAGGGATGCCGTTTATAAATAGCTTCGCCTGCTCCACTGAAAATGTTGTATACTAGGAAATCTTTGATATTCAGATATTATACGTCGTTTATTATAGTTACGCATATTGTTTTAATTAATAATAAAAAAATACAATAATTTCTATTTTATTATTTTCTTTGTTCATTGGAGTTTCGCTAATTCGCTAATATTTTAGCCAGTTTTGTTGAAGTACTAAATTAGTTTACAAAATTTTAACATAAATTAATATTTGAAAAGAATTAGAGTTGTTATGGAGGGCAAGTTTGTTTACTAACAATAGGAATTCTCACAAAAACCAGACACTAACAAGATTTGTTAGTGATTCGAATGACCTACATCACTTTTTATTTGAATCGATGTCTGTGAGTTGATTTTATTAGTTAAGATTAAGAAAAACTCAATAAGTTTCAGTAGGCTTTTCAGGTAGTTAAAATATAAATGGATATGAACAAATCCTATTCACAGATTGCATTTAGAAGTAAGCTTAAACAAACGAGATTAAAAAAACAGAACAAAGATGCATTTAATAAATGAGATTCAAAGGAATGAAAACTATCAGAAAAGAAATCTATTAGAATTAGCTGTTGGCTAGTCGTATCATTTTACATAATGATTGTTTGTTTTGGATCGATTATGATGTTGTTGCTGTACATAGGCGTGTTTCTATGGTGTCGACAAGAGTGCATCATACGCAAAAATAACCGACCGCGCTCCGAGGGTTGCATGCACTGAAGGATATTGGTCGGGGCACAGTGGGTTGCATAAGGCAACAGGATATTCACGCAATTCATCCGACACGCGGAAACTTGACATACCTAGGCGTCACATTGTCATTCGGTGTCAAACTCGAAATCAGCCACCTGAAAAAGATGCTGTGAGAATCATAAGAAATGGCGCTGGTAACTCATTATTTAGCAAGGTCGATAGATATCTCGATTCTTGCCTCTTCGATATAGGTCTTCGCAACAACAAAACATCCGCCATTAACGCGCTTATTTTTGTCTGCTGTCGTATAAGGTTTGCATAGGTTGGCCAATTTATTTGTTGATTAGGTAGTGGATCTGAATTTGAAATGCCGACTTGCCCCACTCCAAATTGCTCGCGAACCCTGAAGAATGGAGTGAGGCTTTTGTTTTCCCCAAGGATCCTTCAAGAAGGAAGAAATGGGTTCAAAATTGTCGTCGCGATAAATGACAGCCCACCAATTATTCTCGTCTCTGCGAGGTAAGTGTGTGATTTCTCTGCATATTTCTTTGTGGTTTCCCTTAATTATTGAATTCTTTTATCCAAACTTATGACCAAATTGGAGTACGAAAACAGTCAACAAAAACACCAGATGAGGAAGTTGCTACTTTATGCTCCATGGAACATCTACAGCGATGCTTATTATACGGCAATTTATTTACGGCTACTGTAAGTTTCCGTGAATGTTCAATGCCTAAGAATGCCTTGGTTTCAGCACCGTTTTTTTAAAGCTTAATTACTGTGAACACGTATAATAATTGTCAATGCATGAGCTACATGGATTTTGGTGTTGTTATTGCAGGTTTTCTTTGGGTCCCACTTCCATTCGATCCCGCTTTAATCTCTTGGTTACGGAATGGTTATGATATAGTTGTTAATATTGTTTGTGTGTCCCTTTGGTATTTAGATCTTGACAATTTTATGAACGATGAATTGCAAATAATTTTGGGTATCGACTAATACATTTGGATTGCTTACTCCATCCTCCTATATCCTATATTAAACACCGTCGACGGTCTTTGATATAGATATACTTTTCCTTGCAGATTAAAAAGTTGTATATTGTTTTATGTTGTAATGCATATTGGCTTTGTATAGCTTGCTACCTCTTTTTTGACAGTATAGCCTTTCAAATGATCAGCTTTTCGACAAAGTACTGTGTGTAGTTGGTTGTGGTATCTACTGTTATTAAATTCATCTAAAGCAATTTTTTTTGTTACAACCATCGTTGTTGCATACGTCGTTACAGTTGTGCATATCGTGTATGCACAACTGTATCTAGTGACACACGCATTTCAATTTGTGTAAAAGCTCTGCCTCCCTGCCTAATGCTGCCTGCATATCACATATGCACAACTGTATCTAGTGACATACATGTATTTCCATGTGTGTAAATGCTCTGCCTCTCTGCCGAATGCTGACTATAAGGGTGTATGCACAACTGTTTCTTGTGGCATGGGTGCACATGATGAGTGAAGCCATATCCTTTCCTCTATAATACCGGAGTGCCTGTGTTTACACTAGTGCCTGAAAATCATTGGTGAACAACTGTATAAATTGACTTGGATTCACATTTTTAATGGAGTTATAAGATTCTGTTCTTGTGGTTATATTGCTTCCACGACTAATGCTGCCTCATCTATTGTATGCAAAAGTGTTCATTGATGCATATGTTCAAAACTTAAGTGCCTTTAACTGTTCTAGTATCCAGTTAACTGTGGCCTGCACATGATTAATATGAAGCCTGCTTAACTTTTTCGGCCACAGAATAATTTTTAACCAATATTAAAGGGGTGAGAATCCATTGACTCTTCCATCATTGCATATCACTCCATTTCTTTAGAAAATATATTGTTATTTAATTATACTCATAATTAAAAATGTTATTAATGGAGTTGTCTAACAGGTCCTGAATGGTAACTAATGCAGAAGTGGATTTGGATTGAGAAAAAACTTTGAGAAGATTGTACCCTGTGTTTCTCATCTTGTTCATTAACGTTCATTACCCTTACCAAGTTTTACTTACTTAAACATTGATGTTGGACAGGGGCAATGGATTGTGTTGATTCATCAAAAATCCTGGTTTCATTAGAAACTGTTGAAAGTGAGCAACTTAACATACGCGAACGTGATGCGCACTCGGCAATATCATCGCTCATTTGTTTTTGGCGAGATCTTTAAGTTGTAATGTTTGGTATCTAATTACATAAGAAAAAAAGGTTGATTGTTGCATAAAGAAAGGAATAAATATGGTTCAGATTTCTTTTTATAACGAAGGAATTTAATAGGTTGTGGGCCCAGGACGTCGCCACTAGCTAGAAAAGAAATATATATCGGAATCTTAAGAGAAATCATGGTAGAAAATCAAGAAGAACGATATAAAATTCCCTTGTTCGATGTGACAAATTATGAAGACTGGAAATACCGAATGGAATGTTTGCTTGACGAAAAGGATCTTTTAGATATAGCCTTGAATCGTATTATATTGGGAGAAGAGCAGGAAAAGGAATCGCCATCACAGAAAACGCCTCAAGGTTCTTGGATACGGCATATGATATTTGGAAAGTTTACGATGAAACTTATCCAAGGAAAAGTATAACCTCCAGGATAACTGTAATGAAGCAACTCTTATCATCAGCCTCGAAGTTCAAACCGTCTCAAGAAAGAATCAACGATCATTTCTTGAAGATAGACAAACTGTTGAGAAAATTAGAATCAGCCGGAACCAAGCTTAATGAAGATGAAAAATATGTCTATCTACTCATGTCAATGCCATTAGAATATGATGGAGTAAGTACTGCCATTGAAAAAATTTACTCAGAAAATATAACTCTTTCTTTTGTTAAAAGTAGGCTCCTGGAAAAAAGCAACAAAATAGCTCTGCGAACCCAGAAACCAAAGCAGAATTCGCAGGCTCAAGTAGCATTTGCTTCGAACTCTAGTCACAGAGGAAGAGGTGGTTTCAGGGGGAGAGGAAGAATAAGTAACAGTGGAATTGGAAGAGGGAATAAGCAGAGTGAAGCATCAAATTCATCAAGTAATGCTTCTCCAGTTAACAAATTTCCCTGTCATAGTTTGGTAAATTAGGACATTGGCGTTCTGACTGTCCTAAGCTGTATCGTAAAGAAGCACAAGTAAGTGAACAGGAATGTAATCAGGAGAAAGACTGATTGTTTTGGCTACAGCTTTCAGTGTAACAGATTGGAAGCTCTGAAAAGTGATTAATGTCTTGAGAAAGAAATTACTGCCCTGAAAAGTATAGAATATGCTGAGAATGGGAATATTATTTGGTATGCTGACTCTGGAGCATCAGATCACCATACATATCAGAAGGAATTGCTACTTAATTTTAAGTCCTTTGAGACTCCAACCATAATTCAAATCGCCAAGAAAGGTATAAATATGCAATGCTTAGGAAAAGGCAACATGAAACTGGAAAATGACAAAGGAACACCAATAAATATGAATAATGTTCTCTATGTACCTGACCTACGAGTCAATCTTTTGTCAATCAGCACCTTGGAAAGACAAGGCTTCAAAATTATTTTCGGTGATGAAAAGGTGCAAGTTCAAATTAATGGGAAAATTGTCATAGAAGGAATCAGGGTTGGAAAGATGTATTGCTTGCAGATGAAGAGAAATCCCACTGCTTACCTGAGTGCTTCAGCAGAGGACTTATGGCACAAGCGACTTGGCCATATTTCTCAGTCTGGTCTTCAAAAGCTGAAGAAATTAGTGGATTGAATTACTGATGAACAACCCAAGGAAAGATGTGAAACATGTATTGAAGGGAAACAGACAAAGCAACCACACCATCAAGAAAGAACAAGAGCAACCAGACCACTCCAATTGATACACAGTGATGTTTGTGGGCCAATCAAGCCAATGGCTGACAAAGAAGTAAAGTATACACTGACCTTTGTTGATGACTGTACACACTTCACTGTAATTTATGTATTGCAAAGGAAGAGTGAAGTATTTAAGTACTTCGAAATCTATGAAGCCATGGCCACATCTCTATTTAAATATTAGTAGATTTCGCTGTGACAATGGAGGAGAATATGTATCCACTGAAATGAAGGAATATTTCGAAGAAAAGGGAGCCTAAGTGGAATATACCATTCGCTACATCCCAGAACAGAATTGAGTAACCGAAAGGTTCAACAGAACATTACTGGAAAGGGCAAGATGAATGATTTTGAGTTCTGGATTAGCCAATAATCTATGGCCTGAAGCTGTGCTGGCAGCTGTATATATATTTAACAGATGTCCCACCTCTGCCTTAAAGGATAAAGTACCAGCTGAAATGTGGACAGGCAAGAAACCTAACCTTGGAAAAATTCGTGCATTTGGTTGTCTTTCCTATTTGAAAATCCCCAAGGAATTGCTGACTGGTAAAATGAAATCTAGGACACAAAAGTATTACTTGGTAGGCTACTTTCCTCATCGCTATAGGCTTTTGTCTCCGAGTGAAGGCAAGATGACTGCTGGAAGGGACATAATATTAGATGAAACCAAACTCTACAAGACTGATGAGAAACAAGAAGAGTCTTCTTGGAATTTAGAACAAGATGCAGATGAATCAGAAGAAAAAAGCTTTAAAGAAACTGAAGCTGAAAAAGATGAAACGGAAAGTCTCAGGAGATCTGTACGTGCTAGAAACAAACCAAAGTGTTTGGAAGACTGCAGCTCTGTCAATGCCAATTTATGTATGTGCCTTCCACAATAGAGGAAATCTAAAATAGAAGGGACAAAGAGGAGTGGAAGAAGGCTATTAAAAAAGAATTAAAGGCATTATAAGAGAATAAAACGTGGAAGTTAACAGAACTGCCTGAAGGAAAGAAAGTCCTTGACAGCAAGTGGGTTTTCAGAGTCAAGACAAATGAAAAAGGAAAAGTAGAAAGCTACAAAGCCAGACTAGTGGTCAAAGGTTTCCGCCAGACTAGTGGTCAAAGGTTTCCAACAGACTAAAGGAATTGATTATGATGAAACCTATGCACCAGTAGCAAAGATTGTCACTGTAAAAACCCTGTTGTCTGTCATCAATCATAAATCTCTGATTGCAGATCAGCTATATGTCAAGAGTGCATTTCTTCATGGCAACCTTACTGAGGAAATCTACATGTCCCCTGGATGTGCATCTGATTCTAGTCTTGTGTGCAAACTGGAAAAAAACTCTCTATGGCCTGAAACAAGCTCCTCACGCCTGGAATAAGAAATTTGACGAATGCGTCAGAGGCCTGGGATTTGTTCGGTCAAAGCATGACACCTGTCTGTATGTAGAGAAGAGTAAGGAAGCAGTCATGCATTTACTTGTCTATGTGGACGACATCATTGTCGCGGGAAAATGTAGAAAGTCCATTGAGTCTGTCAAGAACAAACTGAAATCCAATTTCAAAACCAAAACCTTGGGTGCCTTGAAATATTTTCTTGGCATCAATGTTGTGAGAACAGAACAAGATATGTTTTTATCTCCAAAAGCATATGTTCAAAAGCTATTGTCAAGGTTTCAGATGGAGAATTGCCATGCCGTAAGAACTCCAATGGAAGCAAATCCTCCAAGAGAGCTGGCCGGAAACTGAATACTGTCTGAAAAGCCTTATCAAGAACTCATAGGTTGTCTCATATACCTGATGATTACTTCTCGTCCTGATATTAGCACAGCTCTGAATTTTTCAGGAGATTCCAGTCTAATGCCACTGAAGCTCAATGGCTAGGTGCCAAAAGAATCCTCCGATCCCTCAAGGGAACTGCCAATCTGGGACTACACTACAAGAAAGAGTCTCAAGGCCTCCCATTACAAGTGTATGCTGATGCTGACTGGGCTGGAAACACCGAGGACAGAAAGTCAACCTCAGGCTTCCTTAGTGAAGTGTTTGGCTCTAATGTTTTTGGGCAACCAGAAAACAAACTGTTGTCGCTGCCTCATCGACAGAAGCTGAGTACATCTCCCTGGCAACTGCTGCAATGGAGCTGACGTGGATCAAGGGTATTCTTGCAAATATGTATGTTATAGTAGTAAATCCTGTATCAATGTTTGAATACAACCAGCCCTGCATTCATGCACTGTCCAAGTGGGAAACCAAAAGACAAACACAATGATGTCAAATATCAGTATGTGAAGGACTTACACCAGAAAGGTGAAATTTCAGTGGTGTACGTTCCTAGTAAACTACAGAAGGGTGATATTCTGACAAAAGCTCTAACATCTATTCGTTTCGAACATCTTCGATCTATGTTAAGCCTGATTGAGTGTTGAAGAATATGTTATACTTTAAATTTTAACATTTTGAACTTGAATAATGTTTTAGTAGGCTCTAAAGTGTTGTTCATCGTATTTTCGTTGTTAGATTCATTTCATTAATCTTACATTTTGTATGCTATTGTTCAATGATTGATAACTGTTTGTAATTTGTTTGAAAAAACTGAAATAATTTTATGTATGTTAACTTGAGGGGGAGTGTTGAAAGTGAGCAACTTAACATATGCGAACGTGATGCACACTCGGCAATGTAATCGCTCATTTGTTTTTGGCGCGATCTTTAAGTTGTAACGTTTGGTATCTAATTACATAAGAAAAAAAGGTTGATTGTTGCAATAAGAAAGGAAAAAAGATGGTCCAGATTTCTTTTTTAACGAAGGAATTTAATAGAAACTACATCCACAGTAATCTTAAATACTGCATGTGAATGGGTAAGAGTTAGATTTTGAATGCTTATGAGATTTGTTCTGGTGTATAAGTGGATATGATAGCGATGAGATTGTCTTGCAGGAACTCTGAATGGTTAATCTGAAGAGAATTTGACTGTAAAAGTAACTTCAATGAGAGCGTATCCTGGGCTTCTCGTCATGTGCAACAATACTAATTGACATGAGCACATTTTACTTACCTACTTGATCATTGAAGTTTGAGAAAGACAATGGGTTTGTTTTGACACCATCAGTTTCCTGTAGTGTTGTGAATTTAGTGATTTGTGTTGCGTTGTATTTTGTTCCCTTTGTGTTTTATAACTTTTAGTATTTTTTATTATTGATTTTTGTCCATTATCTCGTTTGATCATGTTATGTAGTGTACTATACTTTGTAATTGGGAACTTGCCCGTCATAAATAAATAAATCTATAAAGCATTTTCTTCTATTTCAGACCCAGAATTTCGTAATATCCTCTGGTGAATACTGAAGGCTAACAAAAAAGAATCTTTAGTATGACAAGAATTACTATGTTCTAGAACTATCAAGAATTAATTAATATCCCATATTTAGTGGCGAAGTTGCTCAGATTTGTTGCTATAAATGTATAGTGATAGTACTATCAAATGGTTTGCTTACTACAATTCTTCGTATGTGAAGCATAAATTATTATTAAGCATATTTTTGTAATAAATGATCTTAAAAGTTTACTCATTTTCCGTAATTATACCTGTTACTATGATTGATGGAAAGCCTGCTGGTTGCTGGTAAACTCAAGATAATGTCGACGAAAGTTATAGGTTTTTTATATATTTTGTTTCAGAAAGTTAGCCCATGCAAATTTTGTTTACGTAGTTATGATGTGAATGTTGGAGACTTCAGGTACACAAACGAGAATCGCGTAAGACTATTGATAAGATTATTTCAATTTCTGTATAGTTCAGAGGTAAATTAGCTATCGCCTTTTACTTCTACAGTGAAAACGTAATAAATGATGATACGATGCAGTAATGATTAGAAAACCAGTGATTCTGCACCAGCACATCTAACGTAATTTCCAATGCCATTCTTCGGTGATTCTTTATTCCCAATGTTATATCTAGTACAGTGTCTACATTTCAATATTGTAATTTGAAGTCGTGAAATGCAGTAGTAAGAACCGGCATTAGGTCATACGTTTCACTTAGGCTACCCTATTACGACGTTGTTTACATAATATTCTTGCGACAATATTCATATAACTATACTTGGGCGTATTATTTCGATATACCACCAAGATAAGCAAGTTCATTAAGGTCTTTTTAACTTAAAACGTCGGTGATAACCATGTGCTATGAAGCTATAACTTTGTAAACATTTATCACCAGCGAACTATGTGTACGTCTATGTTTACTCACAAATTTGCGGTGTTTTGAACCAAATCATCAATGGTGTTATTTCTCAGCCATCTCGAAACTTAAAAGATGCACCCAATTCTTTGGTTAAAATAACATCTCACGCCAGGTCACTTTTAATATTAACATTTTTCCTTGGTTTTGCTATAGCAGTAGCCACTCAACAAGCGCATTAATGGCGGCGGTCTGCTGTCCCATGGAAGAAATTGTTGCGACGACCCATATCGATAGAGCAACATCGAACGACCCTGATTATTTAGCAGCACACCCTTTCCAGACGCTGTTTCATTGACTCCATACCGGATAGTCTCCCGCCTAATGCGCGGGAAAGAGACATTAAGGCCGTTATGCACGAGGCCCTTTACTGCACAGCGTGATGTACGGATAGATTTTCAGTGACAATTGCGTCGCATAAAGTGGGGACTTGGTCTTTGCGAATGCATGAACAAATGACAGGAAAATAGCCGCTGCTTTAATTCCGTGCGCAAGTTATCGCAATTTTTGTACAACAAATTGCGAAATTAAGTTCTTCGTAAAAAAAAACGACCTCAATCATACCTTCCGTAGCAAGAGCCAATTTCCAATTTGAAGAGGTCATTTTAACTCTGTTTTTATAATACTTTAACTCAAAAACAAAAGTGTTTACTTCAGTACAAATATTTCTTTAACAAACAATAAATGACTAATGAGGCTGACGAGATATTTGGAACTCAAATTGGAGTGATTATCACCAGTCTAAAGGAAACATGCACATGTATTTCTGTCAAAAATTGTAACTGGCAAAGGCAAACTTGAAAATAGCGAGATAAGATTGAGGACGCTTGTAGAAATAAATTTAAACTATGGCAAGGATGTTTTTTAAAGTCTTCTAAAACTTGAAGAGAGCTTTTATAAGAATGAATTGAATGGCATTAAAAAGAGAATACTCATAACTTTCGGAACAAAATTGATGGAATGAAAATAATGAATAAATTAGAAGCTACAACTCGTAATGAATCTCTTGATTAATCCGGGCCTACGGTGATAATGGTGACGGGTGGCCAACGTGCGGCGGCCGGAGGCGCCTGAGTGAGGCACGGGCGCCCACTACGATCAGACTCCCTTGGTGTAATGGACGCTTGTCACATACGATGGAATGCCAATAATGCGCTCCCCGTACCTTTTCATTCCAAGAAATAAATTATCGACCACGAAAAGCGTTGCGGTGGTTATTTTAATTGCGGTAAAGAGGCGTCTAATGTTCCATACGGCGTTCCACATTTATCTGACAGTATGGGCTTTCATGGTCATTCGTACTGTGTAAATGTTCATAATGTCGGTGGATGTGCGATGATGCCAACAACAAGCAAGAAAATAAAAATAAAGCCATCGAGTATACAAACTACACACATTATCTTCTCACACACAAATATTATTCCTTGAAGCAAGGTGCGAAATTCCACAGAGGATATTTAAAGAGGATTTCCTCAGTGGAATTTCGCACTTTTGTGCATTTACGGGTGACTACGTAAAGGTGGCTAGTCCCGGTATCCTCACAATTTTTCAAAAAGAGCGAACACCTGATTGTGTTTATGTCCGGAAGTCCAGAACAACTTGTTCCTTTAAAGCCAAGAAAACTTCAAAGATCAGGAAGACACCTCGGTAGCTTAACTGGCTAAATCAGGAGTCTCCAAAGTACGGCCCGCGGGCCAAATCTGGCCCGCAAGATGATTTTATCCGGCCCGCAGAAGAATTATGCATAGTAACATCATTCATAATTATGTTTTGTGATGAAAATATGGGAATTTGCTGGTAGTGTTCGTAGTCATCAATAAACGATAATTTAACTTAACATACTCTGTAACCAGTAATAAAAATTTCTGATTTCGATAGGACTCATATCTCGAGTTTCCTATTTATTTATTATCTTACTACGGCCCGCTGAAAAGTGTTCGAGTACCCGTTGTAGCCCTCGCTACGATAAGTTTGGAGACCCCTGGGCTAAAGCAATCGACGCGACATTGAGGGATCCGGGTTCGAGTCCCGGTCAAGATGAATTATTCTTACTCATTAAACAAACAGTTTCAGGCTTGACTTTGTGGAACTCTTTCATTATTAAAGAAAGAAGAAACTTCAAATGGTATTTATCCACACTTTTATTCACACCACCGACCCAGGTGTCAATGGATAACCGTCATTTTAAAGGACCTTGAAACGGATAACCGTCATTTTCACGGTCCTTGAAAATGACGGTTATCCGTTGAAACCTGGGTCGGTAGTGTGAATAAAAGTGTGGAAACATACCATTTGAAGTTTCTTCTTTCTTTAATATTCTTACTCAGTGGAATTTCGCGCTGATGTACACTTAAGGGTGACTCCGTAAAATGAAAAATCGTGCCTAGTCCCGGTGTCCTCAAAATTTGTTCTTCTAGCAACTTATTAAATTGAACTTGAAGTTTTATATGGTTGCCTACGTTGCTGTTCGAAGCGTGCATCCGTTCTTCATTAGACCCACATGCTCTCAACTGAATCGAGGAGGGCTCGATAGGCGCGCCCCCACTCTCCCACGGCCATCGCTGAAGGGAGGAAGGAAGTGGGGGCAAAGGTCGTAAGCCATTAACTCCCCTCCCCGCCCCCTCCCCATTCAGCGTTGGCACTCTCTTTGCAGGCTGCCGCAATAGTTCTCTATCCAATCGCTCATCGGTTCTTTTTTTTACAATTTGCAAAGCTCTAATGAAGTAAAACTATCCCACCCCTCGCTAAAATTTCTAAGGTAAACTCGTCCTATACATTCACTCACTATCCAATAGTGAATATATGTCACTTTTTTTAAATCGGTACATACATATTATAGGTTCTCTTGTTAAAATTTACATGGGAAAAGAGCGAAATTTTCCTTTATATTTTTCACAACATAATTTAGCATACCAAAACCTAACACATTTTTAGAGCCACCATAGACCTTAAGTGCAGGATCGCTTGTTAACCCTTCAAGTAAGAGCGACGTAGTGACTACGTCGCGACGATTCCATTTAAATCAGCGGAAAACCAGCGATTTCATTTAAATCTCCTCCAACCTACAAGATGGGATTCATTTCAATCTCCTCCGGGCTTGAAGGGCTAATTAAGAACCACATGTACGCATAGAATGACGCAGAAGAAATATACGGACAATAAAGGAATTGAGTTGTGAAGACTATAAAGAGGAGTTCGTAATAGAGACATGAGTTTTTGGGTGAAGGAGAGAATACTGCAGCGTAAAAGTGGAAGCACCAATTCGATTGACAAATATTTGATGCAAAACCAGGTCAAAGGTAATCCCCATAAATATTCAAGAGCTATGTATGGGCGAAGACTGTACCTCTGAAGAAGTATAAAAAGTGGACATGTGGAGTTGTTTTTGAACAATTTACAAATATATGCCAAACATGAAGTAATGTAAACCATACGAGGCATGGAAGAAAAGTAATGAGACTGATTTTTTGAAGTACCAATATTTAATACAAGGACTCCGAAAGCGAAGAAGAAGAAAAAGAAGAGGTGGAAATCAGCGTTAAAAATATGAACTTGGAACGTTTGGAAAATGATGAGGGCAGGGAATGTACAAAATATTAAACAGGAAACGAAGGAAGGGAATAAACATAGATGTTTTGGGACAGTGCAAGGTAAGACTCAAGGTAAGGGGGATAATGGGGACTATTGGAGTGGTATTTATAGTGTGATTTACATATGAGGAAGATAAGAGTCAACGTAGGGTAGCTATGATATTGGGGAGGAATTTAATATATATTGAACAGACGAGAGACAAGAAACTATTGGCAAAAATAAAAGTACACCAGAGTAATTTCGTTTTGGTCCAAGTATACTATGCCTGCGGGTAATCATAGGGAGGAAGAAGTGGATGGGGTGTACGAGCAACGACTTAAGATAATTAGAGAATTACCGGGTAAAAAAACCTAATAGTGATGGGTGATTGGACTGCAGTATTAGTGAGAGGAAGGGATGGGTATGGAGTGGGAGAGTATGGGCTGAGCTAAAGAAATGACCGCGGTGAGAAGTCAGTTGAATTTTGTAGCAGAAATAAACTAGTAATAGCAAACACTTGGTTTAAACGTTACCTCAGGCGTAGGAACACAAGGAAAATGCCAGGGGACAGAGGGAGATACCAAGTTGATTATATTTTGGTGAAAGCAGATGCTTCGGAACAGCGTCAAAAACTTACGTAGCTTTCAGGGGACGGAACAGATCATAATTTAGTTCTCATGAAATGTGATATCAGATTTGTAAAGGAAAGTAAAATTATGAGGATGAAGAGGTGGAATTGAAAGGGATTTTAATAATATAACCTCATAAAAACAAAGTTTTTAATTTTCTCCCTTTATTTTCATATGCATTACGTCACGTTTTAATGTGTCCTATTCTAAGTGCATTATATTTTTTTTCACTGTTTTATGGTATCTTTGCCACTAAAAATTGTATTATCACATTGCTAATAAATATAATTTGTCAAAGGAAATCCTATCTTCACTGATATGTCAAATTATTCAGACATTCGACAACCATTAGGAACATTAGTAATTCGATATGACATTTATTTTCATTATTGAACATTCAATAGCGATAATCACAGTTGTTGGCTCACCACGGTCCATCTCCCACAACGTGCAAGGGCTAAGTGCTAGCTTTGATCGCCGTCATTAATGAATAATTTGCGAGCAAAATATTGCAAAAAAATGTTTATTGGGTAATGCGATGATGAAAACAAAATTTCTAAAGATGTAAGTGAAAATGGCTATGAAAAAAGAAAAATAATTCCCTAGCAGGGAATCGAACACCACATCTTCCGCTCCAATAGTTTTGTACGTACTCAGAAAAGCAGACAGACAGTGAGAGCTAATATGAAGGGAGTAAAAAGGAGGGAATACGAGGAGCTAGTGGAAACGAACATAGGTGAAACAAAGCAAATGGGAACAATCGAGGAAATATGGGAGAGTACGGAAACATACATAGTAAGAGCGGCAGAGAAAACAACAGTATCAATGGAAACGAGGAGGATAAAGTAGCAATGGGTCACAGAAGTTATTATTAGGAAAATAGAAGAGAGAAGGAAGTGGAAAAACTTCAGTACCTAACTAGGCAAGAGGATATATATATATAAGGAATATAATGATAACCTCCGACGAGTAATCAGTCAGGCGAAGGAATAACTGGTGGAAAGGACATTGCGAGGAAATGGAAAAGCTACAGAGGTGTGTACGTCAGACAAACAGGCAGGAATTTCAGGACACGTGCGGAAGAACACAGAAAGTGCTTCCTCAAGAAGGACAGCGAGTGCCTAATCACTAAGCTGAGGACATTTAGGCACTAAAAATGAAGATATAGGCACGCTAAATAGGCACTAAACATTTCAAAATAGGCACTTAAAATAGGCGCTTAAAATATTTTTTAATCGAAGATATGAAAACAAAAATTAAAGAAACCGATAAATCGAAGAAATTTCAATTATTAACATTGATCCCAAAGAGTTGGTCGATACCAATAGCAGTAGTCACTATTCTAGAAGCACCTCTAGTGGAATAACGTATTCATTAAGATGAAATTTGAATGATCCAAGAAATGAATACATGGCATCACTCACAAGTTAAAAAACTCGAAGTCAATACAGAACGACCAAATGGCCACGACTTAACCCAAGGCTCTAGTATAGTCTCCTTACCCAAGTCTAAAAAAAACCATATGATCTTCGGCTTTGAAATTTTAGGCTTGGGAACCTAGTATAAATAAAAAACTTAAACTTTGTGGTTCCACAAAGATAATTTTATTTGCACGACCCGGGTTTCAACGTACTATAACGTCATCTTCAAGTGGCTTTACCTTTGGCTTTGGAACCAGACAGATACCCACACAAGGATTTGGAACCTTGTCGAAGAAACCAATTGTAGGCTTGAGATCCTCAACCAGGGAACCCACCCGTGGCTGGTATTGCACGGCAATTGGGCACGACCCCTACGGCGCGGCGATGGGGTTACGGGTTCAAATGCCTGAACTGGTAGTGACAATGTCACCATGGACCAACGCAATATACTAAAAATGTCTACATAAAACAAACAGGACGACAAACAACAGAATGCATTTGGCGCCACCATAGCAACGTTCTCAACGTTGTTCATATTTTTAGGGCCGTATGTGCTCGCGATGAAAAACCAAGTCTACTTTTTTAAGAGGTTTGAAACATGCTCTTTCAAATGAAAATGATTCAAAAGAGTATCCATATCTTTTGTAAGAGCGGGCAGAAAATAACCTATTTTTGTCGTTTTTACAAATGTCATCCTCAACGTTGTCCCTATTTTTAGGTCCTTATATGCCCGCGATGAAAAACCAGATATACTTTTTTAGAGGGTTTAAATCATTCTCTTTATAATGAAAATGATCCAAAAGAAATTCCACAGGGTCTTTTTTTGTAAAAGCGGGGAGAGCGGGGAGGCTGAGTGTAAAGGCAGATCAACTTCAGGCATACTGCCTGAAGTTGATCTGCCTTAAAACTCAGCAATACTGAGTGGTACCTTCAAAAACAAGTTTTTGGCAATTGAAATCATCGCATGTACGCATCACGTAAAATTACCATAGTTGTTTTTCTACTCTTTATATAATAATACTTTGGGTGATTTTTCTTTATGCATGTTTAATGACATTATTTCAACCTTGATAGATTAAAAAAGAAACTGAAATAACAGACAAGCTCGGCACTAAAGAGAAGTTTGGCGACGTTGAAAAGAATATTGCTTTTTTAGGCCCTTAAATAGGCGATACCAGCAGAAAAAGGCATAAACAGGTAAAATAGGCATTTTTAGGCAGTAACAAATCGCTTTAATTTCGCCATAAATGATCCTAAATGAAATTATAACTTCATAAAATTAGTTTCCTGAGTAAAAGAAAAAATAGGCATTTTAGGCAATGTCCTCAGCTTACTGATCACCAAGCACCTTTTCAGCGAAGGCAACTACAGCTGTTTCATCCCTAGATCAGTTCGAGGACAAGGGACGCCACCTCGACATCTCGAGCAATGAGAGTTCATCGGGAGAAAGAAAGAGGAGCAAACCTAATGAATGAAATAGAATTTCAAAGTCATTTCGCCATATTCTCCCTCCCTTCCTAAAACAATTCCCACCAAAACTCGCCCTCATGACCAAAACACATACATCCTTTCAGAACCGTCTCTCTCCTTCCCCAACCCCGTCCCGAAATGATATTTAAAGGCTGTGATTTTCCCAAACGCGCATCGTACTTTGGGGTGACGCTCATGCGTCGAAACGCGTAATATTATAAAAAATTCAGTGGACAGAATTAAACTTAATTTCTTTTGAGTATTATTTTAATTTAATAATGCTGTTCAGCCATATATTGCCACATTTCGTTAAATAAATTTCATTACTTCAGCTTGTAACGTAACTACGCCACCATAATAGGTATTTATTGTAATATATCTACTTTAAAGGGTTTTGCGGCGGGGAACGCGTTTTTAGTAATTATTGTAGCACATGAGCTTTAAGTTCATTCTTGGGAGACCCGCTTGGTAACTAGTCCACCAATTATAGCTGAAATAACAAGCATTGTTTTGGTAGCGAAGTGCCAACGTCACAACTTCTGGAGTATTCCATTTGAGGGTTATTTTTGGAGAACCTTCTAGAAGCTTCCAGAGGAGGGAAATCAAAACCTCGGGATTCACTTAACAACAATAAAACCAAAGGCAGACCAAATCCACGCAAGTCAGGATTATAAATTTCTGTATTAATGGTGATAAGAGTAAGAGAAGAAGTATCCTTTTGCTTGTCACTATGCAGAAAGTTTAAAGTATGGTTTTAAAAAGTAAAACCACAGTTAAGAAAGTTTTTATCTTGGGAGTGAACGAGGACACAGACACAAGACGAGGGATACACTTGGGCGCCTAATTGACAACATCGTCGGGAATTGAGACCATTCCATATCTGCAACGCGAGGCTAGTTTGGAGACAGGATTTCTTCCCGGGACGCATGTGTGTCAGAGGTCGACGTTATCTCAAATTGTATGTATGTAGATTTATGAGTGAATGGTAATATTTGTGTGTGAAGGGTAGTATTTATGAGAGAAGGGTAATCTTTGTGTGATAAGGGACATTACCAGTGGCCGGAAGGGCAAGAAAGTGGAATGTACCAGTGAAAATATAATAATAATAAGAGAGTTATTTAATATTGTAAAGGGTGATTTTAATGTAGGAAAAACTACGAGCCAAAATCAATCATTACCTGAGATTAAACGATATTAATTTCCTAGATAACTTAAGATTATTATATATTACCTTTGGTATAAGCGTTTACTTTACATTTTTGGCTTCCAGCGTGGGGTCAGTCTAATTTATCTTACATTTTTGGTGCCAAACGTGGGGCATCAAATCTAAATAATTAAAGTAAAATCAATTTATTTTACGAGCTGCATATTTGAAGAAAATGAGTATAGTAGCAGGGGTATTAGAGAGAGAATTGCACAAGCGAAGGACTGGCGAAGAGTTCAACACGGAGTGTAGCGTTGTATGGTGCAGAAACCTGGACCCTGAGGAAAGCGGACGAGAATGGACAAAAGGCTTTTGGGATTAGGGTGCGGAGGATAATGGAGAATGTTTGTTGGACTGAATGAAATACTAAAGAGAAAGTTGATGGTATAATGGGTAAGAAGAATAAACTTCTGGAGAAGATCAGGAGGAGACAGATTAGGTGGTTGGAACAGGTAATGAGGGTCGAAGGCAGTTATAGAGTGGAGGCTGCTGTGTAAGCGAGGAGATGAAATAAAAAGAAAAGGCTTTATGTTCGGGATTAAGAGACGTAGGACGTGTGCTGAGATGAAGAAAATAATTGTGTATTGAGATACCCATAAATAAGATTATATCTTCTGGGGTGGCTAATTTCACTGGTTTTTTTATGTGTTGTAGAGTATATTTTTTTGGCAGTGAACTAAATATCTTTATCTTTTATCTTTATACCGGCCTGGCCCGTAAAAATCCAGTAATTAACTCTCTTCCATTAAAACCAACCTAAATTGGTAGGCTATCCCGATAATTATAATAAACATAACTGCGACGGCGAAAGAGGTGCTTAATAGTGGGAAAGAACTGATAACGGAGACATTGTGCAGGGTGGACTCGCAGGACATTGTTACTCAAAATTAACTTTCAGCATTATACGAATTCCACAAGTAAAATCACGTTTTTCAAGTGGATACTGAATCACCATCACTTCAGATCAATCGTGGGGAAAAACACACGAAACATTATCGGCGCAGCATTACAGAAAATAGGATTTATCAAGCGAATAGCAGGAAGATCCTCATATTAAAGAGTAAAATAGAGAGATAATTCGACTAGGATGTGAGCCAGATTTGGCATAGATTACTTGAAATTTTCAGATAGTTTCAGTATGACAAGATATCAGTGACTCAGAGATCCCTTACCTACCGGCTACCTCTTACCTACAATTCCCTGAATACCCGATCTATTGACATTACATCATCTTTTCCAACTTTCACAACCGCTATTAACAGACTTCCTATCTAAATTCCCCTTCCTATCTTCTTCCCACCTAAATGTCACGACGGATGAGTTGTTTACGAGATGATGTTTCGATAACTTATTGGTTTTTCTTTTGTTGTTCTGTGTCAAGTCATTTAATGTTAATAATCCGATGTAAAGGTCACCTTGACTGTTTTTGGATTTGTTATTAAATAAATAATATTATAAAATTAAATAAAATAAATAAATTATAAAATATAACTTTATGGAAATTTATTTATCGAGGGGAGGTCAAAATATAAAAACAGTATTTTTCAAATAATTCATAGTAGCCATTGTCATGTAAATATAATGTACTATCAAATGACTTCAATATGTTAAATGTACTAATGTGTTTAAAAAAGATAATTTTGATGTTAATATGGAATTGGATGCTGATTTTGTATATTTAGATTCAAAAGTGACTGTTAACCTTCTGATACCCCCTTTGTAGCCCTGAAGATGGAATAATTACATCCCGAAACGTCGGAAAAGAATGCTGTTTTTTATTTTGACCTGGCCTAGATAAATAAATTTACATAAAAACTAAGGTCGATATGTTGATTAATGATATAATTTTAGTCCTGTGCTATATCTGTACAACTTATAGATGCGTCAAAATAAGAGAGATACACTACCGAATCGAAATGCAAAAAAAATTTTTCTTCAATGAAAATTAAGGAATTTGATTTTATCCTCCTATTTGATTATCTTCCGCTGCTCAAACGCATATCGGCGACGCCCTTTTTCCTCGAACCGAAGGACTTTCACGTGGAAGTCCAGGTGGTTGGACTCCTCCCATTACGAGAATCGCCAAATGGGATTTTGGGGTCCTCATTGGCGAGACACTTTTTGCACTCATAAACACGAGTCATACAATTTATGCGGGTCTCACCCAAGTATACTGCAACACGTGTGTGTTAATTTATTTCAATTTCAATCGATTATATTGCACAAGTTTGCCCAAAAGAGTTGTTCATGGGTTAAATATTTGCACGAATAACGAAATTCATTGTTAACTATGAATTTATTTACAACTTTGAATAGCATCTGCCATAATGAAGTTTTCCATGTTTTCTGGAAGGATGTTCTTGGATTTTTATAACAATCTCAGGAATGTTGAATGTTAACTACGGGTAAACATGCACCGATGTTCATTGCTTTGACCAATTCCCTTACTTCTTCGTAACTGAACTCATTTATTTCAACGAATAATACCCTATCTCTCACCTCTCTACGGAAGCCACATTTCCACAATTTCGTTTTCAGCGCGATTGTTATCAAAGCCTTAAATATCTGTACTCACGGCGACATTTCTGGCACAAGATACGGCGCGGGAAGTGGTAAGCGGTAACTTTCCCGGAGTGAAAAACCAAATCTCATACCATCTGCTGCCATGCGATAGAATCGCTTGCCATTCTCTTGCTCTAATAAGGATTAGAACACGTCCAATTTTATGCAATGTCCCCCGTCGTATTTGATGTTACGTCCAAATAAGTACACAGCGGTAAAATGTGCCTCGTCATCGGCTTCCGCCATTTCATCCTACATGGTCGTTTGCAGGATTGCAGGCCAATGTTGGCACAATAATTGCTTGCGTGTCACAGGGCTTTTGCCTCTATACTCTTAACTTAACGTTTTATCACCAACATAAAAAGCACACACTATTGAAATACTAATTTTTCTGTAGTCATTAATTCTCGGGATCATGCCTTGTTGAACTTTCTCGCAATAAGTACTACTCCTGTTATTTTCTCTGATTCTCTCATTGCTCCTATTGTTATGTTTAGTTACAGCTTTCCGAAGTCACGCTCATCTTCTTTCCATTCTGATTTCTGTTCCCTTACTACTGGAATTTTCTTCATTTTGCACCTATGAAAGCTTCCACGTTCCTATTATTTTGTCATCTTAGTGCACCTCGCAAATTATGACTCGAGTTTGAATCATTACCCGGGATGCCGTGGAAATTAAAAAAATACAAACTTTCCGACAAGCCATGACTTATATCTCGTTGTTAATTCATCCCGCCATATTTGACTTGCGCCTGCACATGTGATCATGTTTAAACCAAGAGCATGAAATTATATTATCTCTCCAGCAAAACTCAACTACCCTATTGCTGCGGTCATTTCTTGTCCCTTGCGCCCACATTCTCATGCTTCTTTTCCACCCCTCTACCGCATTCCAATCCGCCATCGCTATCCAAGGATTCCCCAATCATTTCTTCGAGCTGTTCTAACCCCTAACCACGTCATCAACGTAGTGGAAGTGTGATGCCCTAGAGCTGGACTGGCAATAGAAACGATAATTGCTGCTGATAGGGCCACCAATCATCGATTCGTATCCCTAATCGTATGGCATCCGAATCCTATTCCTAATCGTACGGGGTCGACCGGTAGGTCGAAGGGTAGGAGGTAGGGATGGGCAAAAAATACCGGTACCGATAAATAGTAACATATATAGTAATATATAGTAATCGGTAGTACCGACTACTATATATTTCTAATCCGGTAGTTCCGAACAGTATTTAAAATCGGTACAACCGACGGTACCGGTACTAAAAGTACCGGTATTTAGACATCGCTGCCATCTTGCGTCAACTAACGGAACTGACTACGAAAATTTACTAATTACACTAAATTTTCAAATACTCTCGTAATAGGCGTCTTTTTTCTTATTTACATAACCGTGAAGTTGAGATATGTTTGTTTTCATTATTGATATAATAGGTAAGTGTAAATTGTTGACGCATGCCGAACACCAGATAATCGATGATTTTCAACCGTATAAATACAAATATTTATTCTTGTAAGTTAAACTTTATTGCGACCGCAAGGATTGATCACTATAACAGAGGATTTTACCTGACCAAAACATTAAAACAATACCGATCGTTCTTCATGTGATTTAAAATCATTCCAACAAAAAGCGACGAGCGCAAACTTACAGCGTAAAATAAAAAGTATTTACTGAATAGCCGATGTATATTCCCGATGAATTATCATTAAAAATACCGATGGATGGAAATTCCTGTGTATCTTTTTGAACTGATATTCTAATTTGCCGAAATACCGGAAAATTAGGGTGAAACGTATGTTAATATTTTAACTAATTAAAATATTTAATGAATCGCATCAATACCGGTATACCGGTATTTTTACGTCAGTACTTCCGGGCGAGAAGTATTATTGCTTTTTAATACTCATAAAAAAATACGGGTACTTTCTTGATTAGCGCCCATCCCTAGTAGGAGAGAGACGAATGCTGTCCTCAGTGAGGCGGCTACTGAAAGATATCTAAGACCAGTGGGGTGACCTCTGAAGTGATGGCGGCACTATTGGGGAAGACAACGGTGAGCCACCCCAATGATCTTTTCTCTAGAAAAATAGACAGATCTATTATGGAGATGAATCCTAGCAACTAAGGACCTCGGTCCACAAGGGATTGACCGGCGGATGTGGGGCTGAGACCTTCGCGATCGTCGTCATACGAAATCCTTGCACGGAAGCAGATAAAAAGAGTGGAAGAAAAAAAAAAGACAAATGGAAGGAAAATAAAGGGTAAAAGGGGACCTCAATTGATATAACGGGGGATTTAGAACTATAATAAAGGTAGGAAATTGTAAAATAAGAAATGGAGAAGTGAGTACGAGATATTTAGGTGCGAGGTAGGATGTAGGGAAAGTGCTAACTACTGGAGCTACGTTCAAGGGCGACTAATAGAGGAGGGGATTAAGGGCTTCGTAGGATAATCTTTGGAATGAAGAGGAAACAAAATTGGAGGTTAGTATTTTAATGGGGAGTATCTGGATACTGCTGTCAGAGATTAAGGCGCACCCAAGGAATCCAATCCAGGCCAACTTCCTACAAAAGAGAATAAGGGGCAGATGTTGTTTAAGATCTGTTGATGGCAATATTCGGCGCAACACTCCAGGAATCGAATACTTAATCGTCAATGGAGAGCTTTAAAGAGGTTATGGGTGAAGGGAGCCTAAGTACAGATGCAGAGGGGGTATTATGCCTTGTAAGAAAGAGAGGAATGGTTGTAGTGAGAAATATGTCAAGTTCGGTAAGATAAATTACCCAACAATCGCAAATACTTTTGTTAAGTCTAAAATGCCGGGGAATGCCGGAAAAAATTCCACTCGGACTATCCCATGGTTAAGCGCCGAATTAAGAGTTGTAACATCAACTTACAGAGTTTTCCTCCGACAGCAGACTCAGAATAGGACTACAACCTCGTAGAAATGTAATTTTTCATTAAAGACAAGAGTTTTAAAGCTGGAGGGATGTGCTAAAGTGGAATGCAAAAGCAAAAAGGAAGGAATTTCAATATCTAATTTCAATTTCATAATTGAAACAAGAAAATGAGGAAAAGAAAAGACAATGGGAAAATGTGAAAAGAGGAATAACTACAATTGCAAAAGAGAAAGCGTGAACATTGGATTTGACAATAATAAGGACACCATGGATTACGGAAGGGATGATTAGGTACATGGTATATGGAAGAAAACTAAAGCACGTTAAGGAGAGTAAATTCTTTACGAAAATGCCGATTTCATTTTTTTATGGAAACAGGCGGAAACCAGAGATATAAAGAGGGTAAGGGGAGCATTGTGAAGGGAACAGATTCAGGAAGGGGAAGGGATTACAAAAAGCAGGAAAAAGCGAACTCTTACATAGATCAAGATAGCACTTCGATGCGTAATATGAGGAGATAATGAAGGAAAAATGGAAAGTTATGGCCACGGTAATGAAAGTAGAAAAATGGGAGTTGATAAGATTGGTAGAATTAGCAGACGAATCAGCCAGTTAGTCAGCCAAAGTACTGCAGTCAACAATAAACGCGTTTGAGGTACAGCTTACTTACGTCTTGGCATTAGGATATATCAATAATGGACGGAGAAAATAAGATTTGCACGGAGCATAAAGGCTATAAGAAACAAAAAAGATAAGTAATGATCAGAATGGAGTATCTTCAATAAGAATAGGTTTCGTGATCATCTTATGTATCCAATGAGTGGTATTCCCATTGACAGTCCTGCATAATAATAATATCCCTGACCACAGGTATAGGTCTCGCGAAACTTGACGGCATTTGCACAGAAGACCATTGTCAGCGGACGAGTCTATTGTCCTCAAAATCGCTCCTCGCGGGGGAGTAAAGCAGTATCCGCGTGAGACCACCAGGGTTCTCTCAGTCACATTCCTTTCTTGCCAACATCAAAAAGCTCAATTAGTTATTCGCATCCGTGGAAGCGTGAAATTTAACGTTGCTCAAAATAAATACGGGTATAACTTAACAAATGATAACCATGTTACTTCACAGGTAAAATGCAAATATGAAATAATAAAAGAATAGAATACTATATAATATATTATGACATGACACGAGTAATGACATCAGTACGGTCGTTTACAGTTATGTTAGACTATTTGCCGACGACGCTGTTTTGTACGAGAGATTTTGAAGTGCTTTAGTGCGGAAGTCATATTAACAAAGGATTTTGTAGCAATCCTGGTACGAAAATGGCAGTTGGAGGCAAACTTAAATAAATGCGTTTCAGTACATTTTTGTAGAAAGAAAATACACTAGAACGATCTTACAAAATAAGCAAATCAGAAATAGTCAACGTAGAGCCCGTTAAATATTTAGGGGTCACAATTAGTTAGGATCTATCTAGGATTAAACATATTCGGAAATATGTGATCAAGGTGACAGAGATCTAGGACCGCACCTATAATTAGCTTCTTGTATTTGGGATCCTTATGAAGCAGGTGTGATTTCAGAATTGGATCGCGAGCAGAGACGAGCAGTTAGGTTTGTAGACTTTTTACGAAAAGTCTAGCAGTGTTTTTGTTGTAATCAAATGCTGTAAATCTTTCCTATGAAACGTTATATTTCCTATGAAATAAGACATTATCACTCTGTAATGCATTTATTGAACCTGAACGTAGGCACTTGCGTGTAATACGAGAAGATTGGGTATTTGTTTTGTAACGTCGGACTACTTTTTATTAAATCTGCAATACCTTTTGAAGCAATTTCAGGTAAAGGTGAGCTTTCGTCCCGCACGGTCAACATTTTTTTTTGGAAAACCTAGGAAACTTACGATATTGAATGTGATACCTATGAGTAGAGGAAGGTTGCGCATTTGTAAAAATGTGGGAACCATACCCGTGTGACCAGTAGTTTTTGAGATATAGACGTTTGAAAATGACCAATTTTTAGACTTTTTCGTCCGTTTTCGACGCCATGTTTGGAGGTTTTCACGAACAACCGGTAGAGGGATAAGACTAATTTCACTTCTACTATATTCATTTACCCCACCCCCCCAACAAGCTTACGGGTCTATGGAGTGAAACAGGGGTGCTGGGGTGGGACGGTACGCGGGCCCGATTTGGGCATTTTCAAAAGTGAAAAACGCATTTTCGTGAAAAAACAGCGAAAGCTGCGAAATACAGCGAAAAACGCAGTTTTCGCGGGAATGGTAAAGTGGAAATGGGCATTTCTGGGAGTGGAGGAAATTTCAAAATGCTGATTTGTACTGCATTTCCGTCTTTTGTTAAACCGAAAAACGAATTTCCCTTCCATTCCTTTGCCCTGAACCCACCCCTCCAATACACTTGGGGGGCGTATTATTTTAAGAATAGAATCCCTCTCGCTCATTGGTGATTATTGGTGGGCATTGGTAGAAGGCTAAAATGTTATTCTGCGTATTATTTTATGAATAGAATCCCTCACGCTTATTGGTGATTTTCGGTGCGCATAGATAGAAGGCTAAAATGTTATTCTGCGTATTATTTTAAGAATAGAATCCCTCTCGTTCATTGGTGATTATTCGTGGGCATTAGTAGAAGGCTAAAATGTTATTCTGCGTATTATTTTAAGAATGGAATCCCTCACGCTTATTGGTAAAAATTCGTGGGCATTGGTAGAAGGCTAAATTGTTATTCTGCGTATTGTTTCTGGTATAAAATTCGTCAGATGACAAGGTTATTATAAGTGGGCTTTTGTTAGAGGCTAAGTAAATAGTATTGTTGACGCAGTTCTCTCGGGTAGTGTGGAAGGGGGAAATTAACTGTCAATAATTGGAAGTTGATTGTTGAAAAGTCAACCGATATTCATTCGCCAACGAGAGTTGAGAAGCTTGTTGGCGTTAATCATTTTCTTGCATGTGTGGTGTACGGTCGCCATGAGTTGTCAATCGTGTACGCACACACCAATGTCTGCGATCCAGACTTTCGTTTCGCCTGAGTCAGACTTGGAATTCCTCGAAAGGCACGGGTGTTTTTTCGCTGCGGGAACTCGCAATCCTCCATTTAAAGCGATACGTGAAATGTTATTAGTGCAGTGGAATGAATGCGAGTGAAAAGGAAGTGTAAATCCTTCATTTGAAGTGAAATGTGCAATGTTTACTGCGGTGGAATGAATGGAATTGCATTGTAGTAAATGGCTGTTGCGGTGCGAGTTTGAGTGGAAGGCGGGAAGAAATAGTGTAGGAGAAGTGTGCATATGCTAGAGAACCAACTGCTCGATCGCTGCGCCACGTACAGTGGATAAGAGGAAACGGCATTTTTTCACAAGATGGCGGAGAGGAAAAAACGCACTTCTCAGGTTTGAAAGTTTCCCATTCCTAAAGTAGTTGATGCATTGTTGTGTTGAAAGTATTTTACAAATGCGCAAGGTTTGCTTTATAAGTGATGTGAATTTGGTTCCGATATCTCTATTGTAAGTGGGTGAAATTCGCGAAAACGCTGGCGGGACGAAAGCTCACCTTTACCCAATTTCATTATAATGTAAAGCAACTTTCATACAGAAGTCCAAAGCACATCCCCAGTATTGCTCAGCAATCTCCCTCTTCTTTTCTATCAATAAACCCCTCGACAACAACCAGCCAAAATACATAGCAACAATCAACAAAACAACTACTCTTTCAAAGTAATGTAAATAATAAGAGTTCCTTTACTTTTACTTCCAACACCACTTCATTTAGATTCGTAGCCTCTTTTCATTTTATGAGTTCTTTTTGCATTCTATACTACTACGGATCGAACGCCATCTAACGTGAGGATGTGAAGATTATAGTTGAGGAAAAATTTAGAGCAAAAGACAGAGAAGAGTAGAAAGCTGTGTGCTCAAAAGTGAAACATACGGAGTAGGAATATATTTTATTATAAGTGTACATGGAAAATTTAGTAGAAATAATTGAGATCAACTTGGAAAGTGATTCGGAAAGTGAGGAGCGGGACAGTGATGATTGATGCTCGTAAGCTTGTGTTTGTATATTCTATGTTTGGAATAAAAAGTTATTTTTTTAAATTTCCGCTGCTGTCACCCCTGTACAGATTACCATTTCCAGCTAACAATGTCATAAGGGTTATTCAATGTCTTATAAGTATCTAAGAGTGTGCGTTCCTTTATGTGCTCTAAAAGTTGAGTTGAGGGACGAATTGTCCTGTCTGTTCCTTATAATCAGTGGCTGATTTCGTTTCGGGGGACGGGGGGGAATGGATTTGTAAATCAGTAGCGAAATTGTGTATTTAGGCATTAAAGAGTGCAATTTCGACTGAAGTGTAATAGCCGTTTTTAAAAGATTTTTGTGTGCTAATTTCTGAAAGAATACAATATCCACGGTATTTTGTATTTGAAAATTAAAAGCATAATAATTGAAAAGGTATTCAGAATAAAGAATAAATCAAATCAACATTCTTTGTTGTAATAAAGCAAATATAACTTGTTCCTTTATAGCCCTTAATTTAAATAAATTCAAAATTTCTGATCCATGGGGTCCGAACCAAATGGGCCCCTCCCCTGACTACGCCACAGTTTTAATGCTTTCTTTCTTACTAATAAAATTATTTCAGACTTTACTATACCCAATTCTGAAAAAATACAGCCTTTCAATGTTATACGGACGCGTTGCGAAATCTATCAGCATATGTACATACTTTGCTGCGGCTTAGTTTGGATCGCGAATCATTGCCGTGTAACGTACCGTTAACAATTTCTCGCCCTATAAAGTTTAGTGCAGTCATGTTGGCAGCATGTGCTTTCCCCTCCCCTCCGCTCCTTTGTCGACCCCTTCCACGCGCTCCTTCCCCTCCCCATTGCCAAGCTTCGCGCATCTGACTGCCGTCAAGTTTCGCTACACCTATAGTTGTCTCTGACGGATCCAACATCAAACCCTCGCATTCCCAGCATTGAGGTATTGTCTTAAGGTGTTTGAGCGAGATAGTTCCCTAGTCATTATGGAGACCATATTCGATTTTTTTGTTTATTTCAGCGCCTGTAAGAAGTATGAAATAAATATTGTAATATTAATGGTGCAAAAATATAGAAATATATATTACCAAAATTCTCAGTAATTAAATAAATATAACCACATAAGTCACTAACTTGACTCATTTTTTCACGCCGTGCGGAGAAAACGTCTTCACAACTGAAGGTTCTTTGGCGATTCTGTAAAACTTACTTCGGTGAGTAATAGATTAATTTTTAAAAATATTTAAGAAAACATAAAAAATATACACTTACATTTTGACGATATCTTGGTGTTATAAATTCCTAATTTTTTCAATATTCTCCCTCTGGAGCGCACAGCCATAATCTATCCCATGTAAAACAGCTTGTATTTTCAGGAAAGTTGCTCGAAAAGTAGTTCGGCAAAGGGTTTACATTTTGATATAATTGGAAAGATGAGAGTTTTTTCTTGTAAATTAGGTCAAATTCATCAAATTCTAGGTGAAGTGATTTTTCGCTCAAACTACCTTAACTCTCTTCGTACCTTTTGCATCCTTAAAAACAGGCCAAATCTTTTATAACTCTCCTCCCTCTCCTATTCTAGCCCAACATTCTCTTCCCGACATTGCCAACATTCTTCCTTCTATCACCCTCTTCCGCATTCCGTTACCCTTCAACACATCATCCAGTCACATTGGCTGCCTCCTTTTATCTCCAACCAGCTTCCTTTCCTCTCCTTCCACATCCACGACTCATCTCATTTGTCTTCCTCTACAACCAGCTCACTCTTTCCATTCTTGTCCGCACCCAATTCTCGAAGGATTCCAATCTGCGATAATCGTCCTTCCGAAGCAACCATATCTGAACCACACAACGCTACAATCCATATTAGGATTTAAATCAACCTTTTCACAATTTCTTTTCTCAAATTTGTCTTCGGCGATTCCCTCCTTTATGTAAAAACTTCCTTAGCTGACGCAATGTTCTTACTTTAGTGCTAAGAAAATTACGCGAAGTACCGTTATAGCAAAGAAAGATTTGACGAAAATGGTGCAATTGAATAGGATAAATTTGGGAGAAGACAAATCGGCTATAGCTCCAATATGGAATGTGAATGGCGTTGTATTGTTCAGAAACATGGTCGCTTCGGAGGGAAGATGAACGTAGACGGGAGGCGTTTGAAATTTCGGTTCGAAGGATTGAAAGGCTTAGCAGGGGAATGCGAGGAGGACAAAAGCGGTAATTTTAGATAAGGTAGTGTAGGAAAGTGGGGCAATTGGGGAGATTCGAAGAAGGCAGCACAAGCAGGTAGATGCCGTAGTGGGTGGTAGGTGTGTTTTGGGAGGGCGGTGGAGGAAAGGCAACGCTGGGAAACCAAGGGGGTAGGTTTGGACAAGGACTGGCGTTTTATACGGCATAAAGGAAGGCAGAAGATACAAAGAGCGTTAAAGGGATTAAATACTCGAAAAATAGATAATTTTAAGAATGAAACGCTGAGAAAACTCCCCGCTGACAAGGCAGGAATGTAGTACATCTATTTGCTATTTTTAATAACAGACGCTCTTTGGAGTGCCATCATACAGATCTTAGCCTTCTCCCAGTGGCGTTTCAACGGCCTTACCAGAGTGGTTCTCATCGCCCTTGGGCAGCGGTTCCCAGCCTTTCTTTGTCTCGCATAACTATTGGCAGCCCATTCCCCTCGACTATACCCAATACCGCTAGGTTTTGAGCAAGATGCAGACGTGTTAACATGCCCAACAGGCTTCCGCTATCACGGGACCTTTTTTTTCGCGTACACCTAATCCACCAAGCACTTACTCGAGGTAGGGAACCGCTGCTCTAACGCCATCAGAACGCGCAATCTTTTCCAATAAGCTAAGGTACATGTTTATGAGGTACGGGACGACGAGTGACAACAGGATTACCTGCGTAAGGAGATTCTTTAGAGGTATGTAGACATTGATTTAAGACGGTAGTTGAGTACAGCCCTCGGATGATCCCGGTTTTATTAGCACGGGGAAGAAACACATTGAAAAAAACACGATCCTTGCGACGAGGAGAGAAATAACGATTCGTGAGGAGGCCCGATCATACGGATAGCAAGCAGCAGCGAATCACCCACCTCACTATCCTTCCGGTTATAGAGACAGAAATGCGATATAAAGCAGCGCGACACCATACAAATCGGATACCGAGAGGTTAAGACGTAGGTGAGAGGAAAGAGGGTGGATGAGCGTAGGCCAGGAGGAAGCATTGAATGCGCGGGTTAGGAAGAAAAGGGAGAAGGTAATGCCCCGTTTGCAATACTATCTGTCTACTCTGTTAACTCGAATGCTAGTAAGATTTCCGTCGTGTGAACTCAATTTAGCGCCAATACTACTACATCTGTCTACCACGCCAGAGTTACTAGGGTTGGTGTTGATTACCAGCATTTGAAATTCGTGTGAACGGTAGTAAGTTAAAATCGAGGATGAAATATGAGTTGAGAAAATGGAGGGTAAGCTGAAAGACGGCAGCATTACATTGAAATGGAAATTGAACTTATCCTGGACAAATACGCCAACAAGTCCATTCAAAGGAGGACGATTTGATTAAACTAATATTCTAGACAGATATTAAATGTGAATACTGCTCAGAACTGCTGCAGGCGCGAATGTTGATTCATTTATTATTTTAGTGATCCCTTACCATTTACCAGAGGTGACCAGCATTACTACTACGGTAATCTAGAAATCGTGTGAACGCAAGTAAGTTAGAGCCACCATGTTAACTATCATTCAACCCTAGTAATGTAAACGGGGCATAAGTTGGGCAGAGGGGATGACTATCAAATAGTTCTCGTATATGTCGGAGGAGGAGCTGCTCGGGACTAACGTCACATCCACCAAGTGCGTTCACCGCGTCGCGGATTGTGAGTTGACCCCGACTATCTATATTCTTATTCTTATTAGTCATGTCTTTACCTGTATCAAATTTCTTGCGAATACAGCGCTAAGTTTCTAAGCTATTAACGTAAGAAGTGGCGCTACCGTTTTTGATGAACAATAAAAAAGGGGGAGAGGACCGAGGTGAATTGTGTGTATTAAAGATGTGTCTTAAGATACAGCCACGCTGTTTTCATTATAATCTTTAATGGGGCGTGGAAAGAAGAAATGTTTATGCCTATATTTTTGGCAGTGCATCTCTCTTTTTTCATCCGTCTTATCAGTGCTACAAATACAGTCAAAATAATATTCTCCGTGAGGTACTGAAAGGCGCCTGATCTGAAATTTTCAAATGATCTAACCCCAGCGTGTAGTCTCCGAGTCTCTAGCGGCTCCCAACCTAATCCTTCCATCAGTTGTGTGACACTTTCTGTCTACTCGTAGCAGTTTTTGACGAAGCGTGCGGATTTCCTTAGTATTTTATTAACTTCGTGGAATAAATATTTCCGTGCAGAGTCCCAAATTCCCGCAGCGTATTGGAGATGCAGCCTAACCAGAGCAAAGTAGCATCTCTCTTTCACCTTTTCTTCAGGGAACCTCCATACCATTCGCTTGATCAGTCCTAGTTTCTTTGATACAGCGCCGCAAATGTTATCTGTGTGTTGGGTCTTTCGCGTCACACGCTAGGTCTGGATTGGGTCACACGCTAGGTCTGAAGTTACAGTGATTCTCAGGTATACGACAGTATTTACCTCCTTTATATTTACCCCTACCACTTCATAGAGATGTTGTTGTTGTGATTTCTTTAGTAATAAGTGTACTGCAGTGCATTAACTAAGGTCAAGTTCGATACCCCGCTTCAGACACCACGAGTTAACGTTGTTAAAGTCCGATTAGAGAGCTTCTGAGTCAGTGTTAGTTGAAATATCACGGTAGATGACAGCATCGGATGCAAACAATATCATTTTGCTACCTACTCTATAGAGTAATGTCATTTATATAAATTATGAATAACAAGGGTCCGATCACGCTTCCCTGCAGGACGCCGGATGTTACTCCAACCATTGTAACGATACCGTTGGTACCCCGTCGGTTACACGCTAAAGGGTTGGCAGTACACTCGGCGAAACAATGGGGACCAACAATACGTGAGGAACTCGTGGTAGCTAGGGAGTGTTGCTTGGAGTGAGTGTTGGAAGATAGGGGAGTTGTTGTGGACTTACGTGGGAGAGAGAAGGCGTTTTTTCGGGAACGGCAAAAGGGTTAAGAGGAAGGGAGAGTTTAAAAGTTGTACGTGAAAAAGGACAGTGGGGACGCCCAACGTGAGAAGACGACCCAACCGACGGCAGGGAGAGAGCGAAGATCGCCGGGTAAGACAACCCAGTGCCGCCATTCACCACTTGGCATCGGCCCCAGTATTGCACGACCGGGGAAAATCGCGGACTACAAAACAACGCAAGTAAATTTAAGCAGGACCAACGTTCATAAAAAAAAGAGAAAGGTAGGTTACACCATATTGGAACTAACGCCGTCGATTACTAATTTTTGTTTGTGATCGGTTATAAAATCACGTATCCAATTTACTCTTTTTTCCTTTACCCTACATAATTGTAATTTGAATATTAGTTTTTTGTGAGGAACTTTGTCAAAATGCTCTCTTTAAATCCATTTTCGCTTCACCTGATTTTAAAATATCGTGGAGGAAGAGTCGAAGCTGGGTTTCGCAATATCTACTCTTCTGAAATCCGTGCTGACAGTTGCCGAAGAAGATTCTATTATCCACGAAGGTCATGACAATATTAACAATTATGTGCCTGAGAATCAGCACAAGGTAAATGTGCGATGATAATGACATAGGCCTGTAGCTGCCTGGGTCTTTCTTGTTTCCTTTTTTTAATACTGGAGTGACATTGACTATTTTCCACTATTGTGGTACTTTACCCTCGAATAATGTCAAATATTATTCCGAGAAACTGTGCGATATGTGGGGCCAACTCCTTGAGCACGCGAGCGGGTATCTCTTCAGGACCTGGGGAATTATTTCATTTACTCGAGCGTAATTGTTTCATTATCCCATCGCACTATAATTATGCCATTCGTTGGTTCTCAAATGACAGAGATGTCTGCGTCATACATGGTGTCGTTCTTTGTGCATACAGTTTCAAAGGAGTAATATAAAGTGTTGGCTATTCCGTTACTCTTAGTGACTACTTTGCCACTTTTGGCCACCTAAGACTCTACAGTTGAAAGTTTACCCTAAAGTTCTCCTGCGTAAGACCAAAATATTTAGGGTTCTCATATAATAATTCTATTATCTTGAAATTTTGCAGAGCGGTACGCATTATTTTCTTTATTTTTGAGCGTTGAGTAATGTAGTTTTTTCTAGCCATGAGTACTGTAGTTTTGCCACCATACTTGATGGTGTTTTAGTATATAGTCTGAATTTCTTTGCCTCTTGAGTTTCCGTATTACTTCGTTACTACCAGGAAAATTCTTTTCTCTCATGTTTCAGTTTTATTTTAATATAATTATCGAATCATTTGTGAAGAATTTCCAAGAAATATCTCTATGCCACTTCGGTGTTTTCGTCATTTGTACTAGCCACGAATTCCCAGAATAAGACTTTAATTACCTCTCCAGTGCTAATAAATCACATTTTGAATGAGTAAAATTTTCGTTTTTGGTTTAACTATGGACCCTTCTGTGTTTTTAAAATGCCAAAAGTCCCCTTACGACCACTAATGCCTTCGAGGATATCGACGTAATGGATCATCGCAGCGTGACTGACAGCTAAGAGGTATAATAGTTGCTTCTTCGGTTACCAAACTACAAGACATGTCACTTAAATACAAGTATAACACTTTCATCTACACTACAAGTTCATCAGCGCACTTCAGTGCACGCGAACGACAGTGAATGGAGCGATGTGCTCAGACGAATTATTCGGTAATCTGCCGGTAGGTGGCATTCTGTGGAAACATTGAAGTCACGGCAAAATTTTTGTGAATATTTTACAAATTATGCCAACACAGGTAAACTTTCTACCATAAATTAATTAAAAACGGTTCTCGTGGGTTATCTGTCACCACTTTTTAAAATAAATTTCTTTTAATTTTTCATCAATACCCATGCGTACAAAAAACTATCTAATTCTTTAACTCTTTTTATTTCTCCTAAACTGATATTTAAAATATTATTCAGGGGGTTTAAAGGTGGCAATAGCCTGCAAGATAGTGTTGAGTGGGTCGACTCCAGGGGGCAGTTGCTTTCTCCACATGAACTCTTTGACAGGCAGGTCTCAAGGTGGTGTTGTGCCGTTCCTCGGTGACGCTTATTTCTCCACTTGCCTAATCCCCACACACGTTATTTATTCTGTGAGTGAACACCAGAGTTCTCATCAACGAAATTGTATCGATGAGTAACCTTGAAACGCTGAAAGCCAGTATCTTTGAGCTCCGTGGTTTTATAGCCTCGCCAGCTGTCGGAGTAGATAATAAAACCATCCGCGATCCTTTCCACAATGACCGCCAAGAGATTCGAGGCATATCGGTTGGAAACTAGAACAATAAATCACTCGTTAGTTTCACGGCAAATTCCTCCGAAGACTCACTGTTGTGGTAAAATGCGCTCTTAATCCTTCAGGCGCCTTGTGAACAGACTCCCACTGATTCCAACTACCATCCTTTCACCGCCTATATTGGAGTGCTGTCGGTTTATTGGGCTGTAGACGCAAAACTCTCTTGTGAAATTGTTCCAGTCAACCACGCAATTATTTCAAATTCCTATTTTGCGTTCGCACCATTTTAGAGAGCATGTTTTCCTGAACCATGCGTATAAGAATCGAAGAACATTAACGTAATCAAGGCGTGAGTTTGAGAGTCAGTTAGTTACCTGACGGAGACCAATTAGCTGCTTACAGTTTCTATCGTTGTATTTCCAAAAGATACTGGAACCGAAAAGGAGCTTCACACGACGACCAACTTTGCAGAACTTATCAGTTGGAAGGATTCCTTTTTCTTGAAATAGGTGGACTGCTTCCTCTTCAGTTCTTGGGAGATCCAAAAGATTCATGACTAGGCTTTTGATTCCTATTTGGCTTGTTATTTAGTTTCTATCTGGTTGCGATTCGGCCATTATTTAGCAATTGTTAGCTTTTTCCGTGGTTTCAAAAAAAATAAAAAAATAAATTAAAATTGTAAGTGATGCTATGAACATACATATGAAATTATACTAAATTTGGCAATGGAAGAGCCGCAGACATTATTTAATACAATCCATTGGTCTGTTGCGATTTATTTAACGCTTAGGAACCCTGGTATTGCAAATTTCGTGTGGTGACAGATAACCCACAAGTACCAAAATAAAAACTAAAAATAATTTACGTTTGAGGCCTCGACCAATAACCAACGTATAAACAACAATTACAGATGCCTTTATAGAAGTTCTTTTACTCAAACACATTGCAGCGCACATGAACAATGCTTCCGATCCGTTTTGAAGCACGCTGTCTACAGCGCAGCGCGTAACGAAGAGTTAGAGAGAATAGGAGCATAATGAAAAATCTGGGAAGAAAAGGAGAAAATGTTATTGGGCACATTTTGCGTCATAACAGCCAATTGAAAAATATTTAATGAAAGGATAAATGAAAGGGAATAATTACCGAGTAAAGTTAAGAATGGAATACACCAGGCAAATGCTGAAGGACGTCAAAGTGAAGAATTAAGAAGAAATGAGGTGGTTGGCTTGTAGGAGTGTGGAGTGGAGAGATGTAGAAAACCAATCTTTTGGTTGCTGATGGAAAGCTTCGTGATAGGGGGGAAGGGGTTGGAGCTAGTTGGTTGGCGATTTGCCTCCCACCCCTCCCTTCGTCGGAAAGGGAGAGAGAGACATGTCCCGCGGTCCAGCGTGGCCCAGTCAGCCGGCGATGGCGCATTCCACCTCCCCCACCCCTCTCCGGGACTTCCGAGGGGGTAACATTTACCTCTTAGTATGTTCTCCAGCTACTTCAGGGGGATCCTCTAATTCCCTATCACTTTCCCTCCCACTATGTGATGCCTATTTCAACCAGAGGAAATACATTGACCGTCCACCGCAATATGCGACTCTCTAGCAAAGGATAATAAAACTTGAAGAGAATAGAACATGTATGATCTGGTGGTTTCCCGGCGTAGTTGATGAATTAATTCTTCTCGGGTTTCCAACCGGGTTAGACTCTCCATTATGGCCGACTTTTCGATGCCCGACTCGTGCATCGTCATCAGGGCTGTTGAGTGATCGTGCATCGAAAAGTCGACCATATTGGAGAGTCTAACCCGGTTGTAAACCCGAGAAGAATTCATTCAGAATATAACATGTTAAGAATTCTGTCAAACAAATGGTAGGTCCACGGGCAGTCCTGCTTGTGATTCGCTAGACCAGGTGGCGTTCAGCCGTTCATTTCCCCAATCAAACTACCTATTTTCCAATATTTAATTCCTATGAAGGTGGTTTGAGCGAGATTTTTCCCGTCATAAACCATATGATATTTTAATTTTATTTTTTTAGTTTCAGTGGCTGTAAGAAACATGAAATAAATTTTGTAATATTAATGGCGCAAAAATATTGTTACATGACCGAAACTCTCACAATCAGTAATTAAGTCAATACGCATGCATAACTCTTTAACTTGACTCATTTATTTCACGCCGTACGCTGAAAACGCGGTAATTGATTTATTTTAAAATTAATACAAACTAAACACTTTTAAATGTGTGACGAGATCTATGCGTGAGAAATATCTCACAAATCTCTCAAATAAAGTCTCTCAGGAGTGCATACCCGCACCATTTCCCATGGAATATAGTTGTTATTTTTTGGCGAAAATCTCGAAAAGTAGTGCGGCAAGTGGCTGCTATTTTAGTATCTTTGGAAAGGCGGGATGTTTTTCTTTATGATGAGGCGATCTTTTGAACTTTATGTGAAATGAAATTCACTCAAACTACCTTAAAAAATTCACATCTTTTGCCTCCCTTCAAGACATCCCAATATTCCTATTCTTCTCCTCCCCTTGCTGCAACATCCACCCCTCTGTAACCCTTCTCCGCATGCCTTTCACTTGTGAATACGTCCTCCATCCACCTTTGCTGCCACATACTTCCAATCACTCCCATCCATTGGTGGCACCAATGGAGGAGGGGCAGTAGGGGCAATTGCCCCCCTCCCCGAAAACCCAGCGTATTTCTTTGTCAAAGTCCTTAAAATGAAGTCCTAAATTATTTTGTTGCTTTTTTGTTATCGAAGGTTTGGTGATTTTTACTTTAAAATCCAGTTAAATTTTATATTAACTAAAACTGTTTTTAAATCCACAAGCTAAATGCGAATGTGAATCAAAATAATTTTGGAAATAGTGGAAATTTTGTGGTAATCTAAAAGGGAAATATGCATTTAGTAAAAATTTGCTCTTCTCAAATTGGCAAACTTATTCTTCCAAACCACTTATAACGCGCCATTTTGCACATAGTTTGTAACGAATTTCCGGAAATTGAATACACCACTTTTACATACCCCAAGACCCGTCGTTTTCTGTCATGTAATTGAAACTATTTCAAATGAATCACACGATTTGAAAGAAAATATGTGAAAAATAAAGCTATTTTCAATCAGGAGAATGTGTTTGATTGTAATCCACGTGGTCATTACAGAACTCCCCCGACTGCATTTTGAGGCCGTCATGATAATTTCGTAGGTGTTACTAGCTTTCTGCAACAACTGGAATGGTAATCGGTTAAAATTTAGACAGTCTTTTATGTAAGTTCCAAACCAATTTGTTTACTGACGACGTCGATGACGTTTCACGTAACCCGACATACTACAGTAGATTAGATCATGGGAATAAAATTGGGGAAATGGACTGCAGAGCGGATAGATTTAAAATGCCATTTTTCCTGCGAACAATAAGAGACCATAACAACAGCCAATGAGACTTTTAACTAGGTTTGTCGATAGGTAGTGTAGCTAAATATTTGATTTTATCCTTAATGCCTATTTTTTAATCTGCTACGTAATATTAACAGAACATCTTGCATATTTCCGGGATAACTCTTGTATTTCTGTGCATTTATGTAGTCGCTAAATACATTAATATAATTAATTTCTCTAACATTGGTAGCACACCTACAGTGTAGTCAATGTTAGTGAAATTTCACCTCCTGACGAGTAATTAACGTTTCATTAACTTTATTAGTGTATGGTGTAGTGCATATTCGTGAATAATCACTCCGTCATACGCCCTTGTGGTGACTTTGAGGGTAATATGTAATGTACTTAGATGGAGCGTAGGAAAAGTGTTTATTAAATTTCGCATTGATAATGTGACTCATGTTGAAAAAAAGTTTGTACAAGTACAAACAATTAGAAGCAATGCGTCGAGTTAACGCGGCAATTAGCGTCTGACCGCTCTGGTTGAATTGTATGTATGTACATCTACATCAACAAAATAACCTGCAAGCCACCTCAGGGGTATGTGACAGGGGGTGAGTAGTCACATATATGCATTACCCTATTAAAGTTAGTGTAACTACGACTAATGATGCATAAGCATAAAATCGCTAATTCTTGTCAGGATACGAAGCCTCACAAGCATACACAATACTATAGGTATGCTACAAGTGTTAGAAGGACCGTTAGTATTTTGCAACTACATACATGGACAGAGACAAGAATTATGCTGAAAGCATTCACGGCGTGCTGTGAGAAATAGGTAGCAGATAAGCATACAAGTATTAGGGAGTAAATCAACTAACTAGCTACACTACCTATTGACAAACATAGTAAAAAGTCTCATTGGCAGCTGTTATGATCTCTTATCGTTCGCGAGAAAAATGACATTTTAAATCTGTCCGTTTTGCAGCCTAGTTCCCTAATTTTATTCTCATGATTTTAATGGCTTCAGGCATCACTTTATGGAACAGCTTCATGATTGAAAAGGAAAACTTCATGAGTTCCACATAAATAGATTTTATTATCACCTAGGTTTTGTCACTGAACGACATCATCTGGTAGGTACAGAATATTTGAGGCACAATATATACTCGCGTGCGAGCTAATATTTGGCACCTCTACCTCCTCTTCCAAATCTTTCCACCCATATACCCCAAGTGTACCTATATATTGTGTGCCAAATATTCTGTACCTACCTGATGATTTCGTTCAGCAACGAAACCTAGGTCGTAATAAAAACCTATCTACTGTGGAACTCACAAAGTTTTTATTTTCATGATATGATCCACCGTAGTAAGTACGTATGTACAATCGGAGTTATGGAAGTGTCACACGTACCCTTGGCTCTGGGGGCACCCCAATCCTCAGACGGCGCTCCCAAGTATGTACGTGCCCTCGGACACCGCCCCCCGCCCCCTTATATTGGCCATTCCGGCAGAGTGCTCGCACGCGACACGAGCGTGCCGACAGACACACGAGTCGAAGGGAAAGGAGGAGAGCTCTCTCACGTCTCTCGCATCGACATGGTCGCGATGCAACGCACGACATTCGTCGCTTGTCCATTCATCCTCTCTCCCTCTCTTCATCCGCTTTTTATTCGACCACCACCAGCAGCAGCCCTCTTTCCTCCCCTCGAACTCCTCTCTCACCTCCCCCTCCCACCTCTTCCCCTCCCTCCCCGTTGGTAGGGGAGGGTGGGGAAGAGAGCGTGCCTCCCCGTTATACACGGGAGGAGGGAGGAAGAGGAGGGAGAAGTGGGAAGGGAGGGAGGAGGGAGAGGAGAAAGATTCCAATCGCATTCCAGCCACGCGGGTCGCCCAGGACAACCGCTTGCGTGCGTGCTACGGTGCGTGCGTGCTCGATTGATCACTTCAGGGGGGGGAGAGGAGGGGAGGGAGGGAAAGTAGGAGGGAGGGGGGAAGAAGGGGGCGCGGGCAAGAAGGAGGAAGGACAACGGTCCACTCTCACGTAATGTATACATACACCGAGTATGTTGTGCATGCTTTGGGGAGTGGTTGTGCGGTGCGAGTCGCGGTGGTGGACCGAAGGATGGACGTCGGCAATGGAGCGAGCGCGTGCCGTGCTCGCGCGTGTCCCACACCCGCGCGGCTGGCATGCACGCGTGTACAGCAGCGCGTGATCATAATATACTCACTCGGTTGGGCGATGAAGACGCGGGCGGCGGCGAAGGAGGAGACACACTTCAGCTCCTCCCCTGTCTCCTCGTCTCGGAATAGACACAAAGTGTCGCTCCAAAATGCTGCTGCCGCCGCGTCACTCACTCCGTGGCACCATCGTGTCCCCCGCACCACCGAAAGATTCCGGGCACGCACCACGACAACGGCGACGATAAGCACAACAATATTAAGACGAAGGTGATCCGACCTCTCCGGCGACTACTTTCCACTCAACTCACTATCTCTCGTCGTGCTCACAAACACACACATATCACGCGCGCCTTCCCGTGTCGCACACGAACACTGCTGCGAGCACCACAGCTCCGCTCTCGCGGTGGTGGCAGCCAGGCTGGCAGAGCGGCAGCAGCACCACGGGGCCCGTGGAGTCGACCGAGGGCACCGTGCTCCGAACCCAGGAAGGATAAGAGGCGAGACCGTGCGCCTGCCGCTCAAGAGAGGGGGCCCTCTCCCTCTCTCTCTCTGTCCCTCTCTCTCTCTCTCCTCCCTCTCGGCCGTTGGAATCTCTTCTCTCCCTCGACGGCGAGGAAGCGGCGAGCGAGCGAGCAGGCAGGGCACCTCCTCCTCTCCGCTCGACCCCCAGGGAGTGGGCAGGGGGGGTGGAGGGCGGGAGGGAGGATACAAAGAGAGAGGGAGGGGGTCGTGGCGTTGGAATCTCTGCCCTCCCCTCTCTGCTGGGCCCGGGCGGCCGCCGTGCCACGGTGGGCGGGGAGGAAGAGGAGGAAGGGTGGTGGAGCGGGGCAAACAACACACCGCCGTGGACAACCCTCCGCACCCCGGGAAGATAGGGGGGGAGGGCCGGAGAGGGCGATGGCAGTCATTGAGACAGATAGAGAAGGCGCTGCGCGCGCTCCGGTAACGTGGCTCGACTGCCATATTGGTATTCCCACAACAGCCTCACGGTAAATCGGGATAACTCTTTTCAATTTTGTTGTTGATATAAGTGTCCCTCGGCATCAATAGTTGTGCATAAATTAGACAGGTGTTTATGGCTTGACGTAGGAAAGTAGAATACAACCTGGCATACTCTCTTTGAATGTATTGTTTGCCCCAAGGAATAGAAATGGACCGGAAAACAAAGTCGTAAACAAGTTGCCTTTTGCCCTTTATAAAATAAGGTTTATATTTCTATCGCTGTGATTGCTGCGCCCAAAAGCGGAGAAACACACCTATGAAACACAAATACCTTGAAATTAATATTTTTAAATATTAAACAGCGATGTTACCCGCAGAGTAAGGCACTATTTGATTACGAACAAGTTATCGTATTGATTTCACTAGAAAAGAAAGCAAAATCTCACGTTGCATTCACTAAGGCGTCAACATTTGCCAAAATTATAAATCAAATAGAACGGGGATACCCAATATGGCGGATGATGTTTGGACGTCATCCCCACCTCTTCTACCTCTATGGGGGCAAGGCGCGCGGGCAGCGACTCCCTGGGATTGCCGCTCGAACTACGTGCTCTGCAGAGAGCGAGTGCCCCTCTCCCAATCTCCCTCCCTTGACGGCGGCCTTGCCCACCCCTTCCCCCCCTCCTGGCCCTCTCTTCCCGCCCCCTTCTTCTTATACATCCATCTGCTTCCTTCTCATTACATATTACACTCGGCCCCCGTTCCCTAAATCACTGCCCTGCCCCCCCAACCACACCCCTCCGCTCGCATTGCAGGGCGCTCTTGCCGTGATTCACGCACGCGCGCCTGCGTTCCCGGAGCCCTCTTCCCCCCCTGGTCGCGGGGGGAGCCCTTGGGGATGTCGGGGCGGCCTTCGGAAGACAAAAGTCCCCGGTGGCCGCGCACGTCCTTTCTCTCTTCTGGCGCGACCGCCCGAGAGTTCACATGCGGGAGGCTTCTCAATCAGGGAGCCCACGTTACACGTCGGTAAACGACAGTGGGCAGGGGATATAAGGGGGCCTATACACATGTCCCTCTCTCACCTTTAGACCTCCCCCTGACCTAGGGTTCCCATAATGTATTTTAAAAAACTGGACATTTGCATAAAACAGGGATATTTCGTTACAAAGCGGGACACATTATAAATGATAAAAATATAATGAAATTCATCATGCCTGTATAATGAATCACAATCGTACTTACAACGATTAGAAGAACAGAATTTCAAAAGATGACTGATTAAATTTCATGATTACACGGTACATTAGAATAGTAATCACAATTATGAACCTGATCTAGAAGGTTCTTTTTCTTAGATATTTGGGCATGTAAGTCAACACAGGACAAATCCTTAAAATAAGTCTTTACAATGATTAAGGCTTGTACTGTTTCATTTGATGTAAACTATGTGCAACACTGAGTAGCAACCAATTTACAATCTGGCAATGGAGGCACTGAACTGATGTCGCGTCATATGCAACCGGGAACCGTGTGTATGTAACACTGCCAACAAAAGCACGGGGCAAAAAAGAGCATCGTTATTCCAATTACCTACCAACTTCTTAATATATCTCATCAAAGTTTCGTGAATTCGACACCAAGAGTGTTGTATATTTTAAAATGGGAAGCCTAATGCACTGGTTTCAGGAATGATAATTGCAAGAGAAAAAAGCGGGACATTTGGAAAAAAGTCGGGACACCAAGACATTCTATAAAAAAACGGGATTGTCCCGAGAAAACGGGACGAATGGGAACCCTACCCTAACCTCTCCAGCATTTTCAAAACCATCAAACCTCTATTAAGACCTACCACCAACACCATAACTCTACTCAACTCCGGCCATCGCGGGAGATGTAAAATGTTCTCCTTAAAACGTAACCTTCCCCCCAAAATTCCTCTCCCATCCACTTCCTTCCATCTCCTCTCTTTATTGTACTTCCCACAATATTGTTTACACCGTCTTGTGCACTCTCTCTTTTGCGAAGTCTACTACATAAGCCTCACGACAAACGCCCTCAGCATCCGAATGAATGGACATCGCGCGTCTTGCAACCCCTCCCAAAATGCCTCCTTCCCTATCCCCACCCAAGTCTCCTCTCGCAACCTCACTATCGACAAAACATTTTCAAGCAGGCGTCCTCGCTTCCCTCCCGCCCTCAGCCTCCCCACTTCAAAAGAATGCATAGTCGTTGCTGTTGTGATCATTAGAGGTGATCCACCGATTGATGGTTTGGATGAAAGACGGAATACCTATAAAATACTTTCACATATCCTATGTGATTTCATTCTTCAGCTCGGCATACCTCTTACCCCTCTTCATCCCGTCCACGAAGCCTCTTCTCTTTATTGCCCTTCCCCGCTGGTCCAACACTATCCTCTCCTCCTATAGTGAGACAGCTGAAATGCATTCACGGGTGCCAAACGAAAGGTCAAATACCCACAAATTTATACCTACACCAAAGACGGTGAAATTAACAATTAATAACTTCACACCCGTGCGCGTGACTACGTACCGCATCATTTGTGCAACCGCAATGATTGGAAAATTTACCCACAAACGTGTTTGAAACATTCGCAATTAAAATTTGACGGATATTTTACTCCCAGATATAGTTTTAAAATTTATGATTACCTGGATTCTGGCACATTTTCTAAAATCCAAATGATTATCCCCTTGAAGAATTCAATAATTCTTTACCATGGTTTGAATATACATTGCGTCCACACGCAATGTTTGCTCTAGCGGCGTCAGATTTCACTCGTTGATCACTGTTAAGTGAATGACAATTTCTCATATTTATGTTTCTCTTTTGTTACTTTCATTTGTTTTTCAACTTCAAATATCCTATTGTACCGTCTGTAAGTCAGTCGAGATTAAACCGTTGTAGAAGAACGTTGTCTTTAATAATTAACAGGTTATGGGCCCAGACTAACGCTTATCAATAATTATTATTAATACGACATGGAGTTGGAAGGAACGAAGCTGCCCCTGTTCGACGGAACTAATTTTGATTCTTGGAAGTTTCGAGTGGAAGTTGTGCTCGACGCCCAAGATTTGCTGGAGTGCGTGCAGAGCGAACTGGTACTGTGTACCGCTGATCCAGGGTCATCGCAAAAAGACATTGCAGCCATTGAGAAGCAAAATGTTGCTCTGAAGAAGCGAGATAAGTTGGCAACGAACATTATTGTGAGGTGCATAGCTGACAGTCATCTAGAATACGCTCAAGGTCAGTCAAACGCTTTTCAAATTTGGCAAAATCTAAAGAACACTTTCCAAAGATGCAGTGTTTCATCGCGGTTAAGGTTGCACAGAGAAATCTCCCAAATGAAGTTCGATCCGTCGAAAGTTGATATTGAACAACATTTCGCGTTATTCGATCGAAAGGTTAGGGAATGGAAAAACGCGGGGGCTACGCCAGATGACATCGATGTAATAGGTTATCTCCTACATACAATGCCGGCGTCCTACATGATGGTGATAACTGCAATTGAAACTTTGCAAACGAAGGAACTTAGTCTGCCATTGGTCAAAAATAGGCTGGCTGATGAAACCAAGAAGAATCAAGATGAAACTTTGTCTCAGCAATCAGAAGCTGTGTTCTATGCTCAGGCAAGGGGCAGGGGCTCAGGCAGAAACGTAAGAGGCTCTGGTGGAAGATTCCGTGGACAAAGTGGTCAGGGTATTGGACGCGGAAGTTATCAGTGCTACTACTGCAAACAGTACGGACACAGGAGATTTGAATGTCCGTACTACAAAAAGGATGCTTACTGTGTGACTACTCAGGAGGATTGGGATGAAGAAAGCATTGTGTTCAATGCCGAGTGTCGAAGCAGTGGTGGAGATGGTAGTTCGTCAAATGGGTGGTATCTCGACTCGGGGGCAACTGATCACATGACGAATTGTGAATCAGGGTTGATAGATTGTGTGAAACTTAAGGAACCAGTTGTGGTAAGAGTTGCTAAAAGGGGTCAAGTTATGTATGCTAATAAAAGAGGAACGCTTAAGAAAGAAAGTATTGTTGGAGCCAATGTGCTTAATGTTATCATTGAAAATGTATTATTTGTGCCGGGAATGCATTTTAATCTGTTATCGGTCAGTAGGTTGGAAATGAAAGGTTTTACGATTATATTCAAGGATGGTGAAGTATCAGTGTTAAAAAATGGTAAGGTGTGGGCAAACGGGTACAGAGAGAAAACTTTGTATAGAATGAATTTTTCTGAGAGTGATTCTGGTTTTGTTAATATAACTTTGATTGAAAACGGAAATCTTTGGCATTCCCGTTTAGGCCATATAGGTGCTGGAGGCCTGGAAAAACTACGCAAGATGGTCGATGGTGTCGGTGAGTTTTCCAAAGAAACTTCTCCTTGTTATATCTGTGCTGAGGGAAAGCAAGTGTCATTACCATTTAGTGGTGATAGAGTTAGAGCTACCAGACCTCTAGAGTTGATTCATAGTGATGTTATTGGACCCATTATACCCACATCTTATGATGGAAAGAGATTTGTTGTCACTTTTATTGATGACTTCACTCACTTTGTTATACTGTATGCCATTGCTGCTAAGTCAGAAGTGTTTATGTGCTTCAAAAAATATGAAGCACTTGTTAAAGCTCATTTTAATTCGCGCATTAGTAGGTTAAGGTGCGACAATGGAAAAGAGTATTTGTCAAGAGAAATGAAACAGTTTCTAGAGACTAAAGGGATAAAGTATGAATTAACAGTTAGATATACGCCTCAATTAAATGGCGTTGCGGAAAGGATGAATAGGTCTTTACTTGAAAAGGCCAGGTGTATGATTTTAGGTTCAAGTATGCCAAAAACCTTGTGGAATGAGGCTATCTTGGCAGCTGCTTACGTCATTAATAGGTGTTCTATCACTGCAGTTGAAAACAATGTTCCAGCTGGTCTTTGGTATAAACGAAAGATTAATGTAAGTAATCTAAGGATATTTGGAAGTCCTGTTTTTCTGAAGTTTCCCTCCCAAACTTTTGACGGAAAATTTGGGCCTCGGTCGGAACTGTGTACATGATAGGCTATGCCACAAATGGTTACAGACTGTGGTGTAAGAAAAATCAGTGTGTTGTTATTGGAAGAGATGTAATTTTTAAAGAAAGGTTTTTGTTAAAAGGTGACAATTTAGAAAAGGATGTTCTTAAGAATGATGTATATTATGAGCAAGAGCAGGATGAGGAGTCAACTCATGAACAGGATGAGGAGTTGACTCATGAAACTCCTCTCAAACTAGGCTTAGATTCAGGCAGAGCAGAAAAAGAGCAGACATTAGAAAGGGAGTTTCCAGCTGTTCATAGGTCCCAGAGAGTGACAAATCCACCACACTGGCATAAAGACTATATTGTAGAGAGTTCCAGTGCCATGGCTTATGCCATGAGTGTTGGCATTTCAGAAACTTTTCTTGATGATGTGCCAGGTTCATATGAGGATATAGTAACAAGGGATGATAAAGAGCAGTGGGATGGTGCTATAAGAGAGGAATTAAATGCTCTTGAGTTGAATAAAACTTGGACTGTTACAAATCTGCCTGTAGGTAAATCATGTTTGCCTTGTAAGTGGGTATTTCGCAAGAAAACCGATCAGGAAGGAAACATAAAGTACAAAGCAAGATTAGTTGTAAAAGGATGTTTTCAAAAGCAAGGTATTGATTTTGGTGAAACATATGCTCCTGTAGCGCATCTTGTCACTGTTCGAATTTTGCTGGCCATAATTAATGCAAAGAACCTTTTTGCTCTACAACTAGATGTAAAAAATGCATTTTCGCATGGTACTGTTGATGAAGAAATATATATGTTTCCACCTCATGGTTCTCATATACAGCCTCCTTTGGTCTGTAAACTTGAAAGGAGTTTATATGGATTGAAACAATCTCCAAAGGCTTGGAATGACCGTTTTAATTGTTTCATAAATATATTAGGATTTAGACGTTGCACCAGTGATGAATGTCTGTACTCTTACAGTAGTAATTCTGCCGTCATGTATCTGCTAATTTATGTTGATGATATAGTTTTAACAGGAAACAACATGAAAGTTTTGACTGAAGTTAAAGCCAAACTTATGTCAGAATTTAGAGTCACTGATCTTGGACCTCTTGTTTATTATCTTGGAATTAAAATTGAAAGAACAAGAGAAGGAATGTTTTTAAGCCAATTGGCCTATTTAGAGAAATTGTTGAATCGCTTTAATATGGGTGACTGTTATCCAAGTGATACACCTTTAAAACTTGGTGAAGACTTTAATGCATGTAACGATCAGCCCTGTATATTACAGGAAAAACCTTATAAGGAACTTAATGGTTGCTTTATGTATGTCATGCTTACTACTAGACCAGATTTAAGTGTTTCTGTTAACTTGTTCAGTCGTTATCAAAGTTGTGCTACGATAAATCACTGGGAGGGCTTGATGCGTGTGCTTAGATATATTAAAAGTACTATTAATTTAAGATTATTTTATCCAAAATGTAATGCTGATGTGTTATGTGGCTATGCTGATGCAAGCTTTGCTGATGGCGAGGATAGAAAATCAACCTCTGGGGCGGAATTCTGTACATGCGACCGACACCTATCGGTGTCGCTAACTCGCCCGACCGACACATGTCGGTCAAGAGCTATTCCGGTGGCACCTTCTACCGATACTCGTCGATAACTTGACCGACAATCGTCGGTCAGCCGGGGTGATCCCACCGACGATTTTGAAGCCCACGGTAGGCCGACCGACACGTATTTCGTCGATTCGCGATTCCGTAAGTATATCATCTTCAGTGTGAGAAATTTCCTGCACCGAAAGTGCAATAGTTGGGTGCAAGGAGATTGTAATTAGTTGATAAATGTTAACTTTCAATCACCTTAAATGAGTGTCGGCGTTTTAACACAACCTTCGTCCCATCATCACAAAAAGGAATAAATCTGCATCTAGATTTATTTATTTATTTATTTATTGACGGAAAAATCCTTTTTTCATTATTTTACAAAATACATTTATACAAAATATTAAGTTCATATTATTTCAAATTAAGTTTCATGGTGGAAGTAATGCATACATAATCAATGGCTACACAATTCACAGGTAAATGTTTAAGTGTGGTACTTAATTACAATGATCATAATTGAAGGTTGAGAGTAGGGTTTTTAAGTTTCCTGCAGATGGTATTAATGCTGTTACAAAATAGGTCAATGTCAGGTGGAAGAAGATTAGCTCGGCGCTGTATACGGACCATTGTACTATTAAGTTCATAGGATGTGCCATGATGTAGTCTAGCGAAAAGTTCTATTGATCTGGTTCTTGTTATTGGTGTACGAAAGGTCACCATTTCGAGGAGCACTGCACTCTCAACCAGGCCATTAATGATCTTAACTAAGAATAGCACATCCTGGATACCTCTCCTCTGCTCTAACGAGGGCAGATTAAGCTGAGAGGCAATAATACCGACAGGAACTTCCAGGTAGCGGTAGCCAAGACGAATTCCCACAAGTCTGAGGAATCTGGTTTGTATGCTATTAAGTTTATCTATAAGAAACTTCTGATGTGGAGACCAGACTACCGACGAGTATTCCAGATGAGGTCTAACAAAGGCAATGTAGAGAGTCCTCAGCACTGAGGGTTGATGAAGAAATCTGGAGGCGCGAAAAATGAGACCAAGGTTCCTATTGGCTTTGGAGCAGGCAGAATTCACATGAGATTCAAATGATAAAGATGATGACATTATAATACCCAGATCCTTAACCTCCTCAACTCTCTTCAGGTTTTTGCCTTCTAGCTGATAGCAGAAAATCACTGGGTGAAACGATTTGTGGAATGTAATACAAGTGCATTTATCTGTATTTAGTTTCATGCCATTTGAAACACACCAATCCTCTATTGCCATCAAACTATTTTGAAGCAAAACACAATCCTGTATAGTGGATATGGAGTACAGCTTGACGTCATCGGCAAATAGCAAGTGTTGAGAGTTGATAACATTAGACAGGTCGTTTATAAACACATTAAAAAGAATAGGGCCGAGATGGGAGCCTTGAGGGACCCCAGAAGTAGCGGTAAGGGTTCTTGAAGTCTCAGAACCGTATCTCACAATGAGTTGGCGGTTTTGGAGATAGGTCTTAAACCAATTGAGAAGCTTTCCATGGACACCGTATGATTCTAGTTTTTTTAATAGAAGAGAATGGCAGACACGGTCGAAGGCCTTGGAGAAATCTAAATAAAGCACATCAGTCTGTTTTCGGTCCTTCATTGCTGTCAATATGTGTGTTTGTAACGTTACCAAGTTGGAAGAAGTCGACCTTCCTGGCATGAAACCATGTTGTGAGTCAGATAGATAATTTTTAACTAAGGGAAATACCCTGGAGAGCACAAGTTTTTCGAATACCTTGGCGATGGCTGATTGTATAGCTATTGGTCGATAGTTGCGTATGTCAGATGTTGAACCAGTTTTGTGAATTGGAACGATGAAGCTTGTCTTTAAAACATCCAGAAAAATCCCGCTGCTCGTGGATTCATTAAATAACTGTTGAAGAGGAGACGTCAGTACTGAACTACAACTCTTGAGTACAATTGGTGGAATACAGTCGGGACCGCTTCCTTTATTACCATCCAGGTCAGTCAGAGCCTTCTCAACTTCATCGTGAGTAAAAAGACATCTACATAAGCAGTTACTGCTGTATGATGCATCAAGAAGGGGCAGATCCAGTGGTGGCTCAAAAACAGAGGAGAAAAAATCAGCAAATGCTTCACATTTATCTTTATCATCAATAAGGAGTACGCCATCGTGAGTAAGAGCAGTCAGATCAGGGTTATTACCTCCCCGAATAAATGAGAAAAAATTCCAAAATTTTTCGGGTTGCGGGGTAGAATATCTTCTATATGGGAGATGTAGTTATCGAAGCATGCCGCAGTAAGGTCCTTACACTGGACACGAATAGTTGAAAATTTCCTGTAGGATTCATAGTTTAAGGTTCTTTTGTAGTGGATATGTAGCATCTTCTTCCTCTTAATAAGAGATTTAAGTTCGGGGCTAAACCAGGGTGGGTAAGAGGAACCTACTCTCTTCAAAGGTGAGTTAGTAAGAACTGATGATTTAAGTGTTTCAACGAATTGGGAAAATTTCTGGTTTATGGACATGGGTTCCTCGTGATGCTTAAAATTTACAGTATCCAACAATCGAAGGACTCCAGCAATGTCACACCATTTGAGATTGGGGATATACTTGACTCGGTCAGCATGCCTTACAGCTGTTGGAAGAATTATGTCCAGAGCGGGATGGTGACGATCTTCAGTTATCCAGGGATTGGCATGGAGAACTCGAGTGGTGGTGACTGTGGAAAATACTAAATCCAAAATCACACCCCGGATATTTCTAATACAATTTGCTTGAGTCAGATCAAATATGTTACTAAGGGATCTGTTTATTCATCCTCAATATCCAGTCTCTATCTACGAAGACAATCAGGCTTGCATTCATTCAATTCAAAAGTGTGAAAAGAAAAAGGTAAAATGTGTTGACATCGGGTATCATTTTGTAAGGGATTTGTTTCTCAAGAATGCCATTGATGTAAAATATATTTCTAGCAAATACCAAAAGGCTGATATATTGTCTAAAGGTTTAACTACTCCTGTATTTATATTTCTTAGAAAACTTTTGAATCTTTTGTAAAATTTCAATATTATGTCTATTATATTGAGAAATTGAGGCAGAGTGTTAAGTGAATGACAATTTCTCATATTTATGTTTCTCTTTTGTTACTTTCATTTGTTTTTCAACTTCAAATATCCTATTGTACCGTCTGTAAGTCAGTCGAGATTAAACCGTTGTAGAAGAACGTTATCTTTAATAATTAACAATCACAAAGTATTTTATTTATTCATTTATTGTTTTTAATGTTTACCCAACATATAAATATAATTACAGGGTAAACAATGAATAATCGAACAAAAAATACATACATTATTAACATTGGTCATAGCTGGTAAAACTCTGTCCATTTATGTAGTAGCAAAATAAATTTACACAAATAGTTTCTCTAACTTTGGTGGCATGCCTATAGTGAATGCATGTTGGTGAAATGTCACCTCCTGACGAGTATTTTTTTCTTTTTCTAATGCACCAATATTGGTAGCTTCATTAACTTTATCGTGGAATGTTTAGTAAATAAAGGTGGCGACTCACCTCCTGCCACACAAACTTGAGATGGCTTGCGAGGTATTATGTAGATAATGATATCGCTATTCTGAGGCCAATATCCTCGGATTGGCAGCCCTGTATCGCGTAGCTTCCGTTTATGAAGCTAGTTGACATCTTGTTGAGATATGCTGAGTAAGTACAAGGGATCTTAATGAATCTTATAAATCGAAGTGCCATCAATTATTTTATAAAGTGATACATAACAATTGCAAATGCAGAAATATGAAAACCTTGCATTTCCAAGACTCAATATGTTTTTCATCAACTATGTAACGATTAATGTTTCCCCAAGGACCTGCATCGAGATCTTAGTATGTGCTGAGAATATACTGACGAGCACATACTATGAGAGGATACTGAGGATGTGCTTAGAATGTATTGTTCTTACTCGAACAAGGAAAATCTTAACTATCTTGGGCAATAAGGTTAGCTTGCCAATGCAACACAGCTATCTAGGTAGTAACATAGAGAAAGTAAATACTCTATGTTACTAACTAGCATCCATACATACTCTACGTATACTTATTCTATGGTAGTAATAATGCAGTAATTAACCATGTCCTGATAACAAACACCGCAATCAGGTTATATGTATCGGAATGTTATCATGGTTTTCACCTCTAAAGTTATTTATAACAATTTTTATTCATGGTTTTCACTTCTAAAATTATTTCTCACAATTCATTTGCAGAGAGTAATGTAGATGACATTAATACCACATTTGTGTATGTGACATTAATGAAAGACTTTAATGCTCCATAAATGACGCAGATATGCAATGGTGGTGAATTGATAGGACAGATGCCAGGCAACAGCGATGATATTGTAATCAGATTAATGTCAAAACTTGTCCAATATTTTCATCATGGGGGCTAACTAGGTTAAAAATAATCCATTGATAATGTAGACCGATGAACAAAATAATTTCAGTGAACGGGAACGAAGAAAATATCAGTGCAGTGTAATAAGAGTACATTCAATGCACAGATAGGGAAAATGAAATATTTATTTAAGATGAGAGAAAAAGAGATAAATACAGTTCAACGCAAAGCATAAAAGACTATAATTAAATTTATAATATCCGTGATGGACAAATATCGACGCTTTAGATACCTGGTAATTCGCATTTCATGTCACGGTATAATGTTAATTTAATTAATGTTTCCTCCGAATAATGACAATAACAACTATGTCATTATTCACAGTGGACTTCCCACAAGGTTACGGCTGAAAGGTTTGAATTAATTTAATGCTTACTCCTCTGTATGGACTCGCTTTCATTAAAGTCCAGCAAAACTTCAATTTCCTCGTCAATTGCATTGCAGTCGTCCTTCTATTTGATCCTCCATTCTCCAATTCGCATTTCAATCAACACCTCACGCGAATTTAAAATCCCAGTAACCAGCGACGTTAGTAACTCCATCGAGGTAAAAAATAAGTTTATAATGGTTAGAACCACATTAGATTCTCGCGACGAACTTTTAACTATTAGAAGTTGGAAGGATCGTAGAATTATTTTGATGATTTTGTCAATTGCATTCAGTTTATCATTTTTCCTGTTGGCAGCGCTGTTTCCGTGGCTTGAAATGTTTTTTTTAAGTGCTGATACCTAGTGTGAATAAATCAGGACTACTGTTTCATAATCAGGTGAAGTTTGGTGGTTATATTTTTCTCCCGATAAAATTTGTAGAAGTACGTACGATATTAACGGTAGTTCTCACATTAACTGGCGTCCAAGTTGCCAGCTTAGAAAGCTAGTGATGTATACGGGGCAATAGGGACAGTAGTTGGGAGGGGGAGGCCCTGAATTCAAAACTTTGATGCATTAGTCTGAGTGGGCGCAGGTGAGGCAATGCATGCCTCGAGTGGATCGGGGAGGCGGGGGGAGGGGCTCCGGAAAAGGGGTAGGGCTGCCCATGATTGCCCCCCGCTCACTATATTCGATGGACACGGCATTCACGGGGGGCGTTTGGGGAGCAGACTAGGGAATTATGAAAGTTGGAGGGAGAAGCTGATGCGTGAAAGCGGTTTGGTGCTCGGTATATCAAGCGTTGGTCATCCAGGCGGCGGCGAAGGGCGGATTGGGATCATCCTCGAACGCATCGCACAAACCACTGTGAGAGATGTGAGATGAAGAGAAATAACAAGAAAACTAATAACGATTTAAGCGAGGATAAGAAGCGCAACATGAAAGAAGCCGGAGGTAAAATAGAGCATATTGAGCAATTAATCAACGTTTTTTTTTCCTCAACCCTACCCCAATATTTGTATTTTCCCCTCCTGCCCCGTAACTACAACAATTAACGCTTATAACAAACTATCTATACCTGACGATGCCGTAAAACGGCGAATCGCGTCGTACAATGACAAAAAATATGCAGAAAAGTGCTAAGTATTTTCATTAATAATGAGTACTTACTAAGAGAGAGTTGAAATATAGCAAATTAATCGATTGTGGCGATACTTGGTGGAAATTGAAGATAGAATTCATTATGACAAAAAAAACAGAACAAAATGTCTTGTAAATGACGATTTAGACGTCGAAACCGGTCGACAGCAGGAAAATAAATAGTGGAATTTTGTGCTGTATTTTTGGCATAATCACGAACTTAGAAAGTAAAGGACTGGAAACTGCCGAACTTTTCCGTCACCCTTATTGTCCGCATCGCCAGAACTCCACCAAAAGATGGCAGCGAACTACTCGTCCTATTATTCCAGTCTATGAACGCCCAAAAGAGTTGTAGACGACATGGAAGAGGACAGAGACGAAACTTTAGGGATCTGTTTGGAATATATAGGAGGTAAACATAGTAAAAGTACCCGCGCCAACGTGTCGAGCCGTGACCACCGAGATACTCTGAGTATCTCGGTGGTCACGGTCGAGCCCCCCTAACGGGGGGGCGCAGAAGGTCCCTTTTTTGTTTTGCGGTTATATCTTGAAAACGGTGCGTCGTGACGAAAAAGTTGCTCATTTTAAAATAAAAGCTGATAAAATTTCCTACAAGATAATATCTTAAGCATTTTCTTCTATTACTCATATTTATGGAGATATTTTCTTTCGAAAATTGCAAATGTTTTGTAAAATGCCTAATCTCCTCACGTTTTTTTAACAAACCTTTCCTTTTAGCAGCTCAGATTTTAGTTTAACAGCAACGTTTCCCAAATTAGAGCTGTATATCATATAAATACCTTTAAAATGAGATATTATTTAATATTTTATCTTCAATTGGTCAAAAGGTACAGTAATTGTAATATTTCGGGAAAATTCCGGAAGATAATCGCACATCGCTCTTTTCTGATTTGCCAGGGTATAATATTATTTTTATATCTGTATATTTTGTAAAAAGTCATAAAGTTTTTATCTTTGTTTTCATGTAGTCTACTTAGTTTTTTGTAATTATTTACCAAATATATTAAACAAAATGGCGGACCCTAATTTTAGTCATTTTTTAAATATATGTAGACAAATAGTTAATTGCATCGCCGAGCATCTCAAAGTAACTTATATAAAGAAACTCTACAAAGTTTCCACAGTGCGAATCAGATGAGTTATGCTGCGTCCGTTTGCGACGCCGAATTTCACATCAGTTTTTCGATTGCGCGGTCGAGTCTGGTCCAACCCGCCGGCAACAGGGAATAAGGTGGCGCGGCAAGTGTGTGAAATGGATTGCAGCCGCACCCACTACGATATGGAGATTTTTGAGATACAAACATTGAAAAGAGCCTCCATGTATTACATTTTGGAGAAATCGCGGAAAAAAGTACGCATTTTATCACATGGGGTAGAGGTCTAGGAGGTACTGAAAGATTGCTTTCTTCGGGTGCACCGCGGGTGTTTCTCTTTTTAGCAACTTGACATCGCCTACTGACGAATACGTACACTTTTAACGGACATCATGCATACCACGCAGTATTATTATCTCTTTGAGCCCACCAACCCACAGCTGTTGTCGCACGGCTGCAACTCCCCCGCCCCCTGCACTGCGGTTGGGCGTACGGCGAAGGGTGGTTTATTAGCACCGCGTTTTCGGCGAGTCTGGTGCGTTACGATACCGATTCTTAATTATTTTGTGTATTTTAAATGTCAGTGTCCTTTTTCATTCAGCGTCAGGGAGAAATACCGCAGAGGGAAATAATTTGCTATACGCTTTTACATCATGATTACGTAAATTTACTTTTTCTTAAAATATAAAAAAATATGCACTACAAAATTCATTTTTTGCATGTGTTTCTACTATTCACTATCATCACTCACTGTATAAACAAGGCCTTTTCTGTTTCACTCGATAAGAACAGCTCTTTCACTTCTTTTGGCAAGCCTGTGGATTTCTATGGATGAACTTGAGTGTACATGGAAATTAGAGGATCCGATATAAGGAGAAGTCTCTGAAATAAATCCTGATTGGTGGCCACTATGCATGTTTTTCTGTAGAAATGCTCACGAAATTTTCTCACGTAATTAGCTATTTATGCGCTTGGCAGACTATTTAAGCGTATAAAACTACTATATTTGTAGTAACAAAATGACTAATGCGAGCTGCCAAGAAAAGTTTTGTTCGAACAGAAAACTTCATTCTGTTATGTCAAGAGTAATTTAGATAAGTTCCGGGAATGTAATTAAAAAACCAAATAAATAAGCTTTTAAGACGATATCCCTGGGTTAGTGAAGTTTGGGTTCATATTAGGATGCATAATTACTCAAGTGAAAAATGGTTTCACCTCCAACTTTTTGCATACCTCTTTTTGTGACACTACCAAATATGAGTTCACACAGCTCATGAGGATGGGATACATTGATGATGATGCTTAGGCTTAAAATCTAACCATATGATTTTTAGTACATAATTTTCATTTATGGAAGAATTGGAGATACTAAGTGAATAGTTGCCATGCAATTATTTCATTATACGTAGGCATAATTAACCACGCTTTTGGGTCCTACCTCAATTCTTTCGTAGGTTTTCTCGCTCATGAAAACTCATTAACCACGGAAATCATGTGAGGGGAGAAAACGAAGAAATCTAAATTAAATTTGTGGCCGTACTCTAATACGTCATGGCAATATTTAAGCAAATATTCCCGGGTATGTAGTGGGAATACGCTTTCTTCTTTCGGAATTCTGATGAACAACTACGTGGAGCACACACTTATTTCAGCGCATTAATTTATTACGATGTCCCCTTTAAATTTTTCAGCAATTCCCCGCGATATCTAATATTATTGGAGACTTCAATCCCGAAATTATAAATTGTGGGCTACTCCTACAAAATTATCAATGGTCAAGGTAACGGTGTCCGAACAGTGGGGAATAAGTCAAGATATTTCTCATAAATTCGCCATACTTGTAACAACAGATGATTCGTCTATTATATAACTGAAGAATTGCCAACAGTGAAAACTGGATTATAAATCGTAAAACACAACCTAGGAGAGGAACTTGAAATAATGTTATATGCGCAGTTATGCTATTTTAATATCCTCGATATGTTCACACGAGTTTCGTGTGCACTATACAAGCAGCTTTATTCCCGTAAAAAGACAATTCCTCTTTAGATAGAGTATACTCTTATTCCGCAGGCATTGTCAAAGAATTTTCACTACATTTCCCGATCGTGAGCTTCTCAAACGCTAAAGTCTGCAGCAGTCCGAGGAGTCCGAGTCAGTTGTTTTGTTTACATTAGATCGTCTTCTGTATTAGAAGTCCGCAGTCATTGGCTATAGACAATTAGCGAGAATCGTACCAAGATGTTTGCATACATATCACCATCACCACCATCACCTTATATCACCTAACCATCACCGGGTGCTGGAACTTCTAACCCCGGCTACAGAATCGCAAACGGTGATGACGGGTGAAGTTTTTCAGTAATGTTCATCACAGGTGATAGTAATCATCCGAATTACAGAATACAACCCCAGGTATAAAAATTTGATAATTTTGGATTTTCGCGTGTCTTAACAAAATTTGACCGTTTACTCATTTCGTACAGATTTGTAAAAATATTTCCGGGAACTTCGATTTCTTTGAGCAAGCATACGTCCCTGCGATTCTATTTAAAAGGCCTGGTTGAAAATAGATGTAGGGTTGGTAATGTAAAAAGGAAAAATAACTTTCTGTATATCCAAGCAGAAAGCATCGCACTTCAATGATCTACCAAGAATGTTTTCACTGCGACGAAGTTACTTGTGGTGTGCCCTGAAGGCAAGCACTAATTCTCCGGATTAGCAGATTTGCCCGTTTTATTCATTATTTCAATGTATCAATGGATAAATCACCGACTATGAATTCCATCTTTGGTACTTATTACTCGCGCATAAGTATCATAATCGTGCTGTTTTTTTCATGTACTCCATATAATATTATGATTTCAAAGGGCGAGTCTTCAGTACTGCCAGCTCGCGGCTACGGACAATAAGGGCGATAGCCGATTACACAGTATAGGGGAAGTTCATGGGCCTGGTCATAATGAATTGAAGTATAGCATTTGTTTTGACTCGCACAGTCGCGGTGGAAGGTAGGAAAAGAAGTACTGTGTTCGGGACAGGATGAGAGGTGGCCGCTAGATGAGATAGCCGCTGGGAGGGAGAGCAGATAGGTGGACGAAACGGGTAATTAGGGGACGGCGTAAGAGGACTGAGGGGTGGAACGACGAGAAGGCTCGGGGATACAAGACTTTAGGCTGCTGGTGTTCGGAGCGCACGGCGGTGTCCCGGGGGCAAAATGCAGGTAGAAAGCCGTTAATTGGAGGCGAGGGTCTCCCGGGACCAAAATCTCTCTTGAAGGTCAAAGCAGCGACACGCCGCCGGCCCACGGGAGGGTCCCCGGGGCTGGGTCTATACACCATAAGCAGAATTACCTAAGCTTCAGTTAAGGTGGTTTAAGCGAGATAGATCCCTAGTCATAGTGGAGACCATATTAAAATGTTATTCTTTGATTTCAGCGTCTGTAAGAAGTATGAAATAAATATTGTAATATTAATGGCGCAAATATATAGTTATATATGCCCAAAAATCTCAGTAATTAAATAAATAAAGCTACATAGGTCTCCAACTTGACTCATTTTTTCCCGCCGTACGGCTGAAAACCCTTCAAAACAGCAGGTTTTTTTGCGATTTTGTAAAAGGTACTGTGGTGAGTAATAGATTATTTTTTATAAATAGTTGATAAAACATGCAATCTATACACCGTTAGTTTTTTTTACGAAATCTAGTTGTTATAAATTCCTATTTCCTTCAATATTCTCCCTCTGGAGCGCTCAGCCATAATCTATCCCATGTAAAACAGCTTATATGTATTTACAGGCAAATTACTCGAAAAGTAGTTCGGCAAGGGGTTGATATTTTTATATCATTGGAAAGATGAGAGTTGTTACTAAAATGAGGCCTAATTCATCAAATTCTAGGTAAATTGAAAATATAGCGACGATTCAACTCATACGTCTTGTTACACGACTGCCCAAAAAAACGGAGTGTTACGTTTTCAGCGGCTGGGTTCGTTAGTACTATGTAAGTATGTGTGTTCCATCGTAGCAACTTAACGACTGTACCGATTTTGATGCACAAACACTGATTTGAACCGCTATGTTACTGGGAGTGTCTTAGGCGACATAATTTTTGATAAAAAATAATAAAATTATTTAAAAAATTAAAAATACGACTGCAAAAAAATAGCACTAAAAAGCTAAAAACAAGAATGGTTTTCGCTTCGTTGAATAAATATTCATTAATATCTGGAAGTTATGTTTTGCTGCGAATAGGTGCTGGTGGGAATCTGCAACCACATCTGTCAACTGGTATGCCTTTTATAAATTGGGAAATTTTGACCTTCGATCAAAATCTTCATTGCAGTCGGGGACAGTTGAGACAACAAATATACACAGATATACAGACAGCCCCCAACTACATTGAAAATTTTAATCGAAGGTCAAAATTTTCCAACTGATAAAAGACATACCAGGTGACAGATGCGGTTTCAGATTACCACCAACACCTATTCGTAATCAAACATAATTAACGGATATTAATTAATATTAATTCAACGAAGCGAAAACCAATCTTGTTTTTATCTTTTAGTGCTATTTTTTGCAGTCGTATTTTTTATTTTTTTAATAATTTTATTATTTTTAAGTTCACAGTACCATGCGTCTTTCCTTTGAAGATTGACGGCCAAAAAGGGAATATAAAATAAATAGGGAGATACGAAAGTGTAAACACAATTACAATATGGACTGTGGGCTCCCAAATCAGCCACACGCAGGATCCTGTCATCATTCAAGTATTCTACCAGCTGATTGGTAGGTTCTTGGGCAGTCCCCATTCTGTATCCCAACCTCATAGACATTGTCTCACATTCCCTCCTAAGGATGGCCCGTTATCAGATCCCTCTTCAATTCTTCATATCTTCTACCTCCTCTTATTTCGTCCAGAATTCCTATCCTCTTCCTTCCTCTTCCACGCTTCCCCAGTGTTCTCCCCTCTATCACTCTTTTCAACATGCCCTCTCCTCAAAAAACCTCCTCCATCCATCTCTTCTCCCTTCTCCGAACCTCTGCCACAAGCTTCCTCTCCTCTCCGACCATATCCAATACCTCCTCGTTCGTCTTTCTCGCCATCCAGCTAACCTTCTCCATCCTTCTCCAAACCCACATCTCAAACGCCTCAAGTCTACGCACATCCTCCCTTCGCAATGACCAAGTTTCTGACCCATATAGCGCCACGTTCCATATTAAAGTTTTCACCAGCTTCTTCTTTCCGTCCCTTCTCCCCCCCCCCCCTCATCAATTCCCTTCTCTTAGAAAATGCTTCTTTAGCGAGCGCAATTCTGCATCTAATGTCCTTACCACTAAACTCATTCTCCTCCAAAATACTACCCAGATACGTAAACTGCTCGGCCTGCTCTATCTTCTGCCCTCCCACCCTTATAATCAGCCCCGCCTTCTTACTTCTAGAAAATCTCATTACTTTCGTTTTCTTGTGATTGATCTTCATCCCATACTTTTCGCACTGCACCTCTAATGCATTCACCATTGACTGTAACCCCTTTGCAGACTGACTAACCAATGCTTGACCATCTGCAAATCTCACTGATTTTATCAGCTCCCCTCCTACCTTTATTCCTACCACCTACTCCCCCCATGCCTCCCTTTCCATTTCTTCTGAATACACGTTAAAAAGCAACGGCGATAGTGGGCACCCCTGCCTCACTCCCCGTCCTATCATGGCCCATCCCGATTCTCCATTGGCTACCCTAATCTGCGCCGTCTGGTTCATATACAAATTCCGAATCAGACGCCTGTCCCTTCAATCGACCCCTAATTTCTTCAACGCTCCCATTAATTTCGTCCATTCCACCCGATCAAACGCCTTCTCGAAATCTACGAAGCATGCAAAAACACCCTGCCCATACTCTAGGTTTCTTTCTACTAGCGTCCTCTTCACCGCTATAGCGTCTCGCGTTCCCGTCCCTCTCCTAAACCCGAACTGGTCGTCACCCAGGTATTCATTTGCCTTATTCTCTAGCCTTCTGTTTAGAATTCTCAGAACTACTTAGGCCGCGTGGGATATTAAGCTTATTGTCCTGTAGTCTTCGCACATTTTTGCCTTAGGTACTCTTCCTTGGTATAGGAATTAGTACAGTCTTCGCAAAGTCTTCCGGCCACACTCCAACCTCATTAATCATACGAATAAGCGCAAAAAGTTTTCCTTTTCCGTTCTTCCCCATGCTCCTTAAAAACTCTGTAGGTATGTCATCTATTACCACCGCCTTATTCCTTTTCATGTCTCGTAGAGCTCTTTCGATTTCGCTATCTAGGATACTTGGTCCGATGCCATCTCTGTCGATATCATCTTCCCTTTCTATATCTAACCTATTGGGCCTTATTTCTTTACCATACAGCTCTTCAACATACTCCTTCCACCTCTCCTGGATCTCTTTCGGTTCTACGATCACCTTTCCCGTCTTGTCTGTTATCGTTGTCATTCCCCTTCCCTTATTTACACCCGTCAGTTCCTTTACTGTCATATATAATGCATCTACTCTTCCCTCTTTTTGGTATTTCTCTAACGAGTCGATCTGTTCTCTCCACCACGCCTCTCTTGCTTTCTTTGTTTCTCTTCTAAGCCTGTTATTTAATACTCGGTATTTTCTCTTACCTAGCTCTGAGATTACGCTCTTTCATTTCCTTCCCTCCTCCATCTCCCTTATCATCTCCTTCGTGATCCACGGTTTTCTAATTTTAGCTGCACTGACTACACCTACCGTTTCTTTCGCAGCTTCCACAATTCCATTTTTCAAACTTCCCTATTCATCTTCTACTGATCTAACTCCATAATCCTCACCCATTATCTCATCCACCTTCTATCGATACTTTTTCTTCATTGCCCCAGTATTCAACTTTCGTACCCTCCTTCCCATTCCTATCTTTTTCATTTTTACCCGACATTTGATGACAAATAAGTTGTGGTCTGTGTCTGCATCAGCTCCTGGATAAGTATGCGAGTTTTTAACACTATTCCTGTATCTGTGACGAACCATTATATAATCTATCTGGAACCTATCTGTCTCTCCCGGCTTCTTCCAAGTGTACCTACGTCAAGGATAATGTCTGAACCATGTATTTGTAATCACTGGGTTATTTCTACGGCAAAACTCCACAGCTTTCTCACCCCGGTCGTTTCTCCTTCCTAGCCCGTAATCGCCCACCTCCCGCCCATCTTTTCCTTCGCCCACAACCGCGTTACAATCCCCCATTACTACCAAGTGCTTACTCCCAGGTATCCTATCAATTATTTCCTATAGTTGATCGTATACCCCATCTACCTCCTCCTCTTTATGATAAGAGGTAGGCATATAAACCTGGATTATAACTAAATTCGTTGGATCTGCCTTTAGTTCCACGACTATAATCCTATCACTCACCTGTTCTACATACACTACTTTTCTACCTAGTTTTTTCTATTTATTACGAATGAAACCCCGCGCTGACTTTCATCACCGCCACTATAAATTACTCAATAGTCGTCGCTCCAGTAATCCCCGTCATCTTTCCATCTTACTTCACCCAGACCCTTGATGTCTACACCCACCCCCTCTATATTCTCTAGCTTCCCCGCCCTCAGCATAGTCCTAAAATTCCACGTGCCTTTTCTGATAGTTTAGTTCCTCTTCTTTATCTTCTTTTCCTCTGCTGCTACTACGTCTGAGCCAGGATTCCGTGTGATGACGACCGCAGGGGCCTTGCTCCCACCGCTGCCGGGCACGACGCTCGTCCCTCTGGGCCGAGTCCCGTAGTTGCCAGGATCCATTATCATTTGAGAACTGTCCATAGTTTCAAGGTTTTTGTTTTAATTGAGATAGTATTCCGTGGCCTTTCTCAATTGTGTTTTTTTACGTGACACCATCACTTCAGAGGCCGCCCCGCTGGGGTCAGACGCCTTTTGCAGCCGCCTCACTGAGGTACAGACGCTGCGCGGACTACCATTCGTCTGTCTCCTAACCTTCGACCAATCTGGCATGAGTGACCCTACCTGGAGCATTGCTCCCGCCAGTGCAACTCTAGGGGTCATCGGAGCACGCAAGCCCTTCCACCACAACAAGGTTGTAGTCCAAGGGAAGGGCAGGATTCTGTAATACCCATAAAATCCAACAACTATTCCTCCCATCTTTCTCATTCCCATCTCCTGATCCATATCAAAAAAGAATAAATAATATATAAGTCCCTAAGTTTAACAGCTGACTTATTCCAAAAGTAAAGTAGCCAGCAACGGCCACAAAACGTAGAGTAGCAACCACCAAAAATCACACGGAGTCCACATATAGTCATATAATTTTACGTACCAAAGTCATCTTTGTGCACAGTTTACGAGTGAACTCAAAATCTGAAAATATATTGCAAATAAATGGAGGAATGCAATTTTTTATTTTTACAGACACCACTTATAAGGCCCTTTAGACTTCATCGCTCATGAAAATCGCAAAAATTGAAATAACATCACCGAACTAATTTTTTAACAAATGCTATTTTGTGCAGAAAAAAAGGCTAAACAGACCAAAATCTCGGCAATCTTAATACGAGTGCATCCACCTGTTCTGTTCCTCAATAGTAATTCAGTAAGTATCAAATGGTAAGTGCAGTCACAGAGTGTACTGGCGGATCCATTAAGGTAATGCAATCACTTCATTCAACTGCTACTTACTTCTCAAGTTGTTTATCAATCAATCTCTTTCTGTGTTTGTGTGGATGCTGCCAAACGCTCACTAGATTCTTTCATAAACTATAGCAGAGAGTTCAATTTGCAATTTCACCATAATCCTTAGTAAGATGCCATCAAATATTCTCTAATTTACCCCTTCTTGCAAATATAGAGCAGATACTCAATAATTATCCAGGACTGAAAATCCCACTTTGGCCATTAGCTAAGGAAAATCTTAAATAAAAGTGTATTATTTACTATGGCCTCCGTTGTTACGGAATAGAACGATCTAAATGTTTGATAGGAATACTTCAAGTTTATTAAGAAACTATCATTGTCCAAAATTGTTCAACAAACTAATTAATTATAATTCAGGTAAACCATAATAAAAGTTTCTTGAAGTGCCAATTTCCCATTTTGAAGACGCTTAAACATAAGGAGAGAGCTACCCCATCTGGTTTCAGTCGGATGCTTTCTATTTGTAGTTTTTCTCTTACCTACCTAGTTTATATCCTTATACATCTACCCTTATATATCAGTTTTAGAGTACTGACTCCGACTCCTGAAGGCCTAGGGTTGAATCCTGTTGGTGTCGGAAATTTTTCTGTAGAATTCCGAACCCTACTTGAGTTATATACCGAGTGCACTTCAAGTACGGTACCCCATTCGTTGGATGGGACGTAAAACAGTGGACTTCTTAGCACCCATTCATCAGGAGTGAGTTAGTGGGTGGGTTATGGCCCCATTTCTCCCTACACTTCCTCCAATTCTTAAAACAGCCTACCAACCTTCACCCTAAACCAATCTGCCTGCAAATATTTCCTGGTGCAAATGAAATCCCTTCCCTCAAAAACTTATCAAAAGAATTTATCCTTTCTTCCCTTTCAAACCCAAACCTCTCTCTCCGTCATGTACAATGCGACATGAAGTTCCTCCATAGCATTTGGAGTGGCTCTCTCCGTACTAACTACCTTCTTCCTCTCTTTCCTCTTCATGTTCCTTCTCGTTCCTTACGCAATAACTCCCTTCTTGACATTCCAAAATTCAGACTCAATATCCCAGCTCCCTATTCTACCGTATCCCGAAAACTTTCAACTCCCTAGCCTCGCAGTTACCCTCCCTTGACCTCTTCTCCACACCCTCCGTTTTCAAATCAGTCCTCAGAAAATATATTGCCGAGTTGACTCCTTCTATCCCATCTCCTTGTCCATAAATCCCAATACCAATCTTTCTTTCCAATGTATTTCTCTGTTATCTTTTACATGTTAAGGGTATATTTTGTTAAAATTTCTATTTATTTGTTTGCTAGTCGACCAATGTAATAAGCCTTTATGCCGTTTTTGTAGACTTTTCAAATAAATAAATAAATTCAGTCGATGGTCACATTCCGTCGTTATAACGACTTGAACTTGCCCTTTGATGTAATAAAGTATGCATTTATCGAAAATCCACAGTTGTCAAACAACAATAATAAATCCCATGAGGGAAACACGTAATTTAATTAATGTTAAGGTACTCACCTGTAACGATATCCCATACTCAATACATGTTCAATACAGCGATTTCTATTTACAGCCGTAGCGGTCTTTTATCGCATCCCTTCAAGCCCAAGTAGTCAACGAACCTAATGGGAGGAAACCAAGTATTAGACCTCATAGCTGTAAGCCACTCTGCAATGATTAAACACGTCGGTATCCTCGATGGCATAAATGATCATAAAGTCATTTTGGCGACCTTAAAAACAACAGTGGAGTCCACAGCAAAACCAAAACATTAAGTCTACTAATTTTTGAAAAGTATGATTTTATTAAATTTGGAGACACACTAGAAACTTAATTAATGGAATTTGTAGCAACTACAAAACACGAAAGCACCGAAGTATCGTGGAGATATTGTTTGGAAATTCTACGCAAAGGAATCGATGAATATATTCCACACTAACTCAAATGTGAGAGTAAAGAACCTCGTTGGTATAATCGCGAAGTAAGGCGGGAGCTCAGGAGACATAGGCAATTGCACAATTTATTAAAAAAGACTGTTCTCTATGGGAAAATTCTAGGAGATGTGATTTTTCACTCAAACTACCTTAAAGACCGTTTTCTCATAGCTGAACGCCAAATGTCCACGTAATATGGCAAATAGTAGTAATTTAGTTGAGTCAATTTTGTGATTAAAAAAATGAATGTGTCAAAAAAATATTTAGTAAATTATAATGCACAAAAATAAAAAAATACAAAAATCATTTTCCATAAGATTTTCAAGCGAAAAGTCTATCTGATGAACAAGAGCGAAATAAGAGCGAGCAGGTGCTAGGCCACTACTAGCGCAGGACGCCGGATTGCCCGACCTTTTGGATGCTACTGGGAGAGGCACATGCAAACTAAAGAAAATGTAAACGTAGAAACACTCGTAAGATTAATTCAATATCCTTATGAGACGAGAGAGTCGGTTATTTTAAAGATATGGCTAGTGTCAGTTTCTCGAGCCGGCTGCCGGGTCATATATCCTGAATCTGTGAATATTATCCACCGGTATGCGGTGCGAGGTGAAATACACATCTGACGTCCATTTAAAAATCTCCATTTGATTACTCTTTGAGCGAATGAAAGATAAGAGTCTATTGGTAGTCGCGGAAATCGTGCCTTAGCGTAAGCCCTCTTTGAACTACCGCGTAAATCGCACGCATGCCACGTGACCCACGTTGGTGCCGGCATTCCCGTCTCGTATGCCTTGGGTGCGGGATCTACCTTTTATATGCTTCCAACCTTCGACCATCGACTTCGCTTCAACCTATCTGGCATGGCACCAGGGGCGGATTAAGGTCGTTGTTTTGGGAGGGGCGGTTCACTACTTTCCGCGGCGCCTGGGGGGTATGCAATACCTCTCAACGAAACGGGGGTCCGGGCAGACCTCCCTCGGAAAGTTAAAAGAAATGAAGCGCTTGGAACGTAGTTTTGGTGTGGCTATATTATATAGTAGATGTGATAAATTATTGAGTAAAGCTCTGTAATCACATTTGAAAAACGTTTACAAACGATGTAAAGAATGCCATTCTTGTGAAGATGCAGGTCTCCCGGGTTTTACACCACATTCCAATTATATTTAAACATTGTTTATTGAGCTGGTGAAATAAAAACTTCCATTTGAGAATCACCTTCATGATTACAATCTTTTCTATTTTCCCGGGAATTACGGGGGGGGGCGGCCGCCCTCCCCGCCCCCCCTCCCCCTTAATCCGCCCCTGCATGGCACTCTATGGTCCCGCCCAAGAACCTTACAATGTTCCGCCCAAGAACCTTATAAGGTTCTTGGCCCCGCCAAAAGCAATGGAACGAAGAAGTACATTGCAGAAATTAGGAGTCTATTGGAGGGAAAGACATGTCATGAAAAACCTGTCCATGGTCCAGAGAGCAGAGGTAGGAGTAGCAGGTGGAGAAATAGGGTGGGAGGTTTGAGGCAGAGAAATAAGTCGTCGTAAATAGATCGTAAGCAAGTAAATAGGTCGTCCAATATCGCAAAAATTATTCAACTATCACATACATAGATGCCCATCCCTTTCTGAGTAGGCGCAGTCAAAAGAGCAGAACTGTTGGCGTTAGGCCCAGGAAAGTGGCTATTTTAATGTTTTCCATATTACCTTACACTTGAATCACTACCTCTTTTGCTTCTTTCGCATTCATGCACATATCATTCGTCATCACTTCCCACACCCTCTAGTTCTTAAGACTCTGCATAAGTCTCTCTTTCAGAACATTCGCTTATGACTTTCAAGGTCTACTGCTCCCCTCTCCACTCTCACGCCGTTCACTCCTCTATCACAAATCTGTTTCACTATTCGCCGTATAAAGTCGCCGATTATGTTGTAGCCATCGTGAATTTTCTGATCTTTAACGCAAGATCCCTCGCGACTCACAACCAAGTCCTTCCATCAGCCGTGTTAAACACACCGATCGTAGTAGGGTTTCTGAAAAAGTAATTTTAAAAAAACAGCTGTTAACTGTTTTCAATTTTCAATAAACAGCTGTTTTCACTGTTTTTACAAATTTTTATTAGTTTCACAGTCAATAGCTCATTTTGTGACGAACACCGTTATATATTTTTCGTGATAAATTTCGACATCAATATATTTTTACTCTTTATAATAATATTTCAAGAATACAAGTGCAGTAAACGATTTGTATGAGAGACGCGATCTAAATTTTGTACAGAAATTTTTACTGACCGAATAAACTCTTCCAACGTCCGTTGATTTCGGTTTAATTGATCGAATTGCGTTGGACAATTTCTGGAGATATTCAATAAGCTGGCCAGAGTTCTTGAAGAGCGTGAATTCGAACTTGAGCCATTTATTGATCTCCGACAGCAATTGAAAATCCATCTTTTGGAAGCAACAAATTCAATTAATCTTGAAGAGACAAGTTATTCACACTTTCGTATCATTTGACAACTGTTCGACATCTTCTACATCGCTGACTCCAAATAGACGAGACGCTAAATTTCCTGCGATATTTAGCGTAGTTTTTTAAATGGCGACAGATGTATCTTTGAGACTACACAGGAGGTTCGTGACATCATTTTTCAATCACTCTTCATTGCGACACTTCAAATTTTCCACGAGCTAGGTACTCAAGTCATTATTCTCGTTAGAGAGCTTGTTGGACATTAATTCTAAAATTGTGTCAGCACTCATCAACTTCGCGTCTTTTCGACTTAGATTCTTAACAGCAAGTTTCACAAGTTCCACTGCCTTCAGAAGAGTTTTAAGAGCGTCAAAATCCAATGTCACAATTATTTCCAGCGCCTTGAATTCGGTTAGTGCCTCGCGGATGGCGACTTCTGTCTTAACTAGCGGCCCAAACATTGTTGGGATGGAGTTCCAGCGCGTCTTCACGTCAAAACGTAGTTCAATCTCGCGTCCGAAGTCATCTTTTACTTTGGATTGAAAGACACTATTTTGAACAATTGACTTTTTGATGAATTTCATAAGCTTGCGTATCATCGCCGATCACTTCCAAGTCCAAACCGGTTTCAAAAGTGTCCATTTCATCGATATCGTCGCTATCCAGGTTTAAATCGTCCATCTCAGTACCCTTTTTGTACAATATTTCACACACTCCAAGTTGCAGATCATGGTTTAAGCAGTACTGCGCAATGACACTGATGTGGTTAATGTATTTCTTATTTGCAGGAGCGCCGTCCCGAGTAGACCCCACCAAATCCCTCTCCGTTGTAATTCCAAAAATGCTGTTTCATTGATTCGACAATATCGAGAGCAATGCACAAACCAAATATGCGAAAAATACCCATCTTCATTGTTGTTTCATCGCAGCTATCATGAATGTTGACTCCGAAGACTCGAAGTCCTCTCAAGGTTGTGTATTCATCCACAGTCATGTTAAACTTTACCCCTCTCACGAGATTTACCTTGATGTCGGAAAGTTTTGTTTCTCTTCCCTTCGAAATCATCATGGACCAGCTTCATCACATCGCTTTCTTTCGCTGGAAGTTAGAATCCGTCCCGTGAGATTGATTAACGTATGTACTTTTTTCTAGTGATAGCTCTAATCGATATTCCATCAGTAGCCAGATCGGTGACAATCTCCTTCACACTGTGTTTGCGCAACACTGGTTTGTGGGTACTGTCACAAACTGCTTTTTGTCAGTATGGGAGTTAATTGGGTTGTGTCGCCATTTCGTCGGCTAGAATTAAGCGTCAATTTCGTATGTCGAGTATATTATTGTTTAAACAATTCCGTTTGAAACAGTAAAACACTTAGAAAAAACAGCAGTTCAGTTTTTTTATTTTGGACGAAAAACACCCCAGTTCGTAGCAGTTCGCAATGATTTGTGCAGATTTTACTTATATTTTGTATATTTTGCGTATGAAATACCTTTGCACCTAAGGTTTGTGGTGTACTTGACATTTGGCCTCAGGAAGGTGCGGTTGCGTCTTAATTTTTCACTTGTAGCCCTTCCAACTATTCGCTAAATGAATTCTTAATCTCTTTCATGTAGTCCTACAACGTTAGTCCTTGGGAAGAAATCCCTCAACTCCACCCTTAGCTTTCTTAAGTGTAACGAGATATATGAAGCGACAACAATGAATCCAAGAGCACCCAGTTTTTTCGGTCACTCAAAAATTCATGTAAAGAATATCCCAGTTCGACCGGTCGTCTTCAATGTAACAGCCCCATCCAGAAAACTAGCGGCCCTGTTTAATTCTCAATACAGGGAGTAAACAGATTTGAAGTCAAGGGTTGGAGTGAAGAACACAAAAGAATTCTGTGGCTAACTCTCCATGCAAACATCTCCCCTCTCCAAATAGTTACTAGCGCCGTTCGATGTAGAAATCCTTCTCACAAGTATCCAAGCTTTGGGAGCGGTGGAGGTGGTGAAACAAGTTCTGAAAAGTGCGGGGGCGGAAGCAACCGTCATCAGGGATTTTGTGTCGTTATTTAAAGTGTGCGTGGAACAATTACTTCTAATACAATCATGAGCACTAAAGACAAGTTTCTTTCAACCCTGCTCCAAACTTAAAAGACCAGTTGGTGATAGCTAGGCACGTAGCCAGAAATTTGCTTCGGGGGGGGGGCTAAGTGTAGCTCAGAGCATGAGCGCCCCTTGGCGAAAGGCAGTCGCCGCACGGGGAAAACATTTCGGGAGGCGGTGAAGCCCCTAAAGCCTGGCTACGTGCCTGGTGAGAGCAAAGGATACCTGTGGCCTCGCGACTCCGGGTATCTACCAGGTGGCCTGTGAATGTGGGCAGGTTTACGTAGGCGAAACCGGAAGAACCATCGCAACGAGTATGAAGGAGCATCAGAGGAACTTTAGGCTCTGCCAACCCGAAAAATCCGCGGTGGCAGAACATGCCATCAACTAGGACCATGCCATCCATTGGGACCGGGTGAAGATCCTATGCCGCGAGACGAAGTTCTGGGAACGATTGACTAAGGAATCCATCGAGATCCGGCTTGAAGAGAAGAACTTAAATCGTGGCGCGGGGTATGCACTCAGTAACGCTTGGAAACCGACACTGAGGAGAATTCGGTTGGCCAAAGAAACGCGGGAACCAACCGACCAATCATTTAGGACCTGACACCCGGATTATTACTATATATTCGTGCCACTCCCACACATTCAGTATCAGCCCTGAGGATGGATCTCGACTCGAGTTACGAAACGTCGGCAGCGATGAGAGGAGTGACCCGGTGGCAAACCCGAATAGGCTTGCATGACACAATGAATTGGTTACGGCAAAATCCTAAGAGACGAAATGCTTCTTGGAAAACGCCCCATCAAAGCACAGCAGCTACTACTTATTGTTAGTCATGTCAGGACGGAGAGAGAAACAAACGGTTGTGTAAATTATCGTATTGCGGGATCATTTCAGAAAAAATAAGCAATTAAGAACACAAGAGGTGTTTCCTTAAATGCGATATTTCTCCCAGTCCCACTTCGCAAACAGCAAAAAATCCGTGGGAAGAGAAACACAATTAAGAGAGACTTCACAACGAAGATTTTGCACCGGGAAGTAAAAGGGAGGAAGATGGACGAAAAGGAAGAGTGAGAGGAAAGAAGAAATTTGAAAAAATTGCTAAATGACATTCTTTTTGAAAAATTTTCCCCCTCCTTGAAGCCTATTTAACCCTTGCTGAATATCAGAAGCCCCTAAACATTTCGAAACTTGAATACCTTCTCCCCCACTTACATGTCAAATCGCGGGTCTTTTTCCAACCCCTTAACACCCACCTAGTCTCAGTCTCAGAAGTACTCTTGTGTGCTAACTTTTCGGTAAATGATCATAACTTCAGCATACGATCATTTTTTGCCGATGATGCCAACTCGGTAGATAGTATCGTTGATATCAACGACATAATGTGTTCCATCGGTTGACTGGACTGTTTTCGGACAGTTCATACCGTCATTTCCACTTCTTGGGGTCATCTTATCACACTCCTGCACATAACCTGCCTGCTAGGTCTCTCATACTCTCGACCTATTCCCTAATCTTCCGTAATTGACAAGCAGTGGCGGATCTATGGGGGGGCTATAGCTCCCCCCCCCCCCCATTGGGTCAAAAACTTACACTAGATAAAATCGATCCCCCGAACCGTCGAAATCGAAAATCGAGGTATTCCCCCCATAGCCACTAAAAATTCATCCTCAAAAATTTAGAAGGGCCCAGGGAAAATTATTTTATACTCTTTAGTTCGTTTTAAAAATGTGGTATATTTAAAAAATTTTATTTAATTAATTATTCTGTGTGTTTTGATGTAAAATATTCTTGGTTTCCCCCCCCCCCATGTTCCAAACCTATATCCGCCACTGTGGACAAGTGTTCTCTTTCACCCTCTTTAACAAGCCCTCGAACCTCAACACCTCCATCCACCTTGACTACATTCTTAGAATCTTCGCCACTCACTTCCTTATATCTCCAACCGCGTCCAACTCTTCTTCGTTCGTCTTCTTCGCTATTAGAAAATATACTAATGAAATGTAACCAATTGAAACTTGCTGCTGCACATACTGATCAGTAGCAAAACAATAACTCCCAACTCAAATTCGAATTTCCTCATCCTGATGGGGGCGCTGAGATCAAGCTTAGAAGATATCCTGAAGGATTACTCCAAACATATGTTCACTGGGGGCTTCACAAACTGGGGACAAGTTGAGGATCCATACACATGGATACTCAACTTGTCCCCAGTGGGTATTGCCAAACATTCCGCATGCACCGAAAAATCAGGACCAAGCAGAAACTATAGCCACTCTAGAGAAGGTGCTTTTAATAAGGAAAGGCCGTGATTCAAATGGAGATACTGGAAATAAAAGTACCGGAATTGGCCTCCCTTTTGACACCGGCCATTTTTGACACACACAAGCGAACCATGCCGAAGGAAAGGCCGTGATTCAAATGGAGATACTGGAAATAAAGGTACCGGAATTGGCCTCCATTTAAACACCGGCTATTTTTTTTATACAAAAAAGCGGGCCATACCGATTGCAGCGCCGTGGAAAGCTAGGCAGAACTACTACCCGTACAGTGGTGCTCATGATTTAGATCCATATGTATATTCATGACTCTAAACATCATCCGATAAAATAGGTATGCTATCTCTTTCACAAGAACATTTCAATAGCGAGGACATACTACGATCACATTTCCCTTCCAGTAAAATATAGCGACTAGCAGGAATATGATCGGCGGGGTTCATTCTAAGAATAGTTCCATGGACCAAATTTGCAAAAATAATATCAATATAGCCCCTTACCTTCCGTTTCTTAATCTTAGGAATCACCCATGGTGGGATCATTATTACGGCTACTGGCAGAACTTCCAAAGCAGCAATACAAGCCATCCATAAAATTCCACACGGTAACACTCCATAACATAATTTCAACATAAATATTCTGGGTGATAGAACACTTGCGTCCCTAACTCCCAACTTTTATCCATCAAACACACTGTTCTTGCATTTGTATAACCGTTGACACCGCGCTTCCATATGCCTTCGGCAATTAACCTTATTTTAGTATTTCGTCTGTTTTATCTTCCTTTTCTCTTCATGGGCTTTCTATTACAGATGGCAGCAGCTGCAAAAGTTGTCGCAGACGGAAAATAGTCAACTTATTACCTTATATTTTAGGAAAATTTTCAAAATCTAGAAGAAATGAATCAATTTGCTCTTATAAAATAAAAAATAGTTGATTTGATCATATATATTCAATTTAATCCGCTCTTGGTGAGAAAAAGATTCCAAATTTAATCTTGATATTTCAAGTTACACGTCGAACACATGACTGTTTTTTCCGGTTTTCGTCGACTTTATATATTCGCCAAATACGTGGAAAGCCGGCGCAGTTGTGTACTTACGTAGTAAAAGTGTGCCGTTGATCTCTAGTAATTGTTTACCATAAATTGCCATGGGTAAGTTGATTCGTTACGTTTAACGTGCTGAAGTATATGAAATATCTGTGCTTAATTTGGCTAGGAAATTGCTTGCTCGACCCAACGTTGTTAGGAGTCCAGTATTAAGTATAGCTGTTGACGTTTTTTTATCCATGGACAGGTGGGTTACTCAGCTATTTCAGAAGCCTCATCGGTAGTAGGGAGATGAGAATTTTAATTCTCGGCTTGGATGGAGCGGGAAAAACTACTATTCTCTACAGGTTAGTGAAGTAATATTTAATTCATGCCGTTGATTCTTACCATAATCTAAAATACTCAATGCATTATTAATTCCAAAAGGTTACAGGTTGGAGAAGTTGTGACCACTATACCTACAATAGGTTTTAATGTTGAGCAGGTTACCTACAAAAACTTGAAATTTCAAGTTTGGGATCTTGGGGGTCAAACCAGCATCAGGTATTTTCAATTCTGTTCTACAGTTTGAAATTATACTAACAGGAGAAACTTGACAATGATATTGACGTTCATATTCTTTTTCAAAGGCCGTATTGGAGGTGCTATTATTCAAACACTGATGCAATCATATATGTTGTGGACTCGGCGGACAAAGATCGGATAGGCATTTCAAAAGATGAACTCGTATATATGTTAGAGGTAAGTTGCAAGCTTTTAAAACTGTTCACAATAATCTTAAAGTAATGTTTTCCTTGTGATCGGAAATTGATTTAGTTAAGTTGTGGATATCTTTACTTGTATTGTGTTAAAATCTTAAGGACATTTTCTTCTCATCATGTATGACACAGCTATGTTTTAATTCTGACTGATTATAATTACACATGAAAATAGTTATTACAGTTGAAATCGTGAGATAACTATAATTTTCTTTGTTAATGACCCAGAATAAGACATGGTTCGTACCTTGCTGTTCACTGCATGTAATTACCTTTTTCTGCAAACAATTCCACTGTGCAAGGAAATGTGCACCGCCTTAGCTCATGTGGTACATGTAGTTACTGACATTTGTTGGTTACCACTTCGGTTGCTAGTGAACTATGATTTAAATCGTCAAATCATGTTGTTACAGTTACTCAAACCCTGAGGTGTTTAGTTACAAAGCTTAATACACTCCACAATTTGGTACTGGTAAAAAATGCCCTTTTCAGATGTTTTTGTTACCATATGGTTTTCAAGGCTCTACAATTTTTGGAAACTTCTATCTGTATAAATTATGTAGATATTTAGCATCTAATTACTTTCCCTCTCATCATGCACATGTATTTACATTCTTGGTCTTAAGTATGGAAATGGTAGTCCTCCTTTTTTAAGAATTTGTCGCTCTGCACTCTTAGGGATGCATTTCGATTCAGGAGAGCCAAGGTTTTTCATGTTTATAGTTAGAGGGATTTTGAAACTTGCCAGTTGTTCACCAGTCAGTGAGCCTTCTAACTTCTGTGGGCATCTGTCCAATGGGACTATGTAACACGGCTAAGATCCTGTTTAGCTCACCTCATTGTCATTAAAATGTTCCATTGAAAGTTTGCTGCTGCATCAAATGTGGCTGTGCTCCTGTGTATCTGGTTCCTATTTGATTGTGAAATGTCCATATCAGGCCAGCAACCAAATTTTTTTGAATGGATTTGTTGTAGCATTTAAAGAATAAATATTATTTAATTTTGGACAAAAAGGGAGGAATATGAACATAATAAGAACTTAGAAGTAACAATTTTCCACAGATAATTATGTGGAAATTTGTTACTTCTAAGTTCGTATTAATTTTGGATCTTGGCCGAGGACAAAAATCACTTCTTATCCATATTTATTGCCATATTCTCTCTACAGTTATTATATGCTGAGCTGGCCTAAGATCACAACTTTTTTCCAATTCCAACCTGCAGACGTAACTCAAGTAAAACATACCATATGCCAATTAATGTTGCCTCAGGTAGTGGTAACATTTTCTGCTTTTCCTGGAACAACATGGTCATAGCATCAAACTCTACATTCTAGGTCAAATTATTCCTAGTGCCATCCATTACATTTTGATACACCTTGTGTTTAAGGACTTCCTTGATCATGATGGATGAATTGATCACATCCCAAGACTTTTTCTTTATTCAGTGAACAGTCCAAGTCGTTTCTTGAGCCCACCTGGAGCTGATCATAAACTCTTTCATTCCATCTGAACACCTGTAACGAGTGGACTATATGTGGCTGTTCATTCCCAGGAATGATGACAAGATGTGTAATTCTCATTGAAAGTGCAGATCGTGCATGTATATGCTTCTATAACTAACATTAGACTCCTAAAAGTCACACTTTTACTCCAGATTTGGGTGGCTGTTTTGTAGTTTCTCTTCCAGTGAAAGTTTCCAGCATTTATAGATGCAGCACAAGAACCTTATCTTCTGTGGAAGAATTAAAATAACTTAGTTAACTCCACTAATTATTTATTAACGACCCTGGTTTCAACAGTGTCATCTTAGGGTTCAGGTCTCCTGAAGATGACACAAAGTGTTGAAACCTTGGTCGATATAACCAATAATTAGTGGAGTTAACTAAGTTATTTTAATTCTTCCATAACGGATAACTTACACAAAATCAAGCCTACAACTGTTACCTTATCTTCTATTTTCATCCATGGTTGAAAATGAGGGGGGGATTCTGGTGATAGAAGATCACTTGAGGAAATTTGCAGTGGTGAAGGCTGTCACAGTGTAGTCCTTTAATGGCTGAACAGCAGATGACAATCCCATAAGGTTATTGCAAAGTATGATTGTTGAGTTGTGGGTAAGAATATTTTGAAATTTAATTCATTAGTTTTGGGTTTCTGACCAGGGGTACTCGCACTCCTTTGGGGTGTGAGATAGCATTCCAGGGGGTGCGACGTAACACTTCAGTTTTTTTATTATCTGTATTATGGCTAACTTTTTTGTACGGTTTATGCAACTTGCAATTTGTTGTAATATTTTTTCTTTTCCATATTTTATGTTATTAAAAATTGATTGAACAAACTCGTTTTCATCACCTTCACTTTTATTCTTAAATAAATTATTACTTTGGGGGATGAGAGAACATATTTAAATTTTTAGGGGTGTGGGGAATACAAAAAGTTGGGAACCACTGCTTTAGATCGACCACCGAAAAACAATCTCACACTGAGTGAGGGAACCCTTTAAAAATGGCGGCATTGCTATGTAGCAGGGTATCATTTTCATCTTTCTGCTTTTAAGTACATGTATACATTCCTCATTTCTAAATGGCAGTGGCATTTATATCTCAAACATAAGAAAATTATATCTATTGAAATCTTGACAAAGAAAGGGAACATTTTCACCAGTTATGGCAAGACTTGTTTTTCTCCCAGACTATTGGAATGTTTTTATCTTTTTAATTACCTACTAATTTTCATCTTATTCACCAAAATTTGTGGTTTCCTTTTCAAAAATTCCTTTCTCAGCCTCAGGGATGTGCTTTATCCAATCAGGAAGAAGAGCTTCGGGGTGCGATCCTCGTGGTGCTGGCAAACAAACAGGACTTGGAGGGTGCTCTTAGCGTTGCTGAGGTGCACCGCCACCTGGGTCTTGATGCCCTCAAGAATCGCACATTCCAGATATTCAAGACTTCAGCCACCAAAGGCGAGGGGCTCGACCAGGCCATGGACTGGCTCTCCAACTCCCTGCAAAACAAGAAATGAGGACCCCCCTCGACCACACCTCCTTTGCCACGGCAACACTATCACAATCTCCTCCCCTAGTGACCCCTCACGTCCGAAGGCAGACAAGAGCTGGCATTTAGTCTGGAGAGAGAGGGAGAGCTTCATGGAAGAGACTAGTGTGCTGCCGTGAGCATTTTATCACCCCTTTTCCCATTGGGATTCAAGTGAAGTGACAAACTCTTTTGTGTGCTGGGAGTGCTTTTCACCAGCTTACCCCATTCAGAGGGAGAAAGAGACACCCTCAAGAGAGGGTGCGTTGCATTGTTGCCCCTTGCCATTGCCTCCCCTCATTTTGGGGGTTACACCACCACCTCCCATCCCTGGGGTGACGGAAGCAAACAAGATCAGCACAAAGGGGCTAGGGCGGCAGCACCAAGTTGTGAGAACTCTATCTGCCATGCGTGCATATACACGCACCAAAGAGGAGAGGATGGTGGGATTCCCAAGTCCCTTTGCCTATTCTTCCAGCCTGTCTTTGCCACCTCCGTCACGGGCACTGCTGTAGTTTGCTCTGCGCTTCCCCTCCTCATTGTTGGTGATCAGCAGATAGTTGTGGGCCCCAGGCTGCATGCATATACAGGTGGCACTGACTGTATAGCAAATATCTTTTAAGCATTTGCTATTATTTATTAGTATATGTGGTGCAAGTTTGTAATCTAAAAAATCATTTCCCAGTTAGAAAATCGGGAATTCTAGTCTGTAATCTTTAACTTTTGGAAGACTAACCACACGTACTCAAGAACACTGCCTTAAGGCATGTAGCAATTTTAAAAAATATTGAAAATGTCATATTGTCATGTTGAACATTCCTCAATGTCAACTTCATGTACGTCAGTGGCTACTGATGAATTTACACCTTACTTGGGTGGAGAAGCCACTGAAGTGTGGAAAATATTTGCTATCGTACTGATGAAGACATAAAAGAGATCTTCAGGATAATATTTTGAAAGAATTAAGTTATAAAATAAATTTATTTACTTCAGTGGGTCTTTCAACTGGCACAGTTTGATTTAAACAATGATAAGATTGTATACAATATACTGACAATTTCTGGAAAGAACCCTTTCATCACATTTTGAAGGCTTGTGGCATGAGGTGTTGTTGCTGCACTATGTACATACATCTATGACTTGGTCTCTGACCATAGTAATTTTTCAATGATGCAAAGAACTTGAATCTCTCAGCTAATCGAGGCAACTGATGGCAGATGGCACACTAGCACCACTTCTCCTGGCACCATTACCAGCCGGGATCACCAAACCGTTGGATGACATTGTCCTGGGTGGCCAGATCCATTTGCACCTTCTTGCGCATGTAAAATATTGGGCAGTCTCGGCTGTAAAACAATAAATCAAAAAATCAACTACACATTAAGGTTATTTGAATGAGAAAAGTTTCTGACTACAGTGAGAATATTATTACATATTCACATATCTGAAAAATACAGTAGGAAATTTTCTTCCGTTAGGCAGTAATGTTTCCACAAGTAGTTTTTCATAATTGTTAACTTTTGCACTGAAGTCTAATTCTAATTTACGCAAGGTAAATGAGCTTTTGTGAGTCATTTGATGCCCTACACTTTTCTCATCTGATAACCACTTTCGTTGCATTCTATTGCTTAAGGCTAAACTTCATGAAAATTCATGTTCACTAAATGAATAAACTTGGCCTGTTTTCACGCGATTAACAGGCCAGTTTCATCACAGGCTACATCATATGAGACATAATTTTAACTATAGTGTACAAATCTACTGCACCTGTGCGATGCAACTGGTCCTATATTAATCTAGTGAAAGCATACATTTTTACTTTAGTTGTAAACTGGGTGGGAGTGGCCAAGCAGAGACTAAAGGGCATGGTGGTGGACTCCGGGGATTAAGGGCAAACAAATACATTAAATCTGAATATTACTTGCCAATTCAAATTTGTATTCACTGTTACATAATTCAAAGGTCAAAAGACATCTTTATGAGCTAAGTTTATATTTCTGCAACTTCGAAAATGTGCCAGGTACTATAATGAACTTAATTCTTGATTAAAAATAAGATCTCTTGTAATCAATCAACAGCTATGCAACTTAGCATGTACCATTTAAATGACATATGATGTGCTGTGTTTCCCCATCATGACTAAGTACCATCTCATGGTGCCCCATCTACATAAGTTACTAACATCTCCCGTCACTAGAGTTCCAATAACTTAGCATCATCTTGGAATGGCAAGAGAGAATATTTATGGGGCCCCAGACTAACTCAGCCACTTCGATCCATATTCAATACATCCTTTTCTGCATTTGTAAATTCTCTCTTTTCCTATGCTTTTTGCATTGTGATGTCAATTATGATGAAAAATGCCCAAGCATGGTTAGGTGAATACCAACAGGCAGATAGACCCAGTTGGTATGTAGCATAAATGTACTCCCAAGATCACTAACACACAGGAAAACATAAGAGAGACTGCAACAGTTAACACACTTGAAGACGCCTCCTGAAACGCTGGTGAAGCTGTCGTACGAAGATGTATCAACACGAAGGAAATCCCAAAAAATTAGCCATGCCTAAAAAGGTAGCATATTTGTCACATCCACTAATTTCCATCGTTCATTTTATTGGAGTGAAGAGGGAGATGAGTGAGTCATCTGGGGCCTCCAAACTCCTAAGTGGCAATGCTGCAGACTTTCATCACCCGACTGGCAAAGACAGCCTGCTCACAATAGTGCTAAGCATGAAATGAGATTGTTTTGAAATACTGCGGCAGAGGGCTTTAAAACAAAACCAAGATCATATTTTTTCAGCCAGTTCTGGTGCTATCCATTCCAGTGTGAATTGATAATCAAGAAACCAGGCATCCCATCGCTACATATTTATCAAAGAACTTTTCCTAATTCATCAGAAATGTAAGCAACTGCAAGAGCTATGGTCAGAACACACCATTTGTCCTAAAAATAAGTACCATGCACTGCAACATTTATCATGCTAATCATCCAGGAATGTATCCCAATTTCCACAGTAAGACTCACAAGTGGAACTTCCATCATAGAATGTGTTAATGAATTCCTCGACCTCTGAGTCGGAAAAAATGTTGATATGACAGGGTCTAGTGAGGGCAGCTCCAGACCAGGGGGGGGGGGGGGGGAGTGTACCACTGGCTCTGGAGGAATGGAATACCCAGGAAAAGGGGAGTCCGGGGGTTTCGTCCCGGGAAATAGTAACAAAACTATGTGTAAAATGAAGAAAAATTAAATGAAATACACTGGGGGGGGGGGGGGGGGGGCCCTACTTTGGAGCCACCATTGGGGTCTAGGGCATGGAGGCAAATATTGGCTTAAAAAAAACAGGAGTACTTTCCCATCAGGTGTCTTTGGGTACAATATGTAAGTTCTCTGAGGTTTGAGGGATAATGCCTGCGGACAGCAGTGCATTATGAATATACATATTATGGTCAATATCCTATCTGATACATACCTGAGAGGGTTAATAAACACACCTTCATGTGTGAAAGTACACAACTAATCTGGCTCACATAGAGTAGATGCATACAATTTTAAGATTAATGATTCAAGAAGTCAATCAAATCCAAAAATATCAAAATCGTTGTCATCACTATAATCACTGCACTCTGTGTGTGGGTTTTTGCGAGCTTTTTGCAAAACTATAATTAGATATCAGGTTGATTATTCAGAAAGTTCTATGAATCATGAATTTAATTAATACTAAGGTACAAAAGGACAGCCTTGATTCCTATTGACCAAAATGACATTGTGATAAGGCTGTGGTGTCTTAAATAAGCCTGTTATAGTAAAATAGAGATACACCTCTGAATGAGCAGGTTTGATACATGCAGTCGTGAACTATTCTTCAGTAGGGTGAATGGCATAAAAAGCATTTAGAAAAGTTTTATGTTTAATGCATAGAACTCATCTCACAAATTATGTTGATATGTGGGCGAGTTGTATTAATTGGAATATACTAAAATGTAACTGCCATCATGTTCTGTAAGCCAGCTGCCTACCTCAAATTTTAAAAGAGATATTGATTAAATAATACAGTCACTTTAATGATTGCTGTTTCCATTTACCTATGACTATTAATGATCCACATCTCTTTCCTCTTCTCAGGATCCCCAGACATAAACTGTACCTTGGAGAGTGAACAGGAGGCCGACCCCACACTATGTTTATGCCCCAATTGTATGGTACTGAGTCATGAATATCTGATACCCGGATCTCTCAGCCACAGTTGAATATAGTGAGGCTTCTTAAAAGCAGTATCTTCACAATTTCCCAATAAATTGTTTCAAATGAGCTTCTAAAATTAATACATACACCATGAATACTTCCCCCTCCCATTTCCCAGACAGAGAAGTCCACAACTTAGTAGCAATTGAGTGCACCCTAGCTCAGGCCCTCAGCATCAAGTACCAGAACTCACCTGGTGCAGAGAACCTCTTCATGCAGACTCCCCTGGCATCGTTGACATTGAGTCCACAGTCGAGAGAATCTCTCCTCCAAAGCCTGCATGCGCTCCAATTCACTCATGTAGATCTCAGCCTTGCGTGTCGCACAATGTGTGCAAACTGGCCCCATTCGTGGATCTGCTGGAAGCACAGCCTTGCACCCAAGGCACGTCTCTCTTTTCTGTGTGAATGCAGACAGCGCACCCACCCTAGAGGTGACCACTGCCTTGGTGCGCGTGTGATCACCACCTGAGATTATCGATTGGATTATTACAGAGAAGGAGAGGGATATTTGATTCCACAATGATTTTCAATATGACACAAACAGATGTATTCTACCCTAGCATATGCTTGTTTGCACTAGGATTTTGCATGCGCAAGCTAGATAATCAACCTCCATCAATCAGAAGTATTAGATATACACTAGAGTCCCACTAATCTGAACACCGATAATCTGAAAATTCGGTTAATCCGAACAAATTTTCAGAACATTTAAAAAATTTTAAATACATATGTATGTAGTTTTAGGCTGAATTTTAGGGATAAACGGAACAAAATCTAAGTTCAAGCATAGAAAAACTACTCTTTAATTAACTTTTACAACAGTATGGTACATACAAAACTACTGTAGTTTGAATAATTTACTCTACACGTACAGATTTACTGTTCAATACAGATTTTAATGTAGTGTAATTATTGACGATTGTGCCATACAATACTACACAAAATACAGAAACGTATACAATACTGTATAAATACATGAAATAAAGTAATTTGAATGGATTTTTACTGTAATAGTGCAATTTTCAGATAATCCAAAAATTTTGCCATCCAAACAATGTCCCGTCCCATTTTGTTCAGATTAGCCGGACTCCAGTGTATCTTCATTTAATCATTGCAGAAGCATTACTAAGCAAAGGGATGACATTACAAACCATGTCAAATTCTACCTTACTTCGTAATCCCACAATATTGAGTAGGCTTATTTTAAAATTTAGTTCTTCCTATTATGTATTGAAAAAGGAACTTTCCAAAGTTTCAGCACTTTCCTTTCTAATGACACTTTCATTCAGCATCTCTGTCTACATTTGCCCACTAATTAACAGCAACTCTTCCATTACATTTCCATCCCCCCCCTCTCCCACACCAAAGTTAAATTCCCACACACAGTCACCAGCTACCCCATCAAAATAATCACAATATGTACTCTTGAACAATTTCTCTCCAGCATGCATCTGTCTCCCCAAACGTGGAGGTATCCAGAGCCCTTCCCTTACAAAACAAATCATTTTCTAAAAACCACTCAGATTTCAAACAGTCTTGATCCAAAAACCACAATTATATACAAGCTTAGTCAGGAGTACTTACGAAGGAGGATAGATTCAGCCTTGTTATCTCCAAGGATAGGGGAAAATATTCGAAGCAGGGGTTTAGAGAGCTGATTTTCCAAGTAGTAGTTCGAGTCAATGGGTATGTTGTTCTCCAGCACATATATTGGATCCTGGAAAGTAAACCATTGTAATTATGAATAAATGAGCCCTATTCTCAGTGAAACTCATAGAATGGTGCTGAATCACGAGTGGGAAATCGTATTTCTTGAAGATTCCCAAAATCATCTTCATTAATTTTCATAGATCATTAGTAATACCATAGAGTAAGTATACTAGAGGGCTAACGGCATAGGTGGAAATTGCATCGCCTGTTTTAATTCTCAAAGAGCGGATAGATGGCCCCGGAGTTGCGAGCAAGAGACGCCTCTCTTCAGGGTCGTCGCCTCCTCTCTCCCCTCTCCTTCCCGCCCTCCCCTCTATGTAACTCTCCGTCAGGCTTTTAAATCTCCGGCTTCTCAGTTCTCTGGGTCTGGGTTCTCTTTCGGCTAAGGAAGCAGGCAGGTAGTTTCACTGCACATTTTTCTATGTCCTCTCAGCTCTCGCTGCTTGACGTTCGCATGATGTGGAGTTTGAATAGCGAGTAGGATATGATATTGGTTCAGAGTGTGTTTATTTTTGGTTATCTATTGCAAATTTTGTTCTATTGTACTTGAAGTGGGGTTTTTTCTCGTATGGCCATAATAATAATAATAATATTTTTATTCACCTGTTTGGTCATACATTAAGTAGACATAGGCTTTGTCATTACAGTACATTTCAAGTTTAAATTCACCTTCAATAGGATGTATATCTATACATAAACAATATTAAGCATTTATATGGAAGCAATATACAATAATATACATACGGTTTTTGATTTGATAATATTTACCGAGTCAAGTTTACTACACTATATAATATACATTCCATTCTGGTTTCTCAGAAAAGAAGAAAACTCATTCACTGTATAGAAAACTTCACTCAATAGTGAAGTTTTTAGTTTCCTTTTAAATTGCTCAAGCAGTGTAGTGCTCCTAACACTTCCAGGTAGAAGATTATATATTTTTTATTCCTTTATGGAAAGGACCATCACTGCATATTTTTGTGTTTCTAGATAAAACATGAAGTTTTTCTCTAGACCTGGTTTGATAGTTGTGATACTCCTCATTTTTAACAAAGGAGTGTATATTTCTTTTAATAAATACCAGTAGGTTAAGGATGTATAAGGATGATAACGTTAAAATTCTCAGGTTTTTAAAGTGAATTCGGCGTGATTCTCGATATGGCAACTGTAACATGATTCGTAGAACCTTCTTTTGGATCATAAAGATCTCTGTGCTGTGACTACTATCACCCCAGAAAATAATACCATAAGAAATGAGGGATTGAAAATTAGCAAAATACACACATTTTAGAACACTTAAAGAGGTACTGGCCCTAAGATACCGAATTTGAAACATAATACGGGATAACTTTGATTTTAGCCCTTCAATGTGAGGACTCCATTTCATAGTTTTGTCAAGTACCATACCAAGAAAATTTACATTATTTACAAAAGAAAGATCAAAGTTCATTAAATTTACATTTGGTTGATAAAGACAATTAAAATAAATATACAAACTGACTTATTTAGGTTAACAGAGAGCATATTTTCTTGAAGCCAGTCTTGAAGATTATGAGCTGTTCTACTTAATTTTTCTTGTAAATTAAGGTAGTTTTGGGCCTGTATTAATATACTTGTGTCATCAGCGTACAAAACAGTTTTTACATCATGAAGATTATCTGGAAGGTCATTTATATATAAATTAAATAGTAAAGGCCCAAGGATTGAGCCTTGAGGGACACCATGTTTCACAGTTTTCAAGCTTGAAAAAAAGGTTTGGATTATGTTGGTATTGGCATCATAGTGAGAAATGTGTGTTATTTGTTTTCTGCTAGTTAGATATGATTTTATCCATTTGTATGCAAGTCCAGTTATGCCATACTTTGTTAAGCGTTCAAGTAGCAAGTCATGTTTTACTGTATCGAAAGCTTTTGTCAGGTCAATATAGAGTCCCAAAGATTGATTTTTATTATCAATACTGTTTCAAGTATCATTAAAGAACTCATACAATGCATCAGTGGTTGACCTATTTTGTCTAAAGCCAAACTGTGAAGAAGTGATTAATGCATTTTTATTTAAAAAATTAATAAGACGCCTGTGCATAATTTTTTCAAATATCTTTGAGAAGCCCGAGAGAAGACTAATAGGTCTGTAATTGTCAACATCTTTTTTTTCGCCTTTTTTAAAAAGTGGATATACTTTACTCATTTTAAGTTGTTGGGGAAAATTACCTTCTGATATAGATAGGTTGCCTAAGTAGGTAAGTACCAAAGTAATAAAAGGAATAGAATACTTAATTATTTTGTCTGGAATGCCATCATAGCCAGATGATAATTTATTTTGGAGGGACATTCCAATTTGCAGGATTTCCTGAGGGGTAACCGGATGGATAAAAGGAGAATTACAAAGATTAGAATTAATTGACTTGTGACGACAGGCTGTAGCTTTGCGAGTTTTGTTAAAAGATTGAAAGATTTTTTCAGGCACTTCGATGAAGTGATTGTCAAAAATATTGGCTACATTATATGGGTTAGTTTCCAAGCCATTAGAGTCAATTAAGGTGAGATTGTCATGCTGTAATCCTAACTTTTTATTGCTTTCCCTTTTTATAATTGACCATGTTGTTTTCATTTTGTTGGTAGAATTTTCCAGTAGGTTATTATTATAGGATGATTTGCAAAACTGGACCCTTTTCCTGAAATATTTAGAGAAATTTATGTATAGTGTTTTATTTTCACAATTTTTGCACCACTTGTATTGAGAATATAGCTCTCTTTTAAGTCTGCTCAGATGAATAATTTCAGGTGTTAGCCAACTATTTTCTCTTGAGCCAGAATTATTTACTCTACATAATTTCTTCGGGAATATAGTCTCAAAAATATACTGATATTTACCTAGGAAAGCCTCAATTTTTGCTTCAAACGAATCTGCAAGGTAAATATCCTCCCAGTTTTCAATCTGCAGCAAGCAACCAAACAAATGCAATTGCGCATCATTATAGCATCGCTTATAGGTCCGAAAAGCCTGTGGCTTGTTTATTTGGTCACAGTTTATTTCTACACTAATGGCTTTATGATCTTAGAAACCAAGGTCAAAAATGTTAATTGAAAAATTACTCTCTGCAATATTAGTTATGACTTGATCCAAAAGAGTTTCTTTGTATTTTGATATATAGTCTATTTATTGGTTTCCTAAGTTGCCGATTGATTTGGAGAAAGATGTGGAGAGGAGGTATGAAACGATGGTGGGAATATTAAGGTTATTGCGGATGTATTTGTTACTTGCATACCAGGGGGTGTTTGCGTTAGTTCTTATTATTTTATTCTTTAGGATTTGTACAATTTTGAGTTGCGTTTTTGCTGCCGTGACTGAGGCAGGATATCCATAGCACAGGAGGGGGCGTATCATGGATTTGTAAATGATAAGTTTTGTTTCTATTGCAAGGGGACTATGGCTTTTAATGAGTGGGTAGACGTATCCGTACGCGCAGTGGACTTTTTTCTGGCAATATCGGTATGGGCCTTCCTGGAGTCTTGAGTCAAGGTGAACTCCTAGTAATTTAACTGTTTGTTTCTTGGCTATTGCTTGGTTGTTGCCCTGCAATAGGCGTGTGACTTTTTGTAACACGGATAGGTGCGTGGGCCATCATTGTGGCCCAAGAAATAGATTGTTTCTATAATAAAACAATTTCAATAATTTAATATTTTTATAACTGTTGTGTGTTCCTTAGCTATCCAGCACCATGCTTATTCCTTTTTTTCTGCTCTTTTCAAACAAAATATGCTGGTAAATAAAAAATAACTAACATCCGTTTTTTTACAAGTTTAAGTGTATATATTTTCCGTGACTTTAGGGCAATGCAACTTAAATATATTCCAGAGTAATTAGTAAATTAGAAAACACCATTGAAAAGAAAATTTTATAGCCAGCGCAAAAATAAAAACGTAAAATGAAATATTTGTTCGTGGTGTAGATAAACAAAGTAGATAAGATTTTGTTACACATTTTGAAATGAGCTGAGTTTTATAGCATTTTAGTGAAATTGTGGAGAAAGTAATTTTATCTCCTAAAACATAGAATGGTGGGTGAAACAAGGTTGAAATGTACAAAATATAAACATATGTTCTTTTTTATCTCTTACTCCCCCCTCTAACTCCCCTCCCCACTCCCTAATGTCCTTTCAAATTTTTGCTACAATTCAAAGCACGTTATCGTATTTCATACATCTCGCACCTCACTATAGAAATGACAAAAATTCCACACAAAAATGTTTCTGTTCCCACAATACTACACTGTAACGTAAATTGATTTCCAGGTTGAGCAAAAAAGTATTAATTTCATATTATAATCGAACTACTAGTGGTGGATAAGTGATTGATTTTGACAAGAAAATTTACTCTAAACTAGACTCCAAACATGTCAAACAAATGAATGAAGAATGCTCAACACATACTTTGTGGCCACACTTTTCACAGTTTTTCCTAGTTGATTTATCTTTTGCCCTCGCACACAAAAAGCAGCTACCAACACTTCTGTCCTGAGAATGATTAGGGTTTCCGTTAACATTGTCCTGAATTCCAAGAAGCCCCTTTCACCTGTTCTTCATCTGCACTGGAATGGCGGCATTCTTCATTATGACGAAGATCTGTGGTTTGATAGTGGTGGCGTGTGGGAACACACTGAATGAATACTCTTCCAGGCATCGGCTTTGCTTCGGCGTTATTGAACTTAAAAATTCTTATTCAGAAAATAAAAAATGATATCAGAATGAGTCTTCCAATGGAGAGATTTAAAAGTGTGTTTCATATTTCTGATGGAGCAGCAGGGCATTTCAAAAACAAAAATCAGTTTCATGAGCTAGCCCATGAAGAACTGTGGGTTGAAAAGAAGTGGATCTTCTCAGCTACAGGTCATGGGAAATGCCTGTGATGGAGTGGGTTTTATATGTAAACATTATGCCTCAAGATACAATCTACAGAAAGAATCTCATAAAGCTATTAGGAATGCTCAAACATTTTTTGAAACTGTCTCATCCCTAATTCCTAAAACAAAGCAGCTCCTAAAACTGAAATGCATTCCTTCAGAAAAATCAAACTAAAAGAGTGGGCAAATGTAAAACCAATACATGGGATACAATCTTGTCATTACTGGCTTGTGCTACAAAGTGTGAAGTTCATGGCAAGAACACTAAAGCATTCACTCCACAGAGTTTAAGCAGTGAAAAGACTCAATGTCAAACTAAAATCAGTTTAAGTGAAAAAAACATTTATAATCAGAGCACGATTTTCAGATTAAACAGCATACATGTTAAAATTAGTATGTAAGTGTGTCACAAACAATTATGAACTTCCAAAGACAACAGTATCATGCATGTAGACATGTACAAGTCATCGGCTAGAGGGGAGTGATAAGAAAGCTTAAATAGTGATACATATTCACACAATACCAGGAAACACAGTGACATCCAGGACAAGATTTGCTCAACAAATACTGGCATCACACTGAAGTAACACAGGTAAATTATATTTCTTTGTTCATCAGTGTACTGAAATAATACCAAGTTTAGAAAGGAATCTTAATACATATTTCTTAAGCAAATTCGATCAGATAAAAAACAAAACTAGGGAGACAGTAAATGTTTCAAGATTAGGCCTTGGTAATTGATGCTGAGTAAAATTAGTGATTCTCATTAATGTTAAACGAATTCATAAAATATTAAATGTTTACCGTGAAATTTTGCTAAAAAATACTTTTTTAAATGCCAGGGGCAAAGTCAATAGTTCCTAAATTGAGGAATAATGTTGCATTATTAGTATGTTAATACATGTTTCACTGATTAGTTTTAACTACATATTTATAACAGCCATGGTTAGTATATGCCTGTGGACTGATTTACAGGGTGATTCTTGGAAAATCAAAATAAAAAAAAATCAGATTTTTTACAAATTCACAGCGACAATTTAAGGCAAATATCAAGTTTTCTGGTTTAACTAGCCTCTTGAGTGCTACCAGGAGATTATTTTAACAAACTTTCAGAATTTTTAAGGATGGGGTTTTTGAGATATCGCTCCTTCAAAATGCAACATTTATGAATTTTGCATACTTTAGATGGTCAATTTCAGGAACTGTATACAATAAAAGTGAGAGAGGAAATTATTGGGTAGAGTAACCACACAGGTCTACAGAATGGTGCTATTGTTTGGCTGATTAAATCCCTCTTTAGTTCTAAAAAATTCTTTTAAAAAAAAAAAATTCCAAACTTCGAGAAAAATGTAAAATTTCAATTCAACAACAAATTATTTGTTTAGTGTTTTAACAAAAATTGACTGTTGTTCAGGTGTTTTGAGAAAGGAAAACTTCAAGCATTTCAAAACAAAGAATAGTAGAAGGTTCCAGTTCAAATAGTTTCAGAGCAATAGAGATTTGAAAAATTGCATTCTGCACCCCTTTCACAATTAGCGGAGTTTTTTGCCGATTTTCAAAATGCTGTAAATCGGTCAAAAAATATTTTCCCCAGAACTATTTGTGAGATGATTCTGGCATGTAGGAGTAAATAATATATTTTTTTCAACAAATTTGAAGAGGGTCACCAGACAAATATTGGTGGTACCTGCCTGAGTTGAAATAGAATTGGTCTTTTGTATAAACCTACTTGTGTTTTAGCCTAGCAGTAAGTGATTAACATTACACTCATCCTGAGGAAGCCAAGGCAGTGTACATAGGAAATATTTGCCGCGTTTTTTTTAACGTCTGAGATTCAGATGGTAGCTGGCACCATAGAGTAAGTATACTAGAGGAATCACGGTATAGGCGGAAATGGTATCAAGAGTTTTAATTCTCGAAGGGCTGATAGATGGCCCCGGAGTCGCATTCGAGTGACGAGTCTCCTCGCCTCAAGGCACGGCCCCCGAGATATGTCTCTCGGTGGTCGTGCTCAAGGTCGTTCCTTCCTCTCTCGCCTCTCCCCCTCCTTCCAGCCCTCCCCTCTTCTTTACTCTCCGTCAGGCTTCATTCTTTTCTGGGTCTGGCTATGAATTTTTCTCTTTCGGAAGCACAGGCGGGCAGCTTCACTGCGCGCGCGATTAGGATATGATATTGGTTCAGGAGTGTGTTTATTTGTGGTTATCTATTGCAAATTTTGTTATATTGTACTTGAAGTGGGGTTTTCTTGTATTGCCATATATTGTCTATTTTTTTGTTTCCTAAGTTGCCGATTGCTTTGGAGAAAGATGTAGCTATGGAGTGGAGGTATGACGCGATGGTGGGAATATTAAGGTTTTGCGGGTGTATTCGTTACTTGCATACCAGGGGGCGTTTGCGATGGTTCTTATTATTTTATTCTCTAGGATTTGTACAATTTTTAGTTGCGTTTTTGTTGGCATGGCACAGGCCATAGTACAGGAGGAGGTGGATCATGGATTTGTAAATGCTAAGTTTTGTTTCTATTGCAAGACTATGGCGTTTAATGAGTGGGTAGACGGATCCGTACCCACAGTGGACTATTTGCTTGCAATATCGGTATGGGCCTTCCAGGAGAGTCTTGAGTCAAGGTGAACTCCAAGTAATTTAACTGTTTGTTTCTTGGCTATTGCTTGGTTGTTGCCCTGCAGTAAGCGCGTGACTTATGTTAACACGGATAGGCGCGTGGGCTACCATTGTGGTCCAAGAAATAGTTTGTTTCTACAATAAAACTATTTCAATAATTTAATTTTTTTGTAACTGTTGTGTGTTCCTCAGCTATCCAACACCATGTCTATTCCTTTTTTCTGCTATTTTCAAACAAAATATGCTGGTAAATAAAAAAATAACTAACATCCGTTTCTTGACAATTATAAGTCTATATATTTTCCGTGACTTTAGAGCAATGCAACTTAAATATATTCCAGGGTAATTAGTAAATTAGAAAACACCATTGAAAAGAAAATTATATTGCCAGCGCAAAAATGTAAACATAAAATGAAATAATTCTTCGTGGAGTAGATAAAACAAGTAGAGAAGATTTTGTTACACATTTTGAAATAAGCTGCGTTTTATGGCATTCTAGTGAAATTGTCTTGAAATCAATTTCATCTCCTAAAACATGGAATGACGGGTGAAACAAGGTTGAAATGAACAAAATATGAACATATGTTCTTTTTTACCTCTTACCCCCCTAACTCCCCTTCCCACTCCCTATTGTCCTTTCAAATGTTTGCTATATTTCGAAGCACGTTATTGTCTTTCATGCATCTCGCTATCTATACTCACAATAGAAATGACAACAATTCACACAAAATGCTTCTGTTCCCACAATACTATATTGTGAGGTAAATTGATGCCCAGGTTGAGCAAAATAGTATTAATTTCATATTATAATCAAACTACTAGTGGTGTATAAGTGATTGATTTTGATAGGAACATTTACTCTACACAAGATTCCATATACCTCGCAATGTTGACTATCTACCTGTTATGTCATCATAAAAGCTGCTGCTGTCCCGCCATTTCCGAACCTTTTCAAATGAACTTAAAATTAACATTAAATTTTCTTGGAAACTAAGACTTTTTAATCCAAATAATTTGCGTGTAATGAATACGATTATGGTGGGGCACCATTCGCAATTAATGAATTCTGTTTTCTTTGATGAAGGAAACTACCCTATTGCACCAAGGTAATAATGAAATGAAATGCACCTAGAACTAATATATTGCATATAGTCCTTAGTATTCCGAACCACAGAGTAAGTCGCATATAATTCATCAGCTATGACAACTCCAGATTTTGCGTCATTACGAATCCTGCTTTTTAGTCATCCCGGTGCTACGTCGATCGCAGAATCTTTTTTAATTTTGTAAATAAATATACATCTTACGTTTTTTGGGTGCGTACCTATGACAATAAAGTAAAATTGCTAAGAATGTTAGAACAAGATAAAAAATAATCGCAACCTCTACAGGATGTGAAACAGGGTGGCACCTCCTTTTAGATTTTTATACAGTCAGAAATAATGCAAGTGTTAATCGTATAGAAGATGTTACCATCTCGAAAACAAATGGCCTTATCATTCGCTGTACAGCATAAAAAGCGTTGTTGGCGTAAAACGTCTCATCCGACGGACGAAGTGTTGTAATTGGAAAGCTCTCCACAAAGTTACCGAAAAGGGACCGAGCTTTAAATACTGAAGAATCTAACATCGCTACCAACCCGTGCTCTCCAGGTGAGAAGCCTCTTTGCAACATAGGACTAGAGACCATTATAGAGAAATCGCCGCCATAGGTAATGAGAAAGACATCGCTGACCGAACATACGGGTTATTCATTTTGTATAGAACATAAATGGCTTATCATGGAATGATACAGCGTCTATCGGCTGCGATGAATTAAAAAATTGTCACCGAAGCAATGACGTTCATTTGTTAGCTATATAATGATATAGAAAACATAATCCAATAAAGAGGTGTAATATCCATCCACCGCTGCAGATTCAAAGACAAATCAAAGAATGTATATAATCGATTCTGGACTGATGTGGTGGAACTGTTCCATAATGATAATTAAGATATTGCAATTTCAGTACCATTTTATTTATGCACTATGCAGTTGCACTATAACAGTGGAAATGAACCAAGATTTTTTAACTCGGGAACAATGCTCCATTGTTTACTTTGCTGGATATCTCCTTAAGAAACTCTTGGCTAAAAGTGGATGCATTACTGCAAGAAAAAATTTTCTGGTAAGAAAACAATTCAGGACAGGAGTCAAATATTAATAATGGAGAGAACATTTCTAGGAATAACTAAAGATGTTGAGGGTTTGTTGTGTCCGTCAAAGAAGTTTACCAGAATTTGTAAAAAAGCTCACCGCGTAAAATATATCATTGGGTTTTTCGTTTTTCAGCCCCAGGCAGAAGGGACTCATCTCCCGATGGCAAGCATTTAAGCAATGAGTGAACCCAGGGCCAGTTGCAGCCGCTGTTTGTTTCACTTTTCAGAACCTCAACTAAATGCATACAGACTCACGCTTGCAAAACACTTTCCTCAAACGACAATGCGTGTTGTCATTAACGAGACAACGATTATCACAATTGTGATACAAGGTAAGGTCACAAGAGAAGACAAAGTCATACATTAAGTGATCTCGGCCCCCGTACGTAAGACAATTTAAGACGAGCCGGAAGAATCCAACTCCTTCCCGCTACTCACTTGCGACGTAATAACTGAATGGGACATAACTCATTCCGCTCTCAAGCAAACAAATCAAGGTCACCGACCACCCCTAATCCCAAAAATATGATGCTGCTCACCTCTTGTGTTCGTTTGCAGCGTCGCGCTTAAGAATTGATTACAAAATACTTTTACAGCTTCTGTTACCACCTGCAGTAAAGTGGCTATGGCCGTTAGCAAAAGGCAAACGATGCTTAGTTTTTCAGTTTAGAGGTCCAATCGCCCATTCCTTTTTAAATGTATTTTTCCAGTACAGGATTAGCTTATCACTACGTCAACAACTTCGTATTAAAACATAACGTTGTAAATAGCATTTGCACTTCACCAACGTCAGGTATTTCCCAATAAAATTTTCCTAACTAAAGTTCAATTGTCCGAAGTAAGCTACGCGAAATCTATTTCATTCGATATGTTGATCGTTCGTCGAAGCGATGGACGTCAAGTACGATTTATATGGTCTCTTGAAGCGAAAAATTCTTCCGTCAAGGAAAATCTTTTCCACGTCAAAACAATAGCCTCACCTCGCCAACTTATTCTAATGGCAAAACGACCTTCTTGGGAGGTGGGAGCCTTCAGCGCAGAACAGCCAGTAAGGAAAGCCTAACGAGGTGCGGCCATAAAAAACTCATAACTCCCTTTGTAATCAAGATAAAGTTACAATTCTTTCACCAAAAATAAATGTATAGTTTTATCCAAATTTCATACGCAGCATATATGGACTGCTACCACAGTTAGTAGACGACTGCTTCCCACCTTACAAAAATCGGAAGTTTAGGCCCAAAGATACTTAACTAAATATAACTACGTCTAAACTCAGCTAAAACCATAAAAAGGTTTACCAATATGGGAGGTAAGGCATTAAAAACTTTCCCTGCAAGTTTTAGGCTGTTTTTGAGAACTGTTAGCCGACAGTTGAATGAAGAAGATAGCCACGGAAAACTGCCACGAAATAGCAAGCGGCTGAAATAACGGCGCGGTAAAAAAATTTGAGAAAATAAAAAATCCGTAACTCCTTTCGTATTCGAGATAAAGTCACAACTCTTTCACCAAAAATGCATTTATAGTTTTCACCAAATTTCATACACAGCATATATGGACCTATATAGTAAGATACGTAAGTTAGCAGGCGATCGCTTTTTACCTTGCAAAATTCCAGATTTTTCGTCCAAAAGATATATAAACAATTATAACAACGTTGAAACTGAGATTAGCACAAATTAAAGTTCACCAGTATCGAAAACAATGTACAATTAACGTTTCCTGCAAGTTTCAACTCAATACTGAGAACAGTCTGCCAGCAACAGGATTAGGAATATAAACTCGGAAGAGCCACGTTACTACCCGAAATTCAAATAAATATTTTTTATAACACTTGTTATGAACAAAATCGACTAACTATTGTCACCACTAAACGTAGCGACCCTTTCTGCTTAAGGATATATTTTCAGGCTTGTGGAACAAGCAAATTCATAATTTGTCAGAATTTCTTCCAACGCCATCTGCACCATCTACGAAATCCCTCCCTAACTACATCAAAACTGTATACTAATTTTTCGCGTGCGGTGAGCCCTCTATAATGCTTACTCTATGCTGGCGCACACTTGCATGACAGCTCGTTGGAGTACAATTCGTCCGACAGGCCGGACGAGAGCCCAGAGAGAGTGAATTTGGTCCTTGAAAATGTTTTAAACTATCAAAAGCTATTTATTGCCATATTTTTCTAGTGCCGAAATAACTTACAATCGGAACATGCTAAGAATACGCCATGTGATATTGTTGGATAAATGCTCACCGCGTAAAATATATCATTGGATTTTTTGTTTTTCGACCCCAGGCAGAAGGGACCATCTCCCGATGGCAAGCATTTAAGCAATGAGTGAACCCAGGCCCAGTTGCAGCCGCTGTTTGTTTTACTTTTCAGAACCTCAACTAAATAATTATTCACGCTTACAAAAAACTTTCCTCAAACGACAATGCGTGTTGTTATTAACGATACGACAATTATCACAATTGTGATACAAGGTAAGGTCTCAAGAGAAGACAAAGTCATACATTACGTGATCTCGGCCCCCATACGTAAGACAATTTAAGACGAGCCGGAAGAACCCAACTCCCTCCTGCTATTCACTTTCAACGTAATAACTGAATGGACTCATCCCGTTCTCAAGCAAACAAATCAAGGTCACCGACTACCCCTATTCCCAAAAATATGATGCTACTTACCTCTTGTGTTCGTTTGCAGTGGCGCGCTTAAGAATTGATTACCAAATACTTTTACAGCTTCTGTTACCACCTGTAGTGAAGTGGCTATGACCATTAGCGAAAGGCAAACAATGCATTGTTTTTCAGTTTAGAGGTCTAATCACGCACTCCTATTTCAATGTATATTTCCAGCACAGTAATAACTTATCACTACGTTAACAACTTCGTATTAAAACTTAACGTTGTAAATAACATTTGCACTTCACCAACGTGAGGTAATTCCCAAAAAGGTTTTCCTTACTTAAGTTTAATTGTCCAAAGCATACTACGCAAAATCTATTTCATTTGATATGTTGATCGTTTGTCGAAGCGATGAACGGGATGAACCTCAGTAGAATGGTCTCTTGAAGCGAATAATTCTTCCCTCAAGGAAAACCTTTTCCTCGTCAAACAATAGCCTCACCTCACCAACTTATCTAATGACACGGAAAACATCATATTGGAACCCCACTATATTTCCAGGTCCGACAGAAACGATAAATTAAGAGAGATATTTTGCCGAACGGATAGTTATGGGAATTCGTTTTTCCCTCAAACAATAAGGGACTTTAATAAATGTTAGGCGTAATTTCATTAGTGTTCCATTTTTATATGCAAACAGCTGGTGTCCCAACACCCCCCACCACACGCCTATTGAGGCGGCTTGCGGGGTAGTATGTAGATGTAGACCAAACAACCTCCTTGGGAGGTGGGAGCCTTCAACGCAGAACTCAGGCCAGTAAGGAAAGCCTGACGAGGTGCGGCTATTAAAAACTCATAACTCGCTTTGTAATCAAGATAAAGTAAATCAAGATAAAATCTTTCTTACACCAAAAATAAATTTATAGTTTTATCCAAATTTCATACGTAGCATATATGGACCTATTTCGTATGATACGACAGTTAGTAGGCAACTACTTCCTACCTTACAAAAATCGGAAGTTTTGGCCCAAAGATACTTAACTAAATATAACAATGTCGAAACTCAGCTAAAAACATAAAAAGGTTTACCGATATAGGAAGTAAGGCATGAAAAACTTTCCTTGCAAGTTTTAGGCTGTTGTTGAGAACTGTTAGCCGACAGTTGAGTGAAGAAGATAGCCACGGAAAACTACCACGAAATAGCAAGGGGCTGAAATAATGGCACGGTAAAAATATTTGAGAAAATAAAAAATTCGTAACTCCTTTCGTATTCGAGATAAAGTTACAATTTTTTCACCAAAAATACATTTATAGTTTTCACCAAATTTCATACGCAGTATATATGGACCTATATAGTAAGATACGAAAGTTAGCAGGCGATCGCTTTGTACCTTGCAAAATTCCAGATTTTTCGTCTAAATGATATTTAAACAAACATAACAACGCTGAAACTGAGTTGAGAACAAATTAAAGTTCACCAGTACGCAAAAAAATGTACAATAAACATTTCTGCAAGTTTCAACTTAATACTGAGAACAGTCTCCCGGCAACTGGATTAGGAATATAAACTCGGAGAAGCCAAGTTACTAGCTGAAATTCAAGGAAATATTTTTTAATAACTATAGTTATGAACAAAATCGACTAACTATTGTGACCACTAAACGTAGCAACCCATTCTGCTTCAGGATATATTTTCAGGCTTGTGGAACGAGCAAATTCAAAAATTTGTCAAAATTTCTTCCTCGCCATCTACGTTCTTCTGGAACTACATAAAAAATATATACGCTTTTTGTGCATGCAGTGAGTCCTCTATATATACTTACTCTATGGTAATACATAATAACTAAAACCACAACTATTAATTCACAGCAAAGCACTGGTGAGGGTGGAGCCACTCCGATTAAAAAGGTTGATTGGTTGTTTGGGGAGGGAGGAGATAGGACAGGCAAGCAGGGCCATGTAGGCTTGTGCGATGACCGATTTTGGTCATCGATTTTCGATGAAAAAATTTCATCCAAATATTTCGATGACGATGGCTGTCATCGATCATCGTATAGAGTGTACACGATGATCGATGAATATCGATGATCGATGAATGTCGATGATCGATGAATGTCGATGATCGATGAATGCCGATGATCAATGAATTACGATGATCGGTGACTCACGATGAACTGTGCAGTAGTGATGAGCGATACATCGCTGTGATTGAATCACCGATACTGAAAAGTAGCAATCACAGCCTGTGACTAAATAATCGAAATCACTGTGACTGTGAATTCGGTGAATTTAGCCGATTTAGCTCAGGCTGCGACCGCTGCTACCAACTGCACCAGTGCAACCAACTAATACAATGCTACCACTGCTACTGCGTATTAACTGTGATTGAACGTGATCGCTACTTCTGTATCGTCTACCACAAACTTGAGGAAAAACATGAATTCCAAACATCCCACTGTGGCCCTGCCATCGTCCTCAAGGCGCAATAGCTGGGGTGCTTATACTTTATACATACATCTTAGACCTAAGGCGTTAAAATGAATGGAAAAAAAGAAGAAAAAATAGTGATATAAGGATATCGATCATCCTCATCGATGGTTCTCATCGACATCAATGGTTCGCATCAACTCATCGACTCATCGGGATCGATGATTCTCATCGACATCGATGATTCGCATCGACTCATCGGCATCGATGATTCTCATCGACTCATCGTCATCGATGGTTGATGACATTCATCGTCATCGATTACAGTCATCGCACCGCGATGACTAAAATCAACGTCGATGACTTCGATTAATCGACTCATCGCACAAGCCTAGGGCCATGTCATTGCCTACAAAATTGCAACATTTCCTTACACACAAGGTTTTCCTATAGCAGGTTATTGAATTACGCATATAACAGTGCTGCATTATGGAGAGTCCCCTGAACCACTGTGAGCGTTGGGGCAACCCAGGTGAGTGAGCTTGTATTGCTCCTGCGGCCGTGTATCGTATTTCCGTGGCCGTGTGTTTCCTTTGGTAAAATTACAAATTGACAATGTCTAATTCTTCAAGAAAGAGGAAGTGCGTAGTGGTAGTTCTGGGAAGTTGAGGATTATTGAAAAAGCATTGAAGGGAAACTTAATGGCTAATTTACTGGCAGACTCCGGCACATGTATCACTAAGGTGTGTGAAAAATACAAACCAAAACAAAGTTGTTGGACAGAATCAAAATCAGATGGCGTGAGTGACCTTCAGAAGTGAATAACAATTTGATTAACGAATGTAACCAAACCCCTGATTTCCCAAACAGGTAATAAGTTTCTTGACAGCAGTATTCCACACTGCGGGATTATTCAGGAACATAACCTCTGTGGTTGACGAGGGGTACCTGTAGAGAGGTTTCACTATAAAGAGACTTCACTGTACCTCAGCCTTCATGTAAGCAGGGGTTCCCTTGGCGGCAGCTATCAGCACATATGGGACTCGATCCCCGAGTTTGGGAGCGGCAGCTGGATCTCGCTTCCTCATCTTGTTGGCTAGTTCCACGTGCGCCTGCTTGGCGGCATAGTCTTGCTTTGCCAATTCCTTTGTCACAACCAACTGCGAAATGTCAATCCTGTTGCACAGCAGGTCTGATATCACCTGTTTTGCATAGGCTACTGCACCCTCAGGATCCCTGTATGGGAGATATAAAACTTAATAAGTGGTCAGACAAAGCCAGGAATTTTGAATTACATGATGGCCAAGGAAAAGGAATTATAAATATGAAGAGCATAAAAAATGTTATTATCCCTGGAAACTTTCATTACCAACAAGCATACTGATTCTTTCTTCCACTATTTAGAAATGACAAGAGCAATGGGCAGTTGCTGTTTCCTTGTCCTCACTTGGAAGTGCTAGACGAACACATTGAATATTTGGCCCAAGGAAAGGGTCTTGGCTTACATTCACTTTTTGGCCCTCTGATTAGGCCTCTATAGAAAATCTCTCCTTTCTGAAGCACTTTGGTGGCACACAATGCATTGATGTAAGGCCAAAATCCTCATTCAACACACTTTCAGGAAACACCAGAATGCTACCCAGAAGTAGGACCAAACTTAACTGTCACTAACTTAAGTAAATTAAATTGGATAAGTTAGGACAAAATATTTTTTTTTAATCCCAGACTTTGCAGCATCTCTCTTGAAAAATCTTGTATACCATAGGAGGAGTCTTCATAACATATAAATCATCAGATTTGAGACTGCTGACAAATTAATCATTTCACAAATGTACAAGAATTTTGCAACATTTTGCTTGATGAAAAAAGCTCTTTCTTATAAAAAGAGCAAATTCTGATCTGCTATTAACATGACATGAAATTAGTCTCCCTCCTGTGAACGCACCTCCCTCTCCAAAGAAGCATGGGAAGGAGAAAGGATTTACCTTTCAATCAAAAGCTTCTGAAGGCATGTATTCATCATGTTGGCAACCAGAGGGCAATTGTCACGCCGCACTGTTTCAATTCCTTTGCAGTCCATTTTGTCGTATTTATCTGGACGGGTGAAATACAATCCTGCGTATCTCTTCTTGTTTATCAGAAGATAAGGGAAATAAACCTAAAAGGAAGAAAATAAATTACGAAGAGCCACATTAAATGGAATATTAAATAAATGGAAGCCACATCAAATAAATAATGACAGGTGGAGAAGGAATGTGCAAAAAGTTTAAACTAAACTAGAAAACGATATTGATAATGCTGAAGCATAGCCTGAAGAACAATAAAACCAAGACAATATCCTCTAACACACCTTGGCCCATACCATAAAAATTACACAAGAATTATGTAAGTTACTCAATGTGAAGTGTGGTTGCCTATGTTTAAGGGGGGATATGTGTCAGAATGTTGGTTAGAGCTGCCCAATCTGCGAGAGTGAAGACCAGTAAATTAGCCTGAGAAGCAGTCTTTAATTAGCATTAGGATACCTTCGAAATCTGGGAAATTGTTTATTATGTAGTTATGATGTTACGCATTTTGATAAGAAATGCACGAGATGCAACTTTCAGGTGATTTCAACATTTTGAATGGTATTTATTTCTCGACCTCTTATACTATACCATTGCTATTATCAGGAGATTTTAGGTCCTAACGGATTTTAGGTTAGGATATTTTTACCTAAAATCTCCTGATAATAGCAACCATTCAACATATTGGTTCATAAATTAAGAAAACGCATGAAGAGTTCTTGAATTTTGCAGTGAACTGAATGAAATTTGGCCTATAGTTATTTCTCTGCATCGACCATTATCTCCGGAGTAATTTTCTACTTATGCAGCGAGTGCCGGAATGCATCTACAACGTAACTCTGGGATTGCCTGCATGTATAAATGAGCCGTTGATTTTGAAAGTGGGGCAAGTCCATTTTGTTATAAAAAAGTTACAGCTAATTTTCATTAGAACTTAACTTAAAATTTCTGTTTTTAATCAATTCACAATCATATCTATATAATTTACACTGTTATTTGCAATCAATAGATATGATTGTGAATTGGTTAAATTTGCAATCAATAGATATGATTGTGAATTAGTTAAAAACAGAAATTTTAAGTTAATTTCTAATGAAAATTAGCTGTAACTTTTTTTAACATAATGGACTTGCCTCACTTTCAAAATCGACAGCTCAAATAATGATTTTTAGAATTTGCAACATGTGCCCGCTATTAGGTGATTCAGTATATTTTTTCCATGTATTTTACTTAGTGAGCATTACAACTAGATAAGGGACTTAAAATCTCTTGTTCAAACCACTTGTCTCAAATTCGAATTATGTTATCAAATTTGCATATCAATCAACTCTCGAATATTTAAATACCTCAGTTGACAGAATATCTACCAAAAGTCTCACAATGCAGGACTAGGTTTAGAATACATAAAATTTTATCTGCTGTGCACAACCACAACACAATGGCAGCAGACCGCTCACACAGCCATTGCCTGGAGGTTATGTACCATGCAATTGATGTCTTGTGGCATCAGGGCAAGGATGCCATGAAACTGACCAATCACATGGCACCTAATCTACAGCCAATAGAATAGCCTTTTAGAATAGCTACTTAATAGCCTTTTAGCAGCCCTCACGATGAGGAATAAGTACAATCTCAAAAGACTGGTAGTGTTTTTGGACTTTAGTAGTTGTTTTCTTAAATGTTGCACTTTTTTTTTGCTTGAAGGTTGTGAGGGGTTTGTTGATGGGAGGAGAGGAGATGGGATTGTTGGGAAGGTTGAGAGTGAAATGGGATGTGCTGTGGACTCCCCTAAGAAAGTTGGTTTGTATTGTAAAGGAAATAAAGAAATCACTGCATAATGTATTGCAGAAATCAATCAAAATGATCCCACATTACAGCAGCAATGGAGTCCCTCCACCCAGTGTAAACCATGAGATGATCTCCCCCAGGTCATTCAGGGTCATCCTTGTTTTTATTAGATTAAGAACAGCTATCAATTTGGCCCAAGACAATGTCCTTGGTGAAATTGCTGATAGGAGGCACAAAAATTCATGTTGCCCATGTACCCATCCCACAGAATGCCAGACTTTGGGACCTTCTGCATTACAACTACATATTCCATAACCAGTAACAAAATACAGTAATCACATAATAAAACACAACTAGTACCTTCTCAAACTCCAACTTGATTGGCTTCACAAACTTGGCACTGACATACTCGGCAGCCTCTTTCCCAAGGGCCATCGCCTCTTCCAGAGTTTTGACACCAAACTTCACCATCACAGAATCAGTGTCTCCATAAATTACCTGTAATAAAGGGAAGTGGAGTTTTTGGTGAGTAGAAGTAAGGATGACACAAGAAAAAAGACAGTAAATTTAATTTTTACAGGGAAAATTTCCAGCATTGAGAGAATTTGTATTCATGGAAGTTGCACTGTCACCCACAGGGAATAAATGTAGATTGGGTCAAGGAACAATATAGGAGGTGATGGGTTGGAGGAAGAGATGGAGAGAGCACTCACCACAGCGTCATGTGAATACCCCCGTGCCACGCAGTACTTGGTCTCCACCTCTTGCTTAGTCTGTTCTATCATTGTCCTCCCGTAAGCAGTCACACTCTGCAGAAAGAGAGCAAGTGGTCAGCATGAACAAAAACATTTAAATGGCTACAATTTATTTTTCACAGAAATTGCTACTAGAAAAAATCCACCTGGAATGGGAATAGATCCATAGACCTTTGACTTGCCAGGCGACACCACTACCCTACCAAGGCTTACTAATAACTGAGGAAAATTTTGGAGGATTCAAGGGAACTAGGTATAATACCCTGGGGGCCCATCAAGGATGGTAAAGCAAGGGAAAAGAAGACTTCCGAGTTTATTTAATTTTTTTTCAAATTATTTGTTCAGTTAATAATACAGAATTTATTCAAATTTCATTGAATTTGTTATAATTTATCGAATTCCCTCATAAAAAACATCATGGAGCCCATAAGTATACTGGTTACTACCACAGCACCCGTAGCCCGGCAAAATCCCTAATCTGGCATCGCTCGAGTTCTGATGGTGCCAGATTGAGTGTGCTCAACTGTATGGAAAAACTTTCCAAAAAAGCACAGCATTATTCATAAAATTTAAGGGTTAATTACATGTAACTGCCATGATAGATGGACCATTTTTTGCCCAATGATCTATGGTAGGAACATATGGAATCATAGAGTCATCAACCTGTTGTCATTATTGTTTGACAGAGGCAGATAATCCTCACTCACCCCAGAGATTTCCAGGCATGGAAGCTTCCCAACCTGGGCACCAGTGAAACCATAAACCGAGTTGGCACTGATCTTGAGGGCCAACTGACGCCCATCCAGCACCTTTCTCCTCAATGGATCTGTTTCATCCTTCAAGTCATTTTTGGCCTTTTTGCGAGCAGAGAGCAGGTTCTCCAAGATCTCAGGCAGGAGACCTTTCCGCACCGATTGTCGCACAAAGTAATTCCCAGCAGGTGTTAAGACATACTCCTCAGGTGAGAGACTGCCAATTGGAAAAATAAAATTACCTCTCCTGTCAAATCACGCCACACAGTTTTCTTGCACATAAAAAAATGCAGCTTACTGCAAGGTGATCTATTTGATACAATTAAAGGTTGAATAAGTGGTATTTTGCAATAAAAAATATTAGTAGAGGCAGTTTCTACATAATGTATTAGCAAAGTCCAACCTTGGCCCAAAGCTGGTATTAATTTGAAGTTTCTAATACATATATACATTGCATATGAGGTATATTATTGCTTAAACATAATTATGTAATTTTCAGATGCACCTAAAAATGCCATCTTTACATGGGAGTTAGTGAAAGCTACAGGTTAGAATAATTTAAGCAAGAAAAAGTTTACAAGAGGACCATATTGACAGCATTTTGGAAACCACAGTGAACTGCCCATGTCACCTGAAGTTTTTACTTGTGTTGCACAATTATTTTATGCAGGGGCACAAAAATGCTTGATTTACACTAATTGATTCAGAGGTAAGACTTTTCCTCCATGCTTTGGTGGATACTAAGGCTGGTATTTCTGAAAAATACATATTAGCATTGAAGCTAAACTATTTCAGGTTTGTCTCAACTGAAGATGAAACAAGAAACTGGAAGAAATTAGAAAATCTGAAATGGTGGGCACACAGCTGTGGTTGAGTAGACATGGCATGACCCAATTATGAGAGTACTAAAGGACAAAGGTCTCAAGGGTCTCTGATTATTAGTTGTCATTAGGGTTAAAGTACTAAATTCTCTTATACTCAATTTAATCCATTGTTATATTTTTTCTTTATATTCATATGCTCTATTTTTTGCTGCCGTTTGTATTCATGAACAACATACATATGTATCTACTCAAGAGTGTAGCCAGGTTCCGGTGCCCCTAAGTCTGTGAATGTTTCCTCTCTTAACCCTTCAGTAGGCGCGTGGGCCACAGGGGTAGCCCATAGTGTTTCATTTGTGTGCCGTTTTTCATAGGATGGCATAATATACACGTGATTTTCAGTAGCTGCACATTATTATGTCCTCGAAAGCCTCACATGGTCGTTTGTTACAAATTGTTGCAGGGTTAGCATTAAATAGCTTGCAAACAGAAGCCGGCATCACTGGGCCACAAGTGTGGCCCACGCGCCCAACTGTGTAACCTTTTTCTGTCAGCAGCACTTGTAATTGTGCAGCAATTTTTGACCGATATTAGTCTGCTTCAATAAGAAAACAATGTTCGGGACGTTTATGTTACTTTTTATGGTACCTCTGCAAGAGGCCTGCTTTCTTGCCGGCTCTGCAGGGGAGGGGGGCGGGGGTACAAGCGACCAAGCTCAACCCTTCTCCCCGCAGTCAGTAACAAAGAGGCTCCCTCCTACACCCAAAGAGCGGGGATTCCTAGTGGTACCGTATATCGAGGGTACTGTGTCCCTTCTTCATGGTTCCTTTACTCTTAGCTTGGCTGATGCATGGGTATTTACAGACAGTGTGTGTCACTTGCCCAGAGCGTTTAGACGTGTGCGAATCGTTATCTTTGCGGACTCGCAAAATAGTCAACGGAAGTTGAAGTGTTCCGTATTCATTTTCTCTAATGCTCTGGGAATAAGAATGTGCAACAGTTTTTCACGGTAAGCTTTGTTTTTATAGCACTGCTATTTTATATTTATTCGTAAACGTCTTTATTTGTCCTTTTGCATGGACAATTATCGGTTTTCGCTTGCATTTCTTGAATTTGTATAGAATACTTCAAATAAAATTTACAAAATGTTCCTCAATATGTTCGTCCTTGGAGCTGAATTATCTCTTGGAAGTGACTCTTAGAAATTCTTCACCAAAAGATTACGGTGAGACTATGTTCAGGATAACGACATACAGTGATGGCTCGATGATGAATCGGTGGACTTGGAAATTGAATCGGGGGAGGAAGAAGACATTATTCAAGAGGGTAAACGTGATTCTTCCTCAGAACATTAGGCCAGTGAATATGAAGCCATCCAAGGAGGAGACATGGTGAGCAATGAAGAACCAGGCACCAAAGACTCCGTAGGTAAGGTTAGGCCATTGATCCTGTAAGTGGTGACGAAAAGAGGGGGGAGGAAGAAGACATTATTCAAGAGGGTAAACGTGATTCTTCCTCAGAACATTAGGCCAGTGAATATGAAGCCATCCAAGGAGGAGACATGGTGAGCAATGAAGAACCAGGCACCAAAGACTCCGTAGGTAAGGTTAGGCCATTGATCCTGTAAGTGGTGACGAAAAGAAACCTGATATGATTTTATTCTACAATAGAACTAAAATTAGCGTGGATCTATTGTACCAACTCTGTGCAAAATATAATGTGGCGCATAATACAAGAAAGTGGTCTATGGTGATTTTTTATGATTTATTGAAGATTGCCGGTTTCAATGCCCTTAGCGAGTACAAGGTTGATTCAAAATCTTCTCAAGTTATTAGATGTGATTTTCTGCAGAAGAAATGATAAAACCACAAATAATGAAAAGGATTGGAAAACTTCTCTTCCAATGCAAAGAAGAACACTGGCTCGTGCATTACTTGGATTATGTGACCCCGCTACCCCCCCCCCCCCCCCCAATTGAAACAGTTTTTATGGACGGTGCAATGTCTGTGGAAGAAGCCGTGATAGAACAACAAGACGGTGGTGCATCAAATGCCGGAAATGGGCATGCAAAGATCACGTACGAGACATTTGAGTGAACTACAGTGAAACCCCGTATTTGCGTTATCGGAAATTACATTTTCCCGCAATTTACACCACTTTTACGAAGTCCCATTCCATTTCCTATGTTTCCAATGTATGCAGAACCCCGAATTTAGACTACATTTTTCAGTTTTCCCGCAATTTGCACCACAACGCGCTCAATCAAAATAAAATTTAACTTTCAAAGTCCATTACTTAAGCATATAATCCTTTGTTAAACACTTTTTGACTTTGTCTTGCTCATATTTGCGGAAAAAATACGAAAGAGAGCAGTAATAGGACCTGTTTGAAGAAAGAATTTGAATTTGGCGGGGATAGTTTACAGCGCCACTCGTAGCAGAAATTGGAACTACGTCAACTTGTCAATCTGCCAGGAAATGATACAAGGTATGAAATGAATACATTGTAAGGCTAGGAGCTAACTACGTAATTTATACAATGTAATTAAACCTGCGGAGGAGTATTCATTTTTTACCGATGTAGAAACTTTGGAGAATGAAAATGGATTCTTATCCAGACATGATAAAAAATGAAAGAACTCGTACTAGTGGACAACAGATCATTTGCACTGCCTCGATTCCCGAGTTATAACTAGGATAGGCTACAAATGAATTAAACTTTCGTTATCGTACCTTAATTAGACTGAATCATAAAGTTTATTTTTTAGTTGAACAATTGTTTGGACTAGTCAAACATCACGGCTGATCAGATTCTCATGTGTTAAGTCATCCTCAACTAAACTGGGGCGTAATTTTATCCTGCTTGGCAATGGAAAAGCGAGGAGGAAAAAGGACTTTTTCAATCAAGGAGACAATTGAAGTTTTAGAACAAGTCGATTCTCATGGTGGAACTCGCGTCGATCTAGCGAAACTGCTACGATAGCCTATCTCTAAATTAAATACTATAATTGTGAGAAATCGCGATGGGATTCTGAAACAAGCCAACCAGTGCGGTAATTTGTCTAAAAAGAGAAAATATGTTAAGAATTCTAAGTATGGATAAATGGAAGGGTTACTTAAAGAGCGGTTTTTGAGTGCTAGGTCTTCAAATATCCCTATATATGCGGTGCCATCATACAAGAAAAAGCTCTGCAAATCGCCACAAGAATGGGAATTGAAAATTTCACAACATCCAATGGTTGGTTGGATAGATTCAAAAATATTATTTTCTGAAGTTAATATATGTATTATTATTATTTATGGGTAGGGTCCACAGTTACCATGAGTGAAGTGAATTTTTAAGAAGCTGTTTCTGTAACTTTTATTTATTATAATATTTTATTTATTTATTATAATTTGATCTTGATTTTGTGCGATATGAAGTAATCCCTTATTTTCTGTATAAATAATGAAGGAGAAAAATAATTTTCACATTTCTATTCATCTAAGGTGTTCAATGTCTTTTTTTTCATCGTATATAAATTAATGAGAAGAGCTAGTTCAATGAATAAATTATGACACTGCTCTTTTTCAGTTTATCAGTCTATTTCTTATTTTTACCCTTACTCCAGTGAAGGAACATGGCTGTAGAAGTGAAAATTCTACTTTTCCCGCAATTTGCACTTTCCCGCAATTTGAACCTTTTTTTAGGGTCCCTACAAAAGTGCAATTTAGGGGTTTTACTGTATATTAAAAAATGATTTTTTTCTTATGCTCACATCTTCTCTTCCTAAACTTGATGAAAAATATTTGAGTAAAAATATGATAGTAAAATCATAAATTTCATAATACGTTTTGTGATCCATTTATTCTGCATTTTGATCAAAGTTTATTATTTCTGTAGTGAATCTGATCGTTTTACTTCTCTCTGTAAATAATTTTTCATTTATAATTTTAACAAAAAATGACCGGATTTCGAATACAAAAATATTTTTTATCAAATATTTTCAACAGTTTTGTCGTCCATTCAGTTATATTATTATTGTTGGATTTTTTGTATAAATTTTGTCATCGTGGGTGTTCGATAATCAAAATATTTCACGATTTTTCAATTACTTTGCGTTATGTTCCGCTAATAATTATTAACATGTCCTCCAGTGACAAAAACCTAACTAATTTTTAGAAAATAGTCCAAATTTATTGCTTAAAAATTTTTTTCACAAAAATATTGAAAATTTTAGGCAATAAAAAAAATTGAATTTGGGCCACAGGTGTGGCCCGCGTGCCCATCCGTGTAACAAAATTTCACTCACCCACTGAAGGGTTAAGTTTGAAATACGTAAAATAAATTTGTGTAATACGTTGTCAACTGTCATATTTTGTACAAACCCATCCGCCTAATGCATCACCAAAATTTGTTAAGTTTAGTTAACTGGTTAATTTATGAGTCGGCGCCCCCTTAAAATTTTCTGCCCCCACCCACCCTCCCCCCAGGCCAAAAAACAAGGCTACACCACTGCATCTACTTTTTTATGCATGTACTTTTACGTATGTAATTAGTACTTTTTCTGTATTTATGTACTTAGTGTGTGAAGTCTCATTGTTGCCGAATCATTTAATTGAGTTTTTACCTGTGTATGTAATAAATAAATTCAAATTATCAAAGGTTTGCCAAGCTGGGACATATAGTGAGAAAGGATTCATTCATCACACTTAATACAAAAAATCATTTTGAAATTATTTACATCTGTATTAACCATAATTGAAACTTTCACTCCCTCGACACATTATATTTGAGTTTTCTCAGTTATAGTCACGTATGTGCTCACCCTAACTTCTCCTTGGTGCCAGGCTGCAGGAGAGTGGTATAGCACAGGTTGTGTGCCATCATTATGCTCGGGTACAGGGAGCTAAAATCAAGCGTTGCAATGGGATCTGAGTAGTATCCACGGATTGGCTCAATGACGGTGGCACCTTCAAACTGCTCATCCTGACCACCTACAGAGTAAGTTGGGATCACAAAATCTTTCTCCTTGGCCTGCAAAGAAACATTCACTCACTTCATGAGCAATGGGCTATGGGAAAAACTTAGATGGACGAGAACAATGAAGCCTTCAAGCAGTGCCATGCATGTACTGCAACAAGTCTTCTCCATTCCCTTCCAGTTGAGCTAGCAAATGCAAGCTTTTAATGTTTAATTTCTACTAAGAACAAAACAATGGCTCTTATTTTTTCAAAGAAAAACTAGATGACCTTTTGAAAAATATTATATTACTTGCTTATCTTAGGATAATAACACAGAAATAGTAGAGTAATGTCATGAGAATGCAACTGAATCATGAATTTCAAAAAGGGCTCCTCTCGAATTTTTGAAAATTTCAGGAGGCAAAAACAAGCTGAATTTCTGTCTAACCATTTGAAGTAAGAGTGCAGAGTTTTTTTTTCAGAAACTCCTGCTGAAAGCTTTATGAAAAGCAAATATGAACTCTTCTCACTAATAAAACCTGTCGGCACGAAAAACATGAAAAAATATCCATTAAAAAAAATTTCAGAGATAATCTCTTTTCGAAATTAATGATTCAATTGTAAAGCCACTGCTAAATTGTACCAGCCACTGCCTATATTAATTGTACCAGAAGTTAATCCCAAAACAGTATTTCCTCTGGGGTAGGTACCTATATTTTTCTTATTACTGATATTATTCTCAGGTGTATCTTGGTTTGAGTGGAATAAAAAGATATTATTACCATTACTTCTCATTGTAAAAACATCTATCCTCTAAGTGGATGACACAGGCTTTAAAAATTGAGAGATCATTTTCACTAGTATCGAGGGGAGGTGCCACCTCATAGAGGCTGTGACAACTGGTTTGCATGCACACAAACACAGTCCACTCATACACACCTTCCGTAGCAGTTGAGACACAACCTTGATCTGCTGCCCCCTGGTAAGGAGGCACGAAAGGGGGACTCCCGTCACTCTTGCCATCTCCATATAATTGATGACGCACATCAGCTTCTCCAGGAGCCTCAAAGGCAAGTAAGCATCCTTCAGGCAGTAAACAGCCAACCTGTGAAACGGGAGAGAGAGCACATGAAGCCAGGATAATGTTCTCTTGGCTTCTTTCCATTCAGGAAACAAAGAGACTCATATTATGCAATTTTAAAAGTGATAAGATGAAATATTTGGATAAATTCAAACTGTAGCATCAAAAGATGCAGCAAACTACACTCATATTCACAAAGTTGATCAGCAGAGCTGAGCAGCTGATATAAAATCCCTATGGGTGGGCCTCACCACTCTCTTCTATAAACATTTCATATTGACCCCATTCTGGGGAAAAGAGCAGAACCATATACAGTAGAAGATCAATAATAAAGGATTTTGAATAATGGAAATATCCAAGAAATGGTACAATTTTAACTTTTTTCAAATAAATGCCATTAATTTATATAGCAGACGTCAGAAGTATGAATTTCAAAACACAACCACCTCCACATCATGTTGTCTCCTCCCTAGGACCTACATTTGGGTGAGGTGCAGTTTGAATGGCATAAAAAAGGATAGGAAGGCATAACGAAATTTATTGACAATTTTGGCATTGTGACAGATATTTTCAACATTTCTAACTTCTCTACAGCACTGTCAATGTCAGTGGTTCCCAGCCTGTGGTATGCATAAACCGTGGGGTACATACTTGGTGGTTTTTCACAAAAATAGTTAAAAAATGGCCTAATTTTGAATGTAAATACCATGTGTCCTCGTTTAACATTGTTAACTTGCTCCTGAAAAAGTAGACATTAAGCAAAACAACGTTACACGATGCAGTATTTTCCATAAGAAACAATATAAAAAATTAAAATCGGTTCCAAACTTAACAATTCTTCATTTCATAACAATAACGATTTCGGAACAGAACAGCGATAAAAGGTTGGATATATGGCATTATTGAATGAAGCGTTCAAACTAATTTTCTAAAACATTTTAATGGTGAAACTTTGATATTTTCACTCACAAAAAAATGAATATTTTATTTATTTATCTATTTAAAAATACAGGGGACCTGGTTGAAAGGCGTTATCAATGGATTAATGCACAAAAATTGCCAATTTCCTTAAAAATTTGTGTTTTTATGGACTACTGGGCATCATCCTCCACCAATTTACGGCATATTTTAATTACGTGGGCAGTTGTACAGATGGCACCACTAGTCAGAGAGCTTCATATCTTAGATGAAACAAACTGAAAAGGCATTTTTTAAAAACAATAAGCACCAGGTTTCTCTCCTATATTTCTGATTCAGAACATTCTCAATGTTTTTTTCCTTCTTGAAAGTACATACATACTCATAGCCGCAACTCAGGTTTCAGTCATTCGCAAAGATGGTAGAATAAGTACATCAAATATCAAGACCTTTCCCTATAATCAAGTCCCTGCCAATTTGCCCAATAATCCACATGACTTTTTGTGAGAATATCATACATACTGCAACCCATTTGTATGATGCTAAAATATTGTCTATTTTCCTATCAATTGGCATGCACAGCAAAAAATTTAACCTAAATGTAGGAATGTACTAAAATAAAAAGTGTAAATTTAGAAAAGATATGAGGATAATATAAAAGAAAATAACCTTCACATCTGGCCCAAATGAAAGCACAGAGATTTGAAAAAGTAGAAGTAGTAGAACTGATTTATAGGTGCATCAGCTGCTAAGGTTATTTTACACCATAACTTCAATAAACTACACTACAACTAACCCTAGGATGAACACGAAATACCCATACCGGAGGCAGGTCTCAAACCCACGACCCCCAATGGCCAGGTCTGAATGTCACCAACCCAGCTACTGTGGATAGCACACTTTTAGTCACCTCCAATGATAATCAGGGATACTGCAGGAGAATTCTATTCCCGTTACCCACAAGGGTAAATTTGAAAAGGGATCTATGATCATTCACCAATATTATGTTATTTGAATACATACTAATCTATTACTATGCAAACTTATTCACAATATGTACAATGGGTTACCAAGCATAATTTGAGTACTCACAAAATAATCTGGAAGAATATTGAAAAGAGCAAGCAAGCATTTGTGCAAGGAAGAACACATGGTCCAAAAATGACCCAAAACTGACAGACAGAAAAGCCTCACTGTGATTGCTCCTAAAATTTTGCTACTGGTTGAAATGTGGTGCCCGCATCTGATACGGGCAAATCAGTTAAAGGTTAACCCATTATTATCAATTATTCTCAGCTATTTTGGGTCATTGGCCATGGAATTTCTGCGTGATTTTCTTTCCCCATGCTCAAAATAGCACCCACTTTTTACAGTAGATATTAGATAAAAATGGGGGACTTATACATATTTGGACATATAAGGTACCTACCTTACTTACATTGGGCTCACATACTAACTGAAAAACAAGGCCACTGCACACTAACCTTCTCCTTGTTTGGGAATTCCCATTCTGCAGGTCAGTAATGATGGAGTGTTGTACATCCTCCTTCTGCTCTCCAAGGAAATGGTAACTCACAGCATTCAAGGTGTATGACCTAAGTTTGTATTCTCTCAGAAGCACCTGAAAAAATATGCATGATGCATGGAAAGGAAAGTTTTTCAAATGAAACAAAAAAAAATAATTTTAAGTTACACATTATTACACAAGAAAATTAACACAAATTTTAAAATCCAATACAATTTTAAAATTATTTATCGAAAGTAAAATGATTTATAAAACCTTTCTCAAATTTGTCTTACTAGAATTATAAATCTTACAGAAAATTCCATTTGGTTAGGTCTCATTACCAGATATATGAAGAAAAATAACTACTAAGACAATTCATGAAAATAAATACTTAAAAATTTAAGACCAGGAAATCCTAAAAGAATTAATATCCTTGTGGGTTACAGAGAGACTGTTTTATGTATTATTTCTGAACAACAATATGTTCTGAATATGTCCATAAAGAATTTCCTTGAGGGCCCCAGCATTTTCAGGACCATTCAGCAAAAAAATGATTGGGTATCAATGGCCTCCCCAGCTCTTACTCCAGCAAGACAAGTAGTACATATTATGTAGTAGTTTTGGTGAAATTAATTTGATGGGAAACATCGTAATAGTATTTATGTGCCAATATCTGCATGTATGCTAATACATATCCAGTGCATACTACTCACCATGAGCAGGTCAAAGGCCACCCTACCCTCAATATTAATCGACTTATTCTCTCTCCTTCCCATCTGTTTGTTTTGCATAATCTGCTCCTTTATCACAGACCTGTAGAAGAGAAGGTGCAAAGGACAGGTGAGAATGACAACAATGTGGTAATTACTCTGGCCAGCCATCCCACAGGTTGACTCAAGGTTACGATTGCTCAGATCACTTTTACTGCATCATTTAAATTGAGATATGCTAAACATACTGCACCAAGCAACATAAGTACATCATGGCAGATCAAAGTACATACATGGTATCCCAATGCCAATATGAACATTTCCTGGGTAATGGATGAAATATTTTCGCATATTATAAAAAAGGGATACAAAAACTGTACGATTTCAAGCAGAATGATCAACTTGCTATAGACAGCATTCCCAAGTCATTCTTAAGATGATTGCCACAACCAAACTTCTCTTCAGAACCTCAACCTGGGGTCACATGCCACAAATATGATCCCAGGGGGATTATTTTGTAATCTCACCTTTTTAAATGACTCTTTGTGGGAAGGTGGGAGACCCGTTTCGCCCTACTAATGATCGGGTCTCGATCACCCAAGGCCCGTGGAAACGATGGTGTCTCCATTTCACGTTCCTGATGATACATGGGATGGGACTAGTGAAAGGCGGAGGCAAACTAAAAGGATCAAGAGTCGAACGAGCCAGTGAGTCAAGGGCAAAAAAGGGAAAAGACCTGCAGAACACCACTTGAGAGCCAAAGATCGTCACCATTTGGGTGGCAGAGTGGAACTACAAAAAATGATGTAATTGTCCGTATTTTATGACACTTTCTCACTTATTTGAGATTACAAAATAACCCCGCGTATGAGTCATGAGCTAAGGCTAAGGGAGACAGACTTAAAATTAGCCCTTTTGAAAAGGGTGATTCACGATTGTGTCCAAGTCCTTGATTTCAATCTACCCTGAGAGATAATAAAATGGGCTTTCAAATCATCAAGAATAGTTACCGTCATTTTGGAATTACAGTAAACCTTCTCTCATTCAGACCCCTGCATAATCTGGACAAGTCTCGAGCATGTAGTGCAGGTGGTTTACTAAGGCCATCATTACCGCATCATCCCAATTTATTTCCTGAACCAATTTTTATTCGTTTATATGATTGGCTCTTCACAAAAAAATTTCAAGCAAGCAATTTTTCCTATTTGTTTATTTGCTACAGTAAAAGTTGGCAAATACTGGCGAGGGATGCAAAAGAGATATGGAGGAGCAAAATTTGCTCAAAATATTGCAGGGAGTTGTAATTTCAACAGTGCACACCAGAGAGGGTTAGATCGCTGTGGTAGGTGGGCGAGACTTGTATTTTTGAAATTATTATTCAGGACATGTAGTTCATGGAGGGAAATTTTATATTTCCATTGATGAAAGTGAGTCACAGAAACTGACATTACAGTGGAACCATAATTTAATGAAATTTCTTACAGCAAAATTTCCCAACAGCAAACTGGTGCTCTGGTGCCGGTGAAAATTACACGTCAAAGTATAAAGTATAGGAAAACTTCAACAGTATGAAATTTTGCAATTACAAATGAGATGAAGTTTCAGTGCTTTTTTACAATAAGCTCAAAATATTTTTTTTTGACTACACAAAACTGAGCTAAAGCTACAATATTCCATCCTCCTTTTATGCACATTCTTACATACATTTTATTAAGCTAATTAGACCATTACATATAAAGAGAATTGCTGTGTGTCAAACTCGAAAGAGGCATCTTTGCACTGCGCCACCTTGAAGAAAAGTGGCATTTCTCCTATTAAAGTGACAGATGGTGCAGCGATTGGGCAGTTACTCCTTTCCTCTACATTGTTTATCGTTGTTCCTCACAAAGAGAGTATGTTGTTTTTAATATACATATTTAACTCCTTTTGGCAATTTATAGCACTAATTACTCGAAATGAAAACAGACTAGTCACTACGGCATAACATTTATTACGATAGCACAAACAAAAAGGCAACGAACTTCAAATCAGTACTATCAACTTCAAGGATACATTTAAAATATTTTAAACATTGTTACCAACACTTCCCCTTGTTTAACATGTTTGAAATGTTAAAACACCAAAAAACCACTGAAAAAAAAAACATACTCAATATAAATATACAAATTGAGAACTCTCCTGATTACATTTTCTCAATGAAGTCCCAACATATTTACAAATAATTTTGTCTTGGGACCAGGAAAACTTTTAGTAAAAATATATGCAATATTCTGAGCTGATGGCACATATTTATACTCAACTAACCCTTCTTTCATTTGTTCCTTACAAATATGATACTCTAAATCAATGTACTTGGTACGTTCATTCAAAAAGTCTGTTTTGCTGAGTGTAATAGCACCCGTATTGTCAGCCCATATAGTAGTAGGTTTGCATACAAATTTCTCCTGTAATATTTCAACCATTAAATTTCTGACTCACTTTAACTTATACGCTGCATCAGCCATAGCCATAAAGTCTGCTGCCACTGTTGATCTGGCAACACAAGACTGTTTCTTAGTTTGCCATATTATTGCAGCTCCTGCGAGCAACAGAACGAAACCACTTACAGACCTATGAGTTTCAGTGAAACCACCATGATCTGCTTCACAATAGACTTCTAAAGGATTACCTGTCTGTTTAAATACAAGTTTTAGATTGGCAGTGCCCTTCACATACCGAAATCATTGTTGCACAGCTCTCTAATCTGCACGTGTGGGACACTGATTTTTCTGGCTTACCATATGAATGGCAAAAGATAAGTTCCGTCTAGTATTATTTGCTGTATACAACAGACTCCCTACTGCACTTCGATAGATTGTATGATTTACTTCCACATCATCAGTACTACCACATGCAACACTGTTTCTTGCGACAGGCAAAGGTGCATAACTCGTTCTACATTCAGACATATCATACTCATCTAACACCTTAACAAGATAGTTATTTTGACACAAAGAGACCTCTCCATCTTCTTGCTTCACCTGAAACGATAACACATTACTAGCAGAACTCAAGTCTCTAATGTTCATCTGCTTGGACAAGTCTCATTGAATTTTATAACATCAGTCTTATTTCCTGTAATAAGAATGTCATCTACATACAATCCGACTATGAGATTTGGTTTCACAAAAACACATGGGTCACTTGCACATTCTTTAAACACCAAGTCCTTCAACACATTTCTCACACAAGTATTCCAGTCTTTACTAGCACTTGGTAGTCCATAGATACTTTTCTTCAGCTTACATACGTACCCATGATTCCCCTTCCCCTTCTTCTCGTACAACTCTGGCTGCTCCATGTACACTAGGGTGGGCCGAGAAACACGAAAGTGTCCGAATCGAATCGTAATAGCGTGGAAAAGTTGTTACTCGTCACCCTGATCACAAAGAAAGAAAAATTTTCGAAATCGGACCATGTCTTCCGGTCGCACATCTTGTTCGAAGTTTTGAAAAATCGTAAAAAATATGACTTTTTTTAGGGATTTTTTAAAATAAGTTACAGTGATTGAATTACGTTCAAAATCGGTATGTGGCCTCTTCTAAAGAACCTCCGTCTTAAACAAATACGTAACACCCCTTCTCTTTCCTTTAGGGGGAGGGGGAGTCGCTCATCACGTTCAAATTATCGAAAAATCGCAAAAAACATGACTTTTTTCGGAATTATCTCTTTATGAGTTACAGTGATCGGATTGCGTTCAAAATCGGTATGTGGCCTCTTGTAAAGGTCCTTTGTCTTTTAAGAAAGATATAATTCCTGTTCCCCCCTTCTTTTATGGGGGAGGGAGGGGCATGTATTGTAAAAATGAGTGACCTTTCGGTAGGCCTATGCTTATTTTTGAAAATTGGATTTTTTTTGAATTCGTCCCTTCAAAATAGTTGTTTTGGTGAGAAAACAAATGCATTTCAGGCTGGTTGATGTGCGACTACCCATAGCCGTGCCTAAGGGGTCAAAGTGCAGGTGCACTAGAATAAGCGGATTTCGATGCAAGACAAACGTCTTTACAGTAATTCGCTGATTGTAGAGCTCCGCAGGGGCGAAAATTTTAACCATTTTTCCGTATCTTGAAGCCATCATGGAGTAATATTACTCCGCACCGACCAAGCAGCCGTACGGGCGACGGTCGCCCCCGACAATTTTTTATATTTTTTATTGTCAATTCAGCCGAATCGTACGCTTGTTTTCCTTTGCTGAGTGTTGTTTTCACTCTGAACAGACACCGAAAAGCTAATAACCTGATAGTTCTGCTATCTTATGAATGTGTTTTGGTGAAGTGGTTTGATACAAAACTGCTAACTTAGTCTATAGTGATACAATGAATATTAAAGCATTGCTTTGTAATCATTTTGGTATCTCCTGTTATCCTTCCAACCTAATCATTTGAGCCCTGTGGTATGGGGTTAAATTATAGGCAGTCCTATGTTTCTCTGCCTTGACATAGTGAATCCATAGAAAAAGAGAATCCCAGTCTCTTCTCTTTTGGCCAAACAAGTTCAGTGTGGTGTATCCCTTGCAAGTGTGTGGTTGCGTAGAAATCTATTTCAAGTAAACAGTTTGTTTACACAATGGCGTGGATGCGGAGTGGAGCTGTGATTGACCTTGTTGGAAAAGAATCTGTGGAGCTTTAAGTATTATCAAAGCTTCCAACAATACGTAAGGTACTGTGTGTGTTCTTTTATTACATGAGAAAAAATCATGACGTCCGGGACGCAGCTTGGATTGCAATGAAAGAAGTTGTTGATCTGTGGAACAAAACTAAAATTCCCCGTATCCAAGACATTAGGGTTATTGAAAAATTTGAGTCACTTTATCAGGAATGGAGGAATCTCCATAAGAATACCTCCACTAATAAACCGCCAAGTGCAGCCGTGATGGCTAAGAAAGAAATGTTTCAGAGTAAGCTCCATGACTCTATGTTTGACTTGAGCAAAAATGATGCGATGTACAGCTGGAAAAAAAGGCAAATGATGTAACTAAAGAAGCAGAAAAAAAGGCTTGGAAGGAAGAAATACTTTTCTTGTGTGATAAACGCGGACCGAGGTTAGGAATTATCGGGGGTGTAGATTTAAAGATGAAGAAGGATGATCAGAGGAGGGCAGTGAGGAATGGTTGATGAGAAACTCACTGAAGAAGACAAAACGCAAGTTGCCACTGGTATTCTCAATAATGAAGGTTCAGAGGAGCCGTTGAAGAAGTGACAGGTGCAGTTGAAGGATGTTCCCAATATGACACTTGGTGACTTAACCACAACTAGCTCCGCCAGATTTTTCCAAATACTAGGAATTAGTCAAGCGTTTTTAGAGTACCCTGTGACTGAATGGGCTGTAAAAGAGGATTACAAAATGGGAAAGCAAATTGCTACTTACCATCGAGTGGTTAATGATCAAGCGGAGCGAGGCGTAAAACTTTTGTCCGATTTCAACAGAACAATAACACAAAAAGAGGACACCTTTCAAGAATTGCTCATATCCGTAAATTCGTACCGGAAGTCCCTACCTGACATCAAAAAGTCAACATTAATTCATAAGTATGACACACCATCTACATCAAGAGACCGGAACTGAATTGTGTACTTACTCGTTGTATCTTCAAATATGTTAATTAAACACATCCAGGTAATCAGATAACCTTGACCATATATTTACCCTCAGAAGTGCACGAGGAAGTACAAAGAGAAAGAAGGGGTGGGGACAGAGGGGGGGAGCGCTCAGAGCTCGGCACGGATGCCAGTGTAGTGGCGACCGTCAGCCAAACACCAGTATGGCGCAGCGGCTAGGCCGGTGCGGAGTATTATTACTCCATGATGGCTTCAAGATACGGAAAAATGGTTAAAATTTTCGCCCCTACAGCAGCTCTACAATCAGCGAATTACTGTAAAGACGTTTGTCTTGCATCGAAATCCGCTTATTCTAGTGCACCTGCACTTTGACCCCTTAGGCACGGCTATGGGTAGTCGCACATCAACCAGCCTGAAATGTATTTGTTTTCTCACCAAAACAACTATTTTGAAGGGACGAATTCAAAAGAAAAACCATTTTTCAAAAATAAGCGTAGGCCTACCGAAAGGTCACTCATTTTTACAATACATGCCCCTCCCTCCCCCATAAAAGAAGGGGGGAACAGGAATTATATCTTTCTTAAAAGACAAAGGACCTTTACAAGAGGCCACATACCGATTTTGAACGCAATCCGATCACTGTAACTCATAAAGAGATAATTCCAAAAAAAGTCATGTTTTTTGCGATTTTTCGATAATTTGAACGTGATGAGCGACTCCCCCTCCCCCTAAAGGAAAGAGAAGGGGTGTTACGTATTTGTTTAAGACGGAGGTTCTTTAGAGAGGCCACATACCGATTTTGAACGTAATCCAATCACTGTAACTTATTTTAAAAAATCCATAAAAAAGTCATATTTTTTACGATTTTTCAAAACTTCGAACAAGATGTGCGACCGGAAGACATGGTCCGATTTCGAAAATTTTTCTTTCTTTGTGATCAGGGTGACGAGTAACAACTTTTCCACGCTATTACGATTCGATTCGGACACTTTCGTGTTTTTCGGCCCACCCTAATGTACACATCAATGCTGATGGGACTATTGAGATATGCACAAGTAACATCCACATGATCCTAGGCCCACCCATTCTCCACATTGATTGCAACAAGGATTCGGACAGTTCTCCTCCTCATCACAGGACTAAAGATATCCTCCCAATCCAGCCCCATTGACTTTCTAAACCCCTGAGCTACTAGACGTACCTTAAATCACTCGACTTGTCCATATTCATCACTCTTTGCTTTAAAAACCCACTTAGATCCCACAACATGCATGTCCTTAGGTCTTTCAACCACTTCCCGAACATCATTTGCCACCATATTACCTATCTCAACGTCCATGGCTTTCCTCCACTCCGCTGCATGCTTGCTATGGATGGCCTCATAAACAGTTGGAGGTTCATCTATGTGACAGTCCAGTTCATGATTAACGTCACATGAAGATTGAATGGTATCTGCCTCAGCTGTAGCACAGCATCCAAAAGTCTTGGTTCTTCTCTGCCTCTGAGATTTTCGAATTCCTTCCTCATTATTCACTGGACTTTCGAGTTGATCAACACTGGTAAGTTCATCTCCTACCTCTTCATCAGGAACTTGTTCTGCAGCTGGCAAAACTACTTCTAATAAATCTCCCATATTGATGACCTCATTTTCCTCTTCTTCTTCAGTCAGGAAATCCAAGTCAATCTCAGTCACTGGATTCTCTTGAACCATCGCTAGTTTCTTCTGATTCTCTTTCTTGAACGGAAAAATAAACTCCTCAAATACAAAATCTCTCCTGATAATGATGCAGCGACGCTCAATACTCCACAATCTATATCCATCCTTTGTATTCTCTTCGTATCCAACCATTACACATTCTTCTGCTTTGGAATCCAATTTGCCTCTATCCAACTTCTTGGCCCATGCTCGACAACCAAAAACTTTCAATCTTTCTATGTCTTCAGCATTCAGTTTCTTATTCACCCATAGTTCAAATGGAATATGGTTGTTGATTGATGATGATGGACATCTATTTCTGATGAAAGCTGCTGTCATGATTGCTTCAGCCCAAAAGGTCTTTGATACACCTGCTTGAATCATCATACACCGTGTCATTTTCATGAGAATGCGATTACTCCTTTCAGCAGCCACATTTTGCTGAGGACATCCTGGTACTGTTCTTCTGTGCATGATACCTTGATTCTGTAAGTATTCCTGGAAATCACATCTTGTGTAATCCGTTCGATTGTCAGTTTGTAAAGCCAACAGTTTTCTCCCATGCTGGTTCTCTACAAGATGCTGATACTTAATAAATTCTTCAAATACCTCTGTTTTCTTCTTCAAACATTTCACTGTTATAAATCTTGAACAGCCGTCAATCCAGGTCAATACATACCGGCATCCACCAAGTGAAGCTGGTGTGAACTTTCCCATAAGGTCACTGGGTACGAGTGCTATTGGTTCAACAGATTTTTCAGGGCAGCGTTTAGGAAAACTGAATTTGCTGAACTTCCCCTAAACACTGACTTCACACACATTGAACTTATCTTCCTTCTTCAATCTTTCTAACATTGGTATCTTCAACAGCGCTTCCTGATGTACATGTCCGAGTCTCTGGAGCCATGTATCTAGATCACTAATTGCATGACAGGCTACACCACTGATTGGATTGTCTGCGTTTGATTCAGTCTTAATTTCTCCTACACTGGTCTTTACCAAATAAACTCTGTCTTTCTTCTTGGTGGAAAAAATCAGTTCATCCTTATCCATCACCACTCCTTTTTCACCAGAGAACACCACATCCAGACCTTTACTGGTAAGCTGCAATACTGACATCAATCCAAATTCTAAATCAGGTACATACAATACACCGTGTTTTGTGACAGTGAGTCCTCCTTCTTCTTCAGGTGTTTTAATGGCTACTGAACCAGTGCTAGCAATCAGAGCTTCATGTCCGTTACCCATCTTAATGACACCATACGCACTCTTTTCTTCTAACAAGGAGACGGACGGACTTCTTTACGGAAATACTGTAAACTGCCCACTCCCATACATTTACGGCAGTAGCAACAATTTTTTTTTATTTTCAGCCTATTTGCTGGATTTTCAATCAATGCTCTTGGGAGACTTTCGAAGCTAATTTCAGGATTCTTGTTCAGCCGAAAAGAGGCTACACATTCTGACGGACCTAATATGCTTAAATTTTGAAAATACAAGTATACTATCGTGAATAGAATGGGCTTCGATTGGTCGTGGGTCTTTCTCAAGGCCGTAAACAATGAGTGGCTTATTACTTTTTAATTAGCAACGATGTACTCCCTTAAAATTTCCCAGGAGCCGCATTCGAGTAATGACTTCTGTAACTCTATTTCTTTTTCAATAGTGAACATGATATAGGTAAAAAAGAGATGGTAACAGTTTCCGAGGTTATGTAAAAAACTTTTGCTATGACCTTTTTACAGAGCAAAATATTATATTGAAGTGAAGCCAGTATCGTGGAGGAGAGGAAGATATTAGATTGCAGCACAAATAAATATCACGTAATGATAACACTATTTCTTTTCCCACTTCATGTTTATTCCAAGTGAAGGAATTTAACTTTTCATTCATGGCGTGGAATTGCATGCTTTTGGATGACTTTGGATGCCAATACTCGAGCGGGGCTCCTGGGAAATTTTAAGTGAGTACATCATTGTTAATTAAAAAGTAATAATCCGTTCATTGTTTACGGCCTTGAGAAAGACCCACAAAGACCTATAGTTTCAGAAAATAATTGCCTCGTTTGGATCCCGAACATCACTTACGCGATGTTTCCTTGTAAGTGTAAAAAGTCACTTCTCGTCGGACTCATGTGATGAGATGAACAGAAATCTAGGAACCACTCCTTACTCTTGAGCTTTCCTTTCTTCCTAATTGAACAGTAGGCTTTAGCTTTTTCCACTCTGTCAAGGATACAACTAACAGCAGCTTTTGCTTCGCCTCCCAATTTCTTCTTTTGTCTTTCTGCCAAAAATTCTTTCAATTCCGTACAATCCTTACTAATATGGCCAAACTTACCACATGTGTAACATTTGTACATCTTCTGACTCTTACTTTTATTAGGAGCCTTTTTGATTCCTGCTCCGTCCTTTCTTCTAGTGGTTTCTGACTGTTCTCCTTCTTATTGACAAGTAATCCTTTTACTGCTGCTAACATTTTAGCTTCTTTTTTGCTGTTGTTCATTTCTCTATTCTGCCTTCTCTCCTCCACCAATAGTTTAGAAATAACACTGTCCATTTTTAGATACTCCTTATACGAGGGGGGACCCAAAAGTAACGGGAATAGCGCGGTGGGAGGGCGGCAGAGTGAGGGATCGGGTTCTCCAGTAGATGGTTCTAAGCAATGACTTTTCCTGAGTCAGTGTACGAAGCCTGGTCGCTCTGAGTGCATCCGTTCGTCTGTGGGATTTTTTCAGTAAACCAACTTTTTCCGTTGTGGCGAAAACGTGGAATGGCTGACTGCCGGGAGCAACGCGCCGCTGTGAAGTTTTGTTTTCTGTTGGTTAAAACTCCCACAGAAACTCTTGTGATGCTTAAAACAGCTTATGGGGATAGTGCCCTAAGTAAAACACGTGTCTACGACTGGTTTTTGCGTTTCAAGAATGGAGAGATGTCGATTGAAGACCAACCTCGTTCTGGGTGCCCGTCAACTTCAAGAACGGACGACAATGTTGCAACATCAAGACAATGCTCATTTGTTTCTTCGATTGCAGAGGTGTTGTGCACGCGGAATTTGTTCCTCCGGGCCAGACGGTCAACCAACAATTCTACCTAGAGGTTTTGGGGAGAACATCCGGAAGAAAAGGGCGGATCTTTGGCACACAGGTGATTGGTTCTTCCACCACGACAACGCACCTTCCCACACCGCGCTGTCTGTGAAGCAGTTTTTGAACAAAAACGGCATGACGCCAATTGTTCACCCCCCCTATTCACCGGACCTTGCCCCCTGCGACTTCTTTTTATTTCCTAGACTCAAAAGGGACATGAAAGGAAAACGTTTTGGGACTGTAGAAGAGGTGAAACAAAAATCGCTGGAAGGCCTAAACAACATTTAAATAAGTGAATTTAAAAACTGTTTTGAACAATGGAAGAAACGATTAGATAAATGTGTTACAGTCAACAGGGTTTACTTTGAAGGTGATCAAAATTTGGTGTAAAAATATTGATTAGTAAAAATGTTATGATGCAATTCCCATTATTTTTGGGTCCCCCCTCGTATTCCATGGTGCAAATAAAGATTTCATAGCTCTCTTTTGGCAATCCTCTAAGCAAAAATAAGGACAAAGTATGCTCACCAAATTGTACGCCACACTTGCTTATCTTTCTCTTTAAATCTAACACCTTGGACACATAATCCATCATGAACATGGAATCTGCTTTCTTCAACGTCGACAAGTTTTCCACGAACTCAATTTGCTGGAGTAGACTGAATTCTTGATTGAGGGTTTGCAATATCTTCCATGCTCTCTCTGCTGATTTACAATCCCCAATATAATCGATATACTTGTCACTTACAGTCAGAAGTATGAGGGATAACGCCCGCCAGTTCTTCTTCCTTTCACCGGGACTAAATCCTTCAAACAATTCTTCTCCGCTGAATCCTGGGTCAATTGTGTCCACTCAATCTTGTTGATCCAGAAGTGCCCTCGCCTTAATATGCCAGGCATAGTAATTGTCCTCCTTCAATTTCAGGCCTTTGTCTAGTCCATCTTCACTACCGGCAGCCATTACCACGTTGCTCAATTAGTACACTCCTACTAAAACTGCACCAATATCAGAGTAGATGCTTGTCCTGTAAGCATCTGGGCCCATAACCTGTAGTTTTTTAATATATTTAACTTCCTCTTTTGGCAGTTCATAGCAAAAATTACTCGAAATGAAAACAGACTAGTCACTACAACGTCACATTTATTACAATAGCACAAACAAAAAGGCAACGAACTTCGAATCAGTACTACCAACTTCAAGGATACATTTCAAATATTTTAAACATAGTTACCAACAGGGTATATCAATGGTAACCTTGCCACTCGCCATTTCAGAATTATCATAGACGTGATCCTGACTACGTAAGGAATGTTGCGTTATCTCATTGGTGCTGATTGGTGGCAGTGCTAATCACCGCAACATTTGCTCATTTGCTCAAATCGTGCAAACAGCTCATAATTAATTACATATGCATATCATTAAATATGTAAATGTTCGTATGATCAAAATTGCAGTCCGTTAGCAAATGAGGCTTAGAATGCAGAATGAATAAATTATGGGTGCAAAAGATTGTCGAAATGGGAAATTTTAAAGCGCATGTGCAAAATCAGCACCATTTAAAATTTCTAGCATGCAGATCGTAGTGTCAATCCAATGTAAAGTGAACCCATCATAAAGTGAACTCATCATAAAGTGGGGGTCCACTGTTCTTGAAGTTACACAACTGTTGTATTCAAACCTTTATATATTAGTTGGGATACCAAAGGTGTAATTAATGCCTCATTTTTTTAGTATCATTTTCATTTCCCCTAATTTACACTTTCTTCCATTTTGCACTTACAGTAGAAGCCCCATATAACATGTAGGACAAATAATGAGAAGCTCGAATTTGCGAGGGATGCCCAAAGAACGATTTAAAACCATATGATTTACATGTAAAATAAATCGGTATTAGCAAGGGCAACAACCAACTTCCTCTGGGGTCGTTTACTATTACGAGTGGCAAATGTCTGCTTCAATCTCGGGAAACCTGCACCAACTTGTGCTCATGTCCTCTGTCACTGAAATTATACGTCTAGCAGTATTTATTCCGCACAATTTGACATTTATATGAACATTTCGGACATTCATGGCATACCCGTATTCACACAAATTACTTCCTCGTAAGTCGTGAATTTCATTGTTCTTTTGTCATCCTCCCATGTTTTTATCAAGTTCAGTCCGACTGATACAACATCATGGGTGAGAAAGGAAAGTTGTTGGATCTGAAAACTACAATACGAATTATCAATGAATGCGAAAGTGGCGATGGGTCCAAAAGCGAGATAGGGAGGCGATTTGGCATATCTTCCTCGACCTTATACACCATTCTGAAGAATAAGGAAAAATTTCCTGCAGCAGTGCTTCAAGAAGGACGTCCAAGCAACCAGAAACATTTGCAGCCAGGAGAATATACCCAATTAGAATCTGCCCTTTTCTCGTGGTTTTGTCAGCGGAGAGCAGCCTGAATTCCGATAAATGGCCCATTGATGAAGGCAAAAGCGGAGTATCTAAGTGAGAGGCTGGGTATTGACAAGTTTAAATGTTCCAATGTTGAATACGTAAAATGTTATGAATTCAGATTCCCTATATTTTAAGTTGTCTACGTATTGCATTGCCTTTAGTAATTGTTTCAAAGATTATAAATATTAAAAAAAGGTCAAGGATGATTCATTTTGATATGCACGAAAGGTATGTACTATAAATCATGCGTCTATCTCGCAGCAGGGAGTGTAGTCATTATTCATGGTATTCATTATCAACAAGTTCTCGCTAGAGGTAAGTAGGGCAGATGATATAAAATGTATCATGATGGAATTCATTTCGGGACTAACAACCTTCGGAACTTTCTTCCTTGCGCTCGAAACTCACAGCAAATCCATGTATGCAAATCCATCACAGCAAATCCATAACCAAAATATGTACCACAGAATACCTAAAAAAATAGTGAGCCATAAATATGTTGATGTGCCCTGCCACATAGTGGCCGCAACGTGCACCATCGCTTGAAAAATACGTGTTTCGCGGGAGCCGATACCGTGTTCGCTAGTGGTTAAAAGTTTCAGATCTTATCTCCGCGTAGTTGATCCTTGAAAGTCTGCGATGTGTTCCTGCTCCATGCTTACAACTGTCATACGTGGACTTGCTTGTAACAATTATGTTTCCATAAATTCAAGAGAGTATTCCACGCATAATTACTGTAATAATAACCCAAACGACAGTATACTGTTAAGGGCTAATCATAAATGCTGGTCATATTCGGCTCTATGATTCCGAAAAGCCGAAGTCAGCTGTTTTCTGAGGCGATCTTACAGACGTTGAAGTCCTCCCTTTATTTCCACTATTTAACTGGAGAAGATAGCAGCCGGCCATTGCTTGCATGGAACAAAATCCCCGTAGGTTATACCTTGGTCATTAAGTTATCTAGAATTTTTGAAAGTTTCAATTAATACAACTTTCTCCGAATCATATATTCGTTTTAATACACTTTTTAGAGAGCTAGGAGGCATGAAATTTGTTCTCGTTTCCGAAGGGTTCGCCATTTATAGTCCGTTGCATTGCTATTACTTGCAGCCGCGACATATTTGGCGCACCAAAAACATCAGGGCAATAACAATACAGCAATGCGTAGTACAATACACCTGTCCTTAAGTGTCAAAATTCGACGTTTAATATTCCAATGTATGACATCTAACATGGAATTTGATGTCATCGAAAGTGAATACCATCGTACGTAATTGAAGTGTTCGAAAATATGATTTTTAATAGCTATTTCAATAGAATGTTTTCGTCACTCACCAAAAATTCCCACAATAATGGCTAAATTAGCGTTACAGTTGTAGGAATTGGCTATGAGGTGATTATTAATCATCTTCAGTATTAACGAGAGTTCCATTTAGGGAGTGATTTTTCAGATCCCGAGAGCTCTCACTAAATAGGGCTTCTACTGTATTTTGTGTTATCCCTTCAATGCATATCATAAAAGTTTCACTGTAAATGCAAAAATCTACCACAGCATGATCCAAATTTTCGTTTTTTTGCTACTGACCTTATATCTTTTATCCTACCAAGGAAGCTGAAATTCTTAGCATTCAAATGCTTGGCACGGTTTATGAGGTAGGGGAGATCAAAGTTGTTGATATTATACCCAGTGAGAAGATCCGGGTCAACCTCCCGGACAAATTCTGCCCACCTCTGGAAGAGAAATGAAGGCATTAGTATCATCAGAAAATAATAATGCATTAGCAACAGGGGGAATTTACACAGTTAAGAGGCAATACAGATATATATGACCCAGATGAATACAGATGTCTTGTTGAATGAATGAGGCAAGCAAATACATATAAGACATAAGAACACATGTAATTTATAAATGATACATATGAGAAATAATAGATTGGACCATTTCAACCATTACAAGACAGGTTAACAATAAGAAAGAATTTTAAAATTTTTGCAAATGCAGAGCAAAAAGTGCATTCTTTACAATAATAATTATTTTAAAAAAGGTGCAATTGTTCTAACATATGGTAATAATAAACCAGAAGCACTGAAATTACTATGCTGGGATAACAACCAGACATAATCCATAAAGAAAAGATTTTTGATATAAAATTTACATACAAGCTAACAAGGATAACAAAATGGCACAGAAACTAACAAGAATAAGAAAAGACACACCAATGATCATTTTACAGATGAAAAACATTAATTTCTCAATTCCAAAAAATTAGTGCCACCCTAATGCAATGTAAGCATACTAATTTGTCCAAAAGCATCTATCAAAGAACAATAATTATCTCTATCAATCTTGTCAGGAAATGATAGATTTTATTTTTTTATTAATAATAAATGTACATAATGTACTCTATGGCTGACGTTTTGCAAAATTTATTTTGCTTCCTCAGTGCTCTATAAATTCACATATTTCTAAAACAAGTTAGCAATTCACAACATATGAAAGTTTAATAAGATAAATACATACCACAGTTTTAACTTTGTATGTTGTGTATTGTGACAAGCTAACTCGTTCTAAAAATACATATGTGAATTTATAGAGCACTGAGGAAGCAAAATAAATTTTGCTAAGATTACATCCATTATTTCATTTTAAAAACCACAACCAATCATCTCCTTACAAGATTACCATCATTCAACTTGAGGTCAAGAATAGCTTAACATAATAATTACCTCCAACATATCCCTCTCATTATTGAAGCTTAGGACCTGACATCCAATAATGGGAGCACAAGTGTCCAGAGTGAATACGTTGCGAATGGAGGCATCTGTCTGCCCTTGTCGCACCACCATGTTGGCAATCTGAATTACAGGGTCATGGTTTGGCTCGGGAAATATGCCTAAAAGTGAAAAGGAGGAAAATCCTTGCATTTATTTGCTGCATTAATGTCAATCATTGCTAGCGCCTGTAGCAGTAACTCAAAACCTCTTTCTTTTATCACTGCAAATCTAATGAATACTTTATGGAAGAACAATTTATGACTGATACAAGTACTACAACTTCTACAAATAAGTAGACGTGCCTCATTTTACCAACTTGATTGAATTGGGCTGGGTTGTTGACAGTTGGCACAAAAAGCTGGCTGCAGCCTTTGTTGGAATTGCTTTACGTTTCTCAGAGCTGATGAAGAGGGATGCGGAGCAACAGGGCTAGTGAAACAGGTGTCAAATAAATTTTAAAGGGCCAAACGCCCTAGTGGAAGGAATGCACTGAAGGAACTCACATCCACACACTAGTTGGGCTGATCGGAGTCCTTTTTCTTTGGGTACCACCTTGAGTTATTTGCTCTCTTTAGATTCACAATAGGAATCACCAATTACACTCAGTGATTATATGACACAGCAGCTGAAGCAGGGATGGCTGAATCCCTGGTGCATATAATGTCCACAGTCAAGTTTCAAATCCACAGTCATTCAATTTTTTACACCATGTAATTTCATGAGGAGAAAGTGTGTGAGAACCCCAAAGATGCATTCTTAATATTCATGCAATATATACGTTTGACAAATGGAAAAACTAATGCTGAAGTTTGTTATTTAGTGTTCAATTTAAAAAAACGATGACTAACTACCCTGCCACATTTGTTTCTTAACTATTTCCACTAACGGAAAGAAAATAAGCATTCAAAGTGGTTGTGATAGCATTTGTATTGGCCTAGTAATGAATTACAGTTCGTACTCGATTTATGTCGTTCCGATTTATTCGATTCGATCCGATTATTCAATGTTACATCCATGGTCGCAAAATCCATCGGAAAATTTTTCTCAGTTAAATTTTTTAAAAATTATAGCTAATTTAAAAATAAATATTAACACAAAAATGCTTTGTTAATGACATGATCGCATCTTCTGTAGCATGACAAGCATTAAAGAATTTCACTCTTTCATTTACGTAGGTTAATCCTGCTATACGATTACCCCCTTGGAAAAATTTACTCATGCCGCAATGATGACGAGCGACGTGCATCCTTTTGAGCAAGCGACATTCAGCCTTCCGTTTGGCACTGTTGCCAGATGTATCAGTGGCTCTTTTCTGGAGGCTACATAGTTTCAAGTGGTGACAGAAAAAAACACAGCAGTAAACCTACAGGAAGTGCATCAACAAAGAGTCCCTGCAAAGCAATCAATTCAGACGTGAAATTGGAAGTTATCCGCCATTCTGAAATCGGAGAACGAGGTGCCGATATTGCACAGACTTTGGACTTACCACCTACCAATGTGCGAACAATTCTTGCAAATTCACAAACATGAAAATCTCTGCAGAAAGTGTGATGCTGAAGAGTTCCTCAAAAATAATGAAGAGAAGGGATAAACTTATGGAGGATATGCAGGCCTTTCTCACGAAATGGATTGAAGACCAAAATCAGCAATGTACATACATATTCCAATACGACTAATGGTGATTCAGGAAAAGGCATGATCAATATGGAAGGACTTGGGAGAAGAAGCAAGTGTTAAGAAAGGAGAAGACAGGGAGGAGGAGGAAACGAGTGAGTACACATTCAAAGCAAGTATGTAGTGGGTGGTTTGCACATTTTAAGTGGCAAACAAATCTACATAATATCAAAGCTACCGGTGATGCAGCGAGTGCTGACTGCAGCAGCTGAACCATTCCCAGAAAAACTACATGAAGTCATAGAAATAGATAGTTATATCGCACAGCAAGTATTTCACGTTGAAGAAACAAGTCTACACTGGAAGAGAATGGCCGCGCGAACATACATTGGGAAAGAGAAATGGGCCGCTCCTGGCTTCAGAGTGTCCAAGGATCGACTAACGCTCCTCTTAGGTGCAAATTCTGACGGTGATGTACAATTAAAATCCTTGGCAATATACCATGCACAAAATCCCAGATCTTTAAGAAATTGATCAAAGAATGACCATCCTGTAACATAGAGGAAATCTCGCAAAGCTTGGATGACGACAACAGCTTTATAGGAATGGGTTCAGTCACATTCTTTCCCTTTGGTGAAAGCTTCAAAAATGGTCTCACAAACAAGGCTTTATTAATTTTAGATAATGCACCGGGTTATTCTGTGAATGTTAATGATTTTGCAGACAGTATTGAAACAGTATTCTTTCCACCTGTAACGTACTTATACTCACAAATAAGCAAACTCGCACGTAGAAAACAATTATGTATATTTTTGAAACCCCAGCAGCCAAATTGTACAGAAGGTGACGCAGATTATTCTATTATATTAATTTTTCATAATTAGAACGTCAATATTTCAATTTCAGACCCATTTATTCATATTCAAAGAGTTAACAATATTGCACATTCCTCCATATTGAACACCACTTGGCGGGATTTAACGACCCCGTGAAAATCACAACAATAGGTAAGAACCGGAACCACGCTAGTTTTTAGAACATTCCAGATAAACGGAAGTACGTCAGTAGCAAAGCTTCTAGATGGACGACAATGCATCAGCGATCAGGTATATAAGCTGAAGCACATTAACAGACGAGGCTATCTCAAAAACCCATGTGCTGCACGTCCTAATGCTGGAGAGCGGACTCACATTAACCCATTTATGCCCACTAATTTTTTTTCATAAAAATTTAACTATTTTTACATTTTTCAAACTTATTATTCCTCTGGACAATAGAAAAAATATTGAAAAAATTCCTGAAGTATTTGTTTAAAAATTATGACATGGGTCGTTTTCGACCCACTGGGCATTGTTGAGCACACTTGGGATATTCACTTTTAGATCGTTTTCTAATAGGCTCTCCAGAGTTGTGTTGCAACTGGTATATGATTTCCAATTTGTTGTTTTTTTGTTTTTAAAGTGAAATTTAATTAGCTTGCATTATTTTGGGGTAAGTTGTTAAAATAAATAAAATATAATTACAATTCAAATAAAATAAATTTTTCTTTCCTTCAAAGTTTTAACAGTCAGAGATATTTTTATGGTACTCCTCAAAGCACTTATCGTGCAAAGGAATGCAACATCTATGGCATGATAAAACTGTTTTACTACTGCACAAAACACATCTTCTTCTTGCCTGAGTTGTGAGAATGATATGCTGGTGAACACTCGTTCTGGTTATCTCTGTAGGTGAAAACTTGCTCGTTGTGGTGGAATACCATATTTCTTCAATATTGAGATTACAATTTCTCTTCTGAATGCTAAACTGTCCAGTTTCATACCATAAGTCCTGCTGAGGCACCATGTATTGCTCATGCATACATCCATCATCCAGAGAAATATAGGCGTGTACCACTTTTTCCCACAAATACCAATATGGTAATTAGAGATATTATTGTCCATTTGGTCTACACCACCCATGTTTTGGTTGTACATGGCAACAGCGTGGGGTTGTGGAATTTCATTTCTTCCTTTTGCGGATGCTGAGTGTCTCATTGCCTTCTGCTGAGGTTCGACGCCAAACTGATTGGAAAACATTGTGACGAAGTTATTGTCCATCCACATAACTGCACTGATATTGTCCTCCCGGGATACACGACAGTCATATTTACCTCTCTCATTTCTTTTATACACTTTAACCCTTTCCTGCCGGCGACTACAAAAGGAAAATGTTTTCCGTGCTACGGGTAGCTTGAGAATTCTTTAAACCTCTCTCTGCGAAGCACTTTTTTGGGGTGGAGTGGCCCAGGTATTCTCGTCCCTCCGATTTGGGACCCTACTCAACGGGGCGCCCGGCTATTACCCCGGCCACTGGACTGGACCATCCAACCCTTTCTTAGTGGGAGTCCACAGTCAACTCATTACATTAGCAGTGTTTTTTTAAATTAAATATTGTCTATGATTTTCAACAATTTACACTTATATAAGAATATTTACATTTTTTTAAACATTATAGAATTTTAAACGGATTTCTAGCGTTGATAATAAAAAAGTTAGGACTTTTCCATTTTTACAGCAAGTTAGGACGTCTCGAAATTTTCTTTTCATTCACGTGAGACATCACTGTGGGAGTGGAGGGATGGTTTTTTCAAGTAGGTTATAAAAGACATCGCGAGGCAGCCAAGCAGCAGTTCAACCAAGAATGAATAGCTAACATTAGCGCACCAGCGTAAGAATGATATTGGCTTTTCAATATATAAACCTAAAAATACCGGCATATGAGTAATTACTAAGGGGATCAATGAAGAAATCGGAAAATAGAGGACATATAGTAAAAATAGGCATTCAGATTGTAACAATCACGTACGATATAGACAATGAAACAACAACATTTCTCTTTTTGCATATTTTTCATCGCATATGAACACACAAGGTACTAAGGCTTTTACACAAAAGGTCCGTTAATAATAACACTAAAATTTCATTTAAGTTGCTTATGCACAGAAAAAAACGATGAATTCACTTCAAAGTATAAAAAATTGGAGGATGCAATAAATTTTCTTTGCAAAAACCATTGTCAATTCAACCACTTCACCACGGATCCTGCTATTGTGAGGATCGTAAATGAGAAGGAGGGTCGTGCCTAATGGCCTAGGATTAGCTCTAAGGTCTCGCTAAGCTGGGTCTCAGGCAGTGAATGAATACCTCCGACCATTGCTACCTCAGCGGTCACTTCCCTTCCCCCACGACAGCTATAGCCGAGGTCAGGTCGTTTGCGTTGAAAAATCCACGCCAGCTATAGCCGACGTTCGGTCGTTTGCGTATGAAAATGCTCGTCGGCTATGGTCGACGTCCGGCGCGAAAGGGTTAACATCCTACAAGGGGCAGTTATCAACTCGGTTCACTCTAGCAGTTCCCGTTCCACCAGAGCCAAATTTTGTTAGTTCGCATATTAGATTCGCAGAAGTGAAAAAATTATCAAAATACAGGGAGAAATTCAAAGTTGAAAATTATTTTTTAGGTTTTCAGCAAACCCTTTACTTTCCCTCGGTAGATATCAAATTGGATGCAGTACCCTAGGTGGAGGGCAGGTACCTAGGCCTTGTAACCGAATTGCACTGGCTTTCTCGAATAAACTGTTTGCATCCATGCCTTCCAAAGTATGGAATCATAGCCTCATCGATAGAAATAGATTCTTCTAAAGACACAAATCTACAAAAGTTTTTGTTCAGTTCACAAATGACTGGACGCAATTTTGCGAGGCAATTAGATATGTCTAATTTACTATTATCTGCACAATGGATGTTAGTAAATATATCCTCAAACTTGTTTCTTCTCATGCTTCTAGACACCAGTGAATTGTAGACATCTTCTATTTCTTCCCAATACATTCTTCTTCTTGGGAGCCAGTTATATCCGGACAAAAACAATATGCCTAAAAATGTATAAATATCTTCCTTCGAAACCCTGACACACCTATTCCTCGATGCTGCATATTGATTTGTAAACTCAAAAAGTTTCGTAATGATGTTTTCATCAATAAAAAGTTCGAAAAACTCTAATGGGTGACTGGACGAGGATAAAGTCAGTGGAGGTGTGAAACATGTACACCAAGAATCACAAACAGTGGTAGTTATATCACAAATCACCCATCTCCGTATTATGTTTTGGGTTTTGGTTGATTTCCTTCTCCTTTTAGAATGGGATTATTCTTCATCGAATTTGATTTCCTCTTCAACTTCACCCCAGGGTCATCTTCACTATCAATGTTGAAGTCACCTTCCGCTTGCAGCTGCCGGCCACAAATATGATCAGGATAGTTACATTTATCGTCCCCAGAATCCTCACATGTTTCGTTTCCATCTTCCGGAGAAGTTATGTAAATATTTATTTCATCCCTAACACCTTTTTCATCCAATCCTTCTAGCTCGTGAAGGATTTCAGTTGCATTCAGCAGTTTGCGACTAAATTAGAGAAATAAATTAGTTTATGAGCTCACGAAAAAAATGTTTCCCTTTAGGAAATTATATACCAACCTTGCCATGCCAAAAGCTATTTCGACTAATGCACTCCAAAAGAATCTTAGCGCAGTTCAGCAGAGAGAATGTTCGACTTCTGGTCAACCTAGCACGTCTGGACTTGCCCAACAAACTAGCCTTATCTGTCCAGTGGGTCGAAAACGACCCAAACCAATATCATGACCCGTGGTAGACATAGGAGACATGAAATTTTGTAATTGAATGTGGAATAATAAAATTGAGTTTACAAAGTTTTGTAAATAGTCGAATCGTTTTGATTGAGCTGGAAATAATTTGTTACATTGTACGTCAAAGTAATTCGAAAATCACAGTAAAGAGAAGTCATTGTTTGTGTCCACATTACAATGATTTAAAAATGTATCCTTGGAAATATTACTTCAAGAATGAATCACATGCTTCCCTATAAGACGAAAATAACAACAATGTAGACAAATTCTTCAAATTAGAGAGACTAGGATATTTTTTATCCCGTGGGTCGAAAACGACCCACTGGGCACATATGGGTTAATACTGTCCGATTTTCACGACCAAACGTGGTCCCAACTAAGCCCATACGGTTAAAGAAGAAGTTTACCTTACCTAATTGGTGCAAAATAAAGACGGAGGGAGTCAATAATATTGTGAAACGTGAGATGTGAGATCCGGAAGTTCGAGCCTTGATGTGAGCAGCCGAGGTTATTACCGCTAGAGAGACACGGTAAAGGAAGGAACCAAGCGTTGGATGTGGTGTCCGGGATAAAGACGAGACCATACAACTTACGACACCTGAAGCAAGGTATTTTGAAGGGAGCAATTATCCCGATATTGTAAAGGATTGGATTTATGTTGTGTTATGCCTGTATTGAGTGTTTTTTTTGTGTTGGGCAAGTGATTGATTCATGAGTGAAAAGCATACGCAAGGAAGTTAATCTGTGTTGGTGAGGAATGATTTATATGTGTTATTTCAGTGAAGTGTTTATTAATTTGTTTGTGGGGTACAATACCGTGTAATCACATGTGCAGTCAGGGCAACAAAAAATAAATAGATCTTTTAATAGCAAGCACGATTGTTATAATTATATTTTGTAGGGCTACCTAAAATTTCCCGTAGCGGAGCAGATCCAGTGAAAGAAAAGGTTAGTGACATTATTGAGTTAAAGGGTTATGTTACACACCAAATCCTACTTAGCTGATCCAACAAATGGTCCAAAATGTTGTAGAAACGCTTGAAGTTAACTAAGTTTGTCTAGTGAAGAATAAACTAGTAAAAAATCGATAGTAAGGGTATAATTTGCATATTTTGGAAGGAGTACAACATCAGCAAAGCTGTGGATAACATTGGTGCTTCATGATATGAGATGATACAATCAACACTAAATGGTTGTTGGAAAAACATTTGGGATTAATTTTAAATGCTTCCAAGATGCACCTGAAAAAGATATCCAACAGCAAATTTTTTAGCTGGCAATGGAATTTGGATTTGATGAAGTGGATGAAGATGACAACAACACGTTCATCAACGCATGTGGAAAGGAATTAATAATGGAAGATTTTTTGGAGCTTCACCAACAATTGTAATGACCACATGCCAAGATGAGAATGACACCGTTGCTCTTGAAGGGCCACCCAAGAAAGAGTTGACCACAAAACACTTGTCTGATGCCTTCAGCCCAATTGAAGCAGGAACAAACATTTTGAAGAAAGATGATTCCAGTTTAAGGAGAATCAGAAACTGTTTCAAACTGATTGAAGATGCATTGGCCTGCTACAGGGATACATACCAGGCAAAGAAAATTACGCCAATTCAATCTATGATATTCTGTTCTGTATTTCCGTATTCCCACTGTTTCCATTTGTATCACCCAAAAACAATGCACAATCAGAGCTCGTGTGCCAATAATCACACAGCCATGTCCTTAGGTGTGCATTTTTCAAGTTTATCCAGATTTGGGTCCATACAATATAAAACAGAAAATTATGAGTATTTTCTCTCATAGAATATGTACTGTGGTATATTACCTTTTATTACATACATATTCCAGTCAAAAATTTTGAAATTCAGGAATTTTTCGGTCAAAGATTATTTTATATAATAAAAAAAATAAAGAATAAATGTAGGAAAAATAATTAAATAAAAATAAATAGAAGAACAATTATTGGTCCTTATTATATGCCGAGCAATCTTCTACTAGGTAAGTTTCTAGTAATCCTTGGAAATGAAGCTTATGGCCCACTGGTTCAGCGAGTAATCTTGACAAGTCATTATTTGCAAAAACAGGCCATTGGAATACAGTGGAAGCCCGGTTTAACGAGTGCTCATAATCCCTCAGAAATCACTCGCTAAATCGAGCGCTCGTTGTATCCGAAAGTGTTGAATAAAGCCACCTAATTCGCATAGTCGTTCGTATTTACCGTTTTTCTTTTGTTTCCATGGTATTTGACGAAGGTAAACAGCAAAAAAAGTCGTTTCAGGCACAATCTGGTGGAATATCAACTAATTTTAAGAAAGAAACAGGACATTTTCCATTACATAAAATATTAATTCATCCAGTCTCGGCGTTTTTCTTCCAGTTCTTCTATTTTTCGATCGCCAAAGAAAGCTGTAAAGACACCGTAACTTATCGGAATTAAAATATTAGGTATACTGTAGTTTTTGGATAATTTTGCGAATATATCATGACGATAATATCAACTTTGTCAAGTTTTCGAATGTTAGCCATGATTTGCCCTACCCAGCGGCGCATAATTCAAACCTACTCGTCGCGCCAAGGGACCACGCGGCGGACTTGCTCGTGGTTCACGCGCCACCGCACTCACCCCCACTCTCCCTGTCGAGCGTCCACGTGGCGAACTTTCCCGTGCGTCACGCCCTCCCCCACTCACCTCCCCTCTACCCCTTTCTCCCCCGTGCGGAGGAGAGCGACGCTCACCCCTTCCCCCACGTGACTCTCACGGAGCTCGCCGGTTGGCCGCCGCCCTGCCCAGGATCCTCATATAAGGCGGACCTCCGGACCCTAGCAGTCACAACGGAGGAGGGAGTCCTAGGGAACGCAGTCGCAGAGAGATCACTCCTCGGCGGTCTCCCTCCTCCCGCGTCCGGTCGAAGCAAGCCAACCTCGCGGCACTCTTCCTCCACCCACACTCTTGCGGCCCGGAGTACTCTTGGACCGTTCCGGCCGTCGCCCGCACCCGGAAGCCGCGTCCCGCCAGGAGAAGCTGCCCCGCACGCCGCCACCGCCGGAAGAGCCGCCTCCGCCAGCACCACCGCCGGGAAGCGCGGAATGGGAGCGCACAATGCGTACTCAAGGCCGTATATCACTAATGTTTGGACATAACTGGCTTTAGGTGTTGCAGATATGGCTCACATCTTGAATATTTAGTTTAATTAACAGATAATACAAAACAAAATAGTTAATTTTTGCTAGGTGGTGCATCACCCTCGAGAGATATCTGTCGTAATACAGAACGTATACCGTGGAAGGAACTTTTTGGCCTCGCTAAATCCACTTTATTTTACATGTAAAACATAGGCCTTTTGGTGGTACAAAGACAATCACTTGCTAAAACGGGATTCTCGCAATAAGCCGTACTCACTATACCGGGCTTCCACTGTATTTACTAAATCCCCACCTCGGGAACACTGTCTCCTACTGTTTATAAAATTGAAAATTTTAATTGTTTATAGCATGTATGTGTACAGAGTTTTGATATATGTTAAAGAAAACTTTGATCTCTTCCCTACAAGATGTGCAACTCACAACTAAAGCACAAGAAATAATCTCCTATCCCTTAACCAATGCAGATTAACTAAAACCCAATATTCTCTGCCTAATTTAGGTATCAGCTATACCTAAATTCAGCTATTTAATCATCTACCCATTTCAGCCAGAATGACTAGCTTGACTAAATTCAAGAGCGTGATTCACTCATGGCTAGCCTTATATGCATTTTATTCTGTTGGTGAGTTTTTTTACGCATAACACTTGTGATATTGTATTCTAACATGCAGATGATAAACTGTAATTATGCGTACTTTTTCTTGTATATTTATGTATACTTGAACTTTTTCTTGACAAGGTCTGTGTATTTTCTGAATACTTTTGATCAATAAAACTTATTATTTTTATTTCTTATTGTTAGTGCATAATTGGAGCTCTAAGAGGTGGCACACAGTGATGAAATGAGATGGGAAAGGAGGAAGGGGAATTCATCTGTGAATGAGCCACTGTCACTCCCCAATGGCATGAGTGACACGTCTTCTGGTTCAGAATATCTTCCTTATCCCTTGGCCCTGCCTTCTGCTGATTTTTTCGTGCCCTTAATTCAAGGTCTGACCTTGATGACTGCCGGTTTAGGGGAATAATGAATGTGATGGCAGCAGAGGATAAAGCCTCCACTAGCAGTCCATTTCTCATAGAACTTAACAAAGGAAATAGGAAAAACAAAGGAGTAGGAGATTAAAGAGAGGTTATTCACTTTAGGCAACCAGTTTCTTCCCACAAGCATCCATGGCACAAATATGAGGACCTTCCTGTGTGAACATGTAACACAAGGTATTCGCATCAATAGAAGAACATAGGCAAGCCTCCCTAGAAATATTACATACTGAATGTACATGGACAATAAAATGTGGAAATAAGTTAGGATGAAGAAATTTCATTGTTTGTTTTATCATTGGCAATATGCTTCTATGTATTCAAACTGGTTCAACAAGTAATCTCGACAAGTTATCATTCCTTAGCACATAATTGGAGCTCAAAGTTAAAGCATAAGCCCTAGATTACCTTTTCGGCCGGCACATTCAATATCAAAGCTGAGGATTCGGAATGGGGCCACCTTAGCCCATTCGCCCTCTGGTGGGTGCGACACCATCTCCTCCCACGACACGTCCACCTCCAGCTGGCAGCGAGACTGCGCCGACGGCCGGTCATCCATGCTCTTGCCCCTCGGGCGCACCTTCCACTTCCCCCGTGGCAACTCCACCCAGCTGCAGCCCACTAGGTTCGTGTCCACCATGAAGCTGCACCAAGGGGAGAGAACGCCAAACACTGATTCAGAATTTTTTTCCCTCTTTTTAAGTTTTTGGTCAAACTAGTGAAGTTGAAAAATCTGTGTTATGGTGTGAGTGAGTGCATGTTTTTCTCAAAACGAAAGAAGAAGGTTAATATTTGCTTCATATAAAAGTGATTGCTGTGAAAACGATAGAATAATGTCAAATGATTGGATGCATTTTCAAGAGGACTCGCACATCCCTAGTCACATGACTAAGCCAAATTATGTGGCATTCTTGTGACTCATGGTGGGACCAGCTCTCATTCATACTCCTTTACTAATTTACAAATCAACTTAAAAAATTTCATACGAAAGACCTCAGGTAACTTTGGAGCATTCAATCCAATCTTAGAGTACCAATGTTGCATCTCAGCCCCAGTCCCCCTCTTCTTATTTCCAAGTCTTAAAATGGAAGAACTATTTGAGGACACTCAGTAGTTCCACAGAATCAATTTGAATGTTTCATCACCTATGCCACTTCCTACCAAGACAGCAAAAAAAGTTACCCATTGAAGAGCTATTTAATGGACCCAGTGATTCCACTAGATGATGACCCTTCAAAAATAATAATTTCTTCATAGATAACAGCTCATGCCAATGATTACCTATCTATTACATGTTTAGATGAACAGAAACAATCATGCCCTGGATGGTGAAAGACCACCCAGGCAGGATTCGACCCTGCAACCTTTGGGCTGGCAGTCAAGAACGTTAGCCTGCCACTGCTGACTGAATTTAGAATATTGGAAAAATAAAAGAGTATGTTGGTCTAGCTCAACTTGCAAGAATTTATCAGGCAGCCCTCCATGACCCAGTGGCCTCTGAACATTTGTTGAGCACTGCTACCTCAGTTTTATCAAAAACTAGAGGGTCTGTTGATCCTGACAAGGTGAAGCAGAATCATTTGTACACAAGAACTTGTCCTTCAACTAATAAACGGATGTGGCATCAGAAATGTTTCATTTTAGGTAAGTACTCAAAACTTTAATGAAACACTAAAATTGACATGAATAAAATTTTGAAATTTCTCTACCGCATACTTCCTGTAAGTGCTATCAAGACAAACTAATCATCTTCGAATTCTCCCAGAAGGTATGTACGTATAGCTCTATTTAGTAAATAAAATATAGTACATTTATTTCAAATTTGATGAACCAATAGCAAATCATGATGACAAGCATCAAGAAATCAGATTAATGGCAAACAATGGCTAATTCCTTCCTGTCACCACTGAAAGCAGCAAGTTTTTTTTCAGCTAACAGAGATTATTCTACAAATTATTTAAAAAATTTGAATTCCACAGATTCATATTGGATTACTAGTGGGGTATTATCATGATATCGGATTTTACGATATTCATTCACACCTAATTTTAGAAGTACATACACTTCCCTGTCCAAACGTTTTGTAGAGATTAACCGGTTTTCATAGCTTTATGGAAGTTGTAGCCACCATGCAACAGTTTTTGGTTTAAGAAGCATTCACCTACCGTATATCAAAGTCTATGTTTGACTCAAAGGCTTGATATGAATGAACTCCGAGTGCTCCATATATGACCTCCTTATCCAGTAAGCGTTTGGCGGCTGGTATGAGTCTAGGCAGGGCCAAGGTGACTTTTAGGAAAGGCACTTGCTTGGCACCACGATAACCAAAAATATTCTCCTTCAGTTGGATTTCAACGGCCAACACTGCTTCTGTTACATTGTCCTTATTCCCCCTCATGTCAGCAATAATTGCCTTGTTCAATGCCTCCTGCACGGAGAAAGGATAAGAAAACAATAAGCAATGAACACTATATCCCCTAAAACAGGCACAGTTGATTGCAAGACAGACAGCATTTCACTTACTTTGAATGGTCCACAATGATCGTCATTAAAACCATCAGGTATGAGCACGAACAAGTATGGAGAGAAACCATGGACTTGGCAGCAGACCGAATGGCCCTCCATGGTGACCCCATACATACGCATTATGGGCACTGGACCAATTTGCGCACCTGGCATCCCTTTCAAAGGTTGACCTGCAACACAGGATTATTGAGATTATCACAAAATCCCCAAGAATGAAATTTAAATATGTATAAACATATCTCCAACAACTGCTATTTTTACAGCTGGACAATCAATTTCTCCAAAAGATATACACCAAGATTCATTTTTACTAAGTTTTTATCAGTTTTAACCATCTCCAAAACTCTATGTTTAAACTCAGTAAATGAAAAAATACATGGTTTGGACATAGAAAAATTCACATGTGTACATGGCAAAGGGATGACAGTAAGAAATGGTTGATTTCATTGTGTATGATACGATAGTGTGTAATACATAGATACAAGAGTGATGAGGGGTTTGGAATGTGTAACAGACCACTATTTGGTGGTTTTTAGAATTGCTGTGGGTAGAAAGTGGGTTCTGAGGAAGAGAAGTGCAGGGTAAGCAAATGAGAGTAAAAGTGGAGAGGTTGTTAGACAAGTAAGCGCAAGTATGGTATGGATGATTGGTTGAGGATATGCTATCTTCAAAGCAGAGAGAATGGGGTGAGAGATGATTGTAAGTAATGAATGGGTGAGTTTGAAATGAATGATTGTAGAAGGTACAGAAGGCATTTTCGCAAAAGGGGTGGTACGGAAAATGAAAGATTATGCATGGTGGAATGAAGGAATGAACATTGTGAGTAATCAGAAAGAGGAACATAAGAGATTCATTACAGCCAAATCTGATGAAAAGTGTAAGAAGGCATGTGAGGAATACATAGAAAAAGATTGAATGTAAAATAATTGAGGGCCTGAGAGTCAAAGTAATGCAAGTAACAAACATCGTCCAGTGTCACCGGTATCACTTTACTCCGGTAATAAATGGCAAAAAGCATATTAGCTTAGTGTTCGGCAGCTAGATCGCAGCACCATAAGTTCAAACACTTGTATTCCTTTTCCTGTAGCTACCTGACGGAACCAACTTAGAACATATCCACTTAAATCGTTTTTTGTGTTTATGTTACTTGCATTACTTTGGCTCTCAGGCCCTCAATTGTGAGAAAGAGCAATAAATTATGCATGAGAATGATGCTTACACATTTCAGAGTGATTTTTAAGGTGATAACGAGTTACATATTTTGGAAATGGGTATAAAAACATCAAAGCAAGGTGAGGGCAGGGGAATAAATGCAAGAAAGAACAAAAGTGGCAAGATCATGTGGGATGAAAGTGATGTCAGAGACTGTTGGAGGGAGTATTTTGAAGAATAATATAATAATGGTGCAGGGGATATGAATGAGCCTTGCGAATTAGTATGCGAGAATGTCCGTATGGAAAGGAGATAAGGTAGTTGCAGTAGAGATAAGGCAGTAGCAGCCGTGAAAATATAGAAAAATAGGAAGGCTGCAGGCAGAGATAAGATATTCAGTGAAATGCTGAAGTGTGGGTGCAAGTTACTAATTATTCCCTAGTGTGAATTGGCTAGTTTATGTTTAAAACTTAATGGATTGAATGTGTGCAATGATGATCCAATGAACAAATGGTAGGGTAGGAATAAAATGTAAAAATTATAGAGCAATTAGTTCATCGAATATTCTAGGAAAAGTGCACCATAAAGTATTAATAAAAACAGTGTGGAAAACTACTTTTGACAATCTGAGGTGTACAATTTATGCCTTAGAGAGGATGTAGTGATCAGCTGTTTGCTTTTCAGCAAGTGCTGGTAAAATGTACGGGCAGGATAAAGCATATTATGCTTTTGTAGATTTATAGAAGGCATATGACAGGTTAAATAAAAATAAGTTGTGGAAGGTTTCGAAGAACTATGGAGTGAATGAGCAGTTATTCTGAGCAATTCCATTCTTCCACAGAGTGCTGCTCTGCAGAAATTGCCTCTCCTAAGTTTGTAGCAATTCTCTCTACCCTGCCTAGAACTCTACTTAAAAGATGAAATAAAGACTGAATACTCATCCATACATAATAAAAAAACATCAGAATATTTTTTCGGTAAATGAATCGTAGGGTCCAGTCTTGGATAAAATTTACTGTGAGAAACAAAGAAAAGTTAGGGGTATTAAAGAAATGTTAAAGGAAAGTGAAAGGAATGTGCATTTAAGAAATGTAAGAAAGAAAGGCATGAGATACGTAGTTTTAGAGAATATAAAGTTTGAAAATGACCAAATTTGCGTATTTTTGGTGATATTTTGATGCCATATTGTGAGATTTGCGGAAGTCCCGGTAGAAGGATACAGACTAATTTCACGTCCAAAGTATGGCCTTACCCAACCCCCCCAACAACGTTACGGGCCTATGGGATGAAACAGGGGTGCCAGGGTGGGACTGTACGGAGCCTCGAAATGGCCATTTCCGAAGGGAAAAAAGGCAAAGGTTATTTGGTGGATAGTTAAGGTAGGCCCTACCCCGTTGGTCATTACCCAACCCACCACAATGGTGATTGGTTTGTGCAAAATTACAGCAAGCGGAGAGTTGGTGATGAAAGTTCCGTATCTTCCATATGGAGGCACTGGAATGAGGTAGCTCCAAGAGGTTACCTCCAGTCTCTAAAACCTGTCGAAAAGCAGGGATAGTTTAAATTGAAGGCGGAAAAAGTTATGGGTGATGTGTGTGAAGCAAAGAGGAGTAACCGCTCTACTGCTGCGCCATCTCGGGGAACTAGAAAGAAAAGGTCAGGTTTTCGAACATGGCGTTGAGAAATAGATGCACTTCACAGGATTAAGTGAATGGTTTACAAAAGAAAAAGGGTTTATGAAGAAAATGAAAGGTTAGTTTCAATTTACATATGCAGCATAGCAATATATGTGAAATAGTTGGTTGAAGGTGGGCGGAAAGCAGGAAAATTTGAGGAATTCACAGACTGGACGCTTCGATACAAATACCATTTTATCTTATACACTCACAACATTTGTTATCAAAGTCTGTCTAAAATGTACTTGTGGATCCCCAACATCATTACATAGAAAAGGGCATCTTAATTGCATGACTGATAGTGGCAAGCAAAGAAGCCCCCTCCCCGCTTGTATCATGTCATGGGAACCTCGCTGTTACTCCTCAATCCCAGGAGCAATCCCTTCCAGTTGAGAGGACAATCTTATGAGTAAGTGGGACTCATCCTCAGGGTACAGTGGTGCATCTGCTCTGATACGTAGATGAGATACGGATGTCCTTTAGCAGTGCTGTTTCAGCATATTGTTTGGGCTTGTCAGGAGTAAACCTCAATCCTTCTGCCATCCTTGAGAAGCGATTGTGGTGAAGTAGAAAGGATAGGTCTAGGAATGAGTGGGTCATGAAAGAATGTGGAGAGGATGCTCCAGTAATGGAGAGTTATGAAAGGAGCGTGCATCGTTGGTTTGGCCAAGTTGAGAGAATGGATTAATATAACAGATTTATGATAGAAGAAGCTAGGGTTTGAAAGGAAGGGGTAGACCAAGAAAGTCATGGGTGAATGCGGTAGAAGGAACTCTTAAGAAGCGGAACATTAGGAGTCTTAAGAACAGGAGGGCATGTATGAAGTAATGTATATAGGTAACTGAATCGAAAGAGGCATGCAAGGATATGGCAGTATGTAGGAAATTATTGAAGCAGAGATTGCTCTGCAGGTCTATCGCCGAGAATTAATTTTTCTGAAAGTGCAAACCCTGAATGAAAACGAGACAAGTGTGTAAAATATTAAATTGAATCTCAGTGTCGTTAACCCACGTCTCACCACATCGATCCTGTGTGTACAACATATTTCGAGATAGTAGGCATTGCGATATCAAATTACTTCTACAAATCATACCTATATAATGATCAATGTCAATTTGCTGGAAAATGAGATCATCTTTCTCAGGATTAATGGGCGGTAAAGAAGGCCTGCTCCATTTCACGGATGTCTGTTGAGTTTCCGGACCCTGTAAATTAAAGGATCGACAGTAGGTGAAAAAACTGATTATCAAAACCAATTGCGTTTCTCCACACATCATGATTATCAGAAGTACCTCGGCTTGTGTTTCATTTATATCTGTCTCAGCATCGGCCTCCATCAAGTCCATGTAGGCCAATTCAGCCTCAAAAGAACCAGGTAATTCATCGTCATCATCTTCTCCGGGTCTACGAACAAGAGTGATACATCTCGCAGTGACAGGCGAAATTTACTCCACATGTACCAAAAACGTTTTCTACGATACCTGATTTTCTTCTGATAAGGTCCTTTAAATTGCGTTTCCTTCCTTTTGGCAGCCATTTTTATTATGCGATATCACAGCCTTTGGCAGCCACCTGGTAACTGTTTCCCTCGGGTTCTCTGGAACTCATTCACTGTTACTACCAGTTACTACAACACAATATTCCCTCCATTGCCTTTATTTTGGACTGCATATCGTTACTCACTTGTTACACTTATCGCGGGAAACCGGGAAATATAGAGGGCGCTTTCCATGGGTTCGAGGTGACTTGAGAAGAAATGGTATTATATCACGTGATGTGTGGCTTATAATGGCGGTGTTTGAAAACTCCAAAAATGCAAATATCGGAAAATTACCTACGGGAAACCACTATTTTTCATGCAGGAGCTAAAAGACCTTGTCGGCATTCCATTTTGACAGCCTTGTGTCTTAAATCTATTTTTCTCCATTTTTAGTCGCACCGGCTTCTGAAACCTTCCACACAGGGCCATGGCAATTACAAATGAAGACAGTCTACCCGGTGAGCTTAATCATGAAACACCAGGAGAAGTTACACAGCAGAGTTTTTACTTAACTTGCCGACTAATTTTTTACTGGTAAAGTCAATTCCAATGTAAGCATTACCCCAAGTAGCAAAAGAATATTGAAAAATTATTTTAAAATTATTTTAAATTTATTTCAAATAATTTAAAAATTAAAATGTCATAAGATGGCTAAATTCACAACTTTTTCAAGATTTTAAAATAATGAATATGAGGTATTTATCTTTTAAAGTTCCGTGCCCTGTCACCTAATTTTTTTGATTACATATATATGCAATCGAAGGAAGTACTGAGACATTTTTTTGCATAAAAAGTTTTTTTTAACATTTCATAGTAAAATAATATATTAATTTTATTTCAAAATAATTTTCATATTATTATAAAATTATTATAGACGAATTAAAAATTATTTTTAAATAATTGGAAATTTATTTTGAAATTATTTTGAAATCATTTTACAACCCACATTTAAATTTGCGTAGGTACATAATATTGTAGTCATATCAAAGTGTTAATATATACCTGTGTAAGAATTCTCGCAGCTTCAAATAGATTGAGGCGACCGAGAGCTGTCAAATATGCATAAAATAACCGATCATATCGGAATTGGATTTATTTTCCCAGTGAATTATATTTTGCGTATTTTTAAAATACCGGAACTAGCCATGACATATCGGTGTGACAACTGATGTATTTGGCGATATGCTCCAAAGCGATAAATTAATATAGTTAATAATGATAAAGTTAGTCTGTTGCGGTTCTCAACCGGTATCTTCATCAAATTTTGGCAAAAATGGGAAGCTTGCAAACGAATCGTAGAGACTTTAGTCCTGACAGTAAACACTTCACTGAGTGCTTTGCGTAATTAATTTTCGTTATATATTATATTATATCTGTGTTGATTCGAACACTCAGAAATTTTCTCCTTTCATCATTTCCACAAGTTAGTTACGTCATGATTGAAACGTGAACAAACGTGAAGGAATTGGAAAAAATCTTGTTTATTCTCAGAAATATTGCATTTATATTCATACTATGTGGCAATACAGGTTTCAATTAATTAATTCCAAATAACTGTTTACGTGATTTGATGGTATTTCCTCAAACTATCACGGAATTGCCATTTGAAAATTAATTCTCAAAGTTACATTAATCCTCGAAAGTGGCATATATAAGACTTTCTTGGCGCGATATTCTCGATTGCGGGTGAGAGACTATGAGCGTAGAACCGTAGGGTAGCTGATCATACGAGATGAATACAATGTCGTTAGGTAGATACAAGGTAAATAAATCCAATATATTACAGAATGCCATCGCGTAATAATACAGACATAGTATGTAAGTGTAAATTATCATTTTTTTATTTAATGAAGGCAGGGAAATGTCAGTGGAGAGGGAAAGGGATTTTCAGGGGTTAGGGAGTTTCAGATTTTTACCTGAGATATGTTAAAAAACAATTTTAAAATAATAATTCGTACCTTCTTAAAGAGTAAAACATATTTTAAACTTATGTTAAAATCATATTGAAATTATGAAAAAAAACATTTGAAAAGCCTAAAATGAGAGAGCTAATGTGTTTTCAAAATAATTTTAAAATATTCTTAGAATATATTTTAAAGGAATTTTTTAATAAGATATTTTACTTGGCTACGTAGTACGTACCTACCAGATAGAGCATCGCAGGAAGGGAAGGAAGGGGGTGGATGAGTGAGGGGCAGGGGCGGATTAAGGGGGGTGCGACCGGGGGGGGGGGGGGGGTTTCTCTCGCAATTCCTGGGAAAATAAAAAAAATTCAAATCATAATGTATGGCATATCCCGGAAAGTAGCAATCCGCCACCCAACTCCCCCCCGCCCCCAAAAACGACCTTAATCCGCCCCTGGGGAGAGGGAGGACAAAAGACAAGACGATGCATGGGGGGTAGTGAAGAAGTTTGGGATAACGCAATAGCATGGGTGAACAGGTCAAAACCAGACAAGTTTTGAGGATACCGGGACTACCCACGGTATAACCTTTTGCGGAGTCACCCGCAAGTGCACAAAAGTGCGATACTCGACAGAGGATAAATCATTCCGGGGTCTTGACCGGGAGTCGAACCCGGATCTCTCGATTTCGCGCCGAATGCTTTAGTCAGTTAAGCTACCGAGGCGTCCTCCTCCCCAGTGGATTTTTGAGGGCTTTATCACACTTAATGTGGGAGGGAATATCGCACTTATGTGCCCTTGTGGGTGACTCCGTAGAGGTAACTACCGTGGCTAGTCCCGATATCCTCAAAATTTGCCAAAAAGAGCGAACACCTTACTGTGTCCCATGTTTGGCTTTATCCACGTGGACTGTGGCGCTAAGCGCACGCCTTGGGACTGCTTCAGTGACATCATGTGTCCGGCAGTCCAGAACAACTTGTTCCTATAAAGCCCTCAAAAATCCACAGGGGAAGAGGACGCCTCGGTAGCTTAACTCATGGATAAAGCACTCGGCGCTTAATCGAGGGATCCAGGTTCGAATCCCGGTGAAGGCGAATGATTTTTCCTCTGTGGAATGTCGCAGGCTAAAACCAGGGTTAGTGACATTGCATAGTATCAAAATATGCGTTGGTCACAACGATGGGAGCGAAGGTGGAAGGGTAGTGAAAGGAGGGGTGAGTGGGATGAGAAACTGGAGTTATCTAAAAGATTATCGTTGCTTATAGAAACGGAAATTTATACCAAACTATTCTAGAAAGTCGAGTTGATCACCTAGAGAAATTATGGAATAAAATCACTCTGGTGGTTTTCATCGCTTAGGCAAAAGTGGAACTGAAGCCAGCGTGGGGGAAGCATCTTTTGTGCTCATTGCCTTGAGTGTCTATTAGGTAGTGGTGTTACGCTGAAGTCTATACACACCATTTGTTTTTGGGGACTCAAACTTATCTTAAGAGGTAAAACGGATTTTTCCGGGCGTTAGGGGCATGGAAGGCGAGCCTGAATTCATCTATAGGAAAGACCCCAGCGACCTTGTTAGTCAAGGGATCAATAAAATGTATTTCGTACCACCATCTATGGGGTTCGCTCGAAGGTGAATGAGATAGACAGGTAATCAGAGAACTTGTGATATCTGTTTACTAAACCTGTTAAATATTCTTTCGATGAGGTGATCACCGTAGCCATTCCGATGTCCCATGTGCTTGAACGTACGAAGTTCTTTGTCATAGTTATATTTGTCCACCGGGATCGTCAAGAGATGATGGACCATCGAGTGAAAGATTGACGGAATAAGAATTATGATGGTATGAATCGTTCGGAATTACGGCACGTATACAACGTAGGTTTTCTTAAAATACTAAAGGGGTGGGAACCACTCGAAATGTCTGTCGTAAAATCTAAAAAGTTTGAAATATCTCCTCCCACTTCTCCTGTGAAAGATCTGGACTCATGTAAGTTACTAAATAAAGAGATTTCAAAATCTCAAACTTGCGGGAGGTTCCTGTTCATGAGCATAAAATGTCGTCAAAATATCTATACCTATGGTTTAAGTTCTTCAACAGAATGTTATTTGCCGGAATAAGACGCTATTCTAAATTACCCATGAAGATATCTGCAAAGGAGTTTTGGCAAAGGACACCCCATAGCTAGACCGTGAGTTTTGTTCTAAAATAAATTATTTAAGAGAAAAAAATTATGCGTTATGCCTATCTGGAGGAGTGACTCTAATTGGGACATTAATTGTGGGTCACTTATGGTACTTTAATGGTACATTTATGTATTTTTTAAGAGACTAATTGCATTGAATCTGCTAATGTTTCAGGAACACAAGTACATGCACAATTCTTTTCATAAAGTCTAAGAAAGATAAAAGTTTCGCATAACTCGGGTTTTACCTTCAATTTAATTTATGTGCTAGTTGGCTAGAATTTGTTCGTCATAACCAATGTTTAACCTGGGAATAATCCTTGAAACGGCTATTTAGCTTTACTGCTAGTTTATGAGAGAGACCAGTGAAATGGGAGACAATAGGACGAATCGGCATGTCAATTTTATGAGTTTTAGGGTAACCATGTAGTACGGGTGTTATCGGTCTCGTATTGATAAATCACTACTTCTCTGAAGCAGAGAAAATATTTTAACACACAGACGAAGTTTTCCTTAATTCCTTCAGAAATTTGTTGGTTGGTTCTGAAGCAAAAGGTTCGAAGTGATGGTCATTTAAAATGTTATTCAGTTTACGAGAATTATGTCATTCTTGCAATATCACAAATTAGTTTTCTTTTTTCCAACCATTGCGATTGCATAAATGATATGGTACACAGTCACGCGCACGGGTGCGAAGATATACACCAAAGACGGTGAAATCCGCCATGAAAAAATCATAGGTGTGTTAGCCAGTTACACCGGTCAAGTCAAATGATTTTTTTCATGGCGAATTACACCGTCTTTGATGTATAAGTTTCCTTTGTCTGTTTTTGTGACGATTAAATTATCGTTTTCAATGGAAGCGCTAAATTGGGGAATTTTTTGACGACCTTCGGAGCCTCGATGACTGTCAGCATGGTTGATAGTTGAGACGGCTGAAGAGAAGAGATTCGCGACTGAACAGCAGCTACTCTTACATTCCTTGCGAAGGACAGCGTAATAATCTGCTGCTAAGTTGATTAAATTCCGACGAATGGGGGGGTGGGGCAGAGTTTTCTTTTTCAACCCTCTTTGGAGTATGTACTTCCTACAGCTGTTTTATCTGTAACTATTCCAGGCGGCGCGTTCTCAGAGGAGCAACAACACGCGCGAAATGGACGAAGGGCCTCTGAATTCGCTGGCTGGCTGGTTATTCGGGGAGGCGACCGAAACTGAAATAATTTGCGCCATTTTGGTTGTTAAGGGATGGACTATTTGGGGATTGGAGGAAGGATAGAGAGAAATCACGGAAAGAGGACAAAGAAGGGTGGAGCTAAGTCATCACAAAATACATCCACCACGGTAAACAATCATTTCCAGCGAAAGATGCCTCCTATCGTTATTTGTACTCACGGAATAGAAAATTTTTTGAAATCGCTAAGTCCAAATAAATCACCAGGTCCTAAAAGAATTCTTACCCGCTTATATTGAGAATTAGCTAGAGAAATAACTCCCAACTAGAAGATAATATTTAGTAAATCCATCAACGAACACGTAGTACCCAAGGACATGAAAATTTGCCTAATTCACACCCATATTCAAAGCGGTGATAAGGAACAGTCATCAAGATATTTAATTTCTTCTTCCGGGATATCAGCCGCGTCGTTGTTTTTAGGACAGCGTTTCCCGTAAGAAGAAATGGAACATCTACCCAGTCGTCGCGGAAACAGAGAGAACAGTCTTCAAATTACCCACACATCTATCTCACGCTAAGTTATTGGACATATAATTGTTAGTTCAATTATGAGTTACCCCGATTCGCTAATAAAGACGCGAAACGGATTCAGAAATGGAAGATCTTGCGAAACCCAATCAGCACTTTTGCCCTCGATATTTTAGTCTCAGGTGAAGTTAACGCTCCAGTTAACGCTATTTTTCTTGACCTTAAAAAGACATTCACAAAGATCAAGTGTCCCATTAGAAGTTACTTACAAATTAAAATCTTACGATTTAAACGACGACTTGATTACTTTTCTGAAGTAATCGCTTACCAAGGGTTATTTTAGACGGGTGCGGCGCTACCATGCGCTACCTCTAAAGAAATCGGGAGTCCCACATGGGAGTGTCATAGGCCCAAATTTGCTCATATTGACGATATTGGTGAACTTTTTGACATTAAGCTTCGATTATTTGCAGACGATGCTGTAGTTTATTGGGAAATCCGTAACCATTTTGACAAACAAGCACTAGCGAAGGACTTCGAGGCAAACAAAGAGTGGTGCGATGCGTGGCAGCTAGAATTAAATTAGGATAAATATGCAGTATTAAATTTCTGGAAAAGGAACAACTATCCTTATTACACCTATTCCGTAGAGCATAGCCGATTGGAGACTGTAGAATATGTTAAATACCTCGGAATTAAACAGGCCAATTATCTCTCGCGGGGTAAACATGTTCGGGAAATAACTAGACAAGCCAATAGTAAATAGGGATTTGTTAAAATAGTACCTGGCAAATACGAAGATAAAGTTACGGAAATTAGCTACTTATTATTATTACTTACTATATACCTACTTAACTTATAGTTAGACCCAGTGGCGTATATATGGGGGGAGGGGGGGGGGGGGCTCCTCCCGAAATATAAGGCCGCGGCGAGAGGCGCATGCGCGGATGCCTAAACTACAGCCGGTCGCCGCTAGCTAGCCGGTCTTGCCCCCCCCCCCCCCCCCCCCCCCCCCGAAATTATAACCTATATTCGCCACTGGTTAGATACCACTTGGAATACGCTGCCAGTATGTGGGATCCTTATGAGTTAGGCTTAAAAATTGAGTTAGCATGTGTGCAGCGAAGATCGAAAGATGCGTAAAAGGCCAAAGGCCGTTATGATGATTTCGTCTAAGTTCCTTCCTTTTTAAGTTAAGTTAAGATGATCCTTCAGTGACAACTGGGGTGGGAATAGCTTTCAGACCGCCAGTTAAAATTGAGATTTAATCTTTTATGTAAGTTCCAAGGTGATCTCTTTTCTGACGACGTCAATAACATTTTACGAAATCCGACACACTGCGGTAGATTAGATCATGAGAATAATATATGGGAAATAGACTGAAGAACATACAGGCTTAAAATGTCATTTCCTGAGAACGATGCGAGAGACTATAACAGCTGCCAAAGATACTAGACAGTGAGACAATAACTAGATTTGTCGATAGGTAGTGTAGCCAATTAGTTGATTTGTTCCATAATGCCTGTTTATAAATCTGCTACGTAGTATTAGCAGAACCTCTTGCATTTTTCCTGTAAAACTCTTGTATTTTTGTGCATTTACGTATTTGCTAGATAGATTAATATAATTGGTTTCTCTAACATTGACAGCAAACCTATAGTGTAGTACATGTTTGTGAGATATCACTTCCTGACAAGAGTTTGCAGGTTTTTACAGATGCATTAATAGTCGTAGTTTCATTAATCTTATTAGGGTATGGTGTGTAGCGTAATTTGGTGATCATTCACTCCCTGCCACACACCCTTGTGGTGGCTTGCAGGGTTTTATGTTGGTGTAGATGAAACCCGGCGCCGGGATTAGACCGCTCTTAACGAAAGGTGCCAAGGGTACCACAGTGTAACATCCCATCCTGAGGACGTATATAGCCCTTGACGTGCTCTCCAAATAGCGCCCAAGTAGGGATCGGGATTAAAATGTTAAACCTCCGGCACTGCCGGGATTCAAACCTGGGCCCTCAGGGGGGAAGCCAATTCTCTAGCCACCACGCCAGCCCCACTTACACATCGTGTATTAACAAACCATTCCTGTACAACAAGAACCCCTTTGCCCAAGGCTATTTCCGTTGTCAGCTCTTAATAGGTACCTACTTCCTGTCCCATTCGTGTCTCCACAATCTGTATTTTTTTCCATCTTATTCCCCTCTTGCCAAAATTTCTGCCTTCTACATCAATCATAAACAGTCCACTCCCTTCTATATCTCCACAAACCACAATTTCTACCCTCCTTGGAGTTCCTCCTACAACGGCGTTATGAATACCAGTACAAAATGAATTATTATTAGGTATAGCTACTCTTCCCACCTAATTTCCTCCATCTTCCTCCTCTTTCCCCTCAAAAGTTTCTTGTCTTCACTCATCCCCTTTCCTACCCATTTTACGAAACAAACTGTGCTATGCTCATTATCACCAATATATTCCTTCCCTCATTAATGAAAGTCTTCTGCAAAAGCAATTCTCTGCATCATCACCGCTTCACACAATATCATCCAAAATGCACATATGAATCTTTATTATCACCTAGTTTTTAATCTCACAATTTTATATGTATCCTGATTTTCCTACTCCTTGAGATTTACTAAGCTCTCATTTTCTCATGATTAATCTTCATCCTGAATATCTCATAATAAACACGTATGACATGCAACAATTACTGCAATCCTCTGAAAGGCAGAGCAACCAATTCTTTGTATTACACTATTTTTCTGCTTGTTTAAATTCCTTACCCCATCTCTTTCCATGCACCTGGGTTGAGCATATGGGGAGAGAAACTTTTAGTGACTTTGTGACATTAATGTGTGTATTATGTTCTCCTGACTGCTTTGTAGTTTGCTCCTAGCGGCCGGGGGAACGTGCGATGTTCTGATGGTACGAGTGGCCTGGTGTGGAATCACCCCATACCACAGACCCTAGCTTGCACGGTACTAAATAGATGTAGATATTTCTCCATTATTATTTCCATGTACGAAATATGCAATCAATCTACTCAACAGCTTTTTTTTCCTGAGAACAAAAACTGAAGGCGTTTATTAAAGAATTTCCTATCATAGAAACCGACGTGTGGAGAGGCCAATTCATTTCAAAATGCCCCGACGTGAGTATTCAGACGTCCACCCATCTTTGCCAACTCGCTCTGCTCCAATCCATCCCTCGTCTATGACCACGTGACCACCATGATGGGTAGCCAGCAACCATGCCAATGAACTCGCTGAAAACGCCCTCCTTTGTCGGCCCCGACCATGGGCTTGGAATACACGGCCCCAACGCAGTGGTGTCTGAACTGAAGCAATTGGCTCATGCGTCACCTCCAACCCTCTCCGAGTTCGGAATCGTCTCTCGATTTATATCCGCGAGCGCATACAATGATTAACTTACGAACGGACGACCACCGTCACCGGGTCAGTATGAAAGGGTCCACCATTCCAGTCCGCTCACATGCACCAGTTTACATTTGATGACTTCTGAATAGCTTCAATGTCGCATGCCCTGCCTCCAGACGCCCTATCGACTGCACCACGCGGGAATTCGCAATCACGAATATAGAGGTATGCCACAAATATACATTTATAAGTCATGTTCGTAACCATCGGGGTATGATCCAGTTTTCAATATATAGCCCATCCAGTACAGAATAAATACCACTAGAGCTAAATTAATATTTAGATGGTTGGATACATTTTTTTGCACAGACTTTCGTGAAACATTGCATACGTTTTCTCATTAGTGATACCAAGAGATAAAAGTGATAAAAATTGCATCATACCGATTTGGTTTTTTGCCAATTTCATGTTATTTCAACACGTAGCCTGATGGCTCTTGGCATGTATTTCGTAATAATTCGAGTACATATGTACTGATTTTCTTCTAAACGCGAAATAATACATTTCTTATTGTTAAAATTGTTGATAACAAATATAAAGCAGTCACTCCAAGTCCAATATTAAAAAACAACACATTCCAACATAATTTCGTCTAACTTACGGATAACGCGTCGAAAACTGTAGTCACAATATGCTTAATTAACGAAAAGAATTAAAACATAAGTCTCGTATCATTTCCATTACTGCCTGTATGGTGAGCTAAAACGCAAAAGCAAATCCAGTGAATTGTGGTCCAAGTATATTTTTCGACTGACTTAAAAAAATATCAAAATGCGCACTCAATGACCCACGATTACCGCTCCAGCCTCCTTAATGAAATGAATAACTCCAAAAGCTTCCTTCCATGTGCCCCACACTTCCTTACAACGTTTGGATTCCCTTCCGTTTCACTTACAATGTTAGCCAACGGTGTTCTCGTGGGAGTGTTGCCAGTGTGTGTGCCCTTCACGAAGTCGGCGATCGGTATTCACAGCCTCGAAAACCACTTTGTGAAATCCAGTGCGCATGTTGTTAGTTAGTCATTCGCACGGAATTGATTTCCTCCTAAACCACTTACCTGAAAGTGACCGGTTATTATTGTCCTCCCACGACGTGGAAAAAAATTCTTCGTTCGCGAAACACTTGCCGGGAATTTGAGTGCATTGGTACACTGTTGATAGTCTGCTAGAGTGCTATTCGCATTAATTGAGCGTTAAGTTGATTCCCGGCGCGGCTGAGCCACTTAACCATTCAACTCAAGGAGTTAACCACTCAACAGATTTTCCTTTTTTACCTCCTTTGTAACGAAAGGTACAATCGTTCACGGTTTGGGAATTATTCCTTTCATTAATTTTGACAATCCGTTAGAGCTCACCGCTTTGTTTGTAACCATTAACATGATTCATGATAAAAAATTTAAAACTTTTTACTATTTTCACACTTGCTTTATTTTCCAACCGAGATTTCAATACATAGCGTCATTATCAAGGTTTCAACGCATTAGTGTCATTATCAATGCTAATGTATTGAAACCTTGGTCGGCAAATAAAACAAGTGTGAAAATATAACACTAAGCTTTAATTGTTCATCATGAATGTTAGAAATTATACACATAGTGACGCCTCCAGTTATTTCGTTTATTAACATGGTATTAGTAAACAGTACTGCCGTAAATTTTGAATTGAAATCCTTATGTTTTATTCCTTCCCCTCTACCACTTTTCCTCCCACCCACTTCCTCAGCAACTTCTCATTCCTCATTCCCCCTGACCCCTTTCCCTCATGCGCCGATTAAAGGAAAGGATAGTTTTATTGTCTTGAACCCCATCTCCCTCTCACCGCATCCCCCATTCTACAAACCCTTTCCAGGGCCCCCTCCCAAACCTCTATAGCCCTCAACAGTCAACCTTGGCCTGGGAAGGCATGTGCATGGAAGTAGTCTAATTCCAAACTTCACAATATGAGTAGCACAGAATTTAAAAACAGGGAGATTGAAAAATCTTTCTGTTATTTACTATCATCTCTCAATAAAAAGTTATTCTGTAGTTTACATTTAAAAATATTCACTTAAGGTTTGGAATATGGAAACCAAAATAAAGATCCCAAACATATTCCACATGACACTGCTACACCACATGGACTGAACAATAAGATATCAAGATGTGTAAATTTCCTCAATCCACAGGCTCTCCTGGCTAAGGTAAATGTTTTTCCAGTGCATATTCTCAAACGGGTATAAAATACAGCCATTATATTTTTAGAGATCAACTATGAAAAATTTTTCATGCTTGAGTGCATGCACTACCAGACATTGTACCCAACTCTCTCATTAAACGGAGTCAATAAGAACGATGATGTAGTGTGTATTGCATGTCTGAATGTGGCCACCGTACTAAATTGTTGCATTCTGGTTGCATTCATCTGCAGCATTCTAAATGAGCCACCGAAATATTTACTTATGTTTGGAATGGGATTGTGAAGGGAGGCATGCAACACCATCAAAGTGACTTTCAAGAAATAAACAAATGTGCTACTAATGCCAATAGGAATCTGCACATATCAGCATTTCTTACAGGGAAACCTTTTCTATTTTTTTGATTAAAGAAACATTAGTACATTTGTGAATGTGAGTCATGATACCATTGTTTATTGCCAAATTTGGAATACAAAATTAAAGTTAATGGCATAAATCCATCAAACCTTGCATTAGACAATGGAATCACCTTCCAAAAATCAATTATTCACTGATATATGATACAGCGTAACAAACACATTTTTTGGCATAATTCATTTTCTGTAATGAATGAAAACTAAGGTATATAAATTATAAATCTGCATGAAAATCCACGCATGACTTCATGGCAACATGCCATTCATATTCATACAATATACATGTACATATATTCGCATAAAATCTAGTGTTTTCCATCACTGCTTGATTAAAAAAATGCTCACCAGCAATTGCATCTTGCAACTTTATATGTCTCAGCGTAATGGCTGGCTAATTTCTATTTCATCTCAACGCTTGAAAACTCTATCTTCTTCTCTTAACAAAGTAAGTCTCTCCTTCATGTGTATTTCAACTATGACCAGTGCGAGAGGCCAAGTGCTGAAACGAAGGCATCTCTGAGGCACGCAACACTGGCGACGCCGCGTGAGGAGAGGAAGCTTCTGGCGGTCTTCTCGAACCCCGAATGGCCGGCACGAGAGTCGAAGCGGTGGAGGCCCCGCCGCACGCCTTTGTCAAAGCGGAGAGATCCCTCCACCAGAACCTTCTTCTGATTCTTCGGGATAACTAGATGAGATACCTACACGCGGCCGATGACGCTCGGAATGGAGACGTGGACGTTGGTGGTATCCAACCTCTCTCCTCTACGTTGGATGGGGATGGAGGAATTTAACGCGAGAGGCACGCGGGGTGGAAGGCCGCGCTCCGCCCTTCATATCGTCCTCGACCTTTGCCCTTCGCGTTGTTCCCTCGGGAGTCTTTGGCGCCGTCAGCGCACGTGCGTCGCCTTGTGGAGGATGGTCGTCGTGGGCATTGCACATGCGCCAGCGCAACATGCGCGCGCCTCCAGAGCGGGCGAAGCAAGGAGCGCTCTCATTGGCGCCGCGGGTAGAACACACGCTGCGCGCGCGCGCGAGTCCAGCTCGCGCGCGCGCACTGCCGCGAATGTCCCCCGTGGCGCTGGGGAAGTCCTAGCAGCCCACGCCATCCAGCGGGGGGCTGCGGTACTTGGCACGGATGTGGAGGTAGGATGTGGAGGCGGAGGAGCAGTCCCGGGCGCCGCCGTCAGCCACGCTCCGGGCGTCGTCCGCCGCCGCCGCCGGCGTCGCGTCGCCGCTCCTCCGGGAGATGACGCGCACCGCGCAGGGGTCATGGCGCAGCAAAAAGTGCTCCAGGGTGTCCCAACCGCCGCCCACGCGCACCATCATGTGACGCCCTTTGAGCAGCTGTGCGGACCCCATATGCGGAGAGAAAAAGAGAGATTGAATGAGTGGCACATGTGAGGAGTGGCAGTGAAACAGACGGTGGCAGTTATGCAGATAACCCTTTTTACGCGCAAGGGTACATTGCCCAACAAACTAGCTCCACGCGGGGGATTAAGGCAACCTACGCCTTTGACTACCAGGATTCCTAAGGTCAAAAATCTTTTTCGCCAACTTTAAAACGCTCTATCTGTTACTCACATAAATTTAAATGCTCTCGATGGCTCTAAATCTAATTATAAGTGTTAATTGCACAGAGGAGCCTCTTCAATGGGCCACGAATACTATTTGCGTATTTCAATGCGGGTTTATTTAAATCGTAAACATTGTCGTGTAACGCGCTCAGACTTCGCCTCCTTTTCAGGTTTAGTGCAATTTTGTTGGCAGCGTTGAATACCATGTTCTTTCCTTCCCCCTCCCGATCCTTTACCTATCTCTTCCACATACGCACACCTATCTTTAACGTCACGATGCGCGCAGACGACTGCCACTGAGTTTCGCTATCACTGTCTCAATGACATTGGTATTGAAATAGATTGATGAAACCACGAACTGATTGGTAATGGAGCTATCTATGCGTTGTTGAGGGGGCGAGACACAATTTTCAATGATCATCACTACATCCACCTCTCAGCTAAACGATGGTAAGGAGTCTTTCCTCTTTCACTTGACTCCAGGGATTATAGACTAAAGTCGCTATGAGGGGATCTGACAAAAAAAGACAGGCATTTTACATTTCATCGAGACTGAGTATGAAATTACGAATGGGCGTGCATTTCGATGGTGTTTTAGCACTAATCCAACAAAGCCACATAATAATCATCCCTTGCGTCAACAATATGAGGAGACAGTCTATTTAGGCAAGAAGAAGATACCAGGAAAACAAACCACTACGGGTGATATCGTGAAAAGTATGAAAAAGAGAGTTTCGTGCCGAGCCTATCAAGTTAATTCCGGTAAAATTACGTTTACATGAAGTTCGAATACCTACTTCTAATTATAAGGCATTCGACAAAATGTATGACCAACGCGCATTTCAGTCCTTCCTATTAAAGTGCGCCAATTTCCTTGGCAGTAAAATGGGCTCTCAAATCTTGAGTGATTGCTAATGATTGCATCAGTTAGTAGTGACAACTTTCGGTCGAACATCCATTTACCAGGTCTTGCTGTCACTTCGTTTAATAAAACCGTCACATTGTCAGGATTCAGTGAAGTGTATCCAGTACGTCAGTAATTTCCACATCTCATCAGGATTAATCGCTTAGTTTTAGTCAGTATGGACCTGAAATGCGTATAAATTACCAATGATTCTAATGGGCTCTCAAATCTTGAGTGATTGCTAATGATTGCATCAGTTAGTAGTGACAACTTTCGGTCGAACATCCATTTACCAGGTCTTGCTGTCACTTCGTTTAATAAAACCGTCACATTGTCAGGATTCAGTGAAGTGTATCCAGTACGTCAGTAATTTCCACATCTCATCAGGATTAATCGCTTAGTTTTAGTCAGTATGGACCTGAAATGCGTATAAATTACCAATGATTCTAAAAACGACCTGCACCGGGAATCAAACCACGGGCCTTTGGCTTGCCTCGGCAATGCATATACCATTACGCTGCCCAGGATTGGCGAATATTAGGCAGAATCTAGGCAGGATTCGCGAATATTAGATTTCCCATCCATAAGGGCAAGGGAAGAAACGGTTTCAAAGAAGTCACACCCCAGAAGTTAAATGCCATGATAACCAGCACTGGTCATGATAGGCTATGTAAATAAGATCTTTCACTTCTGCCGAATATCTACGAATGTGACACATTTTTAGGACACCTGGAATATCCATTGCATTGCATTTAAGGAATGACCCTAAAAGGACATCTTGGTAAGGGTTATATGTATACAGGGACACCTCATTAGCTGAACTGGCTAAAGCACTCGGCGCGGAAACGATGAATCCGGATTCGAGTCTCAGTCAAGTCGAATGATTTTTCTCTGTGTAATTGTCGCACTTATCTACAAATAGTTCGTAGTTCCCTAAAATTGTCCACATATTGCCACTGCAATTAGGAAGTCTGGGTAGAGTAGCTGTCTGCGTGCAGGCTATGAAAAAAGTCTGCGGTGCGATTCCCGGTGTTAGTGAATATCTTTCTCCTGGCAATTTCTACGTATTTCAATAGCGTATCCTCAGCAGTAGTGACAGATATCATATTGCATGCGGTTGATTGTCAGGCATCGCTGAGCTCAGTAAAGTATTTTTCTTCTCTGAGTGTAATTGTTTTTGCAGTGTTAACTTTTGATCCCGAATCAATACTATGAAATTATAGTCTGCAACTGGAAGGAACATGGAGGATTAACAGGAAAATTAGTCATCTTAATGGCTTTTGCCGGTTCATAGACAAAATATGTTCGATATCAGAGCATTTAGATTTAAAAAGTTAGCTTTAAATTTCACCGCAAAAAGCCAAAAATCATTCTTTTATCACATAATTAAAAAGATGGCATTTAATAAAATGACAGAAGTTGGTGCCAGTGATATTTCGACTCAAAGCACATTTGCCACGTCGCACAGTGGTTCCAAATACTGAAAACGTGGTCATAAGGGGGTAAAAATAAGTTCCTAGCTGAGGATTTTTATGTTTACAGTCGTTTACCCTTATTATATTAGAGTTATAATACGCAGGTATAAGGGTCATATCTTTTGTATTCATGTTCATAACTCAGTTCGAAAGTGAGCCACTTTCGACGTTATTTTAAGCCTGCAGCGAGAGTGAAAAAAAGCGCGTTACTAATATTGCTATAAAATATTTTGTATGCGACCGATTTTATCTGTTTAAAACGAATTCTTCTTGTGAAGGTATGTTTAAATGGAAAACGTAAGAAAATATAAGCTTTTATAATATAGTAAATGCTAAATATTTGTTAATAAACAAATTTAAAAAATAAAATTTGAAATAATTGAAATTCTGTAAAACCATATGTGAAAAGTACATAATTCTGCATAATTCTGCGATCAGCTTTCCATAGTCGTTTAGTATATAGTATTGAGTTACAGAAGCACTTTAAATTAGCTGCAACTAGCTGCAACTGCATTGGTGATATGTGTTTTAATACAGAAATGTTTAATGACGCTGTCAGTATATGTTAGGTTAAGTTTAAATGTATTAGTTTTATTTTTATACTATACATAGAAATGTATATATATTTAACATACAAGGTTTTTATGTATTGAGATTATTCATTATCATATGAAAAAAGTAATTTAAGTAATTAATTTAATAATAATAAACGACATAAAATAAGTTGAATGACTGATGTAAGTATTTATAAGTTTGAATTTATAAGGTAGCTTAATAATCGAAATAGTTTTATTAATAATATCAATAACAATAAAGAAAATAAACAAAACAAATTAATAACTCGAAACTCACAACTGAAAGGAAAAATATTCAGTTGGGATTTCGTCATCAACTGGGACTAATTGTCGATCTACCGAAGCCTGGTTTAGGAAGTTCAAGTGACGGAAACACTGCTCGACGATTCTTTGAAGACGCTTCTGTTTCTTCGTTGATAACAGGAGTAGATCAAAGATTAATTGACCGACTTCACATTTTGTTGCAGGCAATTTCAAGCGGTTATGAAATTAACGTAGTCAATTTCAAAGCACACTCTTTGGAAACCGCGAGAAAATTCATTCAATTATATCCTTGGTTCCACGTACCAACTTCCGTGCATAAATGATTGATTCACGGTGGAGAAATAGAGGAATCTGCGTCATTACCAATTGGACAAATGTCCGAAGAGGCACAAGAATCATGTAATAAATACATTCGCAAATGTAGAGCTGATTATGCGAAAAAAAGGAGTCGAGTCAAAACGATGCAAGATACATTTCTACGTCTCATTATTTATTACATTAACCCATTTATTTCTAGTTTAAGGAAGCTAACTACTAAATAAATTAAGACCTTATCGCCGGAAGCAGTTGAACTTTTGATTCAGCCATCTGCTGCTGAATCAAAAAATGATGAATGTGGCATTAGTTTAACTGATGAGTTATCAAATTATGAATTTGATGATTCTATCAAACACAATTTTTTTTCATGTTGTCTATAAGTGCACACTTCTTTTATTTTTTGCATTTGTTTGAATTAAACATTTTAAATAAAAAGGATTATCTTTTTCACGTTTAGTTTTTTTCTTAAAATTATTGTCAAAAACGCCTTCAATTACCAAATTAAAGAAGAATTGCCTTTTGTTAATATTTTAAATTTTCCCGCCATATTGGATCCGCCATTTTGTTTTTCCAAAACATAATGTCGGATTCGTAATCAGCGACACCAAAAACTCCTTAAACTACCAAATTTAAGAATAAATATGCGTTTTTTTTATATTTTCCATTTTCCCGCCATATTGGATCCGCCATTTTGCTTTTTCCAACAAGTAATGTCGGTTTCGTAATCAGCCGCCTCATAAACTCCTTAATTCATCAAATTTCAGAAGAAATATGCGTTTTATTTCATGTTTTCAATTATTCTTCCGCCATATTGGATCCGCCATTTTGTTTTTCCACAAAATAATATCAGATTCGTAATCAGCAACCCAAAAATACTTAAGTACAGAAGTTTCTGAACAATAAACCTTTTTTAGGTTTCATGACCACGTTTTCGGCATTTGGAACCACTGTGCGTCGGGAGGAACCCTGGGTATAGAGGTGGGCAGCGAGAGCTGTTGCCGTTTGAGGCTGGGTTTGTTTGGTTTGGGCGTAAGGGAAAGGTCGTCCAATGAGGGAGCTTGGCAGTACATTCCAAATTAGATGCGCACATGCGCGGTATGACCCTCACCCTTATGAAGACGTTGCGGCCGGCGATGTTGTACTTGCCCTCGCCCAGCTTCTTGACCTTGAGCCGGCTGCATCTCCCGCCTTGGCACTGGCAACGGCGCTCCGACATCCTGGCCACCTGCTGCACCTGCAAGAAGATCTGTAGCGCCACCGCGTCAGCTAATCAGTCGGAGAAACAGTGAAACTGCACTGATCACGCTCATTCGAACAAATCACACCCATTCTCTCACTCGCTTAGTCACCTATCCGCCGACCCAAAGCATATAAATGTGGAGTCATAAGCTTTCAACTCAACAACCAAAGAAAACCTGAACGAATTCTTTAAGGTAGGTACTGAAAATGATCTCAACATGATCTAAAATGATCTGTCATTGGAAACTGCTGAAGAATTGCTTACTAGCACCGAGAATTGCTAAGGCATTCATTCTCAAAAGCTATAAATTGTTATATCAATATAAAAGGATTGTCCAACGGTATCTATTTCTTAAAAGATAGAACTATATTATATACTTATAATATACACAAATACCTAATGGAATCTCTCCAAGTTTAGTAAGGTCCTAGATAGCAATGCAAAGCTGGCATCCTACTGGATTCCAACTTGCATCCTCCAGTGTGCAAGTGGGAATCCAACTGGACCTATCAAGTATGCAATCTGGAGTCAAGCCAGATTCCAGCTGTGCTTTTTACACAATTTCAGCTGAGTACAAGTTGGATTTCAGACTGGAATCAATCTTGAATCAAGCTAAACCTTCAGGAAATATTCCACGCCCATTCCATTGTCAAGACCATCTGAATTGAAACTACATATTCAAGCTGGAATTCAGCTTGATTCAGGCTCGCCACGTCCAGCAAGATTGAAGCCGCATATTCAAGCTTGAAGTTGAGCTTTAAGCCAGTTGAACTATTCCAGCCAAAAACCAGGCTACAATCCAGCTTGCTTGCTATAAGCTGTACAAAAATGTATGCTGTTCAAGAGATAAAACATATATTTGGAGCGAGTAATGGGAATAAGGTGCCATCGAAGAACGAAGAAGATAAAATGGATGGAAAGCAATCGATCAATGAAAACTCAGCAAAGTGGAAGGAGCAAACTGATTGACTACATTCTGCGACACAACAGCCTCTGGAAAACGGTAATGGAAAGAGATATAAATAGAAAAATTATAGAAGAAGACCACGGATGGAACACATGACGAAAATTATGATGGACGTCAAGCTGAAGAACAGCGAAGGAGGAAATCGGTGAACTGAGAAGACAGTGGAGTGGAGAGAGGTGCAGAAAACCACTCATCGGATCGATGACGACTGGGGATAATGTGGCAGAGATGAAACAGTAGTGCACAATATGTATCATAAGTTCACATGCTAGGTATGCTAAATGAAGATTTATCCGGTAGTAAACTGATTGAAGTATACCACACGTTTACTTCAGAATCGAAACTAATAACCAAAGCAAAAAAACAGCTACTATAAGACATCAAGGAGTAATGCACAAAAAGATTTGGCTTGACACGTCAAAAATAAAAACGTGACGAGCCCCATATGCTTGGAGGGAAAAGTGACACATTACAAAGATTAATTTCCTGTTTTAAGTCTTCTTTTCGAAACTTGTATATTCCGAAAGTTATTTAGTGAGTTATTTAGGTAAAATTACCTCTCTTGAATTCGTATAAAAGGAAATGTTAAAGATTCTTGACAACTTAGGAATGCCTGCTATTGATTTCGGAGACACCATTTGGGCTCACTGCCCACTCCTTTGGGCTCCGACCAATCCTGGCACCCCGGGCCCTGAGATTGCCCGATTACTCACATCAAAGACGTAGAAAAAGACGGTATACGGTAAATACATGTTACCGCCGTCCACCATATTGGACATTCCCGTTACGTTTAATTGCACTCTGGAAATTATGAACTATTTGCACGCACATACAGATTTTTGAATCCTTAGTGAATATTTATTGCGCGCATTCGTCATGCTGTCATATTTTATTGTTAAATGAATGTCCAGTTGTTTAATAACAAATTATACGTCAATTTTCAGCTAATAAAGCTGCTAAATACTAAAAAATATAAATTTCAGTAATGTTTTTGCTGTCAATCTGCTTTTGGGCACAGCGACAGAGGATAATACCATCCGTTATAGAGGAAAAAGTGTTTGCTTGCCATTTGCCACGCCTTAAGATAAACAACTAATAACCGTTTGAAGAGAGGTTTTAAGTTCATATACAGGCTGTTTTTCGACATAATGGCATAAACATCCATTTTATTTATTCTCAGCCATTGAAGCAGAGGGGCCCGTAAAAAACGTTTACATTGAAATGACGACTTTTTCCCCATATTCCACTTGGATAAACGGGGATTGCCAATAGGCATGTGGGACGCGCGACGTCCACATTACAGATTCAGCCATTAGCCGTCGCATAGAGACGTCCACCTCAAATGTTTCTCGCGGTCGATGGCGGTGGTGGCGTGACCCAAGTCCTCACTCACCCTGCGGTCCAGCTCGGTGATCTCGTCCTTCGGGTCGACCCTCCGCAGGAGCCGCGCGCCCAGCTGCTCGCCGGCCAGCGGCACGAGGTCGAGGTCCATGAGGTCGCTCCCGAGGTCGCTGCCCCTCACGGACGCCCAGTCGTCGTCGCCGGCGTCGCTGGCGGCCGCGCCGATGGCCGTCGTCGACTTCCCAGAGGCGCCCTCGCTCTTGGCGCGGCGCAGGTGTCCGTTGGATCGGCCGTCCGGCGCCTGGGCCGCGAGGCTCCGCCGGTCCGCGCTGCGCGGCCTGCCCGGGGCGCGGGGCCCTGGGCTGCTGCTCGCGCTGCCGCCCCACTTGTTGCCGCTCCGGCCCCCGGACGACGAGGCCGCCGAGATGGCCGACGAGGAGCTGCAAGTGGAAATACATTCTACTTCAACTCCACCTCGAAGATTTAGGGCATTGGAAGATAAAATTCCACCCCCCTTTGTCCGATTTTTTAATAGACTCAACTCATTTTGCTCAATTATTGCAGTTGCAGCAGCAGGGCTAGTCGTATCAAAAATGGTTTCAAACAAAAGTTTTAGATAATATTTAGAAAATCTACAATAACTTTGAACGAATCTGATATTGTGCTAACTAATGAAGCTATGAGTTTTTTGTCCGAAAAACTTTATTTCTTTCACCCCTTGAGCTAATGGTTGGTGTTATAAAAAACTCTTTCAAAAAAAGGTTTTGGCAGTAGTCTTAGAAAGTAAAATTAATTCAAACAAATGCAATATATCTCATATTAAGGGAGTTATAGTTTATTTTCAGTTTTTCAAAAAACCTTCCCCATTTCCGGTGGTCCGATTTTGCCCATTAAAGAACTTGACCGAAATTTTCCATCTATATGCGTGCGTATATTGTTATATGGTAAATAACGCCTTACCATCTATCATAATATTTTATGTTTTTAGTCTGGAAGTAATGGGTAGAAAATTACGGCATTTTCGTTACTATAATAAATAAGTGAATATATATGAATATGTTTATGTTAAAATTCCTTTTTCAAGCCCACATGAGTACTAACTTAAGTGCAATGATCCTGGTGCTATGGTAGGAAAAACGAATATAAATTAAAGGAATTTCATGTTCCGTCGCTTTCTCATAATCCTGAGTACAGGAAATGAAATTAATATATTGCGAACTGGTATAACACAATCAACACGACAGGACGCAAAAGTGTGATAAATGATTAGCAAATAGCAATTGGAAGATTATAACAGTGGCATGGGTGTGCCTGATAACAAGTCTAAAACTCTAAAGCGAATGAGAGAGTACTTAGCACCTTCCCCTGAAAATGTCTGGGTATGGCTTAGTTATTATGGTAGTTTGAGCGAAAAATCACTTCACCTAGAATTTGATGAATTTGGCCTCATTTAAATGAAAAAACTCTCATCTTTCCATTTATATCAAAATATCAACCCCTTGCCGAACTACTTTTCGAGCAATTTGTCTAAAAATTTAAGATGTTTTACATGGGATAGATTATGGCTGTGCGCTCCAGAGGGAGAATATTTAAAAAATTAGGAAATTCTAGCACATATATTTCGTCAAAAAACTAACTGTGTGTACATTGCATGTTTTCTCAACTATTTATAAAAAATAATCTATTACTAACCACAGTATTTTTTACCGAATCGCAAAAAAAGCTGCTGTTTTGAAGGGGTTTCAGCTTTACGGCGGGAAAAAATGAGTCAAGTTAGAGACTTATGCAGCTTTATTTATTTAATTACTGAGAATTTTAATCATATCAAATTATATATTTGCGCCATTAATATTACAATATTTATTTCACTCTTCTTACAGACGCTGAAGTCAAAAAATAAAATTATAATATGGTCTCTATTATGACTAGGGAACTATCTCGCTCAAACCACATTAAGTAGGTATATACACCGCACGTGTGCGAACGTATTTCGACAATTTCTTCCACTTGCTTCGAATCTGTTTACCAACCGTCATGGTGCGTGAATGTTACTTTAAAAAATGGCAGATACAGCTAAAGAATGCGATATAGTGTATTCCTCGTGAAATAAATTAAACTATTAAACAGTAAATACACTGTCCAAGTCAAAATGACCAAGGTTTCGACTACTTCTGTTATCACCAAGTTACAAAATCAAGTTTTGCGAGATCTGACTCTCCTAAAACATGGTAGCGATAAAATACTGGGAGTGGGAGAGTTGGAACAGAAGGTCAGAGTACGGTTTGTAGTCAAAAGGGGGGAAGGGACAGGGGGAAGGAAGTGAATTGATCCATGCGGGAAGAGGACGGGCATCGTAAGAGGAAGGACGGGGATAAGTGTCATGTCCACCCTCCTCCGTCGGAGTGAGGGTTGGAAACTTTAAAGTTTAACGAGGGTTCTTGCCCTTGGGGTCGGAGGTCAATGATAAAAAACAGGACTGTAATAAAATGGAGCATTTACCGTGTCTCTTATAAGAAAGGGGGCAGCGTGAAGAGTCAAGCGACGGCCGGGGAAGCAAGTCAAAGTGCGGAGAGGTCCTGGGAGCGGCAATTGTTAAGAGCGGCGACGGACAGCGAGACGGCTCTACTTCACATGAGCAGCAATAACCGTCTACACTGATTTGATATGATTGATAAAGTGCTTTATTTCCAACATTTGCCAACAATATACAGGAAAGAAGAAAATAACAAAAAATAACAATACAGATTCAACAACACAAATGTGGACCCTGCTGTAGGCTTTGCGCCTCTTCAGGGTAGGAATGCACCTTTCACTGGATTGTGTATCACTGGATAGATGTGCGGGAAGAGCTTGACCTGGCATTTGCCCTAGGACGGAACCAGGAGGAGGGGTATGGAAAGGTGTTTACCGCTCGCTTCTCCGAGTTTCACTTTCTTATTTTGGTCTTATGTTTACTGACCAACCGTGAAAAAATAACGATGACATTTCAATTGTTTCCCTGTCCAATACATAAGTAAGGGGATGTAAAAGGGCATAGAATTATTAATGTCACAAAAAATAATGACAAAGTAAGATTTTCGAAAGATAAGAACACTGCCACCACGAACAACGTGAAATCGCGACTTCCTGTCCAATATGAGTAGGGGAGGAGGATGGGGGTTGCGGAATGGCGGGCGCTGTGGGTTGGGTTGCAGTGACCACAAAAGGGTGCGCCAACATCCCTCATTAGCAGAGCTCACTTTTATTTTTCCATTTCATGATCTTTATTCTATGACTTTCATGACTTTTATTTTCCTGTTTCATGACGTCTGTTTTTTTTTTAAATTCGGTCATTTCGTGACGCTTTAGCTAGATTTATTTTACTTTAAAATTAAAACTAATACATATTATGATCCGTATAGTTACTATTGGGTAAGTGGTTCAAAAGGAAGTATCCTCCTCGCTTCCCCTCTTACCCCTAAGCACCAGGATTTCTGTTTATATAAGGATGTATAAATGATCAATATATGTACCTGAAGATGTCACCGTTACCGTTAGAAATAAATCAATTTAGTGGACCATTACAAAGTGTAATTTTTATTTTCCGATATGGAAAGGGGTATTTGTATCGAAGCGTCCAGTCTGCGAATTCCTCCAATTCACCTGCTTTCTGCTCACCTTCAACCACCTATTTCACATATTTTACAATGCTACCTATGCGCATTTATACTAACCTTTCATTTCTTCATTAACCCTTTTCCTTTCCAAAACCATTCACTTAAACCTGTCTGTGAAGTGAATTTCTTTCTCGACGCCATGTTCGAAAATCTGACCTTTTCCTCCTATTTCCCCGAGATGGCGCAGCAGTCGAGCAGGTACTTCTCTATGCTTTAAACACCTCAACCTTGACTTTTCCCGCTTTCAACTTAAACTATCCCCGCTTTACGATGCGTTTTACACAACCTCTTCCCTTATCATTTCAGCTACAACTATGTCCATACTACAACCACACCCCCCAGGATTCACCAACCCACTAGGGGGATTTTTTTCTTTAAAATAATAAGCTGCAACTTTCACCAGACTTGAACTACAACCCCCTCCAGTCACCAAACCACCCGTGGGATATTTTTTTCTTTTAAAAAATACGCTACAACTTTGACCACACTACAACCACACCCCCCTCCAATCACCAATCCACTCGGGGTATTTTTTTCTTTAAAAAAATTCGCTACAACATTGACGACACTACAACTACTCCCCACTCCAATCACCAAACGACTCGGTTTTTTTTTCTTTAAAAAAATACGCTACAACTTTCACCACCCTACAACTACACCACCCTCCAATCACCAACCCCCTCGGGGAATTTTTTCTTTAAAAAAATCGCTACAACATTGACGACACTACAACTATACCCCGTTCCGATCACCAAACCAATTGAGGGATTTTTTTGTTTAATTAATACGGTACAACTTAAACTACACTACAACTACACCACCCTCCAACCACCAACCCACTCGGGGAATTGTTTTAATATGGCCATTTCCATTGACCTCCTTATGCCCATTTCCTCACTTATCCCCGTTTTTCACCACTGGAAAATGTCAATTTCCGTCTTCGCGTTTTCTCAAAACTGCATTTTCCCTTTCGTCAACACTCAGAAATGCCTGTTTTCGCATTTGAAAATGGGCATTTCCAGGCCGCGTACCTTGCGCCCCTGTTTCACTCCATACGCCCGCAACCTTGTTGGGAGAGTGGGGTATGTCCATATATGTATTAGATGTACAATAGGTCCGTATCCCTCTACCGGCATTTCTAAAAACATCGCAACATGGCGTCAAAATGTCACGCAAATATCTCAATTTTCGTCATTTTCAATCTTTCATTACTCCAAAACTAAGTATCCCACGCCTTTCTTTCTTACATTTCCTAAATACTCATTCTTTTCACTATCCTATGCCATTTCTCTCTTTTCCCTCAGTTCCCTACGTTTCTGTCAGAAATTTTCTTCTCACTGGACCCTTCGATACATGTAGATGGAGAGGTTCAACATACTTAAGCCTCAAGTGATTACTACCATTTTAAGACGTTTAATCCGCATTTCATGACTTTTTGTCAAAAATCAGCTATTTCAAGATAAAAACCTATGACTATGACGTTTATGACTTTTTCCTGTCTCTGCTCGTTAGTGATGGACATTATAGTTCATTTTAGGCAATAGTTTACCTAACTATAGTTCACCTAATTGAACTATTCAGGTGAACTATTCACTGTCGTGTTGGTTGCCTAATATTAAATGTAAACATTTGGCGCGTAGCTTGGCGCGAGTAATATGAATTAAGTACCTGGTACCTTATTTTCTCAAGCTCCTCTCTTATACTTTTTAATTATTTCATTTTAATGCAATGAAAATGAGTATCTGATTTGCTTCATCAGCTTCATTAATTTCTAAATGGGAAAAATATATCTAAGATGTTTTGTAAATTTGATTGATTTCCTTTATCATTTCCAAAACCGTTCAATTTCCTTTCGAAGTGAGCATCTACTGCCGACGCTGAAATTATGCGACCCTGAGTTTGAGAATTATTATCCAGAGAACGCGTGGGTGATTTTTATGAAACAGGCATCGAAATGAAGCTAGTTTCAACCCAAGTTAATTGATTACAATAATAATTAGCAAACTAATAAAGATACTAAAGTAAAATAAAATAAATATAAGGATAATAATTATAAGCAAACTTTTTTCAAGTTTATGAAAAGCAAAGCAGTTCCCGTGGCTGTCAATACCACGAGGACACGGAGTCGAGAGCCCACATCCCCGACTCTGCGAATGCTGAAGGACGACTAAAACTTGGCATAAAAATCACTAATAGAATATATCTTCACTTCCATGTATTTAAAAATACTCGAATCGCAGTCCTGAACTCACGAAAAAGTCAATGGTGTAACTTGGTTCTCTCTCTAAGCAGTGAGAACAGAGATAAATTTGTTCCGCGAAAATAAAGACAACATTTAAACAAATAAAATTAGAACTCCGTAAAGTTAGAAAAAAGAGAGAATACGAGAAATGTTAGACCATAATTGAGTTAATGTTTGATTGCAATCAAACTCACAGGATTTGCGTAGTAATTCCTGAAAGTTGCGTATTGCTTCTCGGGGGTCAAAAAATGGACTCCTTCCTTTTCTTCTCCCAAAAAAACAAACTTTAATAAACTTGAAAAGAGTTTGCATGTAATAAATTAACATAAGCTTGGATATTGGATTGGATATAAATATTGGATTAACATAAGCTTAATTTAACTGCCCGGTTCATAAATATCGACCCAGGCGTTCTCTGGGTAATAAGTCTCAAACTCAGGAAAACACGAACGTCATGTCGTAAACACCTTAATTGACCCAGAGCTTATCCACTTGTTGCAGAAAATCAGTTTAGCATCATGAATGAACACGTATACGGTGAGATAGGTATGCATTTGAATTTTCCAAGGATTCAAATCCTCATGTCTCAAAGAGGCCTACTGGATTTCTTCTTACTTCAGCCCCTTTTTTTCGTCGCTTTCCAACTCTCTTTTTGCCTAGTTTCTACTAATGACGAAGTACAAACTGGGGCAGCTTATTTTCTGCGTGGGCCGAAATCGTTGTGGAAATGCACATCCACATCATGTAACACGTAGTCCCAAACGCTAACCCTGCCAACTTATAGGTTGGCGCCGCAGTTGCGGAGGGGGGAGACGAAATCTGAATCTGAATAAGGTGTTCTTTAAGACATTTACTGGCCCAAAATTTTAAAAAGTTTTATGTTAAGAAAGAAAGACAAGATTTTAATTCATCGCACCAGGTCAATTGCCGACAGGGATAGGGAGTTAACCCACCTCCGCAGGACCTTGCTCGAAAATGGATATAGCGGACATGAAATATTATTGGCACCTTATATTATTGGCACATTATATATATTATTATTCCTGGACCACGTGCAACAATAATGATGGTTGAAGTCTATCATAAATATCATCATTTTCCTTGAAAATGGAGTACGAGTCGGGCTCCGAAACTTCGGCAGAGCTAAAAAGCTTATCCCGGTGGAAGACCAGAGAAGACTTCATTAATAAAGCCACTCATTTTAAAGAGAAATCTTTTTTTACTTTCAACCCTGTCATTCCCGTAAGTTGGACCGGCGCTCAGAAGTCAGTCTCTCCCGCTCTTGCAACGGGACAACAAACCTACCAATCCCTTATCTTCGATGGTGACGAGAAGAGCGCACGCGATAAGATTTGTGCACCTTGTTCAAACCCGGAGAATTGAATGATTGCAAGAGCCAGATGTGTGCCTGCTCGAGGATCTTGAGTTCGAAAGAGGAGGCTGAGGGAGGGAGGGATGCAAGAACGCTTGCATTAAAACGTTCATCGAGCATTAGTTTGTGGTGGGCGGCACCGGTGGGGAGGGAGGAAGTTTGGTAGGAGGGGTTACAACAGGATCGGAGGTCGTTCAAATGTATTGATCATAGAATAAGGAATTTACCATATGTATGGACGCTCAGGAAAAAAGGTGGAGAGGCCGATGCAGGCATAGGGGCATAAGTTGTATTGGAGGAGATTGGGTGAGATAATTAGTACGCAAGAGGGATACGGTACGATAGGAAGAGGATAAGAGAGATTTTTTTGGGGTAGAGGTTGGGTGGTACAAATAGGGCACGTTCTTGATCAGGCGCGATGGCAGGGGATGGGTAGTTTTGCAATGGGTAATGGATTTTGATAGGGATTTAGGATCTACATCTACATACTACCCTGCGAGCCACCGCATGGGCGTGTGGCAGGGGGTGTTATGATACCAGCCGTGTAAAGGTTTTACACCTGTTATAAAGGTGGGTGAAGTGTATTTCGGCGGTGTTTTCAGTGAATCTCAGTTCATATAACGGTCACTTATTGTGCGTGGGGAGAAAGAATTCTTGTACCTATATTTTCAGCAATTATCTCTCTTATTTTATCTTTCCTGTCGGACCTAGAGATGTAGTGCGGCGTCAAAATGGCGTGTCACACTGAAACATACCAATTCGGTGTGATAGGATATACGATACAGGAGAATTTTGGCGGCGTATGAAGGTGAGTGAGGAACATTTCGGTGAGATGATGGCGGTTGTCGGAAAAGAGCGAGAAAAGGCTTGTGAAGATTCGCTTCAGGAACTGGACGCCTGGGAAGTAGGTCGTGCACAATGACATTAACAGAAGTTTTCACTGGAAGGTGTGTCGGGGGAATTACGATTTCTTGCGGTGGTTGGCCTCTTGATAATCTCGTCGTAAAAGGGACGAGTCCAGGATGGAAAGGAATTTATTGAGGGAATACAGGTCATCATAGATACGGAGGGCTCGTCCGGATAGCGAAATCGTTTGGTGAGTGCCAACGCTCCCAATCACCTCGCACACTTGCCTGCTGTGCCGCATCTTGGATGGTCGTGCGGGAGTGGTCCTGGGCGTCGGCGGTGCGGGCGGCACCACCGCGATGCTGTGTCGCCAGTTGGGACCCGCGAGGGCCTCCCGCTCCTCCTGCTGCGCGATCTCTTTCTCCAGCTGCACCAGCCCCGGGGGTTCGAGATCGAAGCGGGCCGCCAGCCGGGACACTTCGAGCAGGCACAGCACCACGTTCCGAGGTTGGCTGTGGAGGACTGTGCGGGAGAGAGGCATGCTTTAGAGTGGCCAATTTTGGCATTAATGTCAGGAGCGCATGTTTAAAGGTTAAAAATAATAATATTAAATGTATTCAACGGACAATATCTTTAAACGGAGGTTCACATTACAGTGTACACGAATTAAAATATTAAAATAAAATAGAAAATATCAAGATTCATGACAGAATTAGGCAAATTGGGGAAGACAAGCAACATTGTAATATAAATACAGGTGACAAAAACAAGGACTCATGCGAGTCAACTTTATTACGGAGGAATCCACGCAACAAGAGAGTGCCGAGGCACAAAAACGCCAGCTGTAAATTTATAAATCTATTTATAAATTTATAAGGGTGAATTTTGAGAGACCACAGAAAGTTCAGCTTAGCAGATGGATAGGTCACACTTTGAGACACAAGTAATCTGTAGGAAATGTGATAGGAAAATAGAAGGGAAAACCCCATGAGGAAGGCCGCTGGATAAATGCATCGGCCTGCTAAAACGGGATATGAAAAAGAAGAGCTTAAAGAGCATAACGGAGTTAGAAAAGGACAGGGTAGAATGATGGAATGCAGTCAACTAATCAGAGGAGTGAATGACTAAATGATGGGTGGTGAATTTCCGGACGATCTGGCGTTCCGACTGATCGACGCTGCACATCGCCCCTGAGGCCGTTCCTCGAGCCGTAAGCGTGAAGGCAGTAGAGGCGATGCACGGCATCAGCGTTTTTAATGATTTCACCATCCAGGGCATAGGTGTAAATGTGATATATTTACGAGTTAATTTGTAATAAAGGACAAATTAAACCTAAAATTCGCTCGCAATAAAGCCGCCGTTATTATCTATTATTAATTTACATCTTCTCTAGCAACCAAATTACAGGTAAAAAATTAAGTCCTCCATATTGAAGAAACAAACTTTTAAGTTTCCACATAATATTATTTTACAGCGCGACGCGCATTCCACCACACTGGCATGCGCTTTAGAAAGATTGGTTGGGTTAGAATACTTTGCCAGCGTTTGAGGCGAGGAGATGGAAGGTTCGGGAAGGAAATGGGTACCTATCGATTTCTATTAACCTTTACCCTCAGATTACTCCTATCTTTCATTCGCATCGCTGAACAATGTTACTCAGCGTTTTTAATGATTTCACCCTAATTTTTTACTCATTCTAAAAAGCAGTATTATAGATCGATCGTTAAATAACTCTTAATTAATCATGCACAAAATATAAGGGTTGAAATTGAAGATATAATACGCAATTAAGAAATCAATAACAAGCACTTAGTGAGGAAAAATCTCGATTAAATAAGATAAAGCACATTAAATAAACAGACTCAAAGTTATAGTTGCAAAAGCGCACCATTTAAAGGTTTACTGTGGAAAAAAATTAACGACGAGCTTTAAACTTTTGTATTCCCTTGCATATGGTATTCTAAATCTCCGAAACTTTATTAAAAGTATCAAAACACTAACAATGTCGTAAGCGTTCAAACAATTCCTATATTCGAGACAATTAAGGTAGTTTTAGCGAGATATTTCCCTAGTCATAATGGAGACCATATTCGAATTTTATATTTTAATTTCAGCGTCTGTAAGAAGTGTGAAGTAAATATCGTGATATTTACGGTGCAAAAATATAGTTATATATGACCAAAATTCTCAGTAATTAAATTAATATAGCTACAGAAGTCTCTAACTTGACTCATTTTTTCACGCCGTACGGTGGACACGCCTTCACAATAGAAGGTTCGTTTGCGATTATAATAAAATTACCGCGGTAATTGATAATGTTATATTAATGTCTTAGAAAACATACAAACTACACAGCGTTAGGTTTTTGACGAAATATACCTAGGTGTAACAAATTCCTAATTTTTTCAATATTCTCCCTCTAGAGCGCACAGCCATAATCGATCCCATGTAAAAAAGATTGTATTTTCAGACAAATTGCTCGAAAATTAGTTCCGCAAGGGGTTAATATTTTGATATAATTGGAATAATGAGAGTTTTTTTCTTTATAATGAGGTCAAATTCATCAAATTCTAGGTGAAGTGGTATTTCGCTCAAACTACCTCAAAGGCCAAGCAAACTGACCACACCCGATCACATGCGGAGGAATGGCCTGGTGTGAGTGCTGGGTGACGAAGAAGGATGAATTCTCTAATTTTAAGATGGAAGAAAGGAGATGGGGCGGTCAAATGCTTGGGGGAAAGGATGGATACGGTTGGTTGGGGTGGGTGAGTTTTTAAAACATACGAGAGCTACTAAGGGATGGCGTAAGGAAGGAGTGGGACAGGGGTTTCAACCCTCCCCACCTACCCCCACCACGGGGGCTGCCACATTAATATCCGTAAAGCCGGTATCCCACTACACTTGATCCAGCAAAAGACCTCGTATGCTAGCCGGTGCATGATACTGGCAATGAGCACCAAATCTAGCATGATTTCGATCGCCCTAGATAGTCCAGTCAATAAAGGGGTTGTAGAGGACATGGAATAGGACAGAAACCAAACTTCAGGGATGTTTTTGGAGTAGATAGGAGGTGAACATACTAAAAGTTCCCGGGCCTACGTGGTGTGCGGGGGAAAGGGGGAGCGCAGCGGGTCCCTTTTTTGTTTTTCGCATATATGTATCTCGAAAACAGTGCGTGGTAGCGAAAATATTACTGATGTTAAAAATAAACCTGACAACAGTTTATACAAAAAAATTACTTTTGCATTTATTTCTATTCCTCATGGTTATCGAGATATTATTGAGAAAGTTCCACACGATTACTGAACTTGAAATAGCGAGGAAATGGTAATTTCATTCATGCCATAGCCATGTATAATAAAATTTTAAATTAATAAACCAAGCATTTAAGCAGGCGACCTGCATAACTTTCGGGACTGTGTCACCTATTGATGATTCCACGGCCAAAGGTTACTAATATCCACAAGGATCCACTGATTTCAAAACTGAATATCGCACAGCGACTGTTAAAGCTGACGATATTGGTCATCAAGATCCTAGTCAGAGCGAGTAGCAAATAAGTACCGCATCATAAATTGAACTAAAGGCCGTTTCACACGATACTTGATCCAGCATAAGACCTAGTATGCTAGCTGGTACTTGATATTGAGGACGAAACCCAGTATGATAGAAATCATTATAGAAGGTTTTACACAAGCATTGAACTTGTGCTTACTATGGAGCGGTACTGTCGTCCACTGTTGCGAACCGTTAAAAGAAAATGGAAAATTTCCATGAAAGAAGGCGACTTTTGGCTGCTGCAGTAATAGCAGGGGTTGTCGAGACATTTTTACCGCCAAAGAGTGCGTAACACTTGCGATAAAGTGATGCGCTGATTAAAAAAAGTGAAGATCGTACTGCGACTGTAAAAACTAACGTGATTGGTCGACGGCTACTAGGTCCTACTGGGAGCTAGCAGCAAATGAGTACCGCATCAATTACGAAATCAAGTAGCCCAGTGAGTATAATAGCTATCATGCTTGTTAGCCAGCATGCTGGTTATATATAACACGGCACTGGAAAGCTATCATGCTATCGAGTATCCTCGACCTTTTGGTGGATCAAGTATCGTGTGAAACGGGCTTAAGAAGCTCATCGAGTATGAAAGCGATCATGCTTGTTAGCCAGCATGTAGGTTTGGTATTTCACGATACTCCAAAGCTATAATAATTGATGAAATAACATACGTGCAATTTTCCACTTTATTTAATATATAATATTTAATTTTAATACATCATCTTCAGGTTCGCCTTAATATCTTGTATAAATTCTAATCAATTTCGGGTGAATCTTCGGATTTCGGCTATAATAGTAGCTTCGTAATCCTCGAAATTGCGCTGGTTCCATTAACGTGTGTGATACGGGATTTAAGCTCTCCTCTCACCCTTCTTATTTTCTTCGGTACTCACTTCAAGGCTCAACCAAAATCCTTTACCTCTTCCTTTCCAGCCACATTCTCGCCTCAAGCCCTGCCGATATATTATATTTCCACCCAACCAACCTTTCAAATGCACATGGATACGCCACAGTGCGGCGGGGGGAACGTCGTGCAGGCAAAATAAAATTCTGCGGATACTACAAATTTTGTTCCTTCAATATGGATATTCATCCTTCCCACCGAGTCAGGCCCGATTCCATCAATTTTAATAAAGTACTCGCTAACGATCGCCTCCGCTCCATTTCCCTAAACTTCCTCGCATCGCTGCAATATTTCCCTCTCTTTCTCATCAGGATAATGGGAGCTGCTCGGAGGAGGTGGGCGGGGTAAAGAAGTTAAAATTCCACCCAGTCGATAAATGACGAGATTCCGATTATATGTGGAAATCGACCGGTCGAGACGGAAATCGTTATAAGGGAGAGATTGGGCGTGGCTACAGGACTGGAAATGAGCCCAAGCACTCCATTCCTAACTAACGACGAAGATGTACGTGATGAACTTGGTGAATGTTTTATGACCAATAGATCAGAGTCACTATGGCTTCTCAAAGTCAGTCTCACTTTCTAAGATGTTCTGGTTACTCGCCGCAACTCATTCAGATGTTTGCAACTACATATTCAAATGAAGTCAACCGTATCCGGCGAGATGTGGTGGAACTTCTCTATCAAAAATTAAAAGTAAACAAAATGGTACTGCCTACTTTATTTTAAATTAACTACACGTTTCGGCTTATTTACTTAGCAATCTTCAGGTACAGTGTACCTGAAGATTGCTAAGTAAAAAAGCCGAAGCACGTGTAGTTAATGAAGTGGACAGTACCATATCGATTAATTTTAATTTTTGTTTACGTATTCAAAAGTAAAAGTGAAGAAGTTGTGTAAATTTATCATTCTTATTTCGTTTGCATTTTGGGAAATGCTTTGTGTGTGTATGCGATTATCGCTAACAGCCTCAATTTTCACTTTTGTATCGCATTTCCGCCACATTCGTCGTGTATTCTATTACAAACGTCTCAAACGGTTCTCAACCAATTTTCTCAAATATGATAAGTAACTTTTCTTGCGATCATATATTTCTGTTTCTTCGATCCAAGTACAAATTTTAGCTGGCCAATACCATGCTCACAGCAATAAATAATTCTTACTGATAATGATGCTGTGATAAATAATTCCTCTTTTTCTTCATGTGTCATACTCTTGCTAGAGCGTAGACGATCACACTGGCTTCAAATAATGTGTTCTCGGGATTTTTTTAGCAGTCCTTGAAAGGATGTTGTAGATATTTGTTGTTATTCTCCGCTAAATTCAACCTTAATTTTCCATTTTTTTGGAATCATAGGTTTACTTTTTAAATTATGAAATGTGAGTGATTCACGTCCAATTTTAAGCCATTATTTGAACGAAAAGATGCAACACATACCGGAATAGTGTAAGGGTTACAATTTGATGAGGACTATCGCCGACATTTTACTCAAAATAGAAGGGGGAAATTATACTTTTCAAAAAGTAACAGCGTTAATCAATTAAATGAATTAAAAGCCATTTACGCATGTTGTCAGGAGCATACTTTGCTCGATTCCCAGACTGCCGCATGCACTGACCTAGATCATCGCTCTCAAACAAGAGGTTCTCGTGGACACCCAACTTCCGGCAGAATTTGATGAAGTTCTCCATGTTGTCGCGGCAGAAGAAACTCCTCCTGGCCGCGTGCTCCCAGAAGCGAGACCGGATAGTCGGAGCGGGCTGCAGAGAGAAAACAAGCAGGAGCATCAGTGCTTGCCACTCTCACAATTTGATACCTACACGGGAACGTAAAGCAAAAAACAGTTATACATATTTAGAGGTATACAGCAAATTTTAAATGATTACTTCAGGAAATAGACTACACAGTCTCAACTATTCCAGGAATTTTGCAGTAAGTTATACCAATGTTTAAGGACCCACTATCATCAGGTACCAATGTATGCACCCAACTTCATTCCAAGTAACAACATCGGTCTTCGGTATTAAAGAAAATATATATCGGTATCAAACAATAGCTTTCCAGTCTATCATTTGGAGGCTGTAAGTGTATAATTCGTTGTCTCGGGCGTGACTTCATGGAATCGACTTAACATAATGAAAAGTAAAGAAAACTTTGTAATTCCACATCAATATTTAATGTACGACCTAAGTTTCGACGTGGCACGTCATCATCTGGTGATGACGAGCCACCACCAGATGATGACGTGCCACGTCGAAACCTAGGTCGTACATTAAATATTTATGTGGAATTACAAAGTTTTCTTTACTTTTCATTACTATAAAGTGTATATAAACAATGTGAGTTTTTTTATTCAATGTGTTGAAGTTAGTGCTGATCTGAACACATACTTCAGCGAACACAAGGACGATAGATGGAATGATGTGCAGAGAGGCATAACGTTCTGTTACCTGCCGGTAGGTAGGACTATAGGTACACAATACTTACGGCCGAAATATATATGGCAGTTACTAAATGCTGATTAGGAATGTATTTTGTCACAAAGCAACTAAAAACTTTACATTATCCCTGTTAGACGCCTCTGCAACACATCGACAACAATCTCGGGTGCGCTTATCGAAGTTCTTTTCTTCTCAAGTGCGCGCGCGCAATCCATCGCCCATCTACAATCTTCCCGATCTGTTTTGTGGAGTGCGCGGCTTCCTAGTGTCTGTCAGAGTCTGAAACGAATGGAAAGTAAAGGCGCTGTTGTGTTACGAAGTGTGCAGTAAAGTAAGTCGAATGGAAAGAACCTTTAATCAACCGCGATTTGCTGCTGTTATAGTTATTATACTTGGCCTTCATTGCCATCCTATCCTGAGACTTATAAAGTAAAAACTTTTTTCTGCTCAAGTTCTTCTGTCCTACGCATACATTAATGAGACATTTGCTCCGTTACTCCCAACCATTCAGCGTTCCCTTCTCCGTCTTTCTGAACTTTCTTAACGCTTGCTCACTAACTTTTTCCTCTTGAACTGATGGGTGTCATTGTTGGCAGAGGTGACGATGTTTGTTTACAGCCGCTGTCTTCTGGCCCCATCCCATTAGATGCCATCCGTATATCTCTCCTGCTGGTGCAGAGGGAATTTGCAGCGCATCCACATACTCTGCAATCGATGTTCTGATAACAAGCACGGTCTATTTTGACGATTTCGATAACTGTCATACTGCCTAATTACGGCAATTGAATACGCTTAAATTGCCGCTGTGAAATAGACCGGGATTCGAGCCATGGATCGCTGACTCGCCTGGCTAATGCGCAGACCACTACTCTACATACTTCTTAATTACTGAGGCAATTTTGGAGGATTAGCTCTATTGTCTTTCCTTCTACTAGGCGTAGATATTTCATCTCTGCAGTGCAACCTGAAGTCTGTTCCGATGTTTGCTTGTAAGGGCCAATGACTCCGCACATTTGGTCAGTATTGGTGATTAAACGTGCAGAGAATTGATTTTTTAGTTTCCTCCCCAATTTTCTCGGGCCAAAAATCCCCTGCTAATGTAAGAGCGTGGTGATAGCTTCCCTCTCCCGTGAGTTGATTCCCGCATCAAACTAGACGTTCCAAATGGTATCTCTTAAGTGAATTAATCTATTTAAGTCTTCTCTTGCTCCAGCTGTTACCCTCTGAGGTGAATCTCGTGTTGAGTACGAATCGCATACCCTTGCCCAGACCAAACCTTACTTTATTTAAACGATGTATTTTAGTATTTAGGACCTAATGTGCACAATTTATTATCCGATTCCTGTGTAAAATCAAAATCAGATAACCCAATTTTTAAAAATGTTCAGTCTTGGCTTCTTACTAAAGTAAGTCTAGAATATCTTATTATAATTGTTTGAAATATAGCGTTATAATTTTGTTACTTTATGTACATACTGAAAACTTAAAAAAAAGTAATTTTGTAAATCCCTTTAACATGTGCTGTATGTATATGTATATTGATGAGTTGTTCTCGGGTTTCCCACCGAGTTAGGCTTTCCATGATTGCCGACGTTTCGGCAGGAAACTTTCCTGCCATTTTCAAAGCTCTGGATGCGGACGGTCTTATTGTTCGGACAGGGTATAAAGACTGGAACACCAAGGCCGTCCGCATTCAGAGTCTTGAAAATGGCAGGAAAGTCTCCTGCCGAAACGTCGGCAATCATGTAAAGCCTAACCCGGTGGGAAACCCGAGAACAACTCATCAGCATCATTCGCCGGGAAAGCCTAAAATCATACATATATTATTTATTAAGCGTAACCTATGACCATTCGATGGTAGCCTTAACACTGGTCTTCTTTCTAGGCTACCTAAAGTTACTCCCTAATCATACAATATTCATACAAGGATTACTTCTGCTGGAGTAATAAAACACTTATTAATTTTATTAGTACGAACCCGGGAAATTAGCCCGGTCTCCGTCTAGACAATGCAGATAATCATGCACCAGCTACTCATTTCTTCCTCACAAGGATTAAGGTTATGCAGTGAGCGTTCCCCGCTTTGTGAAATAATTTTTTTCATCGTGAATTCCCGAACAATGGTATTATCATATAGCGTTCTTAACTGTTGTTCTTCATGCTTCTCATAATATTTTACACAGAGGATATCTAGCTCCTGCTTACAAAATGATCTCTTTCCCATTACTTAAGTTTGACTTCCAGTGGCCACCGATCGGTGAGAGCTTATTTATCCCCGGAGGGCCATCTCAGCAGCTCCTCAGCCACACTGTACTTTTAGTAGAGATCCAAGCTCGTCCCAAACCTAAACTTTCTTTAGCATTCCGCTGGGAGTTCAACCATGACTTTTAGGAGACTCGCTCACCTTAGTTCTTCTCTAATCCTTTAACTAATTCGTACGCTTTGATCTTCCTTATTTTGATCTCTCTCCTTTCTCTCTTTATCCCTAATGGTCTTCCATTATCTTTGGTTACTATCTCCGTGATGAGTAGATAATTATCACTTCCGATTTCTTGCCCTCACTTCACTTAGGGATTCTATTCTATATGGACGAGATCATGCTTTTTTTACATACGCCTAATTGTGGGATTCGTATAATTCAGATTTTAACAAACTACGAAAAAAATCTGGTAAGTAATGTTGCCATAGATTGTAACCTCAGACCGTTGTTAAACCAGTATTTCAACTAATAAGCGAATACACTATAAAATGGCGCGAATTACATCGGTTAGTTTTCGGAAATCAATTAAACAGCACCGCGTCACCGGGAGCTCATTGCCAGTATTTAGTATTGAGGTCAAATCTAACCTTAGCATTGACCGCGAAAGATAAACGTGGCGAGTTCAAGCGGATTTCTCCGGAAGATAAAGCGCGTCTAAAGAGCCTAAAAATACTGTTATTGCTTCCGCAAGGACGAACTTAGTGTCAATTTTCACGAGAGAGTAGCTGATTCACAGGTCACCAATGAATTTGTCCTTCTTTATCGCTCACCTCCCCAAGGCGAGGCAAATTGGTCAGCTCCTGCCCTCCACCCCACTCACTCGGGATTCCATTCCCCTAATACCCTTTCCTCCGAGCTGCAACGGGGCCAAATTAACTGACTCGGCTGTTCTGTATATTTTATCATCATATATCTCAAAATAATGGACGGTGATCAACAATGAACATGAGTAAAACTAAAAATGTTCTTTCATTTTTTTCGTGTTCCAATCTCTCCCGTTTCTGTTGATGGTTTTTGCCTTAGTATTTCAAGTATTACGTAAGACGTTTTTGGGGGCGGAGGGGGGGTTGAAATTATGACTGGGCGGTTTTGCAATATATTGGTTCCAATATCAATATTTTTAAATATTGGGATTCCAAAGTCACAATTTTGAAAAGACCAATACCAATATCCTAGATTGAATATTGGTGGTCGAGAAAAACCAATATTTGTAATTGGAATACTGTATATTGAAGAACCAATATTTCCAATTGAAATATTGAATATTGGATTACCAATGTTAAAAATTCGAGTATTGAATATTGGAACCCGGCGAGGAGGGTGGCTGGAAATCGCCCTAATTTTTTAAAACAGACGTGGCACTCATTGCAGCACTTTCTTTTCCACCATTTCCACCATAGCAATAACTGGGGAAAAGAAGCTTACTTTGCTATTATTGTTTTATTAACAGACATTTATATAGTTAACACAGGCAGCATTTGCTAACCATTGTAAGCAAGATAATTTTACCCGTTTATATTGCTTTGTTCAATATTTTCTAATGTACCAATATTTCAATATTTCCAATATTCTAATATGCCAATATTTTCCAATATTCAATATTCCAATATTCCAATATCCCAATATTCAATATTCCAATATTCAATCTTCCAATATTCAATATTCCAATACAGGTTATTGATATTTGGATTCAAATACCGCTCAGCCCTAGTTGAGATCATCTTACATTTTCTTATCTAGGGGGGCAGGGGGTCTGGAACCAATTTACGTAAGATTTTTTCTCCGTCTTGAAACGTTATATCGTTTCCGAATGAAATTTAGCAGTGACATGGAGCATCCGCTCGTTAAAGGTGTATTTTCCGTAATCTCGCCGCTACAGCTATTCTGCTAATCATTCGCCTGACTGGCTAGCTACATTACCTCCATGCTCAATGAAAGTGGTACTGCAACGCTGCATACTAATATGATATCCAGTGCTCAAAGCTGTACGATGGCTTCTATGGAAAGATGAAACTGGAGAAAGCGAGCATTTAACGAAGAGTAGAAACAAATATCTAACGTCTTACGTAAGACTGAGAGGGAGGGGGGGTTGGGAAAATGTTACAGTCTTACATAGGGAGAGGGCGGGCGGGTCAAAAATGGCATAAATAGTCAAACGTAATACTTGAACCTTAGTCGAAAAAAAAACACAAATTATTGACCTATTGCCTTTCCAATCAATAGCTCTTTCCTTTCCAGGAATGGGACAATAACTTTCAAAATCGCTTACAACATCTTAATGATACTCTCAGTTACAACGATAAAATCCATTAAATCTCTGCCTTCCATTTTTCCCTCCTCTGCTATTCCGACGGGTCAATCCCTGCTGCTTTCCTTCTCTGTAAAATGCAGAGTGCTCGTGGGTATTTCTCGCTCGCTTGGACTTAAAATGTTTGTACGTAAGGAGACTATTACCATCTTTTACTGATACGCATGAATTAAATGATTCCATCTTAATATCAAGCAAATGTTTCATTTTTACTTATACGGTGTTATTGTTTGTCTTTATTGCCCGGTGCTAAGCGGTGCTTTATTGCTAAGCACACAGCTTGGCGCGTGTTAAAAAATATTTAAAACTAAATTTTTATTATTTTAAATGCCTCGTTACTTGTCACATTTTGTTGACAGTGTGCCAAGGTTTTTTTCTTTTATACGTTTCGCTGATAATTTCGAAATGAAATAATCTCTAAGAAATGAAATAATCGAAAATTAGCACCAAAATGTTTTCTTTGATGGAAATACGTTTGGTGAGACACGGCTAAAAGATGCATCTGTTGGCACAGTCATTTGTTTCTGTGCGTGTATATATGTATGTATATATATATATATATATATATATATATATATATATATATATATATATATATATATATATATATATATAATGTCTTGGTAGAAAATCGCTCTCGGCGACGATGCACATACATAAATAAAACAGTGATACACTAAACAAACACAGAAACACGCAAAAAGGACACTCACAAAAGAAAACTTGTACGTTTCGACGTCAGGACGCCATCGTCAGCGGTAGAAGAATCAGATTCTTCTACCGCTGACGATGGCGTCCTGACGTCGAAACGTACAAGTTTTCTTTTGTGAGTGTCCTTTTTGCGTGTTTCTGTGTTTGTTTAGTGTATCACTGTTTTATTTATGCATATATATATATATATATATATATATAATCTTTGGAAGTTTTCGCCAATTGGCCACAAATATATAAATTCAAACTTACAGGAGGTAGGAGAAATAGGAAAAGATATCTTTTCCTATTTCTCCTACCTCCTGTAACTGTAAGTTTGAATTTATATATATATATATATATATATATATATATATATATATATATATATATAGATCTCAATCATACTAATATATAAAAATTGAATGGTGTCTGTCTGTCTGTCTGTCTGTCCGTCTGTCTGTTGCTCAATCACGCAAACACTAATTAACCGATTGAGCTGAAATTTTGTGTGTAGTTACAAAATGTATCGGGATGAAACATAGGCTATATTTAAAATCCGTCAGGACCCCCAAAGGCCCCCCCTGGGGGTCCCTTGTGGTCCATGCTAAGCATTGGGTTCGGTGCAGTGGTTTTATTTTTCGCTTTTAAAAATTACTTTCACTCTAGATAGCCTGGAATTTTTTTTAACGATTGGCTGAATAAATGAAGTTTCTAATTCTTTCAATCGATTTTCTTTTACGCTTCGTAATTGTCTGAATATTATATTTTTTGCTGAAAAATCTGACATTTTTATCTGAAATCAACAATAGCCTATTTCCTTGACAACCAGAGATTTGAATTTCAAAGGATATTCACGCATCAGGCATTTAAGTTTTCCTGCCGGCCCATGATAGCACGTAGAAAGAAAATTTGTATAAGAAGGGCCCAGAGTCCCAAGGGCCTCATGATAGATTGCTTCGGGGGGTAATCGATAAATTCAATGCATATTTACAGATATACTACTCAATGTCTATTCTCAAAGTAGCTCTCATAAGGGAACTGTATACGAGAGAACACTTATGTACAAATCGATACACATAAAGGAATTAAACGTGGAAGAATATTTACGTGCAGCAAATAGTAATGGTAATAATGCCTCTGTTGCTAAAACAAACACGGCGTTGTTTATTATCGTGTAATACTCAGATGTATTACACGTAGTGGAACCGCCTGCCTCTCATTTCGATTGCGAATTGTTTTTAAACCAATTCCCACATCATACGAACGAACGAAGGAACTTCAACGAGTATCATACTAGGTTAAGAACTCCTCAATTGACTACGCTGACAGTATTCTTCAGGCTTCGTCGTTTTCTTATAAAATACGTTCAATTTTTTTCACACCAGTAGAATTTGATAACGATTGCGAACCGTTTTTAGACCAATTCCCACTTCATAAATGTTACGAGTTATTTAAATATGTTGAAAAGTTTAAAAGTGCAGTAGACTTACATTCACTCAATCAACGCGTTGCCTTTACAAGACTCTCACTCGCCGCTGTGTTTCCCTTCCTTGGACTTGAAAATATATATCCATCAACATCCCTAAAAGAAAAAAAAGAGTAAACTTTCGAATAAATCTTCTAGAGCAAGAGGAATGTATTATTTGCGAGAAAATGAGCCCTTGCAAGAAAAACGACAAAGACTAGACTTGGATGCTCAAAGACATGCCCACCAGCGCTCTCATGATCATCTCCCCGTAGTGTTTCAGGGGTTACGCTGAGAACTGCACAAATTTTATGCTAGCCCAACCTACTGACGGATAACCAGCTATAAATATGATTCAAATATAGACCCATCTGTTAAAACTTCAATCTGTATTAAGATGGCGGAAATAATAATGACGTCACTACATGCTTCTTATCCGAATGAAGTACGGAAATTCTGCGCAATGAACGACATCCGTGCATAAAAATCGGCAAGTGCACTAAGCATCACCATAGATTTTTTTATTTAGAAACCAAAACCAATAATTATAGCTACCCTTTATGCCGAAGTCCGGGTGATGGAGGATTCATAGGTGAAATAAACATATAAGCGGCTGGGAATGCTCTTTTTGACGTTGTCAACCCCTGGATTGTACCCTACTCTCAAATTCTGATGAAGATTCTCAACACAAATATCAACTTTGAATCTCGCAACTCAATTAAGTCATTGAATGCAAATATATTTATGTACACAAGGGAAGTGATCAAGCTGTTAGTCACTCAGAAGACGGATCAAGAGAAACGGAGGGACGAGGTGACTATCTATCAACCTGGGTGCTATTTAAGTGTTAATAAACGTGCGTGGCCCATTTTTGGGTTTCCCGTGCATGAAAGAGGACAAACAGTCACTCAACTCTCCGTGCACCTGAAAAACGGTCAGTGTGTCTACTACAACGAACACTACATACAAGATAGGATGCGAACACCTCAAATGATCACGGTGACAGTATTCTTCAGGCTTTGTGATTTTCTTTTAAATAAGTTCAATGTTTTTCACATCCGTTGAATTTCAACGGGTACCTTCAGCTAGTATATATATATATATATATAGCAGTATATTCATCTTACTTTTTACTTGCCGTTACCGTGGCTAAATAAATTAAATACACCATTAATGTGTTTTCCAGGTTTTTTATTTTGATCGTGAATATGCAGAAGAGTCGTCGTCAAAATATTACTAGGGCAAAATAGAAGTCGTGGAGGTAAATAACATACATGCCAATGCTATACAATATTGCTACAATACAATGCTATACAATATATATATATATATATATATATATATATATATATATATATATATATATATTCGCTAGTAAATATTGGGGCGTCCCTCTCACGGACAGAGCTACTTTCATACATATAATTCAGCGCTCCCTAGAAAATAGACTGGTATTTTCCAGTTTTGAAAGACTTGATTAGCTCCGGGCCCTTGGCGTTGACTAATTTCATTTTTAAGAGGTAAATCCGAATACAAGCCGTAAGTGGAAGCTAGTTGTTGGCTTATTTTTTACCTCATTATAAGTACACTCTGCAATAATTATATCTCGCTTATTTGAACTCATAGGATAGATGATACCACACCTCGTTCGTAGTATAGTATTTTTTATTACGAAAGTATTACTAATATTACAGTTTTTCAATGCAATAGCTCTTATACCGAACCACCTCTTCGCACTGAAGCGGTGGTTCGGCATAAGAGCTTTAAGAGATGCAATTTTCTTCTGTAGGCATAGCAGTTATATTGCCAAATAATAAAATGTTTAAATGTAATAATGCTTTGAATTAATGCTAGCAAATATCTGCGATAAAATTATGTCCTCTTCCTTAGCAAGAAATTCCATGTAAAGACATTGTTTCTCTGAGGTATTTCAACACATCTTATGCAGCTAATTTACCAGCAGTTCCAGATTCCACATATCAATGTGGATTCTATGACGTAATCACTGGAACAGAATAGGGCTCCTCTCGACCCATGCTATACACATGTATACAGTTCGTTAATAAGCAATGGAGGAAGTGCGAGCTCACCCCGGGGAATCTGCCGGCCTCGACAGCCTGCTGTGCTTTCTCCTGGATGACCTGCGCCAGTCGGCACACCACCATGCCATTGTCCAGAGTATCCAGGAAGTTTTCTGCTGTTATGTAGTCGATTTCTGAAAATTAAGAAGTTGGACAACAATGTTGAGAACAAAACAAAAACTGTCCTCAATCCCAAGGTCGAACAACCATTTTGGGTGAAGCCCACCAAACCCAATGATTAAGAAATTCACACATGTGTGACATAGTTGTCAGTTACTTTCTTCGTGATCTCTGTGGATTCCCAGAATAACTTGGCACCCAGATAGTAACACACTTTGGATTTCACTGGCTTGAATCATGATAATTATAATTGTCATTAACTATCCTTCCCAGCCTCAGCGTCAAATAAGCACATAAAGCCAATATTTTCGATAGATAACCCTGTTAAATCGTAGGTTGACGCGGCGTCGTTGTGATGACCTCTGCATGGTCAGGTGCCGACCGCTTTCGTCGCTTTTGTAAAAAAAACAAGTTGGCCCGCGTTCCACCGGAATAAATTTTGGAGTTAGCTCCATAATACAGCTGCCTTGAAACTCCAAATAATTTCAACACAGAACACGGTTACCGCCTAGTAAACGAATGGAAGAAAGTTACACAAAATGCGGGACATCGAAACACAGGAACGAGAAAAGAGGGCCTATAATCACCGCAAAAGATATGGATAATAATAGGGTACAGAATATTTCCCAGCGTTTTCGCTCGCACGCCATATTTATGAGGTAAATTAACATTCGAGTCCTAAGAGGTACTTCTTCGGAACCCCACTGAAAAACGTACTGTCCTAAAAATTATCAGTGCCGAGGGAAACCTTCTTCCCATCAAATAAACTTATTTTCTTTAGGCCTTAAACGACTACAGAAAAGAGCCAAAACGACGGTCTCGGATTTTGGATCCGAAGACGAGCGATGGCAGGAGTGTGATGCTCTTGTCCACGACAGCAAAGAAAACGGTGGGGACAAGCTGATATCAATAGAGAACCCTGACCTTTGGCATGCCATCTCAGTACTCTAAACTTAACCAATAGTCTTTTTACTCAATCTCTCCTGGTGCTTAAATTAAAGGTTAATCCAAATTGTCACTAGAAGGAAAGGAAATAGACTCCTCAATGCATGCATTTAGGTCATCCTGGTGACCATCCACAGGGAGAAATTTTTAACCTCGTGAACACGTGTGTGTTTCCCGAGGCTAAAAGTCCAAGAACTTCTATGCGATCACTATAGGAGTCTATTTCATATGCTTCCATTAACAATTTGGATTAACTTTTAATATTAGTTCACTTGTCAATTGCTCTCATCTTTAATAACTCTCCTGACGTATTTATTTCAAAGAAATTCAAAGAAATAATTTCAAAGAAAGCGGTCTGTAATCGGGACTCACTACTATTTTAAGCCTTGGACCTAGTTGAGCGTGATGCGGTGTCAAGGTCCGTGGCGGACCTTTCACGGCAGTGCCCGAGCCAAAATCTTTATCACATAATAGCAGTTATGGCTGCACGGGCAGGAGGTCACGAAACGAATCGTGGATCGATCATTTGGCTGACCAAAGAGTCTCCGAGAAGAAGTCGTAAACGTTCTGCTGAGGTCCGTCACTTTTTCCCCTTGTATCGAGACTATTCTTCCCATTACACGCGTTTTGCCAAGGATTCGCGGCGTTCTGTGCACGTAAAACATCCGCAAATAAAATAGATGTTGGAAAAGTTTCGCCTGGATTCACGCCTTTTCCCTCATTGCCATTACTTTTTCCTTAATTTTGGAAATCCATACGGCTGAGAAAAAAAAAGTGTTGTGATTTGACTTTAATAGGGAGATTTATTTCAGTTTTGGTAATGAGCATTTGAAATCTTTAGAATAAAGAACTGATCCACAAGAATTTTATAATTAAAGAATTTTTTTCTTTTCTAACACGAATTTGTGACAAAACCCTTTCGTCACTGAAAAATTAGATTCATTTCGTAGATATATCAGTGATAATGTGGTTGGTGTATACAGCTGTTTCCTTACAGGAGAGGACATTGCATGCATGTGAAAGCCGCGCGTCTCGTTATCTGGGGAAGCTGAATGGTGGCCTTTGAATATATGGGGTAGGTATTTACTTATAGTTCATTCTTAAATTTTCCTGGATAATGAAGCTTACATAAGTCAATGCCATGGGGAAATTCAATGCAAACGTCAATATAGATTAATTTTCAATGTATGATGATATAACTTCATAATTAGATATACCTATAAGTATATAATCAAGAGATGAGTATATTCAACGTCGATGACTAATTTTGGCTCCCGTCTTTAAAAGCTTTCATGTCTCACAAGAGGGGGTCTCAGTACAATAAGGGGCATGTTTACTGGATGTTTCCATAGTACCAAGGGTCTTGTTGTGCAACAAGGGGCGTTTTCACGAAGGCTTAAAAAGTGCCTATGGCATGGACGCCTAGCAGCGAAGAAAATGGATGACACACACCGCCGCGGTTCTGTACTGCGATTGAGAGGATTGGGAGCATTGAGGTAGATGACAAGGAAAATGACGTCACAATAATGATACAACCGTCCGCTATATTGGTTACCTTCGTTCAATTTAAATTATGTACCATTCGAAGAAGCGTAGGCGAGATGCTCGCATAACTGGTTTCCACTGTGTTGGTGAAAACAAAGTGAACCTATTTTCCATGCTGCTATATGTTATAGTAAAGTTAATACGGCAACTTGTTCAAAATAAAAATACTGCGTCTCTTTACAACTAATCTGCCTGCATCCTATATCCTATTCGACAATATAAATCTTAAGTAAAATGTTTACAGAGTAGCTCCGCTTTCTGGGGCAGCCATAACAGCGATAGAATTTAAAAAAATCCATAATCGATTAAATAAATAACTTATTTACATATTTGTTTACATCTCTTACGCCATTTTCTGGGATATGACATAAATATTTAAAGAGAGGTTGTCAGTTCATATATCTATTGTTTTTATGTAAAGCCGTTAAAACAACAACGTAAAACAATCGTTAAATTTATGCAATTTATTTCGAGAATATTGAAAGAACGAGTTTTTACCTATACACTGTATGGCTAAACGGGGAGTACCAATATGGCGGCCAGTCACGCTCACGTTACCTATGGGCCACCTTAGGGAGCTCCTTCTCCATCTTCACCTCAATGGTTGGGAGGGAGTGAGGGTTCTTACGTGTTCTACGCTCCCAGTTTAACATTCCTCCCCTATTCCCCTTCGTCATTCGTACCGAGAGTCTTGTTGAGCCACTCGGCGAGGTCCTCCTTGAGCGGGTACAGTTGCATCTCCTGTGACGACAGGATTCGCTCCTGGTAGTATTCGACGTATTCCTCCTCGGTCTCGGGGGCTCCCGGCGGCAACACGAGCCCCGTCGAGTACTCCTGCTGCTGCAGGAACAGCCGCTGCCCCGCACTGCAGTCGCTGTCGACAGCCTCCTTGGCGGGCCCCGCCACGGCGGTCCACGTCCCGGAGGCGGGCCGCGGCCTCCCCGAGCGCCAAGACGTCATCGCCCCCACGAATACTCTGAAAGAGAGCACGCATGATCACAACCTCAAAGGGGTACGTGGCGTTCATCACCCACGAAAAGACGTAGACATTCTTTCTGCACAATCATTACAACATGACAGGTTACTGTCGTGTTTTGTAAGAAAATCTATCCAAATTTGCCCAAACATTTATCCAAATTTGGCCAACTTGATCCACATCGCTCAAAAGAAAAACTCAGAAAGAAGTCGCACTCATTTTGACAAGTAATTTACTTAAGAATGGCTCTTTCGTCAGCGTGTGATAATCGGGAGTTGCACTCAACGTAGGAGTGAGTTTCTTTAAACTTTAATCGACTTGGTGAGAGATGTCGCATGTCAAGTTTGTAAACTGACAGTTAATGGTTTAATAACTCAAATAACTTTTAATTACTTATTTATTAACACATTTATTCATTCATGAACACAAATTTTCACTCTTATTTATTAATTTATTTGTTCACATATTTCGGCAGTCAATTGTCATAGTCAATTGGTTCCCTAGTGATGAGTTTATTAGGAAAATTACCATGTTGCACTTTGAGCCAATAGCCCTAGGTTGAAGAGAATAATAAAGACATTAAGACTAATTATCACAATATAAACATTTCTAGCCAGAGATAGATATTTAGAATTTATTGCTGGACGACTTCAAAGTGACCACGGAGGGTAACTGAGTCCTTTTCATGAGTAAATATCGCAAAATATTCCGACTAAAAGTAAACTAAATTACTGGAAATTACAGACTGATAAAGTAATTCGCATAGTCACCATCACAAACACCTAGCTATTTGCTTAATAGGCACTTGAAGAACTCTGGAAATTCCTTTTATGCTCCATATTTTATAAGTTCCCAATTTCATGTTTTGATGACATGATAATATTTTTATATTTGTGGTCTCCATTCTGGATTTCAACCTCTTTCCCATTATTAAAGCAATAATGATATTACATTACACGTTTTCGTTAATAATTGCCTCCAACCCTTACAATGCAGGAGAAGCCGTTAATTACTGGCTCTAATAATTTTTTGCCTCTTCATTTCCTGAAATAACTTCCATTCTTCCCCTACCATCCCAAGTATAATAATTTCACGATAATTAGAATTAGAATAATAATAAGAAATTCGTTATGCTTACCCTATCGCCCATCTCCAAGCCCACATCTCTTTACGCATCCAGTCTCTTCTCATCCTCACTTCCCAATACATAGTTAGTGAATTATAAACATGACTTGCCAACCGATCGGAAAAAATTGTGATCGATGGTTTTAGTACCAACTTAGTACGAGTAACATCCGGCTTCCCACAAGTAAGGCTTATTAAATTTTATAAAAAAAGATATTTTCCTCTAGAGTCAACTGATAAATTAGATTGTTTGCTGATGATGTAGCCACAAAGGGAGACTTAAGAGAGTTTCTCATCTAATCTTATCAACGCCAGCTAACGGTGCCTGAAGTGGTGGCTCCAACTTCATCTTATCGTTAGTAAATACACTGCAATACACTTTTCACGACAAGCCACAACAACGCCATTTTTATGATTCGTAAAATACCTGTAAATCACAGTAACTCCCGACGCAGGAGGATATATGGGGGAATCTTCAGACGTAATGTGAGGGAAATTCTACATCTGGATACTACTCAGCGAGTAGCATGTACATGTAGAATTACCCCCACATTAGGTCTGATGATTCAACATGCTGCGCTGCATTAAATGAAACTTTCAATTCATGGTTAGCGCAGATCGGAACACATCAGCAAACTTTAAGGCACACAAACGACGTTGAATGGAACGATGGGCGCTGGCGAAACGTTTGGCAACCTGCCAGTAGGTAGCATTCTGTGGGTGCACAACAGTTGAGGCCAATTTCTGTGTTCATAGTTACCGAATTCGTTGAAAATAAGCATTTAAAAACCTAAACATTTTAACATGGAGTAACTAAAATCTTTACAATATTCATGTTTGACGCCCGGAAAATCAACACAAACACAACTATCGTGAAATCAATTCTCGACGTTCTTTTGTAGTTTGGCGTACATCAAATCTGCCCCGATCAGTTTGGAAGTGCGCTACCTAGTGCGCAGGGCCTGCAAAGAATGAAAGAGCGCTGTTAGGTGAGAAGCGATTCTCGACGGTTGAAAAATTGAAAGAAAAACGTAACTTAAATAAAAAGTCAAGACTTATTTGTTTATGAAAAATTCGCTGTAGAAGAAATTCATAGCTGCCGAAAATACGGCGATGAAATACGTAGAAATTGCCACGAGAAATAAAATCCTCTGAGATTCAAAGTCAAAACTACCCCCAGGCAATAGGTACCGCACATGGCATCAACCAGACTTGAGGAAAACACTTCCAGCAGTATATTTGGTATTATTGTCTAAAATCTCCGTTATGTCTTAAGTTTATCAGGCGCGGTGGTTCGCTTGTGACAGGCCGCCATATTTAGTAGTGCCTATAAATAAGGTAGGGGAGAGTTTAAGAACCATCTACTAATATACTAGGATACTTAGCGCTGCTAAGCTTAGTAGCGCTCTATGAATACTATCACTTAGTTGGTTGACAGCTAAATAGTGCGCTACAATGCCACTACTAGCTTAATAAGGAATCTATGAATACGAGTGTCAGAATGAATCGTCCAATGGGTATTCCCGGGTTCCCGCTTACTGGGAACTGTCACCTTACCAGCAGGTGCTTCAAAGGCGTACTTATCTCTGGTATGGGTCTCACGGCGTCATCGGGCGCTGCCCCCAGTGCCGTTTACAAAAGCAGCCTGCGCCGTTTCCTTGGAGGAAGATACTCCGAGACGTCGGTGCTGGCAATGGATCGCTTGTGACGGTCCCACGGCCTCACGACGATCTCCGCCAGGTTGCTGAACTCCCGATGTTCAGAGTTTAATGCTCTGCCGAATAACTGCTGCGCCATATTCGGCATGAGGATTTTTAGGGGCTCCAATTTCCCATCCCGTTGCACACTGTCGACGCGCTCGTACCGACCGCAACCCAGGATCCACCGAAGTGCAGAGGCTCTGCTCCACCTGGATACGATGGAGGGTGTACTCGGACCTCTAGGCCATACAAGAGCTGCGTGGGTGATGACGGGCAGAAGCAAATCTTGTAGTCTTCTCTTGGTGTCTATGCTGAGCATCGGTGGCAGCAGAATCGGCCGAAGCCAGTTAAGCGCCGTTAGTAGTACTTTCGCACGGACACGCTCGGCTTGCTGTTCCCACTGAAGCTTCTGGTCCAGCGGTACTCCGAGGTAGAGGACCTCGGACTCCCACGGAAGATGGACTATATTCACCACTAGACGGCCGACTCCATGCGGCGCTCCTACATGATGGCCTTCGTTTTGGTGGCGTTAACTTTGATCCGCCATCTACGATACCAGCGAGTGATATCATAAATGGCGTCTTGAAGGCCAACCACTGCTGCCCATCCCTTCATGGATCTGGTCTGGAGCACCGCTTCGTCTGCGTAGAGGGACAGGGCCGTGTTACACCCATGATCCCGAGGGATTTCGTGGGTGTAGATGTTAAAAGTATCGGCCCGAGAATGGATCCCTGTGGTACGCCAGTATTGATACGCTGGGTGCCGGATTCCGCCACGAGCCAATACACATCCTGTCCCTCAGATAGTCCCGGATGAGTCGAGTGATCCATACCGGGAAGTGGAGTCGGCTCATCATCAACAGGAGACCTTGGTTCACACTCGGTCGAAGGCCTTCGAGATGTCAAAGAAGACCCCCGAGACCGAGTGTTTCCTGTTGAAGGCATCGGTGATGAAGTCAGTGGTGCGTCCCAGCTGCTGGACCGTGGAGTGCCCTATGCGGAAGCCAAACTGCTCATCTGGGAGGAATCCAACCTCTCGGATGAACTCGCAGATCGGTCTCCGCAGTAGTCGCTCGAAGATCTTGCTGAAGCTATCTAGAAGCGAAATTGGCCGGAAGTCTTCCGGTTCCAGCTCGTTCTTCGTAGACTTCGGCGGCCTCCAGGTGATCTTCGTTTTCTTCCAAACGGACGGGAAATAGGAGTTCCTGACGCAGCCGTTGAAGATGCTGGCCAAGTACACCACTGCGGCCCTCGGTAGCTGTCGGATGATAGCGTTGCGGGTGTCAGTATTTGAGTTTGGATTTAACCCCGGGAACGGTGGGTCTGTTCGCACGATTTGACTGCTTGTGGCGTTGTATGTCCAGCAGTAATTAACATCTGGCCCCTTCGAATCCCACCAAAATCCACAAGGGAGAAGGACGACTTGTTAGCGAAACTGGCAAAAACCACTTAGGGTGATATTGAGAGATCCGGGTTCGATTTCCAGTCAAGGCGAATGATTTTTCCTTAGCGGAAATTTCACACCAATGTGCGTTCACGGGAGATACCGTAAAAGGCAATATCAAGGTTAGTTCATAGTACTTTTGGTAGTGAGGGAACTTTAGTAAGTACTAACAAATATTACTAACACCATTTATCCAGACAGCATTTTATAGAATCGCGTCCCACTACTCAAGGAAAAGACTTGTACAATTACGGCGTGGAGAAAGTATCTTTGACGTATCTTCATTTTACTTAATGAAGTCGTTTTAATAAAAGAAAAGTGGTAAGCTTTTACTGATTTATGGTATTAAAGATAAGGAAGTCCAACAGTAGCAAATAATTATACCTTTGAGTATGCAGAGGGAAGGGCAATATTAGCGCATTGTGTTTGCGAATACTAACAATAAGTCAATCCCCAACGCCAGGGACCAGCTTCGTGAAAGAGAAAAACGCACAAAAATTAAATACGCAAATGCACTGCAGTAGATAGCAAATGCCTCGAGTCGAGACGTAAGGGTAGGGGAAAGTGGGTTTAAAGGCGATAACGCTATCACTTCCTAGCGGTTAAGGTAGGAAAATTGAATCCGAGCCCGGGATAACCGCAGGACACAATCACTCCATCCGTCATAGGTGCCTCTCTCTTTCTCTGTCTGTCTCTCTCGAGTTTTCGCATCCTTGAGAGTCAAGTCATCCAAGTCACACCCGGGTAAGCGGTCAATGGGGAATTCAATCCAGCGCCTTTGTGACACTCATGCATAGGCATGAACGCTAGGAAGCACACAAACGAAGTGGCCTGCGAGGAAGCTGAGCGTCAGGGACCAGCTCCGTGAAAGAGAAAGAAGCACTAAAGTAACACTCACACAAGTACACTACACTGGAAGGTAAGTGCCACAAGTCACCGGAAGTAGAGAAGGTGACCTCTGTGACATGACATGGCACTTGACAAATACCTATTTAAGTATGGTGTCATCAAGTCAAATACTTTTCTGAGTGCAGATGCAGATTTAGACAACAATGTAATTTTAATGAAATGCAGCGTTGGACTCAGAAGGGTTGAAAGGGGAAGGAGGGTGCGAAAATGGAATTTGGATGTTTTAATTGGATCAAAGAGGAGGATATATTAGGAGTTGAAAGATAAAGATGAAAAAGGACATGAATCAAGAGAAGGCGAGTTGGAAAATGTGAGATGAGGAATAACCAGACCTGCAGAAGAGACAGGGAGAGCAGTGGACTCGATAATGATAAGGAAACAATGATTTACGGAAGACATGAATGGAAGAGAGAAGAGAATGAAAGTACGCAAATGCCGAGCTGGTAAAGAGGACCAAAAAATATCAAACAAAAAGCCAAATAACAGGCTGAGACGAAAATCCAAGAAGGCATAGGGAAAATCGTGAAGGGAACAGATAGGGGACATGGAGAGAGTTTGAATGGAGTAATCATTTATTATGCAGAAGAATTAATGAATTATCTGGAGGAACAAAAGGAAAATCGATTCCATCGATAAGAGACGAGCCAGGAGAGTTAATAATAGAACTGAAAGACATTAAGGAAAGGTTGGAGGAATACATTGGAGAATTCTACGTCAATGGGCTCAAGCATTGAACAGGAAGAGGAAATAGTTGTGCCCAAGGCTAATAGATAGCAAAGTATAAAGGTTTATACGGGAAATGAAATGGAATAAGACTGTGGGTGTAGAAATTATAGCCGCATAATTACTCAAGAGCCCACGAGAAACGGTAAGAGTAACTTTTATGGGCTCACCCGTAAAATTTGTGTGGCCTGAAGATCTAGTTAAGTCAGTTCTAATTTGAATGAAGAGCTGAGCAAAATGCTCGCGAGTACTATATAATAAGGTATTAAAAAATAATGAATACATTTTTTAAGCAGCCAAGATAGTACCGCACAAAAAATAATTCAGTGTCCTTTACTCAGTAATGTAGTACTAAGAATTATGTATAGCGGGTCACAGAAGGACTGACGACTACGTAGGTGACGAACAGTTTGGGTTTGGAAAGGTTAAGGAACGCTATAGTACTCATACGCTTAGAGAATGAAATCTGGAATACGGTGAGGGTGTTTTCGCCTGCTTGGTAGACTTCGAGACGGTGCGTGATAGAGAAGCAGACTTAGTTAAATGAAATGCGGGAAAATTTCGGAGTAAATCGGATGGATAGTTGACTCATCAGAAATCTATTCGTGAATCAGATTGAGTGCGTCATGTGGCTTTTTAACAATTCTTCTGAGGAAACGGTCGGAGAAGCATGGGAGGGGCCAAAAGTAGGAAGAGAGCTGACTCAGCCATATTTGTGGCCAATTAGGAACTGCAGTAGATGAAGAGCGCAATTTAAGACAATTTTTGAAGGGTTTGGTATGAAGATTAGTCTTGAAAAGACAAAGGTACTTTTTTAGGCTATCCTGTAACTCGAAGCTACGGAGATATCGGTTGGAAAGAGCTTAAATAAGCTTGTCTCTAATTCCTTTTCTATAATGGAAGGCTCCGCTGAGAAAAGGAGCTTCATAAGGCTCCAACCCCGCGAAAGGGTTTAGTAAATCTACGTCCCTGTTAGGCCTACTTTACCGATTCACTGAAATTAAAGATCCAAGAGCATTACAATCTTAATTCACATCTTTTTTCCTTCCCATTATCTCCTATTGCTCCCCTATTTGGCCAATGTCTACCCCAACAAATCTTAAATCTCTGGAACACATTACTCACTTCTTTACAAATATTGTTAAAAACAGAGTCCCTCATCTCCGCAACTTACCCTCCGATGCTGTCTTGCGTTCACTTTCTGTTTCTAATATTTATAATAACATCCTTAAAACTGATTTTAAACTCATACACAGCACTCTGAACTCGGCCATTGACTGCCCTGACCTTATTTCCTTCATTAAATTCGGAATACCTACCCGACCAAAAAGAACCCACTCATTGCTCCATATCCCTACTCCCAGATTATCACTCACCTAGCGCTCCCTTATTTTCCGCCTCTCGTCTCTCCTGAATTCCCTTCCTGAGAACATTGACCCTTTCTCCTTATCCTCCAACGCCTTTGCTAACCAAGCCATATCTCATTCACAAATAAAATAATATTTTCTGGCTTTTCATGTTGTTGTATTATTTGTTAATCTTCTTCTTGTTAGTATTTTTGCATATGTATCCTTTTTTGTTATTTGTATCACAATAAAATGTCATCATTCTGTATGTGTTCTATTCTTAAAATAAATAAAATAAATAAAATAAATAAGTCAATATCCCAAGGCTCCGAGCTAGAGAAGGCTCCGGACCCTATTTGTCTCCTCAACCTATTCTGTCACGGCCCCGACGCACTTTTGGGAGCCCCAGCCTACCTCAGATAGAGCTTCAGCAGGCGCGTTCATCGAAACCGTGCTAAGAGTTTTCTCCTGTTGAATCTATGCGCATTACCGCAGTGCTTTGTTGATTTTTCGTGAAGTGGGCATGTTGTTGAGAATCTGCTGATATTATTTTCTCAATATTGGTAGTTTTCCTTGAGGGGATGACATTGTCTACCGCGGCGGAAGAATCGCAAAGGATTGATTTTAACCAATTTTAACTAATAAACATTGTCCCTTGTCACATTATGGAAAAAGAATTTCGCTGTCGATATTGCTGCCTTACTTGTATTTCGGATATCAATTCGTGAATATTTTTTCGATAAGAACATGATTTGCATGTTTACTAGGTCATTGCATTGAATTTCCCTGTCATGTAGACTTTTGATAATTGTTTTTAAATTAACTAAACTGTAGGCAATGGTCAAGTCAATAGGAGGTCAAGTCCTTATTCATATAACATATGTTGTGATGTTCGCACGTATTTTCTTATTATGATGCAGTTAACCCGCAAATATATGATCGTAAATTTCATTTTATCAACAATTTGATTATTGTTTAGCAAGTTCTTAATATGTGGTCGAACATCATTATTACGTTTACTTATCAATACTATTCTTCCAACTGCATTTCGGGGTATTAATCTTTAAATTGAAAGTTATTGCTTGGAAAGAGAAAATTGCATGATAGAATATATAAAGTATGTGTGCTAAAGTGATTACATGCACTAGCAGCATGATTGCTTATCTGTATAACTGGAATGAAATTGCGTAAATAAATTATGAAGCAGCTAGAACATTTCCGGCCTAACGTAGAGCTTTAAGCCACTTAAGTATTCGTCTTTGGTTAGAACTTTGATTCGGAAATTAAATTGCGTAGTCACTCAATAATTTCAAGGCAACGTCGCCAATCTTCACATAAATTTTATTTTCAAAATGCCGTTCACAATAACTCAGCTTTTGTGGATAAAGATAACTTTCATTGGATTACTGTAATATTTTATTCCCTTTAGTAAAAATCAATTGATGCAGGTAGTCATGTTCGTGATCAAGGTAATAATTTATTGCTTAGTTCTTCTTCTCGATGAGAACCCACAGTAAAATCATATAATTGCATGCATTAAGCTGACACATTCCCAGTGTCTCAACTACAAACACGTTAAAGTAGGTGAGGTATGTCTTGATAGTCGTAATTGAGCTTCTGTAGCTTGTCAAACAGTCGGTATATTGCCAAAAAGATACCATGCTTAGATGTTAAAGTCATGCAATCAATAATACATCAATATTATTAACTTTCAGTATTGACGAAGGCTTTCTGCTCTTTTTCAGAAGTGTGTCACAAAAATGTAACCAATGATGTCAATGGCGGATCATTCACTCACCGAAATTCAGTTTTACCACTTTGTTTACTGACTTTTGCTCATTAGCCAATATTGAAGACAATCGAGCCGAAATTTCGACGATACCACCATCTTATATTCTACATGGGAGGATTTTACCATGAGCATGTCCATACTCACAACAATTACCTGCGACTAGCTTCAGAATCAATTATTCTCTAAAATGAAGAGTTCTTGGGTCTCCATCCTGGTAATGTTGTTGAACTGCATCGACGTTTCGATGACTGCTATCGCCTTCAGGGTGACTGCTTTGGCCAGAAAGATGTCACATATTCATGGCCTCTCCTTTGGTTCAAGTCAAAACAGAAACACGTTAGAAAATAAAATTGTATCCATTCTCGCACTCCTACTTGATGTTGTAGTGTTTCTTCCAAGTATTGGCTGGTTCGGTGAAAGCAGGATCTTGGTTTACCTTCTCGTAAATATCTTATCTATGGCAAATATTGTGCAAGGTGAAAAATGGAAGACATTATTATTTTCTTAAAATATTTTGTAAATAGAAAGAACGTATGTCTTCCCCTGTTAAGTAATTCACTAAACATACGGCCGTGATTGTTGTATACATCCCGCAATTCTAAAAAAATAATTTAGTCTTCCTTCCTAATCCCACAGTTACTTTTATTGTTGAAATACAAGTCTTGCAGTGCATCTGTACCTCTTCTCAAAATAGTGAGTTTATTATCATATTTATCGATTGGAGAGGAATCTGACTGTTTTCCTGGTGAAATTCCGCAAACTTAAAGCGTGAATGAAGATAATGAGATAAATCTTCACCGCAGCGGAAAACAGGGAGCTTGTGTTGACACTAATCGCAACCTATTGATACTGATAAGAATGCTACCAACAAAAAGATAACACATTTTCATGTTCCGCCTGCGCAAGTCACTCCATTCACGGTCGCTGGTGTGAACTCAAGTATTCCTCCGGTCTGCGCGAAATTCAACACTTTGAAGTTCTTATTGTTTTACACGCAAGCAAGAGACATTCACATGAGAATGTACATCACAGAATCTAAGATAAATGAAATCATTAAACAACGAGATAAGGAATGTCGTTTCACTAGTGGCTGGTATCATTCCTGGTCATGCCCAACGCCCTACCGCATATCCTCTTACGGCGTAGCGTTCGTCTATATTCTTAATGTTGAGGAGACTCTTGATTCGCTAGTGACCGCGATGTCAACAGCTCAACTGACTCTACGTGTGCAGAGTCCTCATACGAGGGAAAGGAATGACCAGTCACTAGATCAGCCAAGGGAATTCAGGCTTCATACCCACACAAACGACTGTAAAACTCTAATGCTTTCCTCTTCATTTTTAGGCCAAGAGGAAATACTTCACAAATAATTTCACTATACTATATCTCATGTCCGAGTTTTTACTTTTTATAAATTTCATATTATAATTACGACACAATGAAACATATAAGACTAAGATTCATTCACCAGAAGGAAAATACTGTACTGTTTCGTACAGGAATAAAAACTGAATTTTCTGCCATTTTTAGCAGCTTTAAGGTTAATAAAAATTTCAAGAACGAATCCATCATGTCTTCTACATTAAAACATTTCTTTTACACTCCATAATTTCCGTTCTATTCAGAGCTGTCGGAGTGAATATTAAAGTTACATTTGAAGGGTTAACTATTCACTCGCGGGACAAAATGCAAGAGCCTTTTCCAAGTCGAAGAGACAGGTGAGCAACGCAGAGCGAGCTACGCGAGAGATGAGGGTCGATGCACTCGCTAATGCTGAGGGAAGCCGGAGGACTGCCGAAGAGACACCGAAACGAACGTATAGGAATGGAAGAAACGTACGGCTGGGTAGAGAAAACCAAAATAACACACCGGAAGCAAGCCAGACCGAAAAAGAAGATGTTGATGAAGATGATTACGACAGTTTTTTTAATTTCATCTCGACGCAGCTAAAGGCGATTATTAGAAGATGAGCTGAAAGCGGTGTTTCTCGATCAGAGGAAAGTTTCTGTTTGAAAAGAATTAACAACCTTTAAAACGTTTATTACCAACCGGGTCCGTTGAATTTCAAAAGCAAAAATTCTATTTTTGATTCTGATTTCCTGCAAGAATACTTACTGATTTTATAAATTCCCTTTCTTTTGGATTGAAATTCACAAGATGATAGAATTCTTAGCATTATTTTTGAAAAATAAAACAGCACGATTTCTCCTTTTATTTATTTCTCACGTGTTGCGTATAGAACTAAATGTCATTACTTTTGTGACTCTGAATATTTATTTGGGAATTAAATTGTATTTATCGTTAAAATTATACATCATGCTTCACGATTAAAATATGAGGGCCAGTGAGGGAATCGGGAGGATTCGGGATTCCTCTCATGCATTCAACCAATCGCGGCTCGGCGGGATCCATCTGATCACCGCCACACGGTCAAATTCCAACCAGGGTGGCGGAAGTGGCGAACAACGCCGAATCCCCGTTTCAATCGGTAAGTACATATCCAAATACCTCGGAAATTCCCAGGTATTCAATTTTAAATGCTTGCAAAATAAGCACGGGGAATTAGAAACAAAATGCGAAATTTTCTCTTCAAAGTACAATCTCATCGGTCCATTCTACTACAAGTAAGCTAGCAATTTGACTCTCCGGCAAACCGGTCGCGTTTTTATTACGGTTACACTCTCGTATTTGCACTGGGATCGAAACAATTTGCATGTTGAAATTTTATATTTGAAAAACTTAGGCAGCAATTCTGCATTGGCAGCAAGTATTACGAACCCACGGAAAAAATATTTGAATAAGTTCAAAGAAGATCCGAAATATTTGTAAGGAACTGTTTGGAGAAAAATGCGCAGTACAACAGGAAAATTGCTTAAACTGGGAAAAATGAAGAAAGATTAAAATTTCTAGAAAGAAATAGGGGACCCTGATTTCATTATCATGCCGATAAGATCATTATTGGCCGTTCAATGCTAAGATTTGTTGATTGCAGCCCACCATCCTTCTCTATATCTATTGCTATGTAGTTTCCATACTCCCTGGTAGTTCTTCTAATTTCATTTCCTCTTATTTGGTCTATGAATTTATCCCTTGGCCTTTCTCTTGGGACGTTCCCCTTTATCTTTCCTTCAATTATATTCCTCACAAACACATTGTGCTTCAGGGTGAGTCCAATCCATTTGGTTCTTCTTTTCTATTTAGTGTTCCATGAGGCCTCTTCTACTCTCTTCTAATCTTTTCTGCTCTGCTTTTCCAATGGTCCATGTTTCCGATCCATAGAGTGCCACGCTCCACACGAACGCTGTCACACACTGTTTCCTCGTTCGTAGTCCTACCTTCTTTGAACATACATAGTTGCCTTTTTTACCATGAACGCTTTCTTAGCTAGGGCTTTCCTATGCTTGATATCCGTTGTACTTCTTCCGTCCCACGTGATGCTACATTCAAGGTAGGTGAAGGAATCCACTTGTTCTAATTTCTCTCCCCTTTAGGGTGGCTTCTTTCTCTCTTCCACATACTAGAATTTTGGTCTTCTTCATATTTTATTCCCGAAGAACTTGGTTCATTGCACTCAGTCATCTTTGAAGAACATCACGATTTTCTGTTATGACTTTGACCGATAAGATATTAGGCTCCTTTTCAGTACATCGGTAGAGGTATATTTTCAAGTTTTGTACAGTGGAAATTGTTTATTATGGAGAGCTTTAGCTTAATTAGTTCGGGCAAAAAATCACTTCACCTAGAATTTGATGAATTTGACCTTTCTCCAATTTCTCCAATTTTTACCCTTTTCCGAACTACTTTTCAAGCTATTTTCCCGAAAATACAAGCTGTTCTACAAGTGATAGATTACGCCTGTGCGCACCAGAGGGAGAATATTGAAAAAAAACTATTTATAGCACCTAGATTTCGCCAAAAATTGTGTGTAGTTTGTAGGTTTGATCAACTATTTATAAAAATTAATCAATTACTCACCGCAGTAATTTTTACAGAATCGCAAAAAAACCTGCTGTTTTGAAGGGTTTTCAGCCATACGGCGTGAAAAAATTAGTCAAGTTAGCGACTTATGTAGATATATATTTATTTAATTACTGAGAGGTTTTGTCATCTATAAATATATTTTTGCAGCATTAATATTAAAATATTTACTTTACTCTTCTTACAGAAGTTGAAATTAAAATATACAATTCGAATATGGTCTCCATTATGACTAGAGAACTACCTCGCTCAAACTATGAGACTATTGAGACAAACTAGAGAAATTGCACGATAAGTTTCATGGCAACATTCTCATCCAACTTTCTTCATCCACAATAGGACAGAAGTGACAGGCGCCACGCTCTCATGAGACGCGAGGTGGAAGGAGACAGAAATCATGTCGATGACTCCTTCCGTTGAGCACCTACTCTTCCTCCTTTATATATCTTCTTCCGAGATGTTTTCCGCTTGAATTCTTCACATTCCTCTCAAATTTTCAGTCGACTCACGACTCATGTCGGCAGAAATAATTTCATATCATTCAATGTTCACTCAACTCAATATTTATTACTCCTTGTTTAATTTTTCCCCATAGCCTCTCAAATGGAACTGTAGCTACATGGAAGGCACCGGTCTCCGATATCCTTCGTTACATCATGTGTAACACTGGAAATTACGCAGGTAGGCATTGATAAGAACGACGCTGCAAGTCGCGAAACATTTATTTCACATGCATTTCGTTAATTTGCGGCGTGTGCGAGATTCGTTTGTTTACTCTGGTCGATGAAGACTAGGAAATGTTTTGTAAGCAAAATGTTTGAAATTGTGTGGATTTAGATAAGAATAACCTACTATTCACCCGCGATAAGCATGCGCGTGACTTCACTTCAAATATTTTGTAATTTGAGGTTAAGTTTTAAATCCTACTGAATAAACAGGATGCCCATAAATTCCATAACCAACTAACTAGCTACTTAAGCAGCCCGTGGAGAGCGCTATTTTTTCTGGAAACGGGAATCTCAGAAGCGGGAGGTATACCCGCTGTCACCCCTGCAATACGTTCTACACCACTTCAATGTGGCATAAAAATAGTATAGAACCTATGTTAATGCACTAAAATGTTTTGAAGCAAATATCTCATCAAGCTTTAGCTTTACACCAGCAGGTATTGAGAGTAGCTTAGTAGTAATGTCCCCTCTGATCAGTTATTGGTCAACTACAATTTCAACAACAGTCATTCGTCAAATAATTCATAGGCACCCTAATTCAACCTAAAAAGGGTGACGGGAAGGACGAAATTAAGCGTCGCCCGCTAAAATTACTGGGAAATCAAATTTACCAGTAGAATCGCTTTAAATCGTAGTAAATTCCTCTTCTTACACGTGAATAAATTATTTATGCTAGGTATTACTGAGAAATGTCCATAATTTTCCCTTACGAGTCAATAATAAGCATAAATTACTCGCCAAAAATCTCTGGCCATTTGGTGAAGAATTCAAGCTTCACGCCTATGAAAGTTGCTTAGAATGTGGCGGATGCGCGCACCAATCATTTCGTTAAATAGCAATTTGGTCTCTCTGCAAATACTCTGTGCCCAAGCAGAGGTCGGTATTCCACGGAAAAATCTCCGACACAGCTGGGATTCGAACCCCAGCCCTACGGATGGGGAGCCAGTACTCAATCTACCACCCCAACCCGATTCTCCTTAAACATTTCTGGCGGAAAATGTTCCCTTCCACCTCTTCGTGGCATCCATATTGCACACACTTCACGATCTAACTCGGTAATGTTCAAGTGAATTCGACAATCACACACTAAAAAACATAGGTAGCATAAAACACTGCCGAGCGACACGAGGACAGACTCACCCAGGCGGAGCTCGAACCCGCGGCATCTCGAGGACGAGGGAGTGGCGGGCGGACGCCGACGGGGCATAGCGGCGAGACCACTCCCGCTCAAAGGGGCTCCAACGGTAGCGACGAACTCATAAGACACGACATTCCTCGCCCTCAACAGAGTACGCTACGCCCTTTGAGCTTGCGTTATCACATTTTTGGAAGAGTTAATGAAGAAGTTGATTTCCAAAAACAAAACCGTGGTGAAGACTGCGATCCAAGCAGTCCAACGTCCGCAAGTTTGACACAAAAACTTTTAGGCCTGAATTAATAATTTCGCCGGAGACGATCAGGCTTTAAAGAGTTTTTCGCGAAATAAGAAGTTGAGGTCTAGAAGATCCGACGGCCATTAAATCACCACAGTTATAGTCCGCAAGTTTTGCACTAACCTTTAGGTCTGAATGTAAATGAATAACTTCGCCTGAGACGAACAGGTTTTAAAGAGTTTTTCGCGAAATAAGACAGCGCGGCCTAGAATAACCGACGGTTATTAAATCACCACGCGGTGGCCAACTCGTCGATCACCACCAAACTAACGAGAGGCATGGGTTTCTATGCGTACACATACTTCGGGATTGGAATCACTTAACGAAGGCGGAAAGCGCGTGGGTCCCCCGCCCTCTCACCCCCCCTTAACCCCACCCCCTTCTTTCCCACCCCCCCTCGTCATCTTTGTTCCTCCGATAGCGGCTCTCCCTTATCGCTCTCGCCCTTATCTCTGAATCGATTTCCCTGTGCATGCGGTGTGTATCTGCGGCGACGACGGCGTGTTCCCACGGGAAGTAGTGACTCAAGCGAAATGTACAGGAGGCGGAGGCCGTCAATCCGGACTAAATACGCGTGTCTTCTGTCCGACTCTCCCGCCATCTCCTTGCGGGGCAACGCGGGAGGTCCTCCCAGAGACAACCTTCACCCCCCGCATCGCTTCCCTCCTCGAAGAAGAAGAACAGACGAGACTGAACCACCACCACCAGTGGTGTCTGCTTAGAGCCTCTCAACGGATCTCCTGGACGCCTTTCACATGAGGGTGGAAGAGGGCTGAGGAGAATATTAATCACAGGATGAGTATGGTGAGTTAGTTGTGGCTGACTGGGGGGTTTAGAGCAGGGGTCTCCAAAGTAAGCCCCGCGGCCCACATCTGGCTCACAAGATGATTTTATCCGGCCGTAGCGACCATCCAAGCGTTTCAAAATTTTAATCTGTTTAAAAGGATTTAAAAAGCAGAAACATAGTAACATCATTCACGTTAATGGTTTTGTGACGAAAATATGAGAATTTGCTGGTAGTTTTCGTCGTCGTCAATATACGATAATTTAATTTCACATACTCTGTAATTAGTTAGTAAAATTTTCTGATTTCAATAAAACTCATATCTAGAATAATTCGACTGTATCAGGCGTTAGGTGGTGGAACAGTATTTTAGTAATTAAATAAAACTCCAGTAGTTGTACTGTCCACTTATATTTAATGTACAATATTACACAGCACGTGTTTCAACGCTTAGGGTGTCATCATCAGGTATGATGTAGTGTAATATTGTACATTAAATAAAAGTGGACAGTACAACTACTGCAGTTTAATCAAAGTACTCATATCTAGCGTTTTATATTTATTTATTTTACTACGTCCCACTGAAAAGTGTTCAAGTACTTATTGTGGCCCTCGTTACGATAAGTTTGGAGACCCTTGGTTTAGAGGGTTATTGGGAAAGATGGAATATTTACGGCGTTGTGTGCTTAAAATTAGTGTCTTGTGTGTGATTGATCCCATAGGGAGTTTAGGAGAGGGTTTTTTAGGGAGCCGAAAGTTTTGGAGAAGGTAGGATTTGTTGAAGGTAGGAGCCAGGGGAAGGGACGTTTCTGTTGTCTAGGATGTAGGCGTTACGTTATAAGAACCAGAAAGCGTTTACTATTTCACGGAGCTGTTTGTTTTCCAGCAAGAGGAGCTTTTTGATGGTGGAGTGAGAAGAAGATGAAGTTCAGTCCAGGGTTTAAGTATACCCATGACCACTGATCAAGGGGGGAAAGCCCTCTATTGTCGGGGTTAAGGTAGTTTGAGCGAGATAGCTCCCTAGTCATAATGGAGACCATATTCGAATTTTATTTTTTCAATTTAAGCGTCTGTAAGAAGTATGTTAAGTAAATATTGTAATATTAATTGTGTAAAAATATAGTTATATATGACAAAAATTCTCAGTAATTAAATAAATATAACCCCATGAGTCTCTAACTTGACTCATTTTTTCATGACGTACGGTGAAATCGCCTTCACAATGGGCGGTTTTTTTTGTTGGGATTCTGTAAAAAGTACTGCGGTGAGTAATTGATTATTTTTTATAAATAGTCGAGAAAACAAATGAACTACATACCGTTAGTTTTTGACGAAATATTGGTGTTCTAAATTCCTAATTTTTTCAATATACTCTTCCTCTAGAGCGCACACGACCGAAATCTATCGAATGTAAAACAGCTTATATTTTCAAGCAAATTGCTCCAAAAGTAGTTCGACAAGGGGTTAATATTTTGATATCATTACAAAGGTGGGAGTTTTATCTTTAAAATGAGGTCAAATTCATCAAATTCTTGGTGAAATGATTTTTCGCTCAAACTACCTTAACCGGATTGGAATGGCATACGTTATTGTGAGTAGTGATTAAGACAGGGGAAGGACGTGGAGGCTTTAAGGAGATTGGAGACCCGAGCTCAGTTCTTGGAAACATTGTCAGGGCAGTAGAGAGGGTTTTATCTTATGTGTTATCTATAGATACGCCCTCTATGGAGAAAGTTGTTTCCACAGCAACTACGAGGCTGGTGAGATCAGACACGTTTAGTCAGCCAAAGTAGCCGTTTAAGTGTCATCTTTGGCTGAAATATTTAGCGTCCCCGAGTTTTTTTTATGCAACTGAAACGGATGTCCAAATAAAGGAAAAAAACATGAATCATCTTCGTATGTTTGTCCTACTAATTCGCGAAGGGTGAAACGAAATACCGTCTTTCTTCCCTTTCTACAATTAATCAATTGATGTACATACAGTAGAGCTGGTAGAGCGGCATTTTATAACAGCTTCACTCACAGAAGTCCTGTCGAGTGATGTTATTTGGATATTTCTCGATGTAAAGAGGCTTCATCGAGCGAAAACCACGAATCTTACAGCGTCCGACGTCACAGTAATCGGCTTGCTCCAGTCCCACTTAAGGTAGTTTGAGCGAGATATCACTACACAGAATTTGATAAATTTGACCTCATTTAAAGAAAAAAAACTCCCATATTTCCAATTATATCAAATATTAACCACTTGCCGAACTACTTTTCGACCAATTTTCCGAAACGTTTAAACTGTTTTACATGGGATAGATTACGCTGTGGCTCTGTCTCCAGAGGAGAAATATTGAAAAATTTAACAATTTCTAACAACTATATTTCGTCAAAAAAACTAACGGTGAGTAGTTTGTATGTTTTTTTCAACCATTTATAAAAATTAATCGATTTCATACCGCCGCAATTTTTTCCAGAATGGCAAAAAACCTGTTGTGAAGGCGTTTACCACGTAGGGCGTGAAACAATGATTCAAGTTAGAGACTTATGTAGTCATATTTATATAATTACTGAGAATTTTTGTCACATATAATTATATTTATACGCCATTAATATTACATTATTACTTCATACGTCTTACAGACGCTGAAATAAAAAAATAAAATTCGAATATGGTCTCTGTTATGACTACGGAAATACCGAAATCTAACTACCTTAGGAAACACATAGAATGGATAGCAAGATGTTTTTTCTCCGCGCAGAAGGTCCGCTCTTCTCTTCCATTGGTGTGAGTGCGATATACCACTTGCGCCCTCTATTGCATTATATATGCTCGATTAGGTTGGTTAATGTTTCCATTTTTTTCAGCTCGGAAGCTACATTGTCTTGTACACAGAACAGAGTACACACAGTCGGGATGGTATTCAGGGATGGCCGAGTCCCGGAGGCGTATTATGCATTGTGCACGTGAGGGGAAGGAGGGATGAAAAAGAGGAGACGAGGGACACTTTTTATGATCGGAGACTGAGTCTGCGGCGCATGTGCATCCGACATGGGGGGGGTCATGTCCACAAGAACCCCTCTTCCGGAAGAGGGCTGGGTGGGGCGGAGAGGGAGATAGATGGAGAGAGAGAGAGAGAATCGATCGAAGAGGGAGGGGGAACATCACACACGCCGGCTCTAAGAGAGAATGGGGGAGCCACAGCACCCTTCCCCGCCCCCTCTCCTCCCCACCGCCCCACATTTCCCTTTTCCCCCACCGCTCCCAATGGGAAAGGGGGTCGCGGGGTAAGAGGGAGTACCGTCCCCCCCAATCTCCAACCGCCCCTCTACTCTTACACAACGTGTGGTTTATCGACCCCCCTTCCTACGAATCATGGGACTGACCCCCTCTCTCCACTTGGAAGTGGCATAGAGAGAGAATTAGAAGGAGACCCCCCCACCTAGTGAAACACGCACAATTCGTAGATAGAGACTAGCACGACAGACACAAAAAAGAAGAGAAAGACATGCATCGCGAAATTTTAGGTATTTCCAACCGTCTTCACCGGCGACTACGGTAGGAATGAAAACCTGTTGTGAAGGCGTTTTCACCGCACGGCGTAAAACAATGAGCCAAGTTAGATACTAATGTAGTTATGCGAGTTGTGCCGCCGAAACATTTTTCGGTCCAGAGCAAAGAGCAGGCGATTGGGTTATATATCGTCGCCGCTGAAGACGGTTGAAAAAAACCGAAAACTTCGCGATGCATGCATTTCTCTTTTTTGTGTGCCTATCGTGCTCGTCTCTATCTACGAATTTTGTGTATCGCCGAATGGCTGCCTCCGACATTTAAATCTGATATTTATATATATGTCAGATCGATGAAAATTAACAAGTGGTGAAAATATCGCTCAATAAGACGTCACAGGCGTGACAAGCAAAAACACAGGCACAAAATAAAAAGAAACACTTATTTTCCGGCGGCAAAAACGAAACGAAACGAGCGAAAAAATTATTTATTACTCTTCCTTATTCGGAAGAAAGCGGTTTTGCCGGCGAAATTCTTTTTTCTCAAGAGCACAGAGCAGACGATTGAGCTATCTGCTGTACGCCTGTGCTATCAGCTGAGCGTCCACTGCGCGAGCGATTGTATTTGTATTTTTAGTGCTAAGCTGGCTGTATAGCGGAAATTAGACTAAGTGGTGTTTAAACAAATAACATTTTTTTTTAAATAAACCATCCGTGTGTAGCCCCTTTGGCTTGGGGACCCCGGGGCTGTGCCCCGTTTGCCCCGGCGGTTGATACGGCCGTGCACCTGACTAATCCACTGCGCATCTAAATTTCGAACACAATCAAACGGTACGTGGTTGTTATTTAGTCGATGGAGGGCGGAAAGAAGCCGGGGGCTGCAGCAAGGGGTGCTGGAGCGGCGGCAACCTCTTTCAAAGGGTCACCTACGTATGGATTACGTGCGGATTTGCCGTGCGTACGAGTGCCACTTACTCCCTCGCAAAAACCCAGCGGAAACACACGGACGCCAGCATCTAATCCTTCGCCTGTCTCCACGGCATTGGCGGCCCCAAGGGGAGGGCAATTGCCCCTACCCCCCCCCCCCCAAAAAAAAACCGGCGTATTTCTTTGTCATAGACCTTAAATTAAAAGCCTAAATTATTTTGTTATTTTTTGTTGCTGGCGTTTTGATTATTTTGCTTTAAAATCCAGTTAAATTAATTTGTAAACTAAAACGGTTTTTTTTAAACCACAAGCGAAATGCGAATGTAAATGACAATAATTTTGGAATTAGTCGAAACTTGGTGGCAATTATTCAAAAATGGAAATATGCATTTAGTAAAAACTTGCTCTTCTTAAAAGGCAAACTTTTGCTTCCAAGCAACTTATAACGTGCCAATTTGCACGTAGTTTGTTAAGAATTTCCGGGGCGAGACCCAAGAACTCCCCTTTTCCTGGGAAGTATCCCATACCCAAAGAGCCCCTGGTGCCCCCCGCCTCCCCCCTGAACCTCTGGTTTGGAGCAACCCCTGCTCCACGGTTTTTTTTCATTCTCACATTCCTCCTCCCTTTCCCGCGTGCGGAACACGAGGAGACAGCACGCGGGACTCTTTGAGGGGAGGGAGTGGTGACGGAGGGTTGAGAGACCGCGGCGAGACGAGACCGAAAGAGAGAAGGACAGGCCTCCTCACGAACCAATCAATCGCTCCTCCCCCTCCCCGCTATGGACGGGCGGAGAAGGGAGGAGAAGAGGAAGGAGAAGACGGAAACACGAGACGAGAGGGAGAGTCCGGGGGCGTGGGACAGAGTAACCAGGAACACTTATATAATGTATGTATACACTTACATGTATTACTTCATCCGAGCGGGAGAAAGGGAGGCGGTGTGGGAATGCGAGAGGCGAGCATACATGTGTCGAGCACATGTTAAACACACGCTGGATGTTCCGAGGGAGGAGAGAGACCAGCCAGTGCTCTCCTCCTCACGACGAGTGAGAGGAGAGAGAGAGGTGTAGAGGGGGAACGTCCCTCCACAGCCTCCTCCTCACTTTATCATCCACATTACACGTATCATTATCCACATAACGCGGAGTGATGGAGCCGCAAATGCGGAGCGGCACGAGAACACACGGAAAGTCTGCCGCACACGAACGTAGTGTGCCGACGGTCGCACCGACAAACCAATCGATATCGCTTAAAACGCGAGGAGGGGAAGCGCTCTCTCCCCTCTCCCGCCTTCCCCTCCGAACGGAGAAAGGGGGGTGGGGGGGGGGAGAACGCTAAACGCACTGAAGAGAGCGCCCTATCCCCCTACGGCCGCCTCTCCCATTCACTCACGTCTCGACCACGGCACAATTGATCCTATTTTACCTCCTCCTCCTCCTTGGGGTTTCCGGTCGGCTCCTTATTCTTCTCCTTCGTCCTCTGGAGCCGCTGCAGCGCCCTCTACGGAGCGAGTCGACGGGAGAGGAGGACGCCAAGTCCTCGTCGTCACCGCCTCGCCGGCATCCTCCCCGGCCTCCTCCGCCGTCGCCTCCGCCGCCCCGAGCGCAGACCCGCGTCCTCGGCGGACGCCGCCATGCCCCGCCGGGGCCACGCCGGCCGATCGCACGTGTGCGCGGCTCACATTGTGCACTTCAATATCACACACACTGCACCAAACACGACACAAAGGGGGCAGAGCCCCCCCTTCCCCCCTACCAAAAGGGAGGGAGATGGGTGGGTGAAGAGAGAGGTTGGAGAAGTTGGAGAGGGCGGAGGTAACCTCTCTTCTACCACTACGCCTCGTCTTCTCTCTCTTCCGAGGGACGAGAGGAGATCGCCCTCGACGGTTGAGGACCAGATTATGGTCACGAGAAAAGGGGGGCGAGAGAACACGGGAAGGGGGGAGGGGCGGGGAACTCTCTGGAGTGAATCACTCACTCACGCCTCCGACCCGATATCGCTCGAGCACACGTGCGCCCCCTGGCGGGCCGACGCGAGCACTGCGGCGGCGAGGAGTGAGAGAGGACAACATACGGGGCAGCTGTGCTGCATCCCCTCCTCTGCGGGAAGGACCCCTTCCCCCGCCACCCCCCCCCCCATGCGCCCCCCTTTGGTGGTATCGGCGAGCGCGGCACGAGGGTCACAAAGTGCGCGCGCGCAGTCTGGGACGGAGGAAGGGGAGAATCCACTGCAGCGCCGCTCTGCGGCCACCGGGTGTAGTCGAAACTCACGCGCCCCTTCGGGGTCGCCGGGCAACGACGCCATCCGTCCGACAGTCCTCTCTCCTCTGCACCCCTCTCTCTCGTTTCATTTTCCATCGCAAGTACTTGGAGGAAGCATGACTGCAGGCTTTCCCGGCGAATAATATGAACGAAGAGCTCACGGGTTTCACACCGGGAAGGGTTTTCCATGGCTTCCGACGTTTCACCACAAGGATAATGCATTATCCATGGTGACGAGTCGTTCGTCGAAACGTCGGAAGCTATGTAGACCCTGATCCGGTGTGAAACCGGAGGCCTCTTCTTTCATACTTTGAGGAAGCATCGGCCGCATTATCTGTGAAGTAAATCCAACGGTCGACTGCAAAACTCACCGTGGTCACCGGAGACACTTATGTGCTAGTCGCTGGGTGGAAATGGAGTCATCAGGTGGCATCCCAGCCACAAAGATGCCCCTACGCGCTTCTTTAGCGGAAACAAAAAACGGAAACACTCGCATGTCTAGGGCATGACTTCAGGGAGAGGAAAGATAGATAGATAAACGAATTTTTTGGGGCGAGATTGATACTTTAGAAGCCCCTTCTTAGCGTGCAAGGGAAGAGGGACAGGGGGCTGAGGGTGCTTCGAGTGGTCCCGGCCGGAGTCCTTCGATACCTGTGTCCGCTTGGTTCACCTTCACCACCCGCAAACTCTCCCCAGGCGGCTGCCACAAAGTTTTGCGATGCCCATACCCTCCGCTTCGCTCTACGCATTATTATCTCTCGTCCCCAAATCGACTCGCCGCCATCACCACGTGGGTGGCTGAGTCCTGCCCCCATTATCTCCCTCCCCTTTCTCTAGACGGCGGCAACCCCACAGACAGACAGACGAGGGGCGGCTCGTTTCTCGGGAGGGGGGGGGGGGGCAGAGTGGGGTCTGGGGTTGAGAGGGTCACGCCACCACCCACGCACCCCTCTGGGGACGAATACGATTGCTCGCCTATTCCTCAACGAAAGCTTCTCCTTTCCTCTCTTCAAACTCATGTTTTGGCGAAGATTTTTGTTTGAGCCGATTATGTTAGGACAATCACAGCCGATGTACTACGTACGTATTCTGGAAAAAGAGCCGCAGGGGATAAAGAACGACTGCATAATTGAAGTGTTTGGCTATCGAAGTATGGAAACATTAAGTCGGGTTTACGCACGGAAGTTGATTTCTGTGGGAATGGCGAGTTTAGCCATGTTTCGATGAGTATCGCCACTTTCGGGGCATCTTTCTGCATGCACGGTACTCCCAGGATTTTTCCAAAAAATGAATTATGGTAGTAAACAATGAATATTGCGATTTATAAAAACGCTTAATTTTGGAAATCAATGCGTTTGTTAATGTCACTATTCCAGCTCAACAGGCACTCGTGGATTTGATAACTTTGTAAATATTACATGTAATACACATTATAATCTACAAAGCGTATTAAGCAAGATAATTATTTTGTCCCAATACTCTATACAACGATAGTCACCAGTCGTATTTGAAGTAACTAGCAACAAAAACATTTCCGGTGAAAATGAAAATGAAAAATAACTTTGTGAATACCACTTATAAGATTTAATTGGCACAAACCGTGGTTTCAACACTTCGTGAATAGATTAAGATTGATTTATTTCAATCTGGTATTACAATAAAACAGTAATTAGGTAACCCCTGAGGATAAGCCTATATTCGAGCTACTATCAGGTATTCCATGCAAAGCAATAGTAACAAACAATACATAATTTGAATATTGCAATCAAATATTTATATAATCCAGTGAAGAATTTGACACTAATATAAAACTTGACAGCGATAAACAGTGGTCACGAAATAGGATACATAAATATATGGTCAGATAAAGTAGAACAATAACAATAGTATTTCAAAAACTTCATTTTTTTACATTGAATGCAATAAGTATTACATGCACATTACAGAACAAACCCTCGATGTTTTTTTACGAGCATTAACCAATTTTTAATTTAATTAAGAAATTTTCGGACATTTTTTTCTTCCTTGATGTATATTGGAGGGACATAAAATATTTTTCTCGAAATATATCAAAAACATCTTTGCAATAAATTCAGATTAGGTATTGACAAAGAAACAGCATTTCTTTCCCGCAAACTAAGGTCATGTGTCCTAGGTAGCAAATTTGCTTCGTCGTGTCATATTCAGGTGAAATTACATCTTTTGGTATGGTATGTAGATAAAAAATTCATATATAAGGTCTCAGTGGATATAAGGTCTCTAGGGACTGGTTGACGGATTGGGATATGGGTGGGCGAGAGGATGTAGGATTTCAAAACGTAGGATTTTTGGCACAAAGTTTCTGCGATGGTTGTTAATCAATTTGTATACATATAAAACATGAATATGTATATCTACTAAGCCAAAAGATGTAATTTCACCAGAAGATGATACGATGTGTCAAAACCTGGGTCGTGTCAATAAAACCTTAAAAGTGGTATTCACAAAGTTATTTTTCACTTTCTCCGTAATGAATAAATACCACTAAATCAAGTGTGAAACTGTTTCCCAAGTTAAAAACATTTCCAGTTAAATATATTTACATATATGACAAATTAGTTTGTTGTTTCCATTTTTAATCCCGGATTGCAGTCACGTGATCAGGGTTTCACCGGATGTGATGCCATCCAATCGCAGAGTGGAAATGCCAACTAGCAGTCAAAATAGAAGCCGTTCTATGTTTTGTGGAAGTTGGGCCAGTGGTGGATAGTGTTCCGATTGCCACCCCTATCGACCCCAACTGACATATACGTCTGCGTTTACGTGTCGAAGTTCTACTTGCAAGCAACCCTTAAGGTATATATAGAAATAAATTCCACTCCTGGTTTAAATCGGATAACATCCACATTCTAAGAAACAAGAATCGTGCCTAGTATCCTTTCCTAATGTTAACAGTCGTCACCCATTTACTGGACATTGCCTTCACTCTAAAGCCTTGATCCGTCAAGATTATGAAGAGTATACACAAAGCATAACTTCATCCGTTACTTCTAACACGAAAAAAAAATCGTCACTTGTCAATAGCCGCCTTTATAGTCCTCGGATTTCAGATGCTGCTTCCATTGGTAACCTTAATGGCCTTGCCTCAGATATGCCCAATTGATTTCTGAAATTATTTTCTGAATGTCAGAAACCTGCATTCATGAATGATCATGCTCTCATTCCGAACTCCAATCACTACCTATCCCAAATGCAGACCGATCCTCTGGAGGTTTACTAGGAGGAGGTAATCTTTGTTAAATTCCCCCTCATCGTTCACCTGGTCCCGATGGTCTCAGCCCTCTATTCGTACGTAACTCTGCTTCCTCCCTCTCACTATCTATAAGCTAGCATGCTCTAGCTATAGCATGAATCTATGATTTTCTCTTAGTATTTTACCACCCCAGTTTAAGTCTGCTAATGTCATTCCTATACATAAATCTGGTCCTAAAGATTTTGTCTCTTATTACCGTATCTATATCTCTCTGCTTCCAATTCTTTCTTCCGTCTGCGAGAGAATTAATCTTAACCAGGTCTATTATTTCCCGTCCCCCTCTCTGTTTACCAATCAACATGGTTTCCCTCCGCGGTGGCCATGCCTAATCAAAAACGCCATGCTGTCGACTCAATATCCAAGAAAGCACAGCTTGATGCCATATTTTCTCTCTTTTTCATCTCTCTTTTTTATTTTGTTACCCTTTAAACCATACTCATAAATCGTGCCAAAGTGCTGCGAAAAACTTGGAATGTATGATATCGAAAATTTTCTCAGCGCTTCATATTTTCTCGCGTTTCATAGTTTACTTCGTAATTTTATGCACTACATAATAAAAAAAGACGCTCGTAATTTTTTCACGTGAACCTAGATAGTTCTAACGTTAGGAAAATATTTGCGACATAGATGCGGCTCGGATTTCATAAGGTCTTTACCACGACGGAATATGGCTATAACAACATTATCATTGAAGAAATGTTGTTGAATGCATGACCTAATTTGTTCGCCTTTTTAAATGTGTGCCACGGTTGTTCATGAGCTGAAAAATATTTAAGACGAAGTGTTATTGAGGGTTGCATAATGTCCTTGCCTACTTTCTTAATGCTGTGCTGCTATAATATAATCGTCATGAAGAAAAAGTAGGTGATAAGATAATTAAAAACATTTCACAAAAAGTCTTAAACAATTAGACTTTTCACTGATATGAGTAATATTAGGGCATTATTATTCATTTTTCTTCGCTTTTTGGGCCATTGGCCGCGGAATTAGAGAGTGGTTTTCTTTCTTTATGCTATAAATAAATCCCTCCCCTCTATACATTTTTGCCAATATTTGATCAAAAATGGGGGAATTATATTCGGGCATATACTTTATAGCGTGCGCTCTCCTCGTCTCGATTGGAAATTTTAGAGGGGTGGTCAGCTCGTTGACCTCTTAGAAGAAGGAGCGGAAAAGACGGACTTCGGAGAGCAGAGATGGAAATATGGGAATGATAGGGAAGCAAGATATAAAGCATTTATCTTTACGACGGTTTTTGTGGGTTTTCCGTCGTCCCCAGGGCAAATGCCAGGTCAAAACCTTCCCCGCACATTTTCCAGTGACACTATTCCATTGAAAGGTTATCCCTGCCCTGATGAGGCGAAAGCCAACACCAGGGTCCACATTTGCGTTCTTATCTCCTATTTTGTTATACGTGTTATGTTACGTTGTACTTCTTCTGTTTCCTGTACCGTGTAAACGTTGGTATAAAACTCTTTTTGAACTTTAACTTGTAAGGAGGTTCCACCGCGACCTGTGTAAGCCAATACAAAAACCTACTAAACTCTAACTCTTTGTTTAATAGGTTTTTTAAAATCTTCTTTCGCGGATGACATGTATTAGCTATTGAAGGCCAAAATTAAGATACAAAATATGCAAATTTTTTCACGAATATATTTTGTATAGACACATTTTTATCGCCATAAAAGCCGAGTTAGGCGTAATTTCCATTGTAATAACGCATTTTGACTTAAAAAATCGCAGAAATTAGCTAATAATTGAAAACATAAGGTGTTAAAATGCATCCATTTTATTTTTAGCCTATTTTCCGGGAGTTTCCCCTTCTTATTAACAGTTTTCCGTGAACATGGCATTAATATTAGATAGAAAATTTTATTTTTCCCGTGTTTCTCCCGCTATCGCGTTTAACACCATTTAAATATGTTTGTGTGCACATTTATATTACTACTAAATAAATTTCAGTATGTAAATTGAAATTCGAAAGCTTTTATTTTCCCAAAATTTACCGTATGTGTAATCGATGACGTCCGCAGGTATATTTTACCATATATTATATATCCGTAGTATATAGCAATTCTGTCAACATTCCATTGAAATTGTTCATAGCTACTTGGTTGCATAAGTCACTAATGTGTTGTTGGAAAATTAATTTAAAAAATTCGCGTCGAACATAAAACGTTTGTGTAGCGGGTTGCATAAGTACCAGTAGCATTCACCGCGCTGGTGCGGATGGCATCACTGCGATAGTGTGATGTCATCAACAAATTCCATAATTAATGACCAAATTTTTACGCAAATACTTTTTTAATGCAAAATGCAAATATTATCGTAAAACAATGCTAATGAAGTAAAAAAACATTCTCCCCCAAAATGAGACAATTAAAAAAAATGCCACGCAGTGAAATGGTTAATTTAAAGCTCAATTTGCGAGAGAAATAGCGTGGAAAGATTTCATACTATTTTCCATATCAGATAGAGGACATGACTTTCTACAAATATCCAAAATAGGAATAAAATGACACGCGTATCCTGCTATGGCGGATACCACCTTAAAAGCAGTTGACTTATTGACCAATCAAGCGTGAGGGGTAGGAAAAAGAGGAAGATAGAGGGTGGACGCGAATAGGCAGGGTTCGGGAGTGTCGACGGCCGGCCATCGGCTCGTCCCCTCGGTGGGGCGGGGGCTGCAGGATGGCTCTCGGCGGGAGCGGTGGCTGCGGCGGGCTGGGCCTTGGTCCGATCGTGCGGTCTTCTCGGTCAGAGCGAGGCAAGTGGCGGTCTCACACCCGTCTCCACCACTTTGGCGGTGCAGAGGCAGTGCAAAGCGAGCGAGATCTTTCCCCAGTCATAATGGAGACCATATTTGAATTTAATTTTTTCAATTTAAGCGTCTGTAAGAAGTGTGAAGAAAATATTGTAATATTAATGGCGCAAAAATATAGTTATCTATATGTGACAACAATTCTCAGTAATTAAATAAATGTAACTACATAAGTTTCTAGCTTGACACATTTCTTCACACCGTACGGTGAAAACACATCCACAACAGGAGGTTTTCATACGATTCTGTAAAAGTTAGTACGGTGAGTAATTGATAAATTTTTACAAATAATTGAGAAAACATACAAACTAAGCACCGTTAGTTGTTTGACAATATGTAGTTGTTAGAAATTCCTAATTTTTTCCATATTCTCTTTCTGGAGCGGACAGCCGTAATCTTTGCCATGAAAAACAGCTTATATTTTCAGGCAAATTGCTCGAAAAGTAGTTCGGTAAAGGGTTGATATTTTGATATAATTGGAAAGATAGGAATTTTAGCTTTAAAATGAAGTAAAATTCATCAAATTCTAGTTGAAGTAATGTTTCGCTTAAACTACCTAGAATGCACCTCGGGCCGAGCGTGTGGGAGGAGGTTTGTCATATGAAGTCGAGAAAGTGCGTTGACGGACGTTGAAAGAATCTCTTGGTGAGAGGGAGAGAGGGGCAGGGGAGGGGGGCAGAAAGGGGGCGGGTGACGAAGGGTCTCTTTGGAGCGACGCGAAAGGACTTCAAGGGCGCGAGGGTTTTCAATTCCCTACGCTCATCCACGATATGATAACAAATCGCGGGGTCTCTTCCTATAGGTGTCCCGCGAGGGCGGTGCGTTATGGGAGGGTTGGGGGTTGAAGGAGGGTGTATTCCCGAGCGTCCGTGTTTTCTTTTCACAGCACTCCGTTTGAAACAAGTGGAGGGTAGGGAGAGGGATGGAGGCCGCGAAGTTTAGAGGCCCTCTTTTACCAGAGGTTGGCCAAATGATCCGCTCATGTTCTATTGGCTGACGCTTTTTACCCAGGATTCACTCTGACACTGGACGCCATTAATCGGGAGAGATTCTCTTGGATTAGGTACATTGATTAGGCACTTGTGATTGGATTAGGCACTTGGATTAGGTAAGTGAAGAGAAGGTGATTGCATTTTTGTCATTTTGCGACACTGTAAAGGTAAGTACGACAAAATTTTTGCTAAAATCATGAGTGCTAACATTGCTGAATCGATTTAACGGTTATAAATGAGTTTTCACTGGATTCTCCGTAATATTATGCTATGTTAAATGCTGCGCATGGAATACGATCCGTTGTCCTCTGGTAATTTTCGATTTTGTGGTGCAAAGCATACTTTGCCCGAATATTTTCGATTGTTTGGTGTTTGTGGATCCTAAGTTTGTTATTAGTTTGATAATAGAGAGCCTCTAGCGAAGATGAGGGCCGGTCTTTTTGCGCACCAAGGGTTGCCAACTCCAAATCGGATTCAATCGCTAATTTCAAGGAAACATTCGCAAGTTTGTTGCCAGATAAAAATGACAGAAGTCACTAGTTTTTTCACTAGATGTCAATACACTAAATATATGTTTAACAAATAAATAATTAATTTTATCTTGAGCTCACCGGTAGCGAGTCTTCGACAAGCGTTGGTTCAAAAGCTTTTTTTAGCGTTTTTTTAAATTGATCTGCCATTGATAGTAGAATTTACCGATATTTGAACTATTTTTTCCATACTTTATTGTTTCATTTTCCACTAAGGTATAATAACACACTTTACAGGTATTTTTACGAACCATTGAACAATATTTAGGATTCTGAAAAGTTCAATTTTTTTTAAATCGGCTCCATGTGTTAAAAAAATAGGAAATACCGACCACCAATTCCTCTCGCAGTTTCACAAGTGCGGACAGGTATGCGGGATCCCTTCGTTGTGTCATGATTGCTAGGCCCCAACAGACGAAAAGAAAAATCAGTACCTATTAAGTATGTTAAAAAAACGATGTTGTAATGCAGTTATAGTTTTAACGGAAAACAGGATTGAATTAACTAGCTTTGTCCTCAAATGAACTTTTTTCCTGAAAACTAGCTACGTGTGTTACTATACTAGGCGCTAAAATTTATATTTCGCCGTCAAAGAGATGTAGCTAATAGTCACAGTACGTAGTGAAAAAAGTTGCTAAATTGGGAATACTGCACAAGCTTCCCGGAGGACCTTATTCCACTCATCAAAACGTCTGTATTTTAAGCCGATAAATGAAACAATCGCACGACAGCACGTTGGTTACAGACCGCATGCTAAAAAATGTGCATACTCACGAAGAACTCCAGACCCAGTGGGTAGCCCGTGAACATTTCTTTCAAGTATTTCCCAAAACTTGAAATGATATTGATTTACAACGTCAATCATCCATAGTGATTAGATAGTTGCTCAGAAAAAATATAGGTGAAGTGCCTATACTACATCATCACACACGCGTAAAATTACTTAGACGCGTAAACTTACAAGCTAAAATTTATATGCACGCGTAATAGTTAATATTTTTTCCCCTCCGGCAAGAATTTAGCTGGACAGTTGTATAGTATATTCGCCTCGGTCGGTAAACATCGCCTCAACGCAAAACCTTGAAGGTCGCGCTGAGTACTCCTACCTTCGGTTATCGCCGAAGAAACCTAAAGCGCGTTTATTTCGTTATTATCGGGCACCGTTGGTGTAGCAATAATTCATTGCCTGTGTCTTTGAGCAACTGAATAACGGCCAGTCATGATCAGGGGACGTGAGTGCGAGGTTAGATGTATACAGTCTGCTTCGCAGGCCATGAGCCTCAGTCGTTGTGGTACATAGGTGAAGAAGCCACTGAAATATGTTTTCATAGTAATTTGAAAAATGGGTGCCGTCAAGTTTCCTCACTTGGGATTGAGGAACTAGTGATTTTAGTTTTATTAAAAAAATTATTTTACGTGTTATTTAGTGTTTGAGTGAAACACCATATAATACCAGTACTCATGATGAAGACAGCTTTGTACTTTTATACAATATTTCGACTGATATTAGTAACTTCTATGAAGTGAAGCCTGCAACAGTCAAGTATATCATATATTACGGGTGTTGTAAGTGTTGTGAAGTCTAAAACGAACTCCCCTACGGAAAATTTTAGTCCTTATCCACGTAAATAGGTACTGCCAATGGTCTCCATTGTCTTCCAACATCGTTTTTTCAAGCAGTGATTCGTCATGATGTGATTTGGAATCTATCATCAAAGTGATATCAGTGGGTTGCTCCAGTGTAGTCGTAAATATAAGTTGAAAGAAAGGCGTCGGAGATTCACTTGCCTCCTGCCTCAGGATTCTCCAGTTGGTGAGGATAAGTATTGAATTTATTGGCGGAAGTATTGTGTCATGTTTTAATATAGTAGTAATCTATCGATAATTACTATCTTAGTCGTGCGGAATGTCATGGACAGACGCGGAGAGCGAAATGCAAATATTGCGATTAAAAGATTTCTGACACATTTCCAGATTCATATAATATAGGTATTCATTCCAGATAAGTATCATGAATCTTACTCCAACTCAATTACGTCTCTGAGAAGTTTGGATTGCAATATTACATTCATTCCAAAATTCTTGCTCGCCATTAGTACTGCAAGATATAATCTACCTACATCCGTTATCAGAAGCCTAACATTTCGCACTGCTTTTTACAAAGAGTTCTTCACATCTGTCTGCTACCAGCTTTTGCTAAGAATTCGTGAAGGCGGGAGGGTGGTAAATAAAATAATAAAATTCAATCGGTAGAACGCTGCATGATAATAATGACATTATTAAGGGATACATAAGGCACCCGACGTTTATGCCAGCACAAGCTGACCACGGACTAGCAATCAGTAATAATTTAAGCATTTGTAATCATAGGAGAAAGAATTATTCTTTTCCTTCAATGGGGTATAGCTTCGTCTAAGAGCTAAGTATACCTATCTGAATGAAAACGATTAAAACAGATTTTCTTCACAATACAGCCTCAACAATAGCTCGTTAAACATGCGCAGTTGTTGATTTTAGGATTGGAGAAATCTATTTCCCATGAACCGGTCACTACGAGGGAATAAGTACCAGCCGAGTGCCTTTGTTTACTTTTGACTTCAATCGAGTACAATGCGCCGACCGATGAAACCATTGCGCAAATCAGACTGTCATTTCCACTCGCCAGATTCTCCTTCGCAGTTCCTTATCTCTAATCACTTTCACAAAATTATCGGTCAGCGAACTAAGGCTCGCGTGCCAATTGCGACTCCTTATCGGCGTACACGTGGCTCTGAAATAAAAAATAGACAATCCTAGCTTCGTTTGTTAAATAAATTTATGAAGTTTTATCCACGTAATGGAGGTATTTGCTACATTTGTAAAAGATATACTTATGTTTTATCTTGTTATGAAATTACATATTTATTATTAGGAAAAGAAAATTTATAACCCACGAATGATTTTTTTCACTGTCGCAAAGTGTTGTTCTTCCGTCTTAAAAATTTACCAACCCCCACACTGCCACCGCCGGCCACCGGCTTAACTGATAGTTGGATCAATTTGCGAATCACGACTTCGCCCATTAGTCTGGAGAATGTCCTTCTGATGATAATGGTAACTCAGCCAGTTTGTAGCGTTTACTTTTTGGTAGATCAGGAGTGCGTATAAGATAAGGTAGCGAAAAAGGTAATTTTAAGGGAAGAGATACATTTTGGTCGGGTTTTCTCACCATTACATGTGATATGGGCTTGTAAAAGTCGTTCTTTACAAAATATTCCTACTGCAACAAGATAAAAGTACTAAACCCATGTTTACACTAATCCTGACTAACACTGACACCAAACGGGTGTATCACAGGAAACATAACCCTTATACCCTCGTAAAATTCCGTATTCTCGCCGTATATACTGAAATTAAGTAATTTTTCTTTGAAATTAAATACAAATTATTTTAAAACAACACCCACCTAAAGTTTTTAGTCATAAGCTATATAACTAATGCAATATTTGCTGGAAAATGTATCGCGCAGAAATGGCATCGCAGAAAATTCGAAAATATTTATCAATAAACGTATTATTCATTTCTGTTTGAGGCTTTCGCAGCGCTGTTGTGCTGGTGTCTCCATGTTTTTCGGGCAAAGCTGCGTCGGTGTATCTTTACGATGACGTTTCGTAGCCAATGCAGGCCACATCTTCAGATCAAGTCCGAATGACATCAAACGTATTATTCAATTTTAAAAATGTATGCGATGACTAATTTCTATCTTCAGTGCATTATTATAATTTCTCAATGGCTCCGTTATCTATAAATGAATGCTTTGTGAAACACGGAGTATTGGAGTCCCTTAATTGTATTGACATATACAATCATAAGTTGTCAATATTCTTAAATGCATGCATTCGAATGGGAGACGCTTTCCTTTGCTCACTTAGAGAAACTTTTAATTCTACCTTTTGCTTTAGCATGCTATATTTTTGCTAGTGGGGCATCTTAAATTTACAGCCCTGTAGTTTGAAGACGTTCAGGAATTTGTTACTGTAGCTACACTTATCCTTAGGACGGATCTGAGGTCAGATTAAGCATGTAACTAAGCGCAGTTAAAGCCCTTTTTATTGGCTACGTAAAAGGAGACTTTTTACAGAGGTTCTCGCAGCGTTGTGATGGATTTGGGGAATGTACAGCGATCGATTTTGGGAATGGCTGCTCTTGGAGCAAGATGATTCTATCATTCGCGATCCTTGCTGGGTGCATCAGGAGCAAAAGTACGGAACAAAATCGAGCATAAGTCATGAGCGGCATAAGTTCTTGATGATGACCCTTGCTAAAAAAAACTCCAAATCTCGGACCGTAATACTCCTAAATCGACAGCTCGTGTTAATCTCACAAGTATATATCAAATTCTCTGGCTTCACTTGGTGGAACCACATGGCGATGGTTTGTAAACAAATTCACTTAATGATGTTCCACAATAATTTTTTATTATTCCGACCTACGATTCAACTCAAGTTAAGTCATTCTCAAGGTGACAATATTACACCACGAGCCCCTTCTATATAAATGTATGTACATTGTCTGGGTGTAGGGCAGGGGAAGTAGTGGATAGGGAAGCAGCCAAATGGGTGGAGAGTGAGTGACTGGTCCGAATAGAATAGAATAATGGGTTTATTATAACCTAGTCCAAAGGACTCTAGGTTCAACAAAATGATACAATGTATGGTACACTCTCCCATAATACAGATCAGGTTGGTATACCCTTTGGGGTGGTGGATAGGCCGGGAATAAAGGGAGGGGGAGGGAAGGTAAAGTCAGGAAAGGAGAGTGGGAAGGGAAAATTTCATAAAACACACAAATATTGATTTTTGGAATGTAAAATTGTTGTAAAAAAATAAAAATATTGTCACCTAAAGAATGACTTAACATGAGTCGAAACCTAGGTCGGAATAATAAAATATTATTGTGGAACATTACTAAGTGAATTTAATTTCAAACCATCGTAATCTCACAAGCTAAACGATTATATTCTCTAGGCACTTTATGTCCCCAGAACTGAACAATATGTCTAGTAAAGCATATATACGATTTGCCTACTTGAATACTTCACAATCATAGCCACTCCCAAACCAATTGTCCGTTTCAAAATTGTCTAACCCGAGTGTGAAGTCTAATATCTCAAAAACCAGAGAAGATAATCCAGTAAATAGCCCATAAAATTAAACCTTAGTACTCTGTACGTTGAGTGACAGGAAACACTTTTGTAAAACATTGATTTTATTTCACATTATTATTTTAAGAACGGGAAAACTGCCCATTTTTCAAGTTCTTAAACGAAAGTGTTTGGTGCTTCATTATTACAAAACTAGGAATGTGGGCTACATTTCCTGCTTAAGGTTGTAGTATAAGCCAATGCAAGTAGTTGTATGAAATAATGCAACATAAACTTAATCCGTTAGGCTATTATTAAATCAATTTATAGAACTTCATTATCTCCTGAATAACGCACCCGTGAAAACCACTGATTGTATCACGTTCTAAGTCTTTGTCTCCTTTGAATTAAGCATTATGAATCGGTTATGGCCGTTAGAATGGGATAACCAGGATATTTATTAATTTTTTCAATTTTTTCGGGGAAAGCTATGTCTGGAGAAGCTGAAATAGACGTGGATGAGCATTTCCTGAAGTAGGATTTACATACGCGAATTGCCCGACTCGGTCTCGAGCAGACGGATTAATTATCGCGGATTTCGCTATTTGGACTGAGTGCACAAAAACATAAATATAATTTTTGTGTGTTAAATGCAAGCTTTGCAATGGAGGGAAGAGGAGGTAGGTGAAGACTGTCTAGTTTTTTTCAAAGCGGGGAGGATGGGCGTCACTGTAACTCTTGTTTGACTTGTCGAAGATGTCATTCGGATCTAATTCATTCGAGCTGCATTCACCCACCTTGCAATCATAGATTAAAATAAGGAGTAGATGGCAAAGTCAATCTTTTCTGCAAAAAATTATTTACTTGACATTGCTATTGTACGCAATAAATCCATAAAGTTAACAAATAAGGCAGTGATTTATGTTAATGATAAACTATTACGGTACTTCCACAACGCCTGTGCAAATACAATAGTTTTCGGCGAATTAACTATGCAAGTGATCCATTGAATATGGCTGATCGCGTATTATAATGGCTTCAATATTATCCTGTGCTATCTTATCATATGGTTTCATTTATTCCCTTCGGGTGCAAAGGGTAAGTACTCATTCTAGGAGGGTGGTGCTCGGATTGACCCATGGAGACAAAACCAAGGGATTCGCGAGATTACTGATCGCATTATTAATCTTCCTGGCACGACCTTCTTGATTATATTTAGTGCAAGCACCCATAAGGGTGTGTCATAGAAAGTTCTTGGAATACATCCAATAACAAAAACTTTACAATAAAATTGAATACGGGGTAGAAGGTGGATGAGGTATGTTATCCCAGAAGCAAGTGTCTTACGTCTTTCTGCTCTTGTTGTAGTCGTGAGTGGAGCACGAGGAGAAAGAACACCTGCAGTCATCAGTTCGACAGGAAGTCTCTTTAATTCGTCGCGTCTCTCCGTCCGACAAACATAGCGCGCTCAAACAGCATGCGTATTATGTTGCCTGCATTCGTGGAGAACTAATAAACTGTCCGAGGCTTCGAAAAAGGGAGCATTTTATTACGCTTATATCTAAAAAATTGATCAGCGATATTGTCAGCATATTTCCTATCTAGTGACTTTTCTATTCCAAAAAAAATACAAGTTCTATGGAAAGTGTTTCCGGATTTCGCCTGATTTTGGGTAATTTTTTAAAAGTTCAATCACATGAAGATAAGGTAGGATATGGTCTTATTTGGATGTAATATGAATTTTGTTGGATAGCACAACAAAAGGTAACTGTATAACCATGAGGCGCTTGGGGGAAAAGTGAAAATCGATCCTACTGGATCCTATTGGACAAACATTAGGCGCTGACGCCACAGCCGCTCCAAACATTTCTGGAACATTCTGTGGATGACCTTGCGGGCTTCGTAGATTCAGATTTCGATACTTTTTTATCCTGTTATCTTTTCCTGTGAGTTTGTACTTTCACATGTTGGGGATATTTAGACATTTTCTCTGAATTTCACCAAATTTTCATTACTTCACATTATGGCCGCTATTTAATTTAGCAAACGTAGTGCGGATGTAGAACTGCCTAGCCGAATCGACGTAAGAAAGTCGTTGAGATGAAAACTTTTCGTTAACCTTAGCTAAGCGTGTAACTTTGAAATCTCTGGCGGCTCCCAACTAAGCCCTTCTAACAGTTTTGTCACTCTCTCTGGTCATACTTAACAGTTTTAACATACATAAATCTGTATTTCATAGAACTCGCGGAAAAATCATTTTAGGTTGTATCCGATTCTCCATCGGCTACCCTAACCTGCGCCGTCTGGTTCATATACAAATTCCGAATCAGATGCCTATCCCTCCAATCGACCCCTAATAGGAGTGTTGAAGAAATTAGGGGTCGATTGGAGGGATAGGCATCTGATTCGGAATTTGTATATGAACCAGACAGCGCAGATTAGGGTAGCCGATGGAGACTCGGGATGGGCCTCGATAGGATGGGGAGTACGGCAGGGGTGCCAACTATCGCCGCTGCTTTTTAACGTGTATTCAGAAGAAATTGTAAGGGAAGCATGGGGGATAAGGAGGTAGGAATAACAGCAGGAGGGGAGTTGATAAAATCAGCGAGATTTGCAGATGACCAAGCATTGGTTAGTCAGTCTGCCAACGGGTTACAGTCAATGGTGAATGCGTTAGAGGTGCAGTGCGAAAGATATGGGATGAAGATAAACCACAAGAAAACGAAAGTGATGATATTGTCTAGAAGTAAAAAGGCGGGGCTGATTATAAGGGTGGGAGGGTAGAAGATAGAGCTGGCCGAGCAGTTTACGTATCTGGGTAGTATTTTGGAGGAGAATGAGTTTAGTGGTAAGGACATCAGATACAGAATTGTGCTCGCTAAAGAAGCATTTTCTAAGAGAAGGGAATTGATGAGGAGGGGGGGAGAGGAGACGGAAAGAAGAGGTTGGTGAAAACTATAACATGGGGCGTGATGCTGTATGGGTCGTTAACTTGGTCATTGCGAAGGGAGGACGTGCGTAGACCTGAGGCGTTTGAGATGTGGGTTTGGAGAAGGATGGAGAAGGTTAGTTGGATGGTGAGGAAGAGGAACGAGGAGGTATTGGATATGGTCGGAGAGGAGAGGAATCTTGTGGCAGAGGTTCGGAGAAGGGAGAAGAGATGGATGGAGGAGGTTTTTTGAGGAGAGGGCATGTTGAAGATGTTGATAGACGGGAGAACACTGGGGAAGCGTGGAAGAGGAAGGAAGAGGATAGGATTTCTGGACGAAATAAGAGGCGGTCGAAGATATGAAGAATTTAAGAGGGATCGGGACATCCTTAGGAGGGAAAGCAAGACAATGTCTATGAAATTAGGATGCAGAATGGGGACTGTCCAAAATCCTACCAATCAGCTGATAGAATACTTAAATGAATCCCAAACGCTCGAATCAGACTCAAGATGCGACATAACGAGAGTTACATGATATCTCTCTTTTCATCTTCCACCCAAAGACCTTCCATTCAGTGGCTTGATAAACGCGAACATCTTTCACGCATGACCTCTAACGTTTGTAATTTCTTAAACCCCGTCATAGATTTGAAGTAATGTCAATGCCCAGATATTTGCATGCATTATTTGCGTTTATAAATATTTTTGCTACAATGCCTATAATGATGATATATTAGCCGACTAACGCTTTATTTAGTGCTTAGCTTTCAACCATCAACACCATTACATGAGCAATCATCATTAAACCTGTAAACATTAAAATTTAAATGCTCCTCAACTTATGCCAGTGAGCACCAAGACAGTTTTTCAATAAGCATTGTAAATGGGTCGTAGCGGTTGAAATAAAAGTTAATGTACAATTTTTCCCGAAACGACTATTTAAATTCGCGAAACGGTTAGCGGAATACCTCTAAATTAGCGCCTTTTTGAAGCTTTCATGTAGCTGGTTAGGAGATCTGTTGATTATAATGTAAAGATTGGAGACAGAGTTCAGGCACCGTTTCTTTACTCCGAAAAACAGGTGGTTAGAAAGTAAACACCACACGACATGCATAAAAGTCATGTTTCTGAAAGCCTCGTCGTCAACGTAGGTGACAATGCGGAAATACCCTCGATTTTCCTGAAATATGTTTTCGTGAGTAAAGGTTATGTTACCGAAAATAATGCAACTCATTCGTTGATGGAGCTATAAAAGTCCAAATTCAAAAACAGGATATTTTTAACTAACGTTGAGTTGCTTCTTTCCCTCATAAAATGAATAGCAGTAAAGTAAATTACTACTCTATTCAATATTCCGTTGCTATTTGGGCGGACGACTTTGTCTTATAAATATTAAGGAGGAAATTACATCTAATATCTAACGCCATAATATAAGTGTAAAACTGAAAACGTTATGATTTACCCAAAAAAAACCATATAAATTATCAAACACTTTTCGAAAAAAATAGATCCCAACAATCACGCTTGGCTAATAATTGACAAATACTATAAAATGTTCCTCAATCAATGAGACTTAATAGCTGAAAACATATATTACACTCTTTCAACTAGCAATGATTAAATCCTCATCGTGGAAACTTCTTAATTTTTTGCAAGAAAAGCAGCCATGTATTTCCCCGTAGTAAGTGGTTTCCCCGTAGTTAGTAAGCGGTTGAATGCGCCACGTTCGAAACACACCTCAGCCCATAAAACCCAAATAAGGGTCGTGGTGGCCCTCATCCTCTCCTCTTAAAAAACTTAAGAGCCTTCACCTCCCTCCGCTCTCCAACTTAGCTTGTGCTTTATTGTGCAAGACACGAATGATGTGTAAACTTCTCGCCTAAGGTGGCATAATGATGGGCAAATTCTCCGTCTCGGAGGGAGTTAGCCTAGCGGCAAGGGTAATGAAAAGGGACGAAAATAAAGTTAAGGGATGGAGGCGGTAAGGTCTTACAATCTCTTAAAGTCTGATTTGACATAGAATGGTGCACTCGCCGTTTTCTTAAGTAAACAAAGACACATAGCTACAACTCATTTGACCACAGTGACCGATTTTTCAGAGACCGACCCTTCTGGTTCCCAAATTCACCCACCCCCTCTCTGTCTCTTTTGCAAAGGCTATAACATCTACTAGCTATCTGTAAGAAATGCTGGCGTTAGAATTCACGACATCGACAGACCACCAGGTACTCATCTTAATCAATATTTTAAAATCAGCTCAACGACTCTAGCGTCTTGGGCTACAGAGATTTTAAATTTACGACGTCAGTTTAGTTCAAAGTTTAAGGATTCGAGGTTAATGTATGTAAGGCAGTCTAGCGGTGGAGAGTAAGAAGAGAATTCACACCTTACTCAGAGCTATTTACCGAATCGCAAAATGGCCAATATCCAGCTTCTAATAAAATCTAAGATTTCCGGCGTAATTTTATGGAATTGGTACACGTCACTAACTGAATTTGTTTGAATGAACAGGGGAAGGCCCACAAATTTAATCAGCGGATCGCGATAAAACTTCGTAATGTGATAGAAAATGAAAATTAATTAGAATCGTGTTTTTGGAAAAGCGTCCATTAGGCCGTAGTTTTCGAGATATTTGCTATCGGAAATTTTTTTAAACCTCCTGAATGATGCAACCCGCAGTACACCCACCTAGCTGCTGCATTTCTCACTCGTCAGCACATTTTCTATGACTTAAGTTGAGGCACACGCCATCGTATGCTGAATGGACATTTGCCTTGACGCTTTCAGTCACAGACGATGCTCGTCGAATAAAAACGCTAATAAGATTGGCCCATGGAATGGGCATCTCTCGACGTTAGACGGACAGGGCTCTTCCCTTTATATATAGGACAAATCTTGAAAAATTTATATTCCCTTAATTTTGTTCCTTAATTTTCCATACCCATAACTTAATTATAAATCTAATTTATTAGTATGTACTAGGAACACACGAAACCAGTAGCCCACCCTATTTAACTCTTCCGATGTAACCGTGAATTATTATTGCCCATTCATTATCTAGGGTTTTCAATTCGAGGAATGGTGCTCTATGGTATTTTGGATATATATATATATATATATATATATATATTATTTATTTATTTATTTATTTATTTATATACACACCTATAGATAACTGCCTAAAAACAATTCAGTAACAGCAATCACTAACACTTTTCGTAGCTACTTGAAGATGAAATCTCTGGACCTTGCACACTACTTCGTCGTGGGCGTTTCTTCTCACTTGAATTAAAATTGGTTGCCATTACTCGCTTCCTTCCTGGAATTTTGACCACGATGTTTTCGGAAAAAGGTTAAGTTCAAGCAAAACCTAAATTGGAGAATATTAAAACCTAAATTGGAGAATATTATTTTAATATAATATATTATATATATTATATTAAAAATATATATAAGAATTGGAGAATATCCGTTTAATCTTGAAACATTATTAAAATAAAGTCTTAAAAATGTAGGGCCATGCTCGTATATTTACTTTTCTCTACCAGAGATGGTGAAAGAACTCATAATTATACATACTTATTAATTGTAATGAATACATTATACACAACATAAAACAGCGATAAGTTTTACACATGACAAATAAAATTACGTTATTTTCGTCAGTTTTAATCTCATTAACATCACTTGGTGAGAACAGGAGAGCTTCAATTTTATTATTTCGTCACTTTATGAAATTCCTCAGTAAACAGTACGTAAACCTCCACTAAATTATCTCTATTTTCCAAACACCATTATCAATAAGTAATCTTGGAATGCACAACATGAAATTCGAGGATGAACTCTGGATAGGAGTCGGTTCTATAATACGCAGAACTTCCCCTCTATCCCAGCCAGCCGATGTTATGGTATTTGACATTAGCATTAAGAAACATTGTCGTCGAAGAAATGTGCAATAGATAAAATATTCACAAGGTCTAAAAAAAAATGGTGGCAGAAAAACAAAATCTTGCACATATGTGCGATATTCCAAAGAGGAAATATCATTCGCCTTGACCGAGATTCGAACCCGGATCCCTCGATTTCCCAGAGTGCCTTAACCAGTTCAACTACCGAGGCGTCCTGCTCCCTTACGGATTTTGTGGGGGCTTTATAGGAACAAGGTGTTCAGGACTGCTGGACATATGATGTCAATAAGCAGTCAAAAGCGTGCGCTTAGCACCACAGTGCGCGAGGATGTAGCCATACATGGTACACAATGAAGTGTTCGCTCTTTTGACCAATTTTGAGGATAGCGGGACTAGCCACGGTATTAACCAAAACGGAGTCACCCGCAAGTGCGATATTCCACGGAGGAAAAACCATTTGCCTTGACCAGGATTCGAACCCGGATCCCTCGATTTAGCCTCTTCCAATTGCTTTTGCACGGAGAGAGACGTATTACTGGCTTGCGTCGTAGTAAAGCTACGCTGTCGTAGAAGTTCACCACAATAATGCAAAGTATTTGGTTAACTCCTGCCCCTCACTATTTTTCTTAAAACTCGAGATGTTAAATGGGTGGCCGTCTTTGTCATATAAAATCCAGATAATATGTCGCTAGTTTGTGGAGTTGTGCTTGCGATCTCCATGTCACTCGGCGTAATTTCACTGGCGAATAACAAGCCTAGAGCTGTTCTAACTGAGCGCGGGCCAAGTGAATACACGTATCCCTTTGTACATACAAGAATTGTAAGAATTTCCTGGAAAACGGAAAGTAACGGTTCACAAGGGATTTCTCATCTGCGTCCCCTGGTAAACGAAGGCAAGGCACCCCGCACCAAAACCGAGAAACCAAAGGGCGGAAGGAGAGTAAAGGGACTACAACCATGAGTTAGACAGGAGAACCAAACTATGTGACGAAAAGCTTAACGTTCTATACCTTGTGTTCCGCCCGTGAAATGTAAAGTCATCATCATCGCTGGTTTTCCAATAATTTTTGCAAATTTTTCACTGCATTTTTTTGCACGGCATTATTATGCATTTCCCTTTTAAATAATATTCGTATGTTCACTTAAATAAAGATGAAAATAGGAAGGTAAAGCTTTCCTTCAACAGGAATCACAAAAACACTGAAACACAGGAGAAAATGGCAAGAGGCACATACGCATATGGCTAATATTGTTTGGTTTACCCTTAGTCATGCCATGATGCTTATGAATTTCAGGCCTAACCTTTCAGATGAGTCAACACTGGTCACGAGATAGTGATTAATCTGCCTTTCTCCTTGCACTTATGGCTGAAACCCAAAAGCTGAAGGTTGCATCATTCAGGAGGCTTTAAACATTTTCGATAGCAAATATCTCGAAAACTAGGGCCTAATGGACGCTTTGCCATAACACGTGTCTAATGAATTTTCGTTTTCTATCAGCCTACGAAATTTGATCGCGAACCGCCGATTACCGTTGGGTGCCTTCCCTTGTTAGTATATTGCATACTTTTTAATTTCCCACCATGGCTTCGAAATCCATTGTCATTATCAAAGTACCTACAGTGGCAACCGTTCGTATGCCTTTTATACACAAGTCAGAGGACTGGGAGGTTAGTTTTACAAGGTGGGGGGAGGGAGGAAAGGTGGATACAGCAGTAACAGAAGTAGAAACATTATGACTTAATAACATAGCTAGAGATAAATGGGAGATGAGGGGAGGTTTAATTCCCAAGGTGAACGGGGGGAGGGGGTAAGAAGAGATAAATAAACAAAGAGGGGATAAAGACATGATAACCTTCTTCAGTAACATTAATGACGTTTGTGGAGTGTGGCTCTCAAAATTAGTGTCTTTCATTTATTGCTAAAGCTTTTATAATTGTGACAATAGTGGTGTTTACGCCTTAAAATGAGATCCGTGTTACGCAAGGTATATCGGCCAAAGGAGGAGAAATTTTTCAATAAGAGTTGAGGAACACACAGATTTTATAAATTGTGACTCAAAAATCAAAGTTTTAACAACATTTTGTTAGGAACTGGACATTACAGTTACATTAATCCTGAGATATTACATGTGCTGTGCAAAAGGAAGAAACTCGATTTTCTAGAAGGACTTGACATTGTACATTCAGTACGTGTAAACCTGGTGAACGACCGGACTTTTGAAAATCACTTTCAAAAGTTATGTTGTAACGTCAAAATGCTTCTACTTCTGCCACTACTTTCTCCATCTATCCTCCCCCACCCCACTGCCTTGTAAAACAAACCTCCCCGTCCTCTTGAGTTGCGTATATAAAAACTGCTACTGAATGATATAATTTCTCGCTTTGCTCAATATACACTTTTTTATTTTTTCCTTTTAGGTATTAAGGTATTTAGGCAAAAAAAAGTGTGGAATGTACAAAGCAAAAATTGTGGAATGTAAAAATAAAAACATTAATACATGCATCGCATTTTCTCAAAGTTAAGCCTGAAACTGTAACTTATGTTCCTAATGTACCTTGATTATGACAGTGTTGAAAATGTGGTCGGAAGTAAAATAGAGTGCAGATTCATTTTGTGAATCCAGCTCTCATTCAATCATTTAACCATGGAATTCTGAAAATTAAAATTAATTAGTTCATTATACACAATAAAAATTCATTTGATGAAATTTTCCTCGAAACAAATTCATTTTAGCCTTGATTTGGAAATATTACCCTGCAAATCTATGTATTCGTGGGATGAAGCCGATCTAATATACGTCCGAAGAATAAGAACAGTTACGGCAACCGATTCCAGAAAGTCTTCACACAGCAAAAAATATAGCTCGCTAAAGTAAAAGGCGGAATAAAAATTTTCCCTTAATTAATGAAAAAAAGGGCTTCCCATCCGAATGCTTACAATTAAGAATGTTTGCTCTTGGCTTTAGACGTTCGTACATTTGAGGAACTCCACCATCGTAATATTTAGATCTCCTCATATCAATAAAATGTCTGTCCTTCGACTAGGGTCATTATCGACTGTTGTCATCAGACTGTAGTCTGTTGTCATCAGTTGTCTGTAGTTAGTACTGGTCATCAAGAGGCCTTATAATTATGATACCGGGCCGTTATTGTCGGCTTATAATCCACCGATATTCAGACGTTGTATAAAGCAGATAGATTTGTATCAGCCTCCGTCACCTTAGTAAATACACTTCAGTACACTTCTTACGACAGAAATCACACCAGCGTTGCATCTTTAAAGTGAGAGGGGAAAATACAAAGGAGTCAGATGAAGTAAAACCAGGGAATCCCCTTGACTTTAGAACTAACGTAAGTGAAACACATACGAAACTTTGCGGCGTTGATTTAAAGAAACTAGGATTTATAAAGCAAATAATAGGAAGGTTTTCTAATGAAAAAGTGAAAGAGAGTTGCTAATTTGCTCTCGTTATGCCACATCTTGAATCAAGGGCGGATCCACGGGAAGAAAAAAGGGGAAATTTACCCCCAAGGGGAAAAAGGGGAAATTTACCCCCAAGGTGAGCGAAAGAAGAAGCATAGGTTTTATGGTAAACTGCATTGTACCAACAAGTTTGACTATTTTAAAGTACAAGCAAGCATTGACAAGCTAGATGAAACAATTCGTGTTCCTCCAACGAGCAGGTACTGTAATTTTCAGTTACGAATTGTTTTGGGCATTTCGAGTTGGGCATTTTATGAATTGAAGTATTAAAGCATTATATTTTATCTTTACGATTGAAATATTATCGACATTTTAAGGTTTAGGGAGGAGAGAGTAGCACGGGTAATCCGATAGCAGGATAGTCCCTTTGCGGATAATCGAGAGTTTACTTTATAACATAATCAATTTTACTGCTTTCGCACAATATTTGTCGGCTATAGAATAAAAACATTCTGATGATTCCTTAGAGGGAAGACTATTGAAAGGCTGATGGCTATCGAGTCCCAACTTTTATAAGATTAGTAAAAGTTGATTCTTCTTCCATAAAACTGAAGAAATCTACTAATTTTGGTTTCATAAATGGTAGATATTTAGTTAATTCGATTTGGGCTCTCCACTGGGTCAAAAACTGCATTACCGCCGACGTTTCGGAGGACCTTGAATACGATGGACGACTCGTTCTTCGAAACGTCGACAGAAAAGCATAGTTTGGTCCAGTGGTGAACACGAACAGATTTCATTAACAGCAAACGTCGGGAAAGCATCAGACCTTTCTGGCAGCCTTTTACTTTGCATTTTTTCCGGCTCCCGAGCTCAAAAACCATTTCATGGTTTACTGCATCCATTGCTGAATAGGTTGAAATTTCCCCAAAGTGAGATCGTCGAATTTATCCTCTTTTGTTTGGTAAGTCGATATTTTCTTGGGTCTTAATTACAGGTTTTTCTGCATCTATAGCGGAATTGGTTGAAATTTCCCTTGCGTGTAGGAAACTATGAGTGTTTGAGGGTTATTAATATTGATGGTTGTTAAAAATTTTCCTTCCAGAGCGATTGGCATGACAACAAGTTATCTATTCTATATCTATCCGTCCATGTGTAGGAGGCAATTAAAAAGGTTTTCAGAATATGTAAAATGGAATGTGTGAAGATCCTTCTCCGTGATTTAGAGCAGAGCAGGATCCTTGCTTCTGGGATACCCACGGTGTTTGCTCTCGGGTGACAATAGAAAAGCTGATGGATTCGAAAGAGTAGGAAGGAGTGACAAGATTTACTGGGAAGATGTCTCTTTGTCATTGACTCTGAAAAGTGAGATATATATTAGATGACGCGTAAATTGTAACTTGATATTCGGTTACGAAAAGAAAAATTCGTCTGCTCAACCGCCAAGAGTCGCAGCTGCGACGGTGTCGGGTTCCGCAGTAAAAGGGAACAGAAGACTTGGAAGGGGAGGTACTTTCGTGTTCCATACGTCGTCGTAGTTCCCGATATATGCTTAGGAGGTCACGATCGTGGTTTACGACCGTCGTGCCATTTTACGAGGAAGATTCACATTAAAACAGCGTCGTATTTCGCCATTTAAACCATCCATCATATTCACCGAGCCCTTGCCTCCCAATTAACGGCTGAGGCTTTACAATTTAACCTATGATACGCATGGGGAGGTTTCAAATTCCTGAAAGAGCCTGAACTCCAAACATTTAAAAATTTCTCCTGGACGGTAAATAATCGTTTGTAAAATTAAACATGTCAGGAGAAATAAGGACGGCTGGCAGCCCTGCGGCGCACAGTGGTCCGGATCCGAAAAAAGGCGGACAAAAGTCATTTTTTCGACTTTCTTGAAACTCACTTTAAATATGCAGTTCTTATAGCAAAATGTTCGGGGAATCCTACCGCACACTTAGTTTTGCATAAAAGTTTTGTTGAGTTTAGTAAATTGCTTCAAAGTAGAGCTAAATTTAGCTAAACCGCGCTCTTTTCATTTTTTCGAAAAAATACTCATTTTTAACAATTGTTTTGCTCTATTTCGTATTAAAAATTGGTAAAATGAGTGTAGACTATAATTATATGGACACTTTACCATGAGAAAAACTAGGTTTCAATCTTGTAGTCGTTGTGATGATCGCTGAAGGAGTTCTTCAAGAAAAATAATTTTTTCTCCCAAATTTCGCATAAACGTTGGATTATAAAATGAGTGACACCGAGTGACACGGAGATTCCTATAGTGGCAAGAGTGAGTTACATTAGAAAGATATTAGTAAAGAATTTAGCTGCAAGTATTTGCAAAAAAGTGAATGACAACGACTTATATGACTCTCTGCCGCGGACGTGAACGTCGGGACTAGACACGCGAGCTTCGTCACAGTGGAGACACATTGTAAAATACGTCTTTTCCAATGTTTTATTGATTAGGATTTTAAAAATTAAGAAGTTTACTGTTTTTATCTATTATATTCTGTTCTTGGCCGAATTTACTCTAGAAAGAGCGAGAGAATGAATTTCAGACTGCGATACTAAGCGAAATTGTGACGCTGGAAGAGGAGGAAAATATTTTCTTCGATCACTTCTCAGTTCGATTCCCATCGAATTTTGTTAATCGTTGGAAGTATATAAGACTGGTTGTATGTACTGCTGCTGGGAATACCCATCTCTGGCTGTCCCTTTCCTCAAAGCCTAAGTGACAGGAGACCCGTTACCCGCACATGTGCCGTACCCAAGGGTAATGGGTAAGGTCTTTAGTCGGGTTATTTTACTATCCCTACTTAGCGCACCACCCAACTTGTGTTTATTGCCTAAAGGCAGTTTCTTTGACCTCCAAGTGAAATTGCAGTTAACAGATATGGTATTTACCCTTCAGGTGCATCTTTCCAGACGGGTTTTATTGGAGGGCTGCCGCTGGTAGGCATTTTCGCACAAAATTCAGGCATTGCATATTTCTCTTTATGCGGTCCACCAAAAACCCTCCTGGTTATCCTCGGGGGTAGACCCAGGTTCTTGGGGGTGGTGGTAACTTCTCTTCTTAGCCTCCTCCATGCTTCAGTCGAAAAATTTTGGTGCTCTTCAGTTGGTCCTTTTCCATCGATGTGTACACATGCCAGTTCTTAGTCGTTTGGTACTCGGTTGGGAATAGTTTTCGTGATTTGAAGTGATTTCTGAAGTAAGTGTTAGTGTTGTGATAATTCGGAATAGTGTTGTGATTCAATGATTTTTTGTCCCTGGCTACCACAGCGATAAGGATTATTAAACAGGTATGCTATTTCTCTTTTATTTCCGTTTTTGAAGTTGATCTAGTACGGGGTACCACACTAAATTTTGCATTGTTTTTGCTTCCGTTTAAACTCCTAACTTTCTAGAATAAAGAATATTTTTCAATATTTAACGAACCAAAGGTTCTAATTTTTAACTCACATCTATGTCGTTAACATTTCCGCGGAAGCAACTTCACGGTAAAAGGCAGGAGAAAAAAGGAGAGTCAATGGACGACGGGAAAAGTAATTTGACGGGACTTCTTGAGGATTGCCTACATTTTACACGGAGATGAGCACGCAAAAAAATGAGCTCAAAAATTTATTGAAAGTAAATTTTTATGTTGGTTATGAGAAAAGATGGCGAGCTTGCTCTCGAACGAACTCTTTTTTAGAATAGAGGTATGCGACTTGGTTGGAAAAAATCGTTGATTTCCCTGATGTTGTGTATCGTAACTTTCCAAGCACCTCAGGTTCGTATTTTCCCTGTGTTTTAATTGTGATATGACATCCCTTGGGCAATTGTCTAAACAATAAGCCTTTTTTATCAAGCACATCTAATAAAAGAAAGGGTAGGCCAAACAAACAATTTTCGGATGTCACTATCCGATCAAAAAGAAGGAAAACTAAATTCCTTAGAGAAAATACTTTCCCTGGAGAACTGTCTTCTGCTACAGCCATGAATCTAAGAGGACATGGCGCGCAGAAGCGTCTCTAGTTAATACGATGACCCCCCCCCCCCACCTACACGGGCAAAACGAATATTGAAAAGGTAAAAGAGGGAAAAGAAAGAAGATACTTCAGGAGAAATTTAAAAGTAGAATGGGTCTATTAGTTGATCTACCAAAGCCAAAATATGGCACATCGAATGATAGCAACACAGCTAGGCGCTTCTTCAAAAATGTCCGCCTATCAGCTGAAATTACTGGTGAAGATCCATTTATTTTACAAAAATCTTCTTTTACTTCAACGCTTTTTACATGAAATAAAATATAAAATTGATTTTCAGGGGTAGAAGAAGAACTTATCATTAAATTGTCAAATATTTTGAGAGCTTCGTCATGCGGCCTTCTAATTGATCCCCCAAAATTTAAAGAATATTTTATGGACACGGCAAAATGTTATGTTAAATATTATGAGTGGTTCTATATGCCACCCACAGTACATAAAGTTCTGCTGCATGGTGCAGATGTGATTGAGTCAGCTCTTCTTCCAATTGGAGAGCTTTCGGAGGAGGCTCAGGAATCGCGGAATAAAGATACAAGAACTTATCGCGAGCATCACGCAAGAAAAATTTCAAGATTCCACACGACTGAGGACGTTTTCCGGACCTCTGATCCATTAGTCAGTAGGTACATTAGTTGCTGAATTAAATAAATACCGTGGCCTAAAAGATCTGCCTAAAGAGGTCCGTGAGCTCTTGCAAGAATATCCTGACTCAGCGAGTGAATGCGAGGAAGAGGAGTGGAATTCAGGAGAATCTGATTTGGAATTATATAAATTGTAAATTTAATAGGATACCAAGTATGTTTTTATTAAAAAAATGAGTTAATTTGCACTTAAAACAGTTTTAATATTTATTTAATAATTACTTATTTTTTTAGTTTCAGCGGCACTACCTCTGCTAGCTGATAATCGCAATCACTTCAACGTTAGAATCAATTCCCCTAACTGCCTTACATTTACCCATTTCTTAAAAATTATTTACTAATTTAAAAGTCTATAAGTCATATTATGCAAATACTTTTTGTATATTTGCATATTTAATAATAACAGGCGTTTTCTATGCAGTCTCCTCATTATCGGTTAATTTAGCATTAAAATTCTCAATATCTTCTAAAATAATTATTTTTTGTTGAAAATAACAGTAGAAATGAACTAAACGCGTCTTAAAACATATATATGACAATTTTCAAAGTAATCTGACAACAATCTGATATTTTTGTCCCGCCGCGCCGCGGCGGTCGTCTGCGTGATATTTCCGTCCTAGTGTAGAGTATCCTGTAGGTGCGTTCACCCGTTATACGCCCGAGACTCGCAGCGAAGCCGAAGGAGAGCGGGACCCTCGGAAGACGGTTGCTAAAAAGTGAAAGGCATTTGACAACGTCGTCCGGGGCGGAAGTGGGATGGGTTGATGAAGGGGCTCAGCTATTGGCTCTTGGACAAGCGAGGCACCGTATGCTTAGAGTAATAGTTCAGTAGTACCTTAATAACTCTATGACCGTATGCATTTCCCTCACCCATTCCATTTGAAACTGTCATCGGACTTCTTTCGCCGTAGCGACTCCGGCCAGTCATGAAATCGTTCAATCTCTTTTATACATCTATTTATCTAATTCAATGTCTTTATAGGTTACATACATTTCCGCTAGATTATTTTCCGCAATTTTAATATATTGAAAAAGTACAGCTGCGCTTTATGTAATGTTGTGCAGAAGTAAAATGTTATATATCATAGGTGTGATTATGAGAACCTGTGTTCCAAGTATAACTTGTACACGCTAGAGACTAGGCGTAAAGTTATTGACAGCGTTTTCTGCCGAAATATTTTAACAGGTTACATTGAATCAAGTGAGTTACTAAGTGCTATTTATTTTAACACACCATTGAAGAGATCTAGACACTCCTCTACTCAAAGAATTAGCTGGGAGGGAAATATACGGAAGTACTCTCCTATGGTGGGGATAGTAAGGACTCTAAACAGGTTTTTAAAATTGACAGGAGTATCGATATTTTTAATGACTGAATGTCTTGTTTTAAAAAAACAAAGATTTATGGTATTGCTAACTGCTTGGAATACAATGTGTAATTTGTGAGAATTTTCATTTTTTTACGTATGTTATGTGTTTATTTTATTGTAATGCGCTAGTGGGGTTACCTGTATGCATTAAATAAATTATTATTATTATTTGAAATTTTGATTTTATTTGTTTATCATTCCTCTTGCTTCCTCCTTCGCCGACACTTCAATACGCTATGCAATCGTAGAAAGTACGACCGAGTGCGTGCCATTACTTATGTGCAACTTTGGTCGCCCGTCGGAAAAAGTCAATTGTCTCCCTTCAGGTCTTTATCGATATTGGTGAATCAAAAATCTCATCTTTAATCTAATCATATTTTATCTCAAAGTTTTTTATTGGTACTACTAGTTTCAACGCTACGGCGTCATCATCAGGTACGAGCATTAAAATCATAGCCAGTGGTGTATATATACTCAACAATCAGGGTGGAGTATATATACCACTGGCTATGATTTTAATGCTTGTACCTGATGATGAAGTAATGTTGAAACTAGTTGTGCCAATAAAAAAACTCTGTGGATTTAAACATAGTTGGCATTTTCATTATTCGAAATGGATTTCCACAAAGTTACGCCTGAAAGGAATGAATTCATCTCATCTTTCTTGGAGGTCGACAGTTCTGGCAGCGTCGACCATTAAGCGCGTGATCTAGGTGAGCAGTCGCACGTAAAATAAGCAATCAAAAGCACCGACATCTCCAAAATCGTCGACAGTCGGGAAACACGAGGTTTATAGACTCGCTAATGTCGATAATGGCCGCAGGGGAGCCAATAAACATCTGTCGGCGGGTGACTAAAGTTACCGATTAGCTTCCCCCCAGGTGACATTATGATACCTTCACAATTAAGTAAAAGTGTAGACCAATAATGTTGAACGTTAAGAAATGAAGAAAGAAACGGTCGAGGTGCCAACATCTTCTCTCGGCAATATTCAGCTAACGAATATCACCTATTTTAGCGATTAATCTTAAATCCAATCCCGTATCCAAATCAACAATCAGCATTGCATAAGGGCGCGATCGAAATAATTCCCTCGAGCTGTACGTTAATTGCTACACAATTTAATGCAATGGTGATAATAATTTTCTTTGAAAAATACATTGAAATAAATAACTGGCCTTGCAGTTTCCATCAAATGAAAATAATACTGAGCGTAGTAATAGCGCCCAATTTAAATAATGTTTAGCCTCCATAAGTAAGATTTTGGGGTAATTTGGAAATAATTTCACTTTATTATATTCTGTGGAAAATTACAAAGTGAAATTATTTCCAAAGTATCGCAATGTGGTTCCACCCAATTAAGCAGGAAAATTTTATACATAAGCTTTGGGGGATAGAGTAATTACTCCAGAGTTTATGTTTGATAATATAATTGTGTTCAAATAAGTTTGCTTCGGGCCGGAGGACTTCCTTTCATGTTGGTTCATCTTTATAGAGATTCATTGCAGGATGTGTTCGTCATTCCGGACACAATCCTAGTAATTAAGTAAGATTAATCCAAAAACCTGGGAATCGTTTTTAGCGTTGTGTCAACCATCTTTCCATTCGGTAATGTTTACGTAGGTTTGAGAGAAGTATCGAAAACTACCTTTATTTAAGTGACATCTTAATTACACCCCACTTAGGTGCACCTGTAGCGTAGACGAGGCAATACACTAAGCACTTACCAGCACTTTTGCGAGAATGCTTCTCAGGAACTGGGCTGAGCGATGCTAAAACCCACGAATTTCTCGAAGTATTTAAATTATTGAATATGCACCGTTGTGAGCACAAGAACTTTTATTTATCCCATCATTCGATATGGCTTTATAACCCAAACGAAAATTTATCATTGAGGGAATAATTCCTCTTTATCGCAAATCACTTCTTGTAAAAGGTGGAAATACACGATTTTATAGCTTTGCGATTGTCTCCATATAAACCTATATTGCGATGATTTTTCTCAATGAGACTCTTCAAATATTACTAAGGTCAGTGTCCTTATTTTGGGAATGGGATTTGGGATTTCCGAATGGGATTTGGCATCTGTCAATTGACGTTAGCCATGTGATGTGAGCAATATTTTTTTCGTGTCTTGACCTTTCAAATCAGTATTGAAAGATGAACGCACGGAAATCATCCCCTGCAACAATGTAAGCGGCAGCCTCGGACGTCGTCGTGCCCATGGATACTGCCCTTAAGACGTGGTATAGCATGTACATTTCATGAGTTGATTCAAGTATCGCGTGAGATATTTTGAGAGGGATGGGGGTTTGGCTTTTCTCACGTCGCCTGACGTAGGGGGATGTGGGGGTTCAAGACGTTCTTACGTAACATTTATATTGACTCGCGAGTAGGGGCGCGTCAGTAACGAGTCCGGCGTCTGTGTTCAGAAGTTTACTTGTAGTCCCTAACTCTCTCCCCTCCACAATAAAAATAATCACTTGATAAAAACGTATCAGTGAGTACAAATGAAATATTAAATATATTAATAATAATTTATTTGAAAAAAAAACAGGAATAGAAGAAACTATATAGGTAATAACAATTATTAACATAGAATAAGGGTACAAAAACAAAAAATAATTAAGAATAAAAATAAAGTATTTATGGCATTCGTTAAAAAATTTGCTCTTTTTCACTTACATAGTTTTACGTTAATTGGCAGTTGAACCTAATGTTTATGTAAATAGAAAAATAATACATATAATTCATCTTACTATATTTAAATTGTCAAGATAATTACTTTGAAATTTGTCTTTTGTATAGGTATCTTATGAATTAGAAACTGATAACCTTACATGTAGATACATAAAATAGGAGCATATTATAAACATTGCTTGGCAAAAAATAGGCTGAAATGAAACAAAAAAATCATTTATGCGTGGTTAAAATAATATTTTATCGTCATCTTGGGTAAAATATTTTCTCGGTATAAGAAACTGAAGTTAATACGTTTTCCCATCGATAACGCTCACGTCAGTTTACCAGCAGTCTCATGTAAAACACATAACCCAAACTTCAACTCAACATAGAGTTAAAGTAACGGTTAGGTCCTCCTTCGCTTAACGTTGACCAGAAATTATAAAACTATTTCTTAGTGAATTGAACTGTTCTGGCTTTGGTTAATAAAAATTCGAAAATGAAAAGATTTGAAAGTCAAGCTTGTATCATTCTGGAGTGCAGGCTGTGTTTAATAATTTAGAGTTTGGAAAAGAATCGTTCCACGTATATGTTATATACACCGGTGATTGGCAAAATAATCCGAAGCTCAACTGTGAAGGTTGGGTAAACTGTTATTAAGCTTGAAGATAATCATAACTGCCGCAAATAAGGTGATGAAATACGTAGAATTGCCACAAGAATAAACCGCCTAAGGCTTGCCGGGCCATTGCGCAGAACTCTAAACTGCATTCGTTATTCCCGTGGCAATTTAGGAGGATACAGGGGAACTGGATGTTAAGTCCTGGCGGTCCATCCACCGCAAGGGAACAACGGACCAGGGTCGTTCGATGTTGCTCTATCGATATCGAAGAGGCAACGAATCGAGACATCTATCGACCTTGACAAAGGACAGCAAGGAAGCCACAACCCAAGTGGTTGCATCCCATACCAGCACTAATGTCGTGCTACGCCATGTATGAAGATATTCATAACTACTGCCGCTATTTCTATGCATTTGATCGCCGTATTTGCGGAAGTTATGAATATCTTCATGCGTGGCCTAGCACAGTGATGGTGTAGGATGCCACCGCATGAGTTGCGGCTTCTTTGAAATCTTCTGTTCCATTGCGTTGTCATCTTGGATGGACCGCAAGAGCTTAACATCCAGTCCCCTTGTATCCTCTCACATTACCACGGGAATTAGGAAGCCTGGGTAGCGTACGTAGTGGTTTGCGCAATGCCCCGGCAAGTCAAAGGTCCTTGGCTCGACTCCAAGTCCAAGCAGAATTATTCTCGTGGCAATTTCTACGTATGATGTCAAGTTGTTTGAATGTATGTACCTATATACAGAATTACCGGGTGTTAATTGCTTTTAAAATCAGAAATGAATGGTTGACAGTGTGGACTTTCTTGGCAAAAATCATCTGCGCTGGTCTACGACTATTTTAGTCGCGGCATTGAAAGTCACCTAAAAGCCAATAACTCCTTTTAAAAAATCAACTTCCGATCAAATGTCCGCCCAATTTTATAAAGTGCCATAAATAGCATAATACTTGAAAATGACGTAAGTATACTCTTTAACAGCACTTACGTATATTTCCTAATTGTGGAGATTTCCTAACGTCACGCCTATAAATATTTAGGAAAGTAAAGATAAAGAAATACATTTAGTTAAATGTACGAGAAAAGAATGAATAAATTATCATAGATCTTAGTTCAAATAAAAATTTACTTCTGTAGTTATTCTTATTATATCATTACTATACTAAACTTTGGTGTACCTAATATGTTTAATTTTAAAAACTTACAACTGATACCTGTTTGATTAGTGAGACGATAGAGTACAAACATTTTGACAACAAAATGTAGAGCGAAGTTACAAACTCTGCCAATTTTCTAATATATATGTTCAGAGCAAATACGTGAATTTGTACAAGATTGAAAAAATTCAAATGCTCATAAATCTGCAAACTGCGAATTCATCCAAGTTTTTTTCTGTAATCTACCTATCTTGTTAAACAGACCTGTTAGAGCTATGATCAGAATAAGATTTAAAATAATTTTAAAGAATAATAACAAATAAGTGATTATAAATAATGTGATTGAGAAAAAATATAAATTATAATACAAATTTTTAAAATGTAATGAATTAGAACAGAATTAACTTCCTTTTTTAAATATACTCCTCACCTGAAATTTTGGTGTCTTTATATTATTACCTATAGAAGTACTATACCCGGATCCTATAATATAGGGCCTCTTATTATTACCCTACGGCGCACACAGGTGCGTTATGTGAGTGCGGTGCTTGTTTGCGCCGCACATTTTGCACACTATGTCAGCGCGCCCCTGCTCATGAGATCGTATTTGTATAACTATATATTTATAATCGAACTAAAAATCGTGTTTAGTATTACAAATAGCGCGCAGTTTCCTTCACATAAGGTTTGAGAAAGTGTAGATATATTTTCCGTCAAATCACTGGAAAATAAAGCTACTAGCGGTTGTTGCTAGGTCAGGGTTCTCTTATGATATGAATACTGATCTACCGACGGGGAATATGGGTCTTTGATCCGAATCGCACAAGACCATTATGTTATACTTGAAGTAGAGAGCATTGATAAAATATCCAACAACCTGGCATATTCTCAGCATGCCATGATTTTGCATTATTTCAGTACAATATAAATGTACCAATTAATAGCTTTTGATGGCTTCCAATTGTTCCAGTTAATTTTAAAACCTTCCCCAAGTACAAATTCTCGCCAGTGGTATGAGATAACTCAAGCAATTGCTTTGTGCACTTCCGGCCGCTGAATTTTTTCATGTTTGCAAACGGCCAACTTTAGTTTCATCGCCACACCTTCAATATCTTGAGCTCAATATTTCCATTGGGAGCCGAAATTGCGCAAAACATTGGTCAAGGAAAACTCAATCTATACGCATCCTTCCGAATATATTAAGCTGAGACTTACATGGCAGCAGGGCCGTAGCCAGGGGGACGCCACCCCCTAGCTTTAAGTGTCTTTTTCTTTATTATTATAGAACTATAAAACGTTTGCTCCTCCTAGGAAATTGATTGCCCCGACTAAAGACATGACGGCTACAACCCTGCATGGCAGCATGACGAAGGACGAGTGAAGTTGCCAGTGGCGCCAATAGTTCGCATATATCCGCTCAGCATAATCTTCAAAGCTTCAAAGACATGACCAATGAACTAAGTCTTGCTCCTTTATGTAAACAAAACCGAATCACGATATCCGAAACCCCGCTTTGGATTCAAGCTGTCCGACATCTGTTCGAAATGCCACGGTGCCTTGTCACGGAGTTTGTGCATTTTTCAACTAGAGTTTTCATCTTACTGGTACATTGTTGAATCCCTTTTGAAGTCCGGGAAGATGCGAAGACGGTTTTGAAACAGGCAAATATTTCAAGTGAGGACTCCGAAAGTTATTTGAGACCAAGTCATGGAAGTAAACGCGGAAACCAGGTATGACTGCATTAGTAGCCTCACTAGGTATGAGCAATACTGGCCAATATCTTACATAAGTATGAATTTCAGGGATATTAATAAGAAACGAGAGGATTATTTAAGTTGGTGCGACTACTTCATGTCCATGGCTTTCCTTGCCGCTAAGAGAAGTAAAGATCCTGTCACGCAAGTGGGGGCATGCGTGGTTAACGATGAAAACAAAATTGTCGGCATAGGATATAATGGAATGCCAATTGGATGCAGTGATGACGAGTTTCCGTGGGGCAAGGGTAACCGACGTGATCTTGATAACAAATATTTATACGGTGAGTGACAGGATTCCTAAATAGCTAGTAGTTTGTTAACATCGAATTATGAGCGAGTCCTACATTATTTCAGTTTGCCATGCGGAAATGAATGCCATTCTCAATAAGAACACAAAGGATGTTAAAAACTGTACGATCTTCGTGGCTTTGTTTCCCTGCAATGAGTGTGCGAAGATAATAACGCAGTCTGGTATCAAAGAAGTAGTGTACATGTCGGACAAGTACGACTACAAAGTGGAAACAATTGCATCGAAAAGAATGTTTGACGCCGCTGGCGTTAAGTACAGGTGAGCACACTTCTACATGAAGTTTTAATGCTTTTCAATCACTTGAAATTCCAGGCAATTTATGTGTTATTATAATCATAGTAATTTAATGACAATCATTATTTTGTCAGTTGATGTCATGATTTACTCCTAACTTAGGCAGCACATTCCGAAGAGCAAACAAATAGTGATAGACTTCTCGGAAATCAACTGGAATCAGCAGCCGCAACTAGAAAATCAGGTGATGGGGATGCAACTGTCAGAACGATTGAGAGAAGAAATGTAGAGTATATTAACTTTTATAAAAATATATACTCGGTCCACAGTTGTAAATTCCAGTTTTCTGTGGATGTTCGTGCAAATATATCTATCTGGAGGGGTAAATGTTGGCCTTATATGATTCCATAATGATAGAGTAACCTCTATCCATGCTCATACTTCCATCTTCTGCTGAAGGTGCAGTGACATATTATAGGTATAATATTTCATACTTGTATTCATGGTGCTTCTGGCAATAAAACTTAATTTTTCAATTTTAATTTTTTGAAGGGATGAAATTGATGAACCAAAAAGGTCATTTAATATATGTACTTGTTTTTATCCTTATCCTAGTTAATCTAATCATGGCCTTCTAACTTGGAAACAATTATTAAGTTTCAATATTTCTTTTTTTAACGCCGTATTACACGATGAAAGATTTTGTACAAACGAATGTACGTGAGATTGTATGTTTGTCTCAACGAAATTAGAACAGGTTCTATTTGCTGTGCAGGCATTGAGACATTCGCACAAGCATTCATACATTTTGCCTCATGCAAGAGTTCACGGAAGAGTTTGTGCAAACAATTGTACCGTGTAAAACTGCCTTTATAAATGCAAAGTTAAGTGGAACTTGACATTTTTGCTCTAATCCCAGCCACCCTTGGTAATATCTTTCTAAAAAATGCGTAAATGCATCAACAGAAGAAAAATGTCAGACCTTAACGCTTCAGTCCATAATAATATGAGCCTATTCTACCATTAATGTTATAATGGACTAAGAAATACCCCTTACTTAATCTCCTCAAATCTCCAACACACTTTTCACCCAAAACCCAACTCTACCTCAGTTGCCCTACCTGTTCAATTTATTTAATTTTTAGCATTGCTTTTCTACCTCTTGTTTATTTATAACACGACTAGAGGCATGAATATCCTTTGAAAATCAAATCTCTGGTTGTCAATGAAATATGCTATTGTTGATTTCAGAGAAAAATATGAGATTTATCATCTAAAAACATGATTTTCAGACAAATACCAAGGGTAAAATAAAATCAACCAACTTCATTCATTCAGCCATCCAATAAAAAAATTCTAGCCCTCTATCTTGACTGAAAGTACTTTTAAAGAGCAAAAGATGAAACCACTGCACCGAACCCAATGCTTTTCATGGACCACCAGGGGGGGGGCCTTTGGGGGCCCCGAGGGCTCTTCAATATAGCCTATGCTACAACCAGATACCTATATCTTAAATCTACATGCCAAATTTCAGCTCAATCAGTCCAGCAGTTTTTGCATGATAGACGGACAGACAGACACCATTACATTTTTATTTATAGACTAGCTGAATTACCTGGCGTTTTTCAGGATTACACTTCCTTCGTAACTCAAAAGAGGATTGAATTGATGGAAACAAATGAGAAACTTCATTCTTTTGGGTAGCTGATAAAATAAATTTTAACTCTTTATCTCGAGTGAAAGTAGTTGAAAACAGCAAAAAATAAACCACTGCACAAAACACAATTTTTAGCATTCCTAATCAGCCTAACTAAGCAAAACGAATTTTAAATGTGTTAAAGACCAAAATATGGTTGTCAAGAAAATATGCTATTGTTGATTTAGGAGAAAAATGTGCGTTTTTGCAGCTAAAATGCTATTTCCAGACAAATACAAATTGGAAAAGATAATTTATTGAAAGAATTATCATTCTTTCGACCATTTGATTTTTTAAATTCCAACCCACTACCTTGAGTGGAAGTAATTTTAAAAAGTGAAAAATGAAACCACTGCACAAAACCCAATGTGCAGCGTAAACCACCAAAGGGCCCCTTTTTGGGGCCCTGAGATCTTTTTAGATAGAAAAACCTTCTCCTTGAAAAAATACATATACAACTTTCATAGTGATCGGTGAAACTATGTCGAAGTCTATTAATCTCAGACACACGTACAAACATAGTTTTATATATATCTGATAGATTTCATCTTTGCTTGGGTAAATTCTTATCCTTGACCTCTTGAAATACATTATTTATTTACATGATTACTAACCTAAATAAATTTACTTTTTAAATTTATTTTTGTGGTTAAGTTGTGGTGTGGTTAAATTTAGGCAGGTGGAATTCTAAAGGTAGAAGGCAACTGTAGGTCAAAATTTTTCATGTTTCCTCAATAAATTGCAGTAATGGAAAAAGTGGTTTCTACAGGGGGTACATCCTAGAGTAAGATGGCTCAAAAATGATACAATTTCCCATGTGGCTGGCCCCAATCTGTAGGCAGCCAGTAGACCAGGAGAGGAGGCAACAGCCCTCCTTAAGGTCAAATCACACTAGCATTTGTCTGACCGGTTAGCGGGTATGGGTGTCGGTTCGTCCCATCACACTGCGCGATGCGGTTGTCAGTTGGCCGCCACAGCATTGGCCGCTTTTCAAGATCAACCATCAAACATTCTTTTTCAAAAGAAAAAAAAGCTTAATCCTTTTTCAGCCCCATGTTCTCTTTCACTCATGAACTATACCTGCGAGCAAAACAAAAATGCACCCAATGGCAGCAGACCACGTGATTAAATCAGAGTCCGTGATTGGCTGCGGTTGCGATTCTTGGTGGAAAAATAGATGGTCGGCTATTCTCACACCCACTCACGCCAGCTGCTGCCTACCTGATTGACGAGTTAACCGCTCCCGCTAACCACTCCGACGAATGCTAGTGTGATTCGGCCTTTAGTTAGAGTGAAGGTGGAGACCACATAGCTAGATGCAGAAACACTCATTACACACACCTTAAGTTCAGCACCCACAATGGCTTTGTGGTCACAATTATCATTTGTGACTATCACCAACACAGAAGATACACATGAAAAATGCCAGGAAAGTGAAGATTCCAAATGAAACAGCAACGGAATTCCGGAGAATACATCTCCAGTAAAAGTTAGAAGCTGCCCACAGAACTGGAAGAATTCACTTCGTAGAATGTTCAATAAAATTAAATGTCATGTCAAGTGAAATTGAGCATAGTACTGTTCGTAACAATAATACCGGTGACGAATAATAATACTTAGGGAAGAGATGGGTAGTACAGACTATCTGGGGTAAGATTTGTCTTCAGTAGAGCGCATCGTGGAGGACTTCAGCCTGTGTGCGGAGTCCCCTTTACATCTAAGGGGGTGATTTTCAAGCGTTTATTTGGGGAAAAAGGTGTCTTATATGTCACCAAATATGTTAATTCATTTGAAATTAACTCACTGAAACAAATTTTAAGGCTCATGGCTTAATTTTAAATACAATAGATATCTAACATTCTGTAGACCGGCAATTAAAGCATTGCATACGAGCGATTCTCTTGATCCACAAATATCACACAACAAACTCTTACTGACTGTATCAGTGATGAATGAATCAAAGTTTTAATTTGCTCTGTGTGTCCTGGTGAAAAATTTATGATGCTCAAAAGAAATTATTTTAGAAATGAAATGATCATCAAATTTTTTAACGATGAGCTCAGTCTTTACTTTCTGTGATAGGGAGATTAAAGGTGTTGTAAATGTCCAGTCCTCGCTCCCCAAGACATATATATTGTATGGGTGGGCGAGAGCCTTCTGGAGCCCTCCAGGCACTCAGACCTATTGGCCCATTGTGCCATCCCACGTTTAACCTGCCTGCCACTTGCAGACAAGAGCAACACGGTAGAGGTATGAAGGAGGGGCCACCCACAACCTTCCAGGTACAGGTATGGAGAGATTGTCACCCCTCCAACCAACCCGGTAGAGGCATGGAGGAGGGCCACCCATCCAACCCCCGTCTGGGCCCAACATTGCTTATCTTCAGTGATCTGACGGGAACCAGTGTGTCAACATGGCTAGGCCCTTGACCTAAGATGTAATAACAATGCGATTTTATCTTTTAGGTGAAAATGTTGAGATAAATTATCGGCAATCAAATGGAGACGAAATCTCTGCAGCCACACTTACCATTCACGCTAACATTTCCCTCTAAAGACATTGAAGCTCCTATTTCCAATTTTGACATAACTCAAGTCTACCACATTCAATATTTCACGATATGGCAAGCAGTGGGACTACACCTGAACTGACCTTGTGCCTTTGGGCTAGAGCCTTTTTAAACATAAGCAAAATATTGAATAATGAAATACAGAAGAACCTCGCTTATGAAACTTTCAGCGGACGACCAAAAAAAGTATCATAAGTGAGGAAGTTTCACAACAGAGGTTTCATAGTAAGGGAACATGAAACACTTTACAACTGTCCAATTTGGTCAGCTTTGTTTCATGGTTGCAATTACATGTTTGGATACAGGCAGATGAAACCTAATTTGTTAAGATCCGTGAAATTCTGTAAGTTCTATTCCCAAAGTTGAATTTCTTGGTCTAATAGTTACCGTTCATGGCACTTGACCAGCAGAGATTAGTTTCAATTAATGCTTGGCACATTTTGTAATGGTTTTTATTGTCAGTTCATCTTCCACAAAAAGCACCAGCTTATGCAGAAGTATTGCTTACTAAAAAATCTGCTGTGATTAAGAGGTGTTTTCCTTTACAAACGAGTTTTCTTCTAAAATACAATATCACTAGACATGAACAGAGATCTAATTGAAAATAGTTTTGAGATGGTGTTAAAATATCAGAAAGCAATTGGTATTGGTATATATTGTATTTTTTTTACAGCCGTTTTGAAATTATAAATCGTAAATTTACCCAGATTTTTTGTCATCTAAAGAGTGCAACCTGCCCAAAAAATGATTAACATTGGTGGATTTTTGACTTTTCGAAAAAGTGACCTCTGGTTCCCTTGCCATAACTTTTTAACGATGCATCCGATCTGGAATCGGACGAAAAATTCATAATGGGGAATTGAATATTCTACAAGATGCGACCCACCCCATCTTTCTACACCTCGTGGTTTTCTCACCAGAGGGCCTCAAACTCTAAATTTAGCGAAAAATTTCCTGATTGTCTCAGTTTTTTGACTAGCTCCTTAACTAAGAGTCAGATCTCAATTTTGACAGGCATAGATTTTCAACCCTTCATGAGGTCTACAACTTCCCGCTTTCCGTTTTTTTCTAACCTTCATAGTTCTCTGGAAAAATGGCTCCAAAGTTGTAAAATTTTTGTAAAATTATCAAATGTTTCATTCCCTCACATCTCCACTAATAGAGATATGACATAAATAGTTGATGTGTGTATGCACTATGGCATGCACTTCAGGAATAAACAGCAAAAACCTGGACTTTTTATCCAAAAACCACCGAAAAAAATTAAAAATGGTGGATTTTCCGTCCGGCGGTGGCGCAGGTCTGTGGTTTCCTATCGCGAAAACGTGAATTTTTTATCCAAAAACCAATGAAAAAAATAAAAAAGGTGCATTTTTCGTCCAGTGGTGCCGCAGGCCTCTGATTTTTCGTCTGTTGCTTCCGAACGGTACGTTCTTTTTCCATTCTGACAAATTACTTTAGTTATCATTAAAATTGCCTAGAGATCGATACCTTTCGCATTTTCCTTACTCTCACGATAAACTCACAACAATCCCTCAAAGTCGAAATTTATGAAGCTCCATAGGTGAGTTAACTCACTGATAAGTTGTACAAGTGAGGAATTTCCTACCATAGGATGTGAAAAAAGTAAGTCATAAGTGAGGTTGGAAATACATGGGGTCTTATGGTGTTATTAACAGGATAAAAAAAACTGTGTATAAATGAGGTCGTCATATATAAGAGGGTCTTATATCAGAGGTTCTACTGTACTTAATAAAGAGCAACACAAGGATGAGCCTACACCACTGACCATTCTGTAGCTTGATGTACGTGGAGTATTGAATAGTAGCGGGAAGACATGATAGTCAATGGAGAACGATATCAATGAGGCTTATAAAGGAGAAAAAGGACCATAAATGTAATTGAGGTTTCCAACCACAAGGCTATCCGACAGTGCCCACCCACAATTGTGACTAGAGAAGGGGACCGGCACTAAAACCAGGGCTATCTTAAGATAAATTAACGTGAAAGGTAATAAGCAAAGCCTTTAATAGTAAGTAATATTTATACAAAAATATATTAGAAGAAATTTATGCTTGTATGCAAACACACAGCTACATGATAACAAAACACTCCATATAAATTTCTGTTAATGATGTGCTCTCTTTAACATGGGTCATTTAAATCACAACACAAAATTTTCAAATTAAAGATTTAGTGGGAAAAAGTTTGGAAACAATAGATGTCTTTCTGTGATTAAGAAAAGACTGTTCTCCATTTTTAGCTAACTGTAAGTGAGCATTTTCAAGCTCACTTGTGATAAGAGACATACTATTCATGGAATCCATCACTACAGACCATTTCAAAAAATATTTTGCAGGAATTATTTCTTAACTCCAAGAACTTTTTACTGCATGGCCTTTTTCAATCAGAACATCTATTCAACGTAGTACTTTTTAGTGATGAGCACTCACATGCAAAATACCATATATACTTGTGTATAGTCCTACTTTTTCAGAGCACACTTTTGGGGAAAAAATTGGGCGTTAGACATCACAAGAGTAATTCTTTTGATGGCTTAAATCTTAACATGAAACAAATTGTAGAAAATCTTTCTCAGGACACAGCATTCTCCAGAGTAATAACACCTGTCAAAAGAAATTAATTTTTTAAAATTTTGCCTGAAAATCTTTTTTCACTTCTTAAAAATATTCGCACCTCAATTCTGATGCCCCATGCCACACACAAGCACAGGGACAAACATTCTCTCACACAAAACACATGCATTCACACGCCTAACACACTTTTGAGTCATGGGTGACACGGCGGATGACAGATCTAGGCGAAACAGCTGCTCTCATCAAATGACCAGTTAAACGGCATCCACTGCACCACTCCTCTGCTCCACCTGCACCTTGACAATTAATACATCATTAACGAGGAAGCCACCAAGCTCCAGGTCAGCCAGGGCCACGAACTCCATGTAGCCAAAACCCCTGGGGTTGATGGTCGACCGCTGTCCATCTTGTGGAGGTCTGGAGAAGGCTCTGGGAGTACCCTCACCACCGACCACAACCATCTCACGGAGACTCTCCCCTCGTGGGAAGTCTCTCTGGTTGACCAGCTCAAGGGTGATGCGCCCTTCAAGGGGAAGGAAAAAGTGAGAGAGCACATTAATCAATTGGCACGCCCCTAAAGCCTCTCCATAGTGTGAGAGTGACCTCAGTCGTGGAGGCAATAACCTTCGGAAAGACAAAAATTCAAAGTTACCAACATGTATGACCCCCTCCATTTTGGCACAAAAATGTAAATGAAGGGAGACTTTAGAAACAATCCAAGCATGCAGTAGTTTTGCCACGTCTACCCCTAAACCAGCAGTAGTAGTATTAAAATATTTAGTAGATCAGACATGGACTTAAATTACCTGCATACAAAATTCAACAATATATTAAAATACAATAACAGGAAAGAACAACCTACTGAGTATAATACAAGAAGACAAACTGAATTCAATGTCATTCCTGTTTTTAACATAACAATTGAACCTTTAATTTTACATAATGAGCACTAAAAATCATATCTCCTAGCATGATCATAACTAGCCTAAATTAACTATTTTCCACCCATGAACTACAAACATTACTTAAAAATTTGAAAACAGTGGAACTTCAATCTATCATTTTTTAAGGGGATGGACAATTTGAATGGTAAATGCGGAAAAACGAATAATCTGGGAAACTGTTACCAGGGGTGTGTTCTGTTTCACACACCAATCGCATTGATGCACTAATTCATTCAGTTTCAAGCATCAGGCTGCGTCAATGTGAGCTCCTTAAGGTCCTAAGCATTATGTGCTCTTCAAGCACTCATTTCAAAAGCTGGTGCAGTTGATGCGATGATGTATCCAGGGGGTTGTTTAAACTGGAAGCATCTATGGCAACCATGATTTCCGTCTAAGTAATTTTAGATGATGATGAGGTAGAGCTTTTTTTTTAAATGGAGAAGACTCTGAAAGAGCCTTGAAAGGTAAGTGAATATTACATGAGATAGAATGATGGGTAGTTTCAATTTTTTGTCCGAATTTTAATGCAAATACACGGAAACAGTTTATCAGTGAATGGTGACGTACAATGTAGTATCCCAAGCATTTAGTAGTGGTAAATATTGTAGAGTATTTCAATTTCAGCTTTCATTTCAACCTTTTTAAACAAATCATTTTTCACAAACTATATCTCCCATTTCTGAAAGTTTTGGTTGATAATAAACTTGCAAGACGAAGTTGTGCATTGCAAACAGAAGATGTTAATACCAAAAAAATTACAGAAACAGAAGATAGAGATAAAAACTAGCTGAACATCATGCACGCCTAAAGGAGAAATGCACGCCTAAAGTGCATATATAAAACCTACATTGGTGATCTCACATGGGTTAACATATCTGATAGATTGAAAAACCCTTGTTATATGTCAAGGAAAGACCATCGTTATGAAATTGAGCCTCCAAGACGGCTATTAAATACATTAAAGTATTCCTTTCTGCATAGGGGGATTCGAATGGTCTACCCAAGAAAATGTTAAGAGCACTTCCCAAATAGCATTCAACTGTTGAAGACGAGGCTGAAAAAATTGAATTGTGATTGTTTTTAGATCATGACATATATGACATGTTTCTTGTGAGCTTGTTCGCTTCATTGATTTAATTTTTATATTTTGGTTCATAACCATTTATGTTACCACCCGACCAAATGGTCAACTTGTAACTTTTGTGATAATAATAATAATAAAATATTTTAGTATCCTCGTCACCCCCAACTACCATTCTCTTCGTCATCCTCCTACATACTCTGATCATGTCGTCGTTACCTTTCAGGGTTGGTACAGTCCTGTTCATTAAAAACTTACCACCTCGGAGCCGAGAAATATCTAAGTCCCGACTTGATGCCGCAGTGACAATGCAGCCGAACCACGTCCCTTTGAGGGAACCCCCGCCCTCACGAAACTCGGGTGAAAAGACCGACCGACCACAGGACCTCTCCTTCTCTCAGACTCCCAGCAGTATACAATCTCGCTGTCTCATTCCATCCAAATTCCTTCGCAGGTCTTGCTGGGAAGTCCACCCTTTTCGACAAGTTAAGGTGGTGGAAGGGGTTTTCCATAGATACTACTTATAGACTCCTTGGGGTTTTCTTTCGCTTCTGAGTATTTATTGCCCACCTGGATTTAAGTTGGTGAATGTGTGAATCCAGCACAGCCAGTTGTTAGTGCACGATTTATGTACGCTCGAATTTGAGAAAAACAGGCATCGAAAAACAAAATGGTCGATTTCACAAAATGCATCGGAAGAGTACGAATATGCATTTTTAAATCCACACATCCCTCCTCTTCCTTGCTTTTACAAGAAAAGATTCCCTAAATAAATGTCGTCCAACGACCTACCCGCGAAACCAGGATATGTATCATTTCGTATCTGCCAGAGCTCTTCCCATAGTGGAATTAGACGAACTAAGATAATTCCACATCCCATTTTGCCATCACTCGGTATTGACATAATTGAATAACAGGAGGCATAATTAACTTAACACATTGCGGACCGGCTATTTAAATTCCATCTCTTCAGGTAGGACTGGGTATTTAAAGGGTTTTTAACCTAAATGACATTGATGCTTGAAAATTGGTCTAGCATGCTTAATTTTTAACATATTTTAATAAAATTAGAAGCGTTTTACTCACCAGAGATTTTAGTATTTCTTTTTGGAATGATAAATAAATGACATTTTACATAAATATGTGTAAATATATAGCTAATAATTTGTAAATTGTTTTCCTAACTTATTTACTTTTTCTACATTACTGCTGACTTTTTTAGTTTCTGATATTTTTGATAGCAATGGAATAAACTATAAATGTATTAGGACATAAATATTTCGGAAAATATTTCTTGGATTTCTGTTATTCGTGAAAGTAGGTTGTTTGGGTATGCTTCGTCGGTCGGTCAAAGAGGAAAGCACCCTCACCGGAAAGGGGAAGGGGTGGAAACTCCAAGCGGCCGCCTTGTTCTTCCGCTGCTGGCATAATAATAGGTCCCCTCCTGCGCCGAAAGTGCCCCAGCAGCCGTCCTTGGGTTGGAAGCTTATCGTGGACCGGTCACTGACCCTTTTCAACAGTGATAAGTGTATGACGGGAGGCGTGTGGATGCAGTCAAGTGTTTGGGGGTGGGGAGGCACGTTTGACACGTGCTCATAATGTTACATGTTTTTCGTTCTCGAACGAATTCTCGAACGTCATTTCGTTACTGTTACAGGCACCATGATTCAGACCACCCACAGCGACTCACCCAAGACCTCCCTAGCCTCCGCACACGCACTTGAAGCTCTCTTTTGGGAGGGTGAAACTCAAGCACTTATCTGTCAACTCGTGTAAACGCAGGTGTTTTATAATCATCGATACACATTTACATAAAAGCTTTAAAATTAGCTTTCTATTATAAGAACTTGGTAAAATTATTGATAAAGAAGAAAAAACGAGCTTTCCTAGAAAAATTTGAAAATAAAGAATTATTATTTAAATAATTCTAAGTTAAATTTATTTAAATTTATTGCGATTCAAATGAGAAACTATCTCTAGAATGTTGCAATTATGATTCTTTAGTAAAATCTGGTTGAAAAAGTTGCCGTACATGGTATTCGTAAAATATTGCACGCGCCCAAGACCCTTTGACTTCGCCAGGATCCGAGCGCCATTTATAGATGGCGGCAAATAAAAATAACAAAAAATCAATAAAATGTTCAAAGTAAAGACTTATTTTGGTCACCATTGGCATAATATAACACTTTCAAGCCCAGATCACGAAAAAAAAAATTTGGATTTTGGCAAATTTAAAATTTTAAACTTCGTGCTGAAAGTTAACTTGTGACCATGAAAGTGATTTTAATGTTAAAGTACTGCATTTTAATGATAGCAGACATGAGCTAAATGCAATTAGAACAGCTCGAAATTTAAAAAAGAAATGTTGACTCAGATGTTAATCTTTTAAATGAATGCTTGCTCCCGCCAACTCCCCTATCCTTCCATTGGGAGATTCTGAACTCTACAAAACACTAGAAAACACTACTTTTTGAGTTGTGAACAGTGTGTAAATCATTCTGCATACACTCAGTAAAGACATACAAAGCACATACCTTACCAAATGGCAGTGAAGGTTTTTCGGACTTTCTTTCCGCGTGCTTCCATTGTCGTTGGACAATGACAATGGAAGCACGCGGAAGAAAGCCTGAAAAGCCTTCACTGCCATCTGAACGACTCCGGGGAAGCCTATGTGTTCATACCTTACCAAAGTTTAAATTGATAGCATGAAATGTGCTTATGCTACTGATACTAGCTAATACTGACAGGGCCAAATACAGGAGCTCCCGGGAAATACGGGAGGGTTGGCAACCCTAACCACTGAGCCTTAGCCCTTCTTCAGTCACCATGGCTCAGGGATATAAATTACCTAAGTGACTGTGAAAATCAATACAAGATATGCATAAATGTTGTTCCAGAGAATAAATGGCTTAAAAGCTAACAGAAAAAGAAAAGAATCACAAGGTAACCTTTGTATCTGCTGGCAAAATGCTTTGGAAAAAGGGTGCCAGTAATACTATGGATTTAATCGATTTTACTACATAGTACGTAGCTTTTCATAGCAACTATTCAAAGTCAATCATGTTCCCAGGTTCATCATAAGTAGCCTACAAAAGCTCGCTACTTAGTGCAAATAATTAGGTCATATTCATAAGCAGCTTATACCTATAGTATTTTTCTACAGAAAGAGCCTAACAGGGATCCACTCACCACTGAATGGCCATTGGAGGATGTCATCAAATTCTCCCCGCACTACATGCACCACCAAGGAAAGGTGTCCTGGGTTCCGTGGCGACAGATTAAGACGCACACAAAATCTATAGCCACAAGTGGGCCTAGTGTAGAACCGTGGGCTGTAAAGCATTTGTGGCACTGAGTGGGGTGGTCCAGAAGAATTGGCACCCTTCATCAACTCAAGCTGTGCAGAGAACCCCTTGATCCTCCAGACAAACAGCCCAAGGCAGCAGCGAAGGGCCAACTCCTCTTCCTGCTGTGAGGACCATGGCCCACCCATAATCCCCTTCAAACCCTGCAGCTCAGCAATTTTCCTCTGAAAAATGAGACAAATGACAATCACAAAAGTGACAACTCGACAGATATACCCCAAGGGACCCTCAAACAGGAGTAAAGGTGTTCTTCAAAAGCAAAGAGATGATAGAGAGAGAATTTTTCCCATCATAAAAAGGTAAGACCATAAAAATATGAAATCCATAAAGAAAATGTTCAAAAATATTAATAATTTGGACTAAAAAGGCTGACAATTCAGGTGTTCTTTCAAATTCAGAAGAAAGTACATTTACTTTCTGTATGACTTGAGAGTATTAAGTTTTTCCCTAGAAGACTTGAGCACAAAATCGCTCAAAATTTAATACATATTTGTTGACATTATAGCTTTCATATTATCTCATTTTCCAACTGTAATGTTTTCATGAAATAATAATCTATGTAGATATCAGAACGGTTTTTTGCAAATTTTTTAAAAAGCCACTCAAGAGAACAATAGTTCTGAGACTACTATTTGAAAATAGAAATGATTTCTGCATCTCTAAAAGATACAAAAAGATTTAAGACAGATAAAAGACAAAATAAAGCACTCCAATTTGTTAATTTAATGATGCATATGATTCAAATCAACTTGCAGGAGGACAGAGGGGAAGAAATGCCACTCCAAAAAGTGCTTTACAAGATAGTGCTTACTGCCAAGCACCAAACTTGCAACCAATATTGGAACCTATTGAGGCAATGCAAAAACTATCCTCGTGCAGATATACCATAGTTTTCCGATTCTAAGTCATTATGCCCCATATATTGGTGGGAAAATTAATCTATATTCCTCCCTAGTCAATAAGAAATCCTTGACATCAGCACCAGCGGAAGTACAGGCATTAAATACTTGTAATTATCCTCTTTTCAGATGATTAATTTTATTTCTGATCATTACATATGCAACTTACGTTATCATCAGGTCTGAGTGTGACTGCATACACTTCGAGAGAATACAAAATAATTTAAGCTAAGGGGGCTTATTAACCAGTTAATTTCATTTCATCCCTAAAGGTAATGTTTAATCTGCAATCCACCAATTTTTATGAAATGATGCCACTGAGATCTACAAAGTTCTTGAATTCGAGATGGATTCTTATTTATGGGGTTGGGAGGTATCCAGTTGGAAAATGAGCCCAGTTCACTGCTTGAAATCTTGAAATTGGCAAAGGGCCAGATATCAGTTGTCCTTGCCGCTTGTACTCCGGCTATTTCACTCCAGGATTTGCTCTGCCACATTTTTCCTGAAGTCACCAAATTGCATTTTTTTTGCTCATCACTAAAGTTTCAAAAAGTTTTGAAACAATACATACTAATTATAAAGTGCCATGTCCATTATATAAAAAAATATTTTACGATAGCCTCTGCATACCGGCGCATGATAGGAAAGGAGGCCAACTGATGATCTTGCCAGTCTGCCGAGTTCATTTGCTTATTGTAATCAATGACTACCTGCGGCTTCATAATATCCTCTCGTTTTCATGGACACATGTTTTACCCATTTTTGGTTGTATATGGAATGTAGACAAAATTTGCACCTCTTTTTTGCCCCTCCATATATATGCGGCAATTCCTTTGCAGTACAGCACTTTCACTTCGCCTTTCTTTAAATTCATAGTTTTGAATTTTTTAGGCATATTTTTTCGGTTTACTTGAACTGTTCCAATGGCATTGACTTTTTCTTTTCTCAATTTCTCATAGAGGGATGGTGATGAGTACCAATTGTCCATAGCCACAGTGTACCCCATATGATAATAGGGCTGTATTAGTCGGAGCACAATAGCTTCATTACATGGTACTCCATTGGCTGTAGCTGGCTTCTGTCCGGTGTAAATAGAAAATTGCATGCAATAACCAGAAGACATTTCGCAAATTTTATAAAACTTTAAACCATGCACGCTTACTAAGATTGTACTGCATGTAGCATAACCTTCTGCGAAATTTCATCAAACTCTATCAACCGCAAGATTTTGTTGTGGTACATACATCATTGAAAATTTTCTGTTCACATAATCTATCACTGACGAAAGTTTCCTAAGTTTGTTGTTTTAGTCTATTTTTCATTGTCGACGAAGTGCAAAAATTTTGAAAGAAATAGAAACTGCCTAAACGGCATCACTTTGCTGAAAAGCAGTATTTCAGTAACTGCATGGGGACTCCAATACTTATTTTTTATTTTTTTTACTGTGCCATCAAAACACACATTGTAAAAAATGATTGTACTTCATCGGCACTTGTTTCGGACCATTCCTTTGTCAGAGCACTTTTGCAGGTTGAATGAGACCTCAAATAGTATTCCGCAAATCTGTTAGTTTCCCTACACATAGAATTCCAAAAATCTGCCTCGAGCATATTGAAAACAAAACCTACCTCACTCGGTGCACACCCCAGTTTTCTCAGAACAGTTGATTTCACCCCAGGTGAAGCAGTAAATTTGAAAATTTTTACAGTCTCACTATTTCTAGACCACTTCCAGTCTTGGTGGACACTCTTCATATTCAGACCTGAGGACCGGATGACATCAACGGAAGACACAGACGCCTACACTGCAACTCTCTTCACCTTCACTGCAGGTCTCGCTGCTTGACTAGGCTTCAACACAATCGTGAATATATTCACTACTCTGGTCACTTTCATCCTAATTTTCGAATAGAAGATTTTTCAAATATCACTAGCGGCCAACACCCTATGCAGCTTACTCCCCATTTCTAAGGGTTGACAAGCGTCTGGTTCAAGGAAATTTTTTCAAAGGACTAAATGATGGAATGATTCCAAATGTTTTTCTATAATGATCGTCCTTTGACTTTGTAGACATTTTCAAACAATTTAACGAATGAAATAAAATACCATCAGTTACTTACAATGATAAAGCATTGGTTTCATACGCAGTGGCTAGAAGGGGCTTGTGAGTTATCAAAAACATTCCAATGACTCAAGCATAATGCAGTGATCATATTTCGGCTACAAAATAAAATTTTTTACAAAGAATGACCAATAAGTATAAAATAAGAGAATATCATAGAATAAAAGATATCAAACACACCTACACTGCCAAGGATTGATTTCATACGCAGTAACTTGACAGGATGCTTGTACGTCATCAGAAATATTGTGCTGACTAAAGCATATTGTAGCCATCATATTTCACCCTCCAAATAAAATTTGTTACAAAGAACGAATTAAGTAAAAAATAAAAGACGACCATAGAAGTAAAAGATACCAAACACACATACAATGCAAAGCAATGGTTTCATACGCAGTGACTTGATGGGACGCTTGTGCGTCGTCGGAAACATTGCTCTGCCTCATACATATTTTAGCAGTTGGATTTTGCCCACAAAATAAAATTTGTTACAAAGAAAGAACAATAAGTATAAAATAAGAGAATAGCAGGGAAGTAAAATATAACAAACCCACCTACAATACAAAGTTTTTGGCTTTCATACGCAGAGGCTAGAAGGGTCACTTGAGCGTCGTCAAAAATATTGCGCTGACTCAGCATATTTTAGCAGTCTGATATCACTCATAAACAAGATTTGTTACAAAGGAAGAACAATAAGTATAAAATAAGAGAATGGTACGGAAGTAAAACAACCAAAAATCACCTACAGTACCAAGTATCGTTTACTAAGATATTGAAAATCTAAATAAGAATATAAAAACAATGCCACGAAAAAACAAGAAAGCGAGCAAGATTTATCTTATTATAAAAGTAAGTTTTACAATTAATATCTTAAAACTGGATAAAACTGGACTTTCAACTGGATAAAAAACAGTAGTGATATATACCATCAGAAAATAAACAAATAGCATTAGACCACTGAATTCCCTCACAGAAGCAATAATAAATGCGTTTATAATGGGACCGGCGAATCCACAGATTTTTACCTAAACACATTCAATGCAGGTCGCAAATTTAAGGGAGACGCTAGAAACTGAACCCATTTTTTAAATGGCCTACAGTTAAAGGACCACGTCTATTGACATGGTCCCGCCATTTGGCATAGACAGGACCACGTCAATAGACGTGCTCTGCGCTGAATGTGTTAAGGCAAAATAAGACAGACCGGCAAATCTCCAGCGCTTTACCCCAATGGGTTAATAAGTGATGAACATGAGCGTCAATCTATGCAACATCTCTTTAAGGTAATATTGTGGAATTTCAATTAAAGTAAGCATAAGAGTTATCTTAGAAAAAAATAAAATAATGAAGATCAGTGAATGCAGTAGCCGGAGGAATGCCTACCCTCAAGTTTTCCACAACAATATCCTGCTCATGTGCTCTTTGCTCAAGGAGTATTATCCTCTCATACATGGCAGTCACAAGGGGGTCATGGGAAGGGGAACCACCACAGCTCTTGGACATCATCAGCCTTCCTTTATCATCACAGCCTCCCTTCAAGTGGTCACCACTGCCCTGCATCACTGAAGCAGCAACAGTGTGAGCTTCCCCTCCCATATCCACCTGCAATAACAGCAAGGGAGGACAGGATGAGACAAAAGCTTATGGGGCTGGCAGGAGTTGCAAGAGTTAGAAGCATAGAAGGCAGTACTCAGCAGAAACTTAGTTGTACACTGTATTAGTACGCTCCCAAAGGGTCATATCACATCAAACCCATTGAACTCCCCAACACAAAATTTTCCACTCAAACAAACTGAAATATACAGTAAATTAAAAAGGGATACTTAGGGACGGAACAATGATAGATAAGACAAACCCAGTTAATAAACACAAAATACACAGGGAAACATCTTAAATTCCTCATTTGCAGGCAGGTAATAAATTCCAATTTAACGGGCGGACAATAATGTTTAGGAAGGATAACAAGAAACTATGGTTAAAACGAGAATAGATACGGAGTGGAAAAACGCATGCAGAAACCAAGGTTCGACTAATTCCAAAATTATTTTTATTTACATTTGCGGTTTTAATAGCAGTTTTAGTTTATATAAAATTTAACTGGATTTTAAAGTAAAATAACCAAAACTTCAACAAAAAAAAGCATCAAAATAATGTACGCTATTAATTTAAGGTCTATGAAAAAGAAATATGCCGGGTTTTGGACAATTGCCCCAACTGCCCCCTCCTTGGGCCACCAATGCTTTTTCATGCAAAAATTTAATTTCTGGCATACAACCACGGTTAGTACTACTATGCACTCAGTATAATTGTACTTCTAAAACTGCCATTTAAAGTTTGTCCTACAAAGAGAGCTTTAAGGCAGAAAAAAAATCACAAAAATTGATGGGGGGAGAGAAAAAATCTGTGACATCAAAATGACTTGCCCACCCCTCAGTTAGGGGCCAGGTCATGGAATAGTAGAGGTAAGGTAGATGGATCTGAAGGTAAGGGAATGGGAGCATGGGTGGAATGTAACTCGGTGTCAGCATTAGTCCATTCTCCACTTAAGGTGCCAAGAGGCCCTCATGTTGACATTCCATCTCAGGGAGGGCATACTACACTTAAGGGGCACATGACACCCATGTAGGAATGTCAAAAACCCTGGTTTTAGAACCCACATGCCACCATTATACACAATTTGCCTATAGGTACCATTCATCTAGAATATTATCACCTAGTTAAGTTCGCATTATTAATAAACACAGACCGCGTCAGTTCTAAAGAAATTTCTACACTATGATCAGTTTTCAGCAATTACACTGTGAAATTGACCGGGTCACATAATTAATATGAGATAGGCAAAGTCAGGCAATCATTACCTTCAACGCAGAATTCAACTTCGCCTGGATTATCTCCCTTCTGGTGAAATTGTCCGGAAATATGTCCTTGTGACTCAATGGTCGCACATCAATGGGGCAAGACGACCCTTTCTGTCTGAAAAAGACGTCATTTCATAACAGTTCTTAAGTATACAATTTCATGTAAAATGACCCTTGAACAATTTCATGTATAAAGCCTTACTCAAGCCATAGATTAATGCATCTCAAACAGAAGCGATGTCCACAGGAAGTCAGCACAGCATCTTCCAAGTAATTTAAACATATTGGGCACTCATAGCGGGAATCCATCGTAATGACATTTTCACACGGTGCTTCGCACTTAAACGCAACAGTAATCGTGTAATTAGTTTTCATTAATGACATAGTACGCAAATAAAGAATAACACGCCAAGAGCTTACACTTACCACGAATTTCTCTCTCGTGTCATAAATCTCTTTGGCCATTTTCGTGATTACCAAAAAATGCTAACCATTCTTCAAGCAAAACTAAACTGTATGCACTTAAATTGATTCCGCCCAAGGGATATCTGGGATTGTTTCCATTAAGGCACATTCCTCTCGACATATAAGATTAACTGAACTTCGTGGTTCATTGATGTCAAGCAAAGATTATGCACATGATGTCAAATAACACATTACCATAATCCATCTTCACCTACCACACTACACCAAAGATATAATATTTAACAGTTGAATCCCCCCAATATCAACCACCAGTTTCCTTACAGGAGCACCAACATAACTAATAATTCTGCCAATATTTTGAAAAATATTTATTTTAACAATATGTTACATTAAATCACAAGTAGTAAATTTAAATAAGTGCATATTTAAAATGTAGGCATATTTATACATTTAAGCAACGATGAGTCAGGAATCAGCGGCAGTAAAATTCTTGCATTAAATAAGAATACGCCTTACACCTGGGGCATTGCTCTTTATCCATTAGGAAAATTACCTGTAATGCGAGAGAACATTGATAAATACTAACTTCCAATAATTCCTGAACTAAAAACGACGGAAAAATAAGTTCAGTTACAAAGCAAATTTTATCGATAATTTTGTGCCGTGAAGACGAGCCTCCACTTCGGACGATCGAATGCTGTCCGCGGGATTATATTTAAACATTAGTCATGACACCATAAATTAATAACCAAGAGATGACAACAAATAATTACGTCTATAAAAACAATTTTCCAACAGAAAGTTGTGAGATACTTGTAATAACCGAGGCGCAGAATCTCATCCACTGAACCCATGCGCCTGATGAGTCAAGGCATACACGATTCATGAACCCGCGCGGATTCATGCCTTTCAGAATTTCAGAACACAATCTTGGAATAACAAAATGTTTACTTTATAGACATTCATTCAGACACAATGAGTTTCTGGAGGGACATGCACTCACGCATGAGCCCGTGCGAGTTCATGCTTAGAGCACTTAGGTACTCGAATTCGAGTACACAGGTCTTGAGACAAATTACATGCTAAGCTGGGTAAAACACTAAACAGCAAACAAAGCTAACTCGGTAGCGCTGGCTATGGCATTGAAGAGGTTTCAAACGCACAAAACCACAAGGCATAATTACTTTAGGGTGTGCTGGGCATGGACGTCGAACACGGCCATCGATGATGAAGCCACACGCCTTGCATAAGATTTTTCCTTTCGGCCGATGGCAACAGCAGCTGAAGTCATCAGTGTCCATAACGAAAGACCTACGCTAAATGGTTTAACTTGTCAACAATTCTGATTCCTTAAAAACAACATAGACATTGCTCACTACATGGTATACCATGGCTCACTACACAGCGAATAATTTTCAAAAAAATATTCAAGCCTTATATTGATTTTCAACACATTACTGACTATACAGTGGAGAATAAAAATTAACTATGCAAGGTCTTTTTAGTCAAAATGTAATTTAAAAACGGCAGAAAGCATTTCCGTCTTTTGAGAAATGTAAGCACGTGAAACCCACATCGAAAGGCACACGATACGCTGAACTAAATTAAAAACAGCCGCGCATAATTAGCAAGCTAAATACGAACAATTCAAACTGATTACTTACTGTTTCCTCACAGCAGAAATACTTCTTTCGTACACTTTTGTCAAAAAAAATCAAGACATTCTACCAGGCCTGCGTTTCATTCAACTCTTTCAAAATGCCTTCTAATGTAATAGCTGGCGCTGGCGCTGTTGACCGTTGACTTTTTTAAACGAACTTAGCTACGTCACATTTTGGCTGAAACCGTGGAAACGGTGGAAACGTTAATAAACTGTTACCTAGTTACGAAATTTACCATATTTGTAGGCGTGATAATTCGGTAAAAATGAAAGTTGTTTTTTGTTCTGATTTGGATAAGTCTGTTTTGGTGAGCAACTTCGAGAAAAGAGGATGGCTGCAGGTGGGGCCCGAAGAAGACTGGAACTTTTATTGGTTGGTATCAGAATTATTTTCTAGCCATTTGGACACTTTCGAAGAGTTTTAATTATATATTTTATTTTATTTTGTATTTTCAGGGCCGGGACTCAAACTTGCCGCAATTTATTCAGCGTTGATAGTGGATATCGAATGCATGATCATCAGTAAGTTTTTTCGATATGCATGAGCTTGGCTGAAACCGTTTAAACATTCAACAACACTAGACGAGTTCTAATTACCATTATTTCGCCCTCGAGGACCACGTTTGGCGTTATGTAGTTAATTTGTTTTTATTTATGGTAGAATTCGACAGAAAAAAACATTATAGTGCCAGCAAATTTTCCTTGTGGAATCTATTCCAATAAATACAAACATGAGCAAAGTGTTCGATTTTAAAACATGTCTGCCCTCAGGTTATACTTGATCTCGCTCAGCTGAAATTTATGAGTTTCGCATGTTTATTCAACGTATGTATTCTCGCGAGTTGATGTAGGAATTTATGTTCTAAATCGATGATCATAGGACGGGCTATATTATTGACATGCATTCGCGCAAGTAGGCGTGCCCGCACAATGCAACTTTGAATGAACAGTCGTTCGCCACACAGCACAGTCCCAGGGAATTCCCTGTCCCGGCAGGACATTGCCTAGTCCCAGGGAGCTCCATGGGAAATCCCATATGGTCCCACGTACACCCATGACACTTCCCTGGGATGTCCCATGGGGGAAGACATTGGAAGTATACATATTTATGGGATGTATGAAGCACCTGTGGTGAATATGTTGCAAAAAATTTGTGAAGTACTGTAGTTTATTCCAAGAATGTGTGAAACACACAATACTTTTGAATATTCAAATTAAAAATCCTTTTGTCCTTAAAAACACCTCATGCCTGGGCCACAACATTCACAAAGGAGCAACAATATCACAATGGGCCGTGTAGCAATTCAGTATTTGCAACTCATTTCAACAATTGATTTACACCAATGCATCTACCAGAAATTGATCAAGTTAAACACTTTGTCCAAAGTCTCATGTTCCTCAAATGGAGCAATGCTCCATTTGGCTGTGTAGCACTTCTCTTCAAAAACTATGCAACAATTATGCTTGGAATTCTTTCCCCATTGCTGCAGGAATTGTCTCCATTGCTGACGGAACTTGTACTCCCAGGCACTTTAGTCAACTGATTAGGAGTCCTCCGGTAATTCCCCGTTCACACGACCTCGATCCTGCAATTCTCTGGTAATTCGGCGAGCAATGTTTTCTGCTGCAGTTTCTCCGCTAGCCAAGCATCGACTACTTCTCAGAAAAGCTCTTCCTCCAGATCCCTTAATGTTGTGTCCTTCCCTCTTTGTTCTCAACATCTGGAAACCATTGACTGGAGCCCTTCACCCCGTGCGGTTGCGTGCTCCAATGCAATGGGGCAGGGGAGGGGAGTGCTTTCCTCGAACAGTCGAGTAGGCATAGAGGCCAAGGAACAAAGGGAGGGTGTGGTGGCTTAAAAAAAAACACAATCCAACTTTCTTTGGAGGAAGCAATTGGGATGCAAAATAAGGGTCTTTAAGTGATTAAGTACTTGGCGTTGTATAGAGGAATCAGAGTTTAAAGGACGGCTAAGGCTAATGGTTTTTACTTTGTAGAATGTTCATTCATTATTAGATGCACTTCGCTGGCTTGTAGGTGCAGGTGACTATGTGAAGGCAAATGCCTTTGCTGCCATCCCGGCACCTTCAAATTTTACAATTTATATCGGTGAACGGCAGAGGGGCCAATATTCAGCAAACATTCATGGCTTTTTTGGAAACTTCAACCACCATTATAAAATTGACGTGTGACGCAATGCATTCAGGGAGAGCGGCAATGATATAGGCATCCCTCGTATCATATTTTTCATTATAAACACTGAGCCAGTCGTACTTTTCCCTCCTCGAAGTTAACAAATTTCAACACCATTATTTACCCAACTAGTTGGACTGCAGATCCCATGATTAGAGAAGTAAGATTTTCGAATAAACCTTCATAACAACTTGCGAGCGAGTGGATGATGCGAAAAGGAACAGCAAAAATGGTGCGTGCTTCTCTCATTTCAAACGCAACTGAACCATAATAAAATAAATTTTGAACAAAATAAAATAAATTTGATTCTTTCTAAAAAAGTAATGCATTTTCACTCAGAATGTTAAGCATTTTACGATTCCTATCCAGATAGATTATAACTAGTACATACTAACAAAAGTTAGAAAGTTCGTTGTTGTTACTGTACTCTTTGTGAAACGACTGACCCCCTTGAAATCCCGGGTACATCCCGAATGTCCAAGATGATCCCAGGACATAATCGGAATATGTGGGAGCCTCATGGGAATCCCGAATGTCCCAAATTGATCCCGGGACATGTTGGGAGCTCCACGGGACAGTGTGGTCACGAGTCAACTCACACAAGTGCACGCCTCAAGTTTACAGGCCTATGTTCAGAAGTGCAGAGTAGGTATAATACCTCATTTTTGATAGACTTATCTTCAACCCTAATAAATAGACAAATGTGTCGATGTGTGAGAAAACTCATTTCACCCACAATATAATTTTTAAATATTACACATAAAAGATGTTATATCGCTAATTTCCACAGATAAACTTCTTCAAAGATGCTCAATCCTCAAGAGTGGTCTGCAGCAGGCTTCCATTCGACTTTATTGTATGCTCTCCACATGGAATCAAGTAGTAATGACAGTCATTATTTATTTGTCGAGATTTTATGTAAAACATAAAAAGTATAGTACATGTCAAGTTAAAAAAATATATCTCAAGGAATTACATAAAAAAGCCCTCTTACACAAAAGAATGTATAACTTACTACAGGTAAGTTGTAATCATAGTGTGCCAAGTAAGATGGTGGATGAGAATTCCTCAAGGGGCACCCATGAGATTGAGTGTCATGTGATACACGAGGACCAATAGGCGTTGAGGGCTGTCCAGACCATGAGGGTTGACCCATGTCTCCATTGGTTGAGATAGGAGGGTGGACTCTGTTGGGGCCAGGAGTTTGGGCTGACAGCTGACGGGGACTCAGGGCCCTTGTGTGTAGGTGCCTGTAACTGAGAATGGGTGATGGGTTCTGGAACAGGAATAGGATTCAGGATATTCACAGGATGCAACAAGGAAACATTCCTTTCAAGAGGGGATTAAAATTTGAGCAGTAGGGCCATGTCGCCTAACCACCTGCTCCGGAACTGGGTTGTATCGGGTAGATAACTTGTCTTTCCTCCTTTCCTGAACTAGAACAAGGTCTCCAAGGTTGATTGATGAAGCCTGAGCATGACGGTGTTGACCAGCATACTGTTTTCCCTTGTCCTTCAACCACAAATCACGGTCTTGAGGCTCTTCTTCTGACCATCCAGGGCAGCATTGTGAAATATCAGGGATCTTTGTCTGCATTGGGCTGATGAACATTAGCTCTGCTGGGGCAACTCCAGATACTGAGTGAGGGGAGGTATTGTAAGCCTCCACATAAACTGAGAGCATTTGTTCACAATCCTCTTGTGCTGAGGCAATGCATAGACTTTTTTCAATGCCCGGGTTGACACGCTCTACCTGATCATTTGCCTGAGGCCAAAGCACGGTTACATTTCTGTGGTGAATATCAAGCTTGAACAAATATTTTGAATCTCTGAATGCAGGACCATTGTCAGAAACTAAGATCTCGGGATACCCTATTAGATGAAAAATTTCAGAAACTAACTTGACAGTAGTTGCAGCAGCTGTTGATTTTGTGACTTTGACAATCAGAAAACAGCTGTAGTAGTCAGTAACGCACATTATGTGGTTGCCAGTTGGTAAGGGGCATAAATGATCGACCGCAATTGCATCCCAGGGTTTGTCAGGAAGTGGTGTTCGCAACATTGATTCACGAGGGCTGTTCTGGGATTCTAGCTGACACCCAAAGCATGCTTTAGTATATGACTGAACATCTTCACTCATAGTGCACCACCATACCATAGCACGGAGGTGCTGCTTCATTGCAGGGGTGCCAAGGTGTCCCTCGTGGGTGAGTTCCAGGGCACGTAGGTGTAGTGCCTTAGGGAGGATAATGTGACTGTCACGGACAAGGATCTTTCCCACTATGGACAACTCAGGATATATTAGTTGGTAGAACCTCTGATGTTTACTCCACTACAGCGTGATAGTATTTCCCTACACAAATGTGTTTCAAAACACTGCTTTCTTTACCATTGGAGTGTTCTTGTTTAAGAGATCAATTGACATAACTTCCTCTAGTAAATTTCAATTCAGGTCGAGGGAAATTTCAGGAATGGTAATCTTATAATAATAATAATGTTTATTAACGGGCATATGCCCAATATAAAATAACATACATTTACAATAAAAATTGCACAGTAATTATGAATACCATAAAACAAATTGGATAGATTTATTTACAATGAAACAATTTAAAATAACATGGGTACATTTGTTTAAAATTGAAATTGCACACAAATTCCGTAATTCCATAAAACAATTGGATCAATTCATACAGTTTGTCAATAGTTCCTCACTCTTCTTAAAAATGGGTAGGCTATTTCCGTGTATGTCAACATTGGTAATTAAAGAATTATACAGGTGAAGAATTCTAGTTATTGGGGAATTGAACGTAAAATTTCTTTTGCAGTGTTTTATGTAGAATAGTTTTGTACTTCTAGTGGAGGGAAAAGTAGTGTTAAAAGATATCAATTCAATCAAAGGTGGACTATTAATTAAGTTATTGCATAAATTGTGCAAAAATATCAACTCGGCAAGGTCACGTCTAACATAAAGTGGACGTAAATTTAATATTTGCATTGTTTCAGTGTATATACATCATATGTAGGAAAACCAGCAAAATAATTTACAATTCTTAAAAAATATTTTTGCACCCTTTCAATACTATTGACATGAGTACATATTATAATGAGGATTCCAGACAGTGGAATTATATTCGAAAATGGGATGAACTAATGATAAATATAGATTTCTTAACATCTAAATATCTTTAAATTCTTTAGTGATTCTAGTAATAAAACCTAACATGCAAAAAGACTTGTAAACAACGGATAAAATATGATTACTAAAAGACAAAGTTTCATCAATAAGAACTCCCAAGTCCTTGAGTACATATGTTCTAGGTATGATTACACTATTGAGGGAGAAGTTGAAGAGGACGGGAAATTTTTTGTGATGGAAAGAGATGACATTGCATTTTTTTATATTAAAGAACATTAAATTTTGTACTTAAAGAAGAACTCGATGCTATCGGATTCTTATTTCACTTTTTAGATTTTCACTCTGGTCACTGGATTGCATTTATTTTTTGTCATTTTGCGTTTGAATAAGAAATGGCTAAATTCTCAGTCACTACTGCAGCTGCTACTTCAAAACAATACAGGGATAAAGATGTAAGTATATTATCACTAACCCTTTGGTCATTGATTAAAGGAAATAAAATCTTTTGACTTTGATTCAAAGTCAGATGCTGGAAATCGAATTAACGATAGAGTAAAATACTAAAATATCCCTTTTAATCAACTATTAATGTAATGGAGGGAAAACGTTTAAATGCATGGCTACATCAAATGAAATATTATTTTTTATTATTAACCCTTCAAGCCTGGAGGAGATTAAAATGGAATCGCTGGTTTTCCATTGATTTAAATGGAATCGCTGCGACGTAGTCAATACTTCGCTCGCCAGCATGTGAAGTTCATGCCCAATGTAGTGACTATGTTGCTCGTCATTGAAGGGTTAATTAATCGTCAGAGAGAAAAAAATAGTTTTCTACTGGTTTAAATAGATAATGAAATATGAGATGTTTATTTATTGCATCGAACTTTCCCTTATTTTGGAACCCATGCTATTCACAGGTCTTCTATTGACGGAAAATAAATTCAATGAATGTACTTACCACCAATCATTGAATGCACCTAGGTAGAGTACATTTTGACTGATCCCTTTCTTCGTCATACTCGAAGTACTTATGATTTTCTCGGTCTTCATGGCTCATTTTCTGTTTGAGAAATTTAAGACTTCTTTGCCAATTGCACTTGTAATGAAGATCTCTCTCCGAGCACACCAGTGAAGTAATGATTGTTTGAGGGCATAACAGGAAGAGCGGGGCCACCTGCTGCTCAGGTGCATTTTTATTTTAACGAAGGTGCAATGTAAAATGGCCAAAGTTATCTGGATACCATTTTCCAAGCACCAGTTGATTCATGGCTGCAGTGATGAAAACTTTTCATACTCAGGGTTTACCAGTGTTTAGCCACCTTGATCACACTTGTTTTGGTTTAAGTCGCTCTTCCCTCCTCCAAACTGGAGTGTTCATTCAAGTGCTCTGCTCCAAACCAGCGAGCTTGCCACAAGGGTTCCACCCAGCAGTGGATTGAATGAATCGAATGTCGCTCTGTTCTGGAATGGAGGGTAGAGCCTCTGCGAGCCCCTTTGGTGCTCCAGAGCGGAGTGATTACGACGCAGGATGCTCCGCTCCAGTTTGACTCCCTAGTTATAAGTTCCACCACATTTGCCCTGAGACGACATCAGTCATATATAATTAATGTAAAAGTTTCTGTTGTTCCAAAAGAATGGAAAAGTGCAATAATAGTTCTGTTGTATGAAGGGAGGGGAGATTGAATGTAAAAATTAGAGGTATTATTCTATTGAGTATACGGGAAAATAAAAAAATCTGTAAAATACCTAATAAGGGAAAGAGTGAGGAGTATTACTATTGACAAAATCTGGGGCATAAGGTACGGATTTACGCCTTGGAGGGGAATAAATGATCAGCTGCTTGCACTTCAAGTACAACTATGTAAATGTATGCACAATAACTGTGAGCACATCACCATTGTTTTGTTACAAGTTACTTGAAAGTGGAGTGAAATTCATCATGAAAGAATCATTTGAGATGACAGGCATTCGAACCAGGGTCTCCCAATTGCCGGTCTCCCTCTTTGGTGTACATTTTTTGCACCCATGCATGTGACTGCGTAACTCATCATTTGTGCAATCGCAATGATTGGAAAATTGTCAAAAGCTAGTTGAAATTATGACGTTTGTCTTAACTCTATGGGAATATTGCATAATATTTTTTCTTCACCTATGATTGTTGTATTCAAGCCTCCATTTTTAATTGGAGGACCTCATACAAATTAATTAAAAGCTGTCCAAGAGTTCATTTTTTTAAACCCAAAAATGGTCCTATTGATGAATCCCCAGATAATCCAGACAATGTGCATTTGTTGGGTCTATTTTTTGGGGGTTATTCATGAGGTTAATCCAACAAAAAAAGACCAGGGATGAGGTCATATCTTCATAATGCTCATGTTGGTGTTATTTGCTTCTTAACCCTTTGCGGTTCAAGGTCGAGGCTGGCTCGACAGGCCTAGCGCTAGCATCAGGTCCAACATCGAGTAGAGCTCGACATCACTTGACAAAATGTTGAAGTTTAAAAAAAAAAAAAAAAACCCTCTTTGATGGAACATGCATCATATTATAGACCAGTGGATTTTTACTTACTTTAAACAATAAAATAAGAACATTTAAAAGGACAACAGTCAATCCGAAAAAAAAATTTCCTAAAAATTAATTTGGACCAGACTACTTGACTTAAAAAAAAAAAAAATTGGACCGCAAAGGGTTAAAATGCTGTGGAGAGGCAATCAGTAATTATACCCCAAGTCTATTATTCAAATTAATATTCATTATTGTCCAAAGTTCATTATTAAATTATGTAATATTAAAAAATAAAAGAGAGGAGTTATTTAGTTTTAACCTTTGAAATATGACTTTAAAACCCTTTAAGGAAAAACCTTAAAAGAAAAATTCCTTCAGCATGTTTGGATAACCATATGTTTCAGTAGAGTAGGCTGTCTTCATTATCAGTTGAATGTTTTCTCTCTCACGTCTCAGGACAATAAATCACTTTCCCAACCATTATGAGCTGACTCGGAAGGACTTGCTGGTGAAGAACATAAAGAGATACCGTAAGGAGCTGGAGAAAGAGGGCAGTCCCCTAGCTGAGCGAACGTCAAGCATTGTCAGCTGCACTGAGGCCAGTCATGAGGGCAGCTCAGGTTCTGCCTTTGGTACTGGTAGGTGAACTCTACTTATGCTAACAAATGTTGTAGATAACTGACTTTAAAAGTCTTGTATTTTAGCTGTGTCATTTATGTCCAAATGACTGTTGATACTGGTGACTGGTGAGGTCTTGTTTCATAATCCATCTTGGAGAAACTCAAAGAAGACAAGACAAAGCTAAGGGGAAATTAAGACCCTGGTTCCCAAAATTCATGAATTGGAATTTAGGAATATATTTTTTTTTTAACCTTTCAGCTCAACATATTTGGAGTGATTTTTATTTCATCTACATGGAATTAATTTAAATTTAAGATGAAAAGCATTTTGTAATGAATACAATCTTAAAACTTTTTCATGGACTTAATAGTGCTGCAGCTTCCGCAAAGGCACTGCTGCAGCGCGTTTAGCACTCCTAAACTTCCCTTTTTTGAATGTTGGATGCGCTGCAAACGGGTGTCAGCAGCGCTGCACAAGCGTGTCAGGAGTGCTGCACAAGCGTGTCACGATCGCTTCAACCTGCAAAAAAAATAGTTTACTCATGGACTGAAGGTATCTCCAGACTGTATAGACTCATCTTCATTTTCGCATCTACCTACGGTCAACCACAAATATATCTATGATATGTCTATCAAGTAACTACCTATGTCATATCCAATTCTCAACTGCTAGACGCGTTTCTTGAAAGTTGTATTTATACGGCCATTCCTGTGCGTAAATGTGTTTGCGAGAACTAACTTTTAAATATCAATGCCGTGATAGTTTATGGAAACGTGCCATCCAATTACGATAACAGTTTTCAGACATTAATTAATTGAAACCTATGTTGTCACATTAAATGAATATAAAGCCAATATTAATGAGAATAAACAAGATGTTTTTCAATTGCACACGTTTGTTTACATTTCAATGAAGACGTAACTTACTCGCACAAATGTTACGAACGTGAATATGCATGTATCCATAATATATATGTCAATCCATAAATAGTGGTCCATAGGTGGTTGCTTGATGATTTTTAATATTTTACCATACGAACTACCACATATGTATTGAGAATACAAATGTGTCATTATTTTATTTTTTTTAATTTTATTTTCCTGATAGTGGCCATTTTTATGTTAACGAAACACCGATTTTAGGAGATTTCAGTGTTCTGCAGAAAAGGAAATATCTCCAATTATGTGTATCCTAGAACAATAAAACAAAAACCAATCGATTCAGTAAGTAATGAACTTAAATAAAGGGGGGTGATGTATCGACCTAAAATTAAGTCTAAGGGTCCAAATATTGCTTCAAAGTTTTCATCACTTAACTTAAAAAAATCAATTTTTAAAATAGTTATGGAATGGCCAATTTTAAAATATGGGTAAGTTTCTTTGAATTCCCAAATATTCTTTGTATTCTAAGGCCTGCATTTACATTTTAGCTAAAGTTTACAAAACCAAATGTTTACTTTATAATGAATAACTTGTAGAATGAGGTGAAAAACTGATTAATGAGTTATGATAATTTTTTTAAAGGCATTAAACATTACTTAAGAGGGTACTAAATGATGCCGTGTTGATAGACTTTGTCGATATTTTGGTACTTTTCAATGTTCAGTATCTTTATAAATAGTTGAGTCCACAAAACAAAAGTTTTACTGGTTATTTCTCATATAAAGGACTGTTAATGGGCTAAATTTCAAATTTTTATTTTCATGCCCAACAAAGATAATGGACATTAAGCTTTGGAAATTTTGAAAAATCAAGAACTTTAAAAAAGTTTAATAAAAAAACCACTTAAGTCCACAGCTTAAAATTCTGCAAACTTAAAGCATGGCTTTATACCTTTCAAATAAAAAAATTACAAACATTAAGTATCTTGTCTTCCTATATAAAAAAATTGTAAAAATTGATTTTTTTTAGTGATGAAACCTTTGAAGCAATATTTGGACCCTTAGACTTAATTTTAGGCCGATGCATCACCCCCCCCCTTTATTTAAGTTAGTTACTTACTGAATCGATTGGTTTTTGTTTGATTGCTCTAGGATACACAGAATTGGAGATACATATTTCCTTTTCTGCAGAACACTGAAATCTCCTAAAATCGGTGTTTCGTTAACATAAAAATGGCCACTATCAGGAAAATAAAATTAAAAAAAATAAAATAATTACATATTTGTATTCTCAATAAATGGTAGTTTGTATGATAAAAATATTAAAAATCACCAAGCAACAAATTTATCTTTTTCTGGATCACTTAATATGGATTGACCCATACTCAATGTTACGAATGTGGAAATGAGAAAACTGATGAGTGTTCCAATAAAAGCATAACAATAATTTAGTGTACAACGGAAATTAATTACACAAAGCTATCAATGAAGTGTTGTTACTGGCCGAACCCAAGTCTCTTCGATTCGTGTCAAATCTTCCCATTTATGCCAAATTTTCGGTCAAAGAATGAACCACAGGCTAAACATGTTACTATATATCAAGAATATATTTCATGAAATAAAAAAAACAAAGGATACACATAGTAAATGTTTAAAGAATGAGTATTTATACCTTCCTCTTTCGATTGAGACTTTCACCATCTCCCCTTATTCAAAGGACTACCTGCAGCGCTGTGGAAGTGCGCCCGCAACTTGCAGCTGCTGAGCTTCAAACATGAGCTGTGAATGCGCATTAGATGAGTTTCTCGATAATTTGCTCTATGAGAGCGCTGCTGACGCGCTTCAGTTGACATGTGCTGCACTTGCAGCGATGACATCCTTGTGAAGCACTGCTGCAGCCATGTGTGTTTACTGGGTTGATTTGAAATCAAGTGATATCAGCAATGGTCGAGGAAGATCAAAATCACTTGGACAGAAGCAATGGACTCTGCGGTGCATCCTACCTGGCATGTCATCATGAAAAGGGTACGGTATCCGTTGTTGGCAACCTTGCTTGCATGTCACATGCCCAACAGCAACCACTACATACATATGTACTAAAGAAGATTGTCCATAAGTGTTGATGATTATACGATTCCATGCCTAGCAAATGAAGATAGACCACAGTCTTGATATGGGGCAGCACATTACGACAAATGCACATGGTGGTTGCACACAAAATTTACGGTGGCAGAGCACAGTAGTACAAAAGAACCTAGAAAGGAGGAAGAGGACTGTCCTCACAACTAGGCTGCCCAAACTTTGCAGTGTTTGGGAATGGGGATAAATGTGTGAATTTGAGAACTGAAGGGGACATAGCAAGAAGGAATATGTACTTCATCAATGATAGACTCACATGAACCATAACAAAGTTACTGCACTCATCCTTTGCCATCAACTTTCTGTCCTCTCGCTTACATCACTGACTGCAGCCACAAACTTTTCAATTGCTGGTTTGTCACAAAAAAATGCATAATAAATAAATTTCAAATCACGATTAACACTTAAAAGGTAAATAATATTCACTGACAAAATCACTAGAATAAATAATGCCCTGTTGACGGTAGTAAAATATTTTGGCAAGGATATATCATGATTATGCTAAAAATAAATATTTATTTACTCTTAAACTTATGCACTTTCATAAAGATAATTTAACCCTTTCGTGTTGGTGGACTTTTTATGTAAATATCTTTAGTATCCTGAGCTTCATGGGAACCTCCGCTCATCTCTGTACGGAGGCATTTAGAAGTGAATATCTTCTCCGCCGTACAGACCCCACCCTTCCGTCCCTTCCCTTGGCAACTCGTCTCAACCCTCCATCTCATTAGCAGACCTTCTAAGAGCATGGGGTTGCAGTCATTTTTTTGCATGCACAGTGGTTTTTTTAAACAATCATTTATTGCAAACGTGAGAGAATTGATGTCTGAAATGAATTCCTCATATTTATTTGATTGTTTTAAAATTTTAAATGAATTTCTAGCTGGTATATTAACAATTTTAGGATATTAATCGGAAAGTAATGATTAAAAGAAAGCAGAAGACAACTCCGTTAATATAAGAACTAGAATTTTGCTTAAAATTTGAGAACACACTGCAAAACACAATGAGTTCATTTCAATGGCTAATATTTTTGCATTTATTTAGAAAATCCACTGCTCATACAATTAGTGACGGCTGACACATGCTGAGAGAATGACCGCTAAAGCGCTCGAGTGTCGAGTGAGGTTGCCGATGGAAGGGTCTTGCCCCCCAATGAGTAGGGACTTGAAGGGTCGAAAGAACACCCTTCTCAAATGCTTCATCGGCGGTCACTTTCCCACCCTCCACGAAATCTATAAGAGACGTTGCTTCTTTTGCGTATAGAAATCTCCGGCACTTATGGTAGACATCCAGTATTATGCATAAAGAAAACCCCGACTCCTATATGTGACGTTCGGCGCAAAAGGGTTAATCCCCCATCAATTGGTCTGGGATGTCCCTGGGATGTCAATTGGTCTAGGATGGGGAAAAAGTCTGATTAAATTATGTCCAAAGGAGAAATAGGTAGATGCATAGTTATTCTAATGCATCTTCACGGCAAGAAGACTGGCTACTCCCTGCGCTCATTTGCTGGGCACCTTCGTTTTGTTGTGTTGCAAAAAAAGAACGAAGGGTAGGTTGAATTGGCTTAATTTTTTTACGCCGTACATTGGCTATATATACTACATGTATATTCAGTGTTTTGTGTTTCTGTGGTCCCTTCACTATGAAATTATCATGGGTTCCTCAGTTGATGGTCAGATGGACATACAGATTTGCTATTATAATAATCCACTGGCATGCACTTCACTTCTGTACCTTTGAAAGAGCGAGGGTGTTTTGTTTTTCCAACGCATGTAAGTTTCATTTTATGTTCCCCACTAGCATTGGCCCAGGACATAATGGTTATTCTCTCTTTACTGACCTTATACCCTGGAGTGGATTTCTCTGCTTTCTCTACCTATGTTATGCTCGGAAGACACTTCCAGTACATGCCAGTTTCATCAGTGTTGTACACTTGGTCTGGATTGAAACTGTTCAATCATCTTAGTAAACTGCTTTTTAAAATCACTCACGGCCCCCTGGTCCCCACTTAGTTTTTCACCAGCAATGCCATGCCGATCTTTTCAACCATCTGGGAGATGCTGAAAATGTTTCATTGGTCCCCAACTCTTGATGGAACTTTTGTGCCTGTTTGTAAAAAATAGGTTCACTAACAGGCACTCCTTCACTTCTCTTCTGCTGAAACCATAGGTACAGTTCACTGTCAACATCGGATATAGTTGAACCCTTCAATGTTTTTCCCTTCTGAAGTACATTCATGCTATCCGATTTTTAAGCATAGTCCAATAACTTGGCTTGGTTTTTTTATTACATATATCGCACACTGTGGAGATGCCAACATCAGAGTCTGCTGCTATATTAGTCACTGGATCTCCGTGGATGCCCTTTCAATAATCTTCAGCTTCTCCAGAATGTCTAGCATGACACACTTGCTTTTTTGAAGAATTGGACATTTTCAACCATTTGTATTACTGAAGAAAACTTGGCAAATATAAAATGCCTACGGAAGCCCAAGTCGTGCAAACGCAGAGCAGTGTGATCAAAATGAGAATTACTGTGAGATTTATTGGGGGATTTTTCACCCCATCTCCATGGTTGGTTAATGAGTGGTGCATATGGGGTATCCTAAATGTATATGCATTTTGCACATTACATCATGGGAATTCTTTTAATTCTATGAAACAGTTTTCATTTTTCTTCTTCTTGTTAAATCTCAATGGGCTCTATCTCCTAGCACATGAATAATTTCCCAAATTTTCAGTCTTTAAATTCTACTGAGTATTCTCAAGTTACGTACAACCCTGCAAGCCACTACAGATGCGTGTGGTTTGGGTGTTAGGACACCAGCCCTGAAAGAGGAGGGAATAGGAAAAAGAAAAGGGGAGAGGTGAATTTTATACATATTAATAATGTTTATTATGTGAGTGTCACACTTTTTTTATAATCACTATTGGTACGTGGAAAGAAGGAAACAATTGTACCTATCCTTTGGCAGTGCATCTTTCTTATTTTGTCACTTCTATCAGTTCTACAGTGATAGCGCAGGGTTAAAATAATATCCTCCATGTCATACTGAAACTCGCCTGATCTGAATGTTTCAAGTAATCTTGATATAAGTGGTAGTTTCAGGCGTAACTTGGTGAAACTTATTCATTGTATAAATGAAAAACTTTAACTTTGTGGTTCCACAATGATACTTTTATTATCACGACCCGGGTTTCGACGTACTATAACGTCATCTTCAGGTGAAGACGCTAGAAAACACTCAAGGTTATACATATACTGCACTCAGGTAGTTGGGGGAGGGTTGAAGGGAAGGAAGGTGGGGGGGGGGGAGGAGTTTGGGATTGGGTCACGGAGGTATCGCGTGCTTGAGGAAAAGGGGGAGGGGAAGAGAATCCTTGTAGGGAGCACTCTTCTTGAGGTGAAGGAATGTGGAGGGAGGGGTACCTACTTAGTCATTCAAAACAAACCATAATACCCTATACATGTTTGGCTGTCGAGGTGGAGGGTGGAGTGAAGGGGAGGGGTTTGTTGAGTGTTTTGTAGAGTCTTCACCTGAAGATGACATTATAGTACGTCGAAACATGGGTCGTGCTAATAAAAGTATCATTGTGGAACCACAATGTTAAAGTTTGTCATTCATCAAGTAATCTTAACCTAGCATGTAGCCTCCAAGGCTTTAATGGCTCCCAATGTAGTCCTTCCATCAGCTGTGTAGCACTTTTTGTTCACTTGTTGCAGTTTTTAACAAAGTTCATGGCTTTCCTTTGTTTATTATTTAAAGATGAATTGGTGGAAGACACTGGTAGATTGAATTTTTGGGTGTAGACCATCTCATATTTATTTTTCTTATTTCTCAGGGAGTGGAAGACAGTACCTGTACTTGGACCTAGTCCCTGTTACCTTTGTCCTGCCAGCAGATTACAATATGTTTGTTGAAGAGTATAGGAAGACCCCTCAAAGCACTTGGATCATGAAACCGTGTGGCAAGTCCCAAGGAGCTGGCATATTCCTCATCAACAAATTGTCCAAGTTGAAGAAGTGGTCGAGGGAAAGCAAATCTCCCTCTGCCTTCAATCCTTGCCTTGCTCGAGAATCTTACGTCATATCCAGGTATCTGTTTTTTCTAAGGTACATTGATGAGCATGCATAACATTGAACTCTTTTTTGGTGTGAAAGATATGCTAAACGTATACATATCAAAAAGAGTAAGAAGGATGGGGCTGTTTGAAGAAAATATGATTGACATCTACTCCTCAGTCACCCATGTATTCTTGGGAAGAAGTTGTCTAGTGTATTTTGCAGTCTCAATTAAACTTTTTGTATAATAGTAAACACCAATTATCCGGATCAATTGGGACCAGACCCCATTCGGATAATCAAATATCCAGATAAATGGATAACTAACAAAAAAAGAAATTTCTTTGGAAACTTCTTAACGTATTCACTTTGGATTTATCTAAGAATGCTAAAAAATGTATGTGCTGTAACCAATAACTGTCAAATGAAATCAATGGCATAAAATAATAATAATAACATTTATTTGCCTAGTAGATCAAGTTACAAAGTTTGCACACAATATAAGGCACGTCAGGAAATAATGAAAGTAGTAAACTAAGTATACATAGATTGACAACACTACAAAAAAGTTACCATTGCACAGCACCATAATTATTAATTCATCAGTGATCAATAATAAGATGATTAGCTTGTAAGGGATCTGCCATAAACTCATTGACATCATAGTAGAGCTTTTAAGTCTTTCCCGGCGAATGCTTAGGATGAATAGTAGAGCTTTTCTCCCAGAAGAGCTTTCAATTGTCTTTTAAAAGCATCACCACTCATGGATTTTATGGGAATGGGCAGATGATTATATAATTGAAGTCCCATCCTCCTCAAACCGTGTAAACATTTAGTGGTCCTGGTATATGTTACATGTAAGTCATTACGGCTTCTAGTGAAGTGACGGTGAATGTATTGGTTTTTAGAAAAAGATGATAGGTTACTATGGATGTGCTTGACAACAGATAAAATGTAGATGCAAGGAATGGGGAGAAAATTTAGCTTCCTGAAAATAGGATGGCATGGGGCATTGTAGCGCTCTTTGGCCATTAGTCGAATTCCTCTTTTTTGAATTTTAAATATATTCTTCGCATGATGGGAAGAGCTCCAGAAAAGGATACTAAATAGTACATAGGAATAGAATTCCCCATAGCACAAAGTAGTGAGGATGTTTGGTGAAACAGTATCTCTAATGAATTTAATTAAGTAGCAGATAGAACAGAAGAAAAGAAACAAAACACATTTTGAATAGCCTATCGCTGTGACTGTAAAAAGTCAATTTTTGAAGATTTTTTCCCTTAAAAGTGATTCAGATAATTGGCGATCCGGATAGTTGGAGTTTGGTTAATTGGAGTTTTACTGTAGTTCAATAATGTTACAAGTAATCAAAGGTTTATCGTTGCCTTACATGGGTGCATCTTTTTGAAATAAAGTTGCCTTTAATTGTCTGTTCTCATGTTTCAAGATGCCATAGGCATATCTAGAGGCGTCTGAAGAGGGGGGGGGGGGTCACCAACGGGGGGGGGTATGGAATACCCCCCATGTAAAGCAGGGGGTCCCGAGGTTTTGAAAAATATACATCTTAAAATGACGTTTTGAAGGTGTTCTATAATGTTACGGAAGGTGATCTCTTCTTCTTCTCCTCAACCCTAAGGTTGGTGGGCATCCAAATTTCTTCTTTCCATAGCAAGTCTCTTTACATCTATGTATCTTCTTCCTGCTAAGATCTCCTCCAGGTATTCTTTTCTTGGTCTACCTCTTCCAGCACGGCCCTCTACCACTCCTTCCATTAAGGTTGTCATCCACTCGGAGTGACGTAGTAGGTGTCCAATCATTACGTTTCTTCTTTTACATATTGAGTGTAGCAGTGTTTGTCCCTCCCCAATTCTTTGTAGTAGGTGATCTATAGGTGTACTATTAGCATGTGTTAAACATATCATTTTTACGTTTTATTATCAATGGGGGGGGGTTACAACTCCCAAAACACCCCCATGGATAAACCTTGCAAGATGCTACCAGCAATTTGTCCGCATTGGTATCTTATTAAGACCTTCTTTTGTCAATAACGTAGCCAGGGGGGCCAGAGGGGGCAAAGGCCCCCCCACCCCGTGTTCTAGCGCCCCTAATTCTGTGTATTTTTCCACTCTTTAAGTCCCAAATACGTATAAATAAATTTGTATAATACGTTGTCAATTGTCATATTTTGTACAAACCCATCCCCTTTTGCATCACCAGTATTTGTAAATTTTAGTAAACTGGTTAATATATGAGTTGGCGCCCCCTAAAAATTTTCTGCCCCCCCTAAAACTTTTCTGCCCTCCTAGACCCAAAACCTCTTTTGTGCCCTATGTTCATTACATATTAACATGTTCACATCTTCCGGTCCCAGTTCAAGCATATGTTTTCTACACTCCTTCCAGCAGTTGTCTTCCTTTTTTGGGCACTACAGCAAGCACACACTCTTTTTCTTCCGTCAATTTTCACAAGATGGTGGGGAGTGACCGGAAAACTTACGGCACCAGCGTAATGTCTTTTGCGACCTAATATCTTGCAGGAGGAGTAGTTCCCTATCATCTGTCTGTATAGAGCTAGGCGAAAGTCTTTTTGTGTTGTCCCATGCTTCAGGGTTGAGGGAGAATTTGTTTCTTTATAAATTATGTAACTATTAACAATGACTGTGTTCATTACAAATGCAAAAATATATTTCCACCATTTCTTGGTCGTCCTTCCGAAATCATAGTAAGACCTGTTCTGATCGGCTCTTTCAACTCCACCCATAAATCTGTTATGTCTTACTATTGATTCTGGGCATGGAATCAGAATTTGTTTATTACCCATCCCTGTTTTCTTGGGAATCATCAAACTCACTTTTGGATCGCAGTTTGTTGATAGAACACAAATGTCTTGTCTGTCATGCCAGACAGTTGCCGTTACGTCTGCTAATTGTAAAATTTTACTTTTACCTCGTTTAAGTTTTAGGCTCTTGGGATATTTAAATTCAACTGGCCATTCTTTACGTGTTGGTCGAGTAGTAGCACAAGAATAAGTTTTACTTTTATAAAGTTCTTTCATAAGAGAAACGCTTGAAAAAAAACTCGAAATAAACGTGATGGTTCTTACCAAGGTGCTTTTCAAGTAAATTCATCACAACTTGGCTTCCTAACAGCATTTCTTTGTTTCTACTTTCTTTCTTGCCCAAATCTACATTCCCTTCTAAAACATAACCACTCGGACTCGACAATACCCAAATTTTAAAACCCCATTTTGTTGGCTTTGATTTGACATACTGTTTTATATGGTGGCATCCTTTAAATGCCACCATCGCTTCGTCGATAGCTAAATCACGACCAGGCTGGTAATTTTCATGGAAAGTATCTAAAACATCTAGTACTGGTCTCACCTTTTGAAGGATGTCAAAAGCAGCATCACTTTCTTTTTTCTCTTTTCTGATATCACTTACATGAAAATATTTTGTTATGTCCGTAAATCTACTGTAAGTCATACATTTTCGAATCAGAGGGTAGTCTATATCCTCAGTTCTCCAGTAGTCTTCACTTTCAGGCAGATCAAACACCCCCATATATACGATGACACCCAAATATGCTCTGATTTCCTCATAGGTAACGTTGACCCAATGCCTATCATTCTTTCCTGAACGTCGCTGGAGATATTCTGCATATATATTTACATTTTCTACTATTCTGTGAAAAAACTCCTCACCGCTTAACCGCTTCCCTGGCAGGTTTTTTTACAAAAACGATAAAAAAAGTCATATTTTTTATTTCAGATTCAGAAGCATTAAAGGGAGGCAAATCCGAAAATGTTTTCCTTAATTTTTTATTCCAAATAACTAATGATTTATTCAATAATTTCTTAATGTTGGCCCTAAACTTAAGAGAATTAGGCCACCTGCATATCAGTATAACTTTCCTTCCCGTAAACCTTAATTAGAAATCTAATGAGGAATACATTTCGTTTATATTACAAATGTATATACTCTGCCGACAACGTTAATGTTAACTATTAATTTTAGTCCATAGTACATCAAGAAACAACGTACAGACATTCATGGGCATTAGGCAACCCGCATGACGAAGACTTTCGCTCTGAAAATGTTATAACAAAATTCATTTTATGACAAAAACAAGAGAATCGTGAGTTTCATGATGACTCGAGAATATTCTTTCATCACTTCGCTGGTGAGAATACGCTTGCCCAAACACCCACATGGATTTCGGGCTCTTTTGGGTTTCGTGGCAGAAACAATGGGGCTCTGTTTCAACTGATAGGAGTTAATGAAAAGGCAGATGCTTGCGTAGGCAACGATAAACATTCATAAGTTAAAACAATGCCTATGAACCTCAAAAGAGTGCCCTTGGCCAGTCAAATCACAAGCAGACCAACACGGGTGGTTACGGCCGAGTTAGGAGGGAGAGAGAGAAAAATATACAGCCGGTTTCGGCCGACGTAAGAGGGAGCGCATTTAAAGTGCAGTCTTTGGGCATTTAAACTTCAGAGGGGAAAGGGTTAATTCCTCATTTAAGGAAACACCAAACCAGTAATCAATCTAATAGTTACCATATCCTATTTGAGAGCTCGTAAAGAATTCAGAGCACTTTTATTCAACAACAGGAAGGCTATTATTGAAAACTACATCAGTAACTCAAGCAATGTTGTCAAATCTACTTGGAATATCATCAACCACTCAACAAAAACCTCTAGTCCAGCTTATAACTCAACCTCCATAACTTTCAATGGGATCACTGTATCTGATCCCAAAGACATAGCTAATATGTTTAATCACCATTTCTGCTCAATTACTTCCGAAGCCAATTAAACTAGTCCACCACCAAACATAAACTATGCTCATTCACCTCACTCAATGTTTCTATTCCCAACCTGCCCTGCTGAAATTGTAAAAATAACCAATTCCTTTCAAAACAAATTTTCTTTAGGAATCGATGGCATTCCAATGCCAGTTGTAAAAGCAGTCTCTCACTCTATTGCAATACCTCTGGCTGACATGGTAAATTCCTCTTTTCTAAGTGGACAGTTCCCATCAATCCTCAAATACTCTCGTGTGACTCCTGTTCCTAAAATAGGGACACGTGTAAATGCAGATAACTACAGACCAATATCTGTCATATCTGTCTTCTCCAAAATATTTGAGAAACTATTTCATATTCGGTTATTTAACTACTTATAACTGCATAAACTCATAGTTGAAAACCAGCATGGCTTCTAAATCAGAAAATCAACCAACTCTGCGACTTATGAGCTCCTAAATAATGCTCTGCATGGTTTAAACAGTAAACTTCTCACTGCAGGCATATTTTTCGATTTAAGCAAACCTTTTGATCTCATTGATCACAAAATATTAAAATATAAACTCCATAGTCTAGGAATCTCTGGCATACCACTAGAATGGATTACATCTTATCTAAGTGACCGAAAGCAAATTGTGAGCTATTCTTACAGGGACACCTATATGACACAAACTGGCAAATCATATCCTCTTAGCAAAAACTCTGGTGTTCCCCAAGGATCCATATTAGGACCTCCATTATTTCTCGTCTTTATAAACGATCTCCCAAATCATCTATCACACTGCAAAACCACCCTTTATGCAGATGATACATCTGCCATTGTTACAGCTGATTCACTAAATAATTTAATACTCTAAGGCCGGCCACACACCGGCTAAGGCACGGCGCGGCGAGACGTTTTCACCGCGCCTCGCCACGCCATGCCTTGCCCGATAGTTAAGAGCAGCATACGACATGGCAAGGCGACTTGAGCACCATCGCTTTCAGTGGCGTTAAGTATACTGACAAGTGAAGTAGTGTGTGTAGTTTGTATTATACTTTGTGAAGTCTGCTTGTAGTCTGTTACATATTTCGTGAAAATGAACGCAGAAGAAGAGGCGACTGTTATAGCGTTGTGGTACCTCATCAAGTTAATGGATGATATGCCCAACAGAGAAATGTGGGTGCATCCCATAAACGAAAAACGGAACCAAAAACCGTTTATTGCAGAATTAAGAGCAGACCCAGAAAAATTTTCTATCTATTGTTGTATGAAACCAACAACATTTGATTTTATTCTTGGATTAATTACTACAACAATCCAAAAACGAAACACAAACTATAGGCAGTGTATAACTCCAGAGGAAAGACTGGCAACATCAACAGAGACCCTATCATCCTCCTGGCTTGCCATTTTCACTTGTCACACAAACAACAACTAGACAATACTAGAACCCACTGCTTTCGCCTGTCGCTATCACTGCACTGCATGCTGGTGATGGCGATCCCCGCACATGCGCAGAACGATTTGTCTGAAGCCTTTTGCCCGACGGATGAAAATTGACAAGGCAGTACAAAGTGCCGTGCGGCGCTGCTTCGCCTTGCCTTGCCATGCCCGATGTAGTGTGCGGCACCTCCATTCAAACCAATACAAACCACGTCGCATAAGGTGCCTTAAGCCAAAACATCGTGCCGTGCCGTGCAATATCCGGAGTGCAGCCGGCCTAACACCACCATACACGAAATGCAGCAATGGTGCAAAAGTAGCAATCTAGTAATAAACAAAGAAAAAACACATCTCATTCAATTTACTAGTAAAAACTACAAAAAAGTAACCTTTTAACAGATAACAATGTTACTTGCTTAAACAAGACAACTGCCATTAAGTTCTTGGGCCTCCAAATAACAGAAAACCTAGACTGGTCTCCCCATGTTCTTGAAATTGTGAAAAAAGTGTTTGTCGGTATCTTCATGATTAGAAAGCTAGCTCCTGTTGTATCCATTGACATTCTAAAAATTATATATTATGCCAAAGTGCATTCATATATTTCGTATGGAATTATGTTCTAGGGTAATTCAAGCATAGCTAGTAAAGCCTTCTCTGCCCAGAAACAAGCGGTTAAAGCAATGTTCCAAGTCACTTCAATTACTTATTATCGTATTGACTTTCGATGACATCAAATTCCATGTTAGATGTCATACACTGGAATATTAAACGTCGAATTTTGACACTTCAGGACACCTGTACTGTACTGCACATTGCTGTATTGTTAATGCCCCGATGTTTTGGGAGCACCAAATATGTCGTGGCTGCAAGTATAATAGCAATGCAACGGACTATAAACGGCAAAACACTTCAGAAATGAGAAAAAATTTCATGCCTTCTACCTCTATAAAAAGTGTATAAAAAAAACGGATATATTATTCAGAGAAAGTTCTTTTTGTTGAAATTTGCAAAAATGCTAGATAGCTTAATGACCAAGATACAACCTACCGGTATTTTGTCCCACGCAAGCACCGGCCAGCTGCTATCTTCTCCAGTTAAATAGTGGAAATAAAGGAGAGTACTTATACGTCTGTAAGATCGCCTCAGAAAACAGCTGACTTCGGCTTTTCGGAATCATTGAGCCCAATATCACCAGCATTTATGATTAGCTCTTAACAGTATACTGTCGTTTGTGTTATTATTACAATAATTATGCGTGGAATACTCTCTTGAATTTATGGAAACAATTGTTACAAGCAATTGTCACAATGCGGACTTTCAAGGATCAACCTCGTTTAGATAAGATGTGAAACTATTTACCTCTAGCGAATATGGTATCGGCTCCCGGGAAACACATTTTCAAGCGATAGTGCACGTAACGGCCGCTAGGAGGCAGGGCACATTAACATTTTTATGGCTTACTATTTTTTAGGTATTCCATGGTACAGTCTTGTTCATTAAAAACTTACCACCTCAGAGCCGAAAAATTTCTAAGCCCTGACTTGACAGTGATGTGGCAACATGGCCGAACCACGCCCCCCTGAGCGGGGGTGCAATAACCTCTCCAAGCAGAACGAGAACCCTTCCTCCCTGCAGTTGGGCGAGTGGAAAGGCCGACGGAAGGAAAATTTTGACCTGCGAAAAGGGATAGGGTTTCTTTTCTTGTGATGTGTAAGAAGGAAAGAGAGATCTGCAAAGTTCAGACGCACCAAGATCCCTCGCACACGACAGATGCAAGCAGCCACGGAAAACAAAAAGCTATCTTAGGTCTCAAGGATCTCAATCCCCGGAGTTCCTTTCGTTTCTTATGAGTATTTTAATTTATTATTTTTATGGCAACAAATAAATTTATTCAAACTTCCACCGCGAAACAATAAATGAGAACTGGCTGAAGTTTATGATTGAGTGGATCGAAAGTGTTTTCCTAAGCATTCCAATATTGGAATGAAATAGCATCGAGCTACTTTAATCCGAAGATATTTGAAGTGAATACTGTTCCTTGCTCTTCGACAAACAAAATTAAAAATCAAAGAAGCACAGTCGTATAGTTAAAAGTATGTCGAAAGAACTTGATATGATATTGGATATTCTGTGAAGCTCACTATTTAAAAATGAAACCATTAATTAGTTACGGTTTGTGCATAAATACATCGCCCCTGAAAAATTCTATTCCCGAATACTTTGTGATGATAGGTGTGCACTAAAATTCGAGCTTGACATTATGTGTTACTACTGAGTGTTTTAAATCTCGTCCAGACGAGTGTTTTTTCATTGTAAATATCGCACATTATTGTAGCTAATTATGTATAGTAATTCCACCTACACCAGATGTATCTAATTAGATCGAAGAAAAAATTGTAAGGTAGTAAGTTCTTTGCCGCTGTTACTCTGTTAAATTCATGTGAAATAGAGTGCAATCCATGTTGTTTTGTGTCTTTAAGAATGATTGAGTCTGTCAAAATAAAATATATGTGCAAGTTTAAAGCCGTCAGTGATATATATTTTCCTGAAGCAATTTTATCGGGTGTCATTTGAGACCCAATGGGGCCCCCTTTGCCACCACCCCTGATTATGGTAAATTATAATAATACATAGCCTTATTGTTCTTTTGGTCTGTTGACTTAGAACATATTCAGAAACATTTATAAGTAAATAACCTTTCACAATAGCTTTACAATATTGTCCGAAAAAAACTCATCAGTACTATAATAACATTTATTAAGAAGTAGTTCTTTGAGTTTTAATTAAAAAGAAGACACAGAGTACATACATTTCAAGTTTGTAGATAACCTATGTACGAAAGTGATACCGAGTGAATAGGGCCATTCTTACATACAGCACATGATTGTACTCTCAGGTGAAAATTCTCCCTTCCACGAGTCATGTGACTATGAACCATCGAGTTAGGAATGAACATAGATGGATTCTTTTTTACCAATAAACATGAGTGAAAAATATATATACTGGGTAAAGTCAAGATATTCAGTTGCCTAAACAAAGGCCTTCCAGGGGTCCTGATGGGTACACTCAACATGGCCTTTATAGACCTCTTTTGGATAGAAAATGCCTTCCTTGCTGCGCTCGAGTTATCCCATAAGACAACTCCATAGGTCAAGTGAGTGTGAACTTTCGCATAGTATACTAGTTTAAAAATTTCCACGGAAGTAGTAGGGACAAGTTTCCTGATCATAAATGTCCCAGTGGCCATTTTCTTAATTATATCATTAATGTGAGGATACCAATCAAGGTTTTCAGTCAAATATATTCCCAAGAATTTTACGGAGCTAGACTTCTTTATAGGTTTACTTGTATCCACTCTAAGAAGAGGGGACAGTATTGGTGGATTAATTTTATTGTGAAACTGTAGAAAATTGGTTTTGTTCTCATTTATTTTCAAATTATTCAACTTACACCAATTAAACATTTTGATTAAAGTTTGATGAGCAGAATTACAAGCATCTGCAAAATTGTCACCAACACTTAGAGTAGATGTGTCATCAGCATACAAAATTACTTCTGGTTATTATCTTTGTTCTTCTGATTCGACCATGGAAAGAACCCTGGTAAGTATTGAATGATAGGTCTCATGGTTCGACTTTTTGAAGGGCGCAGGAATTTCACATTCTATTAGCGAATTTTTTCGTGTAATAATTCGAGGCTCAGAAAAAGGGTCATGAAAGTTATTTTTTGGTCCTATGACTCCATTTTTCCATAACTAGTGATAGCAAAATTACTTACATTACAGTCTTAACTCAATGCTGGTATATATTACGCTGATTTATCTTGGTTTGTCTGATTCGACAATGGGAATAACTCTGGCAGATAGTGAATGATAGGTGTCACGGTTTAGAGGTTAGGGCGTTGGAATTTCTTACTCAAATAGCGGATCTTTTCGTGATAATGCAAAAGTAAGAGAATCAGAGAGACGTGTGGATAGAAAAATGGATTTTTCGTACTCTATCTATGCATCTTAGGAAATCGGCCGTTTAGTTTTCCTAAATAGAATTCAGTTCACAATTCATTATTGTTAAGCTGAGCTAAGGGTCCCCCACTTTCCCACATCCACCAAATGTTGGGATATTAACAACAACTCTCCTTTACCTCCATCCCAGCAAAATAAGCGACAACTCCTTTCCATTAAGACTCTATAGTTTGTAGCGCTATGGAATACGCGTTAAAAATGGAGTAAATGCAAACAACTGAAACTATCTGCAAGGGTAGAGATTATAGATAGGCATATTCATATGATGTTTTCTTGACCTCTAAACACTTAATGGTATAAATATCAGGAATGTAGGCCAAAATAAAAAATGCAAAACTTCTGCCAATGTTTCGGATATTTTATTTATCCATCCTCAACCAGTAACTAGTGAAAGTTTGACTCTTAATCTTCGTTATGAAATATTTCCCCATGAAAATTCATTGGAAGAGGAATGTTCTGTTAAAAAAAGGGGTGAAGTTGTCGGTCTCCTTTGCTTCACTCCTTTTATTAACATGAAGTCAAACGAATGGCATTTAACCAATTTTTGAAGCTGGGAATATTATTATCCCACGTTGGCCACCGTATTGTCGTCACGCATACTTGCCGATAGTAGTGCATTTGAATTTAGGAATGATGGTCATGGGATAAGGAAGTTCTTTTGGTGATGTTGTAAAAGTATGATTGGTGAAGTAAATCCAAAGAATAAGCACATTACAAATAAATTTACCTTCTTTAATCACATCTTCCTAGAATGACATATTACCTTATATCTTTTCCCTACTTTTCCCCCTTGTTTCACTTTGTTTAATTTATTATGTTTCCTGATTTTACTACACCAGGTTTATATCCTCACCATGCTAAATTTGTACAGACGTTTGAAAACAAAATATTTCAATAATACGTTTGGTGTTTTTTTTATGTTTCCACTGCGAAGACTGCATGTTTTAATGCACCTTCGTTTCATTGTAGTTAATTAATAAGAGTCACTTTAGATTCATGTTTAAAAAAAATGGTAATAAGAAATACCAGAGACCATACATATTGACCAACCCCTCATAAAATACTTACAATTAATTAAAAGTGGTCAAGAACAAACTCAACAAACAATAATATGCAATAGGAATGTCTGTACCACAATGAATTACAAATAGCAAAAACACGTCAATACTTCAATCATATTTAACGCTAATAAATTCGCGTAATAAAATGTATTTAAAAAAACGAAATGAGCCGTGGGGATATGTTGGCTTTCCATCATGTAGCAGTTGTCAACTGTGAGACGTCTTTGAGCGACCGAACTAACTCATCGCCCTTTCATTCTCGCCCACTCCTAAAGCAAACGGTAGCCCGGACGCTACCCCTCCCCTCGCAAAATATCCTTTCACAGGCCAAAACATTCCTTCCGTAGGTCTACCCCCTTGCCAGCTGCGAGGAGCAAGGCCCTTCTTTCGTTCCATACGTTTATTGCTTTCCTGCGCAAGGGGGCGTGGTTCGGCCACGTTGCCACATCACCGTCAAGTCGGGACTTAGAAAGTTTTTGGCTCCGAGGTGGTAAGTTTTTTATGAACAGGGCTCCGAGGTGGTAAGTTTTTAATGAACAGGACTGTACATATACATGATTTGCTGTGAGTTTCGAGCACGAGGCAGAATGTTCCGAAGGCTGTAAGTGCCGAAATGAATTCAATCACGATACACATAATATCTTCTGCCGTACTTACATCTAGCGGGAACTTGCTGGTAATGAATACCATGAATACTGACTACACTCCCTGCTGCGAGATAGACGTATGATTTATAATACATACCTTTCGTGCATATCGAAATGAATCATCCTTGACCTGTTTTCAAATTTATAATCTTTGAAAAAATTACAAAAGACAAAAAAATATGTAGACAACTTAAAATATAGGGATCCGAATTCATTACAATTTACATATTCAACATCGGAATATTTAAACTTGTCAATACCAAGCCTCTCACTTAGATACTCCGCTTTTGCCTTCATCAATGGGCACATTTGGGCCATTTATCAGAATTCAGGCTGCTCTCTGTTGGCAAAACCACAAGAAAAGTTCAGATTTTAACTGCGTATGTTCTCCCTGGCCGCAAATGTTTCTGGCAGCTTGGACGTCCTTCTTGAAGCACTGCAGCATGAAATTTTTCCTTATTCTTCAGAATTGTGAATAAGGTCGAGGTGATATGCCAAATTGCCTCCCTATCTTGCTTTTGGACCAATCGCCACTTTCACATTCATTGATAATTCGTATTTTAGTTTTCAGATCCAACAACTTTCGTTTCCTAGCCATGATGTTTTATCAGTCAGACTGAACTTGATAAAAAAGCGGGAGGGTGACAAAAGAATAATGAAAAGCATGGACTTATGAGGAATTTATTTGTGAATATATATATTATTTATGTATACGGGCATGCCGTGAATGTCCAAAATGTGCATTTGAACATCAAATTGTGTGGAATAAATACTGTTAGACATATAATTTCAATGACAGAGGACATGAGCACAAGTTTGTGCACGTTTGCCAAGATTGAAGCAGACATTCGCCACTCGTAATAGTAAACGACCCCAGTGGAGGCTGGTTGTTATCCTCGCTAATACCGATTTATTTTATATGTAAATCATATGGTTTTAAATAGTTCTTTGGTCATCCCTCGCAAATTCGAGCTTCTCGTTATATGCCCTACACTTTATATGGGGCTTCTACTGTAATTCTAAAGAAATTTTGGAAGAGAAAATTGGTATTAATATCTTGAGATAGCTCATATCAGTAAAAAAACCAACCATATGTTGTAGATAATTAGCAAAAATATTTTCATTATTTGATTAATCTTTCTTCATGTTGATGTTGTTTGGTGTTACAGCCTTATGGCAACTCAGTAAATACCTTGCAACGCAAGCCTGTGAAACTTGACATCGCGAGTGAATTGACTGCGAAATGGTGGACGTAACGAGAGAAAAAATTAAAACAACCTTAGCTAGTTTGAATAACTTCAATGACAGCATTTATATAATTACAATTATTACAGTATGAAACAAGCCCGTAGGCTAAATACCGTTAACCTTGTCTTTACAAGACGATCACAAGTGGAACCAAGCCGATACGTCCTTCTCCAGCCGCGGTCAGTTTCAAAGAGGGCTGCTATGATCGCGGTGCACTTTGTCAGTGCAGGAGGGGAAACAGCTGGCCAGTGGAGGAGTGTGGAGAGGAGGGGAGGTGCTATCACACTTTGGATTGGTGAGATGTTCACAAGTCTGCTTGCAAATTGAAAAAGATGTCAGCAACAGCGCGGACCGAATAAAAGGAGTGTTCTTGCTGGAATCGCGATGACCTGAGCGTTCGCGTTGACCGGAGCAGATCGTGGCACTTGTCTCATCGCTCTCTGGCACTTTCTCCGAGGATTTTCGAGTCTCGAGGTTTCGAGGGGGGGGGGGAAATTGGCGCAACCTTATGCGACCACAATGCACCAGTGTCGTAAATATTTTTCTGCTCGAACTGAGGTACCCATCAAAAATAGACCAGCAACTTTGTTCGTGTATTCAGTGATAATTTTAAGAATTTATTATGTATTTTTATCATCCCATTAATTTTACTCTGCATTAACTCACCTCTCTTGGTGTTTCTCTTTTGGTGTAAGATGAGTTTGTTACTGTATTATGAAGTATGTGTAAGCAATGAATTAGATCTGTTTTCTCCATTAAAAAAAAGTTTTGAAAGTGAAAATATTCCTGTTGAAAGCCAATTTTTTTGGACTTTCCTTGAATTTCAACTTCAATCTACTCAGGCCAGCCCTGAACATCCTGCTCCCTCTGCTGTACAAATCAAAACTCACCTTTTTAACATTTTGTTATTACTGTTTAATGTGCTTTCTTTCCTTGAAGAAAGATGGTGTGGCTTGCTTTAAGCCTTTACTGCTTTCAAATTACAGTCTGCCTATGGCCTCCATGAGAGGAACTTCTTCCATCATTCTTGCCCTTCCACAGGTACATTGACAACCCACTGTTGATTGGAGGGAAGAAGTTTGACCTCCGACTCTACGTCCTTGTCACATCCTTCCGTCCCTTGAAAGCCTATCTCTTCAAGTTGGGATTTTGCCGTTTCTGCACTGTCAAGTATGACACAGGAACCCATGAGTTGGACAACATGTATGTCCACCTCACCAATGTATCTGTCCAGAAACATGGGGTTAGTAATTGCCAGGACTGGGCATTTCATTTTTATGCTTCATTAAATTGTTAATCAAGATTTTCCTTCTTGGCTGGTTGGGAGCATCTCATTCGGTTCTTAGTCAGAGTCTCTCATTCTCTGCTTCAAAGCAGGGTAACTGCAGGTAGCATACTCAATGTATTTTTTTTATTTTTTTTTACTCCTTTTTTGTGAAGATTCATATAATATGTGTATGCTTTCTTTGCATATAATGATTGATTTTTTGTGACATCCTCATTTATGTGGTGTCTCCTTTGGAATTCATCGTTATGAAATGCATTTTGCCGTTGCATATTTATTTAAGTCTTACATTCTCCAATTTAAATGAGTACTCTCATGACATGGAATGTATAGGTTAAATCAGGGATGTTACAAATCAGGGAAATGTCAGGGAAAATCATCGAGCTGTCAGGGAAAAATTGGAAAAAGGCAAAGGTTGATGAATTGGTCAATGGCCGATGCACCCCAACTATACGTTCGTTCGCTGTTGCCGGAGTTGATGTTCCATCTTCTGATTTTGTCTTCGTTTCATAAATTTGTCAATAAATTTGATGAGTAAAAAGTAAAATTGGTTTGTTTTCTTAACTTTCATTTGCACTTAAAATTTTCACTGCTCTCTGAACGTCATACTGCATTAAGAAAATGTCAGGGAAAATGACAATTTTTGTCAGGGAATTTCTTTCCCAGAATCTTGTAACCTGTAAATTAATATTACACAAGTTATACACAAAATATAAGTTGGATACCATATTTTCACACCCACTCCTCAATTAATGCTCTTAATTCATTTCAGGGAATTTGAGTGGCGATTGAACAGTACCGCATTTACTCGTGTAAGCGGCGCCCTCATGTATCCCGCGCACCCCCATTTTGGGGCAGGCTTGTGAGGAAAAAAATAATTTTTATAAAAAAATCAATTTTTTGCCATTGAGCCTGCATCATTTTGTCATAACATGAATGCTCGTTCTTTAATAGAAATTCTGTGCCAAAGTTAAGTGTTGATGTACATCTTTCTCATGAATTTATTGCATTACGTTTTAATATCGTCACGATACACAGCCCAGCAGTTTTACTGTGGATCTTTTTCTGCTAACATCACACAGTAATCACAGTTGTATACAATCACATCATACACCTATAAAAATGGCATCTGTTCGAAATGAAATATCCAACTAAAATAATTGCAGAACTATATACAATTTCAACCCGTGATCATTCGATTATGGAAATCCGTCGGCGAATCAACAAATAAAAGCAGAATGCCGTCCGTACCTGATAGATGCCTGATAGCTGTGGTCCCGTCTGTTTTCTTTGCAGTAGCTGTGGGCTGGGACGATTTAACAACACCGGAACGTCTTGGAAATACATGGAAAAACTAAATTCAATGTAATAGCAGTTATCATTCTATTAAACTAAAGAAAAACACATTAATAGAAAAATAGAGTCGTGAATCACTAATGAATATTTATATCATAATAGTTCTCATTTTTAGTTTTCACCACTGCTACTAACATTAAGATCTGAGAAAATCACGTCCTCACTTTCACTGTCCCACACCTCACTGTCTTCATTGCTGTCCATGTCATTTGAAATGCAACATTTCTTAAAGCTTTTTATGACTAAATCCTCTGGAATCATCTTCCATGATGCCAAAATCCACTGACAAATCTGCGTCAACTCTGGTTTTTTTATTTTTCCCGTGGGAGTTTCTTCATGTATGGTACTTGCCATCCACTCTCTGTACAGGCTCTTCATGTTTGCTTTGAATGGTCTATTTATGCAAATGTCTAATGGCTGCAACATAGACGTCATGCCACCTGGAATTGTCATCTGGTCAGTCTTTCCTTCTTGCAGCCTTTGTTTTACAGGATCTTTAAGATGCCCACGAAAACTGTCGAGTACTAACATGCTCCGCAGCCGTAGTAAGGCACCAGGACGGGATTCCCACACACATTTAATCCAATCTAAGACCATTTTACTGTCCATCCAACCATTTTCTTGCGCTCTTACTATTATACCGGCTGGAAATATCACTTTCTTGGGCAGAGTTTTTCGTTTAAAAATAACATAAGGTGGGAGTTTTTTCCCATCTGCCAGTACTGTCAACATCACTGTACAACGCTGTTTTTCATAACCACCACTTCGTACTTGCACAGACTTCTGGCCAATTTCATTCACAGTTGTTTCTGACGGCATCTCGAAGTACACTGGTGTTTGGTCTGCATTTCCAATTTGTCCCAATAAGTAGCAATGTTTTTTCCTCAGCTGAATTACATACCTCTGAAAGCTCTACAGCTTACCTTCATATGCATCAGGTAAGCGCAGGGAAATCGTCGTCCTTCTCCTAATTGATAGTCCGTTTCTGATAAAAAATCGTTGTAACCATCCTCTGCTCGCCTTAAAGTCTGCCGGAGCAAAACCTAATTCTCTCGCTATTTCTCTTGCTTTCACCTGGCATATTTCTGTTGACACTGCATAAGCATACTATCGTCGATCAAAGATATATGAAGCCAGTCGCTTTTCTAGTTCAGCATATTTTCCACTTTTACCCCTAAAAGCTCTCATACTTTTTTTTTGCAGATTGCAGTTTTTCCTTCATCTTCCTCCAGTCTCTGATGCACGATTCAGATACACCATATTTCCTTCCTGCAGCTCGATTTCCTATTTTTTCGACATTGCTTATAATATGTAGTTTTGTACTCACAGGATGCAATCGCAATTTCACTTCAGAATTCATTTTTAGGGTGAAAACTGCAAATTATTTTAAAGTGCCAAATGACTCGAACTCGTTTACTCCTCTCACGCATGGAGCGGATAGCACGGAGAGAAAAGCATGTATAGTGGAAGGTACAATCTCTGAGCATACGAGTCTTGCCACTACGTAACAAATACTTGGTTGTGTTTTTACAATGTTGCTTTAATGTGTACACAAAAGTGGCTATCTATTACGTAAGAAATGTTGCTACAGATACGTGATACCAAAACAAACTCTGATTATGATTTTGAAAAGATTTAAAGGCGCCACACCCCCTTGCAGCAGCTTACAGGATACAATGTAGATACAGATTTGAATACATATCAGTCCTAAAATATGTCATCTTATGTACGATCTATACACGGTAAGTGCTTTGTCACGTGGTGTTTCTGATATAGCCTTTCTTCAAGTATCGTTGTACGCTCAGACTTTGATAAACGATGATTTGTATTTCTAATTATGTACTTCAAAATACTTAACGGGTTTACTACCACACCATACTTACCAATTCACATCAATATATTCACTTTGGAGAAACTAACGACAGGAATTTGAGGTAAAATGGTGCGTGGCTTACATGAAAATCTGGAGGATTCGTGTAAGCCGCGCACCCCCATTTTTTCACTGGCATTTTTGGAAAAAAGGTGCGCGGCGTTCAGGAGTAAATATGGTACTATTCAGAGTAGAAAACTGCAGAAGGCTATGGTAAATAATTCATTCCCAAGATTCTGTTGAATAATTTGCAATTCCATGAGTAATATTATAAAGGGCAATTCCACACAAACTCAGCCATGGCTGTGGCTTGACCATCTTCCACTCTTTCAATTTTTTTCTCAAATGAAGAGAATGATACGAAATGACATTTTGTGAAATATTAACTAGGGATGGTCAGATCAGATCTGTGAGATCCAAAGATCAGCAGATATTATGTTTCACTTGATACTGAAATTCAATCAAAATTCATTCAAAAAAATTGGATCTGGATCTGAAATTTTAAAATTCACGCTTAAGTGAATGATGTGTCTTACAAACCGAAGTAAAGAGGGATCAGGGGATCAGAATTACATCCGATTAGTCCTAAGAGGTTGAGGTGCCTGTTGACACGATAGCTGCTAGTCAGTCCAACTATTGTCCTAAGTTGGCTTCTATCCAAGGTTAGAAGTTTTCTTGTCATGCTAAGCTTTGGTCCCGCAATGAAATTCCCCAGTTCAGAAAGATGGCATCCTGTGAAGGTATAAACAAGTGCTGCTCCTGCTATTATAACCTCAAAATGACTGAAAAAATAATCCTTTGTGGGAAATGTTTGACTTATTTTCACTTTAAATGCTCAAACTTGAACGAGCTCAGTTTTAAAGTTGTCCAATAAAATCATTTACTTCTCTGAACGTGTTTTAATTGTAAAATAAACAAACTTCGTGCTGTTTTCAAGATGGCCTACACGATAACTGTACTTACATCTGAAGTAGAGCACCTTAAAATGAAAGTTAACAGCTTAACCCAGGGGAATGATGGCAGTGTGTCTTTAGTTGAGAAGTCACCGGTTCCATCGAACATTTCTAAACCAGAGGAAACCCATGATTCGCCTGTGTCTGGAGATATATCCGTTTCTCCTACGGTTGTTTCTCCCACAAGGGAGAAATGGGGAATCTGAGATTGCAGAAATTGGAACTAGCAGTCATATTTCCATCCTTAATTGCAATAATCAAAGTGCAGCTGTCAATCCTGAAAACGACAGCTACCTCTACTTCTATCCTTTCACCTATTTTGTGTGAACAAAGAGCCTACAAGAGCCAGTTCTTGTCTAGATAATATCATTACGAGTTTACCCATCAACTCTTTTTCTGTCAATGCTATCGATCTTGGCATTGCTGATCATCTTGCCCTGGAGTTTTTCTTTGCAATCGTAAAACCAAAAAACAAGTCCAATCTTAATACTTTCTACACTAAAAGTCCTACTTTCAGTCGGTTAATAACTCCTATTGGAATTGATAATCTAAAATCCTTACTGTCTAATGTAGTCTGGTTCTCCCTACTCATACATTGTAATGGTAATGACAATTTCTCTTGTTTTTTTTATTTTATGCTGTTATTTGAGCACTTTTTTCCTAAGAAACTAGTTCATAAAAGTAAGAGCAAAAATAAAGCCAATAAGTGGTTTACTGCCAAACTATCACTTCTATGGTCTGAAGTAATACTGTTGCACGCCAAATACAATCAGTCTGGCAGCTATGAGGATAAAAATGCATGGCGCCAACTTAGGAAGGAGTACATTAATGAAATCCATATCTCTAAAAGTAAGACTAATGGTTCCCTAATACTGATTGCTGATAACCATGAGTTCAAGACAGCCTGGAAAATAATTAATAAGGAAGTCGGGTCTCCACGCTTAACCTCAGCACCCCCTTTCAATCCGGACAGACTAAACAAGTACTTCATTGACTCTATCAACGATATATAATCGCCAATATTAACTGCCCATCAGTAACATCCACTGACTTGCTTAAAAATGTCTCTGTAGTTACAACCACTTTCAAATGGACCTGGATTACTCCACTAGATATTCAGAAGGTTATAAGTAATCTTAAAAAATCCTCCAGCGCTGACATATATGGGTTATCTGCTAATTTAATCAAAGAATTAGCTGATGTACTAAATGAACCTATTGCTACAATCTGTAATACTTGTTTTCAGTCCTGTGCTTTCCCAAAAGCTCTGAAAATATAAAAAACAATCCCTATCTACAAAAAGGGTGATAGAAATTTACCATCTAACTATCGACCCATTTCCATAACTCCAGTTTTTGGGAAAATAATAGAAAAAGTTATTAAGAAACAGCTCGATGATCACTTTCAAAATAACAATCTGTTTTCATCATGTCAATTTGGCTTTCGTAAAGGTCAATCAACCTCTTCAGCAGTCAAGTATGTGATTGACCAAATATTGGGTGCTTTTGAAAATAGATCATCCATTGGAGTAACTGCCTGTGATCTGTCCAAAGCCTTCGATTGTGTTTCCCATCCCATCCTCCCCCAAAAACTGCAATACTATGGCATTAATGAGAATGAACTAAAACTTCTAGACTCCTACCTGTCTGATCGCAAACAGTGTGTTTTTTAAATAATAATCTGTCATCACCCCAAATAGTTAAGTATGGTGTACCTCAAGGGTCCGTTCTAGGCCCGCTCCTGTTTTTAATTTTGATTTACGATCTCCCTTGCAATGTTCCATGTGCTTCACTAAAATATGCCGATGATACAACATTTATACATGGACCAAATGACCCAGGCAACCCATCTGACTCCATCTTATTGGTAGCCCGTGAGTGGTTCTCTGCAAATGGACTTTCACTGAATAAAGAGAAAACGCAGCAGGTGACATTCTCCTTAAGTCCAGTATTAGTCAACCATGAAAACCTAAAACTTCTTGGTTTCGAGCTTGACTAGACTACAATGGGACAGTCACACATCCTCGATCATCTCTAAACTTTCTAAAGTCATTAATATGCTCCGTAAGCTGAAAATGCACATTCCAAATGACTACCTGAGGTATGCCTATTTCGCCTTTTCCACTGCAATTTAAATTATGACATTGAGCTGTGGGGTCATGCCTCATCAGCTTATGACTTGTTTATCCTGCAAGAAAGAGCTGTGAGGATTATTTCTAATTCCCACACACTGGAACATTGCAAACCTCTATAAACAGTATGGCATAATGACCGTGTGTACGGCCTATACATTTTTAAATGCCTCTGCAATGCAAGAGAAAATCTGGACTTTCTTAAAATCAGGGCTAGCGTACATCAGTACAATACCAGAATTAAAAATAACCTTGTATTGCCCCACTTTAGATTGACTAAAACAAGCAAATCTTTTGATTTTATAAAACAACACCTTGTCAGCAATTTACCCTATGAGGCTAGAAATGTTACCTTACCGAGGTTTAAGCATGCCCTCCACACATGGATTTTGACTAAAGCATTTTATTCAACAAATGAATTTTTGGAGTGTAAAAATCCTGTTATTAAATTTTAATATGTGTTTGTATGTGCATACCTGATGAAGACTATTACATTGCACCTTTGTTTAATGTCTAATAAATATATCTATCTATCTAATGTGTAGTTTCGCTTGTCATAGTCCCTGTTTGGAGTTCCAAATCTCAGAGTTCCTGCTAGATATCCATTCTCTGATCTCTCTACTCCCAATAGCAGGGGTAATTAGTGAAACTGGTTCAGGGCCAGTTGAGTTGTGACTTCTGCCAGTTTTGGCAAGTTCGTCTGCCTTTTCATTTCCGGGTATGCCTTTGTGTCCAGGTACCCAGAAAAGCCTGATTCTACAGTGCCTAGCTATCTCTGCTAGTGCCTCTCGACACTCTTGTAGTAGGCGTGATGTACACCAAGGTGAGTTAAGCACCTTTATCGCTGCTTGACTGTTGGTGAATGTATGGATTGGTCCTTTAGTGAGGGCTAAATCCTTAGTAATGTAGGCAAAGGTTAGAATCGCAAAGATTTCAGCCTGGAACACTGTGGCACATTTTCCTTAGGAAAAATGGTATGATCGTGAAGGGAAGCCTCCATAAATAGCTGCCCTCACTATTTTGATAGGATTCTAGGCAGTACTTAATTGAAATTGTGAAAAACAGTTTCTCGATTGAAATTTCTTTTTTCTAAGTGGATCTCGGTGGCCTCTTTGATTAAACCGTCCCAATATCCATCCATGCGGCTAAGTATTTTTGCATTTTCCCATTGTATGGTATGGTCTTAGTTGATGCTATGTTCCACTACTGCCGACTTCTGCGGTTGCACAAATCTTTCTTCAAGTGCCTTTGATGCTCCTTTAGCCTGGTCTCAATCGTCCAGCCAGTTCTTGATAGACCCCTTGCGTCTTCAGGCCGCTGGGATCCTTTGCCTTCACCAATTGATCCCTTAATTTAGGTGGTTGTAGGTGAATAGTTTTAATATTAGAACACTGGAGAGTAAGGTTAACCCTTCTCGATATGGTGGAGATATAAGGGAGGAAAGCTTTAGCCAACGGTTTTTAAGGTGGCTCCCCTGTGCAAGTCTCTGGTGTGGCAAAGGACCTTTTAAGGGTCTTAGAATTTTATAAGGATTTTGTTTTCCATAGCCATTCTGTAAAAATGTCGTTTTTAGGTGGGTCAACTCAGTCGGAATGCTCTCCTTATCAGCTATGGACTTGGCTTGGGGAAAAAAGTTTGATAATACAGTTTTTTTGTGATGGATGGTGGTGGCTCTGTCCATTCAAGTATAGTTGTTATGTATTGGTTGGCTTTCAGTAAACGCTATGCCCTAGGCTGATCCATCCTCTTCTTCTTCATTTTTCCATCTTCCTTCCTGCGGATGAGGATGTCGAAGAAAGGAAGCTGGCCATTTTCCTCCTCCACCGTAAATTTGATGTTTGGATGCTGGTTATTCATGTGATCTAGAAAAAGGTTTAGTATGTCCATTCCATTCGGCCAAATTAGGGCCTTTTATTATGGATGGACTGTGCTTATGAAAGTGTGAATGTTTTATTTTCATAATTACTTTTCCTTTTTTTTGTTAAGTTTGTATTGATTTATGCCAGGTGATCGGGATCATGCAACTTGCATTTATTGTTTCTTTGTAGAGAGCATATGCTCGTTGAAGTATAAATAAATAAATTAAGAAGGTGTCATCTACATATCTTAAGAAGCACTTAATGCAGAGGGCAGCTGAATTGAGGGCTTGTTTCTCAAAGTCTTCCATATAAAAGCTTGCTATTGCTGGAGATAATGGCAATCCCATAGCCACACCATCCGTCTGCATCAAAAGAAAAGTAGGACAAAGTCAGCGCATGATGAAATAGTTTGACTGTGCTAGCATCAAATCTTCTCTTAAGGAGTCTCAAGGTGTCGGAAAGAGGAGCGCAGGTGAAGAGTGACACCGCATCAAGGCTAACCACGATGTCAGTCGCGTCCAATCGAATTTCTTTAATAGTTTTCACGAACTCTTGCGACTTCTTCACGTGGGGCTCACTAAGGCCCATATGGCGTTAACATGCCTGTGAGGTGTTTTGCAAGGCTATAGGTAGGAGAGCTACTTGGACTGACAATTGGCCTAAGTGGTGTTCCGTCCTTATGGATCTTGGGGAAACTATATGTTCAGGGAGGCACCAAATGCTACAGTGCATATCCAGGGCAATGAATAATGCTCAGACAAGAACTCAAAGTCTTTAGAACATTTTTTAACAGAATTAGAGCCAAAAGTTTGAATTATTTTCTCAGTGGCCATTACCTTAACTGCATTAGCTCAATATGAACTTAAATCATTTTTTAATCTCCATGCCTCATCATAATGCTTTCAACACCAGTATTGTCTTGTAAGGCACCACTAGTATGAATAAACAGTGGTTTGCTGTAAGCTTTCACTTGCTCACCACCACACAGTGTCACTGTTTGTCTAGCTGAAATTGTTTGGACATTGTTGTCACGGGCGTCGCCGCCATAGGGGACATGGGGGACGCGTCCCCCCCAATATTTGAAAAGTCAGTTTTGTCCCCCCCTAAATTGTATAAAAAAATTTAATATAAATCGTAATATTTTTGTGTAATTGCATACATAACACAGTAGGCGCGCAACCCCGCCCAATCGGCCGCTGTCAGCAAGCACGGTGCTGGCCTTTCTCCTCGCCGCTCCACACTACCCCTACCTCCCCTCTCACCGCCACCCTACCGCCCCTACTGCTTATGCGTTGGTTATTTTTGTCTCAGAGACACAAGTCATCGGTCACTGCACCTGCAGTTCCAGCGGCCACGTGGCTCGCGTCTTCTTGGCCAGCGTCTTCTTGTGTGTGTTTAGTCGACAATGGTTCATACTATTTAGATGTATGTTAAACTGTTTTTCATTATGTGTTGTATCCAACGGTTATAGTTGTTTTAGTTGATACTTTTTGGAAGTACGTTGAAGTGTTTCTGGACAAAATGAAGCGAGCAGAGGGACAACTAAATTTGTTGTCATTTTTTAAAAAACAAAAAAAGGACAATGGTAAGTAAAGCTTATATATTTTGTGAGAGAAAAAGCGAATTTGTAGATAGTAATTGATTTCATGTGGGGGGAGTAAAAGAAACAAATTGTCCCCTCGATGATGATGGGTTTACTGACCTGAAATGGCCATAGTGTCTTAAAGTTTATTTAAAAAGAGATCTTGGTGTTGTTATTTGTTATTCTAACAATTATTAAACAATTGAACGCGTTGGTATGTATAAGTCGCACATTATAAATCCAACTCTGACCTTGCAGCTATTAACCGATTTGCATACTATGCTAAGACAATCTATAAACTCGCGACTCATGCTATCTTATTACCAAACAGCTACATTTAATTTGAGTTATAATATAGGCTAAATGTTTTCGGATGAGCATTTTTTCAATCCCCGCTTCCCCTCTCGCCTTCAATCCCAGCTCTTAGACCAGAGCCAGATTTATAATGCGCGACTTATTTAATAATCCCGAGTTCTGAAGATGTATCACCATCGGTTTGCTCTCCTTCAACTGAAGCACAGCAAGATGGAAGAAACAACCAAGAAGTAGTGGCATCAGGGGACTGCTCTGTTCGTCACACTTCTCCTCATCAACCTCAGATTCTACCAGGGGATTTTCCGCTGCAAAACCTTCCAGGCAGAGTGCTGAAATTCCAGACCAGTTGGTACGAGAGATTTCCTTGGCTACATGTGGCTGGAGCTGAAGGGGTAAGCTGTTTTTACTGTGCAAGATATGCTCAATTGTGCCCAGGCAAAACGCTAGCTACCAAAGCCGATAAGGCTTTTAGTGAAAAAGGGTTCAACAACTGGAAAAAGCTATTGAAAAGTTTGGAAACCACCAAACGAGTGATGCGCATTCCCAAGCTGTTTTAAGCTACTCTCAGTTACAAGCACTTATTGAGTCACAACTGTCACATGTTAAACTCGAACAACAAAAACTTGCTTTAGAATCTCTTATGACTATAATAAGTAGTGTAAAGTATCTCGTTAGAAAAGGTCTGGCAGTAAGAGGTCACAAAAATGATGAAGGTAACTTAATGGAACTATAGAAAGTTCGGTGTGAGGACAAGCCGTCTTTGAAACGGTGGCTAGAAAAAGATGTTACCTATATTCACCCTACCATACAAAACGAAATCATACAGATATTGGGAAACGAAATTGTCCAGTATAGTTCAGAGCATTAAGTTAAGCAACCCTTTGATGTACTCTGTCATTTGTGATGGGACGCAAGATATTGCTGGCAATGAACAGGTCAGTGTTTGTGTCAGGTGGGTTGATGCTGATCTCCAGCCTTACGAAAGTTTTTTGGGCTTTTATGAATCGGCAAATACTTGTGGAACAGATATAGCAGCTCTTATTTTTGACATCTTGCTTAGATTGCAGCTCCCTTTGTCCAATCTTCGTGGGCAAACTTACGATGGAGCTGGTAACATCAGTGGTATCCATAAGGGAACTCAGTCAGTCATAGGCGGATTTAGGGGGGGGGGGGGGCACGGGGGCACGTGCCCCCCCCAGACGCTTAAATAATGGACAGGACTGAAACTTTTCAGCAGGAATCATATTAGAAAACTGCCGTTATTATATATGTAACTAATTAATATTTTCATATTAGTTATCTCTATATTAAAATAAAAAATATATTTCGTACATTAATTGTTGTATGCTGTTTTTTAATCCCAAATATGAGAAGACCGTTTGCACATCAGACCCTTGTGCCCCCCCCCAAAGAAAAATCCTGGATCCGCCCCTGCAGTCAGTAGTAATAGACAAACAACCACTCGCTGACTACATTCAATCTGGTGCTCACTGTGTCAATCTAGTAATGAAAGCAAGCTGTGAGACTTCAAGAACTGTCAAAAACGCCATGGATTGGGCTCATCAGCTAGGAGTATTGTTTTCGAACACAAAAGCTAAAGATGAATACAAACATATAGTTGAAGATGCAGCTCAAGGTCCAGTCAGTAACATTGCAAAAATAAAACCTCTTTGTCCCACAAGATGGATACACCGGAAAGGACAAATCAATGAAATTTTGCACAAGTATCCATTGATTTTGAAAACTTAGAATGAACTCACAGAACGCAAGTACGAAGGAGCCAGTGGTTTGTTGAGTGTGTTTGAAGATGGGACCACATACTTAGGCCTGATTATGGGTAGGAAAGTTGTTGAACTTTTGGAACTACTGAACAAAAGTTTTCAAGGCGAGAAGAAAACAGTGGCTGGGTTATGTGAATCTGTTAAACACATTGTTGATGGCCTACAAAATCTCAGAACCAACCAGCAATTTTCTTCTGTGTTCGAAGAGTGTAACAAGTACATAGCTGAGTTGGGCCTAGAAGAGCTAAGACTCCCAAGACAAAATAAAGTGCCTAAAAAGATATCTGAGGGAAATGCTGATGGCTACGAGTTTACTTCAACAGAAGAACACTTTAGACGGGAGTATTTTGAAGTCATTGACACGGCTGTGCATGGTCTCAAAACTCGTATACTTGAACAGGCTGGTATGAAAAAACAAATACAGCTCGAGAAAGTCCTGCTAAAAAGAGAAGGTTATGATGTCAATGTGCTAGCGCCATATCCGGAAATCAACAGTCAAATGTTGAAGTCAGAATTTGAGCTTTTCCACCAAAGATACAAGATAAAGAATTTAAAAGACGCCAAGGACGTGTTGACCTCTATGATGAAAGAGGTCAGGGAGCTGTTCTCCAATGTTGAAGTCCTGGTGAGACTAATGCTTGTATGTCCAGCTTCAAGTTGTGAAGCAGAGCGAAGTTTTAGTGCTCTGCGTAAACTGAAGACCTACCTTAGATCAACCATGACTCAAAAAAGGTTGAATCATGTTGCTGTTTGTTACGTTCACAAAGAAATATTGGACAAGGTAGAAGCAAAAAATGTTGCAAAACTGTTTATTTCAAAATGTGAAACTAGGAGAGGTGATTTTAGTTACGTAAAGGATAATAAATAAACCACTTTGGGGTTGTTTCAGTTCCAGTATACATCCGTTTAGCAAGAGGTCAATTTGAATTTTTATAATGTACTGTAAAGAGAAACAAGGCTAAGATTTTAAAGTTAATGTTTACGTTGTAATGTGATAGACCGTATGTAATAACAGTAGTGTGTGTAAAATAAAGCATATTAAACCTGACCTGATATTGAGTTTTTATTTGATACCTATATACTATATACATTTTAGAATGAGTTTTCAATTGTATGTTTATAGTTTGTTTTTTGAACGATTGGACTTGGAATCAAGCGTGTGGTATAGGGCGTTCCATTGTTGTCAAGTCCAATGGTTCAAAAAACGAACTATAGACATGTTTTCAGGTTAAATACAAATTGTTTCAATGAACAACATGCTTGTACAATTGTAAGATTTTGGGTTTAAATTAGTGTTCAAACGTCATTTCAAGGTCACAATTTTTCTAAAATGTCCCCGGACCCCCCGTCCTGTCCCGGGGGGTGCCCCCGGACCCCCCATTTGTCCCCCCCAAAGTGTTGATGCTGACGACGCCAATGATTGTTGTCACGACTGCATAATATTATACTATGAGAGAAATACATTTTTGTATTTGAAAATGCATGGTTTTGGTAAAAATGAAACGTAGAAGAAAACTGAATGAAATATGATATTTTTTAAGCTGTCCAATTTTAATTGAAATATTTCATCCAATATCTTGAGTGCGAGTACAGTAAAACTCCAACTATTTGGATCCCCATTTTTCCAGATCACTTTTAGGGGAAAAAATCCTCCAAAATTGGCTATTTACAGTCAAGGCAATAGTCTATTCGAAATGTGTATTGTATCTTTTATACCGTTGATTTCGTTTGACAGTTATTGGTTACAGCACATACGTTTCTTTAGCGTTCTTAGATCAATCTGAAGCGAATACGTTAGGAAGTTTCCAAAGAAATTACCTATTTTGTGAGTTGTTCATTTATCCAGATGGGATCCGGTCCCAATTGATCTGGATTATTGGAGTTACATATACTGTAATTTAAATAAGCAAACAAATCTGCACTGAATTCAATGTTTTTCTTGCAGGAGTCAAAGTTAACAATAATAGGGTAAAAACAACCCCATGAAAATATTTTTTGCTGTTCTTATTATTCTCAAGGAGTGTGCCAATTTTGGCATATACTCTACGCCTGGCATACTTGTAGCCTGGGAGACTCAGAGCTGCAGGAGACAGTCGCGGTCGAACAAAGTGCTGAGGAGAGGTCGAAACAAGTGCACGATCCGGCTCAGTTCTGCGGAAATGCTAATTCTGCACGGCTGTTTCACCCATCCAACTTTTATACTATCTGTCCTAGTGCTGCCACCTTTAACATACTTTTGAAGCTGAATTGTGAATGTTTGTCTGTGTTTCCACCAACCATAGCTCGCCAGTACCTCCCCTACTCCCCCCCACTCCTCCACTCAGTGGCATTTCCCCTCAAAGACTTCGTGTGACGTGCCCATGAGGGAAATGCTCTTTTCATTTCGTCCAGCAGCGACACCACATTGGGGAGATCCTATCGAAGGCATGCTGACTATACCAAGACTTCATGGTACTTAGCCTACGGACTTATTGATTTGTAATATATTTTGTAATATAAATGTTCCTGCTGGAAGTCAATCCCATTCTAAGGCTGTTGTTATTTCATTCGACTCTGTTTACCTGACTCTGTCAGTTCAATGTGATGATGAAATCACATTGAGTTCTGTGGCAGGAGATTTTGTGTCACAACCTGTATTTGTGAGAAATTTCAGTCTTGGTTCATAAGGTAGTTCTTTTAATTCTAAATATAAAACTGATAACAAACAAGAATTAAAGTTGTCTGGTATTGATTGATGAAAATACACCATCAGTAAAGGAACAATGGCAAAGTGTCTGCTGGGAATGAACCTTGGCTTTTTTTTCTTTTTAATTCTTCTGTAGTTCAATGTGGATGTGATTTCTCATCAAACCTGCCGATGTTAAGGGGGTGGTTTGGTTTCACCTTCTCATGTGCTATGCTCCTTTTGATGCAGGGTGAGTACAATGGCATTCACGGTGGGAAACTGAGTGTTCAGAATCTGAGATTGTACTTGGAGGGGACACGAGGGAAAGCAGTGACAGAGAGACTCTTCTCATCCATCTCATGGCTCATCGTGCACTCCCTCAAGGCTGTGGCTCCAGTGATGGCCAATGACAGACACTGCTTCGAGTGCTATGGATATGACATCATTGTGGATGACCGATTAAAGCCTTGGCTCATTGAGGTGAACACCATGCACAAATTTGGCTCCCCCATCTCATGAACTTGTTTCTTTCTCCTTATATCGTTGCTTTTCTCAACTTTAAATGTATCGTTGCATAGTGGATTGTAATAAGTTTAAATACTTCTTCCATCAATACATTAGGGGAATTCAACTATCAGAAAAACAATATAGAAATAATGACATTATGTCTTAGAATGTTTTTAGGATAGGTATCATACCATAAAGATGATATCTGTCTTAGCAGTCAAAATTTCATTGCCGACCAGCCCTGCAACCTGATAGGAAACCTGGGAATACTTCCTCCATTGCATTTCTGGAAGAACCTTAGATCCTTCACTGACAGTATTTAGTGGCACTGTGACTTTTACATCCCAGTGGCATGTGTCACCAAATTTTGTGTGATGCAATGGTTATTTTCGTATTGCAGGTAAATGCATCACCATCTCTGACCTCAACAACGGTGAATGATCGAATTCTGAAGTACAAATTGATTGACAACATAATATCAGTTGTTCTTCCACCTGATGGGATACCAGAGTAAGTATGATCTGTTCTCCCTCTGTTCAGCCCTATAAGAGCTGGAAAAATGAACTGACAGGTAGAATAGGAGAGGTACCAAGAATAGGGTGGATTGGAAAAAGTTGCGTCTGAAGCGTTAGTTGATCATGCCAAATATTAGCAAAATCAAATGGCCCTACTCTGGCTAAATGCAAATGAATGTTGAAAATTTACCAAAAATCAGGCGGAATTCAAAAATATACTTCGATAAATCTAGTTATTGGTAAAGTTAATATAGCTTACTGGGCAGTAAATGTAAAGCTAACCTTTCTAATCAGTATATCTAAAAGTATTAATTCCTGCCGCAAAAACACCTGCTGCCTCAAAGCCTCAGAAAGTTTAACAAATTCAAGATGTAGGCAACCCGCATGATGCTCCAGAGCTCCAATCAGCGATTCATAAAATTTCATTTAAGTTATGATTCAAAAGTTTCTTGACTCAAAATGTAGGTACCATTTATTATCATATTCCCCAACACAAAGTGACGTCTAATCTTAAATTTATTAGTGAGGCAGACAACCAGGCCAAGGCAGCCTGTAATGTTAATAATAAGAAAATTAGGCAGTCTAACTTGGTGTCTCGACTCCCTTTTATGCCTGATTACCTAAACCAGTTTTTTATTAATTCAATCAATGAGCTAGTCTAAATAATTGATAGCACTCCAATAACTCCCTTATCTTCTAAATTACCTCTGTATCACCCCTTCTCCTTTCAGATGGAAGTGAACAACACCTGAGGATATCAGAAAGGTTATTAAATAGTTAAAAAATTCCAATTGTAAAGAAATTTGTGCTTATCAAGTAAACTAATCTGTGAACTTTGTACAATTATTGATGAACCCCTTTTTATTACATTCAGTTCCTGTTTCCAATCTGGTATTTTCCCTAAGGCCCTAAAAATCTCTAAAACCATACCCATTTATAAAAAGAGTGACAAAAGCTTACCATCTAGTTAGGTACAGGCCAATTTCAATTATTACAATCTTTGGTAAAATTCTGGAAATTGTGATGAAGTCACAAATTTATGAGTACTTTGGTAATAACAATTTTCTCTCCTATTCCCAGTTTGGTTTCCATAATGGTTTTTCAACCATCCCATTAGTCTGGCACATTGTTGATGTCATTCTAAACTCTTTTGAAGAAAAATCCTCCATTGCATTAACCACTTGCGATCTCAGTAAAGCATTTGATTGTCTCTGTAATCCAATCCTAATTCAGCAGATGCAGCGCTACAGTATCCAAAGCATTGAATCAAAGCTCCTTGAATCCTATTTGTGTGATCGTTTTCATTGTGTGCATTAACATGAATCAATCAACATCTCTAAAACTGGAATATGGCATCCCTCATGGTTCTGTCCTAGGTCCTCTGCTGTTTCTAATCATGATTAATAATCTCCCTTTGAATGTCCCATGCATGTAATTAATGTATGCTGATGACACTACTTTTGTGCATAGCTTAAACGACTTATGCATTGCAAATAACGTCTCTAAGTCTGTATTACCCAAGTAGCAATATCTTATGAAAAAATTATTTTAAAATTATTGCAAAAATATTTTAAAATCATTTTAAAATTATTTTGAAAACATATTAGCTCTCTCTTTTTATGCTTTTAAAATCTTTTTTTCATCATTTTAAAATGATTTTATCATAAGTTTTCAATATGTTTAACTCTTTAAGAAGCTACCCAGTAAACACAAAATGCTGAAGATGCGCATCTGATGCGCTGCGCAGTAGCGCTGCAGCTACCGCGAAGGTGCTGCTGCAGCGCGTCTAGCACTCCTAAACTTCCCTTTTTTGAATGTCGGATGCACTGAAAATGGGTGTCAGGAGCGCTACACAAGCGTGTCACGATTGCTTCAAACTGCAAAAAAAAGGGTCCAGCCATAGGCGACTTTTTCTACCTATCTCCGGACCGTATATAATTAATTTCAACCTAATATCCAAGATCGCTCCTGCTCATAACTACCTACAGATTGTCTACCTAACTACTACCTACGTCAAAACTTACAATTGAAAAGAGCGCTCCAAGAAAGTTGTATATATACGGCCATTCCCGTGCGTAAATGTGTTCGCGAGAACTAACTTTTAAATGTCAATGCCGTGATAGTTTGAGGAAACATACCATTCAATCACGATAACAGTTTTCAGGTATTAATTAATTGAAACAATTTTTTATAGGATTTTTATAGGATTCTCTCCTCCCCTCAAAACCTTCCTAAAATTATTAGATTTCTGCAATCAGCTCACAAAACTCTAGTCTTCCGACGTCAAAAATCCTATAAAAAATTGTCATCTCTTTACGCCTCTTATTTCCGCCTAGGTCTTCCCCTGCCATTGCATTTAGAGAACCCAACCACAACTCCACCACCACTTTTCCTATTCAAACCAGATTTAGCGACCCTTTTACGTCTCTCACCCCCACCTCCACCTACGACCCTGATGTATCCAGTGCGCACCCCGCAAATCAAAGACCCTTCCCCCCTCCCTTCCCAAAATGCTGAAAGTCAATCTGCCCCACCGCAACAAGAGGTAGCAAACCTCTCCTCCACGCCTCTAAGCCTGGCCGAACTATCCTTGTTGAGCAAAGGACTCTCCTTTTCTCCTACGCCCAAAGTCAATCCCATTAATATTCTTACTGATGCCCTTAATTTTTGTCGAAACTTAAAATGGAAAGTATTCTGGAACTCCCAACCTTTACCCCAAATCAGTGCAAACTCCCTTCACCCCGCACTTACCAATTTCAAACCTCCCTCATCCTTTGAACCCAAGCCTCTTCCTTCAAATCACCCTGTCGAAATTTTCACCAAACAATTACTTTCTAAAATTTCCAATCGATCCTATATTAACTCCCTAAAACCCAAACCCAATCTTTCCACAGAAGAAATGTCGGCCCTTAAGCAACTCATCCGAAATCCCGAAATAGTCATTACCCAGGCAGATAAAGGTTCCACAGTGGTCGTGCTTAACACAAGTGACTATATTAATGAAGTCAATAGACAACTTTCGGATTCCTCCTCCTACATTCCTGTCCCCTCCGATCCCACCCTTGATTTTTCAGATGAGCTAGCCTCTCTCCTCCTTAGCAAAGGTCAGTCAGAAGGCCTAACAAAAAAAGACATTTCCATCCTCTCCATTCCTCACCCTAAAACCCCTCATTTCTACATCCTTCCCAAAATCCACAAACCTAACATCCCTGGCCGTCCTATTGTTTCTTCGTGCTTTTCTCCAACAGAACGCATATCGGCTTTTGTGGACCATTACCTGCAGCCCCACTTGCACACCCTACCCTCGTACATTAAAGATACGTACCATTTTTTGAACCTCCTCAATTCCATTTCACTTCCCCATAACACACCACTTCTCATGGCCACAATAGACGTAACTTCACTTCCCCACTCAGAAGGTCTACAATCAGTCCGCCATTTTCTAAGTCAACGTCCCACTCCTCACGTACCTAGTACTGATTTCCTGGTAGAACTCTCCAACTTTATTCTTACCCATAATGCCTTCTCTTTCAATGATCTTCATTACCTCCAAACCAAGGGCTGTGCCATGGGCAGTAGATTCAGTCCCTCTTACGCCAACCTTTTCCTCGGTCTTCTCGAACAGAACTTCCTCTCTCAAAACCTTTTAAAACCTCTCCTCTGGCTCCGATACATAGATGATATTTTCCTACTTTGGCCACATGGCATTGACTCTCTAAATTCTTTCATTTCCTCTCTCAATGCATCATCCTCTGTATCTTTCACCTCTAATATCTCCTCCACCCAAATAACTTTCCTAGATGTCGACATCTCTTTATCCAACTGTAAATTTAGTACCTCTGTCCATATTAAACCCACAAATAAACAGCAATACCTTCACTTTAGTAGCTGTCATCCCTCTCATACAAAGCGTTCTCTCCCATACTCTCTTTCCATCAGAGGTCATCGAATTTGTAATAATCCGGAGTCCCTTGACCATTTCCTATCCAACCTACACCAGTCTCTTCTCCGCAGAGGATATCCTGATACCCTTTTGTATAAAAAAATACTCAGAAAGTCTTACCAACCTAAACTAACATCAGATTCAAACCCTAAAAATCTTTCCATCTGCACCACATTCTTCCCAGGCATACAGTCCCTAAAGCACCTCCTTAAAGAATTATTTCCCATCCTTTCGAATAACCCAACAACTACTAATTTATTCCCTAAATGTCCATCCGTTACTTATAAGCGTCCCCCCAACCTATCAAACTTATTTAAGGCCACGAAACCTCTCAATAAATCAGTTATTCAATCCAAAACTCCAGCCACCCCTTGTAACCGTCCTAGATGCAAAACATGCTTATTATTTACCACAAACCGACTCCCGAATAAATTCATAAATTCTCATCTTCCTTCCGTTTCCTCATCCTCCTGTACCACCTCTAACATTGTGTATATACTTCTTTGTAAGCTATGCCCGGCCTTTTATATTGGACTTTGTAGTACACCACTTAATATCAGGATAAATAATCACCGTGCCTCATGCAACCCATCCTCCCAAAACTTCTCTCACGCTGTCCCTACTCATGCCGCTTCCCATACCACTAAATTTGATAATTGCTACAATGTAGCTGTTCTGGCCTCTCTACCCCCCACAGCCACTCCAATTACTTTGAGAACATTAGAGCAAGCTTGTATATTTTATTTTAACGCTCTCCAGCCACCTGGCCTCAACCGGTCCCATTAATTTGTAAACATCCTCCCCTCCCCCAACCTTCAACATTGTACTTATAATTTTGTAACATCTTCTCCCCTCCCAACCTTCAACTTTGTATCTTTCTGTCTCTTAACTTGGTCATGGCAACTTCACCATTTCGTCTTTTCTATTTCCCTTACCTCCATTCCACCCCTCCTTTACTTTTCACCTTTCCCCTCCTCACTGCTCTCTTCCCCTCACCATCCCAAACATTTCCTCTTCATTCTTCCTATACCTTTCGCTGAAGAAGGCGGCGGCGATCCACCGAAAAATTTACAACCCGTGTGAGTGTCTTTTTTATGTGTTCTCATTTTAGTCACACTTGTGACAAAGTTTTTTTATATATTTGTGTTCACGCTCGTGAAAGCTTCCAATGATATATATATATATATATATGAGTTCGTGGAAAATCACACACGCGATAATATAAATAAACTATGCCACAGGTGGGGCGGAATGAAATATAAACACATAAAAAAGAACACTCACACTATAAGTTGATATTTCGGTTGCTCTAGAACCTTTCTCAAAGATAGACGAATACAGAATCAATCGGATTCTGTATCCGTCTATAAAATTATTTTAAATTATTTTTAAAAAATTTTAAAATTATTTTAAAATTATTTTAAAATTATTTTGAAATGATTTTGAAATAATATTCTCATTATTTTTTTGAAATGTTAAAAAAAAGACTTTTCATTCAAATAAATGTCTCAATACTTCCTACATATGCATATATATGTTATCAACAAAATGAGATGACAGGATACAGAACTTTAATATCATACATTATTTTAAAATTATTTTAAAATCTTGAAAAACTCATGATTTTAGCAATCTTATGATATTTTGATTTTAAAATTATTTCAAATTATTTTAAAATCATTTTTCAACATTCTTTTGCTACTTGGGTATCTGTAGCCCAGAATTGGTTTTCTGCAAATGGTCTTGCCTTGAATAATGATAGAACCTAAGGGGCAGTATTTTATCTAAGCTTGCAGATAAACTACAAGCAAGGTCTACGTTGCTTAGCTTCGAACTCGACTACAAACTGAAATGGGATTCACATATATCTTCTATCCTTGCCAAGCTTTCCAAAGCAACCTATTTGCTACGGAAATTACAACCATTACTACCGGCACCAAATTTATTTTACATTCTTTCATTGCCATCTAACATACATATAGCATAAAATTATGGGGTAATGCCTCAAACTGTAAAGATGTATTTCGGTTTTAAAAAGAGCTGTCAGAATTAATTCGGATTCACACCCAATGGAGCATAGTCAATCTCATTTCATACAATTGGGTATTATGACTCAATATTTATGTATAAATTTATAAATGAGTATGTGAGGTTAAAAAAACCAGAGCTCCTTTGAGACAGGAATCAATATCTTCCATGGTTCGCAAGTGAACTTTGTGGAACTTCGAGTTCATAATGAAATAAATAAACTTTGTATATTTCGCACAAATTTTTAATGGTATTATAAAAAATTTCATGTCATTATCAGGGGATAATATCCCTTGATAATGACACGAAAGTGATGAAACCAGTCGGGGTTTATACCATTAAAAATGTGTGTGGAATATGCAAAGTTTATTCATTTCATCAGGAATCAATGTTCATCATCATTTCACTAGGAAAAAGGACAATTTAGTGGAGCCCCACTGTAGATTTTCAAAACCGACAATTCTTTTCACACACATAAGCTAAGATATTTTAATCTTCTGCCTCAAGAGACTAGGCTTATCAGCCTGTCAAGATTTGAAATGATTATTCACTGTTGGAATTTGTCTAAAGCATTAAATTCTTTGCAGGAATTTGTCGAGAGTGATACCTATGATATCAAATTTTGATTAATGTGTTTGTGTGTGTTTTTATGTATACTTTTACTATAACTATTGCATTGTATTTCTGCTTAGGGGCTGTCCATCCATAAATGATGTCCACATGATTGGGGGAGGGGAGGGGGTCACCATAACTTGTGACAATGTGGGGAGGGGAGCTACGGTTCATGTGACATCCACACTTCCACTGTATATTATGTCTTATTTTTATGCAGCCACTTTCAGAAAAATATTGATTTTAAAAATAAATATTGGGGGGGATAGAAGTTTTTTCATTTTTGTGACATCATTAACCCTTTTACCCATTAACCCATATCGGGTGGGATGTGCAAAGACTGCCAAGGCTTTTTTCAGGTTTTTAAATGAAGGCCATTGAATTCAGGTATTTAAAGTTGGCCCGATAAAGTTGGCAGTTTTCGCACATCCAAATTGGGCTGATATATCGGCCCGCTGGCAGTGAAAGGGTTTAGGGGAGGGGGGGAACCCCCCCGGTTGACACAATTTGTGTTTAACTGTGACAGGAGGAGGGGAGGGGGTCTAGTTTTGTCCAAAATTGTGTGACATCATTTATGAACAGCCCCTTAATGTCAAATAAAAATTATTATTATTATTTTTATCACCATAGAAGCTATTCATTTTAATTATTTCGTATTTCCCTTTGAACTATGTGAGATTGCTACAGAATCACCGACATTGCTAGCACAATGCACATTATATTTTAAATTTTTGATCAGTGATGAAGTTATGTTCATGGTATGTGCTGTGAACGTACCCGTCCTCTTTTACTACAAAGGGATTCAAACATTAGTAAACAGGAAGAATTTTAAAGCCTCTACTTTGATTGAAAAAGAGAATCAGCCCTTCAAAGTTGTTATTAATCAAATTTCCTGAGGCTATATATTAAAGAAAAATTGTTCTTATCAATGAGCTGAAGTCTGATTATGTTGACTACTCCGCTCTGGAAGCTGGAAACACTTATGATTTTACATTAGCATAGTGACATTGTTTTAATCATGGCACTGATATGAAAAGTCTGGTGACCCTGGGTTGTGATGGCATAGTCCAAAAGGTGGAATTATTAATTTGTTTCACGGGGAGAAACTGGACCAAGCTTAGCAACTTATAGTCTGCTAATTGCATACAAATGAGCTTCATCTTTGCCATTTATGGAAAAGTCCTGTTGAACACAACATAATGTTATGCAGATGTGCATGAACATTCCTCTTCTACTCGATAGATGACCACTTACAGTTCTTTATCCCATAAAACAATCTTCCTGGCTTTGGGAAATGTTCTTTCATTGAATTACTTCCTTCCTCATCCGAACTATGTCCTTCATTATCATTGGAATCCGTATCATGATCACTTATGATAACATTTATGATAACATTATCATCTTGAATGTTAACTTCCACGTCACATTCATCTCCTGCAAGTATTCCATAACCTGCTCCACAAAATCAGGTGCATCTGGTGGTACTATCTGTGGGGGATGGGAATGATCACTCATAGTTGTTTGGGCAATTCAATTGGTAGTGAGGGCCTTAACAATGTCTCCGTAATTATCATTGTTGTCTAAGGCAGTGGTTTCCAAAGTGGGAACTGTCGTTCCCTAATTTATTATTTCTACCATAAATCTTCTGGACCTGGGGACTTTTTACATTTAATCGAGCGTAATTGTTTACTTATCCCATCACATTGTATAATTGTCACCCGTCGGTTCACAAATGGCAGAGATGTCTACATCATTCATGATGTTGTCCTTGGAGTGCATACTTACAAACAAGTAGTTAAATGTGTTGGCTATGAGGGTACTCTTGGTGAAAATACATACACAAATGATTTCTAACTTTAGTTAATGATGATTTCCAAATAAGAATAATTATATTAGTTCTAATTATAAGCTGGATAAGCTACTAATACCTAAAATTCTAATAATCCTGTGGACTGAGGTCAAGCTTACTGACCCACCTTCGCCCTAAGAAGTAGCACACGGTAATGAAATGGGATGGGAGAAAGGGAAGTCCATTCTGCGAATGAGTCCCCCTCTTTCTTGCCAAATGAATGGGCAACCCACCTTCTGGTTCTGATTATTCTCCTCCTCCCTAGGCTTTGCCCTTTTTGTCTCCACTTTCAGTTATAAGTGCTGACCTTGATGACTGCTACCTTAAAGAAATAATCAATGTGATAGAAGCAGAGAAGAAAGCCTCCCTTGACAGCCCATCCCTCAGAGAGGCTTGACATTCAGAGGTAATGGCTGACAGGCGAGGCTTTCTCCTCTTTGTTCCCTCACAGGTAATAACTCCCGAATGCAAAATCAAGGGAATTGGTTCTTATTTCTTAACTACCTATGTTTCTGCCTCATTTAAAGGAGTGCATATTTGTAAATTGTGCCTGCTCATTTGGTGTGTTGATTTTTGCATGAACAACACAAGTGTGCGCTGGAACAAGATCCCAGCACCAGAGGCCCTCGGCAACTTCCAGCTCCTGCTGGATGAGGAGCTGGCAGCGCAGGATGAAGCCCGTGCCCCTCCAGGGGGTGCTGGGGGACTGCCCTCAAAGGCAAGGGGTGGAGAGGGACGTGGTGGGGGTCAGCAGCAGCGGTGGAAGTAAGATGCAATCAAGTGGTGCATGACTCACCCCCCACCCAGTTGCAATGCACCGCTCAAATTTCTGAGGAAACATTACCCTTAACTTTTCCTGTACACCCATACATGAGGTAATTTGTTTTGCATTTATTGATAAGTCTTCAGTCAAACAGAATTTTACCCCTGGTGTAAAATTAAAATCCTTGGGTTTGATATTTAAATGTCTAATTTATACGGTATTTTTTTGCCATATTGACTCTACTGGTGAATGCCATATTCTCAAGTGAATATTTCATGTAAATGGATTGTGAATATTTTCCTTTAAGTTTGCAAGCCGGACCTAGTCTAGTATAGTAAGTGGTAAGACATATTGCTGATAAGATATATTGCAGCTTTTTTCACTCATACATACTGATGCCATTGGTTTCAAATGTATTTTTTTGGATTCAAATGTTGTAGATATTGAAAGTCTTAGATGTAAGATGTTATGGAATAGCAGTCAAGTAGTATTATCATCAATGGACTTGATTATTGTGTAATTGATGTTATACATATTCCACTGAAAAATGTGAAGCTGGTTTTCTTGAATAAAAGATTAGTAAAAATTCACTTTTCATATTTATGTATTTCAAAGTCTTGCTCGAAAGGAGTTTCATTAGGATCACTCCATGTCAAGTGATACAATGAAAATGAAATTGGTTGCAAAACCATTTTTTTGCGCACACATAACTAGATGCATTGGCAGTTTAATGCAATGATTTAAAAAAATTTATTCTTCCTCCTTATTTTACGGCAGCCATTTTTCCAACGTGGTACATGCAAATTTTTGAGAATTTTGATGTTTACTCTATCTTTTATATCTCAAGAACTAATTATTAAAGGGGAGAGACACTGAAACCATACTATTTTACGCACAATGAAAAACTAATAAAATAATCTGGTGTATGCCACGTGTTATTTCAGTTTGGCCCGACGTTTCGTGACCCACTGCTGGATATTTCTTCATGGGAATGACACTTGCTGCCGCTGTTTGCTCTTATATATCTATCCCCACTCAAAAAATTGGCTCAAGTGAGAGAGTTGGAAGGCGGGAGGGAGTTAGGAAAGGGGAGAAGGGGGAGGTAGAGTATTTCTGCGGATGACTGGGTTGAATGTGCTGCTGATTTTTAGGCCACCATCTCTATTGAAATTATGTTTATTTTTCTTTATCTCGATAGCCTCATGGATGAGTCGGGGTTTGAATCTTCCCACCTTAGCGATGACTTTGGATTTTTCAAAGTCGATCGCGTGTCCCAAGGATTCGTGCTCAGCCACTGCAGACTTAGTTGTTTGCCCCAAGCCCAGTTTGTGCTCTTCCAGCCAAGTTTTGACTGAGCATCCTGTCTCTCCAATGTATTTTTTACTGCATGTTCCGCAGGGACTTTCGTATAATTTCGTGTATAGATTTGTAGTGGTGTACTGTCCTTCACATTTCCTTTGAGGTGTTTTACTTGCACCTGTGGTTTAAAAATTGCCTTAATGTCATATTTATGAAGGATTTGCTTATCTTATCGGTCAAGCCTTTGATGTACGGGCGGAAGGCTTTCTTCTAGCTGATGATGTCTGTAGTTTCAGATGGGTTCCCATTCTCCTTCTCCTTTGTCTTATTGAGATTTTGAGAGATAGCTCCATGGTCATAACCGTTTAGGTGAAGAATAGCTTTCAATTATTGTTTCTCTGCCGAATAGATCGCTCAATGAACGTGTTCATAACAAGAGTTCATCTGGGTGGAGAGAGCTGGCATGGAAAAACCCGTTCATTGACATGGGTTTTCTATACACGGCGTGTCCCAGGGTTTTATTATCATTTTTCTCCACCAGAACGTCGAGAAATGGAAGCTTCCCTTTTTTTTCTACTGTCACGGTGAATTTAATGTGGCTGTTTAGGCTATTCAAATAATGGTGAAATTTTTCTAACTTCTGGCGACCATGCGTCCAAATAATAAAAGTATCGTCAATATAACACAGCCAAATCTTGGGTTTGCTCTCCGCATTTGAAGCACCATTGCAGATTCTCCATGTAGATATTGGGCACCACTGGTGAGATGGGGGATCCCATTGCTGCTGCTGAAGTTTGCTCGTAAAAATTGTTTTTCCACCGGAAGAAGTTGCTGTTACCACAGATTTCAGTCAATGTAGCGATGTTCTAATCAAACTTTTCTTCAATTATTTTAACCGCTTCATCTCCAGATATATTTGTAAGAAAAGTCATCAAGTCGAAACTGATGAAGATGTCCTCCTGGTTCACTCGAATGTCTTTGTTGATCTGGAGGAAATGTTGTGAGTTCTTCACGTAAGATTTTTCCTCCTCCACTTTAGGTTGCAATATTTTTGCTAAATGCTTGGCTAGTTTGCAGATCACGATTTGTAGATGATGGGTGTCAGTTCTTTATGTATCTTGGGCAGAACTTAGATGCAGGGAGTTTTTGGGTCCTGAGGTATCAGTCTTTTTCTTTCTTTTGGATCACCAATGTGTTTTTTAATTGCCTCTGTTGCTATCCTCTTGAAGTGGGAAGTTGGGTCGCGTTCCATTTTCTGGTACGAGCCATTCCTGATGACCTCTTCCATCTTTTTATTGTCTTTCTCTTTGTCCAGTATTACAGTCGCGTTCCCCTTGTCTGCTGGCAGGATGGTCAGATTCTCATTTCCTCTGAGTTGCTTGAGTGTCATCCTCTCCTGCTTGGTGACGTTATGTCCCTGCCGTTGGGAAGGTGCATTTCTTAAGATACGGCATGTGTCCTGTCATACTCATTGTCCTCCGCATTATCTGGGATATATGACCAGAGGTGCTCTCGACACCACAGATGATATCTTCAATTGGAAGTTTTGTTGGCGGTGGGGCAAAATTGAGTCCTTTTTTCAGGATGGACTCATGCATCGGCATCCAGCGGTAATTCTGAGAGGTTGATGATGAGTTTTGCATCATCTAATGGCCTGGGAGGTGTTCATGCTACCTTGAGATTGTTGAATTTCTTAAGGTCTTTATTCTTTCTGACCTCTGCAACAGCTTCCATCCGTCCTGCAGTCATTCTGTCGAGACGGTCGAAATCTTCTTCCTTCATGGAGTTCGTGAGGAAAAATGGATATCAAGAAGTTTATTCCTGACATTGTCAAGCTCGGGGCATGTTTCTTTGATGGCAGCTCGCAGCAATTGGGTGCTAGCATGATGATGAATTCTTGTTGTTCGGTGGGAACGGAGGTGATGATGAAGCTTGAGAAAATTTGGAGTAATTTCTACATTCTGACAGCGTAGCAAAAAGTCTAGGTGGCAAAGAAGTGAAGACTCTTTGCCGGGTAGTTGGTAATCCTCTTCTGTTTTAGCACTTCCACCATTTCACATTTGAATTCACTAGATATGAAAAGGACTTCTCTCTTGTATTTCTATTTTGCGATACAAATGCCATGCTGGCATACCTACTGAACTCCTCTCCTCTTTCAGTTATTTGGTAACTATGTACCACAGAAAGATTTTTTTTTTGTTTTGCCTCAGGGTGCCTGTACAGTATGTGCGTTCTTTCAACAAGCTGAGTGAAAGTTTAACACTATTGTAATTTTAAAAAAAAATTTAGAGCCATCTCTATGGAGAGAAAAAAAGGTGTTCTTAGAACCGCCCCTAATATTTGATACTCATACCTCAAAATTAAATTTGGATATCATGTGAAAAAGAGGGCGATTATATGTTTTATCATCTGATACCAAATATTTTTTCGGCTATGGCATCAGCTATGAAAGTTCTTGTAAATCCCATTACAAAGACACAAGAATATTCTTCTGCAGTTGCAGAAAAATCTTCTTCCCATAGATTCTTGGATGATTCTTTGTTTTCTTTCCATTTCATTACTTGTATACCCGTGAAATATCAGGCTGCAGAATAGGTCTAACAATTGTCTTTGAAATAAAAATATAATTATCCTCAGAGTTCTTCCAAAACTTATAGCATGGCACAAAGTTTATATTCAATTTTAAAAATGAATAAATAAGTTAAAACATACTTTTAAGATGATCATGTATACACAAAAATCCAAAGCCCCTTCAATTGCATTCGGAAAGTTTCAATTCACTTCGTAATCAAAAGCAACTAATAGATGGTGTGCAACAGGCATGGAATTGCACTGAAACAGTAAGTACAGTTGAACCTCTCTAGTCCGGCATTCTATGATCTGGCAACTCTATTATCCGGCACAGTTTGAATGCGCGGTTTTTAGTTCACGGTTTTCTGCGTTGTGGCACTGTTATCAGTTTACACACGCCATTCTTGCAATCTGTCTTGCGTTACTAAGTTGCTATTTTACCTGCAAATCCCAAATCCTTCAAAATGCCAACCGGTGCAAATAATTGTGCTGAAAAGCAGAAACATAAATCCTTGTCTATAATGGAAAAAGTGGAACTCCTAAAAAAATTGGATAGTGGAACTTCAGTCAGAGCATTGTGCGAAAGTTATGAAGTCTATGAAAGTCTTCGACAGTGTACGACTTGAAGAAAAACAAGGGAAACATTTTTAAGTTTTTTTTCGGAGAATGAAAGCCAGAAAAGTTTGCAGAGGCGGAAAACTTTGAAATGTGTTAAAAATAAGGACATGGACAGTGCACTAATTCAGTGGTTTAAATTACGGCGAAGTGATGGTGTATTTCTGGTGACATGCTAATTGAGCAAGCCAAAATATTTCACGCGGAACTAAACATAGAAAATTACTGTAAATATTCGGCAGGTTGGCTGCAGAAGTTTAAAGATCGCCATGGAATTGCACTCTATAGAGTGTGTGGTGAGAAGCGAAGTGCTGATATGGAGGCTGCTGAGTGTTTTGCCGGTGACTTTGCACGAATGGTGACATCTGAAAAATTATTGCCGGAACAGGTGTACAACGCAGATGAAACTGCTTTGTATTGGCGTTATATGCCCCAGAAAACACTTGCTCAGGATAGAGAGGACACATCAATGGGCATGAAGGAGTCAAAGGACCGAGTAACAGTTCTAGGATGCAGTAATGCAGCTGGTACTCATCGTTGCAAGCTAATGGTCATTGGCAAGAGTGTGCGTCCTAGGGCTTTCAAAGGAGTGAAAGTTTTCCCAGTTATTTATCGGGGAAACAAGAAGGGATGGATAACTTCCAAATTGTTCCTGGAGTGGTTTGAAAATCATTTTGTACCGGAGGCTAGGGCACACTGCAACTCTGTAGGATTACCTCCAACGTGCAAAATAGTTCTTCTCTTAGATAATGCTGCGGCCCATCCCAAAGCCGAATTGCTCGCAAAAAATAATGTTTTCGGAATGTACCTCCCTCCCAATTATACTTCCTTAATTCAACCATGTGACCAGGGAATATTGCGCTCTCTGAAATGCAAATACAGGTCAGAGTTCATGCATCGTTTACTTTCTGCAGTGAATATGGGAAATCCTGTGACTTCTTTCATGAAAAAATTAAAATTAAAAGACTTGCTCTGGTCACTCGCTTCTGCTTGGGACAACGTTGATAGAAGCACACTGCGGGGTGGCTGGCACAAGCTCTGGCCTGGCTTAATGTTTCAGGAAGAGGAAGCTAGAGAACCCAACTTTGTGGGGTTTCATGTAAGTAATGAAAAAAGACTTATTGGGGAACTGGTAGAGTATGCTAGGAGCATGACGAATACGAGTAGTGTTGATGTGAAAAATATGACAGAGGAATGGATGGACGTTGATGACGACGTGCCAGCTTCTTATCAACCATCTGATAGGGAGATTATGGAGATGGTTCGGCAAGAAGATAAAGAGGAGGATGCTGGTGATGAAAGTTCCTCTGAAGAAGATGAACAATGTGTTAAAGTGAGCTTAGATGAATGTATCCAAATGTCAGGTAAATTAATTACAGGACTAGAACAATTGGACTTTGTGACTGAACAAGAAATGATGTCGATTTACTTGTTTAAAAAAATTGTTAGACGAGAAAGCTAAGAAAATGAAGCAAGCAACTTTACTGCACTGGTTTAAAAAATTGAATAGTGTGCTGAAGATAATTATGTAATACTGATTGTGACAACTGTCGTTACGATCCAGACAATTGACATTTATTGAATATTTGTGCTCAGGAATTTCTCTGATTTATTTCTTGTTTTCTTTTTTTAACCTTTTTTGAACAATGGAGTCGTCTTGATGTATTAATTTCTTTTGCTCTTTTTGAATAATGTTTATTTATTTGCATGTGCAGTAAGTTTCTCGTGTTCTGTGTGCAATATAAACCTTTTAACACAGTGTTAATGTTCTTTCTCATTTTGTTAGCCCTCTTCATCCTTATAGGTTTCCATCTTTTACTAATTGGAGCAGTCGTTTTCATTTTCCTGTAACGCAGGTGCTATTCCTTGTCAAATAACTGTTCGTGATGTTTGCTGTTTCATATTACTTGTTATAATTGCGGAACATACAATAGGTAAGTAAATTGCTATGCTTTTTTATTATTTATGTTGGTGAAACCTCATTTATAAATATTTTTGTCATTGGACTTTCCATTGCTAAGTCCTGAGATTATCACATTACGTACGGAAGTCTCTGGGCAGCTCCGAATTTTCCGACGAACCTCAGATGAATATGTCGTGAGATGTCCAATTTTTCAAATGTTCATTACGATAATACAACTAGGCCCTGGATGTAATTTAAATATCATAGCACTAAAAGTGTGACCTGCTAACTCTAGGACTCCTTATCAAATCACTTCACTATGTTCGTTGTTTTGTATTACTTGTTATAATGAGTTCTTACGTAAACCTATTCCCAGATGTGACAACTGCAAATACTTAGGCGTCCACCTGTCTAAAGATTTGAATTGGGGACGGAACGTTCAATATACTGCTAAGAAAGCCTTCAAGAAACTGCATTGGTGATGAGAAATCTAAAGGGTAGCAAGTTTTGCACAAAGGAAATGGCATATAAAACACTGGTTAGGCCTATCCTAGAGTATGCCTCTATGGTGTGGGATCCTTATGAGGTGAGACATATAAAGGCATTGGAGAGAGTTCAAAGAAAAGCAGCTCGATACGTTTTGGGTAGGCATAGGAGGACAGAGAGTGTAACAGAAATGTTAAAAACGCTGGGATGGGAATCTTTAGAAAGTAGGAGAAAAATAAACCGACTCTGCGGTATGTTTAAAGTATACAAAGGGGATAAAGCATGGAGAGAACTAAGCAATAAAATGGGAAAACCTAATTTCATTGGAAGGAACGATCATCAGTTCAAAATTAAATGCCGGGCGCAGAGGACTAATGTTAAAAAATTTTCCTACCTCAATAAAACAATTGTAGATTGGAACAGCTTGCCTGCAGAGTTATTTGAGCCCTTTCCGGGTAATGTGAAAATATTCAAGAAAAAGCTGAAAAAATTGATTTAGTTTTTTAGAAATTTCAATTGAATTTTAAATTTTGTTCACTGTCTAGTTTATATGTGACTTTGTGGACATGTTGTGTTTTTCTTTTTGGGATGTGCATGTTACCACCTGGCCATTTGCCAAATTGTAACTGATTACGATAATAATAATAATAATTGTGGAATATACAATGGGCAAGTGAATTGCTAAGCTTTTTTATTATTTATGTTGGTGAAACCTCTTAATTATTTTTCTCGTTGGGCTTTCTATATCAAAGTGAAGGGATTATCACATGACATATGAAAGTCTCCGGGCAGCTCCGAATTTTCCGACGAACCTCTGATGAATATGTCGTGAGAAGTCCAATTATTCAAATGTTCTTTACGATATTACAACTCGGCACTGGATGTAATTTTAATATAATAGCACTTAAAGTATTCAGTGTGACCTGCTAAGTATAAGAAGTAAGCGTGTCTTTACATGTCTTATTCATCGGTGATGCATTCTATAAACCAGCATTTTCTATGATCCGGCAATAGCCCGGTCCCAAGGGTGCCGGACTAATGATGTTCAACTGTAGTATTTTTGGTGTAGTCGACAGACTGAATCAGTTTCATGATAGTGGGTAGAAAAAAATTTATTGAGTGATAATATGGGCACAAAAATGATTGACTTGGAGCCTGAGGTTGCAATGCATTCATGTTCGAGACTGCAGTCATTCTCTCAGGGGTCAACTTTCACCTCTTTTATTATCTTCATGATTTCCGCCAGTTTAATGTCCACTCCATCTCTGGACGCACTGCTCGACTCCGCAACATCAAGCCTTTTGGCCACAAGTCCCTCAAGGATGCTGAGCTGGCCCCCCTGCCCCTTCAACAGACTGAACTCCCCCTCAACGTCAATGCCCCTCGACACCCACTGCTGAATCATGTTCACACAGAAGTCCTCGAGTGTCCTCCTCAGTCCGCTCACCACTTCTTCCTCACCTTCCCACTCTTCAGGTGGCACTTCAAGCAGCGCCACAACATTGCCAATTTGGCAGCGACGAGAGGACAGAGGGAGGAGTGCTTCAAGTAGCTCGAGGGCCAGAGTTAGGTGGAGAGCACTGCAGCCAAGGCGACCTCGGCTCGCTGTCTGATCAATCCACTGACAACTTACCAGGTCAAACACTGCATCTGCATGCACCCCTGCAACACACAATGAGATGAGAACATGAGCGTGGAGATTACCATTAAGAAAACCAAAATTAAAACCTAAGAAAGGTTAGGGCTTCTAGGTTTCCTCTGTTTCTCAGACATGTCCTCATTCACCATTGACTCTCCGGAATGAATTTACATTAGCTCAGAATTTAGGCTTTCAAAATTTTAAACCTCCTCATCATTGCTTAAATTGGGTTACTGCAGTGATGGAATTGGAAGAGCTAGGCATGGTAATTGTGATGGGAATTCACCATTGGCATCCAACACATTGCAGTTTAGTCAAACCTAGGCATGGCTGTTTCACTTTTGCTTAAGCTAGATGGATTTATCCACATTTTATAAGTGACCACAGTAATTGGGATACCTCAAAATCGAAATCAACACCAAAACATAAAACACAAAGCAGAATAAAGATGGATTCCTGGTGAATTATGGATAGAAATCCTCAAAATCCCTCATTTCCTGATCCAATATATATCCTCATTTCTAGCAGATAACTGTTGGCAGCCCTAAACTAGGGAAATCAATAGTGGTGGGCATGTTCAAAAATATCCACATCTTCCAAAAGCCAAGAAAATGGTTAATTTTAATATGGCTTCAGTTGAAAGAAATAGTATCATAGTGTCACTGACTCACACAGTAATCCATCCAATGGAATGAGGTTACAGCTCTCCTCGCACTGTCCAAAGGATCGCAAAAAGCACAATGTTGGATGTTAAGGGTTGGGGCCACTTATTTTCCAGTGATTTCTTTCCAGTTTAGGGACCACAAAATTGCAACATTCAGAATTAATATGCAATATGTGTCACTAGAAGCCTGATCTAGATTCCAACTCATGTCAAGCTTCTTGTGACCCAAGAGTCTAGATAAACACTCATTCTTGCAGAGCAACTAAACGTCTTAAATCCTCCGTTAGGAGGCCTAATTATTATTACTGAATTAAGCAACAAAATTTTCTTGGGTCAAGAAAAAAACCCTGTAATAAAAGTAATCACCGCAGATATTGTAACCTAATATTTCACAATGTGTTTCTTCATCAGCTCAGTTCGCTATTAATAAAGCCATTTCCACATGGTAATTGGCATTACTTAAGGCTAAGGTAAATTATGGGGATAAACTATACTGCATGGCTTTTGTGATGCTTCAGTTATGTTTGAAGCATGTTATATGTGTGAAGTTTATGTTACTCATTCCACTATTTCCATGATAGAATGTGGCATTTTTATGCATTTACCCCCCTTTCCCCTCCATTCCCCTCTTAGGACAAATTTCCCCTCCCGACTGCTTACCCTGCAGACTTCTCTGAAGGACTTAGTGCACACATGTCAGATGTTACTCAGTGCAAACAGTGTCCCACCTTCTCCTCACCCCCTCCTCCCTATGTATCCATTACCTCTATCTCTCACCCTCCTCTTGCATCACTACTATCGGCGCAAAAAAGGTAGAACGCTGAACATTTAAGTATTTGTATGAAATTCCACCGGAGCTCCATAGAGACGAGTAATATATCGTTTTACTCCTTGTTTATTTGACTACAAAATACATTCATTGAAAAGTGTTTGAATGTAAACTTTTAGCTTCTACAGTCGAAAGAATGAAGAAAACACGCGAAAAACTAGGAGAATGGCAAAGGGGTAGTCTTCATCTTGTCACGGCCAAAATATTTGATTGGTGAACTTCATTATTTTTTTACGAAGAGCACGACATCTCTGCATTACAAATACCCTTTTAAAATTAAATTTTACCCATTCTTTGATTTTTTAAATGGCCGAAAGCTAGATTTCAATTTCAGAGATGCAGAAAAGTATATCAATATCCGAAGTTACGTATGCTTTATGTAAAAAATATTGCAAAACTTTTCACGTAAGGAAATATTGATATTCTTCCTTTTACTTAACATAAACCACAAAGAAGAAGATCGCCCTACGGCAATACAGACTACCATTTTTCGCAGTTGGTAATGGTGAAACTCCTGGCCACGTGCGCCTTCAAAGAAACTTTTAGGAAAAGAGCACATGCGTACACATGGTAATTTGTGTAAAGATGCCATAAGTCATAGGATAATTACAATGATTGTTGCTTGAGTTTATTTTTTTGACTAATGAACACTTGCTCTTGCAATGGAACTTCCTAACCAGGACAAACTTCACCACAAAAAGTAGCATGGCTCTAATTGTCATTGCAGGAATTCCACCAATTCAATATGACATACATGCTATATACTAGGGAGATGAGCTAAATCTGAACTAAGGAGAGCACAACCTGCAAAATGCAGCAAAGTGAATGCAGCACAGCTGCATGTTTTGAGTTTGTGCTTAACTCTGTGAGTGATCCTTTATCTGCTTCGTAAATTAGAAAGGGAGATAGGATTTTATTCTTTCCCGGCAAATGATGCTTATAAAATTTTCCCAGGATTTCCACCAGGTTAAATTGGTAAACAGCACCGACGTTTCAACAGACGACTCGTCCATCGTCATCAAGGAGAAGTTTACTGAACCAAAATTATTCTATGGAATTCAGCTAACACTCGATCTATAACTGTTGTAATCAATTATCATTTAAAGCAAAACCTTTCTTGGGAGAACCCACAGCTTATGAGTGGCACATTGATTACTTACGGTGTACTTGGCGAGGGAAATTGCTTTCTCAGAGCAACTTCCTCCTCCTCGTCTGAGGAAAGTTCACACTCACCCAAGGCATTTGTTCCCAACTGGTGATATGTCATGCGGTGAACTATGGTGATCCAGTGACCACAAGCATCCCTCACCCTTTGATGATTTGCATGGCTGTCAGCTATATCCTCCGTGTGATTGATCACTTCCTTCAGAGCTTCAACAAGGGCTTTGATGCATTCCTCCATGGAAAATTGCTTACAAAAATAATCATTGTCATACCACGTCAAATTTAATAATGATTCCAATAGTCCAAGGGTGGCTGTGAGTAGTTCACCTGGAAGTAGTATAGAGCACCATACATCATCTGATCGATAACCCACCACCGCTGAATGCAACATGTTTGGCAGGGAAGCCTCTTCTCTTTTCAACCAAAAAGTCACCACATTAACATTAACTTAATTGTAACAAAAAGAAAGTCACACATAGACTGAAAGAGTCACAAAAAGACTATTTGATGCAAGAATATCTTTAGTTTTCTTTCAATTTTCAATCAAGAAATTCACTTAAATTTTCGTGATGCATGGAATGCAGCCCTTAATCATTTATGTTAAAATGCTCTCATGCCCACATGTTTGAATGTAGTGAGGAGTGACTCATAGGAATGCATGCATGACTGCACATGAAGTTCTCCTCACATTTCTGTCAATTACGATTCTACAGAAAAATGTGTGCCACTGTCAATGTTAGTAAACATTTATGTTGACACTACATGGCTGATGAGGAGAGAAGGGATAAGTGATAATTGGGGAAAAGTTAATGACAAAGAGGAGAATGGGAGAGTGATTGAATGGAGGCCCCTTCTCACCCCAGTAGTTTCTCACAAAAAATACTCAACGACGGGTATTTTTCGTCACTTATTCTGCCTTCATTCTGGATTCAGCCAAAATCCATGAGCATCCTGTCCAGCTTGAAAGATTTGTGCGAGGCATGGGCATTATTCCAGCACAATTGAAGCCACGTAACCACAACCACTACGTGATTGAGTCTCATGCTAGGGGACTAGCAATGAGACAGCGTGTGCCATATCTAAGGTCACAACTCGGCTATTTCTAATACCTTAAATTATTTCTTCTGATTTTACTTCCAAAGGGACTTGATAATACTGGTGAAAAAATTTCAGACCAAATTTATGCCAATTCTGGACCAATATGCGCGAAAAGTATGTGTGGAAAGCGTTGACCAGAAGAAATAAACACCAGGAACTTGTGGACAGGAGCCTAAACGGTCACAAAGCAATAGAAATAACTGAGAGAAGTTAGAATATAAAAGACATTGAATAATGAAAGCACCATAAAGAAAACCGTAGAAGCTTAAGATGAAAGAAGAATTAAGAGCCATGATTAAGGTTGAGGAAAGCACATCACAGAAGATGTACATAATTAGAAAGATCAAGGAAAAAAGAAGGTAGAAACACCTCAACCTTGAATTAGGTATGATTAGGTAAGAAGAATGAAATAACATAATTTTTAAAAACTTTGGTGACTCACCAAAAAAGCAAACAAAAGTCAGCAGATATGACAACGCAAGGAAATAGCAATACAATGGTATCTATAATTAAGGACAAGATTGGGAAAGTGATAATCTTACCAGAAGAGAATCAGGTGAATAATGAGTATAAGAACTCCTAAATCTAACATAGAAATAATTGGTCCATGCACTCATACATGGAAAACATTTAAACTGACGTAGAGAACAATAACCTCAGCCCAAGTATAGCAGTAGATGAGGAAGCAAGCAGTAGGAGAAAGGAATTCTAAAAAAGCAATACAGGATAATAAAACATCCCATTGGAGTTCCCGAAGAAAAGGGAAATGAAGGACGATGATTGTCAAGTACAACTAGGAACACGAACATTTGTCCAACTAATTCTTTGGATAGATGCGGAAAAGGTTTGGCTGAAGAATTATTTGAAAACAGTTTTAATACCCTTTCCTAAAATGTAAAAAGTATTAGAATGCAAATTACATATGATTATCAGTTTGACTCCGCACCCAGAAAGGTATGACTCTTTTTTTCAATACAGGCAGTCCCCGAGTTACGTAATAGATGCGTTCCAACGCTAGCGGCGTAAGTCGAAATTTACGGAAGTCAAAAAAAAAGGAGTCGAAAATTACTCCTTAACTGAGTCCATGCTCTCAAGAATACGGTCGATTCGGAAAAAAATACGGGGAAAGCCAGCTCTTACTAACATTACCGCACATGCGCTCCTTGAAAGTAGGTAACCATCCTTCCAATTCCGTATCTTTCGTAATTCCCATCTTTTTTTGGGTAAGGTTGCCACTTACGTAAGTACGTAAGTTGAGGCTTGCGTAACTCGGGGACTGCGTGTACTCTTAATTCTTCTTACATTAAATAATTACAAAATGTAACTTAATATTTTTTCAAATTATAATTTGGCCTCCATAAAAACTAATGATACCTCCAAGAGGAAAGCAAAATTATTTTCAAACACTGTGTCTATTAACCAAGAGAAAAATAAAGGAGAACTGATAATTTATGCTCATGATTCCTAATGTTTCAATTTGCATGTGAATCTTTTGACTTAAAAGCGAAAAAATTCTTGATATTAAAAGGCATGGATGAGTAAGATTTGAAATACACTTTGATTTGCCTTTCCAATGACAAAAGACTATGGTTAACATTTTATAGAAAAAAGAGAAAGCTAAATACAGTGCCACATATGGGAAAAATATCGAAGATACAAAAATAATAAAAAATTACAGGTCTCATGATGGCGATACGAATGGTAAGAGGTACACAAGCGCAATGCTAACGAAAGTTAGTTACATTAGGAGTAGTTGACAAACATCTTAAAGAGTTCATCTAAGAAAGAATTTGGGGTAAGCTTAAATGCGGATGGAAAGCACAATGTTTATTATGGCGTGAAGGAGAGAAAAAATGAAATGTTAAGAAATAAATTATGCAAGCTAGTATACACCAAAGACTGTGAAATTCCCCATGAAAAAATCATTTGACTTGACCAGGATTCGAACCTGGATCTCCCAATTGCCAGTCAGGTGTGTTCCCCAGTTACACCACCAAGCCATCTTAATTCAAGGCGAATATCAGCGGAGGTTTATGCGAAAAAGTTGTTCTCGTCCCATCTACATTGCACCACAGGAGACATGGTCGTGCATGATATGCCACAGTCGCGGAGAATAAACACAACATTGTCGCTTTTTGGACGACTATCTTTGATAATTTTCCAATCATTACGATTGCACAAATGACATGGTGCACAGTCACGAGCACGGGTGCAAAGATATACACCAAAGACAGTGAAATTCGCCATGAAAAAATCATTTCACTTGACCAGGATTAGAATTTCACAGTCTTCGGTGTATATCTTTGCACCTGTGCGCGTGACTGTGTATCATGTCATTTGTGCAATCGCAATGATTGGATAATTGTCAAAGTTAGTCGTACAAAAAGCAACTATGCTGGGTTTATTGTCTGCGACTGAGGCATAAGAATCATGCAAGACAATGTCTCCTGTGCTGCAATGTAGACTGGGGACGAGAACAACTTGCTGCTATAAACCCCCGCTGATATTCGCCTTGAATTAAGATGGCTTGGTGGTGTAACTGGGGAACACACCTGACCGGCAATTGGGAGATCCGGGTTCAAATCCCAGTCAAGTCAAATGATTTTTTCATGGTGAATATCACCATGTATATCTTCGAACCCGTGCATGTGACTGCTTACCATTTCATTTGTGGAATCGCAATGATTAGAAAATTATACAAGCTAGTGTTTTTAAATTATCAACTATGTCCATGTGTTTTTATAAATTACTGGTAGCACAAAATAGAGTGAAATCTTAATGAAGCACTTTAATGTACACACTTGTAGACATACTCTGTAGTTAACTCCAGGGAATCAAATTTATGGGTAATAAAATATAGACCAATAAAATAACTGTATAGCTATTCCAGAAAGAATAAGCAAATAAATGAATATTTTATAACTTTAAGTGATTTGTCATGTATTTCTCTCTTCAAATCAAATCATTGTTTACAAAAGTCAATAATGATGCATGCTTTCTTTTTGTCTTGAGTTTTAAACTCGTAGCGGTCATGGTAATCCAGCTTCAATCGAGCTGGAATAATACACATACTCCATGCAACTAATTTTACCCATGCCGACTGCACATGGATTTCAGCCAAACCAAGAGCATAGGAGGTAAAAGTGACGAAAAGCAATATCCCATTCTTGGGTATTTCTCGAAGAATTTTCTACTGAGATGAGGTAATATTTGATCCGGATACTCAGGCATCCCCTCACTATCATCATTTTCGTTAACTTTGTTCCTTCATTAACATATTCATTCTCCCCTTATCACCCATGTACGTAGTATTGCCAACAAACTTTTAGTTCACTGCTTGGCCACAAATGGCATGACCAAGCTTGCCCACAGACATCTACTAGTGCCTGTACATCCAAGACAAGATAGATGGCTCATAAAAGGTAAGATCTGGTGAACAAATTAGTTGCACACATACACACTAATAACATCATTCCCATTTGGGGTTGGCAAAGTCAAAAGAGCTAGATCATTAGTGATGAGCTTAATAAACTAGTTTCTCCCCATGGAGAATTCAGAGGTCTTATCATTCCTGATGAGGCAAAGGTTGCCAATTCTTTTTCTCTCTGGTTCTTCTTTGATATTTTTTCTATGATAGCTGCTAAATTTAAATCGACAATGAAAGTAACTTATGCAGACAAGGAATCTGAAGAACAAGCGGGGTTTAGAGAAGGAAGATCTACTGTAGACCATCTGTTTTGTTTAACACAACTGATAGAGAAAACCTGGGCATATACAACAAGGAACTTCACCTCTTATATGTTGATCTTAAAAAAGCATATGATACGGTGCCACAAATGAAACTGTGGGAAGCCTTGGAAAGATCTAACATAAGCTCATACTAAATAATAGCCATAAAAAATTTGTACAAAAATAGTGCAGCCAAGAACAAAATGGGAAACGACTTCTCTCAGGGATTCACAATAAATCAAGGTCTAAGACAGGGCTGCTGTATTTCCCCCAAACTTTTTAAAATATATTTAGACCAAGTGCTAAAGGGTTGGAAAAGGAAATGCAACTCCATGGGAATACCTTTGAAAGAAAGTACCATATACACCTTAAGCTATGCAGACAACCAAGTTATTTTATCACAAGATTATGAAGATTTAGAATATATGATCAGAAAAATAATAGAAGAATACCAAAATTGGGGTCTTGATATCAGTATTGACAAAACAAAATATATGTGTATGGGAGGAATGCAACAGTATCTTATTTTAGAAGGTGGGCAACAAATAGGACACACTAAAGAGTATAAATATCTAGGGATGCAAATTGCAGAAAGTAAAACAATGGAGGTAGCCATTAGAGATAGATGCAATAAAGGCAAAAAAGCAATATCATTATTAAATAGCTTATTGTGGGACAATACAATATCCAATGAAAACAAAAAGAGAATTTATAATACCATAGTAAAGAGCATTGTAACCTACAGCTGTGAAGTATGGCAACTAACAGAGAAATCAGAAAAACTGTTACTGATGACTGAAATGGACTTCTGGTGAAGAGCAGCCGGTAAATCAAAAAAAGAAAGAGTAAGGAATGAAAGAATTATAGAAATAATGAATGTTAATGATACGATAATAGATGAAATAATAACGCAGCAGTTGAGGTGGTATGGACACGTAAAACGAATGGGAAATGAAAGACTGCCGAAACAAATGTTGCTGTGGAACCCGGAAGGAAGACGGCGGAGAGGCAGACCGAGGAAAAGTTGGATACAAGGGATAGAGAAAGAAATGAGAGAAAGAGGATTAGATGAAGAACTCTGGAATGATCGTGAGGCATGGAATTTGGGAATCGGAAGACGTAGAACGTCGTAAACTGATATATATATGAAAGTAACTTATAGGAGTTTACAGTATGGGGCGTTTACTCGGAACCGAAATTACTATTTTATTCACAAAATCGTTAGACGGAAACAAAAAATGAATTTTAGTGAAAAAATCAATCTTCTAACCGTAGCCATTCACTCATACATTGAAAATTAAACTACGCAAAAGGTGATGCCCATCGAATGAGCTACACTGAGAACTTGTACGTCATCCACCTCGGCTGTTTTGGGGAGTGGAGTGTGGGTGGAGTTGGGATCAAAGGGAGGGAGGAGGAGGATGGGGGAGGTCTGCCTACACAGCTACTGGTGCAGCAGATTTTGATTGAAGGGATGACATAAGAAGTCTCAACATGCCCATTCCAGCGAAAGGGTAAAGAAGATTAGTTTTTTGTCACTTATAACTCGAGAACTAGGTAGGTGGCGGATCGAAAAACTGAAAAATATGGGTCTTTTTATTTTACAAACTACCAGATTCTGCAATTTAAAAAAAATGGTAAATGCCCCCATTCTAATCTGCTGACCAATGTGTTTTATGTTTGATGTACAGGAAAGATACACATATCAAAGAGATACATTGCCTCTTAGCAATAATATGTATCACATGAAATAAATTAATGAGAACTGGTCAAGGGATCCCAAATGATGACTTTTTCAGTGAGCTCTCGTCCAAAAATATGTGCATCATGATATTGAAAATGTTGTAATTCTCAAATAACAATTCAAATAATGGAGACCACTTATAAATATTCATTTTATGGTGGGTAGACTCAAGAACGAACATAAAAATTTAGAGCAAATAGTCAATTGTGTATTCCAAGGAGAAGTCTTTGATAAGACATTAAAGTGTAAGGAAGATAACAAATGACAGAATCTGGGGTGTGTAGTGTGGGGTTATGTCTCGGAGAGAAATTATGAATCAACTAGGTCACTACAGAATGCATTACCAAGGGTTGAAGTAGACATATGTTGCTGACACTTAATAAAGACCAACATCGTTGTTGGTTAGTTATCTGGGGAAGAGACTGATATCATTTGCACCATTTAAGTATGATTGGTAAAATGGTAGGGGGAAGGAAGTCTTGGAGAATGGAGTAAGGATCGAGAGAAACCCAGCATCAGCTTCAGCCTACTCTTGAGGAAAGGCATCAAGGGAGCCACAGTTTAACTTACCATTTCTTAAGTCTTAATACTTCCTGTTCCTTTCATGCTTCCAAAATCTCAAGTCTTTTCCTCTTCACACCACAAATGCCAAACATTCTGCCTTCTACATTAATTCTTAACATTCCACTGCCTCAATATCTCCTCTAACCACTTTTTCTGCCTCCTTTGAATGTCTTCCAACAACTGCACCTATCCAAAACCATACCCAATATATACTAATTTGTCTTCTTCACTGCCAAGCTATTTTTCTCCATCTTTCTCCTCACTCCTATCAAAAACTTCTCATCCTCACCCATCCTCTGGAACCAAGTATCCAAACTATGTACAGGAAAGTCTCTTCAGAAAGAATGAAACACAATACATACAGTTAAATTTCACTAGATTGAAATGACAATGGTGATCCCATCTATCAATACATGCTTGTGAAAAATTCAATACAGTGAAATATTTGACAAAGTGAAATCACTTTGTCATTACCAAACTTCAGATTATACGTAGTAGAGTGTAATATGCGCTTTGAATTTTTCAGCATGGTGAAATTCAGTATTCCTTTCTCCATTGCATAGTTGTTTCTCTAAGATTACAAATGAACTAGGCATGGATTTTCCATTTTGTCCATAATTGTTTAACAGTGTATTTCAACCATCTGAATGACAAAGTTTCACTTGCATATGCATGACATACCTAATTGTGCCAAATATCAGTCGTCAAAAGTGCAGAAGTGAGCTTTTTGGAGCATTAAACAAGAAAAATCACACTAATTTCATGGTTTATGGTGCCAAATAAAAGAACGAAATGGGTAAAGTAGTCACAAAAGCTCGTGTCGCTCCACTGTGGATGATTTTGGGACATGGGCCTCGGAACTTTTAAAACCCTGCTGGGTGGGGGAGAAAGGTTGTAAAGTTTGGAGGGTCAGCAAACGAACCCTTTCCAGTTGCAGCAAACCAGAGCTACTTGATAAATTCGATAAAAATAACTGGAATCCGGTTTTGACTCATGTGAGACTCAAAATAGGGTCCCTAAGTACAAGGGTGAAAGCATGGCATTGATAAAGCTAAAACCAGTGGTCTATTGGCCTTGTGTGAGCGTGCCTCTGCCTTTGTGTTTCCACGTTATTGCAATACTAGCAATTAAAACATATAGAGGCAGTGAACAAATTATCCTTTTATGATGGGTGTTTCCCTCAAGATTAATCTCATTAAGCTTACAGGTATGCTAACAATTTAGCAATGCTTCCACATTCTACCTCTTCGTCCTCCTACTTAAAATAGCCTTTTGAATCCAACACCATATTTCATCATAACGAAATTATGATCTGAGTTCACATCCACCCCCGGATAGCTGCATGAGTTTTTAAAACTGTTCCTAAACCTCTCCCTTATGATGATGTAATCAATTTGATATTCCCCAGCATTTCCCATGTGTACCCATGCCAGAGATGGTGTTTAACCCTTAGACGCTCAAGGTGCAGATATATCGGCTTCCCATATTTGCCTTAAAACGCTCCAGGTGCCGATATATCGGCTCTAGTTTTAAACTAGTTTAAAAATTGTTATTTGACGTAAATTAAATATTAATCTCTATTAAACTGATTATGATATGTTTATTTGTTTAACTTTCAAATTGGGAGTCATTTTTATAAATTATGTACTATGGTTTCCATAAGTCTGAGTGCATCCACTTTGCTCCATTCTATAGACCGTAGAATGGGGCATGGCCGGAAAGGTTTTAAAAATTGGCACTACCTGCAGACTGCGTCTTTTGCTGGGCTAGCTTCACTTGTCGTGAGACGACCGTGGGGTATGGGTTACTGAACGGAAGAATCGACGGGGACGGAGTAAAACACGGGAGAGGAAAACGCCATCGGAATGCACCGAAGGTTATTCGCGCTCAAGCGGTTGCGACGCGACGATGAGGCCTCCGACTTGGGTGATTTTCGTTCTCGAAATCCACATTTGTGCTCAAGAGTGACCCACTCTGTAAAAGCGGCGCGGTAGCCGCGTGGTTAAGACTGCCTCGAAAGGCGTATTTAAAACATTCCCGGGTTCGAAACTCAGTGGTTGTCTTTCTTTTGCACTCAAGTAATTTCAATATGACTGTGAAAGTGAACCTCGAGTACAGTCTCATTACATCAACGCACCCAGTAGGTACTGTTTATTATATTACAGCCATTCAATAATGATGCAGGAATACCTAATACCAAATTAGGATCCTTGAATCCTTATTTCTCCTTAAGCTAATCTATTCACAGTGAATAAATACTTACACGTCTCACTAGCTGAATAGTTTTGGTCTAACATTGAGTATGGCAAAATCTCCCGAGAGGTAAAACCCCTATGCTCGAAACAAATCTGTCGATTTACCACCAGGATATCAAGTCACATTCTAGGTTTGATATTTTGGTGATCCGCGAGTGATACGTATTCACGAAATGTCTTAGATAGGCCTCTTATTCAAACTCCTAGGGCTCACAGAAATAATATGCTGTGAAAAACAGTATTGATGAAATAGAAGGAGGGTTTGTCAGTACGTGGGTGTACGAGCGAAAGTAAATCATACGGCTCGGGCCGAAAAAAGTATTCAGTTATTTATTTACCGTAGTCTTCTGACGATTATTGTGTTCTGGACATATATTGAGAAGCGTAGCCAGGGGGGAACAGTGGGGGCAAATGTTCTGCCACCCAAAGTATGTGAATGTTTCCGCTCTAAAGTCCCAAATACGTGCGTGAATCAATTTCACAACTTCATTATCAACAATAAATTCTACAAGGTCTACAAGTTTGGATTGTATATTACGAGAAAAATAATATAGTACAAGTATGTAACAGTATATTTAATAAACTGCTGAATATATGAGTCGTAGCCCCCTAACCCCCCCCCCCCCCCTCTCCCCGGTGCACCCTAGACACGAAACCCTGCTACGCCACTGGATATATTATTTTTAAATGTCATTGGATTCAGGGGGTGACGGAACAAAATATTAAACAATTGAAAGAACTTAATGTGTTTATTTTTTCACCCCTTTCCTTGCGGCTGCATAGAGAAAAGAAGACGAATCACAATCCGTTGCTGCTAATAAACAATGGATAGAATTTTGACAGCGTAAATATTTTTGCCGTGTTAATTTGCAGATCATGATAATTTCACTAATAACATCCACTCATTTCCGAAGAAATGAAGAAAATATGAACTTTGGAAGCTAGTCTGGTGGTCTGACTATTGAATAAATAGTGTCAACGACAGGAAAGAAGCAAGGATTAACAATTCCCTTTCTAAATTCTCTTATCCTTTCCCCGCCCAGATATGCATACCTCCCAGAAGTTACCTGATAAGGAGTTAACAGAGAAACGTGACTCCGGTTTTCGAAAAACTATGCCGCATCCAATGACATTTAAAAATAATATATCCAGTGGCGTAGCAGGGTTTCGTGTCTAGGGTGCACCGGGGAGAGGGGGGGGGGGGGGTTAGGGGGCTACGACTCATATATTCAGCAGTTTATTAAATATACTGTTACATACTTGTACTATATTATTTTTCTCGTAATATACAATCCAAACTTGTAGACCTTGTAGAATTTATTGTTGATAATGAAGTTGTGAAATTGATTCACGCACGTATTTGGGACTTTAGAGCGGAAACATTCACATACTTTGGGTGGCAGAACATTTGCCCCCACTGTTCCCCCCTGGCTACGCTTCTCAATATATGTCCAGAACACAATAATCGTCAGAAGACTACGGTAAATAAATAACTGAATACTTTTTTCGGCCCGAGCCGTATGATTTACTTTCGCTCGTACACCCACGTACTGACAAACCCTCCTTCTATTTCATCAATACTGTTTTTCACAGCATATTATTTCTGTGAGCCCTAGGAGTTTGAATAAGAGGCCTATCTAAGACATTTCGTGAATACGTATCACTCGCGGATCACCAAAATATCAAACCTAGAATGTGACTTGATATCCTGGTGGTAAATCGACAGATTTGTTTCGAGCATAGGGGTTTTACCTCTCGGGAGATTTTGCCATACTCAATGTTAGACCAAAACTATTCAGCTAGTGAGACGTGTAAGTATTTATTCACTGTGAATAGATTAGCTTAAGGAGAAATAAGGATTCAAGGATCCTAATTTGGTATTAGGTATTCCTGCATCATTATTGAATGGCTGTAATATAATAAACAGTACCTACTGGGTGCGTTGATGTAATGAGACTGTACTCGAGGTTCACTTTCACAGTCATATTGAAATTACTTGAGTGCAAAAGAAAGACAACCACTGAGTTTCGAACCCGGGAATGTTTTAAATACGCCTTTCGAGGCAGTCTTAACCACGCGGCTACCGCGCCGCTTTTACAGAGTGGGTCACTCTTGAGCACAAATGTGGATTTCGAGAACGAAAATCACCCAAGTCGGAGGCCTCATCGTCACGTCGCAACCGCTTGAGCGCGAATAACCTTCGGTGCATTCCGATGGCGTTTTCCTCTCCCGTGTTTTACTCCGTCCCCGTCGATTCTTCCGTTCAGTAACCCATACCCCACGGTCGTCTCACGACAAGTGAAGCTAGCCCAGCAAAAGACGCAGTCTGCAGGTGGTGCCAATTTTTAAAACCTTTCCGGCCATGCCCCATTCTACGGTGTGTAGAATGGAGCAAAGTGGATGCACTCAGACTTATGGAAACCATAGTATTTTACATTAACAAAAGTAATTGTAAGCATCTTTTACCATCCGTCGGACGCAGCTAATCAGCTATGAATTGTCATCCAAAATTCTTTTTCTCTTCATGTCTGTAGATCTTACTATATAGATTAAACTATCTCTTTCATTCTTCCTCCGTTGTTTCGTATGAACTGCCTGTCGTGAACTTCTACCACAATGTTATCATTTTTAGCCTGATACTTCATGAGAGACGAAATTTTCAATTGCTTTTTTTTCGTGTCACCTATCTATAATAATAATGCTTACGGCTCAACTAACTTCGTCAGCGGACTCCCGAGTATCATTCTCTGGCTATATGACACTGCAATTTTGTCAGGGATGATAATTTTGCTTTATCGTATTACCATTTTATAACAATGGACTAATACATTGTCACAAGCATATTCCTTTGTGCTCGAGACACTTTTCTTTCAGTCGGCAGCTCAGACGGAACCGGGAGGATGCATTGTATTCCTCGTGTGCATTTATTGTAGCGAAGGCGCATTCTTTTATCTATGATTTCTTTTTGAGTGCTTCAGAAACTTTTTATTTGTGCCAAAAAATGTGATACCTGGATCAGATAATTTCTCAAACCCATAATGGCAGGCCCTTCACGAAAAAGTTATGAAGACTGACAAAGAAACAGCGGATTTTTTAGTTGATGCATCAGACGAAACTGAATCGCTCTTTTCATCAGAAAGTGATTTTGAATTGGTGCCGGAAATAACAGACAGCGAGAATTAATCCGACTCAGTGGGCGACGGATGGCAAGTCGTTGAAGAGCCTGAACAACCACATCCCGTGCTTCATCTCTTCCAGGAAATGGTCGGTCCAAAACACGTGCCTTCATCAGACTCCTCCTATTGCATATTTTTACCTATTCTTTACGGAATCCCTATTACGAGGGCCGTCTTTTTTCAACCTCCGATCACCCAGTATGGATGCCACCCGAGCGGCAGAAAGCGGGCATGCGCTGTAGGCAACTGCGCAACTCTCGCACTACACACTCCACCATTGTCGACATCAAAGTGTCGGTTTGCATTGCGCTACAACCACGTAAACATGGCCGCCATCATTGACTCTCCCGCCAAGTGTTAATTGCGAAGTGTGATTCTTTTTCTGCCGGCAGAAGGGAATAGTGCAGCAGAAATTCATCGGAGAATGAGTCGAGTGTATGGAGAAAACTTCATGAGTGATGGTGTTGTGCGTGAATGGTGTCGAAAGTTTAAAGATGGCCGAAATGGTGTGCATGATGAAGGGGGCCAAGGACGGAAGACGGTCGTTAGAGACGACCTGATTGAACGAGTTGACAGAATGGTAAGAGAAAACCACAGGTTCACCATAACTGCTTTGTCTATGGAATTTCCAGAGGTGTCAAGATCTGTTTTGTACTCTATTTTTACTGAACTGTTAGGCTACAAAAACATTTGTGCACGTTGGGTCCCAAAAATGCTGACGGATGGCCACAAAACTCGCCGAATGGCATCAGCTTTGGAATTCCTTGACCGTTATCACCATGAAGGAGAGGACTTTTTGAAATCAATTGTGACTGGAGATGAAACATGGATTCGATACGACACACCGGAAACAATATGACAATCACAACAATGGATGCATTCAAATTCACCAAGCAAACAAAAAAATAAAAAAAAACTTCAACAACAGAACTGCTATGGCTACTGTGTTTTGTGACCAAAAAGGTGTGTGGCTTGTGGAGTTTATGGAGCCCAGAACCACTATCAATGCAGCGGTTTATTGTGAAACTTTAAGACGTTTGGGGAGAGCCATTCAAAACAAACGAAGAGGAATGCTGACTTCTGGAATCGTTCTGATCCATGACAATGCTCATCCACAACTGGTGCAACTCAATGGCTCCTCGAACAATTTCAATGGTACATTTTCGATCATCCGCCGTATAGTCCTGACCTAGCACCCAGTGACTTTCATCTTTTTCCTGAGCTGAAGACATGGCTAGGAGGGCAGCGCTTCCAAACCAATGAAGATCTTCAAAACAATGTCAATGCTCATTTGAATTCACTGGCGGCAACATTTTTTTAAGAGGGCATTGGGAAACCTGTTCACAGATATGATAAATGTCTCAATATATTCGGTGATTACGTTGAAAAGTAACCATAAAAGTACCAAACTTTTGGTAATAAAATGATTGTTCTACATGAACTTGTCTTTCATTTATAGCCTATCGGAGGTTGAAAAAAAAACGGCCCTCGTAGCTCTTTGAAGGCTGCATTCTTTCGGGTATTTCACCGCGTTGTTGTTTTTGTGACAACAGTTTTGCCTCCATTCCAGCAGGCGTCTTCAGGTCAAAGTGATGATGCCAGTAATTGACCGCCTTATATAGGCCCGTTGTTCAGTCTTGAATGGTTGCGTCATTCTTCCCGTTGGCACTAATATTTCCCCGTTGTCGTTGATTGGCCATGTTGACAGTTTCCACATGAAAAAGTCTCTTCCAAGTGTTGTGGAGGTGATACCTGTCTTCCCGGTTGAAATTCTTTGGGTGTGTTGCGATATCGATATTTTCCTAAATGATTCTCGGGAAGTATCGAGATTCCCTGGCTATCACCGTGGCATCCTCCAAGTTGATGGTGTGCCCAGGTTGTTTGTGTTCTTGCAGAGGGCACTTCACAGCTCTTTTTGTTTGTCCTATGTATGCCGATCCACAGCCGCACTCGATTTTGTACACTCCTTCGTAGGCATGGGGTGGTATCCGATCCTTGGGTCGAGGTAGTATGTCACCAATCTTTTTTGCGCAGTTGAAACAAGTGACCACGTCGTATGTTTTCAACAGTCTGGCAATTTTATCCGTAGTCCCGGCCACAAAGGGGGTTGTGGCATAAGCTGCAGGTTTAGGTTTCTCCGTCGTCTCAGGGGTTGTATCCTGAGGTAAACCCTGGAGTTGCCTTTCTTTCTTCATGGTCCTTTTTAGGACCAAGTCTTTGTGGTACCCATTCTTCCCAAGAGTTGTGACCAGGTGTCGTTTCTCCGAGGGGAGTGAGTCTCTGTCCGAAATGGAGTATGCTCTGTGAACCAGGGTAGAGATGAGGCCCGCTTTCTGAGATGGGTGGTGGTGCAATAATGCATTAAGGTAGCGATCAGTGTGAGTCACTTTTCTGTAGACTCCGTGTCCTAGCTTGCCATTGGGTTTCTTCATCGCCATGAGGTCCAGGAACAGAAGTCGGCTGTTCTTTTCTATTTCCTTGGTGAATTTTATTTACTGGTGTAGACTGTTGAGATATTGTAGGAAGATGGTAAGCTCCAGCTCACCATGTGGCCAGACAGCAAATGTATTGTCCACATATCTGAGCCAGAGGGTGGGTTTCTTTCGGCAGCAGTCCAGAGCCTTTCTCTCGAAGTCCTCCATGAACACAGGTGAGAGGGGGGACCCCATGGCGGCACCTTCCGTCTGTTAGTAGAAACGATTGTCCCATAAGAAGTATGAATTCCTCAGGCAATGCTCCACAAGATCTGAAAAATCCTTCGGTACTCCGTCATCAGTCTCCGTCTCTTGATTATATCGATGGACTCGTCTAGAAACACTGGTGAATAGAGATATGACATCAAAGCTGACAAGTAGGTCCTTGTCCTTCAATGAGATCTCATTAAGAATCTCTACGAAGTAAATCGAATTCTTAACGTATGATGACGTCTTGCCAGTATACTCCTGAAGTATCCCTGCCAGGTACCGTGACTGATTGTATGTGGGGGAGTCGAGAGTGCTGACAATCGGTCTCAGAGGAATCCCTTCTTTGTGAACTTTAGGGAGCCCGTAAAGTCTCGGTGGCTTGGATGCCGATGGAAGGATCCCACGTCGTTCTTCCACCGGTATGGACGAATCTTTAATAATGCTCCTTGTCATGCGTTCTAGTATGGCAGTCGGTTCTGATTTCAATTGTTTGTAGGTGGCGTCGGTAAGTAAAGAGATGATCTTCTCATTATAGTCTGCCCTTGACATAAGGACAGTTGTGTTTCCCTATCAGCCGGGATGATGAGGAGGTTGTCGTTGCTCTTCAACTCCTGCAGTGCCTTCCTCTCAGCCGCCGTGGTGTTAGAGCAAGATGACTTTGCTGTCAGAAGGATCTGTGTGACCTCCTCTCGAATTTCGTCCGCGGAGTTCTTTGGGAGATTTCGGATAGCAGACTTGACTCCTGTTCGATCTTCTCTTTAGAGATGGTGCAGGGAGCAACAGCAAAGTACAACCCTTTGGATAATATTGACTCAGCAGCATCACTCAGCACCTGTTAGGCGAGGTTGATGATGGATCGTAGGTCCTTTTCAGGGACAGTGTCTTGGTCCAAGGGATGTTGTCTATTCCGTAGCTTCTCGTACTTTTCTATCCGTGTTTCCTTTGTTGACGAGAATGTTTTCCATGAAGACTCAGAAGTTATCTTGTCCAAAGTATCCCAGTTAGATTCTTCCAAGTAGAAGCTCAATTCCAGGTGGAGGTGATGTAATTCTTCCGAGCAGCAATGAATGGAAAGGCGAGTGTAGTGTATTCTTTCCCTGAGGATGGCTTCACTGGCACAGCGAAGAATTCTCCCCACTGCCGATGTCTTCAAAGTGATGTTTCAATGTGACAAGTTGGCAATGTGTCCGTATCATGGCATCTTTGTAGAAACGTCAAGGAGGATAAAAGTTTATCTTTTCTCTTCCTTAACGTCTCCAATCTCCTGGTTTTCCTGTGGATTCCCTCCCCGTAGAGGCGAACAAAGTTGGTGCGAAGGCTTCTGCGGTGCGTAGAATTTGAAGGCTGCACTCTTTGTTAAAATAATATGGTTGGTAGTGCCGGCCAATAGAAGAGAGGTTGGCAGCGTTGTGTTTTGTTTGTGTGATAGTCTACGTAGCATAGCAGTTGTATTGATTGTTAGTTGGGTATAGAGCTACGACTACTTTTGTGTAATGATTGTACTCCGAAGTAATAAATCAGTCTTTAAAGTAGACTTCTAATAGGTTACGGGCCCAGACATGTAAGTAGAAGACCACTATCTGCCAGTATAAGTAGCAAAGGAAGTAAATTTCGGTGACGCCACGAGAAAGAAATTGATGCGAAAACGTGATCCAGCAAGATGTCGCATACAGAAGAGATTATTAAAATAGAGCGACTAAATGGAGATAATTATCATACTTGGTCGTTGCGAGTTCAAGCAGCTTTGGTGGAGCGAAACTGCTGGAAACTGGAATTGAAGATTCGCAACTCAACGATGAGCAAACGAGAGGAAATAGGAAGGCTCTATCATTCCTGTACCAGGCAGTATCAGACTCATATTTGGAGGATATCGGGAGTTGTACAAGAGCTCAGGAAGCGTGGAAAACATTGGAGGAAATACACGGTACGTTCTCACTATTACACCTAGTGGTCATGCTTAAGGAAATGTCTACTGTGGAGAAAACAGATGACATGTCTATGCAGGAGTACATGGCAAAAATACAAGGTATACATAGGAAGCTGAATAAAGGAGGAATTAAGTTTGATGATAAAGTGGTAGCGATGTTTTATCTGGCTGGCTTACCACTGAATAGGTATGAAGGACTTGTTCGTAACTTGGAGCAAGGAGATGCCCTGCTGACAAGTAGAGCAGTGAAGGCGAAGTTGTTGCTAGAAGAAAAGCGGTTGAAAAGAAATTTGGAAATAATTAATGATGAAGCACGGGCGTTAGCCGCAGTGAAGAAGGGACAACTGTATGCAAAGCAAGGGTACGAAAGCAATGAGCTTGAAAAAAAGAGAATTTATAGGCAGTCAGAGCCAGTAGGCGGACACAGGCAGAAGTTTTTCAAATGCTATTCATGCGGAAATAAAGGGCATATTGCTAAGAATTGTCCGGAATTTAAGGAGGAAATTGGATTGCAACCGAAAAGAGAGGAAACAAAATGCGTTACTACCGCTGTAAAGAGTGATTATAGAGTATTGTACATGAGAAACCCACAGGTACAACCAGGAAGGAATAAGTGGTTCATTGACTCTGGTGCCACAGATCACATGACACCCTACCGAGACCATATTGACAATTTCTGTGAGATGAAGGGATCAGTGACTTTGGGAAATGGTGTCGTGGTCGATGTGAAGGGAAGGGGTTCAGTGACAATAAAAACAACGGTTTCATCAGGAGGATGGACTATTAAGTTTAGTGAGGTTTTATTTGTTCCAGGTTTGGACATCAATCTCATATCCATCAGCTGTTTGGCAAAAAAGGGAGTAAGGGTAATATTTTGTGAAGATAAGGCATCTGGAGTAGATGATGATGAAACTTTGTTTACTGCTTGCATAGAAGGGGGTCTTTATGCTTTAGAGACAGAAATTACTGAGATTCAAGGTAATAGAGCCACAGTAGCAAGAGCAAAAGAAAAAACGTCGATTTGGCACAGCCGGTTTGGTCATCTTAACCAGGAAGCACTGAAGAAAATCCCACACCTAAAAATCAAGGAAGACAAGGTACCCAAGATTTGTGACACTTGTATTCAAGGGAAAATGACTAGGAAGAGTTTCCCAAAATGCAGTAATCGAAAATCAAATAAAGTCCTTGAGTTAATTCACAGTGATGTCATGGGCAAAATTAATCCTAAATCGAGTGGAGGAGCCCAGTATATGGTCACTTTTATAGATGATTATTCTCATTACGTGACTGTTGGATTCATGAATAAGAAGAATGAAGTATGTGGGCAGTTCCTACGATTTCAATCTGCTGCTGAAAACCTGCAAGAGGAGTACATCAAGGCAATCCAAAGTGACAATGGAGGAGAATATATTGGAAGGGAAGTCCAGGAGCATTTAATGAGTTGTGGTATCCATCATAGAAAAACCACACCACACAGTCCACAACAAAATGGGGTTGCAGAGAGGCAGAATAGAATAATAATGGATATGGTAAGAAGTATATTAATTGAGTCAGGTGCACCACATAGATTTTGGGCGGAAGCGGCAAATACAGCATGCTACATTTGGAATAGGAGCCCATCTTCAGCTATTGATAACCAGATACCTATTGAACTGTGGAGAGGAAGGCCACTGTTAGAAGAAGAACTACATCACATGAAAGTTTTTGGATGCAAGGCATGGGCCATAAACCATGATGGAGGAAAGCTTGACCCAAGGGCAGAACTTTGTGTTTTTCTGGGGTATGAAGATGGGAGTCAAAGGCTATAGACTGTGGAACCTTGCCAAAAACAAAGTAATTGTGAGAAGAGATGTGATATTTCAAGAAGACTCATTCCCATTTCGAGAAAGATATAAGGAAGGGGAAGGGCCATGCTCTAGTGCAAATGCAGAAACTGCATTAATCATCCCTGTTCCTAATGAGGATGACGATGGGGATAGAGAAACCAACATTTTTGAGATGTCCATCCCAGGGGAAGCAGTCGTGGCAGATGAAGATGATGTGGAGGAGAGTGAAGAGCGGTATGTACATCCTACCCATCCAGGGAGCCAGTCCCCACCAGCCTAGACCGCGAGGGAGCAAGTGGAGGCAACAGTGCTGAGGAGATCCAGCAGGCCACGGAGAGCAACTCATTGCCATGAATGCCACCTTTCAGCATCCCTGAATGATGATGAGGAGGTGAAGGAGGCAGGACCAGGTACTGAGATGTGGAGGCAGGCCAGGGAACAAAAGGTAACAGTAAGGGAAAGAAGGGAAATTGTAGTGCCCAAAACTGTTAAAGAAGCTTTATCTGGCCCATGTGCAAAGAAGTGGAGGGAGTCTATGGAAGGTGAGATGCAGAATATGATTAAAAATGAAGTGTGGGAAATCGTCAAAAGACCGGTAAGAAAGAAGTGTTGTGGTTAAGACAATTTTTGATTGAAGTAAACCAGGAGAAGTATGTGTCTTCACCAATAAGAATCCTAGTGGACAATTTAGGAGCAATGTGTGTTGCAAAGAATAAAATCCTGTCTGACCGCACGAAACATAAAGACGTGAAATATCATGCAATCAGAGAAAGGGTACAATCTGGTATAATAGAGTTTCATGATGTTGAATCTGAGAATAACCTTGCTGATATTTTTACTAAACCTCTTCCAGGGCCTAAGCCAAAAGAAATTGTCAAATTGTTTGGTATGAATTGATCAATGTGATGTATTGATAACTGGATATGGTTGTGTTTCATTAATTGGTAATTGATTACTCAGGAGTGGTGTTTGTGTTGTATTATTGAGTTGTTCATATATGTAACACTTTAATTTACCTGTCTGTAAATCAAGGGGAAGTATTAAAATAATATGGTTGGTAGTGCCGGCCAATAGAAGAGAGGTTGGCAGTATTGTGTTTTGTTTGTGAGATAGTCTACGTAGCGTAGCAGTTGTATTGATTGTTAGTTGAGTATAGAGCTACGACTACTTTTGTGTAATGATTGTACTCCGAAGTAATAAATCAGTCTTTAAAGTAGACTTCTAATACTCTTTTGGGTATTTCACTGCAATTGCGATGAATGATCTGCTTCTTGCTCTCATTTACGTATCATTGTTTTAACCCGCGATTAGCAATAGCAGCTGCTCAAACCAGTCCAGCTCGAGGGGTATTTGCAACGAACAAGCCCTAACATCGTGTCTAGTTTGTAGTCCAAGGGGAGGGGGATAGAACCTTGGGAGTAGGGTGACCAGATGTCCAGTTTTTTCCGGACATGTCCTGCTTATTTATTTGTATGTGAGTGTCCAGCTGGCTTTTTTCGATAAAGCCAACATTTTCTGATTTTCAGTGTGATGCATTTTTGTTTACTCATCGTCTCTATTGACATTTTGGCCACATGGTAAACAAGTGAAAAGCAAATGAAAAGGAATTTAATGTTTTGTCAGGCTTTTTTTCAAAATTTCCTGCTTATTTTCCTTCAAATGTCCTGCTTTTAAAAATTTTTATCTGGCCACCCTACTTGGGAGAAACATTTCAAAACACTCTCATAGGGCTAGAGATACGAATAAATACAGTGAAAACTCGTATTTGTGTTATTGGAAATTAAGTTTTTCCACAAATTACACCACTTTTGCAAAGTCCCATTCAATTTCCTATGTTTCCAACGTATGCAGAACCCCGAATTTAGACTATACATTTTTCAGTTTTCCCGCAATTTGCACCACAACCCGCTCTTTCAAAAAATAAAATTCACTTCTTAAGTCCATTACTCATGCATATCATCCTTTGTAAAACACTTATTGGCTTTGTATTGTACATATATGCGGAAAAAAATACGAAAGAGAGCAGCAATAGGACCTGTTTTAAGGAAGAATTTGAATGTGGTGGGAATAGTATACTGCACCACTAGTAACAGAAATTTGAACTACATCAAGTCCTAATCTGCCAGATATGATTCAAGCGATGAAATGAAGCGTAGTCTTTTTTATGCAAGGCATTTTCAATCCAGCTAGTGATAATTCTATAATATCTGTTATTATAATTAATTACTGTTTCTATGCATAAAAATGATAATAAATATCTGGTTTTAACTTTGTAAATCGCTGAAAGATAGTACTTTTCCGGTGAATCTGTTGACACCCCTAACGACGAGGGTTGTGTTGGACATCGAAACGCTGGAAAACATGGAACCTTTCGCCCGTTTTGACACCCCAAAAGCTTTAATTCGAAAATAATCATTTTTAGAAAAAATATATTTGTTTAAATAATGAGAAAAATTTGAACATACATTAAAAATGAAAACTACGAAATATTTTCATGACGCAACACTCCTTGCCGCGGCCAATTGATTGCGATTGACAATCAGTTGTTTCATCGTTTTTGATGCTATCGTCTCGTCGGGAGTTAAGAAATGAAGGTTAATTTCAATGCGTGTACAATTATTTTTTAATGAAATTTCCACGAAATACTTACAAGTTACATTATATACCAGCAATTAAAGGAAATATTTTAATAAAGTGCAGAGTCAAAATCTCTTAAAACAACGTTTATGATAAGATTTTTTTATTTCTCCGAAAATGTATGAGGTTGTTTTCGCAACACTACCGGACTATTGCGTGCTCCTGGATTACCGGATTATGGGTGCTCGACTGTAATTAAACCTGCGGGGGAGTATTCATTTTTTACCTAAGTAGAAACTATGAAGAATGAAAATGGATTCTTATCCAGATATGATGAAAAATGAAAGAACTCGTGGTGGACAACTGAGATCATTTTCACTGCCTCGATCCACGAGTTATAACTATGATAGGCAAAAGACAGTGTGTGCTATTCAAACCTTAAGAAATTACTTAGTAGGTAGTGATTGCTGTGAGCAAATGCTTGAGGAACTGCAGAAAATTGAAAATAAAGTGCATAATAATATTAATAGGCAGAGGAAGTCCAAGCAGTTGAAAATATCAAATTTTTTTTAAATAATCGAGCTATATTCATTAGATAGTTACAATGGTTTTTAATAAAAAATATAATGTAAATCGCCCTGCCATCTTCATGGACTGGTTAAGTGTGACGTCACATCCCCTGGTTGCCATGGTGATCGCCATCTTTCTTTCCAAACAAATCTGCGTTACAGCAGTTTCTCCCGTAAGGAAAGAATGAATGGATTATTTCTGTTTACTATGATTGTGTTAATCACTCTTTTCACAGTAGATAGTTGCTTTGAGGTGTCAACTACTCTCCTAATTTTTTTTATTTACCTCGTGACCAATGTTGATTCCTAAAACGCATTCGTATTACCGTAGCAGACGACGTCGTTGGCAGCGGTCCTACGAATTACGATAGTTTCAGAAGTGGGCATACAAATACAAAATGCGGATTTAATTTAGTTATAATGGCTTAAAGAATAATCTTCCAAACCTAATATTTCCTCTAAATACATGGTGTGTACTTGCATATGGTCCCAAATGGTATTTTCTATCTTTTGCTCTGTATAATGCCAAAATGTACCGACCTACCATTATTTCTATAGTTGACGTATATTCTGAGTGAGAAAATTGAAGTTTCTACTTATGGAACTCGGAGATTCATCGAATTTTTCGTCGATAAACTCGATCTGGCAGCGTATTTTTTACCAAAGCTATAAACACATATGGGCTGGTATTTTTTACCCTGCCCGCTTTGCATACTTTTAAAGGAAATTCAAATAATGGATGTGTTTCGTGCCAGATTGTAATATTTTTTATTTATTTTTCCGGTTGGAGATAAAGGTTGACCCCAAAGAGAATGCAATATGCTTTAACCCCTCCAGCGTGTGCGACGCAGCATATGCGTCCATTCAATTCCATGTCTCCAGCGTGACTTTAATCGGAGGTATTTAAATCGCCCAGGGTGCTTTTTTTCGCAAGCAGCGAAGAATTTGTGCAGACATTAGCCTAAATATTTTTAGCATTGTAATCGCTATTTTAAAAAATCAAAAAAATTATATTATATTTAAAATTGTTTATACTGTATCATTACAAATTTAAACTTACATTTTTTCATGCCGTTTATTTTTTTCTGCTCCCCATATCCGATGTTTAGTAGTTGATCTGAGTATGGTATCGCTCAAAGCAGGGGTCTAGGCAGAGAGATGGTGTCCCTGGGCAGTTTTTACACCTGTACCTTGTTTCTTTTCTCTTTCCGTGTTTCGTACAAACCACACACCTTCTTCTTCCAACTTTAAAAGTATCTGTTTTAGGATTTTCTTGAATGAAAGCTGACCTGTCAATCGCGTGCATTCAGTGTCGGTATCTGAGGGCCGTCCTTTACGCTTTTCTAAAGTCTGCCCGCGGTTCTTGCCTATGATCTTTTTAACTAAGTCTATTCTGAACGATAGATGATCTTTCTTGTTTCCAGCCTTGCAGTAAAGAATGTAAGCATTCAACACAGCCGTATTTACTAAGTGGTTGAATAATTTTTTATACCACACTTTTGTCCTTTTCCTTTCTAGCAAGAACGATTCTAAAAGTTGATCTTTCAAGTCTACACCAATGATATATTTATTATAATCTATTACACAAGTAGGCTTATTTACCAATTCTAACCCACCCTTTCGCACACTCTAAATTCTTTCGGAGTTGTGGGAACCCACTTTTGAAAGCGCGATTTTTTTTGCATCAAGACTTTTTCTTTCTCGTGAGCAGGAAATTGTTCCGCGTAACGGTTTGTTTCAGTTATTATGATCGTAATCAGATCATCGTCAAAAAACAACTCGAAATATTCTAGGGGATCACATCGGCACACTGAACTTGCACAATTTGTTTCCCAACTAAATCACACGGAAAAGGAAGAGGAGGATTAGCACTGTCGATTTCTTCCCAAGTATTCTCTTGATTATTCACAGAAAAATGAGAAGGTTCTTCCTCTTCTGAACTAGAGCCCAAAGTGTATCCACAAGAATCCTCAGAAATTGTGTCTAAACTTTCGTTACTCGTTTCTTCCAAAGCATGAAGCACTTCCTGGCCAGACAACTCACGAGAGCTAGACGCCATGGTGAACTGAAAAGGGGTTCAGTTAGGGGCCGGTCCAAAGTAAGAAAAAAATAAAAAAGCCACCAATGCAGCTTAGGCCTTTCGGCAATAGGCGTCAAGAAACCTCGACCCTTCAACTCCGTAAACATCGTAAATAAGATAGGAGACGAGGATAGACCTTATGAGAATCTGAGAAGCATTGAGTGACCAAGCCTGGATGGACCATGCCTGCGAAAGCATTGCCATGATGAGAGAGAAGGGGAAAATGTGGAGCGCAGATAACAAGGAACCACAGAAAGAAAGCTGTCAGCATCAACACGCAATCATAAGCTCTCTGAGAGTAATACATCAGAGCGTGAGTGGAAAGATCTATTCACAATCAGGCAAAAGACGTCGGGTCGAGAGTAAGCATTTTCTTTACCAGGCATGAGTCAGGAAAAAAAATAAAAATACGAACTCATATATACAGGCAACAAAGAAGCACAAAAAGAAAGCAGGCACCTTAAGCTCACATATATACTCACTGGAAGTATATATATCAGAGCATAGGCGATAAGAATTCTTAATGAAAAGTGTGGACGCAAACGGTGCATCGCACACGCTTGAGGCATGGATTTAAGCGGACGCAACTGCTGCGTCGCACACGCTGGGGGATTTAATACGTCCATTTAAAGTCACGCTTGAGGGGTTAATAGAGGAAATCATCCCATTATCGTAAAATAGTCGTGTACCACAACTAAGTCATGTCCTTCACAATATTGTTGCAGATTATTTTAATTTTAATACAAATCGATGGAATTACTAAATAATACTGCTATACATAATTTGATAACAACTAGTTGACTATTGCTTACTCCAACATTGCGCATCAAAGTTACTAAATATCCTGTTTCATGGCACGGAAAGCGTCTAGTTTACCATCTATAACTCTACTCAGAAACTCTAGTTCAGTATCGTAATTTTATGAGAAAATTCAATGTATCTCACCATCGAGTAATTTAAAAATAATTAACTGCAATAAATACTATAAAATAGAGTTATCGAAGGTCCGTAGAGCAGCTAATAACATTTGTTTAACTAGAACTAATTTATAGACGTAGATAGGAATCGAACGACACAGACACTTACGGAACAATTTGTAACTATTAGGGCTTACATCTAGGGAACATGGCGGTGCTGCGGAAATTTTATGTTTTGAAATCAAGATTTCGTAGTTTAAAACGCCTGATGATGCCTAATAAAAACAGAAATCATTAACGCCATGATTAATGATACTTTTTCAGTTAAATTTAATACTAAAATGTCTCTCTATTAGCGAAAAAAAATTGATAAATTGTCGAAGTTCAGATTTTCAATGCTATTAGATAGGCCGTCTGAAGTTGTTTGGAAAATGAAACAGTTGACTAGCAATCGGCTGACATCACCACTTTACCAGTTCATTCTTTCTTAATTTTCAATTTGTCTAAGATGTTCTATTTTTTCATCAAACATAAATAAATGAGAAGTGCTAGTTCAAGGAATAAATTATAACACTGCTCTTTTACAGTTTATCATTGTTTCTTGTTTTTACCCTTACTCCAGTAAAAGAACATAGATGTAGAAGTGAAAGTTCTACTTTTCCCACAATTTGCATTTTCCCACAATTTACACTTTTTTTCTAGGGTCCCTGGAAAAGTGTAATTTAGGGGATTTACTGTATTTCAATTCACAAAGTCAAATGCAATAAATTATCGAGCTATTAATTATAAAACCAATTAGTTCAACCTTGAAAGGAAATAAAATCATCTTAATTGAACAGTCCAGCTAATTGGAAGCCAGGGCACTTACTGTCCGGTTAGGTATATCACCCTAATACAAACTACCAAGCAACCTTAATTCAAGATTTCACAGATGGTTAATGCAAACAAGATGTTATTATCTACTGTAAACCTTGTACTGGTGGCATGGGCTCTTTGAAAGTCAGTGGTTGAAGATAAACATATTATTCCTCTCCAGCAATTAAATTACTGAACAATAGTTTATTTTCAAAGCCATGGACTAAGCAATGTAAGGAGTCACACACACAGGTATAAGATCTAATATCAAGGCATAGAATCTAGCTATAAATAATCATGGATTGACCAGGGATGCATTGATTTGAACCTGGGCCATCTACTGTATTTGCACAAATCTAAGACGAACCTGATTCTAAGTCTTTTTTGGAAATCCATAATAGGAAAAAAAGTCATGGATTTCGCTTCCCACTGTAAGACCCACTTTTCTTCGGAAGGGAAAAAAAATCATAACAACAAGTCATAGATTCGTACAAATATGGTAATTCCCTTAAAATGAGATGTCTTGGTGGTGTAAGTGGCCTGTGCCCCTTGACCAGCAAATAACCATGTTGAATCCCAGAGAAGGCAGATGATTTTTTCAAGGCTAAGTTTCACACTTTGGCGCTATACCTTACACACCAGCATGCCTTATCTCAATTCTCTAGGGAACATTTCATGGATCTGACTACAGGGGAATATGAAGGCACCTATATGCTCATGTATATGCCCATTAGAACATGTCTATGTAGCTGCCTACATGGCTATGAATCGTCCTATGTCGATGCTGTGCAAGCCTTCACTGTTTTCTACCACCATGGATCACAATTGTTTTTCTTGATATTTTATTATTGACTTGCATACTTTGGTTAAGTTTTATATACAAGGCTAAGTATATGAGTAAGTGTATAAGGCTAGATGTGGCTGTCAGCATAAGCTGGCAGCCGCACCTAGCCTTGTAGTCCGGCCCCTGTAAGATTCAATGTGATACAATAGGACTCATATAGGTGGCTACATAAAATTTTCCCCAAAGTTCGTGCATTTCACATACAAATAATTGCTTGGCACCAAAATATTATTTACAATGAACTAACATAAGCATGGGTGCATATACCACATATGTGAATATTCCAACAATTGACATTAGTGCCCACAAATGCAAGGTTTAAGGGGAAGGAGATTTACCATTCCTGGAGCTGGCAAGAATAAAACTGACAGTACGGCACACCATTTCACTCTCATCTTTGAGGCATTTGATCCAGTGTGACGTCACCTCTTCTGCATCATCCTGTGCAGCATCACAGCCAGATGGATTTTCAACCCTTCTCTTGGCTTTCTTCCCCATGTCCCATATGCAGGTAGTCAACAATCTCACCAGTTGTACCAATGTTGGACTATCAGTGAAATTTAATAAGTTAATTATAACTTTAATCAGCCCCTCATTACAGTCAATTTTTCGTCGGGCATTCTCCTCACAGGCCAGATTACCAAGGATTCCAATCATTATTTCCTAAAAAAGGTGACCATACATGACTTATCAAATGCATTAATAAAAGCTTAAATGTAAGATAACTTTATTCATATTCAGTAGATATATATTAACTTTACTAATCACAGTTAATCTAGTTAAAATATTTAAACATTTTTAAAGTATGGATTTCCAAATATTTGCTAGTTACGTATTTAAACAAACTAGCCTATATGCAAATAAAATTTCAACAAATCTGACACGATTACTGTGATTATTAAAAGCACAAAACTGAAAACTGGTATCAATAAACTGGTGGTGGCTCCTTCATCAGAGAAAAGGTTATCCAATGATTACGAAAAGAAGACTTGCTGTAAAAAAATTAACTTTACGCGAAAATTTACTTTCGGCGAGATTAAGTTGTTTTGCGCTTCGATCATTCTACCACATATGCGAATAGAAATTTCTGTTGAACTTAGCAGAACACTTACATATCAATTGTATCAAAAGCTCGCCATGATTAGTGGGAAAATGGAACTTCTCAACAAAGGGAATAATGAAAATAATGTATGGTATCGTGTACTAGTCACACTTAAGTTATAATAAAGTAAATATATTCTCACCGTGACTGCCACCACCAACAAGGTGAGAAACTACAATTGTGCAATGACAATATGCGGAAAAATAAAAAAAAATCCCAAAGCGATTTATACATTTTCCATAATACATTTTAAACGGGAGTGATCGCCAAGGAAGATTATGAAAATATTAGAATTAAATAAACGTATTTCGGTTAGATTACTTCCCCTAAATGTATGCTCAGATCTTATGCGATTTTACTTGCAAAGTCCAATTATAATAACTCACTGTAAGCCTAGGCGAGCCATTAAATTTCAAAATATCCTCTATGAGATCCAACGCATCGTGTTCAACGAGGAACTTGGCTACGTCAGCTTCTATTGTCATGTCCCAAAGTAGACCAAGATCACCTTCAAGATCTGGTTCCAAGCGATAGTCATCGGGGCCGATATATTCCACAAACACATTCTGTAAAATTAGTAAGGAAGCATGAATGACACATATATCTCAATTGTGCACTCCCGCCGATTTATTTCTTCCTCAGACACAAAACAAAGCATTCAGTACCTCTGAAAGCTTCATCAAAGTCTTTAACACCCAACGTTCACTGTACATTGTATCGCCAATAGCATCACCTTTCATTTTATCCGCCTCCTCTTGCATACCACTCGGCAGTGTCGGATTCATTTTGCAAAGAGCTTTATAGTATGCTTAATCAACCTTACTGATACAAAACAGCCCAATGTAGAACATGGGTACTAAAATTAGAGAGAACGTTCATCTCCACTGCATTTCGTGATGACAACTACAAATTTGGACGAAAAACGTACTCCACCTCAGAGCACCACAAATGCTACATGCACCCATTCGCGCAACAAACACTCCACATTCTTCGCCTCAAACTATTTCATTACATGATTAACTTTTTTCAGATCAGCAGCCACCCACTATTGATGCAGCAAGAAATTGCGTAACCCCAACTCATGAACACAAACAACAGTGATCAAACGATAATGAATATCCTCTTTCTCTTGTTTCAGCTCCCGTCGCAGACATGGCTGGCGGATTGAACCGATTTTACGGCCTCCCGTAAAAACCGTGCTATTATGACCTCAAACGAAAGCTATCTAACGACGAATATGCTCGTTTTATTTTAACAATATTAGACTAATAACAGACTTGGATATCGATCGTAAGTAATAATTGAAACCTTTCGCAACAGGTTCAATGCTTTTATCCTTCTCCTGGATTCTCTCCAAGTAGGAGAATAATGTCTACATTAAGCAGAATATTCCATTTAGTGTATAATTAATTTAGACTTTGGGGTGCGGAGCGCCTGGGCTGAAATCACGTCGCCATTAAATTTCAAGCAGCGTGTTGGAAACAAATTAATCCTTTTTTTATAATATTAATTTTATTTCATCCACAGGGTTTGTACAGGCAAACATATAAGAACAAACCTTATGAAAAGGTGTTGGTGTGGAAATTTTGAATAAGTGTATTGCTATTTGTTATGGCAAGGAGGGCCGACTACCATAGGCGTATCTAGGGGGGTGGGGGGGGGGGGGTTAACCCCTCAGTATTAAAAAACGTAAAAAAAGATTTGTTTAACACATGCTAATAGTACACCTTCCATAACATAATTATGTTGTTAATAAAACATCTTCAAAACGTCATTATAAGGCGATGTATATTTTTTTAAATTCCCGGATCCCCCGTTTTACATGAGGGATATATTCATTCATACCCCTCCCCCCTTCTAGATACACCTATGCAGACTACTGATTGTGAGATGCAGAGTAATTGCCAAAATGTCATGACTATAGTGTCGTCGATAGCAAGTAAGGGGCCATTCAAGTATTACGTAAGACGTTTTGGGGAGGGAGGTTGGGCTCTTCTTACATAGAGGGTGAGGGGGTCTTATGTAAGAGTTAAGTCTGAATTCGTATTTTTATCAATTTGAATTATTTTCATCGGAAAAATCATAATGTTTAGGAGTCACCGCCTGCGCGTTGTGTTCATTCCCCAGCAGCATGCTGATATCGGCCCGATGTCACTTTTACATCATTATAGATCACTTATTAATCAAAACGATATCGGCTGCCGATATCGGCATTAGGTCAAAAATGATAACATTTGCCGGGATAAAAGTGACATATGCTGCCGATGTCATAGTGATATAAATCTGACATAAAAAGGATATCTTTCCCGACTATAACAGGACACAAAAGTGACATGTTACCGACGTCAAATTGATATATATCTGACATACTAAGGATATCTTTCCTGACTATACATTGATATAAAAATGACATTTTCTGATGATGTCGGACCGATATAAAATTGACGTTAAAAAGATATCTTTCCTGACTATACAATGATATAAAAATGGCATTTGGTGATGATGTTGGACCGATATAAAATTGACGTTAAAAAGATATCTTTCCTGACTATAACAGGACACAAAAGTGACATGTTACCGACGTCAAATTTATGTATATCTGACATACTAAGGATATCTTTCCTGACTATACAATGATATAAAAATGGCATTTGCTGATGATGTTGGATCGATATCAAATTGATGTTAAAAAGATATTAAGGACTTTGGAACCAAATGCACCCAAAAATGGGAAATAAGGTTATAGTAATGATGGCACATTCATATGGCTGTAACTAACCATATGACTGGAGGCAGTACTTGATGTACTTACAATAGGTATAAAAGAGAGTGTTTCTGAAAGAAAACACAAAATTAGTAAAAATACAATTTATTGAAATTACTAATGGTTACAAAATCCTAGGTGTCATATAAGCTCTTTCATGCCACTTGAAGCACTGTTGCATTTCTTCTGTATTCCCATTCTCATTGATGCTTCATCCTCATCTGCTGCTTATGCTGAAAGAAACAGCTTACATGAGTCATGATACCACTGGGAAACATATTTAAGAATACGATTAAAACACAATCAGTGCCAGGTTATTCTATTATATATATTCCCTGATCTTATTATATTTTGCACCAAGTAAACAGTTTTTATGGCTGATACTAGCATGTTCATGGTCTATAGTAATGAAGGTAGCACTAACATTTTGACACAATTTTTCAAATTCAAAATTCAGCAGCTATGTTATGTCATCAAAAATGAATGTGAAGCTTTTAATTTACCTAAGACACCACCAGAGAAATCTTTTCAAGTCCCCTTATCAGAAATATGGGTATTCAAAGTTACAAAAAAATTTGACACCCATCAAATGGTAAATAAGCAAAGACAGGCATGAATGCCTCTACTTTAAACAAATAATTATAATAAAATCCACAGTTTCAGGAAAGAACTAACTGAAGATTTACTAATCCTCCCTTGATCTAGGATGTGACCAAGAGAGTCTTGGCTATGGATGGTTTAAATCATGTATCACCTGCCCCAAAAGATGTTTCCTCTTCTATTCCCCTTCCTTCATTTTCGCACTCTGGTTTCAGCTGCACTCGTCCTCCCTCTCAATAATGAGATTTCCAGCCTCAATCCCACCTCCATGTCTTCATCTGCCTCAGTTAAAGCAGGATGTGTTCATCGGATCACAACTAGAAATAAAAGTTTTAACAAGTCACCTTAAATTGACCAAAAATTGTAGCTGAGAATAATAAAATCGAATAAGTGTCGCAAAGTTTTAAACGAGGAACACAATGATTAAGCACATTAAACACGATTCAACCACATATTCAAAGAAAATTAAAAATTGTCATTCATTGCAATCACTAATTTTTCACCTTCCACTAAAGCAGTTACCACTGCACTCTACCCTTAAATAAACTCACAATAAAAAATGCGAAAGACAAATTCCCACACTGAAAACACATACAGAATTAACACCTAGATGAAAACATTTGATCCATGCCACCAATGCATGATCCCAATGAGATCACGAGTTTTACAACGGCAACTTTCTTTGAACAGTGTTGGAAGTGTAGGTTAAACACAGGCAATAATAATCTTCCAATTGTAAACCAACGATCATCGTTAAAAACTTGTTTAACTACGACCTAATAACAAAATTCCGTAAGATATTCTTCTTCCTCCAAAATCACTTCTCCCAACGGTTTAATTTTCTTACTCATGAAAAACTTCTTTTCCGAGAAAAATAATCTTGGAGGGTATAATAACTTTCAAAAACCTGATTACTATACTAGGATTCTAAATACAGAGTGAAATTGACAAATCAGAGTCGTATGATATCACTAACCGATGCACAAATATGTTACAAGCCTTCTCCTCAGATATGAATACACTACACAATACGCTACGTGAAAATACACCGGTAAACTTAATTAAAATAATAGGACAGAATATGCTACGCTAATAGCAAATAAGAAGTTAACTTTTTTCAGAGAGGGGTACGGTTTCTTAAATCAATATTAATGTTATAACTATAGATAACAATGAAGAACAACAAGAAACTTACCTTGCTTCAGTATAGATTGGGGGTGTCCAAACTTTTGGTGTCTTCCATTAAACTTCAGTGATTGCATCCAACCTCACATAAACGGCAAAAGTGATGCTAGATTTAAAAACAGTTGCACCAGGGAATATATAACCAAAATACTTAGGGAATATTGAATTCCCTCTTACGCATTTGTTTACAAACGCTTAACCAAGGTCCCTATAATATAAATGGACCATGCGCTTAACCAACAACATATCGATCTTCATTTTTTTGACGTAGCGAACGCAGCGCCAACGCGCCAATTGCTAGTTGAAACCCGCATTTTTCAAAACCCCAAGTTCTGGGTCCAGGTTTTGAATACCTTAAAATATTTGATTCATCATTGAGGTTTTGCCGGATTACGTGCTTTAAAGTGTCGGTAGATTCATATCTGATTACAATGCAATATGTTACAGTATTATGCGTGTACTATACTCTATTAAAGGTAAATGCGCATTGCTCACAGCGGAGAGGTAGCCTGGATACTTGGAGCCTTGGCTCCAAGTTTCTTGTAATACACCAAGTATTTTGTAATATACCTTACAGTTGTTGCTGTAAATTTAGTAATGCATTCAATAAGCTTTAGTAAGATGGATTAATTAATTTTAATAGTGACCATTAGTGGTCAAATTTTTAATGGGTTTATTGAATGTTGACAACCTCTCTGATGTAACTTATAATTAATATATATTTGATAACACTATTGACTGATGTCGACATGAAAGTGAAATTAGGCTACAAGGAGAATGGATTTGAGGATAATAGCATCAAATACCAAAGTAGTAGTTTTGGAATGGGAGAGTGGTAAGAATGATCGTATGATTAGCCGGGTAAATGATGAAGTATCTAATTGAACTAGTAGACGATTTTGTGTATCTTGGATGAATGTTTGCAAAAGATGGAAGGATAGATGTAGACTTTAAGGTGTGCAAATGCCAGTAGAAAAGTCTTAGGTAGCATATGGAGCATATCCAGGGTTGATTGTATGTCTTGGGAGGCAAAAATAGCGGTGTACAAACATGATCTCCTCCTGGGGTTATTATATGGCAGCAAAACCTGGGTATGTCCGGATAAGATTAATAGTAAGCTTAATGCAGAGGGAATGGGGTACCTGAGATTATTTTGCGGTAAAAGTAGGATAGATATAGGTTTACAAATGAGTGAACGATGAAAAATTGTGGGTTGGATGCTCCAGTAATAGACATGTGAAAGAAGTGACCTCCCATTGGTAAGGCCTAGCCGAAAGAACGGAAGAGATTCAAATAACGAAAATATATATCAATGTATCATGGATCATCATATGGATATATGTGATAATAGAGTGAATGGTGTGAGAGGATGAGGTAGACCGCAAGAGTCAAGGGTGAATTTGGTATACGAGACTCTAAAGAGGAGGAATATTAAGAATAGGACAGCGTATGTGAAGCAAGTTATGAGTGTAAGAAAAACAGAAGTCTTAGGTTTTCTCGGGATTCACTCCGGGCTAGGTAATTAGTTAGTGCCAATGAGGTTGGAAAAAATATCACTTTTATATCCTTTATTAGTCAGCTCCACTGACATCATTTTTGCATCGGAGAACGATATCTATAAAATGTCACTTTAATATCAGTTCGACGATATCACTTTTACATCGGGGAAAGATATCATATTTATGTCAATTTTATATCGGCAAAATCACCCGATGTTAAAACGACATTGGTGATATCAAAAAGATATTGGGCCGATATATAACTGACATACGATGCTGCTTGGGTTAGTTTGGAGATGTCGCATTTTCAAAGAACACACGTTCTGCGAGAACTGTGCGTACAGCGAATCGTGAAATATCAAAAAATCATTATCGACATCCATGATTGAGGTCAATGTTTGTGCATTTTGACATAGAATACCCCATAGTTTACTATAGCAAACTATCTATGGAATATTTGCAGGAAGAGAAGAATGATTATGACAGCTAGGATTCATGAAGATTAAGTGTCAAGACTTACCTTACACATTTAGCCATCTGAATGTATGGTGTATCAGGGAAGCAGAGAAACCAGGCGATTCCCAATTTTGTGACGAAAAGTCAGCATGTTTTCGCTTCATCTCATTATTTTGTTCAATATTTTAGGTAATTTTTCTCAAAATTATTTTCACCGACAACAAGTAAAAAACACAACATATTGATCAGTATATAATATAAGGTTTTTTTATAGGTTCACTTAAGTATGTTAGCCAAAGATGCAAAATTCAACAAGCAGAGTATCTAAATGTTAGTTAACATGAAAGCTTAGACCTGGTGAAGGACACAAGAAGATGACAATTCACTGGGAAGGCACCAGTTGATATGATTTTGTGGACGGATGTTAAAAGATGTATTTGCGTGTCCACTATGCATATTAATAAATGGCCTAAATTATTTGCATAAACATTGGCAATGCATCCATCATAAATACCACACATCTAACAACTTTATTATCAACAGAGGAGGAATGTGGCGCAACATAAAAAACACGTTGACTTCAATTTAATGATTAGAGGCAGAATGTCTGTGTTTATTGTTTCAAACCAACAGTTGCCTCTTCTACTAGCTTTTAGTCACCAAAACAAATTGTATTTCACCGCAAAACCACTTACAACAAGACAATTTAGTGATGGTTAAGTTTTACTCTTTACAATAAATTTCTTATAAAAAGAACAGCACTACTCAGAGCATTAACTCTCAGCATACAGTGATGGAAACAGCTAGAGACTTCTTTTTTACTGCCTATCACATAACTAAGTAGAAAGGTGAGGAATTATATCAAATTCAATAACTGTCCACACTTAACCACAGAAACTATCTTATGGTTGCAGCTATTCTCAGCATATTTATCAAATAAATAACAACGATGAACAACCACTGTCTCTTTTCACAACAACATATTCAGCAATAAAAATGAATGTTCAGACCATAAATACAATTTAAATAATTGAGTGAATTGCATTGATGAGAACTAAGTACTATGAAAAGGACTCAGCAGCCTACTCAGCCCTTAGGGAATGGGACAACACAGCAGAGACCAACGGGACCTCCCTACTCCCCAAAAAGTTAATCCCAAATATTTTCCGGCCTCATTTAATTAAGTCATTTGAATTTTGTGCAGTCTATGGCACACACATGCACACTAAAAACTCCACTTTAAAGCAAATAAAATGTTGAATCACTAGTTATAACGCCTAAGTAATCTTAAAGAAATTGCAGGAGGTCTCCAAGTTTGTCAGCATAATAGTCTGGCACCAACATCCTTTCATCAGCTGAGGATGAACCTTCCCACTGCCTGAGCTCATCCTTGGAGGTCACACCTGTCATGACAAGCAACGTTTGGAAGCCACATTTGGTCCCCAATAGAATGTCCGTGTTGCCCCTGAAGAGACAAAATCAGAGGATGACACATATGTGATATGAAAAGTTACCACCTAAAGCTATCATCTCTGTTCATCTCAGGAAAGTTAGATGCCAACACCTGCATTTCATAGGTAATTCACCATTTTCCAGAGTATGTCATTTGGCATCAAGCATGAAATACACCATTGTGCATCAGATACAAAATGCATACAGATTATTAAAGGTTGAGAGTGATGTAATGCATGAATGGAGAAGAAAAGGCAGAAAGTGATGAGGAGAGGTTAAGGAGGGAAGCTCTACCTAACAATTCAGAGGTCATGTCTATTGCTTTCCTGTCTAGGTATGAAGAGGAGTCGAATGCTGCCAAAATGTCAGAGGGGCCCACAAGCACTCCTTTCCCATCCTGCTGCAACATTTACAATGTTTCCAGGACACACTTCCCACCTGAGGCCTGCAGATTGAAATTTTTCCCTATGAAGGAGGGAATTCCAATTCTTTCCCCATTTTCTCTCTAAACATTGTTTTGGTGAAAGCTTTATTAAATTCAGCATAATTGATTAATTTCCCTTCTCCTTTGGATTTTTGCCATTCCATGTCCTCCAGTATTTCATTAACACTTTCATTTCTTTTAAATTGCTAATTCACTAACCTTATAGTGGCCTCTACGGACTTATTCCAGCTAATTTATCCACTCAATCTCATAGGGATCTCATATGGTCGAGATGTACTCAAGTATAGGCTTAATGTATTGAGGTATTCCATCTCCCTTACTGATCTTGTGCTTTTCCTAAGATTTCACATTACAAAACTTAGCCTAACCTAAGCCTTGGCTTTAACATTTTTCATGTGTAATCCCTAATGTAGATCCTTAATAATGTGAACTCCCTGGTATTTATCTAAAATTGCACAATTTGTCGTAAAAAGTGAGAAACTCCCCAACCACAGCAGATATCCCTTACAGAAATGAAAGAGAAAAAATGGGGAGAATATATGCATCGCTAGAGAAATGAAAGAGAAAAAATGAGGAGAATATAGGTATATCTCTAGAGAAATTACAGGGTAAGAATTTCCCTAACTTTTCAGTTTGCAGAGAACCCATAAGATCACTTGGTACTAATGGTAATAATGCAGTAAATTTACAATTAAATTATATTCGGAGGACTTATGTGGTTTGCGGGAGTTTTTTGTTCCACCATGCAAGAACAGATTTGAACATATATTGAGTGAGAGACCGTAAATGAGTGAACTTCTCCGGATGTTACAACTTATGCATATTTAAATGTCAGGGTAGGCCACTTTGCCGTTTTTTCACATTTCCATGGGGAAAACTCATGATTCCAGTGCACATTAACTCTTAAGTAGTCACTTCGGGTCATTATGACCCGAATGATTCTTTTAATGAAAAAAACTTACATTCAGTGAAATACTGTAGCAATGAGTGTCCCATGTATTCTTATAACTTACTATTCTCTTTCTTTCTATGCTGTTTTTGTGTTCGGAAACATCCAATATCTATCATAATTTAGTGTTTTGACCCTACGTGAGTGTTGGCGTCATGAAATATGTATATCACTCTCTGACCCGATGCAAGTTTTTCCATCTTGAAAAATACCTCTCAACAACTCGTCGCGAACGTTTGTGATACAATTAGTTGCGAAGACTTCTACGGTGCCTCGGTACTTTGTGTTCTTTTTACGATCTATGATGGTATTTTAGTCTTCTGTACCAGCTCTCATATCACTCCCCTTACTAGTCAAGTTCAGTAAGACTGTCACCCTTCTGGAGATCATAGCTGTTTGCGTGATTCTCCTGGTCATTTTCAAGTGTGTTCATCTTTTCAAGTTATTCTCTCTCGCCTCTTCAGCAGAAGGTAAAATATCGTAATTTATTTTCGCCATTTTCTATTCAAATTCATAAATATTCACACAATGAATACAATATAATTGTTTCAGAAATTCGAAAGTTTTTCGAACTGATGAAGAGTTACTAGCTGAGTTGAATGGGCAGGAAGACGAAGAGTCTTGTATTGGAGGAGAAACTGAGGATGAAGAAGATCACGTTGAAGTGAGCAATCATAACTTGGATTCTGATCTTCAAGCTTCCATGGATGAGGAACCAATTGACTGAGACGATAGAAGAGATTTTTAACCAAACAAGGACAAAAATACTAAATGGTGTAAGAAACCTGTAGGCAACTTAGGCAGGTCCAAGCAATGGTCCATTATCATTACCAACCTGCCTGGTGTACGTGGTGTGGCTAAAACAGCAAAATCCACAAAAGACTCGTTTAGCCTTTTTTCATGACCAGATGATAGAAATTATAGTTTATTATACCATTTTCATGGTGTTTACTAATATATGAAAAAGAAATTCAAGACTTTTCAAGACCAAAATTTTATATTCCAGATTAGAAAGGCTATTTTTTTAATGCGTTATTGAGAAGGTCAATAGTTCGATTCGCAGTCCTAATTTTTCGCTTGGAATTGGCCATCTTATAATGTATCTCCACACCACCATTGCGATCGTCCAGTACTATGCGATACTTTTCTTTAATTTTCTGTGTATACGAAATATTATATAAATATGTCTGTTGTTTTACATGTGCTATGTTAGTCCCATTGCTTAACAATATTAAATATCAACTTTAAAAATGTGTCACTATTTAAAAAAATGAGATAGGTAGGCTAGCAAACTAACTAAACAATATTCCATCAAAGTTATTTTAGTAAGATAAAAAACTGATTTCATACAATGGCTTGAAATATATTGTACTTAGCTGACTTCGACGGTATGCACTGCATAAACTTAGCCTCGGAAAGGATAAAGCTGTTTGTCAATTGTCAAATTTGCTGTCGGCTTGTACATTATACTCAAATTTAAACTGAACTTAGTCCCAATATGACGTATAGGAGCAGCTTTATCCTTTTCTGCACGTGTCTGGCATGTGTTGAAGCCATTGAATCGAATAAATCACATTAGGTTGTGGAATCTGTTGATACCCATGAACGCACGATAAAGAGGATATGAAGTATGTTTCCACATTTCACTTGTATGACCAACATTTGAACTGTTTACACCAGGACAAATCAAAACACCAATAAATGCATACATTTCTTTAGTAGTCACAGGCTTCCAAGATCGCTGCGAATCCAGGTTCTTTGAGTTATACTCTTCGTATACTTTTTCAGCCTTTTTGTTGGTATGCTGAACAATAAAATCTAAGATTTCTACTGTAATTATTTTTTTGAAAGTGTCCCCGATTGATAGAGTTTCTGTAGATCAATGTGGGCCACTTTTTTGTTGCAATATATTGTGAGAAGACGTTTGATGTACTTGAGGTAAAATCTTACTCCAAACAGTTTTGTCTTTCGCTATGTACACACATGAACTTCCTATCCCTGCTTCATCTGCTGCCGATGAACCTCTCACACCCTGCACTCCTGCCACTTGTTCCTCAATATCGCCCTCATCAGACTCAGCATCGCTTTCTTCCACTGCGGAGCGGAGCAGGTAGAGGCTATTGTTGCCGCTACACCATAAAGGACAAGGGAAAACCCCAAACAGTCAAAAAGAAATATATTATAAAAATAAAATTATGACGCTCTGCCAATGTGCTGATGTGCACTAAGCACATGGGCTAAGCGTTCTCCGCAGCACACGTTTGTCCTCTACAGCAGAACGATTCTAACAGACACACAGCTTTACAGTCTCTAGTCTGATGTTACAGTAAATGGCACACCATGCTACTACCCCTACTTTATAAATTTATAACTATGGCCGGTCGCCAGTCTAAACAATGGTCCAAACAAGTGAAAACGCTCCATTCGCGACTTGCGCTGCCTTATTTCTGTCTCTCTTAATGGAAGCTGTAGAAGGCTAGGGGACTTCTAAGTGCTTACATACTTTCTATTGATGTTTATTTAGTTTAGTATATTGATTTTAAATTATTCTGTTCACATGCTGACTCAGAAACAAAGAAAAACTAGAGGTGGGCACCCGGGTACCCTGGGTGTGAAACAAAGTGGTAAAAGTTGGGTGTGCACATAAGGGTTAAAATAACAAAGTGCTCAGATTAAAAATTGATCGGCACGGTTTGTTCTCATGTCAATTGAGTGAAGAACTTTGTCCACCAGAAATTCAATGGTGGTCCAAAAATCCTCGACAGATGTCGAACAGACGACTGCATGGCAACCGCGTGGGTCCCCTCTGTTCCCTCCCCGACACTAAAACTAGCTGTATGGTACCCGCTAAGTTAATATGTACTAATAAAAATTAATATTGACAGAGCCGGTAATATTTAACTACATATTTTAGTCCAAGTATCTGTGATGCAGGCATTCTAGAGCACAATTTTATTGCTTCAAATTTTGTTTCTACGTTTGGAAGATAGACCACCTCAAACTCTGGTATCTTGACTTTTGTTTTTACAGACACTACTCAAGGGGCAAAGAAAAATTTAACTAATCACGAGACCACAAGTTGGAGATAGGATTTCAGCAACTATCAAATCCAATAAATTTTTAAACATAAACTTGAAGATATAATAATTTCACAGAAAAGGAACAAAATTTAAAAAAGGAATCATATAAAATATGGATACCAGGTGAAGCAAGCATTTGACTAAGGAAAAAGAAATGCAAATAAGGATATACATGCCACTACTAGACATCCTCACCCACTTCTACTCCCTTATTTTAACCTCACCTGTCTCCAATCATCAATGTCCTCTTGGGATCCAGTTTCTGGAACTTGGTAATGGCCTCGGCTACAAATGGATTTGGTTTCCCAATCACCATTGGATTTCGGGCAGAGCACGCAGTCACCGCTGCAACCAAACTTCCTGTTCCTGCAGATTTTCCCAAAAGCAAGTAAGTGGTTGGTGCAAAATTCCAAAACAAAAATAATCATGACAATACCCTACAATGTTCTCTAATTTTCTGCATTTTTTAAATACCTAATCATCAAATAGGTACATACCTAGTTTACAGAATTCAGGAAGACTCCGAACTTAAGATTGAATGAAGATCATGAACATACCTGTTCCTTGTCCAAAATCAACATATGTATTAACTTTATTTTAGACTATGTCAGGGATCTCTCAGGTTTCAATGCTCGAATCGAGCATAGTCCTCAGGGAAAATGTGAGTCAAGAGTAAATCCCGAGAGATCCCTGGCTTATATCTTCGCAGGGAAGGCCTGAAATCCTTTATCTTAGACTGTCTGCATTGGAAAACAGAATTTGGCATTGGAGAAAGTATCCCTCACCCGTTGCGCCTTCTTTTCCTATCACTTTGTCTATATCCCACTCCTATGTGGGGTCGGCATTTCCTTTCCTTAATCTTTTCCTCCATTTCCACTCTCTGTTTTGGGATTCCTCCCCCTTCCAGCCTTCCCCTCTTAGGTCTTCCATATCTTTCCATCTGCTACTTCTTACCCCTCTCTCTTCCCAGGCACCTCCAATCTCTGCACTCCCTTTGCCAAATTATTCTTCACTTCTTCTTTCGACATGACCGAACCACCTCAGTCTGCCTTCTGGTATCTTTTTACTCAATCATGCCACTTTAAATGCTCCTTGCTCACAACACATTCGTTTCTCATTCTACCGCATCTTGTGATTCCACTTATCCACCTCAGCATTTTCATATCTGTCACTTCCAGTTTCCTTTCCTGAGCCCTGGTGGTTGCCCATGTCTCTGAACTGTATTTAGTGCCTTACGAGATGTAAATTTAGACACGGAAACAGGGGTTTGAATCTTTGATTTTAATTTTTTTCGATAAAATGCTCTAGTGTCATAATAGAATATGCGACTGAAGTGCCAGCAGCTATTTATTTGCAATGACACCAATCAGCAACTCCAGGGATGCCCAGGGAACTTGTGACAGCTACATATATGTCATTATAATGATGTGCTCTCGCATTATACTAAAGTTTTTAAAATGTTGAACATTAAATCATTTTCACCTATGATATAAATTTCCAATGCTTCATGAGGTAACCCATTTGTGCTGACTTCCAAAACTCTCTGTGAATTATTCAAATGGTTGATCACCTTGTGCAATCATTCAGCAGATTGAACTGCTCATTATTCACTAGTAAATGACTGGACACTCACTGTATCTGGTAAACATGACCACTGTCAAATATCACAATATGCATTCATTATAATCCAAATGCCATTACAAAAATTCATGAAACAGTCACAAGAAGAAAAAAACAGAGGCTGTGTTCCAATCCATATACAGCCCCTAGTATGTACAATGTACCATGGGCTAGTGTATGCTTGGGTGTACTAGAGAATTAGAACGTACAGCTAGCGCTCGTACACTGATGTTACCACCGATGAATCAACACTAAAAACATATCGGTAAAAGTTAATGTAGCGGTGAAGATTAGCGTGGGCACAACAGCAATTTCTTAATGGATAACGCTCGAAACGTAAAAGGGCCTTCCAGTTGTATTGATACATATATAACGTCTAACAAACAAATGTAAGCAGGGCTGAATCGCCATTATAATGATAGTATAAAGCAATGACAATAAATAAATGCACACAACTAATCAAACACGTGATACAGTTTTCACACTAACCCGTTAACGCATGACTCACAAATAAGTTTTCAATGTGATATAAGTAACTAATAAGTGCGTGATATTTGCTAACAAAACTTGAAGAGTAAATACACATAAGTCGATTGAAGCATATTTTACGATTCAATAAAATATACTCACATGAACACTCATTCATTGCATCATTTGACACCATATTTGTTTAGTATGGCTTCAAGAAATAGTATGCCTTCTTAGTAAGCTATTCCTCGTACTACCCCTCTCTCTGAATTAATAGCCACTATTTTGAGGTAACCATCAAGGAATGTACCCTGAGACGTGTGAGAATATAACTGTGGTGAGCTACATAATCAAAAGTTTAAGATTACAATTAAAGTTAAACAATTGCCGTACTTGCCGGTATATGAGATGCAATTTTATCCCCTTTCATATTTTTTATTTATATGCCAGTAATCAAAATTATGAGTGGAGATTTCAGTTAGTCTACAACTAAATTTCTATGAAATAGGTGATACAGATATGTATCGGTTTTCTATTGCACTTTCGTAAACGAAATTTCCTGGCCTCTAAAACGCATGTTTTTGCTCAAAAATGCATTTGAAAATCGGCCTGCACCTAACGGGGCAAAGATAAAGCTATGCTTTTAAATTTGTGCTGCCATCGATGCTTTTGCATCTTTAAAATTCCTAGCATGCAGATAGTAAAGTGAATCAATCGTAAAGTGGGCCCATTGTAAAACAGGGGTCCACTGTATTTATTTCTTTTAAGTGACCTCATTCACCAACAACTAATATGTTATCACTTTTCATGATCACATTTATTCATTATGAAAATATATTACACAATTTTCCTCATAAGGGTAAATTTTATACTTTCAAATATATTTCCACAAAACAATGGTTATGTATTATAGTCCAGGAAATGAAGCATTTTGGCTCGCAATTTTTTCGTCCAGCATGGAATTACATGAAATTTTCACAGAAGGTAGGGAATAGCCCAAGGATCATTTTTTACAACATGTCGGTGTACGCTAAAACCTTGGGGGTGGGTGCCACCCCATCTCGGGGGTGGAAAATATTTACTACATTTTAACTATAGAATCGATGGGAAAAGTAATTCTAAGAAAAAAATGTTCTTTTCGTTTTCTTCGTAAAACTAATATTTTTTGAGTTATTCGCGGTTGAAAGTAACAGTTTTTCCACGAGAAAATCAATGTTTATAAAAAGTTTTTTGCGAATAACTCGAAAAATATGCATTTTATCAAATAAACTGTAAAAAGCATAATTATAGCTTTAAAAAAACAAACAAAATCCTTTGTTTATTATTTTTCTACGACCAATACGAACCGAGATACGGCATGTTAATGGTTAACTTTTTTTTGCCAAATGCATAATTTGAAAGATTCAAAGTCAAATAGCAGGAAACATTTGCATTTTTAGAGGAAAGCTCATTGAATCTTTTTTAAAGTATTTGAATAGATCTTTTAAACAAAAAAAAAGTCTCTAGCATAAAAATTAAGCGACTTATGATCAAAATAAGGTCGGTACCTACTTTTTTCTACGAAAAAATCAGTGAAAACAACCCCCTATTTACCCCCCTAATTAAAATTGATCCTCGCCCTTCAGTGGTTCTCTTCATATATGTATTTTCAGTACACCCAAGAAGTTTGACCAATTTAAAATGCCTAATTTTAGAGAAATTGGAGTTTAAAGAAAAAACGATTTTTTGCGATTTTGTATTTTTCTCCCTTTTCTTCACAATATCTCCGAAATTACTGGAGATACGAAAAAAATGATAGAGCACTAAATTGTAGCTTTTTCTTAATGACTTAAATTTCCCTGCGCATATATTTTCTGTACAGTGAATATTTGGCGAGATATAGCCGTTTAAAACCTCTATTTACAAGCGAACACCACCTTATTCGAGCCCTTCAAACTCACCCCATTTATAAACTAAGGGATCTTAAGGAATTTAATTTACATAGTCTTATAGCTCTTGAAAAGCCCTACAAAATCGTTTTTGAAAAAACTTTCTATCACTAAAAATGAAGGAGCTATGTTTAAAAAACCAATAAAATTTTTTTCGAAACATTCGAATAGCACGGTTTGGAGCGTAATAATCTACATAACCAGTATTTTCGGCAGCAATACATTACATGTTCCACTTTTTCCATTCAAACTGAAAGACTGAGAAGAAGAAACATCTGCTCATGTGTGTGAGTGTGTACATTTCGTTGATTCCTCGCCAGTGTATTCTAAAGATCAAAAGAAATAGCACGTGCTCTGACAATTTTGTTAGAATTATTCAATTGTGTTAGTTATAGTTATGAAAATAAATCAGTTAGTGCATAAAAAATCCATTTTTATATTTTCTATTTCAAGTGCCAGAGTTTTTCAATTTTTTGGTACATAATTTTATAATTGTAGGATTTATTCGTACATATTTTTTTGGAGTTCCTAACACATCAACGCCGCACTTATTCCATTTAAATGAATACTATTCAATGTTATATAGGTGAGTTTCAGTTATGTGCTACTTAATTTTAAATTTAAATAATTCAATGCACTTAAACGGTTTGTTTTTTAAAAATTTCTTTAAAAATTAATAATTTCTTTTTTTATTTAAAGTGTGAATTTTACAACTTTTTTGTACATTTTTGTATGATTGTAGGACTATTGAAGCACTTTATAAAAATTGCAATGTTATTAAGGGTGGTTTTTAAGAGTTGAAATATTATGATATCATATCCTAAAGCATGAAACAATCATTACTTGACCAATTCAAACAAAATTTTACCCATATTAAGGTTTTGCAATGTTATTTTATAATTTTTGACAATTAGGGGTAGTTTTCACCCTTAAAAAATAAACAGTGCCCATGAGCATGATATAAAATTTGAAGTAGAGGGTGAGATGAGCCTAATCCCAAATTGTTATGCAAATCGATGAGAGACAAAATCATTTTTTTAGGATAAATAATTTTTTTTATATCAAGCTCTAACAAGGGTGGGTTTTTAAGGGTTGAAACATTAGAAATTGTATTCCAAAGCATGAAACAATCATTATTCAACTAATCCAAACCAAATTTTACCCATATTAAGGCTTAAAATGTTATTTTATAATTTTTTACAATTAGGGGTAGTTTTCATCCTTTAAAAACAAAAAGCGTACAACGGCACAATGTAGAAAATGAACTAGAGGGTGAAATGAACCTAATTCCAAATTTTTATCCAAATCGATGCAGGACGAAAAAATTGCGAGGTTTTGTCATTTTTTGAGCTTTTGTCACTCTGAAAATTACTTCAGTAATTTTCATAATTACCTCTGTATTTTTCGTTATTTACCGTTCCCCTTGAAAATTACCATAATTTTCTAGATAATTCAACTATGTTTGCGAAAATCTTTCATACAGACAAATTCCCAACATGTTCTTTTAAGCCAAGTTCACATATCCTACGTGTTTAATAATAAATTGAGGCATGTACAACTTATTTTTGGAATATTTTACTTAAATTATAACATTTGACAGTATGACAGATCTAAACGAAAACTGGAACACTTTTAAAGAAACGCTGTTAAAAATAGCAACTGAAGTCTGTGGAAAAACAAAAAAATCCAAGAAGAACCCTTGGTTTGATGAGGACTGTGAGAAGGCTCTGCAGGACAGGAGAAACAAGAAAAGGAAATGGCTTAACAAAAAATCTAACAATGATAAAGCAGAATATAACGAGACTAATAAAGCAACCACATGACTTCTGAGAAAAAAGAAACGGAAATACATTGACAGCCTATTAGAGAAAGCAGAAGACAATAGAAGAGGAAATAATGCTAGAGAATTTTCCCAATGTATAAACCATTTCAGAAAAGGTTACACTCCAAGCACATATGGAATAAAGGATAAAAAAGGCCAGATACTGACTCAAAAGAATCAGGTAATGGACAGGTGGAAAGAATATTTCCACAACCTGCTGAATTGTGAGCAACCCACACACATTGAAATATACGACAAGTACGTGAATGTAGAACCTAATGTCGAGGAACCCTCTAAAGAAGAAGTAGAAAACACAATTAAGACCTTAAAGAATAATAAATCACCGGTAGAAGATGGAATACCGTCTGAACTACTAAAAAAAGGTGGAAGAATAGTACATGAAGAACTGTATAAGTTAATCTCCAAAATATGGACAGAAGAAAGGATGCCAAAAGAATGGCAGGAAGCCATTATAATACCCATTCACAAAAAAGGAGATAAAGAACAATGTGAAAATTATAGAGGTATATCATTGCTTAGCAACGCATATAAAGTTTTTTCGAAAATAATTCAAGGTTGAATAGAAAAATACACTGACTCCATAATAGAAGACCACCAAGCTGGATTCGTTAAAGGCCGTTCCACTACAGATCAGATTTTTATTTTGAAGGAAGCCATCAGTAAATATTGGGAATATAATAAAGACTTCTATGGACTTTTCATAGATTTCTCAAAAGCGTATGACAGCCTTATTAGACAACGAATATGGCAAAAGATGGAAAAGTTTGGCATTCCCAGAAAACTGATTAATTTAGCTAAGCTGACAGTTGAAAGCTCTAAATGTAAAGTGAGAATAGATGGAGAACTATCTGAAGCATTCGAGGTCGTCACAGGGGTAAGGCAAGGTGATGGTCTGTCTCCTCGGCTGTTCAATATAGCACTAGAAGATGCCCTGAAAAATGTAAGAAGAACCAACCAGGGAATTAAAATAGGAACTAGAATAAATATCCTAGCATATGCAGATGATGTTATTCTCCTCGCAGAAGACAAGGAGGAACTGGTAGAACTAACAAAAATTCTACTCCAGGAGACGGAACTAGTGGGTCTGAAAATAAATGACGAAAAGACAAAATACATGTACTTTACTAGAACAGAACATCAGCTAATGACTACAATAAATATAGATGGGCATAACTTCGAAGAAGTGGAACAATTCAAATACTTGGGAACAATAATATCAAACAAAAATAGTGAAGAACCGGAAATTACGAACAGAATTAATTTAGCTAACAAAAGCATGTATGCCTGTAATAAAATATTAAATTCAAAGGTAATATCACAAAAGACCAAAATTAAAATATCACACAATAATTCGTCCAGTACTTCTTTATGGTGCAGAAACATGGATCATGAACAGGAAAGAAGAAAGGAAGCTGATTATATTCGAGAATAAAGTCCTGAGGAAAATCTTTGGCCCCACAAAGGAAAATGAAATATGGAGAATCAAAAGGAATAAGGAAATACGAGATCTCTACAAAGAGCATGACATAACTGCATGTGTCAGGGCCAGAAGAATGAGATGGCTTGGGCATGTTATGAGAGCAGAGCAGGGCTCAATACTTAAGGATGTTACTAGTGGGATACCAGAGGGAAGACGACCACCGGGAAGACCAAGAAAAAGGTGGTGGAATGGAGCAAACACGGACATAAACCGGATAGGGGGAGCAGTGGAAGAAGCTAGAGACCGAGAAAGATGGAGGGCACGCGTTGGTGAGGCCAAATCCCAGCTTGGGCATAGATGGCCATGGGAGTAAGAGTAAGTAATTAAATTATAACATTATAAGAGTAATGCATTAGAATATTCTTCTTGAAAATTTCTCATACTTTGACAAAAGAAAGCCAGATTGCGTGTTGCTGCTGTAGTTCTTTTTACAATTTAAAAAATTTCTAATAGATTAATGTTGCATCAGGAATGGTTTAAACATCGTTATTCTCTTCCTTTTGCTATATTGGCTTTCCTATTTAACCATACATTTTTTGTTAAATGCTTAAAACTAAAATATACTGGAAAATTACGGTAATTTTCCCATCTCTATGTATTAACAGTTATCATAAATACTCATAGATTCTTTTCCCTCTAAGTGATAGCATCAGAACTAACTTTTTTGAGAAAATTTTCATTGATGTCACAATACTTTGGACTTAATGTGTGCCAGTAAGTCGATAAACCAAGAATCAGCAGTTTATCAATACTGTAGTCATGTCACTTTACACCTAGGCTGCCAGCAGGCAGACTCGTATAATGCGATCAAAAATTCAATTCCATTCAATGCGACTCCAACTATTGTAAAGTTTCTCCTCTGATTCACAACTTTAAGTCTTTGAACAGTGACGTGATATGAATAACTTTTTTAATATGGGTCTATAAGAAATTTTAACTGCATAAATAAAAGAAATTGACCTTGAAAAATATCCACCATTTTGTTATACATCGAGCATTCTAGAGCAAATATTACTCAAAGCAGGCATAAAGTCAATAAATTGTTTTAATTAAAGACAAAGGTTTTTGTTTCATAAATGAAATCCTAGAGGTAACGCAACAGCTTGAAACCGAAGGTTTTCAGAGAAAACCATAGGCGACCTTTTTGCTGAATTCATTCAACTTTGACTCATTGCTACTTGTTGACTAGAGATTGTTGTGTTTGAGATATAATCAATAGTTTTGTGAGGTTTCAGAGAATCAAAATTTACCACGAGGGGAATCTTGGAATGTCATTTGTACAGTAATGTAAGGTGTTCTCAGTAAAGAAATAAACAACTTGTCAACAGTTGTCGCTGTTAAATGTTTGAAATTGTTGTCACCCTACCTTTCTATTGATATCACAAAGGTAACTATAAAAAATGACAGATAATGCCACATAAGGCAATTGATTTAAAGTGACCATGCAAAAGTTCAACTTCCGTGCTGAGGAAAGCATTTTTTTTTCAATTTTAGCTATTTTGTTGCTTGTAGTTGAAATTCAGTTTGGGAGAAAATAAATTGTGTGACACCGGAGCACACAACCTGAAACAAATCCCACTCCACCGAGTGTGAGGCGGCAGCGTATCATTTTCAGGTCACTCCAAGCAAAGTTTTCCTTGTCCCCTGACTCCTAGTTCAATTGGATAATGACACTGAATAACATCAGATAAGTATTAGTAAGTGCATAGGCGTATACAGGGAGGGTTATGGGGGTTGAAACCCCCCCCCCCCTATGATAAAAAAACAAAAATTCTGTGTTTAGCACATGCTAATAGTACACCTATAGATCACCTTCCATAACAAAATAGAACACCTTCAAAACGTCGTTTTAAGATGAATATTTTTCAAAATTTCCAGACCCCCCGTTTTACATGGGGGGTATTCCATACCCCCCTTACTCCCGGTGGTGAAACCCCCCATTAGATGCTTCTAGATATGCCTATGAGTAAGTGTATTAAAAATATTTAACACTCTTGAACAACACTCTTGCTAATAGGTGAAGAATGAAGAGTAATGTCAAAGCATGTCATCGATATTTAAATGGTGAAATTACAAATGATATTTTTCCCTAGCAACAACTTTCAGTTTACGTAGCTCACTTTCATTGATACAGAGCAAGTTAGAACTTTCCTCCATGAACTACATTTTTACTTGAGCATTTCTCGTCCGTAAACCACTGTGATCTCGTACTTTATGTGGTGATAGGTATTAGAACTACTAGCGATATTCCATGCAAAGCTTACTCCTGCATACCTCATTTAAGTCCCTCGCCAGTGACTGCAGATTTTATACCACATCAAAAAATAGAAAAATTAATTTATAGGCATTCAATAACAGTGACCCTTAACCTTTTAAAAACTAGGACAACTGAGTTTCCTGAGGAAGCACATGCTGCACCAACTGCAATGAGTGTGCTAATGCAAAGAGATTATGTACAAGCAATTGCACTTTCAGGGTGGCATTTTTCTCAAATATTTGATGGCATGGGACAAGAAAATCAGATGGCTATTCCAAATCTGATAAGACATCTGGGTAGCAATAAATTTGCAATCACGCACATGTTAGTTCAACAGACAAATAATAAAATAAACAAAATTTAATTCCACTATTGCCTAAAAATATCAAAGGTGTTACTCTAAGCCATTATCATTCTCCACATCAGAGGTGTAATTAACAGGTGGCAGGGCTGAACCCTGCCAGGGGTGCCAACATTAAGGGGGTGGCAAGGCTTGACAATTTTTTCCCCCAAAGATAGAATGTTGAAGTAAACAATCTCATCCGTAAGTAAGAACAAAAAGAGGAAAATAGAGAATGAGATGAATAATAATTCTTTTAAAAGTTACATGATGTGACACTAGAGGAAATTTTGTTTCCCATGTCATATTTACTACACAAGCCCTCCTCATGTAGTAAATATAACAACCCCCCTCACCCCTGTTTTGATGCTAGGAAAAAATGAATTTCATCATTAAATAAATTTTCTTTTTTACACTAGGTGAGCTTAAAGAAATTTGTTAATTTATAGCCAAATTAATTTCTAAATATATATTAAAAATTAGATGAGATATTTGACTCAAAAACAAGCTTGATTTATTGATAATGACAAGCAATTGTTTTAAGTTTGATGACTTTAAAATCAAAATGTGGGAGGGGAAGCAGGGAGGGCACCACCCCTTCCATTTTGCCATGGGCACCGGAAACCCTAGGTACATTCCACATAAGGTGCTACAGAAAAAAAGGGTCATTTAATTAAAAAAAACTTACACTCTTCGCATTGATTCAATTACCAAATAACAAATTGGTGTTTTATTGTTACCAATTTAACTCTTAGGCTCACCTGGGAAAACCAACCGTGAGCTAACTGGAAAACGTTCATCAGTATTTGTGACTATATACGAGCATTTGGGATCGGAGAGGTATGATGCAGCTTTAATTAACTTGGGGTAGCTGAAATGAGGATCAAATCCCACCAACACAGCTCCCACCTCTGGATCCAAATTTTTTTCAATGTCTCCCTCGATAGATCGCAAAGTGCTCCATGCTTCTGGCATCACATCAGGCTGTGGACAGAATATAAAGGATTGTGAGTCAGAGCAATTACAGCAAGGAATTAATAATAATCTTTAATAATAATAATAATAATAAGGGCACGAAAGCCAGACCACCAGCTGGCTTTCGAGACACTCCGGCCCTAGGCCTCTTTAAAGAGTTCTGTGACCGCCACCTACAAGATGTGGGCAAGGGCCTAGCCATGTTGAAACACCGGTTCCCGTCAGAACACCGAAGTTAAGCAACGTTGGGCCCGGACAGTGGTTGGATGGGTGACCCTCCTCCATACCTGCACCAGGCGTGGATGGAGAGGATACTACTCCCTCCAGACCACCGGGAGGCCGGTGGGAGATATACCCAGACCGGGAGAGTTAGAGGGAGTACACCCTCTATCCCTGGTATTGGGGTGGGGCAGGAGGAGGCCAATCATCCATACCTCTACCGTGGTGCTCTTGTCCCCTGTCTGCAAGTGGCAGGCAGGCATGGGGTTGGCACAATGGACCAACAAAGGTCTAAGTGCCCGGGCTCCTGACGAAGGCCCCCCCAATAACAATCTAACCTACAAGATGTGGATGGACCTCTTTCAGTCACAGAAAGCGATGTGAAGAAGGCCTTCTCTGGCAAGAAGAACTTCTCGGCTCCAGGAATGGATGCCGTGAATAACTTCTGGTGGAAGAAATTTACTTCCACCCACCAACACCTCGCCAGAATCTTCACGTCCTTTCTAAATGGTGGAAAACCAATTCCACCTTGGCTGACTGAGGGACGCACGGTTCTAATACCTAAGAAGGGAGACTTGTCCAATCCAAAGAACTACCGTCCTATAACCTGCCTCAACACTGTATATAAGGCGTTCACCTTGATCTTGAGCGACCTTATCCTACACCAAGTCCAGCCGGTGTGGGAGGAGGTGTACGAGCAGAGGGGCTCAAAGCGTGGAATCGCGGGATGCAAGGACAACCTGCTCATTGATATGCCAGGATGCCATCTGGCATAAGCGAAACCTATCAATGGCCTGGGTGGACTACAAGAAGGCAGGTGGACTACAGGCTTTTGACACCACTTCGCATGAGCTTTTGATCGCCATGCTGAAGTTGATGAAAGTCCACCCAGAGGTAGTGTCCTGCATCCAACGCCTGTTACCACTCTGGAAAACGCACTTCGTTCTGACCTCAGGCAAGCGGTCAGTTTCGACAGAGTTGGTAACATACCACCATGGCGTTTTTCAAGGCGACAGCTTGAGCCCTTACTGTTCTGTATTTACCTCCTACCCCTGTCCCTCGGGCTGCGACGAGGTAAAGGATACATGTGCGGTGTTTCAGGTGACAGGAAGCATAAGGTCACCCATTTGTTTTATATGGATGACCTGAAGCTGTACGCTTCTAATGCGAAAGACCTTCGCACTGCCCTGGACACCGTACTGGAATACAGTGAGGCTATAGGGATGGAGTTCGGATTGGACAAGTGTGCATCTATCCACTTGGCGAGAGGAAGATTTTCGGAGATCAAAGAAGACGTGCAACTTGTTGACGAGAGCGTCATTCATCACCTCGAGGACGAGGACAGCTATGAATATCTCGGCGTCCCCCAGCGCCGAATGCAGGAGGTTGCAGCAGTGAAGGAAAGGCTCACCGCCAAATACAGACAGACTCTCAGGAACATCTGGAGTTCTGAGCTGTCAGCAGGGTGCCCACAACTTTTTCTGAATCATTTCCCTGTATTTTCCCTGTGTTTTCCCTGTATTTTCCCTGGGTTTTCCCTAGCAGGTTTCTCCATAATATCCTAAGAAATGTGCAAACTACAGGGTTCCAATACGTCCCGAAAGTCCACCTAAATAAATTTGTGTAAATAGGAGCAGCGATCAACACACTTCTCATCATAATAGACTTTCATTTTTATGAAAAAATATTATCTTAAGAATTAACAATAAAAAATGAGACTGTACAGGCAGCAAAAAAATAAACATGTCAATCGATCCTCTAACTTGAAAGATCAAACAAAACTAATTAAATAATCAGGAACTTTCTGTGAAAATATTGCTGTCTTACATTAAATGACCAGAAATTAGTTATTCAGGTAACACCCGACAATTATACTAAAAAAAGCTAAGATTTTTATTTCTTCATCTTCTTAATTTTTTTTTCTACTTCTTCCTGTTTTTCTTTCAGGGTTTGATTCTCTGCTTTTAACTTATATAGCTCATTTTTCTTCCTTTTCTCCTCTTCTCTCTGTAATCTACTCTTCTTCGCCATTTCAGTTTCTCGCCTCTTCCTAAGCACATCTCTGTACTTGGCGCTTGCTCAATGCACATATCTAATCAACTTCCGAAAAACTTCCACTGATGCCTCACCTCCCGCATTAAAATTCCCATCCCCAACTCTTCTCAGAGCAATGAGAGAGTTTTCATGTAGGTTCTCAACTAACATGTCTTTGTTCACAGAGAACCCACTCTCGACAAAGGCGTTACCGTGCGAGAACAGCAGGATAATTTAAACAGCTGCCCAAAAATCCTTTCCAACAAGCCCAAGTCCTCTCATTTGTTAAGTTGGCTTGCATAGAATGAGTCCAGTCTATCCATATCCCTATTAAAGCCCGTGAGCTGTACTTTATCCACCTGGGATACAAACCTTTAGAACTGGATACCAGCACGGTCTGCCAGCAGAGTGGTCATGTGGTTTGCAGACACGAGAACCCTAAGACAAGAATCCATTTCTGTTTTACACTACTCAGCTTTTTTAAGAATTTTGTTAGGATCCAGACATGATGCTGCTTTGGTAAATTTGTACTTTATTGGGCTTCTCTCAACTATTTTCTTCTCAATGGAGACCAAACACTTCTTACATTCCAACCTAAATTTGTCCTCTTCGATGTCCTTCACTCTTGCATCACGGAGAGCAAGGGTTGCCCCCAAACCAATATTGATCTGGGACAGTTTCAACCCATTCGCAACATCATCTACATTAATATTGATCAGCTTGTAGACTGTCTTTGCTTTGTTTAGGACGTCTGGCTTCACAAACCGCCCGTACACCTCTCGGAGAAGATCCTCAATGTCACCATGAAGAAATGGGATGACTGGTTTCAGCATCTGATACACTTTGAGAAATGGCTCAAAATATGATGCTACTGTCGCAAATAAATGAAGTTTTGCCAGCAGAAGAGGGTCAGCAAAGCACTCTTTCACCTTCCTAATCGACCATGTGTCAGACATATCCTTCATAGTGGGAAAGTAGGTCTTCAAATTCTTGAGTACTGTAATGACTCTTGCACACACAGGACCATTTTCAAGCCATCGGCAATTGCAAAATTTGTGAGTAAATTCATCAATTTCAGTAAAACGTGTAAAGTCTGCACGGCGCGTGGGAGAACCCTTGAAGACATTATGGATTAACTTCAAAAATATTGAAATCTGCCAACCATACTTAACGAAACTGTACTGAAAGGCACCATGAACGACGTGGAGACCACAGGATCCCACAGGCTACCGCGGGAGCTTACTGGGGCTACAGAAGTATCTTTGTGACATTTACAGAATACGGGTGGGAGCCTAATATGCCTCCGGTAGCTTCTGCTAGCTCTTTCTCCGGTAGCTTCCATGATAGAGAATACCGATGGGAGCAGGTAGCTTAATGAAGCATCTTTTCACCGGAATGCTCCGTAGCTTCGAGTTATAGAATAGGCCCCTTGGTCCGCCCCTTACCGAACTGCTGGCATGTTGCCTGTATGGTCGAGGGGTGTGTGAAGGGAGTGCTGGTGCTACATACATGCATACGCCGTGACCAACTAAAAAACTTATCTACCTAAACATACATAATACAAGGTTTAGTTTTAAATGCTAAGAACGGCACAAAACTATCCCATCGAATAACGAAAACCATACCGGTACTGTTCATCATACAAAAAGTCTGGGTAGTAATACTGCATACCTGCTGTAGTGGTGTTCGGACGACGAAATTAGTCAAGTTGTCCTGACGTTGACGACCCTGGATAGCATTAAGATGCCACTTCCCTGCAGCATGGCTTGTCACAGCCCGCTTGCCCATTGTACTCATGAAAAAGTTTTCTTACACACGATGCACTTAGCAGAGTTCACATCCTGTTTGTCTGCCCGCAACCAGCTTTGCCACACAGGGTGAAGGATAGCATCAAGCCATGCAGGGTTGAATTTGGAAGTCATTATTATTTTGAAAAGGTTTACTCCTACAGTATGATATTCCCTGTTGTGTTGTTGTCCATCTCACAACACAAGCCGAGTCCAGCCAAGCCGACGCTAGCCGAGCGGAGAGGGCAAAGTGAGAGGAAACGGAGGGGACTACTTCGGCAGCCGAGCCGGTCCGATGCGAGCCCATGCACAAGTGAGTGCACCAGCCGAACGGAGCAAGTGCATAGACCAAGGACGCACTATGCTGCATGGTACATGGTGCTAACTAATTATTAATTCCCACATTTCGAAAAAGATTTCGAGATCCCAGACTTTTCCCTGTCCAATTCCGTTGCATTTCATTTCCCTGTCTTTTCCCTGTTTTCCTTGTTTTCCCTGTTTGCGGGCACCCTGGTCAGGCAAGAACAAGGTTCTTGCCACGAACATGTTCGCGGTTCCTACACTGCTGTATACCTTCGGATGCATGAAGTGGAACGTCAACGAGTTGCAGAACCTCGATAGGGGAACGAGGAAGATGATGACTATCTATAGAAGTCTTCATCTGAAATCTTCCGTCGCCAGATTGTCTCCCTCGCAATGTAGGTGGTAGAGGACTATTGAGTCTGGAGTGTCTCCACAACAGGATCACGAGAGTGCGGGAGCAGGGGCGTTTCTCTCCCAGGCGGCAAAGAGGGCAGCGGACGAAACCGGTCTCGACTTCGACCCGTCATCCGACGGAAGCGACAATGACACGACCACCTCGTCATTGAAGGCAGACGTCCTCAAGCTCGAAATAAAAAAAGCCGAGCAGAAGGCCTTGCTCAAGGCGCATACCGATAAGCCCATGCATGGAGGTTTCTATCGAAACATCGAAAAGCATGGGTTATCGAAGGAGCTGACGTTTGCCTTCTTATGCTCCGCTGGTCTGAAGTCCGAGACCGAAGATTTTGTCGTCGCGTGCCAGGATGGTGTCATAAACACACTCGTGTACCGCCGCATTATATTCAAGGCGGAGGTTGCGGACACGAGATGTAGGGCGTGCCGAGCCCAGCCGGAGACATTGAGTCACCTCCTCTCCGGCTGTAGCTATTACACCAAGTCAGCGTATTTAGCTCGGCACAATGCGACCCTACGGGTGCTATACTTTCACCTTCGACACCATTATGGCATCGACGAAACACCTGTGCTGCCCTATGCCCCTGCAGATATTGAGTCCGTCGTGGAGAACAATAAATGCACAATCTGGTGGAATTATTCCTTCTCCATCACCAGGCAGTTGGAGGCGACCAAGCCTGATATCGTTCTCCTCGACCACCTCACACGCTCCATGTTCGTCATTGAGTTTTCTGCTCCGGCTGAAACTAACATGGATGCGAAAGAGGTGGAAAAACGGACGAAATATCAAGACCTGCTTTTCGAACTTCGACAGATGTACCCCGGACACTCTGTGAAACTGGTGGTCCTCATCATAGGTGTGCTCGGTGGAGTTAAAGGCTCGCTGATAAATAACATCAAGTGCATTCCGTCCTGCGTGGCACAGGCGGAATCACTAGTTGCACGCATGCAGAAGGCCGTCATCCTGGGGTCACTCCGTCTACTGCGGATGCATGACCCGACCGCAGCGTAGCCACACATCCGATGGGCGTCGGACGTGGCTGCGATTACTGCACCACCCCTCTCGAGTCTCCGGCCATTATGACGGCAATGAAACCCGATGCTTGCCGGGGACTCGGAGGGTCATGTTACAACTGTAACATAATAATAATAATAATAATCTTTAATGTCCTGTCGGTTATACAAGTACAACATAGGACTTAGTCATACAAAAAATTACATTTAAAAAAAATTACATATAAAAATACATACAAAAGAAGAAACAAGCAGTAATATACAGACTACAAAAATTTATCACTCAAAAATTCATCTACGCTGTAGTAGCATTTATAAATAAGCATTCTTTTAATTTATATTTAAAGACATTTTGGCTTGCTAAACATTTAATTGAAGTAGGAATCTTATTGTAGATCATTGAGGCTGATTGATGAGGACCTTTCCTGCTTGTTTAGTGGCTGATTAGCCAAATGAACGTTTTCTCTACCACGTGTCACATGCCCATGTATAGCAGAATTGGGCATAAAAAAGCTAGATATGCTCCGAAGGAATCAAACTATGATTAATTGTAATATTAAATTATAAGCAATGATTCACCAGGTGCTATTTGACATAATAATTGTTGTCAGAATGATATTTCTCCATTCTTCTGCGAAAGAAGCCAGTAAATTACATATGTATTTGCATGGATATGTAATTCTTCAAGCTAACATATATATGGAATATTTTAAAGATAAAAACACGTGTGCAGTGTACTGCTTGTATGAGAGGGGTGACAGATGAACTTGATAGCAATTGATATACATAGATCATAGATAATAGGATCACAAATATGAAGTATACTGAAAAAAAATTACCTATGTACGTAGCTTTCCTAATCATTTATTCGTTTTACAATGGGTTCACTGCGTTTGAAACTTGTCTGTAATACTTTTATTGTTGATATGTCGTGGGAGGACAAAGCATCTGTCTGGATCTTGTTATCCTCATATTTTATACACCCCCACCCCTTTTTTTCTAAATTTCCCTCTTTGGACATGTTTTACCTCTGTGGACTGTTTACACTCTGGACTTAGCCGAAGGACTTGCCCGAGGCGTGCCCCATCATGCACGCAGATGACATGTGCACCAATGACGGCCAAAATACCTACGGCTCCAAAATGCAGTGACTCCTGCCATGCCTTTCCCTCGCCAGGTCCTGCATCGTTTATATAGCCCCTGATGTGAGGAAGGATTCCAAAAATTTGGTCTTTCTGACCAAGACAGAAAGGCTGTGATCCTGCATTCTGCAGCCAAAGTCAGAAAACAGTTCAAGTTGCTCCAATTGAAAACTTCCACCCCATCTATCACCCATCCCATTATTTCCTCCCCTCCAAGGCTACCAATCACCTATATCCTAAGCTAACCTATTCCACCTCGTCCTTACTGACAAACCCCCTCCTCAGCTGACTCACCCATGAGAACGCCCCCTTTTGCAGTCGAGACAACAACCGAGAAACATCGTTGTGTGAACCTGCTGATTTTCAGTAAATTGTACTTAGAGAGAAGCTCAACCTATCGTACTTGTATATCTTAATCATTTTCTGAGTGGAAACTCTCATTACAATCACCTGGCTGAGTGGAAACTCTCATTACAATCGCCTGGCACTCGACCTGTTGGTAATTTTTTTGTAAGCAATATGGTTGGTTTTGTGTGTGAAATACATTGCTAGTTCAGTTACTGATTGATAATACTTGTGTTTCTTTCAATTTCCTCGTTTGTCTCACCCAATCTTGGAAAGAGTTTGTTTTATACGGGTGTTATTGAAGAGAAAACTATTTCCCTTCTCCCGATAGCGTTTCAATAAGTAAAGTAAAAAATGAGGGTTTTGGAAATCCAATGTAAAGAAATTAAAGAGTTCATAAGAGGGTAAAAAAGAAGGATGGCCGGGGAAAACAATAAGGGAATTAAAAAAAATGTAAATAAAGAAATTATGAAATGGACAATTGGGTCACATATCATACAAAAATGCTAACAGAAGACAGAAGAATAAAAACAAAAATATGAGAAAGAATACCTGAGTTTGTAGTAAGAGAATAAAGGATCAAGAAAAATGCCTAACCACTATGTTCCATTTGAACTGTTGAAATATTTTTCTGAGATCACACCATGACTGACATCTTGAACAGATGTTAAATAATGTGGATGACCCCCAAACAGAGTTGAAGCTGCATATTTGACTTTAACCTATGACAAAGACTTAAGAATACCAAGGTTATAAAGGTCGCAATGAAAAAAACAAGAAGGACGCAAGCAGGAAAAATACCCGCAGAAGAAATGGAGGTAAGAAAATTAATTGGAAAGAAGGCTTCCATGGAATGGCTTTGATGAGACAGGTCTTTCAGATTCACCTATATGCGAGTTCATCATGGTTAATGGCATTTTTCATGAATTTTCCAGCTTTCTTCTTCAGGTCCAGAGTAATTTGATGCAGTTTAGGTATCCTAATATAGGTCTTACTCAGTCCAGTGGCGAATTACCTATGTTGGTGTGCTTTTTGTTGTGAAAAATATGTTCCCAAGTACTGGAGAGCATACAACCATCTTCTCTTTTTAAGTTGTTAGGATTCTTTTGAAACCTTCGGCATATGCCACATTACCACATGTAGTAGGCACCACCAACAAGATTACAAGAGTTCTCAAGAAACACAACATGGTGACAGGATACTCCTGCATCACCAAAACAACAGATCTGCTCCACAGAGCAAAAGACAGACTGCCTGAACAAACTTTGTGAGCTCTCAAATGCCACCTTCAGGAATACAGAAGAGCAGTAAATCAAAGACAGATCCGTGAGCTATGGAATTCGCTGAACATACCTGGAGTGGACTGAAACATCAATTTGGAAGATTCCACATTAGTTTTCAAAGAAGGCCGCCTCTTCCCTAGAATTATCAGAGAGGCTATTGAGGTTTAAAAGAATCCTGACAACTGTCGCATGTCAAGTTTGTGAACGGGCAGTTCATGGGTTAATAACTCTCGTCACTTTTATTTATTATCACATTTTGTCACTCTTATTTGTAAACATATTTTGTAGGACAATTGTCTTAGTTTTTGGTTTCCCAAGTGATGTGTTTATAAAGAAAAAGAGCAGTCTGACTTGAGGAGAGATATTTGAGAAGGATAGTTGTGAGCCAATAGCCCTACATACTTAGAATTCATTGTTGGACGACGTTACAACTTTAACAGAAGATGATTATCTCCAGTACTTGGAAACATTTTTCATGACTCACAACTAATAGTACAGAATTTGGCACTGGACTGAGTGAGACCTATATAAGGAGAACTAAACTGCATAAAATTACTCTGGACCTGAAGAAGAGAACTGGAACACAAGTGAAACATGTAATCAATCATGATGAACTCTCGTATAAGTGAACCCGAAAGACCTGTATCAACAAAGCCATTCTACAGAAGCCTTTTTTCTAATTACTTGCCTTATCTCTATTTCTTCTGTGGGTACCTTGATTTTCGATGTTGTACCTCATTCCTGAGATTTCTGGAGATTTTTCCAGAAACCGTGAACATAAACGGCAGAATGGCCCTGGCAATCGGTTTAGGGTGTTCATCTTTGGTTTCCAATTTGCAAGAGTCAAAGTCCTATATAGAGCCAAAGAGATGTTCCATTCGCTGCATCCATTTTGATGTAACAACTTCTTTAGATGCCTCAACTCATTAAGAAGACTCTCAATATCAGCTATTGCCTTGGCACGATGTATTTAAGTGGACAAAACAACTGCTCACTGGGAGGGGTGGTGATGACTGCAGCCATTGAGACATAGTACCATGTGCATTGGCTTGCGGTAGATGCTGTGGCCCAGCCTTCCATTATCCATCTGATGGACGAGGATGTCAGGAAAGGAAATCCAGCAGTTTTTCTCCATATGCATTTTGAACTGTATGTTAGGATGTTGGTTGTTCATATGACTCAAAGACAGTTTTAGAGCCTCAGACCCATGGGACCAAATGAGAAAGGTTTCATCCACATATTGTAAAAAATACCTCAGGGATAGAGGAGCCGAGGAGAGTGCTCTCTCCTCAAAATTTTCCATGAAAAAATCACCAATGGCTGGAGACAGAGGGGAACCTATTGCTACTCTGTCAGCCTGCTCATAAAGTCACCATCCTATTTAAAATAGGTAGACGCCAATGCGTGATGGAAGAGTTTCACTGTTCCGTTGTTGAAAATATTTTCCAGTAACTCTATTGTGTCAGAGAGAGGTATGTGAGTAAAGAGAGACACATCTAAGCTAACCAACATGTCCGTCTCTTTCACTTGAATATCAGCAAGGATTTAAATAAACTCTACTGAATGTTTGAAGTGATTTTCACAAGGAACAACATACAGGGATAGGGTACCCATTAGATGTTTCATCAAACTACAGGTCAGCAAACCGATAGAACTCAGTATTGGTCTCAATGGCAATCCTTCCTTATGAATTTTTGGCTACCCAGACCAGCCTGGGAGGAGCTGGAGCTTTAGGCTACAGATTCCTGACAGTTACAGATGATCAACCAGACTTCTTGATAAAGGAAACCATTTTCCTTGTTATGGCTTCCGTTGGATCTCAAGGCAATTTCTGGTAAGCACATTCCTGTAGAATATTGTGGATTTAACAAGGATATTCTTCAGTTTTCATGAGAATGGTGGTATTTCCTTTCTCTGCCGGCAATATGGTAACCTCCTTGACAACACGAAGGGACCAGATGGCAGAATGGTCTTCAATGAAGAGATTATGTTTTGGTGTGACAGCCTTCCCCAAGACAAAGGAAACTTCAGCCCTCGATTCCTCGACAAGGTCCCCTGGAAGTTTACAAATGGCCTGTTCAATTCTGCCCATGAGGTCCAAGTACGGGATAGCTCTGGGTGCAGGAGCAAAGTTAAGTCCTTTGGACAAGGAGTTTAAAGTTGCCTCGTCAAAGTTCTCATTTGTTAAATTAAGCACAACCTATTTACGGTCCAAGGAATAGCAAATCTTAGGAAACCAGCTCGTTAAAGTGAAGGACCCTATTGGCCTTATGAATCCTGGTGTCTATCAGATTCCTTGTGAATGTGGCCAAGTCTATGTTGGGAAGACTGAAATAACTATTGCTACGATGCTTCAAGAACACCAGAGATATTTCAGGCTTGGACAGCCCAAAAAAACTGCTGTTGCTGAACACAGCATTAGTATTGACCATGGGATTAAATGGGATGGCGCCAAGATTATTCGCCATTCCAATAGTTATTGGGATGGACTGGCAAAGGAAGCCATTGAGATGCAGCTGGAATAGGATAATTTTAATAGTGATGCTGGTTTTCATCTCAGCAGTTCCTGGAATTCCATTTTAAAGATAATTATCTTACCTAATTTGGAATACAAGAAGGAATACTCCTCCTTTCCTATGTTGCAATTGCGACATAGGAAAAATTAATTTTCAAATTTCACCCTCTGACTAATCAGGAGTCATCTAATTATTGGACCCAGATTATAAGCCTGCCATACTTTAATTCAATGACAATAACCCTGAAGATTACGGATGAGTCGTCATCAAAACATCAGTACCTTTAGCTAATTTAAACCAGTGGAATTTCCAATAAGAATTTATGCATCTGCACTTAGGAACTTTTCTTTCAACATCAATTACTTACCCCATAGCTCAACTGCTATATATTGACAGACCTAGAATGGAGTCTTCTCGGGTGTGGCACTGGGTTAGGCTTTCCAGAGCCAGCATTTCGATAAACAACTCGCTCATCTTCCTCGGAGCAGAAAATGCAAATAGTATGTAATAGTATGTATATGAACATATAACTTTCTCTTCACTGAATGCCCTGTATGATGCTGAAGTGGATACATATATAGGTACAATATGACCACACACCTTAAGGAATAACAGTATTTAACAATAATGTAAGGAGCTGAAAACTTTAACTTGGCTCACCCCTAGACCGATGTGTCTGATTCCTGCTAAGTCCAATTCTTTAGCGAACCCTTCAGATCCAATCAGGTACACCTTTTTACTGAAATTAATGCTCTTCAGATAATTTGCCACAAGGTATGCGGTGCCAATGATTTCTTCCTGCAATTCAACAAAGGGAAAAGTCATAGTACTACAGTCTCCTACCTCATAAAATATGCAGTAACTTCACCACTATTATCAACAATTATAGGAGTGGGTATGAGGAAGAAAGCACAGCATAATAATTAATTTAAATTATGAATCTTTGTTATCATTAAATTTATATGGGGAGAAATTACCCCTCCGACATTTGATTCGTACTATGACAATATCCAACAAACTTTTAATGCTGAAAAATTACTGCATTGTATAACGAAAAGCATGATTTTGCAAAAATACACTTATAACTTTGCACCTTTTTCGCCGGGAAACCCAACTTGGTACACTTTTCGACGTAATCCTTCCTATCCCTCGTACTGTTATTAGTGACGTAGAAAATTTTCTTCCCAAGTTCTGATAGTCGGCTTATCAAAGCTGGCGACCCATCGATCGCATTATTTTCCACCCACAGAACACCTGTACAAAGTAAAATTCTGAGTAATTAAACCACAAACTTGATCAGTGTTTACTGAAGAGAGTATTCCGGTAATATACCGTCACAGTCCGTGAGAACAGTATCAAATGAGTCAATAAACTTCTTGACATGATCTCGACTCAGAGATGGTAAAAACTTCGCTGATTTCGAATTCATCATCGACGAAGTCCCTGAATTATTCCTGAAGAACGCTCAATGAAGACGCTGCTGACCGTGAAGCGAAGATTAAACTCTTTGATACAAACAGCAAGCAACTTACGTATAAAATATGAACTAATCAGAAACTTCAATTCCACATTATTGTAATTTCACAACTATTCGACCTTGACTTCTTCCTGAAAGGCAAACTACCGGTATTGCAAAGGCACGCAAGTGATCCTTCACGATGATAAGGGAAAGTCGAAGAGCTTCCAAACCACTCAAACAATACGCTTCATGCTAAACAGATAAATTTATACCATAAGTTGAGCAATTTAATTGATTCAGTCAAAATATAGCAATCTTGTGTAGAAATCTGAAATTTGAAAAAGTTGCGGGCAAAACAACTTCTTCTTTTCCTTGCGCTTAGCGCAAGTGTATTGAGCGCGTAAATCAAAAGGCACATGATGAGTTCATAGGGAGCAACGGCAAAGAACGAAGAAAGTGATTAGTCAAACCGAAGTCTTCCCAGAGATATATGGGTCTGCAACTGCCAAGGGCTTCGTCTCGTGGGAAATCCTTTTTTTATTCGGCCACTATACTATATACCTACAATACATTGATATCTCTTCTCATTGTATTATCTGTTGTTTCCTTGAATATCGCCTCGCTATATTTATTGACTGGGAAAACATAGTTACACGTTTATCCCATGTAGAATTTAGTCCATTATTTCTTTTGGAAATAGTAAGAGGGATTCTCTTTTTTAATTTGTGTTTAATATTATGACTTCGTGCTTACAGCCAAAGCTCATATTTGTAGTTAACACGTATTCATTCGTGGGTACGATACCTACCCCATTAATATAAGCTAGAGCAACGGAATAAATTTGTTCCGATTCGTTTAATTTAGCATTATTGATCTATGTTTTACACGTACGGAAGTTGATAAAATTCACTTAATTCCTCATTAATAATGAGGAATATAGAAAGTATTATTATTCCTATTCGCCTAAACACTTTCAAGTTTTAAACACATTAAGTGTTTCGGTGAATCTTACCACGATGCGGAAAAATATTCAGGCAATATTTTGTTTTAATTGAGACGAGCACTCAAATTAATCATAATTTTTATAATTAGCACCCCAACCTGGTGAAAATGAACTTGTGTCAGACAGTGTGACAACAATGTGCTGCACACTGTGCAAGTGTATTAGTTGCTAGTGTATGCACACTGTGCTCCCTTGAAAGCGTGACAGACAGTGTGACCACAATTTGCAGCACACTGTGCGAGGGTATTAGTCACGCAGTGTATGCACACTGTGCGCACAGTATCCTCACACTGTTCACACAGTGTACGAACAGTGTGCATACAATGTCCACACACTGTCTATCATGCTTTTGAGTCCCAATTTACGCTTTTGGCACACTGTATTCACACTGTGGTCACACTCGTGTCACATTCTATGCACACTGTGTTCATGCTTCTGTCACACTGTCCGTCAACATTTATTTTCACCAGGGCACCCACCCACCTGAAGGCAAAGAGTGAATGACATGGAGTGATAGACCCTCATGGTGACGAAAAAGGTTTGGTCATATCTACTAAAACGATATAGTGTCAAGCAACCGTGATAAGACCGCAGCAAGACTCTTATATTCATTTTCTGCAATGCTAGCCAGTTTCATGAATCTTCTCATTCTTGGATTGGCAATAAATCTGGAACTACTTTGATTTTTAGTTCTGCACATGAAGCATTCATATATAATTTACTATGTTACGTTAGAAGCCCCATTGTGGAAGTTGGGTTAACAAAGAATGACAGGCCAATCTAATGTCACCGAAAGCAAGGGTGGGTCAAATGGGCTTCCTCATCCTAGAAATAAATTAACTATAAGCAGATATTCATGTCCGCAAAATAATAATACAAAGAATCCACATAAATTGAACTTAACCCTTCAATTACAAGCGACGTAGTCACTATTAGGCACCAACGTCACATGCCGCCAAGTGACATAGTGGCTACATTGCGGCGATTCCATTTAAATCTCCTCCGGGCTTGAAGGGTTAATATTCTCAAATAATGATGACACAGGTGTCAACAGGTGATTGGTTTTCCCTGGTGGAAGTTGGGTTGTCTTTGCCCATCAATCCAAATTTCGCAGGTTCAAATCCCACCAGGATAGGATAAGCAACTCCCAGGACATGGTTGTATGTGTACAAATAGAGCTACAAAAGAACTTTTTATAGCTCTATTTGACCATGTGGTTTCTTAGCTGTGACCCCACCAAATATGCTACAATTGGCCTGAAACTGCCTTAAATATATGAAGTAGCTTTTGAAAACAAGGGGGTTTTTTGCACCTTAAGTCGACCTACTGACTTTTCCAATCCTCATTCTTGCTCGTGCATAAGCAAACCTAACCCATCCCTTCAGAAGTAAAAGATTTCCTTCAAGGGGTGCTCCTTACCTCCCACATAGCAAAGCAAGCTTGCTGCAAGCCTGCAGTAAGCTTGTCATTGCAAGATAGCAAGCTTGCATTGGCAAGATTAAAGTTTGCTGCTATCCAACTACTGCACCTGCTACAAGCTTGTTGCACGCAAGTCCTGTGCAAGCTTCAAGCAAGACTGAAACCTGTTGTAACCTTGCAGCACCTTGTCATGACAAAACCAAAACCTACTGTAACCTTGCAGCACCTTGTTATGACAAGTTTTGGTGTACCTTACTGAATCTTGTCATGACAACACAACTCGGGTAGAATTACAGGTTGAAGACAACTCTCATTCTCAACTGTTTTTAATCTGATTTTCAACTCTTTATCTTGGCGAGAATGAACCTCTGATCAGAAGTTTCTTCTCGAAAAAAAAGAAAGAAGTAATTTTTTAGCAGGACCCTAAACAGATTGAAATTAAGTCAGTATGTGCATGTGAGTACATATTGGCATATTTCTGTCCTTCAGAGCTGCTAATTCGAATCTGGGGTATATTTATAAGGATTGTGATGCTCCACATTGCACTATGGTTCTCACCATATGGTAACATATTTCTAGTATTGAATGTCTCGAGTTCCAGTTGCTGTAATTAATTCCAAGAATTTCGGCTTGAAAACCTTGCAATTTTAACTTTCTTCAGAAACATCTTTGCCACAGATATCATGAGTGTGGTACATGAAAATCTGTAAAACATAAATTACATATGGATCCCATTTTTTTAAGGTACAATTGAGTGCTTCAGAGTTATGGTGACAAACGCATTCTCCTCTGATACAGAAGGCGTCTTCAGGTCGAACTGGAGGCACCTCCTGTAATGGAGGAGAAAATAATTGTCACCATGAAACTGACGCACACAGTTTTAGGTACCTGAAAAATGGGATCCAGTTCTTCAAGCCACTTTGGAAGCCTTTGTTCCAAATAAATATATATATTTTTAAAAACATCATCAATAGTCCATATAAATAAATGTATTTGCTATAAAAATTTGAATTATATTTGTTTGCAGAGATTAGAGGGTAAAAGCCTGTGTGCAGTACACAGGGTTTTGTGGCATTCAACTCCCTGGAGAGTAATTCTTCATTTTTTCATATCAGTGTCATTTTTTGCCTGAATGACACCATATTCAATGTACTTCAATGCCTTAGGTTTGAAGTTACACATTCCATTGTGGAGCTGGCGAGAAGAATTAACTTTTGTCCAAGTGGTTCATACGTTTAAACCAATTGGTGCATTATCTATTTGGCAATGTTTTATTTTTGCCTTTCTCAGAAAAAAGCATGATTTATATAAGCAGCTGTTTTTGGTATTACTTTTACAATCTATTTTCTTGGTCACTCAGGGATCCCATTCAAGGCTGTGATTTTAAAACTTTATTATACGCATACTGCCACTTGCATTTCGGAGATAACCCTTATATCGGCACTGAGAGTTTAGCCTCATATAAAAGCTAAGTTGGTCTTTATATTTTCGAGAATCTACTGTAGTGTAAACTTGATAAAACAAGTCCTCACAGTGCTCAGGAAATCACTCAATCTGTCGACTTATCATCTTACCTTAGAGGGTATGACATAATTAAATGCTATGCAATGCACTTTCCATTTATATTCATTTCACGAGTATAAAGGCCTGTTGTGTCAATTGAGAGCAGATGAGTGATAAAATATTCCTTCATAAGGGCATCATGTGATTCAGTGAAGTTGTTCTTGAAAGATTCACACCCACAGGAATAGACTCTTGGGCTGATTAAGAATCAAATAGATTCATGCATGTTTTGAGATAAATTTTAATCACACAGATCACATATTCTATCAAGAAAAATATGAGGGAGACATTTATGAAATCATTTTTATACAAATTCTCTATTGATTCAAATACAAATATATTTTAGGTTTTTCATATTTCAGTTCCACTAGAATAAAAATAAATTGGTTGAACTGTTTGGTCATGGTTTCTCTACAATTCAGGAATTCATCGTATGACAGAATGTCACTTTCCCCAGAATGAATCTTCGACTTCAAATAAAAATAATGTGGTACAGATTTGTGAAATGCTCTAAGAATGCAGATACAGAGAGAAAAAAAGTGATGTGAGAGTTTCTGCACATGTATGGAAAGTGATGTCGGTCTGTGTAGTCTTGCTTTTGAATTATCCAAAAAAATCACAAATTTTCTCTATTTCATAATTGTTTTCTTAATATTTCATTATTGCATTGCATAATTTGTTAAAATGTTATCCACATCCAGTATTCCACAAATTATTCATAATTTTTGTACTACTTTTCAGTCATTATGTGGATTATTTTACGCATTAAAAACGTATCAAGGCCATTTTTAGCATACAATGAGAACGAATGAAGAAATTTCAACATAAAATGTTAAATAATGGCTTATTCTGTCTTTCCAAATTAAAAATACATTAAAAATTCATAAATATAATATAAATACATAAGAAATATAGGAAGGTACTTTATTCATTTGTCATATTCAATTATTTTTACGAAATATGAAAAGATAGAATAAGTCTGTAATGCTCTAAAGACATATAAATTGTGTAATGCAAATTTTGCTATGCCAATTGTAAAGAAGTAAATAAAAATGTGAAAATGAATAGCCTCCTCATTCTTTTTATTTTTAAAAGTTTTCGTGCAACAAAACATCCCTTTCTAAGATTCACAAATTTGGCATTTTTATTCATATTGTAATCAAGTAAACAATCAAAACCGTACAAAAAATACTGTTAAACTAATATAAAAATATGTTGAACAGGGAATTGTAGTTTTTTCCGTGCCCTCATCACATATATGAACTTATTTTATGATGTGTATTTGAATGTAAAGTAGGTACGTGATGTAACAAGCAGTCCTGACATACCACTAAGTAAAAATTTTAGGGAAAGCTGGGAAAAGGTCAATGCCAATAATTTTCCAAGTGGCAAAGAGTATGTGGAAATTTTTTTTAGTGAGTTGGAAATTAAAGAAATGTTAGACTTAAATGAAAGTTAATTAGATAAACCAACTCTAAGAGGTGATTATCGTGAACTCATATAGCTCTCGCTATGGTAAGCTTAATTTTATCTTGATTACCATTCTTTAACTTTTAATTCGTTAATATACATCTCCTAATTCAATCTCATCTTCATTATGGTGAAAACAATAGACGACTTGTGTCAATCAAAACAGAGATCTGTTCTCTTGCCCAAATATGGACACTAGTTTTATTCAAGAATGTCCTTAGACGTGGACGAGCAACACTTCATATTTAGAAGCTCAAAGGATAGTTATGGAGTTGAAAGCTGTGAGTGACAGTGCTGAAAGGTGTGTTAAATTAATGCAAGGTTTTTATGGACTACTGACTGTAGATGAGGAGCAAAAGCAAATTGTGTTGTATTCAAGAACATCATGGACTGTACCCAGATTTCAAGAAAGGAACACTGAAAAGAAAGTATCCACAAGAATACTAAAATCCATAATGCAGTCTAAAGAGTGAAAATATATTAAATTGTAATATAAAATTAGATATTAAACAAGTATCAATAGCTTTTTCACTGACTTAAAACTGCAAAACCTATAATTCCTAACATTCAAATTTCGTGCTAAACTTGCTTGCGGGCACGGGTTAATATCGACCTATTGAGATGAAATTTTGTTTTTGAGTAAATCTGACCCATTGGAAAATATTTAGGGGGTGAGCCCGAAAAAAATTCGCAAAAATATTTTTTTCCAAATAAGGGACACCCTGTACATACATATTAAGGAACTGGTTACATACCCTTACTTTAATTGATTGATACCCTTTTCTCCTAAAATATGAAATCTTTCATTACATTTTTTTACTAACATGTGCCCAAGCTGTGGATTAACCTAAACAAGAAATAAATTTGGTATTTTTGGAACACTTTTCATTTTTCTATACGGTCCTTAAGTGGTTAAAGCAATGGTCACAAAGAAATTAAACACCATAGCATATTGCTAAGACTAAAGATTCTCTAAACAACACTGGAATTCATATACCTAGCCAATAGATTTCCAACAAAGAGAGCGAAATAGTAAAAGTAATGCATAAGTATCATGTACCTAATAAGAGGGGATATAGGTAATTGTATTCATTTTATATCAATGTTTTACTCTTTGGATTCACAGTTTGCAAGATGCATTTTACCACACTAACAAGGAGGCATTGCGTGACTGATGTTCAGGATCCAAACGAGGCAATTATTTTCTGAAACTATAGAGAGAATGCGGAAGTGTCACAGCTTTCTTCCACATAGGTCCGGGTTCGAGAGAAAAACATAATTAAAGAATCTTCCTCCGTATAAATCCTTTGCAAGTGCACATCTCACTCAACAGACATCATAGCTCAGTAGGTTGAGGCGCTGAGCCCAGTCATCCTTATATGGTAGCCGGGGTTCGATCCCAGGTGGTGGTGCTTTTTTTCTATCAAATATTTTACAGAATTACTGTAAATTGGCCACTCCCATACATTTATGGCAGTAGCAACAAATTTTTTTAAATTTTCAGCCTATTTGCTGGATTTTCAATCATTGCCCTTGGGTGACTTTCGAAGCTAATTTCGGGATTCTTGTTTGACCGAAAAAAAACTACACATGCTGGCAGACCTAATATGTTTAGATTTTGAAAATACAAAGATACTTCCGTGAATAGGATGGGCTTTGATTGGTCGTGGGTCTATCTCAAGGCCGTAAACAATGAACGTATTATTACTTTTTAATTAGCAACGATGTACTCACTCAAAATTTCATAGGAGCCGCGTTCGAGAAATGACTTCTGTAACTCTATTTCTTGTTCGATAGTGAACATGATATAGGTAAAAAAGAGATGGTAACTGTTTCCGAGGTTATGTAAAAAATATTTGCCATAACCTTTTTGCGGAGCAACATAATATATTGAAGCCAAGCCTGCATCTTGGAGGAGAGGAAGATATTCCAGCACAAAAAAATATCACGTAATGATAACTATTTCTTTTCCCACCTCATGTTTATTTCAATTGAAGGAATTTAACTTTTCATTCATGGCGTGGAATTACATACTTTCAGATGACAAATGTCATTACTCGAGCATGGCTCTTGGGAAATTTTAAGTGAGTACATCGTTGCTAATTAAAAAGTAATAATCAGTTCATTGTTTACGGCCTTGAGAAAGACCCTCGACCAATCGAAGCCCATCCTATTCACGGAAGTATCTTTGTATTTTCAAAAATTTAACATATTAGGTCTGCCAGCATGTGTAGTCTCTTTTCAGTCAAACAAGAATCCCGAAATTAGCTTCGAAAGTCACCCAAGGGCAATGATTGAAAATCCAGCAAATAGGCTGAAAATTTAAAAAAATTTGTTGCTACTGCCATAAATGTATGGGAGTGGCCAATTTACAGTAATTCCGTAAAATATTCGATAGAAAAAAAAGCACCACCATCTGGGATCGAACCCCGACTACCATATAAGGATGACCGGGCTCAGCGCCTCAACCTACTGAGCTACGACATTGTTGAGTGAGACGTGCACTTGCAAAGGATTTATACTGAGGAAGATTCTTTAATAACGTTTTTCTCTCAAACCCAGACCTATGTGGAAGAAAGCCGTGACACTTTTCCCGCATTCTCTCTATAGTTTCATAAAATAATGGCCTCATTTGGATCCCGAACATAAGTCACACAATGCCTCCTTGTAAGCCAATTTCATGTTCAAAGGGAAAAATTACTGTGCTGGTAGAATATGTAATTGCCAGGTAGTCCATAAGCAAACTTTTAAAAATATTTTAAACAATCTAGTCCATTCTGAGCTAAATGCATAATTTCAGCAAAATGATGGATCAGGGGTTTCACATTAATCAAAGTTTCAAAATTCAACAAGCTGAGTATCTAAATGTTAGTTAACATGAAACCTTTGACCTGGTGGAGGACTCAAGAAGATGATGATTCCCTGGGAAAGCACCAGTTGATTTGATTTTGTGGACGGATGTTAAAAGATGTCTTTGCGTGTTGACAATATTAATAAATAACCTAAATTATTTGCATAAACATTGGAAATGTATCCATTATAAATACCACACATCTAACAACTTTATTATCAACAGAGGAGGAATGTAGCACAACATAAAACACACGTTGACTTCAATTTAATGATTAGAGGCAGAATGTCTGTGTTTATTGTTTCAAACCAACAGTTGCCTCTTCTACTAACTTTTAATCACCAAAACAAATCTGTATTTCACCCCAAAACCACTTACAACAAGCTAATTTAGTGATTTAGTTATGTGATAGGCAGTAAAGAAGAAGTCTCTATCTGTTTCCATCACTGTATGCTGATAGTTAATGCTCTGTGTATTGCTGTTCTTTTTACCTATAAGATATTTATTGCAAAGGGTAAAACTTAACCAAGTAGAAAGGTGAGGAATTATATCAAATTCAATAATTGTCCACACTTAACCACAGAAACTATCTTATAGTTGCAACTATTCTCAGCATATTTATCAAATAAATAACGATGAACAACCACCGTTTTTTTTCACAACATATTCAGCAATAAAAATGAATGTACAGACCATAAATACAATTTAAATAATTGAGTGAATTGCATTGATGAGAATGAAGTACTATGCAAAGGACTCAGCAGCCTGCTCAGCCCTTAGGGAATGGGACAACAGCAGAGATCAATGTGACCTTCCTACCCAAAAAGTTAATCCCAAATACTTTCCGGCCTCATTTAATTAAGTTATTTGAATTTTGTGCAGTCTATGGCACACACATGCACACTAAAAACTCCACTTTAAAGCAAATAAAATGTTGAATCACTAGTTATAACGCCTAAGTAATCTTAAAGAAATTGCAGGAGGTCTCCAAGTTTGTCAGCATAATAGTCTGGCACCAACATCCTTTCATCAGCTGAGGATGAACCTTCCCACTGCCTGAGCTCATCCTTGGAGGTCACACCTGTCATGACAAGCAACGTTTGGAAGCCACATTTGGTCCCCAATAGAATGTCAGTGTTGCCCCTGAAGAGACAAAATCAGAGGATGACACATATGTGATATGAAAAGTTACCACCTAAAGCTATCATCTCTGTTCATTTCAGGAAAGGTCAGATGCCAACACCTAAATTTCATAGGTAATGTCTATATAATAAAAAAATTTAAAAAAATACACCATTGTGCATCAGATACAAAATGCATACCAATTATTGAAGGTTGGGAGTGATGTTATGTACAAATGGAGAAGAAAAGAAAGAAAGTGATGAGGAGAGGTTAAGGAGGGAAGCTCTACCGAACAATTCAGAGGTTATGTCTATTGCTTTCCTGTCTAGGTATGAAGAGGAGTCAAATGCTGCCAAAATGTCAGAGGGGCCCACAAGCACTCCTTTCCCATCCTGCTGCAACATTTACAATGTTTCCAGGGCACACTTCCCACCCGAGGCCTTCAGATTGAAATGAAAGAAGTCTGGTACCAAATTAGTGCTTTAGCATAAATCCAACGGCAGATATAAAAGTTGGGAAACCTTATGTTTCAAATTTTTTTGACTGTTGGCATATTTTATCATACTTTTCAAAATTCCCCCTTTCAGACAAAATTCCCTCAAGACAAGATAGGGTATTCCTCTACCCTCTTGGTCAGCAGTGGCGGATTAAGGTCGTTGTTTTTAAGGGGATGGGTACTTTCTGGGAATCTTGGGGGTATGGAACACCTTATTGCTGCAATTTTTCCTATTGTTCCATGAATTACAGTGGGGGGAGGTGGCCACAATCCCTCTTAACCCTTTCCCTTCTGAAATTTAAACGCCCAAAGACGCGGCGAAACTTAAGTTGACCGAAGATTCTTCTCTCTGCATACTGGGAATTTAAATTTGCCGAGCGGCCAGAGAATGCCATACGGCCAGTTTTGGCCGAGTTAGGAGGGAGTGGGTTAATCCACCACTGTTGGCTAGGCATATGTGGGAGTATTATTCAGAGTGCATCCATTGAAAATAGGGAAATGAATAAAGATTTCCTCCTAAAAAGCATTCTAAACACAATCACCTCCATATCAAGTGAGCAGTTTTTTACATTTATCCATGGGCATCTTAGTCTAATTTACCTCCCATTGTCATTTTTCCCAATGAAGTAGGGAATTCCCAATCTCTCCCCATTTTCTCTCTAAACATGGTTTTTGGTGAAAGCTTATTGATCTTGTTCTTTTCCTTTTTTCTTTCAAATTACTAAATGTAGCCTAACCAGGGTTGCTACAGACCTGGAAAACTTGGAAAAGTCAGGAAAATGAGAACTTATCTGGAAATTTGCTATCCCAAGTCAAAATCTGTTTGTTTTCAGTAAGTGTGCAGTACCATTTTAGGCACTTCCTGTGTGTGTGTTGGCTTATTGCTTTTAGTACCTTGCCTAAATGAGGCACTAGAGCTCTAATTTGGTCTTTATCAATTAATTACGAGGGGCATCCGGAAAGTAGTACCTACCCGTTTTGGAATAAAAAAACTGGTGCATTTAAACAAATATAAATTTTTTATTTGTAAAGAACATACTTTAAACTACTTCTCCACATAGTCACCTCGCAAATTTAAGCATTTGTCATAACGTGTGACGAGTTTTTGTATCCCAGCTTTGTACTCCTCTGCCGCCAGTGTATTGAGATATGTAGTCACAGATGCTTTCAGTTCTTCATCACTTTCAAATTTATTTCCTGCCAAAAAGTCCTTGATTTTGTAAACAGATGAAAATCTGAGGGTGCCAAGTCTGGGCTATAGGGTGGATGGTTGAAAGTTTCCCATTTGAATTGTTGAGCAAGTTGTTCTGTTATCCGAGCCGTATGAGGCCTGGCATTGTCGTGGAGGAGAATAACGCCGCTCGACAACAATCCTCGCCGTCGATTTTGAATTGCTCACCGTAATTTCTTCAATGTCGCGCAATATGCATTGGCATTTATAGTGTCTCCACGGGTCATGAAGTCAATGAGCAGTACACCTTGCCGATCCCAGAAAATGGATGCCATGACTTTCCGGGTAGACATCACCGTTTTGAATTTTTTCGGCTTGTTTGGTGAATCAACATGACACCACTCCATTGATTGTCTTTTACTCGTAGGTGTTGCATAAGAAACCCATGTCTCGTCACCAGTGACTATGCGAGTCAAGAAATAGTCTTCTTCACGAATTCGTCAATTGAACACAGCAGTTCGTCCGTAATGACTGACGGCGTCTGGAATGCTCGTCATCTTGGGTGTTCTCTCTGCCCAAGCTGAAATTTCAACACCAGCGCCGAACAGATGACTCATCCATAACAGTGTCTCCATACACCTCCTTTAGTTGACGATGAATATCGCAAGGTTTCACATTTCTTGTGTTGAGAAATCTAATCACAGCCCTAATTTCACAACTGGCGGCGTTCTCTATTTTCTTGAACATTATAAACACTCACAGAAAGAACACAGTCAGTACCAGCGAGGCGTACCTATGCATTCAGACAGCCAAAATACAACTGAACGTGTTAGAACTTGTCCGGCGGCTACTCTACTCACCAGTGCTCCACACGGTACATACGGGTACTACTTTCCGGACGACCCTCGTATATGCAACTAAAATTAAATTTCATGTCCTATGTTGTACAATCATGCTAAGGATTTGCTGAGAATATTTGTTCCTGCTCAGATTGTGTATGCACAGGCAATTCCTTGCTAGCCACTCCCAAGTCATAATAACCTCAAGCATGAGTCAGTAAAATCAAAAGGAATGAGCAACAGAATCTCTGGTCCATTGAGAGCCCTTATTTCTTTTTTGTGAGATTATTAGGTCTCGAATTTCTGAGGAGACATGATTTTATCTTCGAAAGCCTTACTTCACATGGTGAAGACATGTTTTCATTTAGAGGTCAAGGTACTCAGGAAATTCAGGAATTGTTAATGATTAAAATGGATGGGAATTCATTACTTCCTGAAAAAGTTAAAATGAATAGAGGCATACTTACGTAGTTTTTGTGCATGCCTCAGAACATGTTTCATTCTTTGTAAAATGCCTCTTTTGAATGTGCTCTTATACAAACTGACCTACTTCCTGAAAAATCACAATCGTGCCTTTGTCATTAGCTACTATTCATTTGTTTGGAATTCAAAGAGCGGTTCTCCTCATTCATTCTATTGTTTTTATCAGTATTTACCCTTAGTTCTTCCTTCTTGGCTTTGTGTGACAATGACATTCCAGTGTCCAAGTATTACATATTCAGTTTTCTTCTTCTTTCACTTTTTTTTAATTCCAAGATATTTTTCACAGACTACTTCAATTTCTTCATACTCAATCATAGGCATTTAGAAAGCTTTTATCATGCATTCTAGTGCTTTTCTTAACCCTTTCGCTACGAACGATGAGATAGAGCGGCGTAAATTTTTCTACGCAAGCGAACGAACGACGCGATAGAGTGGCGTAAATTTTTTGACGCAAACGAACGAACGACGTGATAGCACGTCGTGCCGCTAAGCTAGCCCCTAGCAAGCCTAAAAGGTGTGTATTATAAACAGGGATGCGACCCGAAAAGGCACCCGAACTCAGAGTCCGACCCTTCACAGCGGTTGGTTTATGGCACCAACTGACCAGTCACACTATAGTTTATAACTTCTTAAAGTTAAACATTAATCACACAATTTTGTTCGTCTTTGTGTGGTACTATTCACGTTGATGAAAATGGTTTTTTATACGAAGTTATATGATATATATTAACCATTTTACGTGCATTAGTAAACCAAGCCAGTTTAATATACATTAAATTACTAAAGCACATAAAATGGTTAATACCTATGGTATGACTGTGATTAAAACACCATTTTCATCAGTGTGAATAGCGCAACAAAGGTGAACGTAATTGTACGATTTATGTTTCACTTTAAAAGGTTATAAACTATGGTGTGACTGGTCAGTTGGTGTCATAAACCTCTTACAAAGGACTTCTTCATAGGACGCCGCAGGTACCCTTACTTGGCTTGCGGGATAGGATTACCTCGACCCTTCCTCGCAGTGCGCGCCCCACTCACAGCAAGGGTCCGCGTTCAGTTGCTTGCTGGTGCAGTGGAATAACAAACTTAAAGGTTTTTGTGCAATTGGCAAATTGAGCATTATAAGAGCATTCCTTATGTTTAGCTCTACAGCCACAAATTTTAAACGGAGCTCAACCGATATTTTTAACTAAGTTCGTGTGTAAAGGGAATCTCCGAACTAATTTTTGTTAGTTATTTAGTTCGTTAGTGACTGATTTTTTCATGGTTTTATTTAGTAATTTTATTTAGGACTTATTATGTTTTTAGGTTCAACAACTGAATGTTATTTTTTCATATGAGTTGGCGGCTATATTTTTCGTGAGTTTCAATGTTAATTTTTCCCTGTAATTTCTGTTGATACCAATATCCTTAATAAGGACATTTTAAATTTGTAATAATTTTTGACGTTGAATAATCGTAAAAATCATTTCCAAGTGTAAATACAATATAAAAATACTTATTTGACAATCGATACGATTTTTGTTGCTAGAGAGCTTAATATTAATGGTAGAATTTCGTTTAAAAGCTGTTAAGGCATTGCTAAATTAAAACAATTCATGCCCGATTAAATAAATATCGATGTTGTAGCAACAATGTTTTTAGCAAAACCATTGCATTAACAAAAAGTTAACCGCGACGGCATACCGTAATGGGTAACCCAAGCGGAAAAGGGTGAAGATTATCTCGGCCCGATGGCCGAGAAAAAGGTTCGAAACCCCTCTGGACCCCAACCCAAGTCAGGGAAACAGGTACCTGAGAGGATCCTAGCGTAGTGAAAGCTCCGTACTGGCGATGCAAAAAATTTTTAGTGGCATTCGTCAAGGAAGTAGCATTTTCTGAAATGTGTCCCCGTCGCGAAAGGGTTAAGCATAATTTCTGCCCCTGCATGTTGAATGATCCAGTGTGTATGATTCTGTTGCTTCCTTTCCAAAGTTGATTTGGTACGCCCACACAAACCTTGGGCATTGCGGGGTGTCAAATGTTATTTGGTGGTTAAGGGGGATGTATTATTGGAGGAACATGGGAATGCTGGTAAGAAAATCCTTATGCAGTTTCAGGCTCTGCCAGAAAACCAAGTATCCAACGTGAAGTTACCAGGGAATGATGCAGAACATTATCCCCGATGCTTCACATCAGCTTTACACGGTCAATATTTATGGACCCCTACCCTGAGGTACGTTGCAGAATAAGTTTATCTTTGTAGTCATAGATGTTTTCTCAAAGTAATTCAGAGTATATCCAATCAATAAGCCGATGGACAAAAGTTGCGTTCCTGCAATCACCACTGATTATTTTAAGTGTGGCACGCCAAATAGGGTATTACTGACACATCACACGACAACGACGAGACGCTTGCCTTATAATAGTCTTCGCTTGCCTTACGTGGAATAGTCCCTTGTTCCTTGAGTGCTCCATCTGGGTGAATGAGGAACAAACGTTCACCGAACGAGAATTCCTCTGGACCCACCCCCACTCCAGATTTTGGCCACACACGACTGCATACCAGAGATGGTGATTCCTTCCCTTGAGTCCAAAAGAGATCAGCTCATCCTTGGAAACCACAGAATTGGCCCTTTCGAGAGCCATAAAAACATCGTCAGCAATGGATGACACATGTGAATCCGTCACATCTATACTCACCAGACGGTCTGAAATAGATCGTAAATCACTCGTACAGCAATTATGGGAGGGACCCCTCAACTCCATTCCTGCCACTCCTGCTGCCATCCAGCCTGCTATCCACCCTGGACTGTCTACTACCACTGCCAACCAGCCTTCTGCAGCCAACTCGGGACATCTCTCCTTTACTGTTGACCCACCTACCACCGCCCCGTTTCCAGTATCGTTGAGTGCAAACCCACCCCTGCCTGGTTTAAATTCAAGCACGCCTACTGTGTCTAGCCTGGCTTCTGATTCTGGCTGGGAAGTAAGTCTTCAAAGTAAAAACGTCATAAAACCTTTCTGTAGCCAACTCCCACTGTTATCTCTAATCGCTTTACCACCCTATCAGAACCATCTATCTCAAGAACCTCTGGTGTGTCTTCAGCTCCAGTTGCACCACAGTCGACTGATTACAGTCACATTGAGCCAACCTTCCGTTCCAACCAAAGAAACATGCTAGATTTTGCCCTTTTTGATAACCTCCCCTTTCAAATCACCCCTGAAGTTATCCATTCATTCACATCCGACCACCTCCCCATTCTTTTCCACACTCCACTCTCTCCCAGAGCCCTTCTGCCTCCGCCAATTTCAGTCACCGACTGGAACCATTTTCTTGCCACTTTAGAAAACCTCCTCTCTTCCGTCTTTCCATTGGCCAATCCCAAACCTGCCGACCTAGACTGCGAATTTGGCAGTTTCATAGGTGGGACTGTTGTTGAAACTTACTACTGGTCTTAGGGGAATATTTGGTTTAGGCATTTTTTCCAGCCCATACAATCTAGGTCTATATCAAGTCTAGGTCTACAATGTAAGTCTATTCTTGGTAGTCAAATCAATTTTTTTGAGCTTATCGTACGGACACCATCACCCACCTTCTCACCCCCGTGAAGGATCACGTCACCCATGAATTTCCCGCGTGCATTCAACCCTCTCCACGATTTCCCGCCTTCCTAGTAAACCTGATCCGATTCCGCAATCTCGCCCATTACACGTGGCAATTTGCTTGCGAAACATCGAGGATAAATCCCAGTATTCTATTATTTCACCAAATCCTTGCAGCGCACGAATAAAGTTCTACTTCCCCCTGTAATATCCAGTAACTATCTCATTTTGATCCCCAGCAGAAAGCCAAAATCCAAGCTGATCATCTCCAACTCACTATGTTCCTTGATCCCTCTCCTTCCTTGATTGACTCGGACATCGATCGCTTCTTTTACTCCTTTCCCATTTCAATTTAACCCTTCTCCACTGCCTATTTGCTCTCCCGCCAACATTCAAACCGTCATTTCCTTGTTAACTTCCCGCAAGGCATCAGGCCTCAATAGCATAACTAATCAACAACTAAAGTTTGCCGCAGGTGTTCCAAAGTTCCTTCTCCTTCCCTCCGAACTCCTCAACCAGTGCTACACCCAATCTCACTTTCCTAATTCCTGGAAATCAGCAAAAGTCATTCTGATACCAAAACTAGGCAAAGACCCAACCATTCCTGCCAACTACAGCCCAATCTCCCTTCTGTCCAACCTCTCCAAAATTCTTGAATGCCAACTCCTTGATAACCTGCAATCCCATGTCCTGACCAACAGGACCATTCACCCAGAACAACTTGGATTTTGGCACCGAATGTTCGCAATCCATCAAACCCTCCGTCTCACCGAATTAATTTCACAAGTCTTCAATCTCTCCAAGTCTGCAGATGTAATCTTTCTGGATGTAGCGCGAGCATTCGATTGCATGTGGCACCGAGGACTAATTTCCAAACTTTCAAAACTCAACTTCCTTCCCTCAGACCTTAACCTACCAAACAGCTACCTCCTTCACAGAACCTCCCACGTGGCGGTCGGCAAGTCCCTTTCCTCCTCCCATCTAGCAGAAGCGGGAGTTCCCCAGGGATCCCTTGTCAGTCCCCTGCTATTCACACTTTACGTCAAAGACATTCCTAAAACACCAAAAACTAACATACACATGTAGGCTTATGATACAGCTATATCAGCAGTAACCATTAAAGGGGAAACAAACATTAATACACTCAACACACATCTCTCAAACTTCTACACACATGGACAAACACCTGGAAAATACAGATAAACACCTCCAAAAGCACTCACGTTCACTTCTCCAGATGACAAAATCACAACATTTCCACGAATTTCCCTACTATTTCACAAACAATGTGTACTGAGAGCTAATTTCCATTGTTTCCTCGGCATCCACCTATACAGCAAATTAATGTACCAAGAGCACTGAAGCAGTGCACTCTCAAAGCTCTGAAAGCAAGAATGGAAATGCAATGCCTATCCACCCCTAAGTACCCACTCTCTCACGGCACAAGAGTGCGCCTCTACTCTGCATTAACCACCCCCACTTTACTTTACGGCTGTGAGATACTCGCAAATTCAATAACCATCCACCAGAAACTTGAAAAATTTCAAAATAAATCCCTGAGATCAATCCTACGCATACACAGACTCATTCCTATAGCTGATGTCCGTAGCGCTCACAAACTCCCCTCAATCAATGACTATATTAGATATTTAACTAAAAATTTTCAAGCCAGGCTAGAGTGCACAGGTAATCCCCTTCTGATACACATATGGGACTACAATCCCAGTGTCCCAACTACATACAAACTGCCTCGACAAATTACTCGTCTACGAGTCTTACGTTACGTTAAGTACTTAAGTTATCCGTTGGGTGATAAGAAGGGCCTTTTTTTTCTTCTTAAGTTAATGGAAAAGTACTGAAAAAAAGAAAAAAAAATATATATATATAAACTGTTCATTTCCAAAAAGGAACGTAAGAAAAAAATGAATCAATAAATAAAATGAAATACCAAAAAAGGACAAAAGGAAAGAAATTTAAAAAAATATATAGTATGTACATATGTACATATATAAAAATAACAAATCTTGTTGATTCTAACCATCTCCTTGGCTTAGTAAGCATAAATGCTCCTCTAAGGAGGACTACACATACTCCACTCTTCCGATGCCATTTATCATTTAATAATAATAATACCTGTAATTAGACATTAATCAAATTAAAGGTACATATCATTATTATGTAATTAAAGGAAGTGGGCAGTCACCTGACCCTCCCCCTTCTGGGCACTGTAATGTACAACAGCTGATTCATGACATCTAAGCCAGATTAATTTCAGTTGTAAAAATTAACTCTGCCTGTTTTTTTTGTTGAAAAAGACAATGTTATTAATTTCATAGTATCTAGCTGACAGTGCCAGTCTCCATCTGCTTTTGAGGAAATGGAGTATCATAGGAGACATTGCAGCACTTGCTACCAACATAGTCTATTCTTAAAATAAGAAATTGCTCAGATGAAAAATTAATCAGCACAGTTTCTTCCCGTGTCGATTGGGTTCAGAACTTTGTTCACCAGAAATTTAATGGCGGTCCAAAAATTCTCAACAGATGTCAAACAGATGAATGCATGGCAACCATGTGGGTCCCCTCCACTCCCTACCCCACACTAAAGCTAACTGTATGGAATGCAAAGTTAATATTAATAAAAATCAATAATGACAGTACCGGTAATATTTAACTATTTCTGTCCAAGTATCTGTGATGTTGGCATTCTACAGCACACAACGATTCTACTCGAAGTTTTAAGAAAACCATTCGCTTCCAAGTCAGCAGAGTTTTACACTTTTTACAACAAATTGTGCAATTTTTGTAGAACAAATAAATCATTTTCACTTACTGTTAAGAATGAACCTGTCTTTCTCACTTTAAAATCGTAAGTTGATAGGGTGATAAGTAATAGAACACCAACCACTCAAACACGGGCAATCAGTTTTTGCATGCCTAAAACCATGACTTTTTGCAGATAAAATTTAGTAAAAGTACAGCTAAGGCAACAAACCATATTTCACACACATCAATAAATGCAGAAATGAGAAGAAAGCTTTCAAGCGTATTTTATTGCTTTAAATTTTGTTTCCACGTTTGGAAAATAGAGCATCTCAAACTCTGGTATCTTGACTTTTGTTTTTACAGACACTACTCAAGGGGCAAAGAAAAAGTTACCTAATCACGAGACCACAAGTTGGAGATAGGATTTCAGCAGCTAACAAATCCAATAAATTTTTAAATATAAACTTGAAGATATAATAATTTCACAGAAAAAGGAACAAAATTTAAAAACAGAATGATACTTTCAAGTATGGATACCAGGTGAAGCAACCATTTGACTATGGAAAAATACATTCAAATAAGGATACACATGCCACTACCAGACCTCCTCATCCACTTCAACTCCCTTATTTAAACCTCACCTGTCTCCAATCATCAATGTCCTCTTAGGATCCAGTTTGTGGAACTTGGTAATGGTCTCTGCTACATATGGATTTGGTTTCCCAATCACCATTGGATTTCGGGCAGAACATGCAGTTACTGCAGCAACCAAACTTCCTGTTTCTGCAGATTTTCCCAAAAGCAAGTAAGTGGTTGGTACAAAATTGTAAAACAAAAATAATGATGACAATACCCATAGGTATGTGCACGGGTGGTGCCGGTGGTGCATGGGTAGAGATGGACCACTTTGAAAATTACCTCGGCAATTTTCGTAAATTACCGCGGTATTTTTCATAATTTATCGCACCCTTTGAAAATTACTGTAATTTTCCAGATTATTCACCTATGTTTGAGATAATTTTTCATACAGATAAATTCCCATTTCATGTTCTTTTAAGCCAAGTTCACATTTCCTACGTGTTTAATAATAAATTGAGACATGTAAGACTCATTTTTGGAATATTTTACTTAAATTATAACATTATAGAATAATGTATTGGAATATTCTTCTTGAAAATTTCTCATACTTTAACAAAAGAAAGCCAAATTGCGTATTGCTGCCGTAGTTCTTTTTACAGTTTTAAAAATTTCAAATAGATTTATGTTGTATAAGGTATGGCTTAAACATCGATATTCCCTTCCAATTGCTATTGGCTTTCTTATTTAACCATACGTTTGCTGTCAAATGCTTAAAACTAAAAAATACTGGAAAATTACGGTAATTTTCCAAAATTACCGTAATTTACCGTGGTAATTTACCTCAGATGAAAATTATGGTAATTTTCCCATCTCTATGCATGGGTGGTGCACCGGCATCACCTAATGGCGAGAAATAATTAATTAAATAACGTAGAAATTCGTGAAAACGATAGTATGCATGTTTATAATTTTAAAAGAGTATTAGATGAACCATAAACTGGTAAATAAATCAAATAATTGTTACAAAGTTACTCCTGCATATCTCACTTAAGTCCCTCACCACTGATTGCAGATTTTATACCATATAAAAAAATAGAAAAATCAATTTCCAGGCATTCAATTTAAGTGACCCTTAAACCACATAAACAAAAAAACGGGTACAAATGAGTTTCCTGAGGAAGCACATACTGGCCCAACCTCAATATACAGAGGGCAGCTGCAAAATAAATGAGTGTGCTAGTGAAAAGAGATTATGTACAAGCAATTGCACTTTCAGGTTGGCATTTATCTCAAATATTTGAAGGAAATGAACAAGAAAATCAGATGGTTATCAGAGAGCTATTTCTAAATAGGAGGGCTATTCCTTATCTGACAAGACACCTAGCCACAATAAATTTGCAATCACGCATACGTTATTTCAAAAGACAAACAATAAAACTAACAACATTTAATTCCACTATTGGTTCCAAATATCAAAGGTGTTACTCAAAGCCATTATCATTCTCCACATCAGTGGTGTAACTAATGGGTCGCGTGAATTGACGATTTTTCCCCCAAAGATGGGATAATATTGAAGTAAACAATCTCAGCTGTAAGTAAGAACAAAAAGAGGAAAATAAAGAATGAGATGAATATTAATTCTTTTAAAGGTTACATCATGTGACACTAAAGGAAATATTGTTTCCCATTTCATATTTACTACACTAGCCTTCCTCGTGTAGTAAATATGACAGCCCCCCCCCTCCCCATCTGTTGTGGTGCCACAACAAAATGAATTTCATTATAAAATAGTTTCTTTTTTGAACTAGGTATGCCTAAAGAAATTTGTTACTTTATGGCCAAATCCTTTTCCAAATAGATATTAAAAATTAGAAGTCATCTTTTGCTCAAAAACAAGCTCGATTATTTGACGAATTGATAATGACCAGCTAGGGTTTTAAGGTTGATGAGTCATGCATCAAAATGTGGGGGGCACCACCCCTTCCATTTTGCCATGGGCACCGGAAACCCTAGGTACATTCCACATAAAGGTGCTACAGAAAACAAGGGTCATTTAAATTTAACTTACAGACTCTTGGAATTAATTTAGGTAATTACCGAATAATAAATTGGAGTTTTATTGTTACCAAATTAACTCTTTGGCTCACCTGGGAAAACCAACCGTGAGCTAAATGGAAAACGTTCATCAGTATTTGTGACTATATACAAGCATTTGGGATCAGAGAGGTATGATGCAGCTTTAATTAACTTGGGGTAGCTGAAATGAGGATCAAATCCCACCAACACAGCTCCCACCTCTGGATCCAAATGGTTTTCAATGTCTCCCTCGAGTGATCGCAAAGTGCTCCATACTTCTGGCATCACATCAGGCTGTGGACAGAATATAAAGAATTGTGAGTCAGAGCAATTACAGCAAGGGATTAAAGCTAGATATGCTCCGAAGGAATCAAACAATGATTAATTGTAATATTAAATTATAAGCAATGATTCACCAGGTGCTATTTGACATAATAATTGTTGCCAGAATGATATTTCTCCATTGATGGAATATTTTAAAGATAAAAACACTTATGCAGTGTACTGCTTGTATGAGAGGGGTGACAGATGAACTTGATAGCAATTGATATCAAAGGGATGCTGTAAGAAAAATGCAGAGAAAGAGCAGCAAATACACCATTATTGTAATGAACAGCCAAAGAGCATTTTCTGCACTTAAGTCTGTAATCTATACTCCAACCTCATTTCTGTAATTTTCATCACTGCCCATGTGCTTCACAAAATTTAACCCCTGGACGGCTTCCATTTCTTGAAGTAGGACGTAAGTATCGATGCATATTTAGTTAGGAAAAATGTTGAAAACATTTTAATAGCTTTAATATTATAATAATATACATTTTAATTTTTGATGTGATATCACGTCATCCATATCCGAGGATAACCACTTAATGCGGGTTGCATATAGCCTACATCCCAATCTTCTGCTGTATTCTTTTACTTTGTGTTTCTTTACCTATGCTTTTTTACATTGTGTTTTCTTTTTGTATCTGGCATTGCCCACAGTTTATATTGCTAGCCATATTAAATATAAATAATTTAATGATAAAAACATTAAAAGCCTCTAATTACATGAAAACAAAGTAAGCGCTTTTGGGATATTTCAACGACACATCTTTCCATTTATCAACATTTGAGCAGTACATATACAGACATTTGGTCACCACGGATATTATCTTAGCATTTGTTGTGTATTGATGGTTTGGAGGTGGGCAGTGAGAAAATTTGGAACTTCCTGGTGGAAAAAACTGTTTGAATAGGAGACCATGCAGTTGTAATCCAAGGTGCAGGGGATCTTCTTTCTGCTCAGCTGAGTGCATTGAAGTCTGGCAACGGATTCTTGAAAATTACACACCACCTTCCTTCCCAACCTACTATTCTGAGCGATGCACTGCTTTACTGCCTTCATTTTGCTAGCTTTGACAAAAACCCTCTCACGCAGAAGACTACCCGAAGGTCTCAGACTTCTGTTTGGTTTTTTATGAGAGTGGAGCACATACCACTCCGGCCTTCGTAAGTCTCTGCATTGGGCCGAAAGGGAGACCGAGAAGGGTGAGGGAGTACAATGGCACAATCTTGGTATAATTTAGAAGACCCATTTGTATATTCTGCAGCAACATGAGTCAAGGAAAGATCATGAGCCGACACATATCATTTTCTGGGCTTGGAGTGATGACTCAGGAGCATGGTATAAATAGGAGTGGGAAAGGTTAGTCTTCCGTATATTTTTCTGTATATATGTATAAATTGGAAGAGCTGTAGGGTATCCATAGAACAAATAATGTACGTACTCACCAAAATCAACAGTAATTCTCAGTGTATCTCACAACAATAACAAATGTATCAAACCCCTATTACAATTACAATATCTGAATCAAACTGTTATCAAAGAAAATAAAATCTTCTCATGTGTTAAATTAGTCGAGAAAACAGTAATAATTGCCAGGAAAATAGACACAAACCACCCAACTCAATTATCTCTCCTCAAGTCACACTGCTCTTTTTCTTTATAACCACATCACTAGGGGAACCAAGACCACTATGAAAATTGATGACAAAATGTTAACAAATAAATAAATGTGACAAAATGTGTTCCAACAAAATGTGTGCCAATTAAAAGAATGCCAACAGAATTTGGCAGTGGACTGAGTGAGACCTATATAAGGAGACCTAAACTGCATAAAATTACTCTGGACCTGAAGAAGAGAACTGGAACATTTGCGAAACATTTCATCAACCATGATGAACTCACATGGAAGCGAACCAGAGAGACATGTCTCATCCAAGCCATTCCACAGAAGCCTTCTATCCAATTAATTGTCTCATATCTATTTTTTCTATGTGCACCTTGATTGGTATCCAAGTTTTGCTATCGGTTTATGGATGGTGTCGATGTTGTATCTTCTTCCTGAGAATTCTAGATATTTTTCCAGAAACCATGGACATGTACGGCAGAATGGCCCTCGCCATCGGTTTAGGGTGTCCATCTTCGGTTTCCAATTTGCGAAAGTTGAAAGTCCTATATAGAGCAAAAGAGATGTGCCATTCACTGCATCCATTTTGATGTAAGGACTTCTTTAAATGACTCCTGAGTCGTAGCTAGGGCCACCAGCGCCCCTGTCAAGATTTGAATTTTGCGACCCCCAAAATATAATTTTGCGCCCCCCCCGCTATACTGACTATACATCTACATCTACATACTACCCCGCAAGCCGCCTCAATAGGCGTGTGGCAGGGGGTGTTAGGACACCAGCCGTTTACATTTAAAAAGGAAACGCTCTAATGAAATTACGCCTAGCATTTATTAAAGTCCCTTATTGTTCGGGGGAAAAACGAATTCCCATACCTATCTGTTCGGCAAAATATCTCTCTTAATTAATCGTTTCTGTCAGACCTGGAAATATAGTGGGGTTCTATTATGATGTTCTCCGTGTCGCTCTTAAAGATATCTATTCTTAACTGCTCAAGTAATCTAAGCCTAATACTAGGTATCTAAAAATCAGAATGAATAAACTGTGGGGACTCCCCACACAGTGTTTTGCTACACTCCCTGGTCGTTCTCACGAAGTATGGCCTACCGACACCGCCGGTTTGGTGCCAGCACGCCACGCCGCCCGGCCGCTTTGGTCGGCGTGTGCGTACCAGAGAGTGGAAAAACACTATGTATCTAATAATCAGAACGAACAAATTGTGGGGATTCCCCACACAGTGTTTTGCTACGCTCGTTGGTCGTTCTCACAAAGTATGACCAGCCGACACGGCCGGTTTGGCGCCAACACGCCGTGCCGCCCGGCCGCTTTGGTTGGCGTGTGCCGTAGAGAGGAAAAACGGCCAATGTTAATGTACATGTGGGTGTGACAAAATATTAGTTTGTGTGTAGTTTTTTTTCTTTTATTTAGGATTCGGTACAAATTTTGTGTGTTAAGTTAGGGGCGCAGTTCATAAATTGTAGGGGTACCTATCATAATCAGGTGCGTTTTTTAAATGCGAGTAAGCATCATGTTTTAATTTTGTGTGCCACTGTCCCAGCGGCCCGCAGGCTGTGGGTCTGCAAAGTGCGCCCCCCTGAAGCTTGCGCCCCTGGCAGCCGCCCCCCTGGCCAGCCCCTAGCTATGGCCCTGAATGCCTCAACTCATTAGAAAGACTGTCAGTATCAGCTATGGCCTTGGAAGGACATATTAAAGTGGACAGTAGAACTGCTCACTGGAAGGGGTGATGCGGTGATGACTGCGGCCATTCAGATATACCGTATTTCTTCAAATATAAGCCGCACTCGAATATAAGCCGCACCCCATTTTTGGGGTCGCAAACAGGGAAAAAAGTTAATACGCAAATTTAAGCCGCACCCTTTTTAGTGCATCCCGTACTACCTACAGTATTAGGCATTAGAATTTTATATCTGTTTTTACATTACCTATGTAACTGTGACACAATGTTACCTATATTATCCTTTAACACATTCAATGCGGGCCCGATTTTTATGTAATTCGTCAAAATCGGCTCGAAAAAATTTAAAGTGCTTCGGAAGGGAACGACCACGTCAATTGACATGCTCTGTCATTCAGTGTAGCCAGGAGCACGTCAATTGACGTGCTCCGCATTGAATGTGTTAATATATGAATAAATTGTACACAAATTGGACCTTTTTCAGCGTTATTTCTTACTTTAACCGTAGCTTAGGCGAGTTTAGCTGGCGTCCACGTGAATCTGAATGGCTGGTTTGCTCAAATCGGTCATTTTTATGATTTTTTAAAGAAAGTTTTCAAATTTAAGCCGCACCTCGAATATAAGCCGCACCCCAATTTTGAGACCCCAAATCAGGAAAAAAGTGCAGCTTATATTTGGAGAAATACGGTAGATTCATGTGAGTTGGATTGCGGTAGACGCTGTGGCCCAGCCTTCCATTATCCTTCCGGTGGACGAGGATGCCTAGAAAGGAAATACGGCAGTTTTTCTCCATATGCATTTTGAACTGTATGCTAGGATGTTGGTTGTTCATATAACTCAAAAATAGCTTTCGAGCCCCTTAGATCCATGGGGCCAAATGAGAAAGGTATCATCCACATAATGGAAAAAATACCTCAGGGATAGAGGAGCCGAGGAGAGTGCTCTCTCCTCAAAATTTTCCATGAAAAAATCAGCAATGACTGGAGACAGAGGGGAACCTATTGCTACTCCGTCAGCCTGCTCGTAAAGTCACCATCCTATTTAAAATAGGTAGACGTCAATGCGTGATGGACGAGCTTCACTGTTCCGCTGTTGAAAATATTTTCCAGTAACTCTATTGTGTCAGAGAGAGTGAGTAAAGAGAGATACATCTAAGCTAACCAACATGTCCGTCTCTTTCACTTGAATATCAGCGAGGGTTTAAATAAACTCGGCTAAATGTTTGATGTGATTTTCACAAGGCACAACATACAGGGATAGGGTACCCATTAGATGTTTCATCAAATTTCAGGTCAGCAAACTAATAGAACTCAGTATTGGTCTCAACGGCCATCCTTCCTTATGAATATTTGGCTACCCACACCAGCCTGGGAGGAGCTGGAGCTTTAGGCTACAGATTCCTAGCAGTTAAAGATGATCAACCAGACTTCTTGATAAAGGAAACTGTGTTCCTTGTCATGACTTCCATGGGATCTCAAGCCAATTTCTGTCCTTCAGAATATTGTGGATTTAACAAGGATATTCTTCAGTTTTCATGAGAATTGTGTCGTTTCTTTTATCTGCCGGGAAGAGATAACTTCCTTGTCAACACGAAGGGCCCAGATGGCAGAATGCTCCTCCCTGAAGAGATTAAGTTTTAGTGTGATAGCCCTTTCCAAGACAAAGGAAACTTCGTCCCTTATTTCCTTGATCAGGTCCCCTGAGAGTTTACGAACGGCCTGTTCAATTCTGTCCATGAAGTCCATGTAAGGGATAGCTCTGGGTGTAGGTGCAATGTTGAATCCTTTGCACAAGGAGTTAAAAGTTGCCTTGTCAAAGCACTAATTTGTTAAATTAATCACAACCTATTTGCAGCCCAAGGGATAGCAAAACTTAAGAGAGCAGCTTATAAAAGTGAAGGACTCTATTGGCTGTATGAATCCTGATGTCTATCAGATTCCTTGTGAATGTGGCAAAGTGAAGTCATTGAGATCCGGCAGGAAAGGGATAATTTTAATTGTGATGCTGGTTTTATCTTATCTAATTTTGAATAAAAAACGAATACTCCTCCTTTCCTATGTAGCAATTTTCAAATGTCACCCTCGGACCAATCGGGAGTCACCTGATTACTGGACCCAGATTATAAGCTTGCCATACTTTAATTCAAAGACATTAACCCTGAAGATGATGGATGAGTCGTCTGTTGAAACGTCAGTATTTTTTCGCAATTTTATGCAGTGGAATTCCCAATAAGAATTTATGCACAACCCGGGAACTTTTATTTCAATAACTATTATCCCATTGCTCAACTGCTATATATTGACAAACCTTGTTTGTCTGAGTCTTCTTGGGTGGCACTGGGTTAGGCTTTCCATAGCCAACATTTCGATAAGATACTCGCTCATCTTCCTCCGAGCTTTCAGCCATGACTCTATTATAAATATATTTACATATACAGTAGTAGGTATGTGTACATAACTAAATATTCTTCACTGAATGTCCTTTATTCCATGATGGTAAAGTGGATATGTGGGTATACAGACATGACCACACACCTTAAGAAATAACACGGTATTTACCAATATGTAAGGAGCTGAAACATTTAACTTGGCTCACCCCTAGACCGATGTGTCTGATTCCTGCTAAGTCCAATTCTTTAGCGAACCCTTCAGATCCAATCAGGTACACCTTCTTACTGAAATTAATGCTCTTCAAATAATTTGCCACAAGGTATGCGGTGCCAATGATTTCTTCCTGCAATTCAATGTAAGAAAAGTCATATACTATAGTGTCCTACCATGACATAAAATATGCAGTAACTTCACAACTATTATCAATAACCAAAGGGTGTGTACGATAGGAAGAAAGCACAGCATAATAAATTATGTATATTTGTAACCTTAAATTTGTAAGAGGGAGAAATGTTACCCCTCCTACATTTGATTCGTATTTTATGATAATAAATTACGAATAAACTTTTAATGCAGAAAAATTACTGCATTGTATAACTTAGCACCTTTTTCGCTGGCAAACCCAACTTGGTACACTTTTCGACGTAATCCTTCCTATCCCTCGTACTGTTATTAGTGACATAGAATATTTTCTTTCCAAGTTCTGATAGTCGGCTTATCGAAGCTGGTGACCCATCGATTGCATTATTTTCCACCCACAGAACACCTGTACAAAGTAAAATTCTGAGTAATTAAACCACAAACTTGATCAGTGTTTACTGAAGAGAGTATTCCGGTAATATACCGTCACAGTCCGTGAGAACAGTATCAAATGAGTCAATAAACTTCTTGACATGATCTCGACTCAGAGATGGTAAAAACTTCGCTGATTTCGAATTCATCATCGACGAAGTCCCTGAATTATTCCTGAAGAACGCTCAATGAAGACGCTGCTGACCGTGAAGCGAAGATTAAACTCTTTGATACAAACAGCAAGCAACTTAAGTATAAAATATGAACTAATCAGAAACTTCAATTCCACATTATTGTAATTTCACAACTATTCGACCTTGACTTCTTCCTGAAAGGCAAACTACTGGTATTGCAAAGTCACGCAAGTGGTCCTTCACGATGATGAGGGAAAGTCGAAGAGCTTCCAAACCACTCAAACAATACGGTTCAAGCTAAACAGATAAATGAATACCATAAGCTGAGCAACTTAATAAATGCAGTCAAATATAGCAATCTTTTACAGAAATTTGAAAAAGTTGCGGGCAAAACAACTTCTCCTTTTCCTTGCGCTTAGCGCGAGTGTATTGAGCGCGTAAATCAAAAGGCGCATGTGATGGGTCATGGCCCCCTCGGGGGCCATGGATGGGTTCATAGGGAGCAACAGCCGCAAAGAACGAAGAAAGTGCTAAGTGAAAACCATGGTGAAAATTGGTGTTAGGAGCGCTAGGTAAGGAAGGTCAAGCTAAGCAAACCATCGATCAAACGAGGTCTTTCCATAGATGATATATTATGGATCTGCAACTACCAAGGGCTTCGTCTCATGGGATTTGTTTTATTCGGCTAGTATTGATATGTATATATCTCTTCTAAATATTTATCTGTTGTTTCCTTGTATATTTCATAGTACGACTAACAAAAAAGACAAAGGACATCAACATGTTAAGAACCCTTTATATTTCCTTAGTACAACCTACCCTTGAAATTCAATTCCATCATCTGGTCTCCCCATATTAAGAGCCAAATAAATCATCTCGACAGTGTACAAAAGAAGCTTATTAGAGTAGTCAATTTTTATGCTGGTTTTCCCACCTTGGATGTTCCATACAAGCAAACACTGGAAATATTAAGTTTACACCCACTTAGAGTCCGCCGCCAGCTCGCAGATCTCTTATTTCTCCATAGACTATGTTTTCATAAAATCAACTGTCCTTCCCTTACACAGCTTTTATCTTTTGATACTATACCCACGAGAAAAACCAAACTTTTCCATTTGAAATTTTGCTATAGAAACTTCACATACAATGCACCCCTTTCCACTTCACAGCACATACAACTTAGTGGAACCATCTGCTGACATTCATCATGACTCAGCTCCTATATTTAGGAAAAAGTGCTTAGAAAAATTGATATCATTTCATTATGCAGATACTATCCCTATTATTTAAATATTATGATGTCTTTCTAATCTCTGTATTTTTTCGTATTTTCTATTATTGCTTAATGTTCTGTTTTACTCTTGTATTATTTTGTATATGTTACTTTGCTACATATTATTGTAAACTTAATTAATATTTTACTTAAATCATGTTGGTAACTTTATATGACTGTGACAACCATGTCTTGCTCTTGTTTGTCATATTCTCTTTAATCGTTTGTGATTATTGTTTTGCTTAATTATTGTTCATTTTATGTGAGAAATATCACTTCTGTGCAATGACTTTACTAAGTAGTATATATATTTTATAATGCTGTATTATGTATTTAAACATTTTGTGAAATGGGTAAACACCCATAATAAACATTATTATTATTATATAGCCTCGCTATAATATTTATTGGCTTGGGAAAACTTAATGATGATATGTTTATTCCATTTGGAATGTAGTCAATTATATCTTCAACTTTATTTCTTTTAAAATTAAGACGGATTCTCTTTTTTCATTTGTGTCAGATATTTGGGCGTTGTGCTTATAGCCAAAGCTCATATTATTATATTCGTAAATGAAATAATAACTTTGTTTCCTTCCACAGATTTATTTTCTTGGTACAACATGTTTCGACACATCGGTGTCATCATCAGGTACAAATTCAAACATAGTTTTCGCGTGTTTATATATCATGAGGGTAGTGGGTTATCAGGAGGGGAAAAAAACCCAGGGTGGGGAGAGGTAAGGGGTGACGGTTGGAGTATGAGTCGATGGAAATCCGTGAGTGGGGAAGGGGAAGGGGTGGGGGGTGGGAGATGACTTGGCGTGGGTTTTCTGCCTTGGGTTAGGGATTAAGGAGGTGGTGGGTTGTCAGCAGGTGGGGAGAGGGGTGGGAGGGCCATGGGTATCCGTTTCTCTGTAAGGGATAGAGAGACTTCTAGGAGGGGGGAAATTTTTTCAAAAAGGATGTCATTAAGTAAAACGTATTTCTTCATGTTCCTTCTGATTTCCAGCTCCTCCCTCTTGTCCATCTTTTTCCCTTTCCTTTCTCGGTGCAATATCTCTGGTGTGAAATCGCTGCAATGGCCCTCTTCCCATAGATGTTTGGCGAAGTGGGACTGGGAAAGATGACATGTCCGGAAACACCTCCTATGTTCAGAGATTCTTGTCTCGAAGGTGCTATGACTTAATTGAGAACAATCATATAGTGAAACTTCCAACAGATCCCACCAAAAAGTTTCAAGAAATTGTGAAGAAATCCCTTAATAACTCTCCCAACCTGTTCAAATCCAACGAGATATATAAAGTTACCGTCATGAATCCGAGAGCACCCTGTTTCTTCGGGCTCCCCAAAATTCATAAAGAGACTATTCCAGTTGGTCCAGTTGTTTCCAGCATTACAGCGCCAACCAGAAAACTAGCGGCCATTTTAAATTCTCAATTTAGGGAGAAAACAAATTTCCACCCTAGATTTGCAGTGAAAAACACAAGAGACTTCTGTGAACGACTATCAAAGAGAACACCTCCTTGCTCCTCCAAATACCTACTAGTGTCGTTTGATGTAGAGAACCTCTTTACAAGTATCCCAGTATTGGATGCAGTGAGTGTCGCCAAGAAAGTTCTGAAAAATGCTGGTTTGGAAGAAAAACTCATCAGTGAATTTGTTTCGTTATTGGAAGTGTGTGTAGGACAGAATTACTTTAAATTTAACGGTGAATATTATAAACAAAGTGAAGGATTGGCGATGGGATCGCCACCTTATCAACACTCTTAGCCGAACTCTTTATGGACAGTCTGGAAGAAAAATTGTTCAGTAGTAACGCAGTGTGCACAAAGAATATTTATTGTTGGTTCCGCTACGTAGATGATGTCTTCGCCATATGGACTGGCACAGAGAGACAATTGGATAATTTTCTAAATATTCTGAATACTCAACACAAAAATGTACATTTTACTTGTGAGAAAGAAAAAGAGGGCAAACTGAATTTCCTAGATGTGACAGTATCAAAAATAGACAAGAAATTTGAATTTTCCATTTTCCGCTAAGCCACCACCACGGACCACATTATTCACTCAGACTCCCATTATCATGTATCGCAAAAGCTATCTGTTTTCCACTTCCTTTTAAACAGACTTATGAATATTCCTCTCTCTAAAGAGGCTTTCAACCAAGAATTTGAAACCATTAAAACAATAGCCGTCTCAAATGGTTACAATAAGAATATTATTGATAAAATGCTCCTTAAAAAACGCTCCATCAAAGCCCAACAACTACTCTACACTCAAGGGAACAAAAAAAAAGAAAAGATTCGGTGGTGTAAATTGCCATATTATGGAATGATTTCAGAAAGAATAAGCAGCCTAATCCCAAGAGATCATTACAAAGTAGTATTCTATAACAATGACAACCTTAAGAAATTCCTCAATCATACAAAAGACCGAGTGCAACCATTAGAAAATAGTGATATATATAAATTAAAGTGCAACGACTGCAATGCTGCTTACATCGGACAAACAGGACGCACCTTCAAGACAAGAATCTCTGAACATAGGAGGTGTTTCCGGACATGTCATCTTTCCCAGTCCCACTTCGCCAAACATCTATGGGAAGAGGGCCATTGCAGCGATTTCACACCAGAGATATTGCACCGAGAAAGGAAAGGGAAAAAGATGGACAAGAGGGAGGAGCTGGAAATCAGAAGGAACATGAAGAAATACGTTTTACTTAATGAAATCCTTTTTGAAAAAATTTCCCCCCTCCTAGAAGTCTCTCTATCCCTTACAGAGAAACGGATACCCATGGCCCTCCCACCCCTCTCCCCACCTGCTGACAACCCACCACCTCCTTAATCCCTAACCCAAGGCAGAAAACCCACGCCAAGTCATCTCCCACCCCCCACCCCTTCCCCTTCCCCACTCACGGTTTTCCATCGACTCATACTCCAACCGTCACCCCTTACCTCTCCCCACCCTGGGTTTTTTTCCCCTCCTGATAACCCACTACCCTCATGATATATAAACACGTGAAAACTATGTTTGAATTTGTACCTGATGATGACACCGATGTGTCGAAACATGTTGTACCAAGAAAATAAATCTGTGGAAGGAAACAAAGTTAGTACATATTTCATTTACGAAATTCAACTTCCACCTAGTTGAGCCTGAAACAATGGAACTCATATTATTAGTTTATACGTATTCATTAGCGGGCACGCGATACCTATAAATCCATAAATATCTAGAACGTATCGGAACAAATTCGTTCCGATTCGCTTTAGTTTTATTTATTTCAGTGTTTCATGTACCCAGAAGGTGATAAAATTTGCCGAATTCCTCATATAAAGAGGAATAGAGATCTTATTATTGCAAGTGTATGGGCGAATCTTACCATGATGCCGAAGAAGTATTCAGGTAGTATTTTGTTTTGATTAAGGCAAGCACTCAAATTATTCATAATTTTTATAATTAGCACCCATTACACCCATCCGTTGGTAAAGGGTGAATGACAGGGGGCAGTACTCTCATTGTGAAGAAAAAGGTGGTCGTATCAGATTGTAGGTACCTATCTACTAAACAATTAGTGCCAAGCAACCGTTATAAGACTGCAGTTAAGACTACTATATTCCTTTCCTGCAATACTTGCCAGGTTCATAAAACTTCTCATCTGGGCTTGGCAATAAATCTGGAACTACTCTGATTTTAAGTTCAGCACATTTAGCATTCATATAAATATAGTAATATAATTATGACAGGCCAATCTAATGCCATCGAAAGCAAGGGCGGGTCAAATGGGCCCCCTCGTCCTTATATAAATAAATTAACGAGTTCTACCATTTAATGGCATATGGTATTTATGTCACCAGAATAACAATGCAAAGAATCCACCTAAACTGAACTTAATATCCTCTATTCATGAAGATGCAGGTGTCCACAGGTGATTGGTCGGCCCCAGTGGCCCGGTGACTTAAGTCCTCGCCTGTAAATCCAAGGTTCACAGGTTCGAGTCCCACCAGGGTAGGATTATCAACTCCCAGTGCATGGCTGTATGTGTTCATTCAAATAGCTATATGCAAGAGAGGACTTGATAGTCCTAATATCGCTCTAATAAAGTCACCATTAGACCTATTAGAGGATATAAACTGGAGGTTAACGAGGAATGTTTTATTGCATACATTCCTTTTACATATAATTTCTCTCTTGTGAACAGACTTCTATGCTGGTCAAGGTATGCTGTCAGACTTCTATGCTGGAAACCAAGCACATACCTATAAAAGAACTCTTATATAGCTCTATTTGACCAAGTGGTTTCTTAGCTGTAACTCCACCAAACACACTATAATTGGCCTGAAACTGCCTTGCTTTCAAGGAATGAAAGGATTGTCTGCAGCCTCATTCCCTAGAAGCACAACTGCTTCCACCTTGAAGCTCTGGGCCTCTATAAAATTCAAGAATTTTGCAAAAGAGTAAGATTGTTAATACAACAACAATTATAATTTGTCACAAAGGAAACGGTCGTGGGCATGACCTTGTGGATTTGATCCATCACAAATTATAATACGGAATAATTACAATAACTTTGTTAATTCCACTGATGATTTATTAACACGACCCGGGTTTCAACACTTGGTGTCATCTTCAGGTGAAGATATGACACTAAGTGTCACAACCCGGGCCGTGTTAATAAATCATCAGTGGAATTAACAAAGTTATTGTAATTATTCCGAATTATAATTTGTGATAATTGCCTTTACCCAATGAAAAATGTATCATTTCCAGCAGGGGATCATGTACTATGATGAAGACTAGAAATTGATACTACCATCCTGCCTTACGTAAGACCCAACATAGTTTTGGTCACAGAATAAGGAAAACATTAAGTTGTGCTCACTGTTGCAGAAGTTTAGATTGTTAGACGCTTGTGGAATATCGCACTAATGTCCAGGAAGATGATAATATGTGTTACTATAAATATATGTAGTAGCCTTCGAAAACAATAGGTGTTTTCGCGACTTAAGTCAACCTAATGTCTTTTCCAATCCTCATCCAACTCCTCCCTTCAGAGATAAAATTTTCCTTCAAGGGGTGATCCTTACTCAAGAGGTTCCTTCTCTCCAAGTGAGGGTGGGAGAAGGGCCCTTACTCTATTCTGATGGTTTATTGCTCTCCTGCAAGGGGGCATGGTTCGGCTGAGTTGTCACACCATTGTTAACTCAGGACTTTAAGAAAGTTTCGACTCCACAGTAGTAGTAATTTTTTAGCAGGACAGTACACAGAATAAAATTAAGTCAGTATGTGCAGGCGAGCACATATTGGCATATTTTCTGTCCTTCAGAGCAGCAAATTCCAATCTGGGGTATATTTAAGGATTGCGATGTTCCACATTGCACTATGGCTCTCACCATATGGTAACATATGTTTCTAGGTGAGAAAGAATGGCTCGAGTTCTATTATAAATCCAGTTGCTATGGTAAATTCCAAGTATTTCGACATGAAAACCTTGCATTTTTATCTTTCTTCAGAAACATCTTTGCCATAGATATCATGAGTGTGGTACATGAAAATCTGTAAAACATAAATTACATATGGATCCCATTTTTTTTATGTACAATTGAGTGCTTCAGTGTTAGGGTGACAAACTTTTTCACCTCCGTTACAGGAGGTGTCTTCAGGTCGAACTGGAGGCACCTCCTGTAATGGAGGAGAAAATAATTGTCACCATAACGCTGACGCACACAGTTGTATCTAAAAAATGGGATCCAGTTATTCAAGCCACTTTGGAAGCCTTCATTCCAAATAAATAAAATGTATTTCCTATAAAAATTTGATTTACATTTGTTTGCAGAGATTAGAGGGTAAAAGCCTGTGTGCAGTACACAGGGTTTTGTGGCATTCAACTCCCTGGAGAGTAATTCTTCATTTTTTCACATCAGAATGTCATTTTTTGCCTGAATTACACCATATTCAGCGTGCTACAATGCCTTAGGTTTGAAGTTACACATTCCATTGTGGTGCTGGTGAGAAGAATTAACTTTTGTCCAAGTGGTTCACACGTTTAAACCAATTTTTGCATCATCTGTTTGGATATGTTTTATTATATGTCTTTCTCAGAAAAAAAGCATGATTTATATATGCAGCTGTTTTTGGTACAGTAAAACCCCCATACAACGAACACCCATACAGCGAAATTTTAAGGAAAACTCCCTATTTCAAAGTCATTGGCCCGGTCCCGGACCCTTCCAATGGACAATGCACGCAAAAAAACCTCCCGTAACGAACCTCTCTAACTCCGTACATCGAAGTCTGCGCTTGGGCCCAAAACATGAAAAGTGCCCCTCTAGAACAAATTATTGAGAAAAAAACGTAGCATTCTTCATTTACAGGTAATTTTTCCGTAGACATTTCCGTAATAAGCAGGAAGTAGAACCGCAGCGGAGCGTACCGCGTCTTAACCCTTCCTCTCCGGGCTTCGAAAATGTTCCCATCCGAGACCTACAGAGCAGAGGGCATGAAGGAAACTTGACGCTCTGGCTCCGTGAAGGCTCGTTTACACGTTTCTTATGGTGGGAACCATCAACTCTGACGGTTCCCACAATAAGAAACGTGCAAGGGAAGCCAAAGCTCAGCTCCGCGTTACCTGAGCCGGGTGATAGTTGGGTGGATGAGTAATGCACCAAGAGGGGAGGGGGGGAATATCAGTGCCAGCCGGCCAGCCGTAACCCAATACAGAAAGGTAATCTGAGATTTCTGAGGGCCTATTCTCTAACTCCAAGCATCGGAGCTTTCTGGCGGAAAGATGCTTCAATAAGCTACTTGCTCCCATCGGTATTCTCTATCATGGAAGCTACCGGAGAAAGTGGAAGCAGAAGCTACCGGTAGCTTATTAGGCTCCCACCCGTATTCTGTATATGTCACGAAGCTACTTCCGTTGCCCCAATAAGCTCCCACGGTAACCTCACGAAGCGCGGCCTCCGAATACCCTGCTTAAATATTGGTCATTTTATAACGCTTATCTATCTATAATTATCTAACGCACGGGTATGTTTCTTACATTTACTAAATGCGGATTCCTTGCACTTTCACTGGGTTACTTTGTCATTTTCGCCATTTGCAGGATTTTTCACAAAAAGATATTAACTGGAGTGACGGAAAGCCATATTTACCTTCGGTAAGTAACGTGATTCCAGCCCATAATGGGATACTTATTGGGCCGTGGTAGCGTGTATCACCTTCGCATTTCTTTTGAAAGCTTCATCTTCGTATATTATTTAAATGATTTGAAGCAACTAGTAATTGACGAAAGCAAATAGCACGAATAATATGGAATCATATCATCGACATGAACCCTAATTCCCGAATATATTTACGAACAATCTTATTTCAATTGATCAAAACAGCCAAGATGGACGTCATGTTTACGTATTCACGAGATTGTTCACGAGATTATGTGAGCAAAAAAAACACTTTAGAATTTTGCTCGGATGATTTTTAATGCGTGGAATTTTTCGCTAAACACGATGCACGAACATCTTCACCGTCTTAAACGGCCTTTTCAGGTTTCACCAGTTTTATCCACGGAAAAACATTGAGACGAGCTTTCCCATTAGTTCTAAGAATGACGTCACCAGAAATGAAGTTTCCGCGGATTTGGTTTTAAAATGTTCACATACCCGCCTTTCGCCAAACATCTCTCCACTTCCTATTACGTTCTTGAGAAAGCTCCCGCGAGTTAGAGAATACTGTTGGTAGCCAATTATGGTAGCTTATTCGAAGCTACTACATCGGTAGCTTCGAGATAGAGAATAGCCCCCCTGATCTGATCTTGACAGAGTATCTTTCTGTATTGGGTTACGGCTGGCTGGCACTGACTGGTATTTCCCCCCTCCCTTCTTGGTGCATTACTCACTCCACCCCACTCACTCATCCACCCCACCTCATTTGCGAAGGTGCAGGTGGTGAGGATGGAGCTCAATTTTCCCTTTTCAAATCGTATCAGATTACTTTTCCGTATTGGGTTACATTCCCGGGACCCCGTGAATGGGAGGAGCTCCATGTTTTCCTCTAAAATGGTTTCAAATTACCTTTCGGTATCGGATTTTATTTTGGGAGAGGCAGGTGGACGGTTATCGTAAGACTGTCCACCTGCCTGTAAGGACCGTGTTCATTCCCGTCGGCGATAAATTTGTTCATGCTTATTTTCTTTGTTTTTCCTTCGTGGAATTCTATGTTAACATCTAATTTTTACTATTCTATTCAAAATTTATTTTTAACGAGTGGAAATATTTTTTTTCCCGGTTATCATAGGGCTTATTTTTTTTTCTTTCCCGCGAAATCAACGTAATTTCTTTGTTTCCCCATTCTTTCACCACGCAAACTTCATTTGCAAGACTGCCTGTTGATATCATAATTATACAATAGTCAAAACAATTGCTACATCATTATGTATAAGACCCACGATCAAAGATCCCCGTTTTCTTGTTTTGTCGTGCATTGAAAAAAGGAGGGGGAAATGTGATCGTCTTATCTACTAATTTCTGTAATCGAATCACCATTTCAAGATCTAAAGACAGAAATAAATACATTGTGATAAGGCTCATCGAGAAAGGCTCGTGTTATAAATGGCGAGAGTGACCTCTTGCAGAAAATTTTCATTATTGTATAATTATGATATCAACCGGAGGTCTTGCAAATGAAGGAACAAATCAAGTTTGCATGGTGAAAGAATGGGGAAAAGAAAAAATTTCGCGGGAAAGAAAAAAAATAAGCCCTATGGTATTCGCGAAAAAAAATATTTCCACTCGTTGAAAAAAAAACTTAGAAAATATAAAAGTAAAAATTCGATTTTAACATAGAATTCCACGACGGAAAAACAAAGAAAATAAGCATGAAAAATTTGTCGCCGACGGGAATCGAACACGGTCCTTCCGCACCGCAGACCCGTACGCTGATCAATGGACCACACTACCCCTGTTGCCGGAGGCTGATAAATAGTTTTTAAAACATCTAGTAATGTTTAAACGCCTTTTTTGTTTAAACTATTGGATTTATACGCCCATATGTGGGGTGATTCGTGAAAAGCATTCGGAGTTCTATATGCATACGAATTTTCATCAAGATCTGCGACCCGTTTATCGGACACTCCCCTTGTTAGGAAGGCGAAGTATTCAAAACTTCATTGGTTGGTGTTCAACCAATGAGAGCGAATTTTTATCTACTCTGTCCCCATCCCAAAGGAAAATCTGGAGTAACTTCTCTACTCTATCCAAATATTGCTATTGCCGTCTTAACCTTAATGGATGTGGTCTGTTAACCGGCAAGTGGTGCGTTTCCTCGAGATCGCCCTAATATTTGCTCGATTGCTTGAGGATACCTATTTTCCCAGAAATCGCAGTCGAAAATGAGGGTGCGCCTCTTACACGAATTTTTTATCTGCCAGCCTTCGAGCCTCGGTCACGATATAGGCGGCGGGCGGCAGGGCGGTAGTGGCCACGAAACGAGCAGTGATTCGACCTAAGATAAGTTTATTATATTCGACCTAAGATAAGTTTGTATGTTCATGTACGTATCACTCTCCCAGTTTCCGGTTGGACTGCGCACTGTTCTCCTGACTGCTTTTGGCCTGCCCCTAGCGCCAGGGGGAGCGTGCGAGGTCCTGATTTGTTCTGGGACGAGTGCTGCATGCCTGGTGTGGAATCACCCCGTGCCACACACCCTAGTGATGGCTTGCACGGTACATCGTAGATGTAGATGAAGTTCAGAATCAGAAATGGCAGTACATACTGTCAGAAGACAACGTTCTCGGCCGAAATTTTGCCACAGAATGAGAAGAACGGCACAAGAAAAATTTAATATCTGGGATTGGCGGCGAGCGGCACCTATGCTGCTCACGTCTATCATGGCTGGGTTCGAGTGTGTTCCATGTCAAACATTAGGAACATAAAACTCAGCGTTGCCACTCTTTCACTCGCCTACCGCCGCGCCGCTCGTATCGTGGCCGAGGCAAGTCCCTGGAGAGCTGAGTGACCTTGGTGCTTAGCGTGAGTCATCAAGGGGAGGGAATCATTCGCTCGCTTGTTTACGGGGGACGCAGTTGCCTAATAACTTTAAAAACTTGTTGTATGACAAGGCAAGGGTGTGGGGTGCAATTGGGGGACAGCGATTGGCCGTGGAACAAGTGCAAGCACTGGAATTTTCCACCCCCCTAACTTTCCCATTTTCTGTCACCGGACAACTTTGAGTGACTCAACTGTATGCACCTGCCTTAAGCTCAACTGAGAGAATTCTGTGAATATTAACATTTGTGCATGCGTCACCATGGGTCAGTGTTGTTCCAAAATGAACAAGGGCAAAAAGTTGTGGTCTTTCACGGTAGTTGAAAAAATTAAAGTGCTTTAAGTCATCAAAGACGCTGAGGATGTAGGGAACCGCGCTGCCGGACTAAGGCATGGTGTGCCGGAATCGTGCAATAGAAGATGGAGGAAGGATAAGGTTGCACTATTCCATACCAATAGGGACAGAAGGTCTTTTCGGGTAAAATCTACAAGCTGTGACAGGACATGCGCGCTCGTGCCGCCGTACTACGACGCCCGTCTCACTAGTAAGTCAGCCGTTTTTATGTAAATCATGAATTTTTTTAATTTTGTCATTCATTGAAGATTTTTGTTGGACCATATTGAAATAATAAGTACTTTAAATTCCATAGACAGTTATGATTTCTTTCAAAGTTCGATTTTTTTCAAGTTTTGAGGTCGTATCTACGCCTTATCGTTCGTTTTTTACGCGGCTGACGCTTGATATTTTGCATTTAACGTGTTTGCATTCCCACTCGTCATCGTTTACAGCAAAATATAATTTGTAAAAGTTACCACGTTTTAAAAGGCGACTTACAGCGACTATGACTTGTGCATTAGGAAAATGATGGGGGGATTCGGATTTATAAATCAGAGCTCGGTGCGACTGTCCGCACTTGCCAACTAAACACGAATTGTAGCGAGGTGGAATTTGTTTTGTTTTAATGAATATCAATTACTCCACTCATTCCAAAGGACAATAAACAATGCAAGCATTGTAGGGCTAAGGCTACAAGTGAATACTTGCCTCCGAGGTCCATACATGCCTATGAAAAATGCCGCGTAAATTATAAGAGAATATCGCAAGCGGCTTTGATAATGGCCGAAAATTCGAAGTTAGGCCCACATCACCTCGTAATAGGAGAAAAAAAGCCCCAATATTATTTCTTCAACTTCGACGCATAAAAAGAGGGTGGCGCCTCTTACACGCGTTAACGGCATCGTCAATGCATTATCATCTGAGATTGCCATTGTGACCTTAGTGCATTGCTGACTGCCACGTTTTTACTAGTGGTAATTAACTCGCCCCACCTAAATTCCATCGTCGTTTATCGATATCTAGTATATTCTGGTCACGAACATAGATATTTACCGGTATTTCAATGGGATTCCAACAGTGCGTTTTATTTCGGAAGTCTAAATGGCAATATGTGCTCTTTCAAGCAAAATTGCTGCATAAAACTGCCAATTGATATTGACTTAAATTATTGCACTCTAAGAATAATATCGACTAGATACTCATGGAGCACTTTAAAATACGTAATCCTTAGGCATTAATTTTGGCGCTCCTTTAATTTCAGACCGTAAATAAAGTAAGCGATGAGGCGTAGAGCAGAATCGACGAAAAAAACAATAATTTCAATTATAAATACGCAGATTGAAAATTACGCGGTGATAGCCACGGTATTTGATGGTAAACAATAAAAATTGTTTATCATCACTCTTGGTTAATTGGTTTTAATGGTGAATAAAGCAATATTGAGATATTTACTCGACTTGCATCGTAAAGCACGCGGAACACTTGGATGCCCCTGTGGAGACGCAACCCGCACATCACCTCCATACATCGAAAACCCCCTACATCGAAGTCATGATTTCGGTCCCAACAAATTCGTTGTATGGGGGTTTCACTGTATTACTTTTACAATCTAGGTATTTTCTTGGTCACTCGGGGATCCCATTCAAGGTTCATGAGTTTGAAATTTCATTATACGCATACTGCCACTTGCATTTTGGAGATAGCCCTTATATCAGCACAGAGAGTTTAGCCTCATGAAAAAGCTAAGTTGGTCTTTATATTTTCGAGAATCTACTGTAGTGTAAACTTGATAAAACAAGTCCTCACAGTGCACGGGAAATCACTCAATCTGTTGACTTATCATCTTACCTTAGAGGGTATGACATAATTAAATGCTATGCAATGCACTTTCCATTTATATTCATTTCACGAGTGTAAAGGCCTGTTGTGTCAATTGAGAGCAGATGAGTGATAAAATATTCCTTCATAAGGGCATCACGTGATTCAGTGAAGTTGTTCTTGAAAGATTCACACTCACAGGAATAGTCTCTTGGGCTGATTAAGAATCAAATAGATTCATGCATGTTTTGAGATAAATTTTAATTACACAGATCACATTCTTTCAAGAGAAATATGAAAGAGACATTTATGAAATCATTTTTATACAAATCTCCATCGATTCAAATACAAATATATTTTTGGTCTTTCATATTTCAGTTCCACTAGAATAAAAATAACTGGGTTGAACTGTTTGGTCATGGTTTTCTCTCCAATTCATGAATGGAGTTCCTTAATATTTTAATGTGCTAGCAAGTCATAGTACTCAGTGGAAAAGTATGATTTTAAATTTATTTACACTCTATATAAATGCTTGCCTCCCAGAGGGAGGTTTGTAACAGCCACCTGGTTTGGTTCATTTTTGCTAATAATTTGAGCCACTGCCACTGGTCCTAGTAACATGCAATATTAAAAGAATTGACCAAGTGCACTGAACTCATACCAATATCAACACGCAAAGTAACGTTGATCAGGCTGAAAATTTGGCTGGGAAGGAAATGATATTCAGCTCCAAGGCCATCATCAGTACTTCTGGTCACCTAAATTAGGTCCTGATAAACATATACATAGCAGATCAACTAAGAACTAATGACTAATTGACCAGATGTGTTGGTACTGAAATAATGACAACTACCATACAAAAACAATGAAATAGAGCAACACATTAAAAAATAAGTAAAAAAGATTCATCACAATGTTACAACAACAAAACCTTAGAAAAATGGGTCCACTTCGCCCCTAGACCAGTTCAAATAAAATTGGCTATAGTGCTGACTGCGCCAAAATATTCAATTTCAGACATTTTGTGAATTTTTCTACTGACTAACCAAAGACTAACCCACATTCTTTGACTTACACGTAGGTATTTTGGAAGGTGAGGGTTTTTCACTAAAACACACCAAGGATTGACGCAAGAGTGTAGAACCGCAAAGAGATGCTGCAGTTCCTTCCTTCCCCCTGTCTATGGCGTGCTGTCTCTCGCATGGTTTCCCTGCTAAAGCATATAGTTTGGGTTTCTCTGGAAATGTCCTTGAAAGCTTTAAAATCACATTCGAAACTTCCTCAGAGAGCAAACAACAGCTCTCCACCCTTTAGAATTGGTGCTACAAGGCTTTCATCCATAACAACTGGGTTCATGATTATTTCTCACTGAAGACTTGACTAGCACTCAAGATGTTTTATCCAGCTATACTAACTCTTTGTTCCAACTACAGCAGAGGGGGACATCCCCTTTCCTGCACTACCTGAGGCAAAAGTTGAGCACCATTGAAAAAATAATGCATTATATTAAGCGAAGGATGTTCCAGAGCCATCATTACCCTCATTGGAACCCATGTCTACCCTCTGTGATCAGCATATAAATTTTGGCTAGCTACTAGGTGGCCAAGCATAAAAATTTTGCATCAGGCATTTTAATTGAAGGTACATATGGGACTGATAAGATCTTACTTAAATTGTCCATTAACAAATTATTTCTTCATCAAACAAGCAGTTCACGAAACTTTTCCCTTTTAACCAAGTATGTGCTGCCAATAGAGGAAGGTTAAAGCATATTTCTTAATATACTGTAATTTGATTTCAGCAAAGTTTTTATACAATCAGGAATTTTGGAGGTAAATATGCACTTCTATTTATAAGTAATCGACTAGAAAGAGTAAGACAACTCCCATTTAATTCACACACCAAATTCTTATGGAAACTTACAGCATTGATGGGCATGTGTAGTGAAATAAAAATATCAAGACGATATTTCATGTCTTTCATGAGTATATACTATTTGATGACAATTTACACAATCATTGATGAAAATAAATTTTAAATATTCATTCAAAAGAGAGCCTTCCATTGCTAGTCTATAAATAAAAAAGTGTTTGCATTTCTGTGCAGGTAAAGTTCATATTAGAACTTGGGTCAGAAAATACTTTTACAAAATAAGGTTAAAATGAAATGCCCTTGAATGCATTCATATATTTTCCTAGACATATTTGTGGAAATGGAACTATTTACGTAAGAATTAAGATGTGCAATTAGTTACATTTGAGAGACAATACTAGATGCACAGAGATTATTTTTCACGGAATTGTTACCATTTGTAGATGTCGCTTTTCCATTACATCTGTCTACATTCCAAGAGAATGCTTATGCTGAAAGGTCTTTAATATGAGAACCAAGCTACTCAAAAAACAGCCACTGGCTACTAGGACTCTAACTAATTTAAGGTTCACAGTTAGAATATGTAAGTGCTAAAATCCAAACTCACTTAGCCTGTGCAAGTCTCCTGAAACAGACTTAGGTAAGCTTTGTTTTGTAATCAACGGCTACTTATTTTTATCATTCCCAATGGACTATCGCTATAAATTATGCTGATCCAAGATAAAAATTTCTGTGTTATTCATTTTCAATATTAAAAAAAATGCCTGAAATCATTTATTCTGACACAGCCATTCTGAAAGTCAAGAATGATCAAATTTTAGAAAGCCAGGGGTGAAAACTGGTCTAAAACAGAGCAAAATGGCCCACCCATAAATATGAGGAACAAGAACCAACAATTGTGGATAATTCAAATGTATCCTGTGCTCTGTGATTAAACAATAACTGGCACTTGAGCAATGCAATCATTTACATAATTGAGGATTCAATAACACCAGTGGATTACATATATGGAGCAAAATAAATAATCTCTCCATTACAAATGGAAATCATGATTACAAGGGCAGTCACAGGAATATTCACATAACAGCACCAAAAAGAGAATGCCTAAAATGTATACCACTAATATCTTCGAGTTAACTTATGTGAGAAAGGGTATCACAACTTAATCCATTGCTATAGTATTCAAGTCTCAATTTTTTGATAACCATAACCTGAAATTCATATTGACCAGATGAAAACTCTCCCTAGAAGATTAAATTTGCTAAAGGGTGTCCATCATGCCCTTGGTGAGTGAATTCTCGAGCACAAACTCAAACTCGTCCAAGGACTGAAGTATTTGGCACAGATACATGGACAAAGAGGAATCACGCAGGAATGAATGCTCCTCAAACATTTCAACAGTTGTCCTTGAGGCAGACAGCGGGGCAATCATGCGATGCAGGAGATGTTCCCTGAGGACAGATAATGTATATTTGCAATACCATTAGACTAAACTAACATTATAAAAAGATAGAATGCCCCAAGGTTTGAGAACAGTCATCTTATGCTCTTTATTCCAAAACAGTACAATGAAGAATTGTCCACAAATTGATCAATGCTACACCAATGTTTGGATTGAATAACAGAGTGCATAACCGATCACGACATTTCTGATAAAATCAAGATACGGCTAACATATGGAGAGCCAACATAAGGGGACCATCAATTACTGTTAACAAAAAGAAATGAAAGTGAATGAAATACTCATCTGAAACAAATAAAAAACTCATCAAAGAGGAAATTCAAAGCAGTCAAATTTCAGTGAATATCACCCTCTGAGGACGCACATGAATGTCCAAAATTCAAAATGAAACAACCACTTGCCTGGCTGTCAAACAGATACTGGATAAATGATTTAAGATTTTCCCAGTGAATCTGATTTATAAATCTTGCTCGGGTTTCACACCAGGTTATAGGCTTCAGTTCTGCCAACGTTTCAATGAACGAATTGTTCGCCATCATCAGGGCTACTGAATGCCACATGAGACAAATTTGGCTGTTATTAATATGCAACAATCAGGATCAGGTGACTCCTGGTTGGCTAAAGCTTTCCTCCCTTATATCTCCACCATATCAGGAAAGATTCACCGTATTCTCCAGCACCATAATATTAAAACTATCCACCTACCACCACCTAAATTAAGGGATCAACTGGTGAAGGCTAAGGATCCCATCGGCCTCAAGACGCCAGGAGTCTATAAAATTCCCTGTGAACGCGGTAAGGTCTATGTGGGAGAGACAGGCCAAACGATTAAGACCAGGCTAAAGGAGCATCGAAGGCATTTCAGATTGGCGCAACCTCAGAAGTTGGCAGTAGCGGAACATAGCATAAATGAAGACCATGCCATACAATGGGAAGATGCAAAGATACTTAGCCACACACATGGCTATTGGGACCGTATAATCAAAGAGGCCATCGAAATCCGCTCATAAAAAAGAAATTTTAACAAAGATACCAGTTTTCAATTAAGTAGGGTCTGGAATCCTATTATCAATTACATAAAAATTGAAAGAGAAGGCGAGAAAATCAGCCAACGGTCAATCACTCAAACGAACCAATCCAGAGTCACCTGATCCTGATTGTTGCATATTAATAACGGCCAAATTTGTCTCATGCGGCATTCAGTATTCCTGATGATGGTGAACAAGTTGTTCATTGAAACATTGGTGGAAATGAAACCTATAACCTGGTGTGAAACCCGAGAAAGATTTATAGATGCTGAATGCATGGACATTGCTGGATCATACGGAAATGCACTCAGCACATAATCGAGGGATCTGGGTTTGAATCCCAGTCCATGTGAATGATTTTTTTCATCGTGAATTTCAGACATTTATGCCTCCTTACTGCCAGATCCTTTGTGCATCCTTCAACGTGATTGAAAGTGTTATTGAATGATTAGACAGCTACAAGTTAGTGGTGAGTCTGAACTGACTCAGTAGGCTGTCTGAGTGGGCAGACTAGAAGTCGATTTGTTTTCATTTCATCTCATTATTGAGTTCAAAGGTTCCCTATCGCAGTCCTGGACAGCCTCTATTCAAAACATTCGGAATCTTAACCCTTCCATCTCTGTTCATTTTAAACTGTTCAGTATTCGTTAGGCAGCACCCAGATCTGTTTCCAGAAAATAGCGACTTCCACCACTACAACACCAGACACAAAATGGACATCCATATTCTGGATTATAACCTGTCAAAAAGCCAAAAAGGCCCCCATCATATGACCTCCATCATATATGATAGACTTCCTCCGGATATAAAAAGTATACCCCCAATCACACAATTCCAAAAGTCCCTGAAGACGAAGCATTTTTATTATGTTCACCATTGGCAAATACATGCATAGGCTACATCAAAGACAACAGATAGTACATATGCACGAAAAGTAATTCCAAAGAAAAAATAAATAAACATAATTATAACACAATATGAGTATAATAATAATAATAATAATAATTTTTATTGTTCAGTCGGTCCAAAAATGGGACATAGAACATAGTCAAAGGAAAATAATACAGAGAGAAAAAGACACAAAAAAAGACAAATCAATTATAAGTTATCACACATAAATTCGTCCAGATGGTAATAGGCTTTGGGTAATAGCAGCCTCCTTAATTCGCGCTTGAAAGTAGCAGTATTGGACTGAGTTTTTACATGCAATGGTAATTTATTAAAAATAAGTCCATTCCAAAAGTCCCTAATAAACGAAGCATTTTATAGCCTAAGCTCATTTTTGGATGGTTCCTAATCTCATGAAAATACTACCTCCATTTTCTTTTTTTCATATTCCTTGCATAACTATACTTTGTTCTTGTCATTTGATATGTATGTTGTGTACCTTAATGCTCCTTGACAAGCTTAATGCATATGTGTAAGGAAAACAGTGCAAAATGTAACCTATTACATATTATAAGTGTTTCTGTAACGGTTTGTTTGTTTTTGTTAAATGCTTTGTAAGGGTTCCTATTTCCTCTGTACCTATGACAATGTTCTATGCCTCTAGTAGTACCAAAAGAACAATAAATCTATAAATAATATTCAGAACAATTAATGCCATTTTTCTCTAAGTCATTTTCACCAATGGCTTTAAAAAATACACAATATATCGACCAGTATTTATGGAGATTTACAGTCCTAACGTTGACCTTAGCTAAATTGGCCAAGTAGAATGCATTAATATTACAAAGATTGGTATGTGGCAGTAGTAGATCCAATTGCAAAACTTAGAACAATATTTCTCAGCGAATATTCTCAGTGGCTCATGAGTAATTCATAAGGTTTTATGCAGCAGATATGTGGACATATTGACCCCAAAAATTCAACTTATCTATTGACTTGACTCTAAGTTGAATGTAAGTTTTCCTAGGTCGAAAAAGGAATAAATTTATCAACTTATACTAGAGTATACCCGGTAAGTTATTTTAGAGAATCATATTTGCATTTCAGAAGACCTCTTGATGTGCAGTTAGTATACTGCACAGGACCGTGTTAGCATTCCTTTTGCTATTGGCAACATTGCACCTTCGGCCCTTTGGAGATTGACATGGGAAAGGAATGTCCATGAGAGCGCATACTGTCAACTAAAGGTGAAACAACCCTATAATACATTTTTTTTGGGCATATGAACTACAAAACTGATCCATTCAATATGGTTGGTTGCTCATTATAATGGCTTTTATATTCGCTTGTCTTGTCGTACCAAATGGTTCCATCTATTCTTATCTTCGATCTACAGAATACACACACTTATAGGGGCAAAGACACTCACCTGACACCGAGGCACACAAACAGCTGGAACTTGCCATCCTTGCCAAGCGTTCGACTCGAGTTGCTGATGCGCTCAATCAGGCGGCAGTACTGTCGCACCACGTCCCGCCCCCTCGAGCGGCTCTCCGAGCGTGACCGCCCACCACCCTCCCGCCTCTCACACGCCAGCCGAGCCACCAGCTCCTCCTTCACTTTGACTGCGCTCACCACGTATGCATGTGGCGGGGAGTGAGAGAGAAGGGAAATGAATGAACAAACGGAAACTGAATACAAGAGGCAGCCCATATAATGGCCGACAAAACATTTGTCACAGGAGCACATAGACATGAAGTTTAAACTTGGCTCTGCTTATGCAAAATGCCAGAAAGAGTGAATGGTGGCGATAGGGATGTGGATGAGTAATTCCCTTGAATTTGTTCCAAAATTTCAGGAGTGAGAGCATTTCTCCACATTCTCCCAATCTTTTGAAATCATCCTCCAAAGAGAAGATAATGGGGAAGCATTTGAAGCTTCCCCGCAATGCGTGATACAGTCCTTTTCTTACTTCATTCCATATGCTATAGTCAATTCTTAAACCATTAAGTTTTTAATACTTTATCCCTCTAAGTTCAGTATTAGCAATGGCTAAGTTTAACTAGCTTTTCAGTTCTCACAAATGATTTGCTGCATTTCAAGGTACACTATCATAATAATAACGTAGATCCACAGTTCACTCATTAGCTAATACATTTAGTTTTTTTTTGTAAGCTCATAAGCTCACAGACGTCAATAATAAATTGAGTTTACATAAAATTTCCATCTGTGTATTTTAAACACATTCTCAATTACTCATCAAAAGACATCATAAGGTGAAACCTCACTTTTATGCCCCTGGAATTTACGTTTTCCTTTAATTTACGACATTATCCTCAGGTCCCAAGAATTTTTGAACCCTTCTAATGAATCTTATCCCACTATTTACACTTTCAAATTTTTAAATATCCTGCAATTGACGACAATTGACGAGAAGTGAGATGCGGTTGGCACACATTACGCACATCAACTGACGACCCAGTGATGGATAATATATACCCTTAAACATGATATGTACATTAATGTGAATGTATTTGATATTCTAAAAAAAATATTTATTCGTTTGATGGTAGTGCATTCTATCAATAACATTGCTGCGGTCCAAATGGTTGCATTCCAAATTGTTTTCAAATAGAACAATTTCGTAGAATGATACATATCCATTTAAAATTTAGTGGACACAGTAAAGAATTTTAATTAGAAGATATTTGGCCAACTACCACAACTATATACTTTGGTGTCATAATGGAGAAAAGATTAAAATTGCTGTTAAATCCTGAACTCATACTTCACAGCGATCTTCCTATTTACTTTCTCATAACTCATGTAGTTTTTCCGTTCATCTTGCATTTTCAGTAAATTCACCTATTGTTTTATTATATTAACATGCTTATTTTAACTTGCACTGTTTGTTGTTTGTCTGGATGGAATCTTGTAATCGAAATCTAACCCACTTACCAATGTTCAATCGAGCCGAAATTTGGCACACTTACATAATCTTGACAACAATACATGAATCAGTCATTAAATTCACTAATTACAACGTTAATCTAATAAAATTAAATGGTTTACATTTTATATTTATTTATCCTAGCATGACGCTACCCACATCACTCACTGAACGCTCACTGAAAAGATTTCCGAGTATTCTGCTGGTTGCAAGCTAGCCTTCCTCAAGGAAGAGGGATAGGATTTGGAATGAGAAAGTAGGAGTCCTCCAAAGGTTGGTGCTATTGGTAGATTATCATGCATTGGCGGCCCCAAGGGCAGGGGTAATCCCCCCCCAAAACCCAGCGTTTTTATTTGTCATAGACCTTAAATTATAAGCCTAAATTATTTTGTTGCTTTTTTTTGTTGTTAAAGTTTTGGTTATTTTACTTAAAAATCCAGTGAAATTTTATTTTAACTAAAACGGCTAGCTAAATGCGAATGTAAATCTAAATAATTCTGGAGTTAGTCGGAACTTGCTGGTAATCTAAAAGGGAAATATGCATTTAGTAAAAACTTGCTCTTATGAAAAGGCAAACTTTTTCTTCCAAACCACTTATAACACGCCATTTTGCACATATTTTGTTACAAATTTCCGGAACGAGAGATCCCTCCCTGAACCTCTGGTCTGGAGCCACCCCTGTTATGATGCAAAAATGTTTTCCAAGGATTTATAAAGAGGGAAGTTCCTGTGAATCAGGGGATACTGGCAATGAGTAGAGTAAAACGTCAGTTTTACACACCTTGATTTTACGTAACTCCTCATTTTGCATAGCGACATGAAGGTCTGGCCGGTAAGCATAGGGTATTTTAATGATAAACTCTTGATTTTATGTAGTTTCACAATTTTTCGTAGTTTTTTTGTTTTTGCGTAGTCGTACTTCGTTCCCAACAGCCAAAATTTCCTCATATTTACATATTTTTTCTATACTTTTTCCTAGTTTCGAGTTAAACTATTGAATATGACAGCTAATCCAAACACATATACAAGCATATCCAGCTAAGGACTGCATTTTCCTGCTACCCGTGCAGAAAATACAGCTCTAAATGCCAGGTCTTACTGGAGGACCCATTAAAGGGCATGGCCTTTCTTCGTGATATTGATGAGTTAGTTACACCCTGGTCAAATAGTCTGTAGATAGTTATTTCCTATTTGTGAAGATATTTAAATGCCAATGATTTGAGAGCAGTTGTATTGCTGTATTTCAAGCTACACTATTGCAGTAAAATCATAGATCCAGTTTGGCAGTCACGCTCAAAATACTAAAGGGATTAGGGGATCAGCAAAGTGGGGAAGTAGAAAACATCATCTCACCACCACGGGGGTTGTTTTTAAACCGTTAAAGATAGTTCCGATCGGGTGGTACAATTATGAAGAGTTCAAGATTTTTGTGTATTTTAACCACTCCTCCAAGTCTCACATAGCCATCCCGATGGAGTTTTCTCACGAGGATATTATTGATTAAGTTGAAATTCTCCAATGGTTATCATCTTCTTGATCATGCAATCATGAAGTCTGCTAAATACTAATTTTTTAATCTCTCATTTTAATCCATCATTTCATTATTACTTAGGCGCATTCGTAATACGAGTTATGCCATTTTGACCCCCCCCCCCCTATCTATGAAAATGTAAGATTTTCCCAACACCCCCCCCCCTCCCTCACAGTCTTATGTAAGGCGTTAGATATTTGCATCTACTCTTCGTTAAATGCTCGCTTTCTGCAGTTTCATTTTTCCATAGAAGCCAGCATACAGTTTTGAGCACTGGATATCATATAATTATGCAGTGTTGGAGTACCACATTCATTGAGCATGGAGGTATTGAAACCTGGTCGACGTTAGCCATTGCTTCATCAAAACATGTGCATATGAGATGTGACTTTCTGGTTTTCCTAAGCTATGCATTAGATCGATGTTTTAGACGTAGGAACCATAAAGCATTGAGAGCAGTGATACTTCGTACATCAAACTTATGCTTAGACAAGGTTAGTTATCGGCATGGTCAAATGTCATTTCGTCTTTGATCGTATCCTCCGCACTCCTCTCTATTCCTCTGCACTTTTTTTCTATACTTCTGCGGGATTTTACTATTGTATTCAATATTGAAATTGTTAAATCAAGTTCTTTATCCAGGGGTACACGAGTGCCCATGTGAGAGTCAACTCTTTGCAAAATGTTGATTTTCTTCTTTCAATAGTAACTATTTTCTCACACGCTTGTTTGCCATTTTTAAATACTTTTCCTCACAATTGCTGTAAGTAATCCCAAAATATAAGAAATATGTACTTTTTTAAAAATCCACGCTTATATTGATTCTCATTAGGGCGTTGATTCGGGACATAAGTGTCGGTTCACTATTACTGGGTATCGCTCATCTTTATATTAATTGTGCAACGGTTCTTTGAAATTTAAATTATTAGCATTCCTTCTCAATATAAATGCTAAAGTGATGGTTGCAAACGAATTGCAACAGAGCTGACTGAGAGTAGACAACGTGATGTGGGTTGCGTCATGATAGGATAAATAAATATAAAATGTAAACCATTTAATTTTATTAGATTAACGTTGTAATTACTGAATTTAATGACTGATTCATGTATTGTTGTCAAGATTGAGCGTGAGAGTTTTTTTATCAGACCTGGGGCCTTGTATTGTTTTATGTTATCACATACTGTGATAATTACTTAACCAAAACTATTGAATATGTAATGACGAAACAAATCACATTTATGAGACCTGAATGCTAGTAGCATGTCAAACTCCATTAGATACGAATGCTTTCAGTACAAATATAGGGCAACATTGCTCAATTGAATGAAAATAAAGTTAGTTGTCACTTTAGATAGTAGCCATTACCAAAATAATCCCAGAGATAGAGTTTTTTGCCAAAGAGTCTAGTAGACTTGAATCCATAAAGAAAAACTTGTCCTAAGCAGTGAACAAGTCCAAGTTCACCACACAGGAGCAGAGTCAATCCTTCCTTCTCCTGCTTAGGCCGGTAGTAGTACTTAACAATGCTGTTCACAGCATCACCTGCCAAAGAGAAGAAGACAACACTGAATCAGAAGACTTCAAGAAGAGGATAGTATGACATATGGATGCTGTGTAGGGGGATAATCAGAATGTTTCACATTTAATAAAAGTTTTCTGCATTAATTAGCTTTACATCTTTTAAAAACAGGGAAAAATAATTTAAGAAGAGAGCAATTGACCAGTAAAGTAAATTAAAGATAAATCAAATTTTTCAATGGAGGCAGAGTATCCTCTGCTTCTATCGATAATTTAATATGAAAAATATTTTTTTATGGAAATGCATTTAGCAATAATTCTGGAGAGTACATATTGATACGTGCCACTTGGTTTTAACTACTGAAAAGTATGCGATCGGAAAAATACCAATTCACTCTGCCCAATACCATCTCCCTTTCTCCCTCCTAGACCGTCGCCAGTTGGAACCAGACACTCCCACTACCCTCCCGCCGTCTCCCCCCCCCACCCCCTGACCGAACCACCCTCCCTCCCTTGGACTCCCTCTCAAAGAACCCTATGTTGTCTGGTGAAAAACTGTTTCCTAGAAACCCTTGAGACTCTCCCTCCCACTCCTCCCACAATGCTCCGCGCTGGAAGCTCGAAGAAAAATATCATCGCCACCTCTCCACTCCCCCTAACCTTACTAGGCCACGCCACCCATCGGCCACCCCTCTCCCCCCCTTTCTTCCTGCCCATCCCTCTACTTCTCACACCTCCCTCGCTCTCCTAAGTAAGAACGATCTCCCACAGTACACATCGTCCAGTTCCCCTCCACCATTTACCTCCTCCTCTCCCTCCTCTCCATTCCATAGCCAAAGAGGGCGGTGGAGATGCACCCACCCGACCCCCTCCTCACCCTCTTCTGACCCCCACCTAGGCATGGGGTCAAACCGTATAAAAGGGAGACGCTCTACATGGAAAATCATCACAGCGGAGGGAGGGGCACCAAGCCAGGATACTCTTTGTGCATCGCCAGCCGGGACACCCTCCGAGAACCATACACTCTCCGCCAAGTCTCTCCGAGACTTCTGCGTTGCCCCCTTGGGATGCTCTTTGGCCAGTCTCCGAGACTCCTGCGTCGCCTGCTTGGGACGCTCTTCTTTAAGAATATTTTCATATCTTCCCCTCCTCCCTCTCTATCCCTGAGATCACCCACTACCACTCCCCCACCTTCCATCAATTAGCGGGTCTGCGCCCCACTGCTGCCTACATCGCCTTCCTGACAGAAGAGGGAGCAGGATGGGAAAGGGAAAAAAGGCCCTTCCTGAGGAGGCGTGATCCCAGGACGTGTCAATATTAATACCCTGGGAGGATTATTTTAACCATATTTTTATAAAATTTCCTTGGACCGTTCAAAACAACACATATTGCTGTCACAGACTTGTCAGTCACTTTTTCATACGAAGTGGCATCTTCAGCTGCCGACGTGTACTTGTATTTTACAAGAGGGGAAATCCACTACGAGTTCACCTGTATTCCATTTCTTAATCTTTTCCATTTTTATTTGTTTATGCAGTTGATGTACTCCCAGTACAATATAAACTGAATGGATAAAAAGTCCAAATTATATTCTCAATATTTAAATAGTCTTGAAATCAGAAGTCTGGACTTAAAACATACATCCATGTTGCATAATGGAAAATTTATCATCATTTTGAGGTAAGTAATCTAATTCTGGCCAAATTTACTTGTCTTATTAAAATAGTATTTCGAAGTACAGGTTATATCGCACCAACAGCAAATCCAATCCCCCAAGAGGAGTGGCATTGCCAACTCACCCAGCATCTGCTGTATTTCAGGCACTGTTGGTGGCCGTGGCCGGCTACGGTGGGTTATCGAGGGTGATGGGGGCGAGCACTGAGGCAGGTGGGGTGAGAGGAGTGCCAGCGTTGAGGGGGGAGGGCCCGGGGGGGTCATTGCCGAGCATCGCCCGTCCACCGAGCCCCCCCTATTCCGCCGCCTCCGCCCCCCACCCACCTCCCCCTCTTCCAGCAGCAAGTCCTCCCTCGAGCCGCCTCGACTGCCACCGGCACCACCCCTCATGCCACTCCGCTGGACCCCCCCATGACCTCCCATGCCACCCCCAAGGCCGTCACCAGGGCTGCTCCGCCAGCACATCATCTCACCCACCAGCAGCCTCTCAGTTGAATCATCATCCACGCCACAACCCAGCCAACGGCCACACGGAAACCTGACAGATAACAAGCAAAGTAAACTGGTCACTGTCTGATCTCAGAATGGTAGAGTCACAACTACAATAAGAAGGGAGAAATTCTAGATCTGGTGGCACAGGAAGGGCAAGGACATTCAATTAGGTGTGGCATCAAACGCACAAGTTTACCATGGTTTGATACTGGATGTTTCCAATCCACCAGTGGTGTTTTTCTAAATTATTATTTCTCCAGAAAATCATGATTAAAAAAGAGTATGCATATTTGTGATTCATTGTTCACCATATGCGCACTCTAATAAATTAGAAATGGCCTTCACAGGTTTATTTACATTCTGTTACGCTACAGAATTACTGTCATTGATGTTTATATTATGTGAGAACTGGGTGTTGCAAGCAGTTAACAATGGGAATCAAATAAATTTGACATACCTTTTTCCTCATAATCTCCAGTAAATCAGCTCAGTGTCACTAAGCTAATATTCATTCATTCAGTGATTTGCAATTAAGAGTTGTACCATAAATTTTGATTACTTTAGAAAACAAGACAATGATCACTATGGTTATAGTATTTTATCTACATGATGAGCATAATGATGCACAAAGAACACATTTTTACACTTGTAATTTTATTTTGAACTTGCTTCATTTCTCTGTCATAACAATTACACCATCATAACCTTGAGCAATCAATCAATCAGGAACTGAAGGGACTCCAAATTCTTTCTACCTCTCATAATGTACGTACACTTCAATTTTCATTTCCCTAAACAAACACCCATTCCTTGATATGCTTCACACACTGTGTTATATGCCAATGACACTACAGGTGTACTTAGAGGAAAATCCATAAATTAATTCAGCTATCATAGATTAAGCTACCAAGGTGATGAAACCTTGATAGCTGCATTGATTTATAGATTGTTCTCTGAGTACACCTGTAGTGTCATCCACCTCACGAATTGTCAAGGAGGGAGACAGGATTGGGATTGGCACTCACTTGTATGAATGCCCCGTGATCTCGTTGCGCACAATCACGCAGTCCACCATCCACTTGGGGGAGGGCCCGGAGTCATCATGACCAATTCGCAAGGTGGTCAGGATACCGAGATTCTTGTGCTGCAAAGGATTAAAACAATGTTATATAAAACAAGCTACAAAGGCTTACCTCATAATTGGATGAATTTCTCATAACAAAATATTTTATATGGACTTATTTTTTCTCTAAAATCGGTTCCGTAAACAGTTGATACTGCTTACTCTTTCCTAAATGGCGAATTTACAGACTATTTAAAAATCGCCAAGATCAAACTCATTCACTAAAAAGGGGATAGGGTCAACATTCACAATTACCACCCAGTCTCCTTATTATTTAACCAAACCAAAATTTTTGAAAAGCTCAAATACATGGGCACAATACTCGGAAAAGAAGGGACATGAGCTTGTACTGCCATTCAATGGGATTATTTAATAAAGGTCCCTTCAACGTAGCCCTAAGAGTCTACAACCATTTGCCATCTGGCATAAAGAATTCCCCCTCCAGGGGGCCAATTCTGTAACTTGGAGCGCTATGTACCACCAGCAGTATTCTCCGCCTATAAATAATGGCTGTTGCGATTCTGTAAACACCGCCGTGCTATGTTCCACCCATTTCAGGGACGTTAAATAACGCTATTGCGACGTTGGTGAACAGTATGAGAAATTCTAAGGGCAAATTACAAAACGTTTTTTTTTTTTAAATGATCTATTATTTGGCAGGAATATATTGGTTTTGCCCATATTTTTTTATTTTTTCTCAATTTATATTTATTTGCATCAAAAAAACAAAGACATAATTAAATTTTAACTTTGTGGAAGTTAATCTCGAAAAACAAAAGTGTGGCGAAATGGCGTGACGGCTCGCTGGGCTCGCCGCCGTGCCTGTAAACAAATCACGAACAATGTTCTTCGTGATACAAATGAATGGAAATGTGAGTAATGTACTGCATAATAAAAGTCAAGCGTTATATATTATTGTGTACGCTTTTGAGAGTTATATATAATGGTCACCTACTAGTACGCATTATATTCATTATATTAATCTATGGATGCATTTCGTGAACGGAACTTGTTGGAAGTCTGAGTTTAAAAATGTTTCCAGTGGTTGCGGAAATTAGGAGAGAACTTCGATGAAGGATTACATTGGAAATGCTAGGGAATTTTGAAATGTTCAGAGCTGTTTTAGCTTTTGGTTGGCAATGGTTTATTCGAGAATTTTTGCATGTAATCTCTTGGAGTCAAAGCTATTTCAGTCCTTGTGAATATTTATGTCTATCCCATTGTAGTATGTTATTGATAAGGAGGGCATGTTCATGATTGCTGTGATCTTCTTTGTACGCAAGGGATTATATAAGCCCCAGGTACCAAGAATGATTCAGATTATTGTTGATTGTTATGATTGGGACCAAAATGTTCTGTCTCGAGAATCTCATGGAAGGTACCGTCGTGGATAAGACATTCCTTACTGTATTTTTCAATTTAAAAGTATCCTTCGATAATAAACCCACGGTTGCATATATAAAATTAGAGGCAGTGCTATGAATGATTTATGTTGAAGTGACAGCCAAAATGCAAGCTAGAAACGTGAACGAACCAAAAGAAATTGACTCTCATATTGGGAAGAGAGAAAAATCTTGATTGCCTGAGGTTGTTGCTAGCATATGATGGTTTACTAATTACATTGTTCTTTTCATGGAGGCTTTTATCATGTTTGGGCTACTATCTCTTATGAGCAATATTTTTTTGGTTTACAAAACGGAATCACCCATTTTAGTGCGGAGCTTTCGGTTAAAAGTAGAGAACCATTAGGTATATTTACAAGTAGCGAAGTGATAAATTGCAAAGTAGCTACGTTATTGGATACTCGTCATAAAATGATAAAAACCTCGTCAAATAAGAAAGGAATCATGTCATTATTATTCTCTCCAAGCGGAATACTCATCATTTGCTTAAAAAAAGCTCACTTTCTAGTTTTAATCAGTCAAACCACATACCCAGTCGTACCATTTCCGAAGTATCTCGAAAGAAAAACAAAATATGGTGCTGATCCGTGAGCAATAAATGCAATGGGAGGGGTCAGTATTAGGGATAACGCAAGCCGAAGGCTGGCGTTATTGTTGGTGCTATCCAACGTCCCCAAATAATGCTAGGGGCAGCTATTTGAAGTTACAGAATCAGGGGGGCGGTACATAACGCCGAAATAGTGCCCAAAGTCATAATAGCGCAGGCGTTATCAGTTACAGAATCACCCCCCAGGGAATCTAAAAAAAATGAAGAATTTCCTGTTAGAAAAGGTGTATTATAATATACAGGACTTTTTAGAAGAGTCTTTTGGACTTTAATTCATAAACCATTGTTATTCCTGCATTTTTCTTGAATTTTATATGACTTTTCCTACATTTTATTGTAAAATATTTGGAACAATAAATATTAAATAAATACTAAAGTTGTAATAAATTAAAAATGTAATTTTACAGTCTAGGAATGCCAAAATGTAAGTGTGAGACTGATTAAATAGCAAAGGCCTAGTCTTCAATGCCAACAAAGCCCAAAATATAACTTTCTCCCTCAAAATACAATATACGTGACCAAATCAGTAAACCTAAATGGGGATTCAGGGTAAAATTCAATAAAAAGATTGGTATAACTCCCAGATATAAAGTTCAAAAGAAAAATTGTAGACATTCCTCGCAAATATGTATACTCACAAAATCCACTATGTACTTACATGAAAAATGAATTCAAGACTTCCCTTGGGGATCTTGACGGGAGCCGTGCCTCCAAGGGTGCCAGCAGCAGCCACCCAGGCATTGGCCGACGTTACCATCGCACCACCCTTGTTCTTGGCAGGAAATATCAGCACACGATATGGAATCCCTTCCATTTTGAGAGACAGAGAGAGAAAGAATTGATGAGTGTTCAAAAATGCCCAAATACACAAGTATAATACCTTACTTCCAGCCAAGGGCCTGGCTTGAAACATGACAAGAAGATAACAAATCATTGAAAATCATTACTGTTTTGGAAACTAATACGTACATCTTTTTTAATGAAGTCTGCACAAAATTTGTGCGAGCCAATGTGATAAGAATACACCAGAGTGCATATAGCACGAAACATCTGTCCAGACTGAACACTGAGGCAATACCGACTAGACTTTTCCAAACGTGTCATTCATGTTTTGTGCTCTTGGAATCAGTACCATATTTCCTGGCTTAAAAGTCATGCGTTTTCTCTCGTAGAAACCCACAGGAAACCACCCTATATCTTTTATGGCCAATAGTAAGGTTATATATTTCCTAAAGACCTCTTTGTTGAAATGTGTGAGTTACGAATCTTACAATAAGGCAAGTAAAAATAAGCATAATGGCTTCATGCCATGCCACCATATTTGTTTTGATATTCAGTAAAATATGTATCACTTTCTATTCCACCATAAACAATATTAAAGGGTAATAGAGAGGTTACTTCTTTTTTTTAATACTGTGATCAAAACTAGGGTGCATCTTCCATTCCTGTTTGTCTTATAGACCGTAAAGTAAGGTAATTACGCTCATGATACACATTCAGTCTAAAGATTTATAAGGTGGTAAATCTAAAGATTTTATCTCTTCTTCCAGCATAATTGTTGAAAATTCACTGATTTAACTGCAACATGAGTTTACCATTTACACACTGTCTATTAAGAGGGAAAAGAGGGAGTCTATGACAAGACTATCAATATCAATGCACACACTTCTATTCACATAAAATGAATGAAGGCACAATCTGTAAGGTAAAATCCTATGCCATCACTGGCTGTGATAGGCAATGTAAATTATCTTAATACTAAGATCTTAATAGTAAAGCCTTATTTACATAGCCTGCAATGGCCAGTGATGTACTATAATTTCCAATAATATCTAGACTCCCACATGTACCATTTTACTGATTTGATTGAATGGGGTCAGGTCAGAAAAAACTTGGAGGGTTGGCATACATGGCTAGCTGCAGCATTTGCCTTTACGTCACCAAGAGCCAACGAGGACGAACGCAGATGTGACAGGGATAGTAAAATTAGAGTCAAATAAATTCCAAGAGCAAAAGCACTAGTGGAAGGAATGCACTGAGGAAACTCACGTCCACGCACACGTTGGGCCGATCAGAGTCTTTTCTTTTGTGCTCCATCGCGACGTTTTTCCCCTTTAGATTCATAGTTGGACTTACTGTGTGTGACTCACTACGAAGCACCTCTGTAGCCGAGTTGGTTAATTCCATGCACGGGAGTTGAGGTGCGGTTCTGGCAGGGTTCGAATCTGAAGTTAGGCTATTTATTTCATCTCATAAAAAATGTATTCTTAATATCAACTCAAATTTATACATATAAAAAGAGTCATTTCAGGCTTGATCTGGTGGAATATCATAAATAAATAATAATGGCAATTTTCCACAGTATAAACTTTAATGCTAATACCATTAAAGCTTATACTGTGGAAAATTGCCAATATTATTTAATCAATTTATACAGTTGACAAATGAAAGGGTTAATATGGAAGTTTTTTTTAATTACGGCTTAATTTATAAAAATGATGACTATCTATGTTACCACATTTATTTCTTAACAGATTTCATTCACTGAGAGAAAATAAGTATTGGAAGTGGCAGTGGTTGCATCTTTGTGTCCTTGCGGTGAATTACCATCAAATCTTCGGTGAGTTAAATATCTACTCATAGTATCTGCAATTCTCTCTAAATAATCAAATACACCTGTAGTTGCAATCATTTTGATAAACCCTAGAGTTTGAAAAATTATTGTAATTCAATTGATGATCTTTATCTTCAAACTTCTAGTACTTGGTAATGTAAAAATTTGAGAAGTGAGGTTGTAACGTACTCATACTCACATATAAGCAAACTCACACATAGAAAAACATTCATGTATATTTTTGAAACTCAGGCAGCCAAATTGTACAGAAGGTGACGCAGATTATTCTATTATATTAATTTTGCATAATTAGAATGCCAATATTTCAATTTAAGACCTATTTATTCATATTCAAAGAGTTACAATATTGTGCATTCTTCCATATTGAACACCACGTGGCAGGATTTAATGACCACATGAAAATTACAACAATAGGTAAGAACCGGAACTACGCTAATTTCTGGAACATTCCAAATAAACAGAAGTACGTCAGTAGCGAAGCTTCTAGAAGGATGACAATGCATCAGCGATCAGGTATAAAAGCCGATGCACGTTACCAGTCGAGGCCATCTCAAAAATCCAGGTGCATTCAAATCACATTGATACTGTACGATTTTCACGACTGCACGCGGTCCCAACTAAGCCCAAACGGTTAAAGAAGAAGTTTACCTTACGTAATTGGTGCGAAATAAAGACGGAGGGAGTTAATAATATTGCGAAACGTGACATACTGAGAAGTGAGATCTGGAAGTTCGAGCCTTGACGTCAACCAGGAGCAGCCGGGAGAAGCTGAGGTTATTACTGCTAGAGAGACGCAGTAAAGGAAAGAACCAAGCTTTGGATGTGGTGTCAGGGACAAAGATGAGACCATACAACTTACAACACCTGAAGCGAAGTATTTTGAAGGGAGAAATTATCCCGATATTGTAAAGGATTTGATTTATACTGTGTTATGCCCGTATTGAGTGTTTTTATGTGTTGGGCAAGTGATTGATTCATGAGTGAAAAGCATAGGCAAGGAAGTTAATCTATGTTGGTGAGGAATGATTTATATGTATTATTTGAGGTGTTTATTAATTTGTTTGTGGGGTACAATACAGTGTATTCACATGTGCAGTCAGGGCAACAAAAAATTAATAGATCTTTTAATAGCAAGCACGATTGTTATAATTAAATTTAGTAGGGCTACCTAAAATTTCCCGTAGCGAGGAGATCAAGTGAAAGAAAAGGTTAGCGACATTATTTTGCTAAAGGGAGATGTTACAAGGTGTTTAAAAGTACTAACGCTTTCCTTCCAGAGGGTGTGCGAACCACAGCCATAAGGACCAGGTGGAAATAAATAGGTATATCAGCTCTTTTATCCTAAATTATCTGACGATTATTAATAATTATATATGTATGACCGAAATGGACGTCACCCATGTCTTCAACCTTTTTAATAATTTTGGTGTAGTCATACGAAAATATTTTTATTTTTTAAATCTTGCAGCCTCACCATTTGTTTTCACCACTAGCTATATAAATAGGTGTAAAAATTGTGCATTAGTCTTGGGCCAATTTTGTATTTTTCCTCTTTACAAAATTACATGAATAAACCAGAAGTTTTGATTCTCATTGAAAGTGAATCTAAATTTCATTTGACCATTATGTATTTTGACCCATTAAATAGATTTTTGGCAATGTGATGAGTATACCCATGAATATCTGCTTCAAACCTTGGAGACAGAGGGTGTTAGACTGTCGTAATGGAACGTTCTCTGTCGCTGAAAGAGGCATTATTGCTGGGATGGTAGCCTCAGGAATATCCATCTCCGAGGTGGCAAGAAGGATGAGTGTTAATCGCATTACCATTTGGAGGCGGGCTTGCCGCTATGCCGACAGCAACAACTCCTTGAATAGTAGGCCTAGACCGGGGAAGCCACGCTGCACAACAGCAGCAGTAGACAATGAAATTGCTCACTATGCCTGCGAAAACCCTTTAACAAGCAAAGGGGCTGAGGGAATTCGGCAACATTTAAATCTACAATGCAGTTATTCCACTGTTCGACGGTGCCTACATGAGTCGGAACTAAAATGCCCAAAAGCCAATCTTATCGGAACAACATTACCTGGCAATACAGCAGTTAGCAGAAAAGTTCTTCAACAGACCGCAAGAATTTTGGTGCCTTACCATTTTTGTGGACGAGAAGACGTTTAGGAGTGACTGCAATGGCAGAATGCACTTGTGGCATCCATGTAATGCCCAGTAAGTAACCTGTAGGTTCATATATTATATCCTGAATGTATTGATTCAGAACCAGGATTTTGTCTCTATTGATTTTTCTCTCGAATGAGAGAAATAATAATTTATCACTGGTAAAATGCAATGTAAAGTTCAAGTTAAATAATAGTGAATAACTTGGTGACTCCACATAAAATGATTAATTACGATTTAGGTTTTTCTGCAGTACAGCACCATCAGGTGATAATCGAATTGATCAAAGGTGATTTAATGATCACCTGATGATGCGGTATTACAGCGAAAACTAGCTTGTAAATAAATAATTCGAAATAGAATCACAAAGTCATTCATTATTATTTAATATGAATCAGTTCCAAAAAGTTATGCCGCCAGAAACGATTAATTTCAGTAAATTCTAGGGTTTTAAATATTTGTGGGGTAGGGGTGTATTCCACGTATCCAACTTAAAGAGGTTTAACCAGGAAGGAGACAACGTAAGCACTGTTTAGATCACAAAACACTTGATCACGACACGCGCAAACACCACATCCGTCTTAACCCAATTTCAGAAGCGGACTGCAGGTGAAGAGTAGGGAAGTTAGATCACAAGCAAATACATGGAAGGGACTGCAGCACGAGGCGCTCATGAAAGGTAATGTGAGGAATGATTAAAAGAGCGACTGCACATGTTACAATATAGCCTAAGGGTAATAAAATGTAATGTGTCTTGTGTATATGGATGTCATTGATTTATGTGTGCGTATTTACGTACGATGATGCTGCAGGACTGATTGAGTGGCGGCAGAAGAACTAATTTTGCTGTGTTGTGTTGAACCACCATGAGTGAAGTGTTTGTGTGGGGGGAGTGATAAAACAAAAAAGTGATGCGCGAAAGACACATTGTTTACAAACATAAGGGCACGTTGTCCAAGGAAGTGTTGCTACTACCGTCTCAATGCATATCAATGTTATGTGATGCAATGAATTCAGGAGTGACAAATTGAATACTTTGATGTTATGTTATGGTTTATTTTGAAAGGTTTTTACTCAGTAAACTGATGTAATTTTATGTGTGAAGGGTTTGCTCGCGCACCCCTTGAAAATTACCATAATTTTCTAGATAATTCACCTATATTTGAGTTATTTTTTCATACAGATGAATTTTTAACATGTACTTTTAAGCCAAGTTCACATTTCCTACATATTTAATAATAAATTGAGGCATGTACAACTCATTTATGGAATATTTTACTTAAATTATAACATTATAGAGTAATGCATTAGAATATTCTTCTTGAAAATTTTTCATACTTTGACAAGAGAAAGCCAGATTGTGTGTTGCTGCTGTAGTTCATTTTACAATTTAAAAAATTTCTAATAGATTAATGTTGTATATTATTAATGTTGATATATTTTGGAAGTGTATTTGGTGTCGGGCCTCTGCGTTCAAAATTTCCAACATGGTGGCCGATATTAACTTTCTAAAAAAAGAAGTTATTAAGTTAAAAGGTGAATGGGAAACTATGGCAATACAACAGAAACATGTTACTTTTGTCGATTCTCTTAAAGATGCACCTGGACCTGCTCAGGGTAACAAATGGCATGTTTCATCCCAAGGCTTCTCGTCCAATACGGAATCTAAGTACCAACGTCCAGTTACCCACCAAGCAAAACTAAACAGTGTGACGAGTGATTCTCAGAAAGTACCAGTCCAAAGTAGCTCCACAAGTAATTATAGGCCATTGCTTCCCCGAATACGAGAGTACAAGAGACCGCTATCTCAAATGTGGACAATGTTGAAGAAGCCTATACTCGTGTCCGCCACAAACGCCGGCGTCGGCCTCCAACAATGGGCACCTTCGTGAATGAATGCTCTCTTTCTGGTGTCCCACGCAGATCCAGTGTTCATCTGTGGAATTTTGAATCCTCCACGATGAAAGAAGCAGTCCATAATTACGTCAAGTAACAAGTGCCGGAGATAGAGGAATCAACAGTCGAAATTGAGTAGCGCAAGGTAACCTGTGGAAACTACGCTTCTTTTCACCTAAAAGTGTACGAGAATCTTAGAGAAAAGCTTCTAAACCCAGGTTTCTGACCCAAAAATGTATATTTTGGAAACTATTTTTTTCCGAAAGTCCTCCAAAACACCGCAGACGGTTAGTGATAAACAATTGTGACACTTATAACATCCCATGTTGTGAACCATTGTCATTTAAGTTTTTTATACTCAACGTGCAGTGCCTGAGGAATAAAATCTTGGACCTGGATTTGTTTTTAAACTCCGTTAACTACGACATTTTGTGTTTTACTGAGCACTGGTTACATGAACAGGAAACTCAATTATACCAGCTGCAAGGTATCTATCTTGCCTCCATTTATTGCAGGAATAACATACGAATGGGGGAGCACGTGCGTTTTTAAGGCATAACCTACAGTGTAAACCGATTGACGTGAATACCTTTTGTTTAGAACTACATTTTGAAGTGGCAGCTGTGTACCTCAGGGATTTGGGAATAATGGTTGCCTCTATTTATCGCTCACCTAATGATGATTTTGAAATATTTTCTGAACGTTTGGAAAGTGTTCTGCGCCATTTTCAGAAATACAAGGCTAAAATTGTTATTGACACTGATTTAACTGTTGACATGAGCTGCCTATCTAGAAACAGCTTGCAGTTAGGTATTCTTCAAAGGTCTTTCGATCTGTACCATGCAAACTCTGAACCAACAAGGAAACTAGCCTGCCTTGATAATGTAATTACTGGCTTTAATGTGTGTGATTTTAGTATAGATGTTTTTGATCCTATGCTTTCAGATCATTGTGCAATATCAATGTCCACTAATGTCAAAGTTGGGGGCGAACTAATAAGGAAAACCTCCAAAACCATCTTAATTAGGCAAATAACACCTCATCAACTTGTAACTCTCAATAATCTTCTGAGTGCAACTGATTGGGACTCCGTGGTTGAATATGGTGATGGACAAAGAAGTTTCACTGCTTTTTTTGAACATTTTATCCTGTTATTCGAGCATACATTTCCCCAAAAATCGATTTAAATTTCACATAAGAAATTCCCATGGCAAAATTGGTTCACCAATAAGAATGAACAAATGAGGAAGACTTTACTAAATGCTTATCAACATTACAAAATAGCCTGTACAGATGATCTCAAAAAACACTACAATAAACTTAAAAAGGAATAGCATGCTGAACTAATCCTAGCTAAATACAATTCCAACAATAATTACATAGCTAATGCTTCAAATAAATGCAAGGCAGGGTCTGTCATTAAGAGGGAAACAGGTTTGTCCACCAAGCACAAGGAAATACCAATTGAGGCTCATGTTCTTAATGCATCATTTATTAACTCTGTGGAGAGCATTCTTCCCTGTGTCAGCAACAGTGAGGCGACTTCTATCCAACTCCTTCAGAATTTCCATACCGATAGCATCCCCTTTCGGTGGAAGGAAACTTCACAGTTGGAAATAATCAGAGCTGTAAAATCTTTTAAAAACTCAAACAGTAAGGATATACTTGGTCTTTTTAATAACTTAATCAAGTCAGTTATTCACTCAATAGCATATCCTCTTGCAACAGTCATCAATTTGTGCTTTCAATCAGGTAATTTTCCTGACAGCCTCAAATACACAAAGGTGATTCCAGTTTATAAGTGTGGCGATAGAAATTCACCTAGTAGCTACCGTCCAATCTCCATCATTCCAGTTTTTGTTAAATTTTTTTAAAGTGTTGCTCCCACTCAAATTGTGAACCACCTTGAATCCCTAAATTTACCTAATTACATCAACTCAGTTTGGGTTCGGAGTTGGCAAAAGCACAACTCAAACAGTTGATTGTATAATTAAGCAAATTATCAATGCATTTGAAGAAAAGCATAGTTTATCACTTACCCTATGTGATCTGTCATCTGCCTTTGACTGTGTTGATCACATAATGCTTCTACAGAAGCTACAGTACTATGGCTTCCAGGGTGCTGAATTTGAATTCATGTCCTCATATCTGTGCAATCGCAAGCAGCTGGTACAGGTCAATGATACCCAATCAGAATTCCTCAAGGTTAGGCATGGGGTGCCTCAAGGATCTGTACTTGTTCCCCTCCTATTCCTACTGATGATCAATGACCTACCGGCGAATGCATCGACTGATTGTGTACTGTATGCTGATGACACAACTTTCTTGCATCAGGGTATCAATCCCACTGAGACAACTAAGATGATATCTGACACGCTAGCTCAAGCAAACGATTGGTTCTCAGCTAATAGATTCTTTATGAATCCAATGAAAACTCAAATTTTAACCTGTTCCCTTTAACATGTTGCAATAGAAAATGAAGCTGTTAAACTTCTTGGCTTTCACCTTGACCCCAAATTAACTTGGAGTTCTCACATTTTTAACATTAGGAAACAACTTGCCAGAGCCCTGTACTTAATAAGAAAACTGAGATGGTGTGTGACCAAAGACAATCTTCTTAATGCATACTATGCATTTTTTCAATCACACCTTACATATGGTATCAGACTTTGGGGGCATGCCTCGGATGTAAAACTGATATTATTACTTCAGAAGAAGGTAGTTAGGGTAATCACTAACACAGGATTTAATGAACATTGTAAACCACCTTTTGTTATATTTGGTATAATGACTGTATATAGCCTTTATATATTTCACATTCTGTTGTACATTAAAGAAAATCTGCACATGTACTCAATAAGGGCTGATGTACATAACCACGCCACTAGAGCCAACCACAAACTAGACATGCCTCACTGTAGACTGGCTAAATCATTTAAAAGTGAAAATTTGGCTATTAAGTGCTTTAATATGCTGCCCAACTCAGCAAGAATGGTAGGTGACAAAGTTTTCCGCACGGCCCTAGAGAAATGGCTTTTAACAAAACCTTTATACTCTCTAGATGAATACTTTGAAATTGACTTCTCTACAATAAGGTTCTAATTTATACTTATAACGTGTTTTGTATTCTGTGCAATGTGTTGTTCCTGTATCCTCACATGAGGTGTATAATGACTGACGACATCTACCACAATGCCTGTTGTGCAATAGATGAATAAAGATTATGATGTATTAGGTATGGTTTAAACATTGTTATTCCCTTCCTATTGCTATTGGCTTTCTTATTTAACCATACATTTGCTGTTAAAAGCTTAAAACTATAAAACACTGGAAAACTATGGTAATTTTAGAAAATTACCATAATTTACTTCAGATGAAAATTAAGGTAATTTTCCCATCTCTATGTGCAAGTTTTAAGAACTTTCTTTTTTAATGTTAAAAATATGGGATTCTTTGACATATACCTCATTAATTCAATAAGAAACTGGAAGTGGAGCATTAAATATTTTTCAAATACCGTCAATCCGTCTTAAGTCGGACAGGGGGTGTGGAGTCAGGCACTGAGCAGAGCTGTAATAAAAATTTTGTGAAATCGTCACAGTTCATGCCACATAAACCCGTTGCATAGTATTGCTTAGCATACAATGTAGCTATGCGATACTATGCAATGGGTTTACATGGCATGAACTGAAATGATTTCACAACATTTTTATGACAGCTCTGCTCAGTGTCCAAATCCACACCCCCTGTCCTACTTAAGATGGATTGACGGTACACCATATGCAGAGCATTCATCACCTGCCACTTACTTGTGTTGGTGTACGTGTTGGTGAAGCAGAAGTAATCCACAGCATTCAAAGTAAGCAAGTGGTACAAAAATTGCTCCTTCTCATCATCACTTCTGAGGAAGGCATATCTTTTGTACAAGCTCCTGAAAGAAAGTCATGAAAAAAACCTGTGAGCCAAGCTAGTGTTGCTGAGCTAAAAGAGATTTTTTGTTTTTAAAACCTTGCTTTTCATTTCTGAGATGACAGTCATTTCACTGTTGGGAGAATTAATTGGTTGACTGTGCACGTCAAGTTCATTTAATAATGGCACAAATATTTTGGCTCTCTCCAGAATTTTCACTGAGGACTGCCCAAAGACAGAGTGAACATGTGACAAAAGTAGAGTACCAATGCTTGGGAGCATCCTGAATCACACTTGAAGGACATGTTACTTAGAAGGAACTGTGATATTTTGCTTCAACACTCACAAGTGCATGCGGGCAAATAAAAACAGAATGTTGTGACCGTGGCTGTGACACTGGAGTCCTAAATTTCCATTCTTTTACTCAAAATTGTGTCCACTCGTATGAATTTCGAATATTCGGGAAATAAGGTGTGGAATTTCAACATGATACGGTTGAAGAGTTTAAAGCAATTTTCCACAGTTAAAGTTTTAAAAAGACTTTATTATTCATCGTAACAAAGTCTTTTAAAAACTGAAAATTTTTAAATGTTCTGCCCTATTGTTGTATAATGGAAGTATAAGTTGTATTGTTTCTGTGCAATGTATGTATGTATTTAAAAAGGGGAAATCCCATTAATAAATTATGAATATGATTAATATGAAAACTTTTAATGATGGAAAATTGCTTTAAACTCTTCAATCGTACCTTGCGTCCACTCTTTCCCAATACTTTGAGTAGATCTATTTTCGCTTCAAAATCAATAAATTGGAGTTTTTTTCTCTTGCTACATGTAAATTGCATTGTTACAATTAATTTCATTATGAAAATCATGTATCTGTCATTGTAAGCAAAAATGAATCGAATTGGAAAATATAGCAATCGTGAGAAAACCCTTAAAACAACCTTCCAGTATATCTGGTACTTCATATGAAATCTCAGTTGCTTTTTTAGGATATAAACACTTATTATAGATAGATCATTGGTAGTGCATGAAAGAAATTTCCCTCACTCACTACTGTGCCCTTCTTGATAGTAAGTTTTTCAAGAAAATAGTCCATGAAAACTAAAGGTCATCCAAACTTCTCTCTCAATGGGTTCCTTTACAAATGAAGCAATTAAACAAAGTTTCATTGTAATACCCCACGTCTCTCTCTCCAAAAGGTCTTTTATCTTTAAACTCCCATCTATATGTAATGTTACACTGAAAAGTGTCCCCGAGATCGAACCATTACTTTCATCCAGCACCTGTTGCACTTCTCCCTCCTAATTCTGCTCTCATCTTTCACTCTCTGTCTGCTTGGCTTTTTTATTCATTGCTCAACGCTTCTTATGATAATTATTTCTTTACAACTGTAATTTATTATAATGTTCATTGCTCATTTGTTTTTTAATACCGATGCTATTTGGACAATGTAATTGGCCTTGAGCTCTTTTTGGAGGTGAATTATAAATGCATAAATAAATTTATTATATTCCGTTAGGGATGAGTCGATTCCACTTTTTTCGATTCCGATTCTTTCAAATCGATTCTCGATTCCATCGATTCTTATTCCTAATATCAGGAGGGATATTGATATACCAGTAGCAAACGACTATTATTTAAATTCAATTACTGGTGGGAATAAAATAAAAAAGACAATTAAGTCGCTCAAAAAGTGTATTTAATGACAAATAACAAATATATCCTCAGCTTATAGTCTATGTTTAAAATATTTTTCTACCTGGAATCGGAATTGACTTTAGGCGATCAATTCTCGATACCGATTCTATGCCTGAGAATTGGTGGAATCGAGAATCGACGTTAGGAATCAACTCATCCTTATATTCCATCATAAGTTTCCATGACGTACAGATGAATGCTTCTCCATTTCCGGGTTTCCACCGCGTAGGTTGCATTTTTGAGAGACAACTGTTTCACCCGTATTCCAACATGTATCTTCAGGTCGAAGTATCTAAAGAGCAAATATATTATAAGATGGTTACCGCCTATCCACTGCATGGAAGAGGATTTGGCCAGAGGACAAGAGCCAATCACAGAGCACGGAGGGAAACAGAAGGCCTATACAAACATATTAACGCGGACAAAATGATGCCCCGGTACTGTAATGTATGTAGTGATAAAAATATAAAGTTATGATAAAGAAAAAAAAAATATCAGTTAAATTTCATTATAGCTGATACAAAACAATCAACATTCTTACAATCTAAAAACAACACATGCAATTTTATTACTGGCTATTAACAAGACTTGTTCTTCGTGAGTTGTCATGATGTTGCTTTATAATCGGGTTTACTAATTACTTTTGCTGAGGTGATTATTTAATAACTTAAAACAATTAAGTCAATTACTATCATATATTAAGCCACAATTAATCAATATTTGAATTTCTCAGGAAAAATCATATGGAAAATACAGCCCTTGCTGACAACATTCTTCTGAGAACATCCTCCAATCTGTAATGAGGAGGAAACATTCCTCGAAGTCGTAAATCTAACATGAACAAGCGCTCACCTTAGGAGTGCATAGTCACTTAGGAGGACACGCAGGTGGGCCGAGAGGAGTTTCTTCTCCAGGGAGAGACGAACCCATGCCCTTGCATAACCAATGTCCGTCTTAATTTCTGACATCCCTTGAACACTCCTGGAAGGACACAGAACCAATTCTGCAGTCAATAAAAGAAACATTTACACCATGAAAATGAATGACTCTGGACTGTTGAATTCCTATTTTGTAACATATGTCAAAATAAGAGATTGAAAATAGCATATGTAAGAAAGAGGTATGAATAATATGGCTGAAACCAATTTAGAGGCACATCTGCACCTTGATGTTAAACACGACTAGACACTGTGTCTCAATTCACATAATGGTGTTGATCTTTCATGGGTTTCTATAAATTCAAAGACATTTTCAAGACCTCTTTTAGAATCAGCTCACAATAAAAATACAATACATGTGCATACCACCATACATGTATACACTCAGGAATATCTTAAGACATCATCAATTTAAAAACCTGCATCAATAAAAGAACTAAAAAAGGGAGACCTCTAAGGTTACTCCAAACATCCACTTTACTTTTCTTTTACCTTTCATAACAGCATTAATTTTAATCTTCAAAATCAAAACAACAAGTAAATAAATAATACAAACAGCAGTTTTATATTAATAGTTAAGCAAAGACCACGGTTGACTAAAAAGGATGAAAATTACTCTGAAACAGTTCCCATGTTTGATCATAATTTCAAATCAAAGACTCACCTCATATCAAAGGTCACTGAGACAGGAAGTGGAGCCAAAGATGGTTGTTGGTCTGAATCTCCTGCACTCTTAACCATCACGCTTGTACTACTCAAGTTGGATCCCTTGACGTTATTGTCATTTGACAAGGAATTGCTGCCACGAGCAGGCAAAGTGCTGAACTTGCCATTTCGAGGGAGCGGCAGATCTGTTTCCAGAGCCATTGAGGACAAGTCTGAAAAAATATCATAACCAATGCATAAATTTCTCTTTGTGCATGCATAGATGAATACCCATTCATTGATTAAAATCTGCAAAAGAATGGCCAACACTACAGGTGCATTACCAACATTTCTATTGCACAGGATGCTCATTTAAGTACTTAAACTGTCACTGAATGTCATCAAGGGCATCTTTGACCTCACTCCAATTGGAAGAAGAAAAACAAAAATTATGTAATTAGACCACAGATGTCAGAAAAGCATCCATAAGGCTCCTAATTTAAAATGTGCAAACATATATTTCTGTAAATGAAAACTAAATACACGTGGTCCTCGACTTTCATACATTCCAAAATGACACCTCTTACTCGGCTTACGCTACGCTAAATTCTGACTTTCGGATGTTTGTTGGAAAATAATATTTTTGAATTTTGCACGATGGTGCCTATAGTATCCTCAGCAGTATTAATGACCATGGACAGTGTTAACGCCAAAGAAAGGTGTAATTTCTTTATTTATTGAATTTTCTTGATTTTGTATGATAAGAATGAGTGGAAAATGTCCAAATGAGGGAATACAGACCAATTATATGTAATAAACAATGGTTGCATTGACTTAATACTGTGGAACAAAAACTGGCAATTATTAGACATTCTGAATGGGGGGAATCTTTTACTGCAATTAGACACTCATTAAACTTAGGCCATTCAACTGTGTGCTCAATAATGAAGGTAAATAATACAATTAAAGACCATGTACAAAATGCTGAGAACATTTCATCAACAATACTCAGTAAGCGGTGAGGTGCAGTGATGGAGGAAATAGAAAAATCACTGCAATTGTGGATTGTAAATCAACATACAAAAACATTCCTCCGAGTCTTGCAATAATTCAAATTAAGGCTCACAGTTTGTATGAAAATTGGAAGCAACAATTGGGAGAAGATGATGCTGATGCTCCTAAACTTCAGACAAGCAAAGGCTGGTTTGACCGGTTTAAAGAAAAGAGCATGTTAAGGCAATATTAAACTAGCAGGAGAATCTGCTAGTTCAGCCAAAGAAGCCACAAATTTATTAAATTTTGAAGAAGGTTATTCTGCTCATCAAATTTTAATGTTGATGAATCAGGCCTATTTTTGGAAAAAGATGCACTCAAAAACATACATATTTGGCGAAAGAAGAAAAAGTTTCCCCTGGGCATAAGGCATCAAAAGACAGGCTCACTTTGCTTCTTGGTAGTAATGCAGCAGGAGACTTGAGGTGAGGTTGAGAGGAGAAATTGAAACCAACGGTTGCTTATATCTCAGAAAACCCAAGACCACGGAAGGGGAAGAAAAAGGGATTGCTATCAGTCATTTGGAAATTCAATTAAATGCCTGGTTGACTGGAGCAATTTTTCAAGGAATAGCTGATTACTCATTGTGTACCATTAGTAATGTAACTTTCAAGGTACAGTTAATTTTGGTCAATGCTCCTGGACATCCACAAACACTACAAGAGCTTTACCCTGAAATCAAAATTATATTACTGCCACCAAATACGATGTGCAAAATTCAGCCTATTGATCAGAGAGTTAAAGCACCTTCCAGCAGTACTACATCAGGAGAACCATTAACAAGGCTATCCAGGCAACTGAAAAGTTTACAGCATCTGGAATGCAATTAACAGCATTGGAGATCTTGAGCTGAAATAAAGAAGTCTAAACTGAATGGCTACTGGACTAAGTTGTACCCCGAGCTCGTACCTAATTTTGAAGGCTTTGAGGAGACCCCTAAAGTCACCACAGAGGAAGTTGCGCAGCAAATGAATAAACTGGATTTAGATGTCAGCAGAGAAGATGTGGATGACATGATTGATTCCCACTTACAGCCAATGTGAAACGAAGACCTTATTGCTATTCAAGAGGACAGAAAGGAAGTACCTTACAATGATGATGGACAGAGTCAGCTCACTCAAAACTTTGACGGCAAAGAAAATGTGCAAAGCCTTTAATAGCTGGAGCTGTTTTTAAATACCATGGAGGAATATGACCCTAACGTAGAGAGAAGTTCACAGGTCTGAAGAACTGTCAAGAGGGATACTGCTTGCAACAGACTTCTCCATCAAGTGAAGAAGAAAGCTGTAGTTCAACCTCCACATGAGAGGTTGTTCAAAAAAGTTGACAAGACACCATGAAAGTAACAGCTTCCTTCTTCAACCCCTGTAAGTTCAAAATCTGCAATTTTTTCCCAATTATGAGTTAGTTTTAATTGGGAGTAAAGGATTGAACACTGCAGCTTCCACTTAGATATTTATTTAACACGACCATGGTTTCGTAGCAGTGCTACATCATCAGGTGATGTAGCACTGCTACGGAACCATTGTCACCATTGTTCCATTTCCTTTGTTCCAACCATTGTTCAATCCTTTACTCCCAGTATGATTGACTTCCACAAAGTATTGCCTGAAACTGTGTTAGTTTTAATTGTTTATTACAATCATTGTTTACATGAATTCATACATGGCATGTACCTACGAAATGTCATTTGATTTTCGTTTGTCTTCCATCACTTTAAAGAAACATTTGCAATATTTTGTCCCTCTTTAATTTTAATAATTTAACTGACATCAAGTTTGAGGGTTAAAAAATAAAATATCATTATGCTTCTTGTTTATAGTTATAGTAGACATCATCAGTGGAATGTTAACTTTAGCAAGTGAAATATTACAAATGTGCATGTATTTTGTGTCAAGGTTTCACTCAGTACACAACAAAATTATTTTTTAAACTTTTATTAAGACTTGTCTGCATAATTTCAAAAGTAATTATATATTTTTTGAATTATCATTCATGTATTTTAAAACATTTTGTACTGAAATTAAATTTCCATACGATAAATAAGGTTTCACTATATATATTTAGCTCTCTGGGAAGGTAACCCCTAATTACATACTATGTATCTCAATTGTTGGACTATTAAAGTGCATTCAACTTTCATACTAGTCTTCAGGAAAGCAATGAGTAGGGAAGTTGAAGAGTGCCTATACATAGGCCAGTTAAAATGACTCAAGAATTACTACTCCGGGCTTCATCAATGATGTCTTAACTTGTACTGTTGCACTGACATTTCAACAGCTATGATCTGAGATTCAGTAAGAAATCCAAAACTGCTTCATCTTCACAACGCAAGAGAATCCATCCCTTATCAAAGTATTTTAGTTAGTTTGTTGTTTGGGAAGGCACCTGACAACTGAGGTAATTTTTGCCACTGAGGATAGTTTGGTAAAGCTAAGATTATATATGGAACTAGCAGACCCGACAGACGTTGTCCTGCCCAAACGTTGGCTTGCCTGCTATTAGCAGAGTCAGCAAACATGTTTTCGATATTCGAATTTTCGATTAACTATATACTAAGTGACATTTGACATTGAGTTTGACATTTGAATCTATTCGTTTCGTCATTCTGCAATTTGCTCTTGCCTAAAACAAAATAAAAAAATGGGTGCAATTTCTCATTATCCTGCGCCGTTCAATTCTCGTGTCATGGCCGGATGATATTTGGTGCTTGTCATTGGCTCATTTGGCGAAAGAGGCAGTACTTTTCGTGAGATTGGTTGTAAGTATAATAATGCGATTGCAACAAAGATATTGCTGAGATACATGGAAACACAGCAAACATAAATTGAAATGTCAAAACAATGCCAAGGTGTGATGCAAGCGCGATGACTTGCAATTGTATTGATGTGTACGTCAAATATCATAGAATTCGACATCAGCACCACCTATGGTACACAAACATAACTATAAATTATTATCAGATAGTCAATTATTGATGAAATTCTCAGAAGGTTTTTTTGGTCAATTATTCATGAACTTATGACTTATTTCATATTAAAAAATATTGGGGGGTGGTTGGGGGGGTGAAATTTTGGGGTTATATGTTCTAATATGTGAAAATCTTTTTTAAAAAATTTCGTAAAAAAATTTCCGAGAACCCGATCACAGTGCCACCTACCGGGTCCAATTGTGAATCTAAACCATCCAGGGATCCACTCAAACACACACAAAAAATTTCATCAAAATCGGTCCAGCCATTTAGGAGTTCAGTGACATACACAAGTACAGAAGAATTTTGTATACAAAGATGAAGGAAGGGTAGAGAGTAACCTAGAGTCAGCATTAGCCTGTTATTAACACTTTCCACTCTGCGGGTTGTACATGCTCCTTAATCTAGTCTACTGGGCTTTTTTATCTAAATTTTAATGTCTGGCGACAACTCTGCGATAACAAGGGAAAAAACTCGCAAGGAAGTGGTATATGAATGGTGCTACCACTGATTTGGGATCTAATGAACAAAATGTTACCTAATGCATAGTACATATCCGGGAAACGATTGCATACTGAAAAAACTGTCGCAAAATAGACAACACTAACAAAACAATGTAAGAACGAGTGGCACTCATGAATCTATGCCTTCCCGAGCACTGCTCAGGCATAGAGTGGAAAGCATTTATGCAAGGTGCCAAAGGAACCACAATTAGTCTAATCCAACAGACAGAGTACTAGACCTTGAAGTGCCCTTGCCACAAGACACCCCAGTAGGGATTGGGATTCCAGTGAAAAATCTGCACCACTGCTGGGATTCAAACCCAGGCCCACAGGATGGGAAGCCAGTGCTTTAGTCGCCATACCTACACAATCCCGACCTATGTATTTTCCACAGCCAGATAAATGGTCTTGATAGGACTCTAACGACTTGCTTTAAATTCTTTAGCATTCACCTATTGCTTCATGTATGCCCTGTCATTTCAAAACCCCAAATATGTGCTCTTCCTTCTACAGTCTACTCAGATCCATCCTCAGTCAATCAACATTCATTTTTCCATCAGCATATCCCCATCAATACTGGGGAAAATACTAACCTAGTGAGTAAAATTAATTCTTTAGTGCCAAAACTTAATGCAAGGCCAAAAAGGGAATTTTATTTAAACCATGTTAAAACAAACTATTGTGCAAACTCAACATTATACAGATTGTGTCAAACCTATAACAAACATTGCCATGAACTTGAATTGTTTCAAAAGAGAGGCCATTTCTGTTCTTAGCTAAACAAAATTGTTTCATAAATGATGTTGTAAACGCTTCTCTTTATGTACACATACATCTGTTACATTGATTGTATGTAATATGTGATAATGTTTGCCCTGTAATTTTTATTGCTGGCCGAACTTGAAAAATAATAAATAAAATCAAATCCACCACTCTTTGACCATGTGACTCTCACCTAAACAGGTTCTCCTCTCAGCACAACTGAACTAACAAAGCATTCTCCTTTCATACAGTTCATCCTAAAGCATGCATCCCAGCCACATCCTTACCTCACTTGCTAACAGTTTTTCCATTTACACTTTAATATGCTCACATGCTCCATTTTCCTTGCAACCCATTATCCACATCATTCCATTCCTATTTAAGGAGGATCGGTGGTTTCACTCAACTCAAGAGAATTCAATAAAACTTCCTGAAACTATTAATAATATTGTTCTAAAGCTACCTGAAAATTTTCAGAATTATTTGCAGTAGGTTTCTTAAGATATTTGATCGAGAATTGGGCATGAAATATACACTGTTTCTTATGCCTTTTCATCTGCATCCTGCAAGTTATGCATCCACTTTCAAGTATCTTACACTCGTGGTGCCGATTTCACATCGTCCACAACGCACGCGAGGGATTTCTTCAAGCGCTCGGAGTAAAGATCTGTTACAAATTTTTATACAGATGACATCAATTATTATACATACATTGAATAATTTGAAAAGGTTCTTTCTGATGAATAAAGCCAAGTGTTCCCATGAGAAACCGTGCAATTTCATGCCCACTTCTCGTTCAAATACCTAAATAAATCTGCGGAAAATAATTCTGAAAATAATTAGGTAACTTTAAGACAACAAAAGTAATGTTTCCAGCAAGTTTCATCGAATTCTCTCAAGTTGAGCGAGACCACCGAACCTCCTTGAGTCAACTTTGGGAAAATTTTATTAACACTGTCATCATTGTAGATTTCAAATTTAAATAACTGATAGGGAAGTCAACACATCATCATCCCTTTCGACACATTATATCTCCACTTAACATGTTAAGGATCAATTACACTAGTCTACGTTTTTGCCAAATTTAACAGCTGATCTTCATTGATTTAAGGGTGCTGAATCCATAAATGATATAGGTACATTTTTCACCATCACGTCAGGTTTTTTCACCAATGACAACTTGATGTATTTTCCTCTGTTACAGATTCCTGCATTAATTTGTAATTTTTGGATTGATCGTCAGATCCCACATAACCAGGGTTAATGACCTCACAAACTGACTGGAATGAAACGTACATGTGTGTTTTTTCATTAGATTAAATATTTTGGGATTTTTCTCATATGTTTTATAAAAATAGGACACGTAATTCAGTTTACCTTTCCTGACTTATTTTTTCATGATTGCGACACTGCTGAAAATTATTTATTGTACTCTGTCAGGAAGCAACCTTACTCCTAAGGTGGATATTCTAATATCCTTGGATTCATAGATGTTTTAAATAAAAATAAAAATGTGAATGACAGTAGCAAAGGAGAGTGAAAGGTAGAAATGTAAACGGAAATGAATTACTAAAAATAATTTTAAAAAGTGAAAAAGTGAAGTGATGATGATGATGATAGTGAATAAAATTAAATTTATCGGGTGAAAAGCACTAAAAAAAGAAATGCAGACAAAATGCACTACACAAAGGGATAATGCATGCATGCAGGAGGCAAAAAGGTAAGTGGTCAAGCTTATTCTGTGCCAAGCCTTCGGCCTTTTACTAAAGATATCCTATATTGAGATTTCTTGAACCAAATGCTGGGTAGCAGTGACTCATCCTATTTCTCAAGGTAATAATGTTGTCAGCAGCAAGAAAGATTTCTTCAGCTGACCTTTCATTTTCAAAACCTAGTTCCTCCCATTTCTATACATGCAACATGAGCTTCCATGCTCAAGGAGGTAGCCAACCATTGGGGGGAGCAGGCACATAGCCAGGGAGGGGGGGGAATGAGGGGCTTCAGCCCCCCCTGAAATTTCAAATCATATTGTTAGTTTAGTTTTACTATATCTTATATTGGATGAAAAATACAAGGGTTCGAGAGGGGAAAAAGGTAAGAACAAAGCAGTTTTCTATAAAAAAATAACCAAAATCCTGGCTACGTCACTGTGGGGGAGTGGCAAAGGGAAGCAGATTTCTTTACCCAAACACTTACGTTGAGAATATGAAGGGTTCATAGGAACCTGAGTGAGTTGCATTTGTATTCTTACCCAGGAGATTTCATTGAGGTTGCAACCCCTTCCCTTCCCAATTATGGCTACGGTAATTAAGCAAACAAAATTACGTAAGAATGTCCGCATTTTCTTTGCTACTTTATTTCCAAGTTCTTTAAAGTTTGCTTGATAACTGTTGATTGCTGCACACTACCATCCCTTGCTAAGCAAAAGATTTGACATAAAGAAGATTATTCTATGGTAGAAGACCATTCCATTCTCTTAGCATGTACACAGAATGCATTTTCATTAGTTCTGCTTAATTGAAAAAAAGGTTATCTCTGTATCAGGGTCCCTAAGTGAACTATACTTGAAACAACTGAATTTGATAAGCTAATATGTTGGATTTGCTTTGACAGAACTGGTGTACCATCTTAACACAAGTTGGTTCAATACATGGGCATAACATAAATTTAAAAAAATATTTTAGTGTACCTTAAATTCTGATGAGAATTATTTATTAGTCACACCCAGATGGTTTTACTAATCATATCTCCAAAAGTATCACTCAAACGTTTTTTGCTGAGAAGGATGATTATACTTAAGAATTTGTAACCCTCAATCTGAATTCTTTCATCCAACAACTTAGTCGGTCAAAAAAGAGTAAATGCTTTGGGTCATTCATTACTGCAAAAGAGAAAAAATATCAAGGTTACAAACACCTAAATAATATTTGCTACATTTGCTTGATAGGTCAAGAGGAATTTTTAAACGTAAAATAATTAATTGGAGGGATAATGAAATTTACACTAATTTATTTAAAGGACATGTAAGAAAAATTGCATATTTTTCTACATGCATTTTAATTTTATTACTATTCATTACAAATTTCTGTTCAGTAGACGAAGTCCATTCAAGTCATTTAGCTAAATGTCATCAAAATTACCTAGGAGCTCAAATCAAAGGCATTTTCCGATTTCATGTGGCCATGAGAATTAAAGCACCAGAAAATTTTCTCATACACTGGACAACTGTTGACATTTAGAATATGTACTATAAAGGTAATAGAATCATGATATCAACAGGAAAAATTCTTACATGAAGAATATAACATCAGGAATGTAACGCTGTTTGATGGAGACAATCACATTCTGTCATTAAATAAAATGTTTAACATCTTTTCAGGAAAAGTAATGAAATGTCACATAGACCAAACTATTATTTTCATTACTTGGTTAGACAAGAATTCAATCCAAGATCACAGCAGAGGGTTGGCTGCAAAATAAGTAAGATCAAGCTTTTGAAGAGTAGGCATGCATATAACCTTGATAAAAATAGCTAACTTATGCGAAACATAATCCTTTGAAGATTTTGAGTGAAAACACAAAACATTGCTGGAGCGTGGAAGCAAAAGCTGTAAATGTGCATGAGCAGTGGGGAGCGAAAAGCGTGAACAGCACAACATTGAAAACAATAAGAATATGATATCACTTCACGTACAATCCAACCTCTTCCTCAAGACACACCATGCCATGGCTGGAGTTCGAAAAGATGAAATCAAGAAGTGAAGGAGAAAAGAGAGAAAGGATGGATTAGTAGACAGTTCTTCCAAACAATCACTTGCAGAATGTAATGAGAGTTAATAAAGTTTAGTTAGCAATTTAGATATTTTACACTGCGGGCACATGTTACTTTATACCATTTGCGTCCCTAGCACAAAAAGCACTTGGTAAAAATTAAAAGAGCCGATGACTCACGTCAAAAGTTTTGATAAAAAAATTATCAAACCGATTTCAGCATTGTTAGACAGGCTGAATTTGAAGTAAATGTGATACAATCAAAATTCCTTCAATGGACAACTACTTTCCTTCCAAACCTGTGTTCACACTCAAAGTTTGCTATTTCTCGTTGCAACAAGTGAATGCACACTATATAGCGACCTCTGGGGCAAATTTCAAAACTGCAGTTAATAAGCTCAAATTTGTGACATAGGTGTTCTACATTTGACAGGTTCAATTTTTTTATACATTTGCTTGTTTGGCCAAATTTATTTTAACAAAATTGTGACCATTGGACATTTGCCTTAGTAATGGTAATTAATTTATATATGTAGTTCTATAGCTCTGTTTTTAAACCATTAAAACTTAGGGTATGATTTAATAATAATAATAATAATAGTTTATTTTCCATGTACGATCAGGTACAGTAAAACTTATTATAACCAATATATGGAATGTCAAAAGATAATCAGGTACAATATACTGCATGTTTAACAACAGTTATTAATTGCCATCACATATTACATCAGTAAAGCATTAGCATTTACAATTAAAAAAAAATAAATTAATATAATCCATACCGAGTCAAAATTTAGTCAGCAAAAAATTTCTAAAATTATACCAATTTATAAAAACAAAGGCTCGTGCGAAGATTTCAACAACTACAGGCCAATTACCATTCAAAACACCTCAAAAATATTTGAAAAAGTTCTACATAATAGACTAATCTCCTTCCTGGAAAGACATAATTTACTTTCTCCATTCCAACATGGCTTCCGAAAGGGAAGATCCACCCTATCCGCTACCTACGAAGCAGTCAACTCCACTTTGAAGTCCCTAAACCATTAAAGTGAGACTATAGGGTTATTTTATGATTTATCCAAAGCGTTTGATTTAGTAAATCACCATATACTCCAGAGGAAACTTGAAAGACTGGGTATCAGAGGGGAACCCAACAAATGGATTGGCTCTTTCCTCAGAGATCGCTTATAAGTTGTGTTGCTCACGGTCAATGGAGTTAAATATGCCTCCTCTCCTCATAAAATTGCCCTGGGTGTGCCACAAGGATCCATATCAGGACCATTTCTTTTCCTGCTCTACATTAATGACCTTCCTCAGGAATTCACTCGAATAAGAAAAATAAAAACCTGAGATTTCCATGAATGTACTAATGTATATTTTTTAGGTATCATTATGTTTCTTCAAAAGACTATGGAACCTCACTTGTCAACTAGGTGAAGAACAATGAAGATCTAATCGTAGCTCCAAGACAATGTCAAGAATGTGGACCATATAATTATTCATATTCTTATGATGTGTACTTAGTCTCAATTTGCATGCTTTTTCAATGCTGCCAAGCGGGTCAGATGATGAGTAGTTTTTGCTATTTCCTGTAGACACTGTATACAGATGCCAAAAATGGCGTTAGTTTTTCTGCAACTCCACAACAAAAAAGTCCCCACCCACCTTATTTTTCGACATCTGGCAATGTGCCTCTCAAAACAATTCCCACATTGTGAATGTATCCACTAACTCTTGGAATGCAGAGTGTGTTTAACTCATTAGAATACAGCCAACCACAATTATGTGAATTGATTAAGATCAAATCCCTAAATTCATTAGAGTAGACATTGAACCAAATGAATAGGAGGGTGCTTACCTGGGGTGAGTGAGTTGGGGTCCATTACCATCTTTGATGTGTCACCACAATCCTCCAGTTCTTGAAAGCTGAGCAAATGAGACCATAAAGCAGACTTGCCCTAAATGACGGAGGAAAAACAAAGGGAAATTATTCATACTTTACATAGCTCCACGGTGCTGCTGACAATGTGATAAAATTGAGTGTGCTTGCTTATTAAATGATTACATACACAAACGCACACACAATTGCAAGGTTGAAATAATAGGCACATGTCAAAGAAGGTCAATGTATGCTGAAACAACAACAAAAGGGGTGGGATTGTTACAACCACTTCAATTCCATCCACCAGACTGTTTAAGGGCAACCTACATGAGACAGCAACAAAAGCAGACAAGGCGAGTGACCCATTTTCATTTGACAATTTAAGGCATGAGGGGTGATGAGGGGTGGGAGGAACATTCACGCACTTAACCCTTTAACTGCTCTCATTGTTTATAAGTGATCGCCGTAGCAGACTGCTCTCATCGTCTATTGGGGATTGGAAGTATGGTTTTACTTCCAGACACAATGGGTGCTATAACATTTTTCGTCTTTTAGTAAAAAAAAGTCCTTCAATTCGTATTTTAAAATAAAATCAGATGACAATTACTCATTATAAAATTATTAAACAATTTTTCCCTTGGATAAAAAGTGATAAATAATACAATAACGCAAAAATTTAGAAACATTTTTTTTGCACCTATATTTCAGATTATTTGCGCAGTTGAAGGATTAAAAAGCACAAAGTACATTTTCATCAAGTCCTAAGGATGTTCTAAATCCTTTACACAAGTAATTTCAATCATTAATTAGTATAATCTGATGACTTCAGAATTTTTTCCCTAGATGGTTCTTCAATTTAGCTATCGATTTGAGCAAATAAGGATTTCATAGAAAAGGCTTTCCTTTTTAAAAATTTTAACTGAAATTGAAGAAAAAAATCATAAATAAACCACGAAACAATAAAAATTTATCAAATTTCACTCATATATTTTCATTATTTCCCTTACAATAACTTTAGTTATCGTAAATAAAAACTATTTGATCCACAGTTGATGATTGCTGGCTCATATTGTCAACCCAGCGATGGAAAAAACTCGTTCACTAGGCGTGCGTGTGGGCGGAATTGATGGAATTTTTCGAGCTAAGGATATCTCGAAGTCTTTGAAGATCAAGTCAATCTGTTAATGCACTGTTAATTGCCGCTTATGAGAGAAGGCTTTGTCTATTGATGCACGGATGGAACTGTGATGAGTGGTGTTAGACAATATTATGAAATACAATGATGGGGAGTCTCCAATGATAAGTGTAAACAAATACAGTATCCAATATTACGGCTACGCAGAACGGCGCCGTGCGGCATGTAATCCGTTGGCGGCGGCATCATCAGAACCACCGGCGGCGGCGGTACGGCGCACAGGTCTAGTTCACACTACTATGGCATCACCCAAATCAGATGGGGAACAATAAATTGGAAAGGAGAGTCCAAGCTGATTAAGAACAGTTCCAATAAAAGTATACATACAAACCCATCACACCATTTCCTTTCAGGGTCTACACAACCAAAAGAGCATAATTATTGTTGCTAGGCTGAGGATACTGGCTCTCCTGTAATAATTCCTACCATACTGCCCCATCCTTGCATACTTCTTCTGCATCTGTTACATTTGTGCACTGCTTGGAAGTCTCTTTCACCACACTCACCCATGACTCAGTCTAACCTTTGCTATCTTACCATTCACTCCCCAATTGAAAATCTGCTTCGTTACCTCTCGTCCATTCTCTTGACATGGCCAAACCATAGAAGCACAGTCCTTTCATTTATGTCTATCACTCGAGCGTCCATTCCACATTCTTTCATAACCTCCTCATTCCTATCCTTATGTATCCCACTTTTTATATCAAACACTTGTAAGGGTCAGAGGTCCATGATAATTTGGGAGAGGAATTGAATGCACACGCTTTCACCCACCTGTTTACTCTGCAGCCCGTGGGACCAGATTCTTTCAAGAAGATCGCACAGGCTGGCCATTAGAGTATTCTCCTCGAGGCCAGACAATGACGCAGCCGTTGGGCCATGACCCAACTCAACTGCCTCAGATCCCATCTTCTCCACCAGCATCCTCTTTGTCCTCGTCTTCACATCCTGACAGGCATATGAAAATCATTTTAGTCCATGACAAAATTGAACTTTGACACTATGGTAACGACAATGAAAAAGCATCACTCTTAAATCTGTTGAGACGCAATAGCCAATTATCAATGATGTACCCAGCAGTTTTCCCTCTTTCGCCATGCACAAACTTGGAATAGGGTTTTTGTCGCAAAACTCATACATATTTGGATTAGAGCAGGGGGTATAGGCCCCCATAATTCAATGTATCAACACACTTAAAAGCGGTCAGCCAGGAGAAGCTTCCTTTGGGCGAGATTTGGGCATGAGCATGGTTGGGAGTTGGAAAGAATGGGTTAAAAACAATTCGAAAGGAAAATTGCATGTGCAGCAGAGGAACTCCAGATTTTTGGAAGAAGGCAGAAGAGGATGGGGAAAAAGACACCAGCATTGCACCCGCAGCAAGGGACAGTGAAAGATGAACCAGGGATATTTTAAGTGTCCTATGTCAACTGATCACACCACAGGTTTATTAAGGGATTAATGCACCACTCCAAAGAAAAAGTTTAAATCCAAAAAGATTAGTTTGAGAGGAATAGTAAGGAGAAAGGATCTTTCATGGGATAGAACTATGCTAGACCTTCAGTAGGCGTGTGGACCACAAGGGTGGCCCATAGTTTTTTTTCTGTATGCCATTTTTCATATGATGACTTTAAATGCTCGTGATTTTCAGTAGCTTCTCATTATAATGTTCCTAATGCCTCACTTGCCTGTTTGTGATGAGTTTTTGCAGGCTTAGGAGTATACGTATAGGATTAGGAGTGTGCAAATGGAAGCTGGTCTGTGTGGGCCACAGCCGAGGCCCATGCAAATAAATGAGTAACTTTTTTCTGTCAGTGATACTTTGGTTGGACTACAACTTCTGTCCTATATTTGTCAACTTTGATGTGTCAAACAATATTTGGGAGATTTCCCTTAAAGTTTTGGGTACTGAAGGCCCCTCCCCTGCTTGTATCGCAGGGGGGGTGGGGAGGAGATTGCAAGTGACCCCGTGTTCAATAACAAAGGTGCCTCCCCCTTACCCCCGAGAATTGAGGAATTCCCAGAGATTCTGTTCTTCAGGTGCACAGTGACCCCTCATCAGAGTACCCATGAATATAAGATAAAGGATTCGCGAGTCGGCCATAACAAGTGCTGCCACAACCCGTGCATTTTATTAGGTTTTCCTAATCTGCTACTTGCGGCGCTGACACTCTGAGGGATCTGAGCATTGTGGCAAAAAGCATTGGAAGAGTACGTATCAGAGTGGATATATCACTTATATCTGGCCAACTAGGGAATTCACCGGAATTATCAAGCACACTGGCACACTCTAAGGTTCACTCTTGGCAACCGAAAATCGAACACAACAGGAATCAGACTAGATGAGGAATGCTGAAGTATTAAAGTGCAATGAGTCATACTCTTCTAATTAACTCACGAGCAATCCACCACAGGCTAATTTTAAACTACACAATGCACAAAATACTTACGACACAATTACGATCCCCAAGTTGCTACCTTACCATCAGTTACAGCGATGTCACAAACCCGATTATATTTTCAATCTTTATTTATTCATCCTTGGCAAATTTATATGTGATAGATGTCGTCTTTGAGTGCATCTAGGTATATACAATATGGCCATAACCCAACAAAATTTATTCCATCCAAATATGGATTCCACTAACGTGACATTAACTCAGAACGGCGGTGAAGATTTAAAGAAGTCCTTTATTTAAAAAATCCCTATTTTTTAACAAACAATCGAAATTTATAAACATAGCCCCAAGCAACATTGAAAACAAATTACCTTTTAATGGAATGTAAATCAAATTTAAAGCAGATAACCGAACGAGCAGAAAGGGGAAAGCGGCTCGAGGACTCTCGTGGCTACGAGCAAGGGGGAAGCCAGGGAGAACGACCCGCTGATTATCGGTCAAACCGACACGACGCGACGAACGAAGGCTATCAACAAAGACAGGAGCGATCCATGAATTATATCGCAGTAGAGAACCATTGAGAATTATCTCAACAAAAAATTATCTCACAAAATACTCAAAACATTATGAAAAAATAATTTAATTCATCGTAAGGTAAAAGAGTAGAATAGAAAAGAAAACAAAGTTCGGTAACATGTCAGGAATGACGGAACAATAGTTTATGAAGCAATGAAGTTATTCTTCCATTCACATTCATTGAAGTCAAAACAAAGAATGCTGAAATACTTATGAATCGATGAAGAGAGATTTTCGGAGAAACTTACAGCTTCACTGCATAATAAAAACATATATGCACAAAAATTTCAATAAAACTGGGAGTTGTATAACAACTTACGAACTGAAATGGTAGACAAATTTTAGTGTCGACTGGTCACCCTATGAAACTCCTATAATATATACTATACTAATTTATTAATAATATAACCTATGTAAATTTAACAATTCATACAACACTCCCATAGATCTAACAACCTTCCCTTTGAATAGGCTTTGGTTTCCTAATCTCAACTCTGTATTTTCTTTCTAGGTCTTATCTTAGCCTCCTTCGCACCCAGGTACAAAACAACTACGGTTACGCCACATTTTTCAAGTCTCAAAAACTTAATTCTCCGGCTTTCAAAAAGGAAAACTATCTCTGAAGAGCGATTCAAAACGAATCAGGCACATACACTTCCATTTCCAGCAATGGAGAAAATCTGGAATGAATAGATCCCTAAGCTAAACAGTGCCACGATGTGAACAATTCGGAAAGTGAATAAAAAGCGCGCGAAGTGAGAGCACAAATCAGCACTTCTCGTGGCCGACTCGCGAATCCTTTATATAGTATCCATGAGAGTACCTTTGCCTCTGCTGTGAGTGACATCGAGAGTTCACTGTATAGTGCCTACTGTTCAAATACAAGAACAACACAATGACAAGTAAAGCAAGGGAACACAGCAGACTACCAAACAAAACCCACCTTGAGTAATGTCTCCACAAAACTCCAATTGGTTTGAGCAATTTCAGCAGGGCTAGGCTCACCACTGAGTTTCGGCTGCCGGATGGTCTTGAGCAAAGCCTCACTCGACAGCGCGCTGCTCCCCCCTCCCCCACTGTTGATTCTCGTCCTTCCTCCTCCCTCTCCCCCTCCCCCCAGCCCCTCTTCATTCAACCCACTCCCACCCGCCTGCTGCACCTCCCCCACCCTCCCCCCTCCCGCAAATGTCGCCGTTGTCGTTCCAAGGCCGACAGTGACTGCACTTTTCCTTTCTCTCAGCCTGCCAAGCAAAAAAAAATGAAACTTCAAGTACATACATATACAATAGAGCACACTATCTGTGCAGTATATTGATTTTGGGGTCAGAGCAAGCCAATTCTGTGGCCAAGAGCCAAAAACTGATATGTCCAAAATATGCATTTTTTAGGTGTTGATTGATGTATGATGCTTAATGTGATATTGTTTAATGGTCAAAAGCTGACATGCTACCACACATAATCCCATTCACTTGGACTCTCTAATTCACTTTGACCAAACACGACATATCATATTACATTAATTCAAACAAAACTTAAAATTTTCACACTGTAAAATTGTGATTTTGGACATATCAGTTTTTGGCTCTTTGCCACAGAATTGTTGTTAGGTCACACAGTAAGATTAGTGACTTTTGCATAGTGTAGCCCCTTCACCTCTTATTGTGATTTTTGCATGGTGTAGCCCATTCATCTCTTATTGTGTTTTTGGGGTCAGAGCAAGCCAATTGTTGTTACGTCACACAGTAAGATTAGTAAATTTTGCATGGTGGAGCCCCTTATCTCATGTTAGAGTCGATCCAAGATAATAGCATGGTTGAAATATACATACTGATTTGGCTTAGAATGAAATGAAAAGTAGACAATTTTTTCACGACCATATGAGTCATTAAAGGTCACCATGATGGATTCTTCGGTCACATTATTCCCTTCACCAAATGGCATTGGACGTGTTTACAAATTGGCTGCATTTCTGTCAACTGTGTCTATTATTTTGGATGCACTCTATATCATAATAAAATACTCTTAGGGTGTAGAGAATTGTAGTGGTGAAGCTAATATTAAATGCTGCTTTACTGTACAGCATTTAATTTGCTTATAGAAAGAGAATACAGGCTGTTTTTTGCTCCACTGCCCTGGATTAATGAGGTGTGCATGAGATGATGAGTCAGTTTTTTTTTTCAATCGGACTCCCATACTCAGTTGCATAAAAAGGCCCAGGGTAGAAAACAATTTTAGTCAAAAAGATGACACTTAAAAACTTTTTGTAAATATATTAGCTGACTTACCTTGTCTGACGTAATGTGCCTAGCAGTTGCTGAGGAGACAACTTTCTCCACAGAGGGCACTCTACATGATCTAAGAACAAAACGCAAAACAAGCAACTCACGTATATGTACAAGTTTCATCAATTTTTGTGGCAGCGCAAAAAAAAAGATGACTTTAAAAGTGGTAATGAAGAGTTTTATACTCACGATCTAGTGGGTTCCCGGTTCAAGGCAGTGTGGTCTAGGATGGGAAAAGGTGGGTGGTGCCGTTTCCCATTGCTTGCCACTGAAACATAAGTAGGGCCTGTCTTCTTTGGCGTGTCAAAACCACCCACCACATCTGAACCCACATTGTTCCTCTCCAGCTGCCCTTGCAGTCTCTCCAATGTTGACCCAAGTCGGTCTTCTAGTGCTTGCTTGTTAAAGACCATTGCCATGTCTTCACTTTGCAGGGGCATGAAGGGAGGTGGTTGTTGAGTATAGATGCTTTGAGGCACATTCGAGTCTTCGTTGGTCTGATTCAACTGGAAATAAATAAACAAGGGAGACTTTTAGGGAAAGTAAAATAAGGCATTTGTAAAGAGATTTCACTAGGGGGTTGGCATTTATCTGTACTTCATCACCTTACGCCTAAGATACAACAAACAGCAACTTAGGCCATTCCATCGGGTTCAATAAATTTAATGTAAAAAAATAACAGAAAAAACAGAAACAACGATATTCAACAATATAAAATTAGGCAAGCGTAAGGGGCAGTAAAAATAAATGTTGCACGGTGTATTTGAGTTGGAAGGTAAAGATGTTGCATGGAGAGAAAAGGTCTAGGGTAGAGTGACTGTCAGCAAGGGCTTTGAATAATGAAAATAGGTGGTAGAATAGGGATTGTTGGGTAGTTGGAGAGATGGAATTTGGGTATGTGTAGCGGACTCATATTATGAGTGGTTTGGTCTGGGATGCGGAGTGAAGAACAGGAGAGGAGATGAGTGGAAGGACCCATTCATGATAAAGTTTAGGAACTTAAGTTCTGAAGTCATCCGGCTATAGTCAGAGAGGGGAGGGGGGCATGGAGGTGGGGGTGATGACAGAGGCCTAGGGGTCGTGCATAAATTACGATACCAACTTATCACTTGGGTTGCCTAAAAACCTACAGCGGGTAATGAGAGGGAGTGGGGGGGGATTTACTCAGAGTAACTTAGCTGTTACAATGTGCCTGTTTACGTTTCTTGCTTGTTAACATTGCATCGACAATACTACATAGTCTAACATGAGGAAAGGCACGCAGGGTGTTTATTACACCCCAACCTTCTACTTTAACTCAATGTAACTGAACCACTGCCTCTAGGATGTTGCAAGTTTTCATACCATCAAACTGCTTACATTTTAACCTTCTCGTGGGTTAAATAGCGGCCTCGTGACAACACTTTTCAAGGCAGCAGTCACAAATGTGGGGAGTGGAGAGAACAAAGTAGATGAGCGCAGCACCTTGCGCCATGATTCATGATTCATCTTTCGAATTTAAAAAGGAATATTACTTGTTCCAATTGAGATTAGATAGTTCTATTATATCTAGTTCAGCTAATTTATTTGTCCTATTTCAACCTATCCCTAAAAATACACTCACTCAATAATTGAAAAAATATTTTTGAATTGAAAGTTTCATTTGTAGAGACAACAATACATGTCAGGATGGGGGGGATGGGTAGGGCAAAATACTATGGTTGTCAACGAAAGGGGGGAGGGAGTTAAAAAAAATCACTGAAAACAGTAACGTAGTTTATGCACGACCCCGTAGGGATGATACAATTTCCTCATGTGAGCTAAGTCTAAGGGAGGGCAAGAAATAAAAGACTATGGCTAAAAAGAAATTAAGGAGGTAGTTGAATATTTTAAGTGTAGCGGGGGATGCAGTTGACCAGATGTGAGAGCAGTACTCAAGGATGGGATGTGCACATCCAAGAAACAAAGATTAAGACCTCCATACTTTTATTGAGTTGATTAATAATCTTAATAAAACTATTGACATTGACTTTCTTGAAAAAGCTATAATATGCTCATTGAACATTGACTTTTGGTCAAAGGTGACCCTCGTAAGTAAGTATGTCATTGTGGGAACTGACAAAAGGTAAGGATGATTGGCAAGTTCATACATAGAGGAGATTGTTTCACATTTTAAGAAGGACATTGCATCAGACTTTTCCAAGTTCACATGCAGTTTCCATTTGGCACACCAGTTATCAATGGCTTTTAGAGAGGATAGAAAAGAAAGGAGATCAGCCACACAGCCAATCGTTTTGAATACTTTACAGTCATCATTAACAATATTGTCTACATAGAGTGCTAAGAGAAATGCCCGAGGATGCTGCCCAGGGGATGCCAGAAGTGACTGGTAAAAACATTAAGAGATTCCATTAGCAATGCAATTAGCAAGCTTTTACCACTAGCAGGAAGACATTTTTTTCTTGCACACTGTTAAGGCCACTTAACACGAGGCACTTTATCATACAATTTGAAGTAGCATCTGTTTTTACAAAGCCAGAATGAAGGCTCAGAGTTAGAGCCTGAGCAGAGAATTTTTCATTTCCATATTTGATAGCATACTAATTAATAAAAGAATATAAACACAAATGTCTATGATTGAGAATGAAAATTATTTTGGAAAAAACAGAAAGAATAAAATAGTACAGTAACAATAAAATATGTAGTCATTTTTTTACAAAATTATAACAAACTTTTGCCTATTGAACTTAAGAAAGAATACATAAAAATAGTGAGTTTGAAAAAATCCTTAGCATGAAAAAATGGGAGAAATAATTAGATGGGACAAATTCAACTCAAGACCACATAATGTACAAGGATATTCCTAAATCACATAATGAGAAACACATTAAGTAAATCAGGTGCCAAGCAATGGTAAATTGACACTTACCTGGGCAGCCATTCTCCGGCGCCTTGCCTTTTCCCTGGACCTCATGTAGGCTGACATGCAGGGCTGAGCCTTAGGAGGGGGAGCAGTTAAGTCCACTGATGTTAGCCTTTTCTCCAGAAGTAGTTGTGTCTCCTTGATTGCTGTACAGGGCTCGTATGAAGGTGTACGCACCAAGCTGTCCCCAAATCGCTTCCTGGAGAAAGGTATAATGACAATTACTCAGCTACATACTCTACCAATAACTGCAGGTTTTAACCCAGATGAAATAATTAATTAAAAAGAAAATTATTCAACCACCACTATTACAAAACTGGCACAAAATAACCAAAAATATATTGTACAATAAAATAATAAATAAGTCTTGTATATTAAAAAAATATCTATGTTAACTTTGAAGTCAAGCAAAACGATGGATGCCCCACATTCTAACTGTGCAAAACCAAAGACCCATGGAGGTATTTCTTTGAAATTCCACATGGGGGGAACCAATGACCACATTTCAAATCATCGATGTTAGTCTGGATATCATCAGCTGGACAAGTAAACTCAGTCACAAACATAGCATGTGAGAGGTGGACAAGGAGAATAGTATCAGGCTTAGTCATCATCAAAAGCCCAGTGGTGGCAAAGGAATTATTCCATCAGATTTTACACATGTTGTAGATGGAAATCTAAAACATGCAAAGATGCATAAAGCCAATGTACGTGCTTCTCACATATTAACTGTAGTGGGAGAGGGGGGTGGCAAAGGGTCCTGCTACAGTCAATATGTGAAAAAAATTAAATCAACACTGTCAGGCAAGATGTGGTAGAACTGCATAATCAATAATGTAAGTAATCGATATCGTATTGTCCACTTTATTTTAAATTTATTTGTTGTACCTGAAGATGGCTTTGTACAAAAGCCGAAACACATGTAGTAAATTTAAAACAAAGAGAACAGTACACTATTGATTACTTTCATTATTGATAATACAGTTCCATATCTCGCCTCGCACACCACATCTCACCTGACACTGTTGATTTTAGTAGTAGTAAATGTGAAAAAAACATTCCAGTATCCAGCTGACATTAGAAAGCTCTGCACCTCATTTGCAACTCATGTATCCTGAATAGAAGGTGATGGAACATGAGAATGCTAACCATACAATACACGAGGACAAAACCCTCACTATCCGACTCCATACCTAGGAACATGAAAAGCAAACCTCAACGAAGGTCTTCTGCTAGGCATTCTCTATTTCAAGCTTGATGACATCTGCCTTCAAAGGATAGACCAAAGTGCCACTGCTGTGTCTCTTAGAAGACAGGTCGAAGTCCAGTTCAAGTCTGAGTAGACTCAGATTGGACTTGGACCTCATGTCCTCATTGCCACCAGGAAGATTAATGACCCTAACCTAGCCATCACTAGCTCTCTCACAAAACTCAGCAATGGGTCTGTGCTTCTGAAGGCTAGGCAGGCTACAACAAAGACAGTTATGTTGTGGAGGAGATACATCAAGCTCACTAGCCCTCTACAGCCAGCATTGCCAGGGAGATACAATCTGGCCCTGAAAGATTAAGGGTGAAAACACCCACAGATACATCATATTTCTTATTCCCGTTGATGTTTTGCAGCTTATTGGCATTCAAGTTGATGCAGCCAAAGGAGTACACCAATATTATAACTGCAAAATTGTTATGGTAAGAAACTTGTTTCTGCCAGACAGCAAAGACCTCCAGATTTATTTGGGGGGCAGTCTGTCCCTAAAAGTGTGGGATTCCATCACTGATGCCACCTCGTGCAAACGGTCTAGGGAGATGCTGAGGTGTCCACGCATCTCATTATCATCAAAATGACAAGTGATACTCTATCAACAAGTTTCTTGTCTTCCCTGCTCTCCATAAATCTTCCTTTCACCACCAAAGATGGTGAAATTCACCACGCAAAAATCATTTGGCTTGACCGTGATTCGAACCCAGATCTCCCAATTGCCGATCAGGGGTTTTAGCCAGTTACACCATTAAGCCATCTTAATACAAGGCAAATTTCAGCGGGGGTACACACGAACAATTTGTTTTCATCCCCAGTCTATATTGTAGCACAGGGGACGTTGTCGTGCATGACATGCCACAGTCGCAAAGAATAAACACAAAATTGTCATTTTAGAACGACTGACTTGACAATTTTCCAATCATTGCGATTGCACAAATGATATGGTACACAGTCACACGCACGGGTGTGAAGATATACACCGAAGACGGTGAAATTTGCCATAAAAAAATCATTTGACCTGACTGGGATTTGAACCTGCTTATCCCTGATCTTGAATTAAGAAAATCAGGTGGTGTAACTTGCTAACGCACCTGATCGGCATATGGGATATTGGCATGGAAATTATCAACACTTTTGTAGTAAAATGACGTCGAGATGAGAAAAATCCAAGGCGAGATTTTACTGCAATTTACAGTTTACTGTGACGTGGCACACATGCCACCCACACAACCAGGATTCGAATCATTTTTGACTCTCAAATCCATGGATTCGATAAGATTCGATTGAATCCTAGAATGCAAACCACATACTAATACTAATATTTCCCATCATTCTGCATGTTGTGAAAAATGCTTGCCCTATCACTATACTATTGTACTACATCAGCTCTTTTTTCTTTCAAAGAAGGTAACGCAACACTTCATAGGCATTCAGTTATTTATCTTTTCTAAGTCAATGAATGCTATATCATCCTTCCCTACTCTATATTTTTCTTCGAATAGCAGAGAAAATTTAATCCATGATGGTCCTAAATGGCATTAAACCAAATTGGTTTTCAGTTTCCACGATTTCTCCATGTAACCATCTCTTCATCATCCCTGATCTTTTCATTTCCCTGATCTTCACTACATGAGCATACAGTTCACGGCTATTTCATTATTGTAACTTTGAAAGTATTAATATTTTAATATAATAATTAGGAGCCTTATTCTCTTCTCACATTCTCAAAGGGATCTCAATTCATTATTTTGTAAACCATTCAGCGAGGAATACTGAGAAAGCTCCAATAAGCTGTTAAGATCAAGCAAGAATACACTCCTTTACAATTTGTATTGCTATTTAAAGTCCATACCTTCACTACTTTTCGACATAGTTTCTGCTATTGCTCAGGAACTTGCATTGCAGGACCACAGGTATTCTGTCCCTTCATCACAGAAAGATGCTGCCTGCAATGCAAACCACATTATACAGTCATACCCTATTTAGTCCAAGTGACCTGCTCCAATGTATTATGTATGTTCTATCAAAAGGAATGTGTTTTCATGTAAAATAAAGTAAATTAAAAATAAAATAAACCACTATAATCTCTTGGAATTTCCCTGCCATGAGCTTCCTGATTAATATTTCTAGATCCAGACCTGCAGCGTCATTTGAAGATGAAATGTAAGGAGCCAATTGCTGAAAGAGCTGAAAAACATGCTGTATTTAAAACAAGGATGCTTAAGTTAAGGGTCTAAGAACAGTTCCACATCCATAATCACAATTTCACTGGCTGGTGGTATATAGTACATATTAAACACAATGCAAATGACAAAGACCTGTGTTATGAGCAATTTCAGAGCTATGTACAGAAAGGAAATGGTATCTTGAGATGAAAAAATGTCTCCAAGAGTCATTTAATTTTCTTCACAGTACATAAATGGAAATTAAGCCAAAAGCAATGTTCTATGTACTATCGTTTCCATTGAAATGTAGACACCCACACGCCCCAATGTACTGATTTGATTGAATGGGGCCGGGTCGGAAAAAACTTGGAGGGTTGGCACACGAGGCTAGCTGCGGCCTTTGCCTTTACGTCACCGAGAGCCGACCAGGATGGACGCGGATGCAACAGGACTAGCAAAATTAGAGTCAAATAAACTCCGAGAGCAAAAGCCCTAGCGGAAGGAATGCATTGAGGAAACTCATATCCCCACACACGTTGGGCCGATCGGATTCTTTTCTTTCGGGCTCCGCCACGAGGTTTTTCCTTTACCTAGATTCAGATTTGGACTCACCGTTTGTGTCTCCATAGGAAGCGGCTCCGTAGCCGAGTTGGTTAATTCCAATTCACGGAAGTTGAGGTGCGGTTCTGGCAGGGTTCGAATCTTAAGTAAGGCTATTTTTTTTCATCTTGTAGATAAAAGATGCATTCTTAATATCATCACAATTTATACAGTTGACAAAAGAAAGAGTTAAAGCAGATTTTTTTAAATTTACGGCTTAATTTATAAAAATCATGACTATCTACGTTACCACATTTATTTCTTAACATATTTCATTCCCTGAGAGAAAAATAGGATTGGAAGTGGCAGTGGTAACATCTTTGTGTCCTTGCAGTGAATTACCATCAAATCTCCAGTGAGTTAAATACCTGCTCATAGTATCTACAATCCTCTCTTAATAACCAAATAAATTTGTAGTTGTGATTATTTTGATGAACCCTAGAGTTTGAAAAACGATTGTTATTCAATTAATTATCTTTCTTTTCAAACTTCTAGTACTTTGTCATGGAAAAATGTGGTAAGTGAAGTGTTTTAAAGTACGAACGCTTTCCTTCCTGTGGGTGTGTGCAGAGCTGGATAACCAATAAGGCAAAGTAGGCAGTAGCCCATGGGCCCTAAGGCTTTGGGGGCTCCGGCGGGGCCCTGTGAATTGTCTTCCCCTTTCTTCTCTTGCAACTTGTTTATTAACGTGGGCCCCATTGCTTGTACTGCCTATAGGCCCCCAAGTGTGTTAATCTGTCACTTGGTGTGCAAACCACAGTAAACTATAAGGACCAGGTGGAAATAAATAGGTATATCAGCTCTTTTACCCCAAATCATCTGACGATTTTTAATAGTTATACATATCTATATGTATGACTGAAATCAACGTCACCCATATCTTCAACCTTTTTAATCAGGCTCAGGCGTAATTTTGGTATGATGTATTTCTCTCGGGGTAGAAAGAGTGCTTAAAAAGTAAAACTATTCTTATTTATTTTAGGTTTTTAATATTTTGTGACGTCACCACCTGACTCTGCAACTTGCTGCAGACAGCAAGGCATTGATGCGATATTCTCGCATATTTGAGGCCGTCGACGAAATGAGTTCCACAAGTCATGGACATGCACCTCTATCGCCTCAACTGTTGTGACGCCCTTCAGTTTTTATTCCTTTACCGTAATTCCCCACAAGTTCTCAATGGGGTTTAGGTTGGGTGAATGTGCCAGCCATGGTGTAACCACTATCTCCTTGTTTTTCTGAAAAAATTGTCTACTATTACTGTTGAGTCCATGGGGCAGTTATCATGAATGAAATTGACCTCTTCTTCAGGAACAATCTCTCTGGCGTAAAGCTTTAAGTATTCTTCTAAAATTCTGACATATTCTCGTGCGTTCATTCTTGGAGAGGTTCAAACAAGAGGTCTTGGGCCGGCAGCAGTCATACACCCCCAAAACTTAAGGATATGCGTCCAGAACCGTGATTCCTCAGAATTTTTCAAGATTCATACCTAATAAGAGGGATCACATTACAGATGTATAAAGAATTATGAAAAAGAGCTATTTAATTTCCCTTAGAGTAAATAAATTTTAAATATTAGCTCTTTTTAACGTTGTTGACTTCATTTGAGCCACATTCCTTTTTACATATCGCAATCGAAAAAAGGATTCCTACCTTATTTATTTCAAATAATATTATTGGAAACAGTGACAGTACTATGTCTTGTTATTTTTGCAGTTACCGAGCGTTAAAAATTGGCTTTGAAGCTTTAAATATTTTAAACCCTAGAATTTACTAAAATTGATTTTTCTCTCGAATAAGAGAAATAATAATTTATCACTAGTAAAATACATTGGAAAGTTTAAGTTAAATAATAGTGAATAACTTGGTGAATCCACATAAAATTATTTATTTACACGTAGGTTTTGCTGCAGTACAGCACCATCAGGTGGGAATCGAATTGATTGAAGGCAATTCAATAATCACCTGATGATGCGGTACTACAGCAAAACCTAGCTTGTAAATAAATCATTTGAAATGGAATTACAAAGTTATTCATTATTATTAAATATGAATCAGTTCCAGAAAGTTATGCCAGAATGCCACATTAGCTTGAGTAAAATTTATAATTGTTCAGCCAACATTCTAAAAAGGTGTCTAAATTGTTGAGCATCTTCTATTCATAATGCAAGACCTCAGCATGAACCAACTGAATTCCCATGTTCCACCAATTGTCTATCACTACATTTCTTCTTTTTTTCCTCTTCTTTTGTCTTGTCCTTTTCTGTAAAGTTTAGAGTGCTATGAGTAAACCCAATATGTATTGATGCTTCTCCTCCAGTTCTGCATCTAAACAACTGTAGGTTATCTCCAGTGGAGACAGATGTGGGAAAAGCATCTGAGACTTTAATCACCTCCATTGGACACAGAGCTGTGATAGATTTCAAAGACTTAAGTCTCCAAGACCTATTGGGGACTGAGACTAGTCTCAAAAGGAAAATGCTCATGGGTAAACCTTGAGATAAAATCACGGAAGTTTGTTTGGAAGATACGACTACACATGCAATGGCGAAAGCATAAGACACAACTACACAAACCTTGAAAATGTTAAATGGTCATTTTTTTTTGTTTTATATCACTGTCATCCACACACAACATTTTGTTTACAGCAAAAGACAAACTCGTGATCTAAAGCAAGCAACTGAGGGCCTGTGGACTTCAGGAGTTTTACAGAAATATGTTATGCAATGAGTGATGCTATGTGGATGACAGCATAAAGACCTAGCTGTCGGAAGTGAAGGCACAGAATGACCTGATGGCTTCCATTTAAACTCATTAACTTCATGGTGCACATTTTTTAAACTGGAACCATCCCTATCAAACTTTAACCATGGAATGTAAGAAGTTGAATTATAATTTTTTTGTCTCCATCTCTTTTACTATTGTACATCCTATATTACATGAATAAGGACATACATTTTTCACATTTGCAATAGAGTGAATTTTTACATGATATTTGATTTTTTTTCAAATAATGTAATATTTTTTTATATTCAAAGTAACATGATTTTGAAATATTTTTGTCATTTTGCGCCATCTTGATACATATATCAACTGAGATGAAAGATTGACAGATGACAGGGTGGGAAGTCACAGCCTAAAACTCCAGCTTTAGGTTTCTAAACTATGTGACCAAATATCCATGGCTAATAAAAATATAACAAGGAAATAATATGCTACGGACCTTGAGTATGCCCACTTCCACAATGTCGAAACATGACTGGCTCAAGCCTTTCAAAGCGTATGGCTTGCAGTATTTCACCTTCCAACTCGAAAGTATGATGAATTGGTGAGAGGTGCTTGAGAGGAAGGGAGTCTAGATGCAAGGGGACATCCTCTTCCTCTCTTTCGTAGGTTTACATTCAAGTCATTGCCAGCACTCTCTTCCATCTCATAAATCACAGTCTTCACTACTATCCAAGCTGTTGGATATACAGCAATACTCAAATCCATGCATGATAGACTGGTGATTTTGCCCCAAACTGTTTTTATCTCCTTTTCTAAGACAGTGACTAATGGTTTCTTTATCATTGAAAGACTTTTTAACCACGACATCTCACCAATAAAATTTTGATGTTATTGCTCTGGGAATAAGAATTAAGCCTGTGTATATTTCAGCCATCCTATTATTTGTATTTTAACTCAGGAAACCCTTGAACACATGAAGTATGAGCCCCCTATGAAATAGTAATGCACTCAGCCACTTTCTCCACGCTACATTTAGCCTATCTAGCATGCACTTGACCCCACAAGTGTGTAAGTGGGTAAGCACTGGTTTACAATGATCTACATCCTTAAAATAATCTATAAATATTGCTAGTGGTAGAGGTAAAATTTAAGGGTGAATCGTCATGTTACACCATTTCCCATCACGCAGCATCCATTTCTTACTAAAACTGCAAAAGTGAAACCAAAACAAAATATACCATGTCACAATTTAAAATATATTAAATGATTGTAATCTCCTATAGCACCAGTTCCACGCAAAAAAATTATTACAACCTGGCTGGAATCCTCAGAGTTATCATCTAGGACTATTCCTGGGTCTTCCTAGATGTTCAGCCTCTCAAATACACCCTGATATCAATCATCCTCCAACAAGAGAAGTCTCACAGCCAGGGAAAAATTGCAATAATCACATGAGGGCTGAGTCTTCCATGGGGTAAGGTTCACTGAACCACATTCTTAGTCAACAACAAGCAATGACCAGCACTTCTTAATGCAAACACTAATAGTATGTTCGAAGAATAGATAAGAAGATATTGAGGGCTGCCGAAAATGGATGAACCTTTTATGACCTCATATTGAAGAGCCATTTGACAAGGGAGTTTTCATTGGTTGTTTTGAAAGAAGCTGGCTACCTTGCTCTAATGTAGACTTGGAGAGGTTATTCTCATTTTATAATAGAGTTCTTACCACAAAAAAACTTGAAAAAGAGTAATTTGGCCACTTGGACTATTTTTTTTTTTTTTAAGATTATAAAATTTTCTGCTACATTATTGTTAAGCTCTTGTAAAATGAGGTACTCAAGCATGTTATTTGGCCCTGCAGTGGAGGAGAAAGGGAAGGGTTATGGGAGAGCAATTAAACAGGTGAGGGGGTAGGGGTCACATCGGAGCTCATTTCGACGGCAGCAAAATTACACCAAGGAAACCATGATTGTATCAGTCTTTGTGTATCAAGAAGGGCTTCAAGAGCTAATGCTCAAATTGTTTCCAGGAAAGGCCAAAGGGAGGTAGGCATTGCCATGGATTTACAAAATGCCATAGGCAAGTATTCCATGCTTCTTACTCTTGATCAGTATTTTTCTGCACATTGAGGAAATCCCTGAATCGAGTCTTCAAAAGAGCCTTCTGTCCCTGCCCCTCCTCTTTTAAAGTTGTAACAATGCCTCCCATCAACAATTAAGTATACATAATAATTTATGCACATCCACAATATTTCTTCAGGGTAGGCAATCAATAAAATGTATATTCCAAAATCAGAGGTGGTCACAGGTGGATATAGTTGCAGGGGGAATGACATTATCAGCCCAACAATTCAATTTTCTTTTGAAATTTTACTCCTTCCATGGTATTACATATTAGAGTGCCCATGCCTTCTTCGGATGGCCTTTATGAAGGCATTCCTTCCTTTCCCAGGACACGAAATATGTCAATGATGACAGAGATAACATCCTCAAAACAAGATATGGTATGTATTTCATTCATTCTCAAGCACTCATGATATCCACTCATCCAACAATACAAATACCACACACACATGGTGGCTCCCCAACAGTGACTTCACATGCACTCACTTTAACTCAAGCAGTTCTAACAATCACACATTGACCATGCTACTAAACCTTCATAAATAAATTTGTTTGTTCACATCATGAGACCCAGCCATTACCCATGATGCAGAATGCCAAGCAATGCACTAAGTGTGCATAATAAAGGGCCTTGAAGAGAAATAACTAAGTAGTAAAGCATTTTACAAACCTGAGAAGTCGTATCCGGCTGTCAAAGACCCGAAGGTTTGGATCCACTTCCTGCCAGCTCGAGAGTATCTTATTGTCAATAAGAGTGGCAAACATCTGGCTCTCAATGAAGCGAGAGAGGAAAGGGAGGTGGGGTTCAGGTTGGTCCGAGAGGAATGTGGCCTTGTCAAAGTTCTGCATTGACTCCCGACTGCTTAGCCACTGTTCCATATCCTGATGCCATCAGGTACATTTGTGGAAGGGCAGCACATAAGATGAAATACATAAGTACATACACAGTGGGTCTCTAATTCCTGACCAGATTTAAGATCAACCATTTTAACAGTTGTCCTAATTTAAATCACAACAGCATAAAACATCCAGTTTATAACCAAATAATGTGGTTTTCACCCACGAATAAATCAAATTAATTTGTTCATCCATGACGCACATCAATTTGGAAACTAATAAACTTGCTAACCCCTCTGATACACTCCTTACTTTGCCAGCAAACATATCTCCGATTGTGGTTTACCATATGTTACACACACACAGAAGACCCTCACTAATCCAGACTATATGGGGCAAGGCATTGCCCAGATGAACCAGTCTGGATTTTGTGGGGATGTCTCAAAAGGAACGTATTTTTTCCATTTTGTTTGAGGTAGGAGACCATCCAGAATAAAAATGGTGGCTTGAATATGACAATTATAAGCAAAGAAAATATATAATACAATATTCACAATTAGTAGATGCAAAAATGTATTACAATTTCAAATATATTGCCTCAAAGTAATAGTAACATGTTTGCAGCAATCATTATAAAACATGATTCTATTTCCTGTTAATGATAGCATTACGTAAAACCAAATTTATCCAGAAAACTTTGATTAGTGTGTACATTTTTGTGCATAGTCCGACCTTGTGAAGAATCTGAACCCTAAATAAAACTTATATAATTTCAGGCTGGACCTGCTGGAAGTTGTCAATATTCATGATGAATAAAATACTTGGTAATCCTATACAGATTTATTTAAATACAGTGGAAGCCCGGTATAGTGAGTACGGCTTATTGCGAGAATCCCGTTTTAGCGAGTGATTGTCTTTGTACCGCCAAAAGGCCTATGTTTTACATGTAAAATAAAGTGGAAATAGCGAGGCCACAAAGTTCCTTCCACGGTATACGCTCGGTATTATGACAGATATCTCTCGAGGGCGATGCACCACCTAGCAAAAATTAACTATTTTGTTTTGTATTATTTGTTAATTAAACTAAATATTCAAGATGTGAGCCATATCTGCAACACCTAAAGCCAGTTATGTCCAAACATTAGTGATTTACGGCCTTGAATATGCTGTGCACGCTCCCATTTTGCGTTCTTCTTTTGTTAGGCCCAGTCATCAGTGAGAGGGGAGTGGGCAGACGACAAGCAAGTTGAGAGTAGAAGAGGGAGTTAGGTCCCCCTACCCTATGGCTGGCTCCGTCGCTAGGCGATGTCTTAAGCACGGACACTGTTACATTGTGGTGAAACCCCCTCCATCTTTTCCCGTGTTAGGGATGGTAGCGATGAAAGTGGAAAGCGCAACTCTGTCGTAGTTAGATAAGCGCCCTAGAATAGATTTTTGACTCATGGAAATCTAGAGCCATGTTACTTGTCGCTGCATGCTGCCCAGCGATGTATATTTCAATCTTTCATTCATGCATAGGAATGTAAATCGAACAAGACCTCGCCAGCTATTGCCATGTAGGAAAATCTCTTACAGTGATGACCAAGGTGGTAAAATAACCACCAACCTTAGGCTAGCGATCAAGGGTTCAACACCGCCCCCACCGAGGTCGAGGAAACAGTGGTAAAAAATGTTGTAACAGCAGAATTATTCTACGGATAGCAGAAATCCTCTGCTTGGCGACCAATCATAGTGAATCTTCATTATCTCTTCTTGATGCTCTCCAAAATTCTGTACAATTCAAAGTTTTACACCATATCAGCAAAACTGTAACGCACTCCCGCGCAGTCCCTTAAATGTGTGTTTAAATGAATGGCAAAATAAGGTGCTGGTTACCCTCGAGGGCTATTTACTATGCGAGCACGATTAATAAAATGCGGATTCTAACAACAGCTCCTTTGAATCTCGTGGCATAGATTAAAAGCTCCTATATTATTGACTCTGTCAAAAATAATATTCCGCTCTGAATTGCAGCAACCAGTCCTCTCATCACTTCTCATTCAGCTCGAAGCAATGTATCCGATGCTTAGGGCACGATCTGTGGCATGGGGCCTCAACATTCAGCAGAATGAGAGCGATCTGTCGGAGCGATTGAAAAACTCAAACCATTCCGTCAACTGATGCGCCCAATCACACAGCAGCAGAGAGTTGTGATGTAGGTAAGGGGAGGAGTTTACTCGGTCGGAGGGGTGGTGTTTTCTCGGTCAGAGGGACGGAGTTGTCTCATGTGGTTTGTGCGGCAGCATCATGTCCGCGAAACGTAAATCTTTGGACCTCAAAACCAAAATTAAAATTATAGACGAGTGCGAAAGTAACAGGTCTTCAAAGACTGATATCGGGAGGCGGTTTGGTGTGTCGTCATCTACGCTGTTCACAATATTAAAGAACAAAGATAAAATTCGTGCAGCAGTGACCGAACTAGGATGACCTAGCAGCCAAAAACATTTGCAGCATAGGGAACATCCTCAAATGGAATCTGCACTATTCAAGTGGTTTTGTCAGCAAAGGTCTGCAGGACTGCCCATAAACGGTCCGATGTTAAAGGCGAAAGCTGACTACATTGCCACTGGATTTGGAATCGAGAACTTCAAAAGCTCGGACGGATGGCTTGCTCGTTTCAAGCAAAGGAAGGGTATATCACTTCACAAAGTGTCGGGCGAGTCAACGAGTGTGAATCCGAAAGCTGTGGAGGACTGGGATCCAGTCCTTAAAAGTTTCCTGAGTAAATATGAGCCCTGTGATATCTATAACGCTGACGAGACTGGTCTATTCTACAACCTCTTGCCTAACTCAACTCTTGCAGTTCGAGAGGATCCTTGCAAAGGAACCAAAAGGAGTAAGGAGAGATTGACAGTTATGCTTTGTGTGAATATGGATGGCTCAGATAAGGTGAAGCCGTATATTGTGGGGAAATACGCCCATCCCAGGTGTTTCAGGGGCGTAAAAACATTACCGTGCTCCTACAGTCACAATAAAAATGCGTGGATGACTTCTGAGTTATTCACGCAGTGGTTGCGAGCATTCGATGCAAGGATTGGGGGGAAAAGTAGTGCTATTTGTTGATAATTGTCCGGCCCATCAAAAAATATTGAACTTAGGCATGTGGAACTAGTATTTTTACCACCAAATTCTACATGCGTTCTGCAACCTTTAGATCAAGGTGTCATTAAACTCTTCAAGCACAATTTCAGGAGTTTATTAGTGAATTACATCGTGACTCGTCTTCCAAAGAACGACACACAGAGACTGAAGTGGAATGCGCTTGTTGCAATGCGGGCGGTTGCAATCAGCTGGGAAAAGATTTCTCCGGTGCACATATCGGCTTGCTTCAGGCATGCAAGATTCATTGTCAAGGGAAACAACCGGGATGATGAGCATTTAGATGAAGCCCTGAGTAACCCTGACCCTGAAGGTTGGCAGGACATTACTGTGCATTTTGGTCCCTGCGAGTTTCGCGACTATGCCACTGCCGATGACAGCTTGCCTGTGCGGGAGGAGTTGACGGAAGACGAATTGATTGACTCAGTCAGAAACAAAGTTGACGACGTAATTAGTTCCGATTCCGAAGAGGAAGAAACGGTGCCTATGCCCTCGAGAGCTGAAGCACAGCAGGCTATAAAAGTAATTAGCGACGTCTATAGGGCCAGTAATGCTTCCCTGGACGAACTAAAAACATTCAGTGAAGTAGAAGGATTTGTGCTTTCCGCAACTGCCACTAAACTGAAGCAGACAATGCTTGATACATTTTTCGCCACTGAGTAGGCATTGAAACCATTTTGTGATTTATATTATTGATTTGAAGTACGTGTGATGTGTTTGTGATAAAGAAGGTCCCCTATTTTTTTTGTTATGCTCGTACTTTCCCAATGAAGTCAACATGGTTTTCGTTTGCAAAAGTATTATTTATTTTCTCGTACGTTCAAAAAGGAATTATATTTTTGTTAGCTGTGATAATTTTTGCATATTTTTGTTATTTTTAAAATATAACCAAGCCTTATACTGCGCTAATAATTAAAATTTATCCCCTTCACCATATTTTTGTTTTCTTTTGTGATTCCTAATTTCACAGGTTATCATCATTATTCAAATCACGTGGGTATTTTTCCAAGAAACACATACCTGCGTTCATTCTATATCCTGGAGATGGCAGTACTTGCACAAAACATGATGTGCTAGCCAATCGACTGAGGTATTTTCTTTTATAGTGTAAATAAATACTCGATGACACTTATTTGCGGTAGATAATTGAATTTGAATCATAGAAACTGCTAGGAATAGGTGACTATGCGAGAAATATCTTCGACCACCGGTACATGCCGTATTTCAGTGAACCTTCAGACCAATTTTCCCAACTGAAGGATGTACTGGTTAACATTCGAAAACTCAACAAAGTTGATATTATCTTCATGACATATTCGCAAAATTATCCAAAAACTACAGTATACCTAATATTTTAATTCCGATTAGTTACGGTATCTTTACAGCTTTCTTCGGCGATCGAAAAATAGACAAACTGGAAGAAAAACAACGAAACTGGAGGAATTAATATTTTATGTAATGGAAAATGTCCTGTTTCTTTCTTAAAATTAGTTGATATTCCACCAGATTGTGCCTGAAACAACTTTTTTTGCTGTTTACCTTCGTCAAATACCATGGAAACAAAAGAAAAACGGTAAATACGAACAACTATGAGAATTAGGTGGCTTTATTCAACACTTTTGGATACAACGAGCGCTCGATTTAGCGAGTGATTTCCGAGGGATTATGAGCACTCGTTAAACCGGGCTTCCACTGTAGTATGGTGGGTTCCACCACACAGTGGCATAATCATCAGCAATTCACATACAGCACACAACGTCCCTGGGATATCCCATTTTGGTCTCAAATAGCCCATTGACGTCCGGGATATCCCTAAGACATCCCTGAGATATCCCGTCGGAATTTTCGTACTTAAGATATTTTTTGTGTTCTAACGTATGTTTAACCTTTTCATGCTTGGATCACCTCAGAAATTAACTTATAATTGATATCTACTGAAAATTTGCATTAGACTCCTTATATCCTGAATACGTCCCATGGACGTCTCTGAGATATTTCATCAAAACAATCAATGATTTTTGTTGTTTCTGTAATTCTATCGAGGTCTGTAATTTGCGGTCTAGCCTTCAACCAGTGAGATCGATTTTTCTTGTGAGCGATTAATCAGTTTTGAAAATGGTGTCTTACATACAGAGGCACATTGTTACTAGTGATGGGCAAAGTCGGTCTTTTGAGAGATTTCGGTCGCGTCGGTCACTCCCGCTTGTCATTCGATCTTCGATCGTCGATCAGAGAGACCGATTTTCCAGCTAGTGAGCAGTCCAAGTTGCCTACGATCAATGATTTCTCAGGAAAATCGTGATAGATAAAAAATCTGGTCGTTCGTGAGTTTCATACTGTAAGCATGACCGAGGTGTACAGCTTTGCTCTTGATTGCACAGAGCAGGCACAGAGTTTCAGTGCAGCTACCTCGTTCAGTGCCGGTTTCCGTGGAGTTGTGGGTAATTCTTTGAAAACAATTGAAGGCACAATTGTGCAATCGTGCGAAGGTTTGTTTTGTTTTTACAAAATGCTCTTGGTTTGTGATTTTAAGTATAGTTATACGAAGAATATTAGGAATATCCCACTTGTTTACAAAACTATTGAAGAGTGACATTTTATGGACCACAAATTATTAACAACTCATTATAGAAACCAATGATTAATAGTAATTTAGTAGCGAAATTTTATTTTGGTATGTAGTTCGAAACGATCAACGTTTTCTTTTGGCTGTAAGAATTTAAAGCAAATTATCCGACTGTAGCACTAAAATTCAATTTTCAATTACAGTCTGTTTCACTTGTTCACGAGACGTAATATTTGTCGAGAATATTGAAACGATGGTTTATCGCGTATTTAAGTGACAATGCAATTATGGAAATTCAGTGATTACAAATGTTATATGTGCTGTGATGTATTGCGTGTGTTCTTGTGGTGATATTTTTATATTTAAAGGTTATTTGTGTTAGGTAGACTTACGCTCCTAATGGATGTGTTATGACAGGAAATACACCGTGGAGGTTATAAAAGTTTCTGTGCTTCTGAAATGGCATAATATTGCGTTGTGTTTCTGGACGTGAGTTACACGAAGAAAGTGTATGTTCAACTTATGCTAAAGTTATAGTTTATGTCGTAAATTTACCAAGAGTTAGTGCTTCAAAAATGGCCTATATAGTGAAGTTAATGGTGGGTTTTTGTTTGTTTACGTCGTAGATTTTTAAGTTACAGTGCCCCCTGAAATAATCTCATAGTTTGCTGCTGTGTGTTATTCTAAGAGTGAATTGCATGTAAAAAAGCTAACGTTCAACTTTGGTAAAGGTTTGTTTACATCGTACTATATATCTATAATTTAGTTACTGTGCTTCTGAAATACTGTCTCGTGATCGTCGAGTGCTTACAATATTAATAAATGCCAAAATCGAAGATTTGTTCATAGGTTAACGTAATATTCGTCGTTTATTGTTTACATCGTAAATATAAAGCATAAATTCAGAGTATTAGTGCAAATACAGGAGTCCAAGACATTCGCTGTGTATATATATATCTGTGATTTGAATAATAACAATCAGTCCTACGATGAATACTTTTTTGTGAAGTTGCTTCTGTCGTGATGTTGTTTTCTTCTCGTGAAGCACTTCTTGTGCCAAAGTGAACTGAATAGGACTTCACGTTTACTATTCTCAATATTTGTTGAATATTGTTTGAAATATATGAATTTTTTCAGCCACTTGAGTGATTTATATCTAATGTAAAACGCTCCTTACAAAACATGCTTCGTTTGATGCCATCGATTAAAATCGTTGGGGTTTCACCATGCACTTCGTCACTTAGATAACTAATCAAACTAGTCAATTATATTGATGTTCAGTAAATATGTTTTTCGCAATGCCACATAGATTCTAAATGTTTAAAAAGCATATTATTAAATGATGGTTTGTATATGTACCTGCGTACCTTTCAATAAAATGTATATTCAGTAAAAATGCACTTTGTTGTTGTATTGAATCTTTAGTGCTATATTAATTCCCCCTCACAAAATGCTTTTGCCCGTACATACATTGGAGATGTTAATTGGTTACGAAAACGATTTGATTATTATAGTTATGTCTTACAGGGTATTCAACAGTTATACATATCAAATTCTTATCAGTAAGTGTTAACATATATTGCTTCTAAGCTACCTATAAGAAATGCCTAATACACACAAAATATTTGTTATTATGATGTGTATGAGTAGGGATTTAAAAACTGATTGCAGGATGTGATGAATCTTCTTAAATTGTTTGGCACTGACAGTGCTAATTTTAAACCCACTACATTCGTTCTTCCTCTAGATGATATTGCTGCTATCATTAAGAAGCACCAATGCAATGCAATAAAATATGTAAGCGTCAGTGAGTTTCTCTGCTATCTGATTGCTACTCTAGTTGCCATTTACTAGACTATATCATGTAACAGGTAGGGAATACTATATCTAGGCAAAATTATAACTAGTTTACTCTGTAGATTTTATGAAATGCATGGAACAATCAGGTTATAAGAATGTTTACTAAATATCTGACCTCAATATATATGTTTATTATCTTTGCAAGGAATAGCCTCTGATCAATTATTAATTTACACAATGGTTTAGTGCTTATCAATGGTTATAGCCATCAATAACTTCAGACCAATATCCACTCTGCCAGTTCTCTCTATATTATAGAACTGTAATCAGAAAACAGTAGTGTTTACATATCATATGAGTTATAACAGTTGTATTTCATACCTAGTTTTGATTCAAAGAAGAAAAATCAGCTGTGCATACTGTGACAAATGTTTATTTCCCCCATGCAATCATTGAATTTGCTAGAACAATATACATACCATCTTGGATTTTTAAGAGTAAAGATTCTGAGTGTATTTCATGTTGATTTTTGCTTGATATACTTACTGGATACTTATGGGAACTAAAGCTAATATCTTTTTATTAATTTTCTTGTGACATTTTGAAAATATCTCTTCCTTCATGCTACCGTAATGAACTTTATGAAAGGATTATTCTCTGTGGGTTTGGCAATGTTTAAATAATAGATTAGAGTTGAGTATTGGAACAGGATTGTGATTGAGGAGTGAATAGCGTAAGAGGAAGATGGAAAAAATTGTGGGTTCATGATGTGGTGGAAGAGACATTAAAGGAGGAAGATTAGGAGTCTTAAGAATAGGAGAGAGTGTGAATGAAGTAATGTATGAATGCAATAGAGGCAAAGGATATATGCCAATATAGGGTATTATGGAGTAAATTATTATAAGAGAGCCAGTTTCCAAATCCAAACAGACATCACTAACAGCAGAGAGCAAACAATATCATGTGATAAGCTGTGTGCCTCAAGTTATCCAGGTACTCAATTACTTAGCAGTCAACTTAAGTGTACAGATGTCGTTCCTGTGTGACTTAAAGTCAACTTGATCAGAATAAAATTATTTTTTATGCTTTCATTTAAATTAAATGTCTGTCATAATTTAAGTCAAGTATGCACTCATAGTTTTGGTAACACCCTTTTATAAATTGAAGAAGTTAATGGAGATGAGGGTCATGGATGGATAATAAAGCAATGGTAGGTAATCAATGATTTTTTACTTATAACAAAATTTTAGTGTAAAATGGATTTGGTCTATAATGCTTCATGCTTAATGAATGCTGTTACATATTATTAATATTATTTATTTCACTGATATGAGGAACCTAAGAAGCTTTCTCGGGTTTCCAACAGGGTGATGGTCTCCATGTAGGCTGACGTTTCGATGTCTGACTCAGTCATTGTCATCAGGGGTGATGAAAACTAAGGGTTGTGCAACCATTCATAGATCCATTTATTTTTAATAATCAATAAGTGGAATAAATGTTGGTGTAGGTTTTTTACAATTACTACTTGGCTTATTTTGAATATGTTCCTTGAAACCCCAATATGATTTAGTCTTAAGTCGACTCCTATTGTCATGATCTTTGGTAAATTTATGAATATTAATCAACTGTTATCAAAGGACATGCTATGATGTATTGTTTACCTGTAGTAGAAATTAACAAGGGTAATTATAGCTGTTAGGCTCACACATGCCAGATTGGACGAAGAGCAGGAACGAAGGGAACATAGTCCACTCAGCATCTGTGGATATTTTTCCTCATGGTAAGTGGCTTGCCAGCTCACTCCAGAGTATAGATTGAGAATGGTCATTGAATAGAAACCATTAGAGGCTTAAGACAAATAGCAAAAAATAAATAGTGGAATGAAGTTGTAACTGGGGCAGAATTTTAGTGGAACGAGGTGTCCTACTCAAGATATTAAATATCAGCAATATTCAAGAATTATGGGGGATATGTAATGCCTCAAGTCCTGATATAGGATGCAAACAAAAGGTTGGTTTGGAAGGTTTTATAAAGGGTTGTGGACTTCGGTGGATCTAAACCATTGGCTAATGTTGAGAGGGTGAGATTAGACTAAAGTTATATGAGGAGTGGCTCTCGAGAAGGATAATGAAAGTAAGATAGAAGAGAAGTTAAGAGATACTTGACTAGGCATTGAAGTTACATAAAACAGTGAAGGAAATTTAGGAGTCCACTTTATGTCAGATAGTAGGTAATTAAGAGGAAATGAGGTCCTGAAAGGCACTTTTGAAGGGAAAGGTTTGCTTCGTTGGGAGAGGTAGGAAAAATATAGGCAATTGAAATGAATGGATGTGATGCGCAGAACTAAATTGAATCATTTTAAGGAAAGAAATTTTTGAAGCAGGAAGGGTGGAGTGGTAACTGACCACTGAAATATATATGTCTGTTAAGCTATCTGTATACCATTATAATGGTGGTAAAATGTCATGGTCAGGCAAATATAAGAATTAAAGTGAATGTGGAATGATAACTGCATGTGGAATGAATAGACGTTGATAACAGTCCAATGCTATAATTGCATTACTCCACCAATGTTTAAGATAGGCATCAGTTTTTAAACTAAAATAAGATTTTCTTTGCCACTATAGGTTTCTGATTATCCTCATGAATGTTCTGCTAACTTCCTGCAGGTTCCTTCTAAATTTTCCTGCTAAATATTTACCAGGGATTTTGGATGTGCAATGAGTAATTAGTACTATCAGAAATTTTAATTTGTCCTTTCCAAGGAATTAAATTTTAAATGAATATGGTCTAAGCTCCTGTGTACAAGCCATGTTCGAATACACACTTTGATGGATGATACGATGATTACAAATTTCCAGCACTATTTTACAGTATATGATGCTCTATTGCACGCAGAAATACAGTCTTTATTTATTTAATTGCTCACATACAGCATTTATGCCAATTTAAAGTGACACAGTATCGGTGGTATGAAGTCATATATTGCCTTACTAAACATGTTAGTACATTTTGATTAAAATAACTCCTTGCCCATTTCAATGGGATGCCTAAGGCTGATGTAATGGCCCACTCATGTAATTCATTTTTTGCTTACAACCAATTACAGTATTACGATATTTACATTGTACCGTTTATTGAAGCTGCACTCAGTGCAAATGCAAATGAAATTCCGGAAACTCATACTGATATTTACTGATCAAGCCTATGTACATTTTTTAAACTTACTATTCACTACAAAAGTATAATGATGAAAGTATGAATCAAATTACCTGTGGGTAATCATAATTTGCAGTTATCATGTCTCGAACGGTGTTTGGATCTAACCTATATTAACTGGAATCACGCTATTATTCCCTGAATCAAGTTCTTCAAATACCATTCCTCTAAATGAAAAGGAGAGTTATTTGCACATACGAAATTTTATTCTCCGAAAAAAGGATTCGCTGATGAGATTGCAGTTAAAAATATTTGAAATAACACCAAAAGCAAACTGCATTCCAAAAACAAACAATTCTGGATGAATTCACCGGTGATTTTAACACGCCGGTACTTCGGAAGACATATGGCAAGAAAATTCAGACGAAGGGAAAGCCAACGGACATCCAATGAAGCACTGGAAACATTCTTGATTGACAGCAACACCATCAAAGTCTAGAAAAAGTGATTGAAGAGAGAGGAGCGGAGTTGAATTTTTAAAATGCATTGGCAATATGAATCACAGTTGTTTATATAAACGGCCGGTATATATATAATACAGCGGCATGGGTATCAGGTTTGATTTCTAAGCGATCACGTCATAGACTCAGATAATTAATTATCACACAATTTACGACTCGTCACGGCAAAGGAAAACAATTCATAGGGATATAATATTGTACTATACTACTTACAAGTGACGATTAACCTATTGCACGTCATAAATAACGGCACTACATAGCCAACAACAGCAGTAACAAATAATGCATTGCTTGGCGAATTAACAAACGGATAAGTACCTGGATCATGTTTAATTTCCATTGCATTCCTTTTGAATCTTAACCCAGCTGTCTCTTTGCCGACAGTGTAACGGATTCGGTCTTCATTTTTAATGATGTTATTATTCTACTAAAAAGCGAGCCAGCAAAACTGGTAAAACTCTCTCGATGCAAGATATTTATGTCGTGATGTAAATTGTTGACTGTTATTACGCTGCGTCTTTGTTAGCGCAACCGAGCGGAGCATCGAATAACTGCCTACATCTCACGAAAGAGCGAGTAACTCTGGAATCTCTCGTTATAAAACTCACTCAAGATTTTTTTGGTCGGTCTCAAGTCTCGTGATCGATATTTGATGTCATGCAATCATTCCTGTCGCGATCGGTGAAGATCGCCTCGGTCATTGGAGAGAAGTCGTTCATCGATCTTTCTTTTAAGAGAACTTGCTCTCGGAATTCGATCTCTCACGACCGACCCATCACTAATTGTTACATGTGCAGATGTGTGGTGGTCTTGTCGGAAAGCTATGTTCTGAGTGAAATGGCTTAACTCGTCTTTTCATACTCATAAATGCAATTCAGTTTCATTCTCAGTTCTTTACTCTTCGTGAGAACTCTCGGAGGTCAGTGAAAATATTTCTTGTTGTTACTCAGCAGTCACTGTTGGATTCAACGATAGCCGTAACTGCAAATAAATTACATTTTAAAGATAGAACTATTGTTAGTTTGATCAGGAATCTCAATTCTCAGTCTAACATTGACTATAACACATCATGGTGGGACATCATACATGTGGACATCGTAGGGATGTCACATTTTAGTCGGTGCATGGGACATACAGAATATCTAAAGGAGATGACAGTGTCCTAGCACGATATCCCACAGATGTCTGTGAGATGTCCGTGAGACATCCTGGGATATCCCGTGGGTATCCCGCGACTATATCCCAGGGACATCATATGGGCGGACATTTGGATATCATATGGACGTCCCATTGTTGTCGGTGGGACATAAATGGATATCCCAGGGATACCACAATGTCCCGGCAAGATATCCCAGGGATGTCTATGTGCTGTGTGGGTTAAGGGTCTTCGGTTCAGATCGTACAGGCAGTCCTTGAGTTACGTAATACATGCATTCCGACACTAGTGGCATAAGTAAAAATTTACGAAAGTTGAAAATTACTCCATTGCTGAATCCGAGCACTTGTGATTACGGTTGATTTGGAGAAATACGGGGAATAATTTTCGGCCAAATTTCATTCAGGTCACTGCAAAATTCAAGAACTCTTTATTGTTAGTTACCTATAATGTGAAATTCATAGGTTGGTATTAAACATTCGTTTGCCAGTGATTCTTTTGTTTATGAAAATCCCTTCATATATCTATTTGGTATCCATGTATCTCTAGTAAGCCATTGCTGTGTGTAATTGCCATGCTCCAAGTTGAGACTGATTTTGAGTCTCTCATTAATGTTTTATAATAAATGACTTCATCACGAACTTCGTTTAGTCATTTATCTCATAACAAATTATAACAATTAATAACATTTATACGTTTCTGTTGAAATGATCAATTTCTCAAACTCTCCACAGTTTAAATGTGATGTAATCGGTGTTCTTTTGTTTGTTTATTCCTGTTGCGTTTTACTTCTCTTATCTTATTGTTGGTTGTTGATATATGTCTTCCAAAAAGTAAAGATATGTTTCTTAATAAAAGGTTATATAATTCGTCCTATGTGTATCTGCTCCCATTCCTCGCAACCCCGAAATAACAACAGGTTATGGGCCTAGATACGCTTAAACGAAGAAAGAAGATTGTGAAGAAAGAAGAAAGTGAAAACTGAGAAAAGAGAAGAAAAACTTGTGGGTTTGCCTGAAACCGGCGGTTTGGCCGCAGCTGCCGCATCAACTACGTTTTTGAAGCCTCAAGTGAGAAGTGAAGCATGAAGTAAAGCTAGATAAAAGGAGAAAAATCAACCATGGAAGAAGAAAGAATGAAACAAGAACTATGTATTTAGTGGTCGAAAAGCGAAACTGGTCGTGCAATAAATGTCATACTTGTGGAAATTGCTCCTTTTCATTGCCTGCTGTTATGTTCCGGTTCCACTCCATCATGCCTGAAACCTCAGATTTTGTTAACTATGTATTTGATGGAAATAATTATGACAATTGGAAATTTTTGATGGAATTTATACTGGATGAACGAGAAAAAACTTCTCTGATTGAACCTACTCATAAAAGAGACCCATTTCTATCCTCTCTGTGTTTTCCAAAATCTTTGAAAAACTTTTTTAAAACCAAATCATTAACTATTTATGTCATTTTGACCTTCTACACCATTCTGAACATGGGTTCATCATCATCATGGGTTCAATCGCAACTGCAGCCTTTCAGCTTATAAATAAAATTATTTGGGGACTTTCCAATCAGAATGACTTAACTGGATTTTTTTTTATTTGTCGAAAGCTTTTGATTCAGTTGATCATGATCTACTTTATTCTAAATTGCATAGTCTTGGAATTGATGGTGTTGCCTTGTCTTGGGTTAAGTCATACCTATCAAATCGTAAGCAAATGGTTCAAATTAACATTTAACATAAATCGGGCACTAACACAATTAAGTCCAATTTGGTTGAAACCAATTGCGGAGCCCACAGGGTTCTATATTGGGCCCACTTCTGTTCGTCATATTCATTAATGACTAGGGACATGCAAAACTCGCAAATGCGATAACGTGAATTTTTACGCAAACTTTGAGGTTTTTCCGCGAAAACGAGATTTTCAACATTTCCAATGTGAATTTCCTCATTTTGGCGGTCTCTGCCATTTAACTTGTAACTTTAAACATTTAGTTAAGCAGTAGATATTTGGAAATGGCCTTTCAGGCACACCTTTATTTAGAAATGTTACTCGGATATAATATTCATCAATCAAGTTATTGTGAACTTGAACCAAAGGAGTGAAAAATGCATGCCTAAGTTTTGCTATACAGACAGTCCCTGAGTTACGTAAGCCTCGACTTACGTTAATATGTACTTACGTGAGTGGGAACCTTACCCGAAACAACGAAAATTACGGATGTTACGTGAAGCGAAGAGCGGTTGCCTACTTTCAAGGGGCGAGTGTCACAGCATCAGCATAGTGATTTTCTTTTGTGACAGCTGTATCACATTCACCAAAACTGATAATGCCGAAGTATATAACCGTGACGGCAAAGCAGCGTGAGGCAGAATTTCGACAACATGGTTATCCATTAACCATCATTCATCCAACATGGTTAACCATCCAAGGTTATTGTGCTGATGACAAAAGAATATTCTTCGTCGTTTTTGCAACACAAATGTCTTGTGAAAAAGGAAGGACAGATGCACGAAACCAATTTTGAGTGAAGAACATAAGGCTAATGTTGAAAAAAATTCTGCCGGTGGGAGTGGAATAAAATGGCATGCATCCATAATAATATTCAGAGTGGTATTTTTTTAGAAAACTTGACTTGCAAGGTATGACAACTTCTAAAGCAGAAGCTGTAAAGTCGATACTAGTGCAGATGGCAGCAATGAAACTTTGTTCTCTTAAAGTAGAAGACCCAAGTAGAGTAAGATTTGAAAACAGTTTTTGACCCTCAAGTAGTTGTCACAATGGAGGTGAGCCCTGACTTAATCACGAAATGGAAAAAAGTTCATGGCCTTGAGTCAATTGAGATGAAAGATTTGATGTTGGGGTTTTGAGAATTACGTCGAATATTACAGCAACAAAATTTCCAGGGTTCAGTGGATATAATGAGAGCAATTCAGTACTAAAACTGTTTAAACCATCATTTGCATTAAAGTGCCAAAAAATTATTAAAAATTGTGGATTTTTGACTTTTCGAAAAAGTGACCTCCAGTTCCCGTGCCGTAACGTTTTAACAGTGCGTCCGATCTGGAATCTGATAAAAAATTCAAAGCGGAGAATTGAATTTTCTACAAGATGTGACCCACCCCATCTTTCAACGCCTCGTAGTTTTCTCACCTGAGGACCTCAAACTCGAAATTCAGCAAAAAATTTCCCATTTTTCGTGGTTTTTCGATTCTAGCTCCTAAACTATGAGTCCGATCTCAATTTTGACAAGCAGAGATTTTCAGCCCTCATGAGGTCTACAACTTACCACTTTTTGTTTTTTTCTAACCCTCATAGTTCTCTATCTAAATGGTGCCCAAGTCGGCTTTTCGTAAATTTCTCAAATGTTTCATTCCCTCACATCTCCACTAATGGAGATATGACATTACAAGTTGACACGCGTATGCACTATGACATGCACTTCAGGAATAAGTAGCAAAAACCTGGACTATTTATGCTAAACCACTGATAAAAATTAAAAATGGTGGAATTTTCATCCGGCGGCAGTGCAGAACTGTGGTTTTCCATCGCGAAAACACTGATTTTTTAATCAAAAAACCACCAAAAAAAATTAAAAATGGCAGATTTTTCATCCAGTGGTCGCGCAGGCCTCTGGTTTTCCATCTGTTGCTTCTGAATGGTAGGCTCTTTTTCCATTTTGACGAATTCCTTTTGTTACCATTAAAATTGCCTAAAGATCAATATCTTTCACATTTTCCTTACTCTCACGATAAACTCACAACAATCCCTCAAAGTCGGAATTTATGAAGCTCCATAGGTAAGTTAACTCACTGATAAGTCTTATAAGTGAGGAATTTCCTACCATAGGACTGGAAAAAAACAGTTTATAATGGAGTTCGTCATATAAATGAAACGTTTCATAAGGGAGGTTGGAAATATAGGGGGTCCGGTATTTACCGGACCAAAAAAAAAGGTGTATAAATGAGGTCGCCGTATATAAGAGGGTCACCGAGGTTCTACTGTATATATTTTCTGAGTACTGAAGACTTTAAAATACAGGTATGAAGGCCATTTCACACAATCAAATTCACGTCACACTCCATTCACAACTTGCTGAACATGGTTTCTCAAATGGACACGATGTAAGCTGAAACGTTTTAATGGTGGACATATTATTTTGAAAGCTCTTGAAAGGCTTCACTACCATCCAATTCCCCTTGTCTTGAATGGTTCTGACTTCTCTTAAATCTTGAATGTTTCTGAAGTGTATCAATCAAAGGGGTTGGATTTCAGACTACCTGGCGTAAGATGGCCAACATGGAGAGTAAGTTCCACACGGAAGCTCCCTTCATTTTATGCTTATATGTATATAATAATAAAATAATGGTTTCATGTAACAGACACTTTCTAACCTTTAAACGCTGGCATTTAAATTCCCGTAGTAGAGTCCCCTGGCCGGAGTCATTTTAGCATTTAAATTCAGCTCTGCAGGCACTTACATTTTTACCTCTATCTTGCTTATTTTTTAAGTTATTTATGAAAAGTAAAAACAGTTGTAAAGAAAATACATTATAATATTTTTATATTGTTTTTGATGCTATAAAACATAAAAATTATGCTGAGTTACAAAAAATATTTCATTTTTGATTATTACATTTTCTTAAATTTTAAACTCTTCAAAATGGTCTCTAACTTCTTTCTTATTCTAAATTAGCTTTAGTGTGATATATCTTGAAACATTCGTCTACACTGACGCCTAAGTTGCAATTCGAGCATCGAAAAACCGTGTGCCTTGCCTCAAAGGGAGCAAAAGCGGCATCTGGTTTTCTTCCCTCTCTCAACCCAATGCTCGTTATCTCTCGTTTCAAGGCGACGATGTTTGTTGACCCAGCAGCAGGCCAGCCTCTCAGGCAATATGTTGGGTGATTCTCCTTTCTAGCGACCTCCAAAAGATTTCTTATGACAGCAAAATGAAAATCTCAGATGCTCATCTTGCTCCCCACAGAAAAATGGCAATCCATGAGTTCAGAATAGTTAGATCAAGGAGGTGGAAGAATAACTCTTTCATCCATTTCCCAGTTCTTCTGCTTATGGAGTAACTATTAGCCATTCTGTTGGATTTATCTATGTGACCCATATGTTTGTAATAGTCTTTTATAACAGCAGGTTTCAGAGTTTTTCCTTGGCTAACACAAAAGCTCCCCTCTTCAGGTGGACATTCATGTTCGTCAACATATGGACATTTCTTTTATCTCTCCAAATAATCGCCGACAGATCTCTTCTGCATCTCACTTTCACATCCCCGCATTTCATTTTCAGTATCTTATCCTTTCAGAATTCTTTTGGCATACCATTTCGGTTTGCTCTAACTGTCCCACAGCAATTTATTTTTTCCTGGATAAAAACGCAGCGAATAAATACAAAAATATATACACAAAAAGATTTTACCCAGCTGAAGATTGGTATTTGAACTATGAAATGTAAGTAATACATATTGAAAAAAAATAGAAATAGTAGTAGATTGAAGCAGTTCTCCCTAATACTTGTATCCTTAATCTGCTACCAAGTACTTGCAGCATGCCGTGTATGTTTTCGCTATAACTCTTGAATCTCTGTCCATTTGTGTGGTTGCAGTATACATAGATGCTAACGGTCCCTCTAACATTGGTGGCATATCTATAGTGTAGTGCATGCTTGTGAGACATCGCCTCGTGACAAGCATTAGCGATTTATGCTATTGCATCATTAGTCGTAGATACATGCACGGTGTGATGTTAGTTTCTTTCTTCACAACATTCTTTCCTCGGGAGAAAGGCATGTCCAAGTAGACACAATATTTCTAGATTTCAAAAAAGTAACTTCAAGAGTATAGTGTAATGCATGTTGGTGAGAAGTCTCCCTTGAGGTGGCATACAGGGTACTCTGTAGATATGAAATAATAATAAATCAGGAGGGTTGAAGAAATGCTTATAACACTAGCACAAATCTAAGTAGAGATGATGTTCAGAGTGAGGGGAATCCAAGCCCACGGTTTGTTGTTAGATACTCACCATACAAGGAAGGGCCAGTCAGCACGTCGGAAGGGACATGTCAATAATAAACCAGCCCCAGCAGAGATGGTGTTCAGAGCGAGGAGAATCCAAGGCCAAGGGATGTTGTTAGATACTCTATAGATAAGACAGAGCTGGCCTGCACATCAAAAGGGGCATGTATTGAGAAATAAATAGTCCTGACATCATTACGCACCCCAAGCATCATTATAGAAGGACGATTACTCAAATGAAGTGGGAACTTAAGTTCCCATTCGGCCAGCAGGACCCACTATTTGCCGGGAACTAAAGTTCCCTTTCGGCTGATAAAGGTTAACATGCAAGTAGTGCAGTAGAAGTCATTCAAGTATAGTAGTACCTATTTTTGTTTAACGTGCTTCGACGGCTAAGGCCATTTCGCACTTACTATCTGTCACGTGCAGACAAGGGAAACAGCACTTGGATGAATCAGAGGATCACCCCTCCAAACTCAAGCCGAGCCCAATGATGCTTAACTTAGGGGACTGATTGCAAACCGGTGTTTCCATCATGGCAGGCCGCTGCGCATAAGTCTTTCAAGCTTCATATGACAGTGCAAAAGGCTGTTCAAGTCGATTTCAGTATTCTTGAATAATCATCATTAAAAGGCCACCTTGAATGGTCTTGAATAGCCTTTAAGCAGTCAAGACATCTTGTTCAATGTTCCTTGTTCAAGACTTCTCCAATAGTGTGAAACAGGCTTTAGAGCAGTCCAAAGGTGTTTTTGTAGGTGTTTCAAAACCTTTGTGTGAAAAGTAATAATACCTAATTTCACTATTGGGCGATTCCACACAAATGTCGTTACACAAGCACTCATGGCCCAACTGGTTTTGATTCTCGCCTTCTTTTCACTCAAGGGAAAGGCTCACCAATTAGCTTTAAATATGCATGGATGTACATGATAAGAGCGATTTGAATATATATCTGACTTTAGTACAAAATGGAACGACACAGTTTAAAACTCTGACTCCAATAAAAGTCAATCTAAAGGCCGGATTTTGAATGTTATGACAAGACAAGGAGACAACAACCTCACTTTTCTTTTCAAATTCGGTCATATAAACATCCTTTTATTCGGAGGTAACTTTAGCCTTAAATGCAGATGATAACACTTCAATGCACATAAGAATTATAATGGGATCTGGAGACGTGTGGTCAAGATGCAAAGCATGTTAAATGACTGGTTTATAGATGTTGAGATTTTTATAAATGACTCAGAAACCCATAAGTTCTCTTTTGCATTATTTGCATTAAATGTCATGAACCAATTCTGAGATTGTTTCCACATAACTCTGCTTGAAGTTAAAAATTTCTTCAAGCAATGCACATTTCACAGAAAGAGTGGCAGAGGGCCCTTCCTAACTACTAATCACCTACCTGATCAGGTTGAATTACAAAGTGTTCATAAGCTGAGAACATATGCACAAATCGGTTCAGAAACACCTCTCGCAGTGCATTGTTGAACTTGAGGTCCTCCACATACTGCTCAGGCTCATTCAGCATCCTTCCCACCTCCCTCTGCTTTGATTCGACACTTTTGGGTGTGGGCGGCAGCATGCCCTCCAATGCTGATACATTAACCCCTGTAGGGCACACAGACACAACAAGTGAGGACAGAGTCCATATAGAGGCAGAGGGGCTGCTGATAGCATACAGCAGAGGATGTACCACGCAATACAGTGGTGTTTCATACCCTGGCAGCCACTGGTGCTTTTAGGCCCAGTTTTATTATGCCTGGTTAATGTTAACCGAAATAAGATGTACTCTTTACGATAACTTGATGTAAACTGAGAGTCTGGGCTAGGTTCGGACAGTTGGTTATTTGAGGTGAGCATTACTGGTGGGGGAATGAAATACCTTCAGTATACATACCTAGAAAATATTTGATCAGAGATAATAAAACCATGCCTTACTCAATGAAAGATATAGACACCGTGATGGTGATAGAATACCTGAAGTCTTATTTCTAATCCTAAATGCATTTTCAGATCAGATTTGGCATAAAAGCAATGAAGAACATAAAAGAGACAATGTTTTATCAAGTGAACATTTGGAAGGTTCTCAGTTAAAAAAGTGACTTTAGTTAAGCTACACCTTGGGTATACTACAAGCATTTGTGACCCTGGACAGAAAAATGTAACATGCAAAATAAACAGAACCAACATGAGTACCACATGCTTCATTAAAAACTATAATTAGCAAAATGAGAGTGAAACACAGCAGATGGAAGGACAAGGTTGAGAGCGACTAGAATTTCTGAGGACAGACATTAGGCTAAGGTTACTAGAAAAATTAAGATCATACAAGTTTCTTGGTAACACAGAAGAAGTTATTTTAAACTTGAACTACATATCTGTGGTACGCCTGGGACTCGTGAGCAACTTTGTACACAGAAGCATAACACTGCAAGCTCTTCTTGTCAGTTCCCTAACCCTTACCAAAAAGACACACTCAATTTAAACTAATCTCATCTGGGATGAAGAAGGTGTACGGTAGGGGACAGTGAAATGCACTTTTTTCTTCGGATCTCCGATGGGTGTGGTGGAATTTAGGGGCGACCAGTCTAGAAACATTAGACAAAAGGAATTTTTCAATATTCCAATTTTTCACCACTCCGGATTTAGTTTGAATTTGTAGGCGTTTTAGGTAGGCAACCTGCACAACACCAAGCCTTATTACCCCTATTTTTGCTTTCGTGAAGCCCTCCATGTGACCATCCGGCTACTGTGATTGAAATAGGTAAGTAAATATGGCAAAGAATTGTTATAACATGATTCCAGACTCATTATAACTCGATCTCCAAGCTTATATTCATGAAGCATGTGTACAATTCTTCGCCCACTCTACTGATATTGATAGTGTTATTGGTAGATATATAAATACGTGAAAATAATCACAACCCTATAAGAAATACAAATGTGTATGCGGCGCGAATAGATTCTTTGTGCCTCAGCTTCTTGGCAGAGTCTGTTAATACTTTCAGCAATCACGTACGGTCTTCTCTATGCGCGTGTGCTCTTCAAAGTAGCTACAATTCATGGATGGTTCACGAAAATACCATGCAAGATCACCTCAATATTTTGAATTAGATACATTTGTTTCAATTTGTTTGATCTGCGAACAAATCGAGCCTTCCCAGGAGCTCATGGTGCGGAACTCGTTCGTAAGTAGAGACCTCGTGTACAATAAACCTTTCACATCGAAAAATGCCCGAAACCGCCAGTGGGAGTTTGGTGGCTGTTGCCAGCCTCAGTCTGCGTAAGCAGTAGCCAGTAGTCACATCTAGTGTTTCTTAGAATTTGGTTGGATTGATTTTGGCTTAGAAATGCTGAAAACTCGATTTAAAGTTAAATGTACTATAGCTGGTTCTCTGAAGGAGTTTAGTGGTTTACAACTGCCCACAGAAAAATATGTCTTAAGATATTACTGCTGGCATCCCATAGGCTAAGGGTAAAAATATAAATGAACTTTATAGACCCAAGTCCGTGAAAATATAGACCAAAATGGATTCATAATGTGCATGAATATCAAGGCAAATCGGACCAAATCTGCATTATCATGCAAAATTATGCATTTCATTCTTAAAAGCTTTGTCTGGTTTGTGTGGTAGAGGTTATAGTACCGGCGAAAATTGAGAGAAACGAGGTAGTTGCAAAAATGAACAATTTTATTAGTAAATTATATATGAAATTGAATATACGTACGTCACGTGGCTTGACCGCCAATGCAAACAAACAACAATCCGATCGATGCCTGTTGAGGTAGGCAAGTGCGGTGGGTAGGATGGTGAGGTAAGGTGGCAAGCGAGGGGGAAAGATGCAGCCAGGCAAGCGAGCTGTGGGGTAGAGATGAGTGCCGAGCACCGCAGCCACACCGCAGGAGCGTAGAGCCAGACAAAGCAGATGAACAAAGCAGCAGTGCCTGGCTGTGGCACGCATATTCAAACTTTGCAGTGCTGTGCTGCCTGCTTCAGTGTAAATTGTAGCTTACCTTTGGCCAAAATATAGATCCTGTCCCAAAATATAGACCGATTTGGACCAAAATTCGGAATATCGACCAATATAGACCATAAGCAAAAATATCAACATTCTTTATTTTCTATATACCATATGGGATGCCTGAATTACTGGTTTGTGCACCACCAAATGAAAGATAGGCATGCCTTCTTCAATTCACCGGCGAGTAAGCGGGTGACGTGCCGTATGGAAGAAATATAGAGGTCAGCGTCTCTTCCCACAATTGACAAGCACTTAATTAATGAACTCATTGAGAGACAAATGAGGCTACTTCAGGAACCGAAGTAAAATACAGGAGGTGAGAAAAACAAAGGTAATTTCAAAAAGAAACTGAAACAATAACTCCTGATATGAAGTCACTCTTAAATGTTGCAGCATGTAAGTGCTGTGATATTTGGAACTGTGGCTGTAGAGCAGCACTCAAGATACCTTTCCAGGAGAAATTTTTTCATAGACCAGCAATCGACTCGCTTCGCAGTTATAGGAAAAATAGACACGGGTGAAACAGTACGTTTGTAGGGTCTTAAGGAGAGAAAGTGTCATGAAGCAAAGCTTATAATAGAAATGGCATCTCACTCCACTACACAACAACTACTGAACACAGACGTGGGCCCACTTTCAATCGATAAGTTTCCCTGTCACACACAACCTGTGAAGCGAATGGTGACGTCAGTCACCAAAGCAGCTTTCCAAGTTTGTGGCTTCAACAGCAAGGATGGTTTCATCAGGTCTACGATAACATTGCGCACCACGATGCCGATATTTAAGACCAAGAAGCAGCACCATGCTAAAGAGACATAAACATGCTTTTGGGTGGGTTGGTATGGGAGGAACTCAAGGTACAGCCACCTCCATGTGATGAGTTCTGGGTCGTCCAACTAACGAGAGTAACGCAGGTGAAGAGCTGTACACACGCATCATGATACAAGCTTGGTGATTGAGTTATAAGACTCTGGAATCATGTTAATCAACAGATAAAAATTCTTCGCCATATTTACTTACCTATTTGAGGCACAGCTGCCTGATGGCCACCTGTAGGGCTTCACGAAAGCAAAAAAAGGGGTAAAAAACGTAATAGTTGTGCGGGTTGCCTACCTGAAAACACCTCAAATTTCAAACTAAATCCGGAGCGGTGAAAAACTGGAATATTGAAAAAATTAATTCTTCCTAATGTTTCTAGACTGGGCGCCCGCAATTTCCACCACACCCATCAGAGATCCGAAGAAAAAAGTGCATTTCGCTGTCCCCTAGTGTACAGATATACTTCTCATTGGTATAAATAGAAACCTGGGCATAGTGTGACAAAAAAAGGTAGAAAAGAGTGAGTTCCAAAACAATACTCTGAAAACTAAGTTCCAGATCTAATGACTGTATTATAAGGTCTCTGCAGGTCATCATGGTATCATCAATGGGTGACAGTTAACTTTTTTACATACATTTTTGCATTATTTTGTGCTAATCACTACCATTTAAAGCCAACACGTCTACCCATCGCTCACTGTGGAATTTTGCCATCATTCCCAACTTCCTCTTTCCCCCTTGAAATTAAGGTCACCATGCTTCAGGAGAGGTATTATAAATTGAGGTAGAGAGAAACTCACGGGCATTGGTGGCAATGGCCAGCACCCGCTTCAGAGTCTCTGAAGCATCAGCTCCACTGGTTCCAGTGGCAGACCTGATCATCTCATCTCCCACGGGTGAATTCTCCCCAGAGGCCACCGCCTTTGCAGCTGCAGCCGCCACGGCAGCACGACGCATGGACCGTCGCTTTTCATGATCGCGAGATGCAGAGTGTGTGGGAGAGGATGATGCAGAATCCGAGTCGTGAGACCACGAGTGTTTCCGTCTTGAGCGGCGCTTGTGGCGGTGCCGATGACTATGGCATGAGGGGCATGTCTTGGATGTGGGCCCGCTCTCTGATACTCCAAGGTTCCTGCAAAGCGATACCAAAGGAAGAGAGTTGTCAATAGTACAAAGGAGTATGCACATGAGGTGGATGAAAATTGTGTCCCAGGCAGGCAAATGAGGATTAGAAACACTGGATTGAGAAACATTGGAACGCTTGCAGTTCAGAAGTATGGTGGAGGCGTTACCAACAGATATTTACCATGATCAAACTCAATCTACAAAGAATGGCCAGTTTCAGAATCATGGGGATAATGAGTACTACCCCAACACTGACACTGGAAATCCTGCAAAATCTACCACCAGTTAATGTGAGGATAACGAAGCAGGCCAGGAATGCAGCTTTGCACCAAAATTACACAACTGAGTGGTTTGACTAAGGAACTATCTCCAGACACATAAAGTTCAGGACAGAGCTCAGGAAGTCAAACCCCATCCTCAAAATGGGATGTGAAGAAATGATTGCTAACTTCAACCCAAAACATCCCTCCTTCAAAACCCATCACCCATTGCCGAAGGTATGGGGCAACTGTGGGGAAGGGGGGGGGGGGGGGTTAAAATCAAATCTATCCATTACTGGGCCTAGGTATGGTATACAGATGGCTCCAAGATTGAGGACAAGGCAGGAGTAGGGGTCTTTTGCAAGGCAACAAAAACTAGGTTGTCTATCCTGATTTGGAAACATGGGACAGTATATCAGGCTGAAGTGTATGCCATCATAGCCTGTCTATCCATCATTAAAGAGATAGGGACCTCAGGCCCTATACTCTTATGCATGGACATTTATTGGAGCTCTCCCTCAATTGAGAGATGGGCTAAGATTATTTTATTCTGTTTGCTACAGAGTTTTGGGGTACCTATAAACTTAACCCTCAAGTTGGCAAACATAGTGCATTCAGAATTAAATGAAAGTAAATCTTCTCATTTGGTAAAAGAAACAAATTAAATACATTTCCAATACTAAAGTAAAATACTGGATGATTAAATAATGTGCAGTTAGTCCTTTTTTCTCCTGTCCCTCATGTCCTCTTCTGATCTTGTTTCACAAAATACATGTCTTTTTCTTACAAAATAAATAATAACATCTTTTCAAGTGATATGATAAAGGGTTTCGTGTACTTTCCCATGATGAAATAAAAATGAATAAAGAGGTGATGTGCAATAGTAGGTCTTCTTTTCTTCGTCTCTTTCATATCCACTTCTGCACTTGCTTTACAAAAGTGTACATATCTTCTGTATTTTTACATCATACATCTTTACAAGTGTACATATCTTCTGTATTTTTTTTTCTTCTTTCTTCATTTCGCCTCCTTCAGGATCAGTTCTTACTCTCCTTTCCATCTGTTTCCTTTTGACGGCCGGGATTTGCAGGCTCTCCTTCGTGAAGTTAATAATGATTTGTGGTTCTTTCTCCAATAGTTTACCTATTTGTTTGAACGTGGGATGTTGTTCCTTTGTAGCTTGTTTCAACAGGACTCTTTCCTCTTCGTAATTGGGACATTCGTGTAGTCTATGGTGCACTGTATCTTCCTGATTACCACACCTGCATTCGCTTGTTTTAGATTTGCCTATTTTCTTTAGGTAGGACATGAAGTTTCCATGCCCTGTCAGAGCCAAAAGTACCAATCATACTTGATGTACAGTGGCGTACGCAGGATTGACTTCTGGGGGGGGTTTTGACTTCAGGGGGGGAGGGGGGGGAAGGGGTTTTATTAATACCCAGGGCCGTATTTACGGCAGGGCAAACCGGGCAACTGCCCAGGGCGGCACATTTTGGGGGGCGGCAAAATTACTGGAAAGCTGCACAAAAAAAAAGCATAGACATGAAACGTCAAGTTGGGGGGGCAGCAAATGTTTTTTGCCCAGGGGTGTCAGAGGTCCTAAATTCGGGCCTGTTAATACCTATGTGCATAATCATAAAATGATATATAGATTATTATTCACTATAACAATAATTAAATTAACATTCTCTTTTCTTGAAGATAATTCAACTACATTTTTCAACCCATTAAGCGAAATTCTAAATGCTAGTTCAGGTAAACGAACAAAAACGAATTCAGGTAAACATGTAATTGGGGGGGGGGGGGGTTTAAACCCTAAACCCCTCCCCCCCCCAATCCGTATGCCACTGTTGATGTATTGAAGACTTAGATGAAGGGGTGGGCTACTGTTCAACACCTTGAGATCTGGCAATCAGCACAGGGCAAACTAGGGGGCTCATGCATGGACCAAATTCTAGTTACGCAAAAACGTCTATCATTAGAAAGAAACAAAATGAGAACAATGAGAGGACTGCCAACTGACCACTGTCGAGCAAAGATGCTCCTCCATAAACATGGAAATCAAAGATACACTGAGTAGCAGATGAGCCAAAGACAATGAGGAATTCACATCCCATCTACTATGCAAATGCCTAGCAATCCCTAGAGAATAGAATCAATACCTAGGTACTTCCTTTCTGGTAATCAGGGATATTTTTTCATTGGGGACATCCTGGCCTTTGGTAAGGTCATAGAGCTCCAAGGGTAATTTCTTATTAAGATGGGTGGCACAATGGGTCTAAGTGCCTTAGGGCCCACAGGGAGCTTCATCTAAAGCCAAATACAATATACGAATGTGAAGCCATGGGTGTGGCAGCTAAATAAAAATGGAACACATTTATAAGAACACTCACATGAATATCCAAATGCCAAACGTAGCAGAGGGGGAGTGGGGTTGGGAGAGGGGATAAATGGGAAAGGAATGAGCAAAGATTTATGGGTCTAGTTAAGATACAGGAAACTGAATGCCTGAAATAGCCATGTGTCCGATTACTCTAGGGTCTAAAGTTGTAGAAAGCAGGACAGAGATTGCAAAGGAGATAGAATATATCAGTGGTGACGCATAGAAGTTCTGAGGACGGCTTCTGGGGAGATGTGCAGAGAATGAGGGAAGAGGGCTGACTGACTCTCGGATATTCATAATGAACGTATGCATTCATACCCTAAGACACTCACCCTTGCACGTCTCCAGGGGGCACTCCATAGTGAGACAGCAAATCATATATTTCAGAAATGAACTCCTGTTGCTGGGGGAACATGGGAACATCTTCTGGCAGTTGTATCACATGGCTGTCAATGTCCACAAAACATAGGTTGGCCTGCAATGAAATTTATAGCATACTTATTTGCTTATCCAACATTTCACAAGAATGATGTAAAAAGACTAATTTTGAGCCTGAGATACAAAATTTGAACGAAGCAACAAAAGCGATAAATTTTTTTTGCAACAACATGAGTTAAAAAGAAATGTCATAAGCTCTAGCCAAATAAGATGATTAAAAATTCCTCCACCACTTTGAGTTACATACGTTGCTATTCTACCATAGAAAAATACTATCTTTCCCAAATTTTTGGTGGCCGTATTGAATCCAAGGAGAGATATTAATATGTAAAAAAATACTTTTTTAATAAACCACACTTATATTCAAGTGTACTAGAAAGTAAAAAATAATTTTTTTCATCACTCTCCCAATAAAAGATGGGCACTTGTGGAATAGATATTGATATAAATGACAGAGGTTGGATGTTGATTAAGAAAAAGCGCCCATGCTTTTATTTTTTGAGAGACAAAAAAAATATTTTTTACTATTTAGTACACTTGAATAAAGGGGTGGTTTTTAAAAAAGTATTTTTTTACATGTTATTATTTTCTACTTTTTAGTCTTTATATTAATTGTACCATGGTTATTTGAAATTTAAATTATTAGCATTTCTTCTCACTATAAGTGCTAACTTCTACTAGTGCCATCATTTGGCAAAAGACTTTTTCTCGTATAAAATGTAAACCATTTATTTGAAGTAGATTAACTTGGTAATTAGTGTTTTTAATGACTGATTCATGTATGTATTGTCATCGAGAATAAGTAAGTGTGCCAAATTTCAGCTCGATTGAACATTGGGAAGTGGGTTAAATTTCGTTCACAAGATTCCTTCCAGACAAACCAACCAACAAACAGGTGAATTTAAAATAAGCATGGTAATAAAAACAAAAAAAATTGTTTTATAATTGTAATGATTTCTCTCATTAAATTGTTCCAATCTTTTGGTTTCACAAGATACCTATCTAAAAGATTTTCATAATTTTTTATTTCCCAACTTAGCAAAAACATCTAAATGGTTTTAATTAAAATATTTGTTTTTCATATCCTTCTAGCTAAAGAGTTGCCACTATTATATTTTTGTCATAAATGTATTTATGTATCACCTGTAGACATGCATTATGTAGTTGCAGTTGGCATTGCAGTTAGTGGCTCTCCAATTCTATACTCAAGATTTATTATTCTGAGGATTAAATATAATATTATTATATTAGAAGGATCTAAAGCAAAATATCATTAACTTTGTATTCAGGGAATGTTATATCACACTCTTCTGTTAATGTTTTTAAATTACACATTGTAAAACCCCATATTTGCCTTCTCAGAAAAAAAAATATTTTCCACAATTTAATAAATAATAAATAAATAAATTTACGTCATTTTTATTGCATTCCATTGAATTTCCTATCTTTCCTACAGATAAAGAGGGTATTTATGTGATTTCATTTTCACTTTTCCTGCCATTTACATCGCTATGAGCTAGATAGATAGATAGATTGCTTGTGGAGGGGCCTTCGACAGGAGCCCGGGCACGGGCTCTTGGTCCATTGTGTCAACCCCATGCCTGTCTGCCACATGCAGACAGAGGACAAGAGGTAATACACATAATGAAGGTAATTATGGTCACCCATCCAACCTTCATCCAGGCCCAACATTGCTTAACTTTGGTGATCTTATGGGAACCAGTGTGTCAATGTGGCTGGGCCCTTGCCCCTTGCTATGAGCTAAATAAAAATATTTCAATTTCAAAGGCAATTTCTCATGCATAAGACCCTTTATAGAATCCTTCTTGGCCACTTTTCACACTTGTAGAGATAAAAAGATGAGACATTATCCAGTCGGGGAAATATGAACTGTTTTATGGAGGAATTTGAATGTGGTAGAGTAATGCACAGTACCTACCACTAGTGATAGAAATTTGAACTACTTTAACTTGTAATTTCAATCTTCCCAGAAAGATTTATTTATTTCTTCTACCCCGAAAACAGCTCGCAATGGCCTCTTACATAGGGTAATGTAACATTAACAATAGACGAACACAAACACCCATGTCCTGGATGGAGAAAGATCCACCCAGGCGGGACTCGAACCCACGACCCTCGGATTGGCAGGCAAGGACGTTACCCCGTCGCCACCGGGGCCGACAAAAAATCATTCGCCTTGACCGGGATGGTTTTTTGTCGGCCCCGGTCACTTCACGATTTCCAATTTTCACGATTTTTCACGATTGCCAATTTTCACGATTCGTACCATTTGTACAATAAAAATTAGTAAATTGTAGGATTAGGAGTTAGCTACATAATTTATACAATATTAGAACACCTGTGGGAGAGAATTTAATCTGTACCAAAGTTGCAATCATGAAGAATACAATTGACATCTTGCCCAGCTATAATGAAACATGACAAATGCAAGAACTCAATGAAAAAAAGCTTACCGATACTTGCTTTATCACTTTTACCGTAAGCCAAATGGAAATGAAAATAATTTTTCATAATATTGAAGCTGGCTTGAAGAACTGTGAATAACACTGTTTGCACTAGTTGAACAGTGAGGTAGCTCAGATTCCCATGAGTTTTTTTCCTCAATTACTCCGCAACTTGAACTTCAATTTGCTTGGCAATGGAAAAACAAGGTTAAAAAAAGAACATTTTCAATGTACAAGGTGTGATAAAAAAACAATGGGAATTTTCCTTTTTCTTGAAGAATATTTATTTATTAATCAATATCAATTTTTTCCCTATCAGAGTAACCCCCCTTAGATATAATACACTTGTGCCAGTGGTTTTTCCAATCTTGGAAGCTCTTCTGGAACTCACTTTTCAATATAGAGTTCAGCTCCTTCAGCGATTCAGTTTTTATCTCATCAATGGTGGCAAAATGTCATAATTTCATGGTTCTCTTTAGCCTCAGGAATAGAAAGAAGTCACACGGGGCCACGTCCGGTAAATACAGAGGTTGAGGCAAAAAAACTTTGTTTTTTACCAAAAAATCACGAATAAGCAGTGAGGTGTGAGTGGGAGTATTATCGTGGTGCAATTTCCACGAGTTCTTTTGCCACAATTCTGGGCGTTTTCGTCAGATTGCTTCATGCAAATGGTGCATAACTTCCAGGTAGTATTCCTTATTGACCGTACGACCATGTGGCAAATACAAAAATACAATTATAAAAAATAGGAATTATAAAGCCCACAAATAGAAAAAATTCTCATTATTCTTTTATCACACCTTGTAGAACAAAAGAAAAAGTTTAGAGGAAGTTGATTCCCAGGTTGGAACCTTCATTGATCTAGCAAAACATCATCTATTGCCGGTCTACTCCGTACAAAAGTGAATAAAGTGCTATTACAGTGTAAATGAATATTTATCTATTTATATACTTAATATATATACTTAAGTTTTAAAACTTAACTATATACAACTTTGATGTATCTGTATTTTGTATTATTTGTAAAAATAAATGCTTTTCCTTTTGACGTGCCTGATACACCTGCTATATGTATTTTCAATACTGTGCATTGTGTCAGCTGGATAAATAAACTTATTTTTATTAACTTATTACACCTTTTTCCTAAGGTCTGTAGAAAGTGCAAATAAGGGGTTTTACTGAATTTATTTTATTATTTACTCCTCTGAGAATTTGTTAAGACAGTTCCCTTTAATTATGAACATACCAACATAAAAAACAACTGATTGCTTCCCAGATAATTTGAGAGGTCCAAATGTCATAAATGGATATCAACTTTCTATTATTTCCAGCACATTGCTTTGGACATCAAATGGACTAAATGTTAAGACAAATTGTGAGTATAGACGAATAGAATCAGGTTGCATTCATTGAATAACATAACATCAGAACAAGCGCATATCTCAAAAGGGGCTCTCTCTCTCTCACCTCACTGGCTACTTTGGTGCGGTGGGAGCGGCACCCGAGGCAGACAGTAGGCCCCACCCAAGATGAGCCACTGCCGCTACCCATGGGCTGCTGTGGTCCTGGGAGGCCCATCACATAGGGAATGGGAGCATCAAGGAAGTGCGTGAGTGATGAGGGCAGGATGGGGACGTAGACGTGTTGCCATGTAAATGGGAACAGCAGGCACGTCATTCCTTCTGCCACCAACATCAAGCGCTGATAATCTAGAATGAAAAAACATTGGTACCATTGTAGCTGCAACGGGAAATTCATTTCTCATGTGAGAGGACAATTTCAAACCTGTCATAAGCTGAGGTAACAGGCGATGGGACTTCCACCACAGCTGGGTATCCATGGACAAGATTCATATCTTCTACTATCAACACTTCAACAGTGATAACCTGATCATACACGAGTCACTCATTGTGGCATGAAGGGAGATATGTGCCGCATTTGCCTGAATATAGCCCTCATCCAAAAATGAGCCCATCAAACCCAAGTTTTCCATCTCCAATTTATAAATAACTTAATTTATATCATAAGTTATCCATAGTGATTCACTACCTTTAAACCAAACTTCGTGAACACATGCACAAATGACTGAAATGTCCAACATCCACGTAGCATATATGTACTGCCTTCAAGTACTCATTACTTTAATTATTAAGGAGCTGAGCAAGCTTACCATTCCTTCAGGGATTACATTCAAATGAGAATTACCATGCTAGGGACCCTTTATCACAATATATCTCTAAAATGTCCCTCAAAGGAATTTGGCTCCAACATTGATGGCATTTATTAATAAAATTTGAAAAACACAGTAGAAGCCCCATATCACACGAAGGGCACATAACGAGAAGCACGAATTTGCGAGGGATGGCCAGAGAACGATTTAAAACCCTATGATTTACATGTAAAATAAATTGGTATTAGCGAGGACATCAACTGGCCTCCCCTGGGGTCGTTTACTATTACGAGTGCCAATGTCTGCTTCAATTTTGGCAAACCTGCACCAACTTGTGCTCATGTCCTCTGCCATTGAAATTATATGTCTAGCAGTATTTATTCCAAACAATTTGACGTTTAAATGCATATTTCGGAGATTCACAGCATGTCCATATTCACACAAATAAATTCCTCGTAAGTCCGTGAATTTCATTGTTCTTTTGTCATCCTCCCGCATTTTTATCAAGTTCAGTCCGACTGATACAAAATCATGGCTGAGAAACGAAAGTTGTTGGTTCTGAAAACTAAAATACAAATTATCAATGGAAGAGAAAGTGGCGATGGGTCCAAAAGCGAGATAGGGAAGCGATTTGGCATATCTTCCTCGGCCTTATTCACAATTCTGAAGACTAATGGAAAATTTCCTGCTACAGTGCTTCAAGAAGGACGTCCAAGCAGCCATCAACATTTACGGCCAGGGAAAACATACGCAGTTAAAATCTGCACTTTTCTCGTGGTTTTGCCAGCAGAGAACAGCCTGAATTCCGATAAATGGCCCAAATGTGCCCATTGATGAAGGCAAAGCGGAGTATCTGAGTGAGAGGCTTGGTATTGACAAGGTTAAATATTCTGATGTTGAATATGTAAATTGTTATGAATTCGGATCCCTATATTTTAAGTTGTCTACGTATTGTATTGCCTTTTGTAATTGTTTCAACGATTATAAATATTGAAAACAGGTCAAGGATAACTCATTTCGATATGCATGAAAGGTATAAGTACTATAAATCATGCGTTTATCTCGCAGCAGGGAGTGTAGTCATTATTCATGGTATTCATTATCAACAAGTTCCCGCTAGATGTAAGTACCGAACAAGATATAATGTATATCGTCATGGAATTCATTTCGGAACTTAAAACCTTGGGAACTTTCTTCCTTGCGCTCGAAACTCACAGCAAATCACGTATATGTACCATGGAATGCCTAAAAAATAGTGAATCGTAAAAATGTTGATATGCCCTGTCACCTAGTGGCCACAACGTGCACTATCGATTGAAAAATACTTGTTTCGCGGGAGCCGATACCGTATTCGTTAGTGGTAATAAGTTTCACATCTTATCTAGGGCAAGGGCCTAGCCATGTTGAAACACCGGTTCCCATCAGAACACCGAAGTTAAGCAATGTTGGGCCCGGACGGTGGTTGGATGGGTGACCCTCCTCCATACCTCGGCCAGGCATGGATGGAAAGATGATACTCCCTCCAGACCTATACCGGGAGGCCGGAGGGAGACCCAGACCGGGCCAGTTGGAGGGAGGACATCCTCTATACCTGGTACTAGGGTGAGGCAGGGGAAGGCCAATCCTCCATACCTCTACCGAGGTGCTCTTGTCCCCTGACTGCAAGTGGCAGACAGGCATAGGGTTGGCACAATGGACCAAGAAAGGTCTAAGTGCCCAAGCTCCTGACGAAGGCCCCCCCAACAACAATCTAATCTATCTAATCTTCACATATTATCTAAATGTAGTCAGTCCATGAAAGTCCGCGTTGTGTTCAACAATTATGTTTCATTGATTCAAGAGAGTATTCCATGCATAACTATTGTAATAATTACACAAACAATAGTATACTGTTAAGGGCTAAGCGTAAATGCTGGTGATATTGGGCTCTATGATTCCGAAAAGCCGAAATCAGTTGTTTTCTGAGGCGATCTTACAGATGTTGAAGTCCTCTCCTTTATTTCTACTATTTAACTGGAGAAGATAGCAGCCCGGTGCTTGCGTGGAACAAAATCCCCGCAGGTTATATCTTGGTCATTAAGTTGTCTAGCATTTTTGCAAATTTCAATTAATAGAACTTTCCCCGAGACATACATCTGTTTTAATACACTTTTTAAAGAGGTAGGACGCATGAAATTTTTTTCTTGTTTCTGAAGTGTTTGCAGTTTATAGTCCGTTGCATTTCAATTACTTGCAGCCGCGACATATTTGGTGCACCCAAAACATCGGGGCAATAACAATACAGCAATGTGCGCTAAAGTACACGTGTCCTGAAGTGTCAAAATTCGACGTTTAATATTCCAGTGTATGGCATCTAACATGGAATTTGATGTTATCGAAAGTGAATAAGATCATAAGTAATGGAATTGTTTGAAAATATGATTTTCGAACACTTCAATTTGATTGAATCTCAATAGAATGTTTTTGCCACTCACTAAAAATTCCCACAATAATGGCTAAATTAGTATTACAGTTGTAGGAATTGGCTGTGCAGTGATTATTAATAATCTTCGGTGTTACCGAGAGTTCCATTAGCGAGTGATTTTTCAGATCCCCAGAGCTCTCACTAAATAGGGCTTCTACTGTACTGACGGAGCAAACTTGCATTTTACAATCACATACTGATTTAATTTACTCATTACTTTTAATCCCAGTGATTTTAAATGTAACTCTATCAAGAGCATAAGTAAATCATGCCTTAAAGGAACGATAAACTTGGAATGAATTATATTGAAAGTTTCATCAGAGATTCATTATATCTGATTCTATACCACTGATTTACTTAGAATTTTCATGCTTTGAATAATAAATAACTTTGCTATAGCTTTTTAATGAGAACCTAGATAGTTCTGATGTCCGGAAAAAATTTACAATGCTGTTGTGTTGGGGGTTGCATAGTGTTTTTACTGCAACATAGTAGGACTATAACAACATCATCATGAATAACAATTAATGAGTTGGTTGCAAATGCATACAATTCTTGTTTCATGAATGAGCCAAGTTCTTTGCCATTTTTAATGTGTACCACGGTTGCTAATGAGGAGAAAAATATTTCAGACAAAGTTGAGCTGTGGGTTACATAATGCCCTTACCGAGTAGTTATACTACTATAATGACAACAACATGAAGAAAAATTGTTGAGATAATAAAAAATATTACTCAAATTTTTACAAAAATTGACGATGTACTCATATAAGTAATATTAACACATTAATATCCACTTTTCTTCACTATTTTGGATCATTAGCCAAGGAATTTCTGAGTGTTTTTCTTTCTTCATATTCAAAAATTGCTTTTTACAGTCAATATTTGATCAAAAAAATGGAGTGCTCATATTCAGACATATATGTACAGTAAGTCCCTCTCTTCAAAATGAGCAATTTGATGAGCAATAAATATCCTCAGAGGAATATCATTGATGATGAAGGTAGCAGGGGAGGAAGGTATAAGGAAAGCAGGGGTGGGTGGAATGAGGAAACAACATCATTGAGAAGGTTCTTGTTGTTTCTGGCAGAGGATAGTATTTAAAACATTTCCAGGAAGTCCAACTGGTGGCTTTTCTGCAGCACGTGTAGAACCGCAGGCACATAATCACTCCGATAGTTTTCTTCAATTAATTCTTTAGTGAAATCTGAACTGAAGTCCACCTTGAGGAAGCATCTTTTGTGCTCTTGGGCCCGTGTATCTATTGAGTGGCCAGTTTCAACTCTGTAGAAGGAGGTACAACTGGGGATGTTACACTGAAGTCTATAGACTACCATTTCGTCATGCAGACTACGTTGCGACAGCAAGCTAAAGGTACACACTCCATCATTCATTTGTAAAACTTTATATTCATTGTTGCTGATTCCCTGAAGAATTTTGTTTTTGAATGCTTAAAATAAGGAAAGCTGTGGCATTTACCATGAATAAAATTCAAGTGTTGAATTTCTAAGCCAGGATACAAAAGATTAGGGATGATCATTTGTATTCTCAAGTCATAAAATTGAAGAAACATCTTTTATTAGGTACTAGCTGAAGGTACCCGTTGAAATTCAACGGGTGTGAAAAACATTGAACTTATTTTTAAGAAAACCACAAAGCCTGAAGAATACTGTCAGCGTGATCAATTGAGGTGTTCGTATACTATCTTGTATGTAGTGTTCGTTGTAGTAGACACGCTGACCATATTCCAGGTGCACGGAGAGTTGAGTGACTGTTTGTCCTCTTCCATGCACGGGAAACCGAAAAATGGGCCACGCAGGTTTATCACTACTTAAATAGCACCCAGGTTGATAGATGGTCACCTTGTCCCTCCGTTTTTCTTGAGCCGTCTTTTGAGTGATTAACAGCTTGATCGCTTCCCTTGTGTACATAAATATATGTGCATTCAATGACTTAATTGAGTTGCGCAATTCAACGTTGATATGTGCGTTGAGTATCTTAACCCCTCTAGCGTGTGCGACGCAGCATATGCGTCCACTCAATTCCATGTCTCCAGCGTGACTTTAATCGGAGGTATTTAAATCGCTCAGGGTGCCTTTTTTTAGCAAGCAGCGAAGAATTTGTGCAGACATTAGCCTAAATATTTTTAGCATTGTAATCGCTATTTTTAAAAATTCAAAAAAATTACATTATATTTAAAATTGTTTATACTGTATCATTACAAATTTATACTTACATTTTTTCATGCCGTTTTTTTTTTTGCTCCCCATATCCGATGTTTAGTAGTTGATCTGAGTATGGTATCGCTCAAAGCAGGGGTCTAGGCAGAGAGACGGTGTCCCTAGGCAGTTTTTACACCTGTACCTTGTTTCTTTTCTCTTTCCGTGTTTCGTACAAACCACACACCTTCTTCTTCCAACTTTAAAAGTATCTGTTTTAGGATTTTCTTGAATGAAAGCTGACCTGTCAATCGCGTGCATTCAGTGTCGGTATCTGAGGGCCTTCCTTTACGCTTTTCTAAATTCTGCCCGCGGTTCTTGCCTATAATCTTTTTCACTAAGTCTATTCTGAACGATAGATGATATTTCTTGTTTCCAGCCTTGCAGTAAAGAATGTAAGCATTCAACACAGCCGTATTTACAAAGTGGTTGAATAATTTTTTATACCACACTTTTGTCCTTTTCCTTTCTAGCAAGGACGATTCTAAAAGTTGATCTTTCAAGTCTACACCAATCATATATTTATTATAATCTATTACACAAGTAGGCTTATTTACCAATTCTAACCCACCCTTTCGCACACTCTAAATTCTTTCGGAGTTGTGGGAACCCACTTTTGAAAGCGCGATTTTTTTTTGCATCAAGACTTTTTCTTTCTCGTGAGCAGGAAATTGTTCCGCGTAACGGTTTGTTTCAGTTACTATGATCGTAATCAGATCATCGTAAAAAAACAACTCGAAATATTCTAGGGGATCATCGGCACACTGAACTTGCACAATTTGTTTCCCAACTAAATCACACGGAAAAGGAAGAGGAGGATTAGCACTGTCGATTTCTTCCCAAGTATTCTCTTGATTATTCACAGAAAAATGAGAAGGTTCTTCCTCTTCTGAACTAGAGCCCAAAGTGTATCCACAAGAATCCTCAGAAATTGTGTCTAAACTTTCGTTACTCGTTTCTTCCAAAGCATGAAGCACTTTCTGGCCAGACAACTCACGAGAGCTAGACGCCATGGTGAACTGAAGAGGGGTTCAGTTAGGGGCCGGTCCAAAGTAAGAAAAAAATAAAAAAGCCACCAATGCAGCTTAGGCCTTTCGGCAATAGGCGTCAAGAAACCTCGACCCTTCAACTCCGTAAACATCGTAAATAAGATAGGAGACGAGGATAGACCTTATGAGAATCTGAGAAGCATTGAGTGACCAAGCCTGGATGGACCATGCCTGCGAAAGCATTGCCATGATAAGAGAGAAGGGGAAAATGTGGAGCGCAGATAACAAGGAACCACAGAAAGAAAGCAGTCAGCATCAACACGCAATCATAAGCTCTCTGAGAGTAATACATCAGAGCGTGAGTGGAAAGATCTATTCACAATCACGCACAAGACGCCGGGTCGCAAGTAAGCATTTTCTTTACCACGCATGAGTCAGGAAAAAAAATAAAAATACGAACTCATATATACAGGCAACAAAGAAGCACAAAAAGAAAGCAGGCACCTTAAGCTCACATATATACTCACTGGAAGTATATATATCAGAGCATAGGCGATAAGAATTCTTAATGAAAAGTGTGGACGCAAACGGTGCGTCGCACACGCTTGAGGCATGGATTTAAGCGGACGCAACTGCTGCGTCGCACACGCTGGGGGATTTAATACGTCCATTTAAAGTCACGCTTGAGGGGTTAATCAGGATTAGATAGTAGGGTAAAATCCAGTGGTTGACACTGTCAAGATGAGCATTTTCAGCAGCAGCCATGTTTATTTGTCCTATGAATCCTTTATTACCCGGATTGCGTCTTTGGCATAAAGGGTAGCCATAATTATTGGTTTCGGTTGCTAAATAAAAAATCTATGGTGATTCTTAGTGCACTTGCCATTTTCATGCACGGATGTTGTTCATTGTGCAGAATTTCCATTCTTCTTTCGGGTAAGAAGCATGTAGTGACGTCATTATAATTTCCAACATCTTAATACTGATTTAAGTTTCGAAACAGATGGGTCTATATTTAAACCAGATTTATAGCTTGTTACACGTCCGTAGGTTGGGCTAGGAAAAAATATGTGCGGTTCTTAGCTTAACCCCTGAAACACCACGCGGAGATGATCATGAGATCACTGGTGGGCATGTCTTTGATCATCCAAGTCTAATCTTTGCCTATTTTTCTCGCAGGGGCTCATTTTCTCGCAAAGAACACATTCCTCTTGCTCTAGAAGATTTATTCGAAAGTATACTATTTTTTTTTAGGCATGTCGATGGATATATTTTTAAGTCCAAGGAAAGGAAACAGCGGCGAGTGAGAGTCTTGAATAGGCAACGCTATGATTGAGTGAATGTAAGTTTACTGCACTTTTACACTTTTAAAAATATTTAAATAACTTGTAACGTTTATGAAGTGGGAATTGGTCTAAAAAACTGTTCGCAATCGTTATCAAATTCAACGGGTGTGAAAAAAATTGAGTGTATTTTAAAAGAAAAACCACAAAGCCTGAAGAATACTGTCAGCGTAGTCAATTGAGGAGTTCTTAACCTAGTATAATACTCGTTGACGTTCCTTCGTTCGTTCGTATGACGTGGAAATTGGTCTAAAAAACTATTCGCAATCGAAATGAGAGGCAGACGGTTCCACTACGTGTAATACATCTGAGTATTACACGATAATAAACAATGCCATGTTTGTTGTAGCAACAGAGGCATTATTACCATTACTTTTCGCTGCACCTAAATATTCTTGCACGTTTAATTCCTTTATGTGTATCATTTACTACATAAATGTTCTCTCAAATTCATGCAGTGCCCCTATGAGAGCTACTTTGAGAATAGACATTGAGGAGGATACTTGTTGTAAATATGTATTGAATATATCGATTACTTCCCGAAGCAATCTGTTATGGGGCCCTTGGGACTCTGGGCCCTTCTTTCACAGATTTTCTTTCTTCGTGCTACCATGGGCCTACAGAAAAACTTAAATGCCAGAGGCGTGAATATCCTTTGAAAATCAAATCTCTGGTTGTCAAGGAAATATGCTATTGTTGATTTCAGAGAAAAATGTGAGAATTTTCAGCAAAAAATATGATATTCAGACAATTACGAAGCATAAAAGAAAATTGATTGAAAGAATTAGAAACGTCAATAGTTCAGCCATCCGTTAAAAAAAATTCCAGCCCTCTATCTTGAGTGAAAGTAATTTTTAAAGGCAAAAAATTAAACCACTGCACCGAACCCAATGCTTAGCATGGACCACCAGGGGGGGCCTTTGGGGGCCCTGACAGATTTTTAATATAGCCTATGTTACATCCCGATACATTTTCTAACTACATACAAAATTTCAGCTCAATCGGTTCAGTAGTGTTTGCGTGATTGAGCAACAGACAGACGGACAGACACCATTCAATTTTTATATATTAGTATGATTGTATACTAAGTTTTCTTTTACTTAGTTATGGAGTACCACCAAGTAATGCCCGAGAACATTAAGTCAATGCATTTTTCAGTTACAAGTGCATCTTAGTATGCCCTAATATGAACGGCAGCACATAAATTTAAAATAGTACTCTGTGAAAGTTCTCTATGGCCTATTCATAAAAGAGAAGAGTATAATTTATCCCAGCCATGAGCTGAAATATTGACTCAAAAAAAGTTCAGCGACTCGACTTAAGTCAAATATAGGTTTTCATCCGCCGAAAAAAGCTGGAAATTTCTTGAATGAAAATGGCATCCAAAGGTAAGATTATAAAAGTGAATCACTTCTCACAGTCAGCATAGCTAAGTACTGATTTGAGTACCACATACATTTGGTTTGGGGGCGTTCCTAGATATAGAGGGGGCCTTCAACAATACATCATTTGACCAAACCTGCCGTGCAGCCAAGAGGCATGGGGTCCACTCACACATTGTGAGCTGGATAAGACACATGCTGGAAGAAAGAACCATCAAGGTTGTCCTAAGGGACAGCACAATGGAGGTGACCACGACCAGAGGGTGTCCACAGGGAGGGGTGCTATCTCCACTCCTATGGAATCTGGTCATTGACGAATTAATCACAAGGCTTAATAAAACGGGAGCCTATACTCAGGGATACGCAGATGATGTGGCAATCCTCATCATCGGCAAATACCTTGATACCGTCTCCGGACTTATGCAAAAAGCCCTAGACAGGACGATGGTCTGGTGTAACGAAACAGGGTTGATGGTGAACCTTGATAAAACTAAGCTCATATTGTTTACCAATAAGAGGAAGAGAGATGGTTTTGACCCCCCTTTACTGCAAGGTAGGATTTTACAGCCATCCCGAACGGTTAAGTACCTTGGAGTCATTTTAGACACCCAACTCAACTGGGGAGAGCATCTTGAGGTTAAAATCAAGAAAGCATGCGCCTCCCTATGGATCTGCAGAAGGGCCCTCGGTAAAACCTGGGGACTTCAGCCAAATCGATAAAATGGATTTATACTGCAGTGGTGAAGCCCGCCTTTCTACACTGCTCAATCATCTGGTGGAAGAAGACAAGGCAGCTTACCGCAAGGAGCAAACTCAACCACCTACAAAGAATGGCCTGTATGGGTATTATGGGAGCTATGAGAACGACTCCCACCCTGGCCCTTGAAACCCTACTGAGCCTCGCACCACTTTATGTGGAGGTCGAAACTCAAGCTAGGATGGCGGTTTATCGTCTCAAGAGACAGGGACAATGGAGTGACGGGAAGTTTCTCCGGTCACAGACAACTATGGACGGAGCTCAGGGAGTCGAATCCCATTTGTGAAATGGGTACAGACGACATGACAGTCGCATTCAATAAAACACCGCCTCTCTTCAAAACCCACTTTCCAACAAGGGAATGGTGGGACAAGGAAGGAGGCAAAGACAACGGAGCATATGTCTGGTTTACAGATGGCTCCAAGAAAGAAGGAAGAGCAGGAGCAGGGGTACACTGCCGCCGACCTGACAAAAGGCTCTCAATTTCTTTGGGGGAGCATGCTACAGTCTTTCAGGCAGAGGTCTACGCTTTGTTGACCTGTGCCCATATCGCCAAAGATATCTGCCACAAAGGCAGACAAATTTGCATATGCACCGATAGTCAAGCAGCTTTAAAAGCTCTCACATCTCCATGGTGCAAATCAAGACTGCTGCTGGAATGTCGGGAAGCAATGAACTCCCTCAGCAGGTAGAGCAAAGTTGAACTTTTCTGGGTCCCTGGCCACACAGGTATAACCGGAAACGAGATAGCAGATGAACTGGCAAAGGAAGGCTCGAACGTGATCCCAGTTGGACCAGAGCCTTTCATCCCAATTGCACCCTCTTTAGGGATCGCGAAGATCAAAGGGTGGAACCTAGCTCAACACTCAGAGATCTGGAAAAATGTACAGGGGCTCAGGCAAGCCAAGCTCCTAATAAAAGGACCCAGACCGGGACTAGCAAGAAAGCTTCTCTATCACTGGATAGAAGACAACTTCGTACGATAGTGGGACTGCTTACTGGACACTATCAGGTTATAAGGCACCTTCATCTCCTGAGAATTACAGACTCGGCGAAATGTAGATGGTGTGAGGAAGAGGACGAAACAACATCACACGTACTCTGCAAGTGTCCCGCCTTGATGAGGACTAGAGTTAGGCATCTGGGCTCACCATTTTTGGAACTACAGTAGAACCTCTTTTTTACAAACCTCTAATTTACAAAATGACACCAATTTACAAACCATTCCGCCGGTCCCGATCTTTGTATTCAGGAAAACCATGTAAAATGACCTCCATTTTACAAAACCTCCATTTTAATGATTTACAAAGTGAGAAGCCTAGGAGTGACTGACCTCTGTTTTACAAAGTATTTGAAATGGTTTTGTCGCAATGTTTTGAGGTCAATGCATCACTCAATGTGTAAACATTCAGTATTATGCAAACATTTCAAGAATGAGAATTTCAAATTCAAGAAATTGTAGAAAAGGTATCGAAAAACCTTAGCAATATTTTTAAATTGAATGCACGCTGCCTCTGCACATATTTTTGGGTCACGTCTAGCGATGTTTTTCTCTGCGCGAACGACTGAAACAACGGGTTGCGTTCAGAGGGTAATAAGTCGGGAAAGCCATCTCAAGTAAACAAAATTTGGCCCGATTTTAAGGTAGATATTTATTTCACTTATACTTGTGGTCAACTTGAATAATATATGATCCTGGATACAAAGACTTCTTTTCTAAATCGATTTTCACGTCAGATAAAAAGAAGAAAGAAATTACTAAGTTTCCTCTTCATTAGCTGTAATTTAAATGGCCTATAAGCGTAGGCTATAATAAAATTTCCGCCAGGGTGTAATACTCTCTCAGGAAACGTGAATTGGCCAATTTATCAAGTCTTTCTTGATGATGGTCACCTGATTACATTGTAACCACAGTCTACACGGAGTAGACATTACAATTGTTACAATGTCTTCACTCTTAATAGCTGGTTTGAGTTTCTTCTTTCCCTTGTTATCAGTTCCTATGTCATCTGAGAGTGGCTCGCACCTACAACTTTGTCTCTAGAATTCTTTGAAGCCAGAAAATTACACTGTAAGCTGTGAGCGAGTGAAAATATTTGGGTATCCAAGCGAGCAGAAGTCATGCGCATTCAGTCAGAATCACTCTCAATGCGAGGTGGGCTGTGTTTGTGATATCCCGTGTGCCTTTTAGTAAAACAATGGATAAAACATTGCTGAGCAAAAATAAATGAGGAAGTCCGTGAGTTTGCTTACCATAAGGTCGATAATCAAGGAAGTAATTGATCGCACGCAGACAAAAACAGAAATTGCACAGAAGTATGGCATTTCTTTATCGACATAACAACAATCATGAATTCAAGCGAAAACATTTTGAGTCATAACAGCATCATCGAAAATCAACTACATTTCATCGTCGAAGTTTGAACAACTTGATTTGCAGATGTATTATTATTATTTTTTTTTTAAGTGTTGACGATCGTGAGTGCAACTTGCCTATAACCAATTCTGAAGGAGAATGCTCAGATATTGGCTCTTAAACTGAAGTGAGACAACTTTAAATGCTCAAATGGGTGGCTAGAAAAATTCAAGAAAAGACATTGAATCACTTCACTTAAAATCTGCAGAGAAGAAGGGCGTGTGAACACAGAAGATGTTGAGCAGTGGCGTGAAATTGTGTCAAAATATTCCCCTTGTAGAATCCATCATTTAAGAATACTAATTTTGTAATAATACGTTATTTATGTTCAAATTTCGATGCACTTTGGATATTTTATTTTTCATTAAAGTTTTACGCCGTTAGGTAAGTATTTGCGATTGCGACTTACAGCCATGAAATTTCTTAGTTAGAATGCATCCGTGGCACTCCCATGTTAAAATGGCCTCTTTCAACACAAATTCGACTAGCACTAAACATATCCCCTGAGCTAATTAATGCATATGCTTAAAATACTCCGTGGGATGAATTAAGTCACTAATTCCCCTTATTATGATATCTACCAACTTGAAGCTACAATAAATTAATTCAGTTGCAGCAGCCAAGTTCACACCCAAGAACCCTATATACAGGGTTCTTGTTCACACCATTATAAATTTGTAGAAAAATATTTATCAGTTTTTAAAGTTTCTGTTAATTTTTGTTAAGGAGAGCATAAAAAATATGCCACCATGTATAAGAAGTGTAGGTTTCTAATTTCCTTTTTTTCTATTAAACATTTAACTGGATGTGCAATTCATTTTATTGAAATATTACCTCCCTTTTAATCCCTTTTATCTTTATGAAGTGCGCTACTGAAACTGGATTAGGATTGTTGAGGTTTCGATTGCTTGAAAGATAACCTCCAATTTACAAACCCTCTGATTTACAAAGCTCATATTTTTGGGTCCCTTCAACTTCGTAAAATAGAGGTTCTACTGTAGATGAAGTCAGTGGTATCCCTGTGGAGGACATGTTATCCTTTAGCAGGGCGACTGGACTCTATGGGTGACCACAGACACGGTGGTTAGCACAATGGACCATTAGGTCTAAGTGCCCCAGGTCCTCCTTGGAGGAACTCCACCAACAAATTAATCTAATCTAACCACATACATTTGAATATGCATGGCTGGAATCCAGCTCACAAATTTCACTGTATGTCATAAGAAATAAATAAGCTCAAAGCAGAAGTACAGGAAAAACTAAAAGGAAAACTTCACCGGCCTCGGTGCTGCAGGGTAAAGCCTGCCAACCCAAAGGTCACGGGTTCGAATCCAACCTGGGTGGTTTTAAGCCATCCTGGGCATGGTTGTGCATGTTTGCCCATGTATATTAAATAGATAGTGCATAATTGGTGAAAGCTGTTACCTATCAAGAAATTATTATAAGTTATTCTGCACCAGTCCTTAGTGCCATATGTAAGCATAGAATATTACCATTGCAGCATTTCTCTCCACCATTTCTCAAATCACCAAGTATTCCAAATTTTATCATCCTACATACTATTATCCTCAGCTTTTGATTTACTCTTCACATAAACAACCAATCCCTGAATTACCGCGTACCAGCCCATAGCTCTAAAAGTAGACTAAAATGTTTTGTGCACCCAAGATGATGATCACCAGAGACCATAACAATGCTTTTTGTACTCGATGCTGGTTGAGTTATCTCCTGACGTAACTGATTCTGAATCGATTTCTCTAAATGGTTATCCCTGGAGGTTTCCCTGAGAAAGGATTTCCATTGGTGAGGAGGTAAAGGGACGAGGGAGAGAAGACGGATGAGCAGGGAGGGAGGGTCTCACCTGATGAGTAGAGCAGGACCTGGTTCTCGAGGAGGAGGCAAGTGAACAGCTCGAGTAGTCGCTTGGGTCCACCCACAAAGGGGAAGAGGAGGCGCAGGGGGAAGTCAAACAGGGGTGGCTCCTCTATGGAGCTTGGCCTCTGGAGCACCAGCAACTCCCCGAAGCACCAGAAGCGAACGCTGCGCCCTGGCTGCGGGACACAGACTTCATAAAGGAGGTTGTGGACATAGCTCTCGAGTGGGAGGGGAGCGTTGTCCACGTCCAGGCACTCGAACACCCCCAGATCACAGTTGAAAGACACGGTAGTCCCGCTGCTTACGGCCTCTATTGCCCTCCTTCCCCCCTCCCCTTCACCCCCCTCCTCCTCCTCCGCAGCCAATTCCATTGCATGCCTGCAACAAAGGCACCACCCCTTCATCATCTCCAAGAAGGTTCAACTTAGGTCAACAGTTGTGATACATGCAAGACGTTAAAAACATCTAGACTAGTGCATTCATGTTAAAATTATAAAACTAGAATTCTGCAATTTCAACTGATACATTCAATGTAACTCCTTCTGTACATTTGAAAAATAAGAGAGTCTACTTCTAGGACATGACTTAAAATAGATAAAGGTAGAATGCTTGAACAATAAAACCTCTTCGCAATGACCCTCCATATTACAATAACCTCCGTATTATGAAGACATATTCCGGTCCCAGGACTTTTACATACACGGTACATGTAAAATTACCTTCAGTCAGCACAGCTGAATATGCTCTCTACAAAATTTAAAAGAATTGGCTTTCTTGGAGTTTCATCGGCACATTATTGTCTACATCATGATAATGAGCAGCGTTTCTACAGCTACTGCATGTTCCCTCTTTCTCAGACATCAAATCTAAAAGCATTGTAATCGGAAGCAGATACAGTAGACTCTTGATTAACCGGGATGTCCCAAAATATGGTTATCTCGAGAAATGATGTCATTGGCAAACTCAATAATCCCCTATGCCAAATAGATGGTGGAAAATCCATTTCGTCGAGTTTAGGCAACCCATGGGCAATATGCTTCTGTAGTTATTTTCGTGTCTGGTATTTAACATACACTCTCTGAAAGTTCCTCAGGTAGAATGTTCATAGCAGGATAAAAGTGATAACAGGTAAGCTGGATTGACAGATAGTGCTTGTCCTTGTGTATAACGAAAAAATTACATTCATACATAATTGCCATAATGCAATGTGTAATGCCTACTACCGACATTTTTGAGTGTTAAGTGGATTAACAGGGATTTCCAATTATCAAGGAAAATTATTTCTCTTTCATCCCAGATAATCGAAATTCTACAGTATATGTGAACTTCACAGCAGCATGGGAAACTTCATCTTTGGAAAAACCTATCTCCCTTATAAAGCTTTCATGAGAAACTCTTTTCATCTTCTGCTTTCCCTTCTGCCATTTTCCACCTTACACATCCATACATCATTATTGCATCTAGGTATATCTTCATCATTTTTGAGCCTTTTGAGTTTATATGTTCTTACTACCTCTATAAAACTAAACAGCCTCTTCATTTATAATCATATCAGCAGCAGTTAAAATAGGTGATGAAACACATAAAATGCAATAAGTTTCCGGGACTAAAATAAGGCATATTAGAAAAGAAGATTAGAAATAGCTGAGTGATCATCGTCTTACTTATAGAGCCCAGTGAGGAACTTCTTTGCAGCCCGTACATAAGGCAGCTGACAGACTAGAGCAATTGATTTGGAGGCATAGAGGGAGTCCTGAGAGGCATCGTACTCCATCTGTGGTGAGGTGCCCAAGGGCGCCTCTAATTCCATCCCCCGCTGTGCCACTGACAGTTTGAAGTGTCGAGGTAAGGATCGCGTGGCGTGCGATGTTGACCCTGCACCTCCACCTCCTCCCCTCCGGCCCTTGCGACTCTCGGGAGCAACAGGAGTTGTTCTTTTGCTTGCCACTTCCGTGGCATGCATTGCCTGCAAAGAATTAGAACTTTATAGAGTAAAACCTCGATTTTACGCACCTTGATCTATCATTGCTCTCGATTTTGCACAGTGACATTAAGGTCTGGCCGGGAAGCATAGGATATTTCAATTGAAACTCTTGATTTTACATAGTTTTTCATTTTTACACAGTCATACTTTGCCCCTACGGTCAAATATTCTTCATTCCTACATAGTTTTGCAATTCTTTTTCATTAAGTTCGAGTAAAGCTATTTAATTCAACAGCCAACCCCAACATGCTAGCAAGCATATGTATGTACTCCATTTTCTTACAGCATGCACAGAAAATACAGCATTAAATGCTCGGTCTTCCAAAATATTTAACAGTTATTGCAATATGGCAGTTATTACAAGTATGCTATAATCAGTGCCGGAAAAATATGACTTATGTTTGGAGTCTTTTACTATTTAGATCTGGTATTCCCATAGTTAGGGGCATGGTATAACGGAGTCTTATTTGGTGACAATATGACATTCTATATATTGCTCTTTTATGTCGCAGAATCAATCAAAACAATATACCATATATGTCCCTCATTTTTGGCCAAATATCAGTAGTCAAAAGGGGCCAGGGGAGCTATTTTAGAGCATGAAAAGAGAAAACCATTCAGAAATTCCGTGGCTGGTGGCCCAAAATAACGGAGCAAAATAGTTAGTATAAAATTTAACAAAAAGATAAGGTCCCTATGGCACTAGAGCCACAAGGAAACATTTAGGGTGGCATTTGGTACAAATACTGTATACTTCCACCCTCTTTCAAAAAAATGGTTGCCGAGCTCGCTAGTTAGTTTAGTTTTTGCTTGGCAGACGTTTGAAATGGAGCTCCCGATCACCGTTCCTACCAAGTGGCAAGAGGTGATGCGTAAGTCCCCCTGGCAGGCTGGACATTCTCACCTGAAGAGTCTGCATTGCACTGCATATCCTACGATCTGTCACCTCTTCAAAGAAAACCAGACTGAATCCATAAGTTCTGCTCCCGTCCTCCCTTGTGGTGATGAAACTGTGGAAGCGTGGCTCCAGTGAGTGCTTCTGGGTGCGGAAGTGCAGACCATGTGGCAGGCAAAGCTGGAAGAAAAGCACAAGTATGAGGTACAATTAATTCAATTTCCGTTCACCATCATATTATTACCTAATATTAGTTTTAACCTATTCAATGGGATGGCACTCATGAATTTTATTCCACATTGAATTCGTGAATGCTTCTTAATGTCCTATAAGATGTCATTCATGAATGTCAATGCCAAAGGTATGTACGTCATTGCAGACTACATATTACAAGACTATATTGGCTTTTAAGAGAGCTTTCTTTACCCTGATCTTCAGTTGCTTCCAGGCTCCACTATGCAGTTTATTTTTTGGGATTCCTGTGAATTTTCTCTCATATTTTAATCTTTTTTGATATTGTTCTAGGAAGTACATAATTAATTGGAAAGGTTTTCGTGATATTTGATTTTCACTATTTATATCTGACTAAAGTTCAAATTCAGCATTTGTGTGTATGCATTGCAGTGAGAACGTTCGTATCTTTGTTAATTTTTACCTCTTACCGCTAGGTAGTTCCTCGGAAAATTCCTCAATATTTTTCAGAATTTTTGGAGGAAAGTTCAACTCTATTCAATGGATTATTGGATAGCCTTGTATCACTCTTAGATATGTAAGAGAGATATATTTTAGCTAAATCTAATAACAGTGTGATTGTTTTGTCTTTATTTAATTCAAAATTATGCTTATATCTTTTTTAATTACATAAGTACTATACTATGTACATAGTTTATCTCTTCTTGTTTAAATTTGAGGTTGGCAGGTAATATGTCTTCCTTCCTTATGTGCAATAACAAGATCACCGGAGCATCGTTTTGCCTTCCAGCATTCCCAGAAAGACAAGTCTCAATTTGCGAGACATCTAACAGATTCGGGACATTGGAACGAGTTCCAGGCCATTCCTTTTCACCTTACATGGAAGGGAAGTAGAATAGACGCGTGGAAGCAAGTGGAAATTCTTCTATGCAAAAATTATTTGATTTTAATTTCGCTAACGACTATCTTTTTCCCTTTCCACTACCCCCTTCTGGACTTACCACCCTCATTCACGTTAACCTCACCGTCACCCTCCCCAGCTGTGACCACTTTTACTTCTCTTATCCCTGTTTCCAATCCTCCCATTATTCATCACCTTCCCCCACCATATCAAGTCAAAATGTTTTCCTTTCATCTGATTAATGAGTTATATAAGTACTCAGAACATTTAATGCCATTTTAATGAAAATCATTTTCACTGACGGTATGTAAAAAAATATGCAACATATCGATCAGTATAATATCGATAAATACAGCCATACACGAGCCACAAATACAGTGATGAAATAATGGAGAAATTGTCACAGGAAAAAACTGGCCTGGACCGGGAATCGAACCACGGACCTTCAGCTTTCCAGGCCAATGTGCAGACCACTACGCTACCCAGGCTTCCTCATTCCGCTGGCAATTTAGGAGGATACAAGGGGACTTGTAGGGGATGCCTGGGTAGCATAGTGGTCTGCAAATTGGCCTGGAAAGCCAAAGGTCCATGGTTCGATTCCATGCCGATTTTTTCCTGTGGCAATTTCTTCGATTAGTATAACAACGGAGATTAACAGCAATGGGTTTGCCCATATTAAATCTGTAAATTCAAGTATTTTTGGGTTTGCTATGCAATATTTGTACAATACTAATAGCTTTGTGGAATGTATTAATATGACAAAGCTGAAGCACCAAGTGAATTAGGCATTGGTAGGTCCTGATATGAAAATCAGAACATGAATATGTATAATGCATTTCTCAGCAAATATTCTCCATGGCGAATACATAAAAGGGATACATATACATTCATGAAGCAAATACATGAAAATACTGAAACCCGAATAAGTCAACTTATTTACTGACTCGGCTATTAAGCAAAAGTAGGTTTTCATTGGCCAAAGTAAAGGTAAAACATTCTCAACTTATACTCGAGAATATACGGTAGTTGGATCAACAATAACACCTCAGTAAATAATTTATAAGAAGTGCAACCCTCACTGCACATTAACTATATTCTATCCTTAATCTTACTTGAAAAATACATATTAATGTTTATGGCAAAGCTAATAGTAATGGATGACCTTGTGATGGAATTGACAAAGGTTTCCCTAAATACAACTGAATATATAACTTCCTTAACCAATTAATATCCAGGAAAACTGGCAGAATCAAATATGAAATGTAAAAGCTCTAATACCCACATAAGTACATATGTAGTAACTTCAATCACTTAAGTTAATCATTAGTTAACACCTAATACATATATGATTGTATGAATGCCGAAATAAAAAAATATACTACCATTGATACCGCCTCATTATCGAAGACATTCCATGGGACATTATCAGGATAGTGAGCCAAAACTTTTGATTTGTATGGCCGGTCCAGCGGAGAACAATGCAACGTATCACCTGAAAAGCAGAATAATTAAGTTAGAGCATGGTGTTTTATTCTGCAGGGAAACACATTTTTTCACATGATAAATGAGACATGCTTTCTAAGATACGTCTGACCCAATCTTCCATTATGAGAAAAACATTATTACATAACTCAACCAATAATCTTAATCTATCCACATGCATATATGCCTACCTGACTTTTTGTCAGAATCACAAATTGCAAGGGGCTCCAAATCAACAGATGCACCCACACATACCAATATCACACCTGACTAGTTATTGGGAGCTCTGAGTTTGAATGGTCAATGACTCAAATGATTTTTTCATAGTGAATTTCTACAAATTGGTGTTATACCTATTGATACACTTCTCCACTAGAGGATAGCCTAAGTAAAAGATCCACATGTTTAATAAGTGTTCACAGAAGCTAAAGAACCAAATAGAAACCCACCACAATATTTACGATGGATATAGTTAACAAAGAAATCACTACCACACTGTGGCAGCCATCCATCACGAGAGCAGATAGTCATTACTATACAGCTACTGAAAAGATGAATTAACGGCAACACAGATCATGGCTAAGAAGAGAGGCAAAATCAAGAGAAAAGAGATGCTGAAAGCCAGGGAAAAAACTAGGACAAAAATTAGGACATGTAAATCAAGATATGACGAATGCATTCACAGATGAGTTACTTTCATGCAAGGAGAGGTGGAGAGACAGAGCAGACAACTGTCATGACAATTGCAAAGTAATTAATAACAGTGAGCTAGCCATGGGGATAAAGAAGAACAAACAAATTAAATGGCAAAATAGGTTTCGGGTCAACAAGCAGCCATAAGGATAGATTAATGGATGTTAAAATGACCATACATGTCCAAATATAAGCCCACCAAAGTTGAACAAACCTTGGCCGTAAAAAACATAGGGAAAGGCTAGTTTCAAGGATGAAGAAAGAAAACCACTCAGGAATTCCATGACTAACAGGCCAAAAAGGCAGAGCAAATTCATAATAATTTGCCAGTATTACTTATCAGTAGGAACATGACAATTTTGCAAAACGTTTTTCGCAAACGGAATCACGAAAAAAGCAAATTTTTGGATTTTCCATGAAGTTACAGAATTTTCTTTGAAATGCGATTTTGTTTACGAAATTTTGGATATTTTGCAAATTTTCATAGCATAAATATAAAGTTCCGAATATTTCCTTAGCTCTAAATAAATTCATTTTAGTAGTATAAAGTATTTTCTTGCTTTTGATAACCACTGAATCTCTGTGGTAAAACTGACAAATGTCATTATATTTATCAAAGTAAATTAAATTTTGCATGAAACTGATATCTTATATTTTACAGTGCTATGTAAAAAAAGTGTAAAAGGAGAATAATGTAAGAACAAATTTGAATAGATCGATGAAATTCATATATTGGAAATTAGTGTAATGGAATTTCAATTAAATTTGAAATCAGTGTAAAATTAGCATAGTCTTTTTAAATAACAGGACACCATATGCTATTTTTGACAATTTTTTAGATTAATTTTAGTCACAATTTTCCAATGTATTCCACGGCAATTAAATACAGAAATCTACTAATTTTATTTACCATTTTCATATTCATTTTCCAATGTATTCCACGGCAATTAAATACAGAAATCTACTAATTTTATTTCCCATTTTCATATTCATTTTCCTTTATTTACCAGTATTCAGTGTCCCTAATTATCAGTATACAGCCTTATGGCTTATGAAGTTGTGAAATGTTTTTAATGTTATTGTTAATATAGCTCTATGACAATGTTATAGGAGTATAGCTAGAGATGGGCCACTCTGAAAATTACCGTGGTATTTTTCGTAATTTACCGTGCCCTTTGAAAATTAACGTAATTTGTGGTATTTTTCTAGATAATTCACATATGTTTGAGATAATTTTTTATACAGATAAATTTCCAACATGTTCTTTTAAGCCTAGTCCACTTTTCCTACGTGTTTAATTATAATTTGAGGCATGTAAAACTCATTTTTGGAACATTTTACTTAAATTACAACATAGGGTAATGTATTAGAATATTAGCATTGAAAATTTTTCATACTTTGACAAAAGAAAGCCAGATTGCGTGTTGCTGCCATAGTTCTTTTTACAAATTTTAAAATTTATAATAGATAAATGTCGTGTCTGGTATGGTTTAAACATAGTTATTCCCTTCCTATTGCTATTAGCTTTCTTATGTAACCAATCATTTGCGGTTAAATCCTTAAAAATAAAAAATACTGGAAAAATACGGTAATTTTCATAAATTACCGTAATTTACCTCAGATGAAAATTACAGTAATTTTCCCATCTTTAGGTATTGAACCTTGGTGAGGACCTTATGCAATCTGAAACTCAACTGCACCATAGTATTTTTCTGCTCATGAGAACAAGCCTTTTATACATTAAATAAGGTCAATAACTTTGCTCACGCATACAACGAGAGTTCTAAGAATTTGTGAAACATTTTTTTACCACCTAGCTACTTTTCTACATAACAATGTTGCTGTTCCCCTATTATATAACAGCATGGCCTTATGAAACCTGCAATACAATCGGAGCTTAATTTTTACTCCGCACATTACGGCTATCTAGGTACATCTGGAAAAATTATGAGCGAGGTTATTTTTTATTTGAGCATAGTAATTAGCACAAATGAAAATAAAGACATAAAGGAATTATGAATCACTAAGAAAATTTTCGATACTATTCAACTCAAGTTAGCATGAATTGTTATTCAGGCTCGAATATCACGTGCACTTAAGATAGTTATAGAGTGAGATATCACTTCACTTAGAATTTGATGAATTTAATGTAATTTTAAAGAAAAAACTCCCATATTTTTAATGATATCAAACTATTAATCTCTCGCCGAACAACTTTTCGAGCAATTTGCCTCAAATTACCAGCTGTTTTACAAGGGATAGATTACGGTAAAGAGGGAGAATATTGAAAAAAATTAGGAATTTCGAATGCCGAGATGTCATCAAACAACTAGCAGTATGCAGTCAGTGTGTTTTTCAACTATTTTTAAAAATTAATCAATTACCGTATAAACTCGTGTAAGAGGCGCACCTTTTTTCCCAGAAATCGCAGCCGAAAATGAGGGTGCGCCTCTTACACGACTCTGTCCGTTGCAAAATTCCGTCACCCGAGTTTGAAGGCTAATATCTCAGAGATGGCTCAATCGATTTTAAAATGAAGTACATCAAATTAAAGCTTGTTTATTTCTGCGTTTATTGATGGTGTACAAAACATTTTACCGTTTATATCGATTTCAGTGTGCTTAAAAACAGAATTTTAGCGCATTTTCCCGGGTACCGGACGGATGCATCGCATTTACGGCTTCGTAATAACAACACGGATCAAGATATCGAAATTTCCTTTACAAATATTGTAGCAAAGATCTTTCCTAACAGCTATACGAAGTTTCATATTATTTAATGCATTAGTATTTTAGTTATAGATGCAAATGCACGGATCAGTTATTTTCCGTTCCGCGCATCCCTGAAAACCGCCGTCTAGACCTTCAAGCTCTCGAGTTCATCATCATGAATCCACTTATAAAATCTTAAAGGAATTCGTTGGTTAATCAATATCGATTAACATTTATTTTGGAAAAAGGGCGAGTTCAACTGCCAGGAGCATGCACGGAAGAGAAAGGGAGAGGCGCGCGCTGTTGCCCAGTCAGAGGGCTATCTGTAAGGCGCGCGAGGGAGTCTACTACAATTACCTGCGGGGGAAAACCAGTTGTCTTTTCTCTGTGCATGAGTCATTTGGACTCGGTAAATAGTGGCATAAAGGGTGACGCGGTGCTCGGGCACGCGGGCGTTCCTCCGCGTTGTCTTGTAGAGGAACGCCCGAAAGCCGTTACCAATATGGAGAAATGCCGCGGAAACCTCAGATCCAAGTGAATATGTACTTACCTCCGGGGTCTATATATGCCTATGAAAAATGCCGCGTAAATTATAAGAGAATATTGCAAGCGGAAGGCTTTGAAAATGGCCGAAAGTTCGCAGTTAGGCCCGCAAAACCTCGCAATAGAAGAAAAAAAAACTCAAAATTTTTTATTCAACTTCGACGTATAAAAATAGGGGTGCGCCTCTTACACGGGTGCGCCTCTTACACGCGTTTATACCTCACCGCAGTAATTTTTACAAATACGCAAAAAAAAGACTTCTGTTGTGAAAGCGGTTTCACCGTACAGTGTGAAAAAAATGAGTCAATAAAAAGTTAATTAGTCAAAAGACTTATGTTGATATATTTATTTATTTACTGCAAATTTTTGTCATATACAACTATATTTTTGCCACATCAATGTTACAATATTTACCTAATACATCTTACAGATGCTAAATTAAAAAAATAAAATTCCAATGTGGTCTCTATTATGACAAGGGAAAATATTCTCTAAACCTAATTTGAGAAACAAATTTATGTTTAAAAAAACCACTTGAAATGTAATAAGGTGACGGAGGACTCATACAGCGAGAGAGGGAGCTAATGGGTTGGAGGGTGCAGCCCCGTAGCAGAGGATAGGGACCTGCTTCCCACTGACTTGGATACCAAGATGGACGAAAAGCATACCTGTGCAACTCTTCATCACGAAAAAGCTCTGTGCAGAGGAGCAGAGGAAAGGCTCATGCTTCACGTAACAGGGAAGCATATCCTTTTGGGAGACTAAAGGGTTAATAGCTCCCCCAATACAGAAAATGAGTCAAAAAATGGCTGATTTTGAGCACTGAGCCATTTTTGTTGGTTTCCAGAAGAACAGGTGACATGTGTAAAACTTTTCAAGATTATTCTTCTAATTACTTTAACCACAAAATCTCTCAAATCATAAACTGTCCTCATTCTTACTGATTTCTCGACTCTGAAACCAGTTTTTAGAAGGAAAACAATGTTGACATGTATACATGGCAAAGGGGCAATTGTAAGAGGATGATTGATTTCGTTGTGTATGATGAGAGGTGGAGAGAATTAGTAATGAATACAAGGGTGATGAGGGGTGCGGAATGTGGAACAGACCACTATTTTGTGGTCTCTTTAGTGGATCTGGGTAGAAAGCGGGTTCCGAGGAAGAGGAGTGCAAGTAAGCAAATGAGAGTAAAAGTGGAGATGCTGCAATACAAATTAGTGCTGATAACTATTATGAAGCAACAAGGAGAAAGGATTTGAGGATAAATCCATCAAATATCAAAGTAGCACATGGATTTTGATAGGGAGTGAGGTAAAAATAAATGAATAATGTGGGTAAATTATTAAATAATTGAACAAGTAGACGACTTTGTGTATCTTACTCGAATGCCCATAGGAAAGTTGCAGGTAGCATGTGGAGCATATTTAGAAATGAAGGTTTGTCAGGATAAGTATAAGAGTGGGCTGAATGCAGAGTGAATGGAGAAGTGCTTTGCAGCAAAAGTATGATGGATAGGGCTAGGAATAAGTGGGTCATGAAAGTATATGAATTGATTTCTCCAGTAATGGACATATATGAGGGTGCTTGCTTCATTAGTTTGGCCATGTTGAAAGAATGGGAGAGAACTGGATAATAAAACAGATATACGATAGTTGATTCAAAGATTTCTGTGGTGTTTGTTTGAATGTGAAGCTGTATTAAGGCGTTCCTCCGCATGAAGTCCATTGGTGACAACAGTTTCATTAGGTGCATAGTACGAGAACATGAACGAGCTACCGAGAAGAAGAAGTTCCGACTCTCCGCCATCTCGGAACACGTTTGATCCAAACCTGGCCACAAAGTGGACTTCGGGAATCCGAGGATTCTGTGCAGGGAAAGTCGCTACTACCCCAGATTGATCCGGGAAGCCATTGAAATCATCAAACACCCAAGGAACTACAACCGGGAGGATGGATACAATCTACCCAGTGCCTGGAAAAGAATCTTCAATGAAGAAATGCGGGAAACCAGCCCCTCAATCAGGGCAATTCCCGTTACTCAAACACAGCTATATGAGACGGACCAGAATAATGCATCGGCCTTTCAGACCTGAAGACGCCAGCAGGATGGCTGATGAAACTGTTGTCACTAATGGACTTCAGGCAAATGAACACCCGAAAACTGCTTCACATTCAGATATATGATACATACTTAGTACAGTGAATGGTGTGAGAGGAAGAGGTAGATTAAGAGAGTCATGGGTGAATGTGGTAAAAGAGACTCTAAAGAGAAGGAATATTAGGAGTATAAAGAATAGGAGAGAGTGCATGAAGTAATGCATGGGTGTAAGAGAAGCAAAATTGGTTTATAAGGATAGGGCATTATGAACAAAATTATTAAAATAGAGCCAGTTTTCTAGGGCTAATGGTAGTAACTAAATTCTTTGACTTTGCACACCCCGGAAGGTAATGACATGATGGGTATGAAGTAAACAGTAATATTAACCATGAGATGTGTCTACAGCATTGTTCTGCATTTTTCAATGTTCTTATACGTATCACTCTCCCAGTTTCTGGTAGGACTGTGCACTGTTCTCCTGACTGCCTTTTGGCCTGCCTAGCAGCCAGGGGAGCATGCGAGGTTCTGATTTGTGCTGGGATGAGTGCTGCATGCCTGGCGTGGAATCACCCCGTGCCACACACCCTAGTGGTGGCTTACACGGTACTTCGTAGATGTAGATGTAAATGGGATATGGGTAGTAAAATGGGATGGGCAGTAAAATGGGATGGGTATGGGAAATAAAAATGTAGACTCAAAGTTCAATTTCAATAATATGAGAATTTAATTAGAAAAATTCTAGGAAACGTTTTCCATTTTGTGTACAATAGTATGATTTCAGAATTTCTTCTGAGTCATATTAGTTCTTGGGATATTAAGGATAGCGTAAATATCAATATGTAGTCTAAAAAACTTCACATGTGCCATGCCAGAGAAATGGTTGCCGTGCGAAAACAAAGAGGGATGACATTTTTAAAATCATCGCATTCAAATGCCAATGCATGTAGGCATAAGCATGCAAGAAATAGATTTTTTCAAAAAAGGTCATGCAATTAATTTATTTTTCATTAGGTGATTTGACTTGCAATGACCCAATATAAAATCACAAGAAGTATACCACACTTATCTAGGTATGATGAGTTTTAGATGTAAGTACACTCAAGAGGAGAACAGCACAGAAGACAGGATATAAGGATAAGAATTGCATGGGTCTAGGAAGAACTTCAAAAGAGTACACAATCGATAATGAGGAGACCTGACTGGACACACAATAAAAATAATTTTTATTTGTCTAAAGGATCTTACAAAGAAGATATAAGACACGTCACATGAATACAATAGTTTATTATTTTTCCTTTTAGGTGAAGTCATTGCCGACATTTTGTGTGTATAGGTAAACTTAGGTCTTCCTTTGATATCAGATGGTTAGATTGATTGGGTGGGCGAGGGCCTTCTGGAACCCTCTTTGCACTTAGACCCCTTTTGGGTCCACTTTCCATCCCATGCTTAACCTGCCTGCCACTAGCAGACAGGGTACAAGAGCACCACGGTAGAGGTATGGATGAGGGTACCCATCCAGCCCCCATCCGGGCCCAACATTGCTTAACTTCGGTGATCTGATGGGAACCGGTGTTTCAATAAAATATATTATACAAAAGTTTCGGTGTTTCAATTCACATAAATAACGAATTAGTACAAATGGAAAAGTATTAACCCTCTCAGTTCGGAATAACTTTTCAAAGAGCGTTTCTGTGGGTAAGGGAATAATAAAAAGGGCATGATTTACCATTTAAAGCTTGACTCAAGCTGTGAGTCATCCGCCCCTGGAAAGCATTCTTCCATGACTCACATGTGGGTCTTCCCCACTGAAAGAGTTAATTACCAAAGAGAGAAATTAGGGAGAAGAGGGAGAGAGTGGATGAAAATTTGGGGATGAGAGAAAGAAAAGTATTGTGGCGTATAAATGCTTCATACATTAAAAAAAAAATTCGCACAGGGAAGCAATTTACTCTTTTGTCATAAAACATAGAAACTAACGTCACAGAACCAAGAAGAAATGATGAAGCTAATTTCAATAAAAGTCAGTAGATACAGTGGTAGTGAAACTTGACGGCATTCTAAACATGACGTTGAAGAGAAGTTTGCATGGTAGACAACACTGCCAACATAAATGGACTTGTTACGTAACTACGATGCCAGGGGAGAAGGACGCCTCGGTAGCTTAACTGGTTAAAGCACTCGGCGCGAAATCGAGGGATCCGGGTTTGAATCCCGGTCGAGGTGAATGATTTTTCTCCTGTGGAATATCGAACTTATGCCATCATAAGTATTTACGTAATATATCTTCTTTAATCAATTTAAAGGTGCATAGGTATTTGATTAATATTTCTTCTTTAATCGATTTAGCAGTGGGGGACACGTATTTAGTCATTATTGAAGCACATAAATTCTAAGTTTATTAGTGTGAAGCTCACTTGGTAGCCAATTAACCAATTATAGCGGTAATAACAAGCATTGTTTCAGGTGGCGAGGTGAAAATGACACAACACCGGGAATATTCCATTAGAGGGGTATAGTATGAGAAGAGGGGAATCGAACAATAGGGTTAAGTATATACAGCGATGACTCCCGTACACCGGGAGTCACTGATCAACAATAAACCCAAAGGCAGACTGAATCCACGCAACTCAGGATCATAAATTTCTGTAATTATATTAATAAGAGTAAAAGAAGAAGTATTCTTCGCTAGTGACTCGACAGAAAGTTTAAGTACAGTTTTTAGAAGATAAAACTACCCATAAAAAAGTTCATCCTGAGAGTACACGTGGTAGCAGAGGCAAGATGAGGGAGACACTTCGTTGCCTAATCGACTACATCATCAGGAACTGAAATCGGCTCCATGTCCGCAGAAGCGAGGCTTGTTTGGCGACAGGATTTCTTCCAGGACGCATGTGTGTCATAGGTCGACGTTATCCAAAATTGTATGTATGCTAATATTTGTGTGTGAAGGGTATTATTTTGTGTGATAAGTGAACTCACCAGTGGCCGTGAAGGCAAACAAAAATAAGTGAGAGGTAATATTTTGTGGGTGAAGGGTATTTCTGTGAGATAAATGATATCATCAATGGCCAGAAAGGCAAAGGGTGAAATGTACAAGTGAAATCATAATATTAATAAGAGTGTAATCTTATATTGTAAAGGGTGATTTGTGCCTAGGAAAAACTACGGGCATATAAAATCAAATCTTTACTTGAGATTAATTCATGAGATAACTTAATTCTTGTTTCATTGAACATTTCTGGCGTCCAACAACCTCTTGAGATAAATTAATATCTATTATATTTTTGGCATCACCAATTAAATATAGGTAGTGAAATAACAAATGTAAAGTTGAGTCGAGTCTATAATACACACTCATCCTGACAGAGCAGGAAATGGTTCAGCAGTACGTTACTAGACAAGGTTTACGATAAGAGTAAAGCTGACACAAATAAACTGATAAGGTCACAACCATCGGAGCAGCCCATATAAACAATTGAATTAGGAACCGTAGTGAGCATTGCAGTTGATGTGAATAAGTAACAGAAAAAGTATTTTGAAGTGTTATTGACCTTGTGAACCTAGGTAGTCAAACAAGGAAATAGATCTGAACATATGAAAAATGGACTTCCATATCATGGATTATAATCTGCCGAAAATCCAGAAAGGCCCCATCATATATAATAGACTTCCTCCGAATATAAAAAGTATATCACCAATCATACAGTTCAAAAAGTCCCTGAAGACTTTTGTACCAGAAAAAAAAAACATTTTATAACCTTGGTTCATTTTTGGATGGCTTCTAATTTCATGTAAATATTTCCCCCTTTTTCTTGTCCATATTCCTTGTAAATACTTTGTAGTACTTAAGCTATAAGTACAAGCTTAATGCCCATGTAAGGCAGACAGTGCAAAATGTAAACTATTATTTTAAGTGTTTTTTGTAAGGGTTCCTATCTCCTCTGGGAGCAGAGTTTTTAAAATATGTGCTAAATAGTTGCTTTTTGCTTCAATTATTTTATCTCTCCATGCAAAGAAGTGTGGTTTTTAATAATAAAAAATGTTGTTCATTACGACAAATATATTTTGTTGTTTCTTCACACACGATATACATAAGTAAGTGGTTCAGAGTTTTACTGACAAAAATGAGTTTCTTTTTTTCCCAAGCTGTATTTCTGAGTATTGAACCACAAATGCGCGCTTAAGTTAATTTTATATCTATGAGAAACCGAAGTAAAGAGATGCGCCAAATTCTGTCATTCCCAGCCATAAATAATAGAGGAGTGAACCTAATTGACATTCATATGAAAGACCCATAACTAGCACCATACCAAGCTAAGCTGACAAGGATTTTTTCTGGTCAGAAGCAACTTTCCGTATGCAATAATGCGACAAAAATATAAGGCAATGTTACTGTTGCAACGTAGGAGTGGACTTTGGATTCATGCCAGAGGTCATGGTCAAACTCAAAAGAGCCTCTTGCAAACAGCCGCTTGGTGATTAGGCAATTTGGGGCGGTGCTCGGGGATAAAACGGTTTAAAACCAAGTGAATGCCAATATTTGAACCAAAAGATGACTTCACTAAGGTATAATGGAATTTATGCAATATATTTTATGGTGCAGGCAGCGCAATTGGAGCGAGGCGTGTTGGCCCAATTTACTCTGGGATATGCTTCGACAGGTTCAACGGATCGATAACAAAGGAAAGTCATAACTCTTGAACGCTCATTAGCAGAGAGCAACCGTGGTAATCAGAGCACGAAGATTCAATAGATATCCCGGCAGGCATTTCGTGGATTTTCACTACTTGTGCCATTAATGACCGTGCGAATACAACTTTTAAAGAAGAAAAGGGAAGTCTTCCACCAGAGATACGCTTGTGGGACTAAAAACCGATTCCCCATTCATAACTCCATTTAAATAACAAATACTCGCTTATTTACACTTATAACCCCAAGGTTCCCTACCACAGTAATTTGTAAACAAATATGTTTTCATGTAAGAAATCACAGCTACGAGTAGGTATGACTGTTCCTAATACGAAAACAATAATTTTGACATTTTACACTGTATCAGAGAAAGTACACTTACCAGAAAATCTATCCAACTCGAGCCCCGAACATATGTCAAGACCACAAATTACAAAATAATCAGCAAACCTATTAATCGTAGAATTTTGAAACAGATTCATCTTCGAAAGCTGCGGACAATAAAAGCTGGACTTAACTCTACGCAAGCACCGTAGAATGCCATTCTGCTAACCCTACTCCATCACTGCAATCCAAAACACATATCCAACAAATCCCCTAACATATCAACACTGTCCATCCACCATCGACTACTGCAGCGAAAACAAAACGCGAATCGAGCGGAGCGGAGACAACACGAAAAAAACCCAACCAGCTGTACGGAACAGGGGTACCACCTAAAATATACCTCAATAAACTCCACGGAGCCACTACTGTTTTCGCTTTTGGCGTCAATCGATTCGTCGATAGGTGAAAGCGGGTGAAATTGGTCGCATGCTCACAGTTTGTTTACCTTTCTTTCCACTGAGGTCGTATGAATGCATTAATCCGCTCTATGACTTTATGGTGAGTTTAAAACTAAAAGAGTTCGGGTTGCGTTATTATTGCGGGGGTTGAGGGGAGTTTCTTAGGGCCAAATTATGGTACATTTGTCAGTAGAGACATCTTTGTAAAAGTAATAGGTACTAGGGTACTTGTAGGTGCGTGGCGCAAGGCAAGTCCTCAAGCTATGTTCGTTAGCTGCAAGAAACAGAAGAAAGCAGACATACGCGAAGAAGCGTGGAGCGTGTGTTCTGGGTTCTGGGGTTTCTGGATGTTTTGGATGTTCTTCGACAAATTTCTTTATTGTGTTTATGTTAGGTGCTTGGAGACTTGCAGGAAGAGAAGGAGATGGTGAACGATTTTGGTTGAGACATAATCTATGTAGTGTTAATCCCTTCGGGAATTTCTGTTTGGATCATTTTCATGGTATGATTGAGCTCTTCAGAAGCGATAAACATGTTGTATTTCCTTATATTATTGTACATTATGGCTTAAGGGATTTTATTCATTTCAGAATTAACAGGCGAGCCTTCTTGCTACGATAATGTCTGATGAAGAGGTTGAAGCATTTGAGATCACTGACTACGACCTCGAAAATGAATTCAATATCAATAGGCCAACTCGTAAAATTACCAAGAATCAGCATATTTATGGTGAGTTTAGGTGACATCCTATTAGGAATTTTCTTTCTGTAACTTTTGATTTGATACTTTCGGTGACTTGAAAAACGCAAATCTCGGTGAAGTGTTGAATGGGATATTGTGGGAGGAGTAGCCATCAATTCAGGCAATATCATGGATAATTTGACTCAAAGGCTAAGATACTTAGGTTCTCCTTGGTTTGGAAAATTATTTCAAGCATTTTATTTTACCCTCTATTGGCGTTGTAAGGTGTTTTATGAAGCTTAGCTGAATGGTGTGAAATTTAATACAATTTTAAGAAAAATCCGAGCTTGTATTCAATGGTTTCTATAAATTCTCATGCACTACTCAGGAATCTGGGCAACAGAGAGTGATGGGGAAGAAGGTTCCAGTCGGCCAAGCTTCAGAGGTACTGGCACGAAGAAAAACTACACCTCACCAGTGAGCTTCATTGCTGGGGGTGTCCAGCAGGCTGGACAGAAGGATGGGAAGGGAGATGCAAATGTCGATGAAGATGAGAGTGAGGTGTTACTGGATGATGATGCTGCCTCCTCAAGGTATTGAAACATTCACTCTGATAATGCTATTACTCTTATATCTCGTCGGTGCAGGCTTAACTCTTAAATAAATTGGAAAAACTCCCAGCTGGTTTAAAGCACATTTTATTCTTCAGCCATATTGCTCAAGAACTCAACCGACTGGAATTTACTACACATTTTCTGTTTCTTTTTCTGCTGCCGCACAGATTAAATTGTTTTCCTTGAGAAATTGAGAGAGATGACCACTCATATTTGTGTACCATAGAATTGGATTGTTCGATGTGCAGTGTTTGACATCTTCATCCCAGCTGAATAGGGGTAGTGAAGAAGTATATATGTAAATTGAGTAAAGAGAGAGTCTGTATTTTTAGGCAATACCATGTCTCTGCCCCCATTATGGTGGGAGGAATAGTGACTATCTCTTGTTCAAAGTTTCTGTGCTCAGAGATCGTTAAAATTTGTTTCTCCTAAATGTGTGGTGGCAACTTCATAAGATGCTTATAACTCCATGAAATAACTCATGGTTACAGCAAGGTTGTTTCTCCTGGGTAGCTTTATTTGTCCAGGGTTGGTCCCCTGGCCTACTGCCTGATGCATAGTTAGATCCAATAGTTCATGCGGAGTTTTATTTGTAGAAGTAGGCCCCCAATATATACAGCTGGAGACTTACAATTTTTGTCTTCTGTAGATGAAGAGTCATTTGTTGATTTAAGTGGAGTAACTTTATGAGGGAATGTTTGTGTTTTTTTATAAAAATAGAAAAACTTTGGTTTTCACAACATATTTTGGTAATATTCTGGGGCACATTGCGAAGGCTAGATTCCGAAATGAGGATTTTCAGCTCATTTAAATGAAAGAATCGTCTTTCATGTACACAAAACATCATTGATACTGTTTTCGTATTAAGGATATAGCAATGTTAAGCGGTTAAGCCTGCATTGGCAACGGAGTAGACCTTTTCCATCCCCACCCAAGGATAATCGTTCCCCACTCCATTTTTGTCAGCGCCGCCTTCGCAGTTTCCCGTTGGGCTTCATAACACCCCAGAAGGTGACCACAGGTGGCGACCATTAAATTGAGGTGGCTTGGAAGTATAGAGCCACCTTATATACTTTAGCATTTAATGAGACATGACTTGGGTGGAATGCGCTCACTCTTGGGGCTGTATCTTGGGGACTATGCAACAGAAATAGAAAATATTTTTTTTAAACATATCAAATTTATATAAGGAAATTACAGAAAAGCTATGAAAAGCACAGAGTACTCCGTAATCACCAGGAATGACTGGAATTCGGCAAAAAATGCCGTAATTTCAAACTTTTTTGTGCAATGTGGCACATCTTTCCTTCATCCGATTCCAATAACATTTAACACAGTATTTTCTATCCGAGTGGAAGAAAATTGGGGGTGTCCGAAAAAAAAATTCGAATTTTGTAAACATAAGGACCACCACCATAAGTTCAGCACATAATGACTTATGTGCTGAACTTTGTACTTTTGGGTCAACTTGCACTTAATGCCCCTTGGATGCAGCTTTTGTTGACCGTACTGCTACATATTAGTGTTTTACCTCCAGATCAATGAATCTCCACCCACAAACTAGCACTACTAAAACAATAAGCACTGCTCTCTATTGCCTCGGCCATCCATTTGAAACATTGTTGGTCAGGAGCAGTGCTTGTTTGTTTGCTTCGTGTAGAGCTTGCTCACGAGGGTCCTGCTCTTCTTCTTTTTCTTCCAGTGATGATGATAGTGAAGTGAGGAAGGTGGTGCTCGGGTCGAAGCAGGCCCTGAGGAGGCGCGATGGGGGCGGAGGAGTGCGGGGGGGAGGGGAAGGAGAGGGTGAGATAGCGGGCTTGAGGAGGCGGGGTGTGGCATTCAGGAGCAACCTGAGCCAGCGGAGTGGCGTGGGCAACTGGGAGAAGCACACCAAGGGCATTGGTGCAAAGCTGTTGCTCCAGGTGAGTGCACCCCACTCTTTTGTTTTGGCGAGAGAGAGCCTCTCATGTGCTTCTCCAGAATTCTCCAGTTGTCGCATATAATTTACAGGACAACTCTTTGTTGCTCATTATTCAAGTACATATTTGCAAATGCCAAGGAGAATGAAATTTTTAATGTTGCCGATTTTGGAGCTAAAAACTCAAATTGAAGCTTATAATGGCAAAACTGAAAGTCATAAGAAAATCACATGGAAAAATTAAACTCCATTCTTTAAGTTATTCAATATTGTAATTTTCAACCCCATATCTTGAGTGCATGTAACTTAAGAAAGCAAAGAAAGAAACCTCTGCACTGATCCAATACTTTTCTTATGGGGCTCTAAGTTAACAAATAAAAAAACAACCCCTTCAGATTGTTGTTACCAGTTGTTTCTTCCATTTTTCTGATCAGTTTTGAGTCGCAACCCATATTCATGCCAAATGTCATATTCCTAATAAGAACTAAGATGCTGTATCTGGGAAAGGAAAGCTTTATCTGTGGATAATTGTAATATCTTAGTTCTTATTATGTTCATATTCCACAACATCTCGCCTGATTCCTCCCTTTTTGTCATATTCCTAGCTTGCCTGTGCATTCCTTAGCTGGCATAATTGAGAGACAGATGCTAGTAAACTAGTAATATAGTAAAAGATTGCATATCCGGAATGTGCGGGAATCATTCTGGAATTATGATAAATCCGGTGTTTAGATAATTTTACTTTTAGTAGGCCTTATGACTGGAAAAGTTATAGTAATTCATCGTATAATGTGTAATGATCTGTGAGGTGTAAAGTAATGCAAACAACACATGTGAAAGAAAAAGACAAGCAATTTTCCTTCAATTTCTTGCAATTTTCCTGGATCTCAATTGTGAGATCCAGGAAATTAATTGTACTATTCACACAGAGTTCCATAGTAAAAGCTATTGATTGATGGAAGGAGTTTATGAATTGGAAAAATTGTTGCAATTGTCTTTCACTTCCTGTCCAACAACACAGCCGTTCTCTCCAACCCCACCCCCTCTCAACTTTTTCCTCCCCTCATTGCAATTTTTTATATATACAGATGTCTGAGTTATAATTTTCTCCTGATGAGGGTGTTGTACACCGGAAACCCTTATTCTTGTGGAAAATTGCCAGTCTTTTTCTTTCATTATGATATTCCACCAAATCAAGCCTGAAACAACAACTTTTATATGCAAACAACACACTTTGTAATATTTATATTATCATGCAAATATTTAATAGAAAAGTTTTTTATTTATTATTTTTGAGCAGTCAAAAAATGGAAGAATTCAGAAGAGGCTATCTGTAAATGGGAGAAAATAGTACTTCATGATGTAATTGAACAAGAACATCAGTCTTTCATATTTCCTGGCGTGTACACACACTTCACTTGAAAATACATTCTAAACTAGCACTGTGTTTCATGGTCTGATGATGTTTTCATGCATCGAATTGCCATAGGAGGTGCCCATCTGTCCACTTCCATCGCAAACTGCATTGTGGCAGTGAGCTAAAGGGGCACTCTCCATCATTCATTTGTTTCAGAAATTCTCAGCTGCAAACATCCACGATGAGTGTTAAGCACTGAGAGGTTTTTCAGCCTCAGAATTCTTATTACAGCATATATTTCACATTTGAAGAGAATTTTCAATTCAGCACTCATTTTTAAAGGTTATTATGGGTAAATGAATGACTGCACAACCTTCTCACTTGGACAGCTGGATGATGGCACCGATACCCTGCCTATTTGTCACACTATGCAAAAACTGAGGTTACTTTCTGAACAGCCCTTGGTTTTGGTTATTTGCAGATTCATTGAATTTTGCCTACTTCCTTCCTCTTTCAAGCCCTAATGCCACAAGTCCAAAACACATTTAACACCCAGCCCTGAAGATGGCATAAGTCCAACCCTGGGGCATAAATCCAACCTGCTTCTTATGGTTCTGGGTTAATTAATATTCCCTTCCTTAGGAAAACCCATGCTCATGTTTAAAAAAATGTGAATGTTTTAAATAATGATATTGATACAGTAGAAGCCCCATATAAAAATAAGGTCTTTTATTAAAAAGTGCAAAAATCGAACTTGTAGCCCAGTCAGGTATCTTACCAAGACAGGCTTTCGGGCAATGATCAAGAAGCTTCTGACATATTTGCTTCTTTTTTGCCTCTGTATATCGATAACCAAGGAATGTCCCCGTTAATTACTCCACGATAACCCTGTTTCTGCTCTCAGGGATACAAATTGAAGCTGATGAGTTGACCAAAGCTATTGGTGAGGTTTCCGATAATCCTAACTTTGGACCTGACTTGGTGCCCCTGTACTTTCTCAAGTGTTGTGACCCTTCAATCATTAAAAAATCCTTGTCTTATTCAATAAATCATTAGCATCTGGCATTTTCCCTGAAAGGTGGAAAACAGCATACATTCAGCCCATACACAAGAAGGGCAGTAAATATTTAGTCACTAATTATTGGCCTATTTCCATTCTCAGTGTGATACCTAACCTATTAGATAAACTTATTGCTACCAAATTATGTGAAGGGTTCATTGACACTACAGTTAAGGAGCAACTTGGGTTCATGAAGGTAAAGTCTACTCTTACGAATCTTTTAACATATAACGACTTTATTTTACACTCTTTTTCTGAGGGAGTACAAGTCGACTCATCCTGTCCACAAGAAAGGTGATAAATCTAAATGTGGGAACTACAGGCCAATAACACTGCTTAGTATAGCATACAAAGTTTTTAGCAATATTCTAGCTTCAAGACTCGAACCGCTCATTGAACAAAAAGTTGGAGATTATCAATGTGGTTTTCCGAAGAATCGTACTACCACTGATCAGATTTTTATTATGAGACAAATATATGAGAAGTGTTATGAACACAACATAGAAGTACATAGCCTATTTATAGATTACAAGCAGGCTTTTGATTCTGTCTAAAGGAGTGCACTATATGACGTCATGAAAGAATTTCACATCCCCTCTAAATTAATAAACCTCATTAAAAGTTGTTGTTTCAGGCTTAATTTTATGGAATAACATCATAAATGAAAATGACTGGCAATTTTCCACAAGAATATATTTTAAAAACGACCGGTTTCGGTGTACAACACCATCATCAGGTGTGATGATGGTGTTGTACACCGAAACCGGTCGTTTTTAAAATATATTCTTGTGGAAAATTGCCAGTCATTTTCATTTATAAAAAAATACCTCATTAAAATGACACTAGACAATACTAAAAGCAAAGTTAAAGTGAATGGAGAACTATCATCTCAGTTTGAAGTCAAAAGAGGAGTCAAACAAGGAGATGCATTATCATCAATGTTATTCATATTGGCTTTGGAAAAAGCAATGAGACAGCTCCAAATAAATCCTGGAGGAACAATAATGAAACGACAAACCCAATGTGTCGCCTATGCTGATGACTTGGCTGTAGTCTCAAGAAACAAACACTCAATGGAAGAGATTTTTATTCCTATTGAAGCCGCATCAGAAACACTGGGATAAAAAATTAATGAAGATAAAACTAAATACTTGAAAATGGAAAGAAATCAAGAAAAAACTAGAGAACCAACAATAAAAATTAACAACAAACATTTTCAAAGAGTGGAAAGCTTCAGATATCTGGGATCCTTACTAACAGCAAAAAATCAGATTTCCCTTGAAATTCAAGACAGGTTACACATTGGTAATAAATGCTATTATGCACTGCAGCCTATTTTCAGGTCAAGTAATATTTCAAGAAACACCAAAATAATCATATACAAGACAGTGCTAAGACCTGTTGTCCTCTATGCCTCTGAAACATGGACACTAACAGTTACACAAGAAGAAATAATCAGAAGATGGGAAAGAAAGATTTTCAGAAGAATATACGGTGTCATGATAGATGCAGGAATATGGAGAATAAGAACAAATGCTGAAGTCTATTAACAATATGGTGAACCAGACATCATATCAGTTATTGTGCAAGGAAGACTTCTTTGGGCAGGTCATGTACAACGCATGGAGGAAAGCAGGGCAGTCAAAAAGGTTTTCAATGGCACTCCAGGAGGGAGGAGAAGCAGAGGAAGACCACGAAAGTGGTGACTTGATGACTTAGAGACCGACTTGAGAAGACTGGGAGTCAGGAGATGGAGGCGTGTTGCGGAAGATAAAGAAGAATGGGGGCAGATCATTCTGAAGGTCAGAGCCCTACATGGGCTGTCGCGCCAATGATGACAAGTCGACTCAGTATACTTAGATTTATCTAAGGCTTTTGATTCGGTTCAACACCCACTGCTTATTGCCAAACTTAGTAATTACGGCATTAGAAATTCCCTGCTTAAATGGGTGAGCTCGTATGTTTCGGGAAGAACTCAGATTGTTAGGTTGAATGGAGTACTTTCCAAACCTGTGCATGTTTCATCGGGAGTGCCGCAGGGATCCCACCTAAGCCCTCTCTTATTTATTCTTTTCATTAACGACATCACACAGGTGGTAAGGCATTCGTTCTGCCTTCTTTTTGCGGATGATCTTAAAATATTTAAACGTATCTTGAGCATTGCAGACTCACTTCAAATTCAGTCCGACTTAGTTGCGCTTCATATATTGATAATGATCTTCCCTTCAGTATCGAAAAATGTTGCCAAATCTCTTTCTGTAGATATCTGGGCCTCAGTATGTGCAGAACTACGATTTGAATGGGTCTCCATTATTGAATGTTAGCTCAACTAACGATCTTGGTGCTCCGAACAATTAATTAAAAGGGAGTTTTGTGTTGTATTTTTGCCATAAGTTGCATTTTTCTTTTGTATCTCTTCATGTTATGTATACCAGACCATACGAGGTGTGATAAAAAAATAAAGGGAATTTTTAAATTTCGCAGGCTTCATAATTCCGATTTTCAATAATTCCACGTTCCTGCCACATGGTTGTATGGTCAAGGAATACTACCTGGAAGTTATGAGCCGTGTGCGTGAAGAAATCCGACGTAAACGCCCAGAGTTGTGGCAAAACAACTCGTGGAAATTGCACCACGATTATGCTCCCGCTCACACCTCACTGCTTATTCATGATTTTTTTGTAAAAAAACAAAGCGTTATTTTGCCTCATTCACCGTATTCACCGCACATGCCCCCTGTGACTTCTTACTAATCCTGAGGCTGAAGAGAACCATGAATGAACGATGTTTTGCCACCATTGATGAGATAAAAACAGAATCGCTGAATGTGCTGACTTCTATACAGAAAAGTGAATTCCAGAAGTGCTTCCAAGATTGGAAAAACCACTGGCACAAGTGTCTTATATCTAAGGGGGATTTCTATGAAGGGAACAAAATTGATTTTGATTAATAAAAAAATATTTTTTAAGAAAAACGAAAATTCCAATTATTTTTTTATCACACCTCATATGTAAAAGGGCTTTTAGCTCGTTTTTTATTAAAATTAAAATAAATTAAATCTGATTGTTGTCAATAAGTGAGGAGTATCACTCTAGGTGCTGTCTGTTAATATTATAGACCACATTTACACAACATGGTATCTGCTGAAATAAGTACTTCAACAAAAGATTTAAACAATAAACGTAAGCATATAGTCTTTTGATGGGACAATCACCTGTTGTCTCTAATGGTGTCATCTATTGGCTAAAAGCAAAATGAAATAATAAATCTCCCTATAGTACATATGGTTGATTCGTTTACCCTGTGTTATCTCCAAGGGGTTGAGCTTTTTGGCCTATTTTCAGTTTATCTAAAATTTCAATTTTTCGGCCCAGCATAATGGCCATGTGCAGAACTTTTTGCTTCTCCCCTGAAGTCTTCACACATGCTTTGTTTTGATTCCATCAAGCAATCCTGCCATGCACCAGTCTCTTCTCGTAATGCATCCCTGCTACCGATATCTCCCATGAAACCTTGAAGGAAAGGGAATCTAAAGCTAGTAAAACATGCACAATGTAATGTCGAATGCATGCAATCTAGAAGATATCCTGAGTAATGGTGCACAAAATGTTTCATTCACTTTTCCTGATGAAATGATTAATGTGTACGCAGTAAGTGTCATACATTATGATGTTCTTTACACTCAATGTGGTTTTAATTCGATAGGTTTAATACTTCAAACATTCACTCCTAATCCTTGAAATAATTTAGTGAGTTATGATGGCGCATGACTGACAAGTTTGTTCTGATTGTGACTTCTAAAATTGCATCTTACTGAGAAGAGTGATCTCGTCTTATAAAATGGGGTTGACAGCAATTACCAAGTGTTAACAAACTTACATCTTGTTAGTCCATGCTATTCAAGGGTCTACTGTTTGTGTTTTACCACTCATAAGGTCTTCTTAAAGATATGCAGAGGACTGTGTTTATTATTTTCATATGAACATGTATGAAAAGAATAAAAACATCAATTTTAATTTTTATAAAAAAACTTTATTAAACATAGTCTTGACTTTGAATGTGATTGTTTCAAGGATCCAGGCCATCACCTTTCTCTTAATGATAATAAGATCCTTATCAGCAATATAAAATGTTTTTCCTTCATAAACTCCAGTTTGACTCCTATCTTGTATTCATTGCTAGTCTCTTCAGTTAGTTTTTGTCTTGGTCTACTAATTTCAATTAATTTTTCAGATGGGTTTCCAGCCAGGCAAAGGTCTTGGCAAGGACCTCCAGGGTATCTCAGCACCAATTGAGGCCCACCTGAGGAAGGGGAGAGGTGCCATAGGTGAGTTTGCCATCTACTGCCTTCATTGTTATCTGGTGACAAGTAGTATTTTCTGTCATACCTCTGGCATAATGGTGGATGACAGTTTATCCTTTGTTCTCGTAATGCTAATGTCTTTAATGTAAATGCTTATTTCATTGCATTGTAACCTCATATATACAGAAAGACATTTTTTTTTCGATTTGAAAGTTTGGGAAAAGAAATGGCCACAGATACACCAAAACATTTTTTTTCCGAAAAATATTAAGATTTAGGGGTCTCACCACACCCCCCCCCCTTTTCTAAAGTTTAAGATGAACAAAATATGCCGTTTTTGGGCCAGTTCTAGTGATTTTCTCCCAGATTTTTTTTTAATCGTAAGATTGAATTTACAGGGAACTCAATACTGCTCCGACAGTTGTTAGCCACTATTTTGCTTTATTTTTTCAGATAACAACAATAATTTTTTTGAAATATCTAGGAGAAAATCACCAGAATTGGCCCCAAAACGGCGATTTTTGGTCATCTTAAATTCGATCAACCAACTGTCAGATTATTCAATTATATCCCTCAACAACCCCTTCCCCTAATTTTCCTTCCCCTCCCATCCTACTTCCGTAACAATGGGTTCAGATTCCAGAACTCATAATCTAGGTAACATTGAAATAAGTAGGAACGAAGCCAGTTGGTCCTCACTGTAAAAGTATTAAATCTCCTGCTGATGTAGTTCTACAACTATTGGAAGCAAATTATGGAAATGGAGGAAATGTATTAGCCGACAATTGGTTCACAAGTAGTCCATTAGTTCAAAGTCTAAAAAAAGAAAGTTTTCATTCGCAGGAACTATGATAAAGAATAAAAAAGAGATTCCTCCTGAGCTTTTGGAAAAGATCGACAAGTATGTATCTAGTTCCATTTTTGGATGCAACGATTGCAGAATGCTTCTATCCCTCATCCCTAAAAAAAAAGCAAATGCGGAGTTTTAGTTTTCAGCATGCATTATGACAGTTTGATAGATGAGACAAGTGGACAGACTAAGAAACCAGAAATAATTACGCATTGCAATGCACACAAAGGTGGCATAGACATGTGAAACAAGATGACTGGAACTTACAGCGTGGCGAAAAACACAAGGAGTAGTCCTATGGTCATCTTTTATAGTGTGTTCAACATAGCAGCAATAAACGTGAGGGTTGTGTACTTGGGAAATGGCCTCAAAGTTAGAAACAGAAGAGACTTATTGAAGGAGATAATACATTTTCTCGCGCTAGATGAACTGCAGAGGCGAGCAATAAAGTCAAGAGGTATGCCAGCCTCACTTAAGTAAATAATTCGTTGACTATTTCATGTCGAATTCACGTATAAATTTCGTGAGGGCAATTTTTATTTCTCTTATTGTAGGAGAGATTGAGCGATTTCTATCCTCGGAGCGATTCTGAAAAATAAGAACAACCCAACGAAAGAAAGCGAAGGCACTGCCAACCTTGCAAAAATGGGAAGCAGAAGAAGTTCCAACTCTCAAAATACTACTGCAAGAAGTGCAAAATTAATCTTTGCTTGCAACACGCAGAATTTTTTGTCACAATTTTGTAATATTTGAAAAAAAAATGTGAATATGGCCTTGTTTAGTATCAAAAATATAAACCACCTACAAAAAATAAAAAATTTGTACAAAGATTAGTTTTATAAGAGCTGATTTAAAAAAAACCCTGAGGACACGTGTTTGTGTGCATAATTATTACTTTCTTAAGAAAATGGTCTTGTGATAATTAATTTTCCAAGTTTTTTATGCAGGAAAATTAAGCTTAAGCATATAGAATGCAAATCAGACCACAAACTCAAAACAACTTGTAAATAATGCAATATAAAGAACAAAAAATGCGTCCATATCTGACAGATATATTGCGGGCACTCCCATTACACATCCTATTGCGGGCACTGCCGGGTTAAATCCCTCATGTCTTCTTCCTTCTCTTATTTCGTCCAGAATTCCTATCCTCTACCTTCCTCTTCTACGCTTCCCCAGTGTTTTCTCCCCTCTATCACCCTCTTCAACATACCCTAGCCTCTCAAAACCTCCTCCATTTATCTCTTCTGCCTTATCCGAGCTTCCACCACCAGCTTCCTCTCCTCTCCAACCATATTCAAAACCTCCTTGTTCATATTCCTCACCACCTAGGTCATCCTCTCCATCCTTCTCCAAATCCTTATCGTACACGCCTCAAGTCCAACTATTCCCATGTATATGCTGTGGATGGTGTTAACATAAAGGCGACAGATGAAGTGAAGTATCTAGGAGTTACGATAACTTTGGACCTATCGTGGGGAGCACATATAAGAAATATTTGTGGCAGAGCTCTGAAGAAGCTAGGATTCGTCAAGCGTATTGTGGGAAGATTTTCGGATGAAAAAGTAAAAGAGAGGTGCTATTTCGCACTCGTCCGGCCACACCTTGAATATGCAGCGAGCATATGGGATCCGGTGCAGAAAGACTTAGTCCGGGAACTTAATAAAATACAAAGGAAAGCTGCGCGATTCGTCAAAAACAGCTACGGGCGTACTGACAGCGTTACACAGATGTTAAACGAATTAGGCTGGGAACCGCTAGAGACTCGGAGGCTGCGCGCTAGGCTTAGATTGCTTGAACAATTGAGAATAGATATCTTTCAGAGCGACACGGAGAACATCATATTAGAACCCCACTATATTTCCAGGTCCGATAGAAACGATAAATTAAGAGAGATATTTTTCCGAACGGATAGGTATGGGAATTCGTTTTTCCCCCGAACAATAAGGGACTTCAATAAATGCTAGGCGTAATTTCATTAGAGCGTTTCCTTTTTATCTTTAAGCGGCTGGTGTCCTAACACCCCCCGCCACACGCCTATTGAGGCGGCTTGCGGGGTAATATGTAGATGTAGATGAAGTCTACGCACATCCTCCCTTCGCAATGACCAAGTTTCCAACCCATACAGCACCATGCTCCAGCAGTTGAGTTTTCACCAGCCTTTTATTTACTTCCCTTCTCAGACCCCCCTCATCAATTCCCTTCTCTTTGTAAATGTTTCTTAAGCAAGGGCAATGCTGCATCTGATGACCCTACCATTAAACCCATTCTCCTCCAAAATACTGCCTAGTTATGTAAATTGCTCGACCTGCTCTATCTTGTTCCCTCTCAGCCTTACATTCAGCCCCACCTTCTTACTTCTAGAAAATCTCATCACTTTTGTTTTCTTGTGATTTATCTTAATTCCATACCCTTTCCACTGCACCTCTAATGCATTCATCATTGATTGTAACCCCTTGGCAGACTGACAAACCCACGCTTGATCGCCTTCAAATCTTACTGATTTAATCAGATCCCCTCCTATCTTTATTCCTACCTCCATCTCCCACCATGCTTTCTTCATCATTTATTCTGAATGCACACTAAATAGCAACGGCGATAGTGGGCACCCCTGCTGCACTTGTGCCGTCCTGTCCCGGTTCTCCATCGGTTACCCTAACCTGCACTATCTGGATCATGTACTGATTACGAATGAGACACCTGTTTCTCCAATCGACTCCTAATTTATTAAATACACTCCCACCTTCTCGAAATCTATGAAGCAAGCAAAACATCCTCCCCATACTCTAGGTTTAGATATAGATAATAGGTATTTACCTTCACATACTCCTTCATTATGACCACATCTTGATCATTGAAAGGTTGAACGTTTCACTGAGTCTTAACAGGTTTTATCTGTCCAAGTGAGAAGAGGAAGAACTGGAGGGGCCATTGCGCTGGGCTAATTTCATCCCACTAGCTCAGAATTTTCATAAATAAACATGGTTCAAATATATCCACATTTATTTCTATCAGCTCTTCCTATTCTTGGATTTTTCCCACCTTTTCGTGGAATTGCCTTTTTTTGCACAATGTGGCCAATGTGGGATTCCAGGAGTTGCTCAAGGAGAAGCCTGAATCTCGGTTGAGATTGTTTTCCTCCATGAGAATCTCAATGTGCTCCTTGACCAGGTGATCCCAAAATCTGGAGGAGCAGGCAAGAATCCTGGTTTCATCAAATCGAATGAGGTGGTCGAATCCGTGACCTTGTTCGGCGATGGCTGATTTTTCATGTTGTCCAAGTCGTAGATGTCGCTTGTGTTCCTTTTGATGTGTCTCTATTGTGCGTCCCGTCTCCCCAATGTAAGCACCTCTGTACTCACATGGCACATGGTAGACACCTTGCATCTTAAGGCCAATAGGGTCCTTAGCTCTAACTAGAATATCCTTAAGTTTGGCAGGTGGTTTGTGAATGTTTTTGATGTTGCTGCATGCCAATATTCAGGATATTCTATATGTCTTCATATCAGTAAAAAAAACTATGCTTTGAATAATTAGCAAAAAGTTTTTTATTATTTAATTAATCTCTTGTCATGTCGATGTTACTATGGTGTTGCCATATGGCAACTCGATGAAGAAATTATGCAACCCACAATGCATCTGTGTTCATAACAATGATGCCAGTGATGAATTATTATACTTTGGGAAGGGTATACTGGGTATTACAGGCCATATGGGGTCAAGATTTGTCCTCAGTAGAGAGCATTGTGGATGACTTAGCCTGGGTTTGGAGTCGCCTTTGCGTATGAGACCCGTGGATGATTTTCAAGTATTTATTTTGGGGAAAAAGGTGCATCTTATATGACGTCAAACATGTTAACTCAAATTAAATTCTTTCATCATGACAAATTTATATGACTCATGGCTTGATTTTTAACACTTTAACTGCGCAAATAATCTGAAATATAGCTCTCCCAAAACTCAAACTTTTTTTAATAAATTTTTGCGTAATTTTAAAATTTGTCACTTTTTATTTCAAGGAAAATTAGTTTTAAAATTTACAATGAGTAATTATCGTCTGATTTTACTGTTGAATACAAATTGTTGAACTTTTTTACTAAAACCATAAACCATACTTCAATTCGCCAATAGACAATGGGAGCAGTTAAAGGGGTAAATAAAATGATGATATTTGAAAAATGTAATTACATCATGCATTTTTATCAACCTTTGATTTTACACACTTCGATTTTACATACTACTTTGTTCTAAGCAGTGGCGAATACATGGGGGGAGGCCCAGGTGGCCTGGTACCCCCCCGAAATAAGGCTGCATGGCAGCAGCGAGAGGCCCTCAGTGCATGCGCGGATACCTAAACTACAGCAGGTCGCCACTAGCTAGTGGGTCTTGCCCCCCTCCCCCCCCCCCCCCCAAGTTATAACCTATATTAACCAATGGTTCCAAGTAAATTAATTTCATTATGTGGGTTTTGAATTTGGTGTAGGAAACAAAATATAATTTTCAAAATTTTGTATTGATAATCATGACAAAGTGTAAGAAATTTAAACAATGCGGCAAAGGGGTCAGTCTAGTTGTAAATGAACGCTTGGTGGATTTGTTGCATGTGACATGCAGGTGCCTATGGTCCGGAGAAGGGGCACAAGGTGGCAGAAATACGAGTGGACTCTGAGGAGGAAGAGGCCAAGGAGTACTCGGAGATTCTGTCTCAGTGGCGCAAGAGTGGGGATGGCAGTAAGAAGAAGAAGAAGGTGCGCTATGTGTACAAGAGTGTGGACGAAGTGCTCGAGGAGGGCAAATCGAAACGCAGGATCAGGAAGGAAGTGAGGTGAGTGAGTGCACGGTGTGCATGTGCAAGTGAATATTCGATTCCATCAGGCGTACACTCAATGAATGCCTTTCAATGTGGCCATTCGCTGGAGCATATGTTAGCCCTGGCTTGAACAAATAATTGCCACTTTGCCAGACAGTCATGCCTCGACTAGCACAATGGATGTGTTACTACAAGTAATAGCACTGTTCAGATGTGTGCAAAACTTAGAGTATTTTAATGTGATGGAGATAGGGATGTGTTCTATGAATGCATTGTAAGAACTAAACAAATTCCAGTTGAGAGCTATTGAAGTAATTTTTTATTAAAAACATTAATTTTAATTTTGACTTCGAGAGCAGTGCAAATTCAAATAACATTATTAAAGATCACTTCTAAAAAATTAGCTACTAAATTGTGAATGAGAAGCAATAACTTTGTAATTCCACATGTATTTATTGGAAACGACCTAAGTTTCGACGTAGCACGTCATCATCACCTGATGTCACCTGACTTACTGTTTACAAAATTTATAAGTTGGCTTTAGCAAGTGTGAATAAGGCTGTTTGTAATAGTGTTACAGTGAGGTAGGTCAGATTCTCATGTGTTGTTGAGTTTTCCTCAATTACTCTGGAATGTAAATTTTATCTTGCTTTGCGAAAGAAGAATGAGGTTAAAAAAGAACATTTTCAATTGAGGACAAAACGAAAATTATAGAATGAGTTGATTAACATTTTGGAACCTCCATTTATCTGGCAAAACAGCATAGATTGCAGGTCTCTACACTATGAAAGTGTATATTCTCCTTTTCCTGCTGTTTGCATTTTCCCACAATCTACACTTTTTCTAGGGTCCCTAGAAAAATGAAAATAAGGCATTTTACTTGATTGTGAAATAATTACATTATGTATTATGTTTCAAGTAGAAATATCAAATTGCAGTTTCATCTTTTGATTTATAGCATATCCTCTTGCAACAGTCATCAATTCATGCTTTCAATCAGGTAATTTTCCTGACAGCTCAAATACACAAAGGTGATTCCTGTTTATAAGCATGATGATAGAAATTGACCTAGTAGCTACTGTCCAATCTCCATCATCCCAGTTTTTGCTAAAAATTTTGAAAGTGTTGCTCACACTCAAATTGTGAACCACCTTAAATCGCTAAATTTAATTACATCTACTCAGTTTGGGTTCAGAGTTGGCAAAAGCACAACTCAAACAGTTGATTGTATAATTAAGCAAATTATCAATGCATTTGAAGAAAAGCATAGTTTATCAGTTACCCTATGTGATCTGTCATCTGCCTTTGACTGTGTTTATCACATAATGCTTCTACAGAAGCTACAGTACTATAGCTTCCAGGGTGCTGAATTTGAATTCTTGTCCTCATATCTGTACAATCACAAGCAGCTGGTACAGGTCAATGGCACCAATCAGAATTCCTCAAGAATAGGCATGGGGTGCCTCAAGGATATGTACTTGGTCCCCTCCTATTCCTACTGATGATCAATGACCTACCAGCGAATGTATCCACTGATTGTGCCCTGTATGCTGATGACACAACTTTCTTGCATCAGGGTATCAATCCCACTGAGACAACTAAGGTGATATCTGACACGCTAGCTCAAGCAAACGATTGGTTCTCAGCTGATAGAGTCTTTATAAGTCAAATGAAAACCCAATTTTTAATCTGTTCCCTTCAACATGTTACACTAGAAAATGAAGCTGTTAAACTTCTTGACTTTCACCTTGACGCCAAATTAACTTGGAGTTCTCACATTTTTAACATTAGGAAAAAACTTGCCAGAGCCCTGTTCTTAATCAGAAAACTGAAATGGTGTGAGACCAAAGACAATCTTCTTAATGCATACTACGCATTTTTTCAATCACACCTTACATATGGTATCAGACTTTGGGGGTATGCCTCAGATGTATAACTGATATTATTACTTCAGAAGAAAGTGGTTTGGGTAATCACTAACACAGGATTTAATGAACATTGTAAACCACTTTTTGTTAGATTAGGCATAATGACTGTATATTGCCATTATATACGATATTTCATATTCTGTTGTACATTAAAGTAAATCTGCTCATGTACTCAATAAGGGCTGATGTACATAACCACACCACTAGAGCCAACCACGAACTAGACATGCCTCACTGTAGACTGGCTAAATCATTTAAATATGAAAATTTGGCTATTAAGTGCTTTAATATGCTGCCCAACTCAGCAAGAATGGTAGGTGACAAAGTTTTCCGCACGGCCCTAGAGAAATGGCTTTTAACAAAACCTTTATACTCTCTTGATGAATACTTTGAGGTCGACTTCTCTACAATAAAGTTCTAATTTATATTTATAATAATTTTTGTATTCTTTGCATTGTGTTGTTCCTGTATCCTCACATGAGGTGTATAATGACTGACGACATCTACCACAACACCTGTTGTGCAACAGATGAATAAAGATTATGATTTTCAAGAAGTATAGCATGTGAATGGAAGACCCTTGCTTGTGGAGGAAGCAATTGTGCTGTCTCAAAATTTTTTTCTTACTTGCTCACCTCTTGGACCAGCATATTTGATGAAGCCAAGGCTCCTAGCAAAATCATGGGCTTTAATATTTTACATCTGTTTCCTCTTCCTAATGGAGAATGATTTTCACACTTTATCTCACATTTGTCATTAGCCACCTGAGCAAAGTGAAGGTGATTGACATGACGGGTCCAGAGAGGAGAGTGCTGAGTGGCTATCATGCCATTGCTGGACAGCAGAGGCCCATGGACGAGTGGGAAATACGAAAGGAGAAGAAGTTTGAGAACTTTGCCCTGCCGGAACTGCAACACAACCTTAACATTTTGGTGGACATGTGTGAACAGGTTAGTTGCTATATTGTTTTTTTCTCTCCCTCTCTGACAAGGGGAATTTAGAGGAATGATGAGAGGGTAGAATGTAACTGTTTACTAGAGTGTAATCCATATGTTTCTGCCACTCCAATCACAGCTTATCATGGAAAAGTATTAAACAGATATGATATGATATGATATTCTGTTTAATCTATAGAGGCCGTAGAGCTCATCTACCTTTATGGAAAAGTATGCTGAAAAATAGCCGGGAGTTGTCTTATGTCTCATTTCATTTTAAAACTTCTATGTGTATTAGTGTTTTTTTATGCAAGGGAATCGAATTTCCTTTCAGAATTGTCGTCGTAAGCATTGAGACTGGAAAGTTGAATTAGTTGTATCAATTGTGTTATCATAATGAGAAAGAATATTGGATATTTTGGCATGTGAATCAATCTTTAAAGTTTTTCAAAGATTATCCACTATGTATTTTCATGGTTCATGTTGCAATTTGTTACGGAATTTAAATATTCCAGTTTAAATTTTGTATGCAATAAAATAGGCTATAACCATAATTGCCTTTATGTACCTCATCTTAGGGTGCTTGAAAAGCTTACCCCCACAAAGCTCTCTGATTGCTCTTCATGAGATTTGTCCTTCATATCCTCTGCCTCCTCCAATGTTGTCTATAATTCCAATTCATTTGATGCTTCTCCTTTTCCTCCATTAACTTTTGCTGCCTCCTCCGATGAGTATCCACCACCAATTCCTTGCACCCCAAATCTCCTTTGTCTATCTTGCCATCTGGCTCATCCTTTTCATTAATCTTCACTACCATGACTAATTAGTCATGAGCATTTGCTCATCCTGTTTCAATAAACACCTCTGTGAACCTGTAATATGAATGCTTTGCTTGATATTGAAGTCTAGCATCAACACCAGGAGTTATTTTGATGTACTTAAAAGAGTGTTTACATTTGTCTCTGTTTATTCATAAATTTTTTCTATGCATGTAGGATATAATAGAGAATGATAAACGCCTGAGGTATGCCAAGGATCGAGTGGTGGGTTTGGAGCAAGAGGAGGCTAGTTTGGGGAAGCTATCCATCCAAGAGAAGGGTCAGATTGAGGCCTTGGAAACGCTACTGAATGTCATTGAATCTCTGACGGCGGAAGAGGCAGGGCAGCTGACCTTGGAGAAGGCTGCTGAGAGCTTTAATGATCTCAAGGTAAGCTGGCCCCACATATTCCCGAATCTGGATTTTATTTTTCATGAATTGGTTCACTGTTCCACACAGGAACATAGAGCATTTCATTGGTCGATGCAAATTCCGAGAGAGATGCATGGACTTGAACGAAGAATTTTCCACAACACTGTCTTTATTTGGATAACGACAGTGTTCAACATTTCTACCCTGAGTTCCGTAATCACTAGGGTATATATTTGCAGCCCAGGACAGTCGTTATTTAACGCCCAGAGTTCCATAACAACCTCCCTGTATTTATTTTAATCAACTAAATTGCCAGTAGTACCGAAGGGTATCTCTAAATATACCTTAAAACTGTGCATAGGTGTTTCCAGACAAGGCATTTCTAAACATTTCCATTAGTGATGGGTCTGTCGTAAATGTCTAAAAATTTAAACCAATTGGTGAATTTTTTGGGTATTGTCTTCCTGTTCTCCTTATTGTATTGTCTTGGGTATTGTCAACTGGTTGTTGGAGGATGAGAAGTCAGAAACCACCAGGCAGCTTTGATGAATAGTGCCTGAGTATAGTTTTGACTTGCTCTGCTTTCATTTCAGGAGAATCATTATGAAGCATACAAATTGTATGAACTGGGAGAGCTGGCAGTTGGTGTAGTGGCACCCCTGCTTAAGGAGAGACTCGAGTCGACATGGCATCCACTAGAGGATCCCCGTGGGAGTGATGAAATGCACTCAATGGTGCGCCAGTGGCGAGACCTACTGGAGTGGAGTGGGAGACTGACCGCAAGCAATGATGCTGTGGGCAGTGACCCATATCACCGCCTTGTGTGGGAAGCATGGGTGCCTAGCATTCGGACGGCTGTCAGGTGATAACTCCTCATTCCTTTTCCTTCTCTTTACTCTTGCTCTGTGATTAGGCTGCCAAAATTTCACTTTGAGAGGCCATTCAGGTATTACATTTAACAACTTGATCCAATTTTTGACTGTCTTCTCCCTACATGCTGAGCTACAAAATATTTCATGAAAACCTTTCCCACCCTTTCAAACCTTACGTAAGATCTTAGGTTTTTGAGTGCATGAAATAAGCTTTACTTTTTAATTAATGGGTATTAAGTACCATTTTGGGTAAATGATAATACATATACATTATTTTCTGTGAAAATTATCACTCAGTGATTCAACCCGAAGGTTTGTTTGGGTAGTTGCGGGTAGAGCTCACCCCGGACTGAGCCACAGGCGTGTGAATTTCACACATTCAGGGTAGGGGGGCCAGTTCCTTTCCCTGGGCCACCTCACACTCAGAGGATTTTTGTTTGGGGGCATCCAAAGGCTTCACCCGGTGTGTACCGTGAGATTTGAACCTGGGACTCTTCGATCAGTAGCCAAGCACCCTACCCACTAGGCCACCCATACCCACTATGTGTGAAAATTATACATGGTTGTAAATAATCATCCAAATTTAATTTTCACATAATGTAAGCCAATTCACCATTTTAAAGGCCATTTTACACTAGGCACTTTATTGCACAATCTTATGTATGCATGGATGTGCATTGAAAAATGTGTAGTGTTAAGTGGTGAATTGCAAGAATACACGTAAATGCATGAACGAGAGATGGGAAAATAACCTCTGATCTAAATCCGTGCTCACATTCTCGCAATTTCTGTGCATTAAATTGTGCAATTAAGTGCCTTATGTAAAATGGCCCAAAGACCTATGGAAGACGTTGAGGAACTTGAGTCGTTGAGGACAAAATTTTAAAAATTTTTGTTAGAACTACTGATCTCAGATGCAACAAAATGTTGGAATCTATGTACTACCCTACGAGCCTCCGCAGAGGAAGGGGGTGTTAGGACACCAGTCATGGAAGGGGAGGGAAGAGGGATAGGGAGGGGGGAGAGGACAAGGGTTAATTGTATGTTAATTATGTGTCTTGTGTCAATGCCGTGCTGTTTTTGTTATAATCACTAACGGTGCTTGGAAAGAAGGAAACAATTGTACCTGTCAGTTTGGCAGTGTCTTTTTTATTTCATCGTTTCTATCAGTTCAAGAGATGTATGATCTGGTGCTTTCCCAGCGTAGTTGATGTATGTTGTCATCAGGACTGTAGATGACATCTACAGCCCTGATGACAATGCACGAGTTGGGCATCGAAACGTCAGCCATAATGGATATTCTAACCTGGTTGGAAACCCGAGAAGAATGCATTCAGTTGTAGAGATATAGCACGGGGTCAAAATAAATATCCTCCATGTCCTATTGAAATTCACCTGTTCTGAATTTTTCAAGTGATCTAAGCTTAGCGTGTAATCTCAGAGTTTCTTAATGGCTCCCAACCTAGTCCTTTCATCGGCTGCGTAACTTTTTCTCTTCACTCATAGCAGTTTAAAATGAAGCGTGCGGTTTTCCTTCGTATTTTTTTTGTTTTGCGAATTAAATACAATTCTTCCCAGGATCCCAAACGGTCATGGCACATTCGAAATGTGGTTGAACCTGTGCGAAATATCTTCTCTTCCACTTTTTCATCTGAGGACCTTCCTGCAATTTGCTTAACAAATCCTATTTTCTTTACCACCGCAAATGTGCTGTAAGTATGTGCTTTCCCAAAGCTCTCGCAGTCTGAAGATACGAAATAGGACCAATAATGAGCAGAAAGAGGCTCTGAATGATCCCTTGGCCTTAACGACGTTGATAATCGTAGAGGACCTTGGGATTTCTTGAGGATTTTTCAAGAAATTGAAGCCTAGCGTGTAGCCTCAGGAGTCTCGAACGGATCCCAACATAATCTATCCATCAGCTATGTTGCACTTTCTGTTCACAAATTGAAGTTTTATAATTAAGCGTTTTTTCGCTATGCTGACTGCTTTGGAAGAAGTTTCAATTATCTGGAAAGGTCATAATATTACTCAAAATTATGTGCTCTAGAATCTTGCGTGATAGTGATGTTAACAATATTGGCCAGGGTATCCGTCTATCAGCATAAAACTAAACACATTTTTTGACTGACTGACTGATACATTTGACTGGAGTACTACAACAAAACTTTTTGTGCTACAATAATTTGGAAGATGCAACAACAATTTGAACCATTCAAAATGGACATTAAAACTACATATTTGTGCCAAAAATTGTGCCCTAATATGGCATTTTTTGACTTGATGCTGAATTTTTAACATTTTTGTTGGGATTTTTGGGTGTCCTCTGTCACTTCGTTACCATTTTGCATTGTTCACACTTTTGGGTGTGGCAGCCCATGAGGCAGTTTCATTCACACATTTGAGTCTTTGGGGGTTACAAGGTTAACTGGAAGGCACGAGACAATTCACTTGACTGATTTAAAAAAATTTAAATTATGCCTGGAAAAATTGAAATTTGAGTTGGAAAACCCAGAAACGTCATGTAATTGAAAAGCTGGAATCCAGTAAGGACTCTTAAATTATCAGAGATTAAAGAAAACCAGGATTATGAAAAATGTGGTTAATGTACCTGGTCATAGGGAATTGGATTTGTGAGGTTATTTTACCTAGTTTGCTCATTGCCAATTATTACTAACATGCATAGTAGTTAAATTCCGCTAATTTCACTTAAAGCTTTCTGAAACAGGCTTTAGATCCCTTTACCATCTACAGATATGTGTATGTTCACGTTTTCCTGTGTTAAGGTATTTTTCTCCATGGGTGAGTGATGCCTGCCTCCTTTTGTGTTATCGCTACTCCTTCGTTTTGATGCAGATCAGCCCGGTGTTTGAGCCCTTATCCATTTTTTATTTGCTCTTTTCCTTCTTGTCAGTGAGTGGAACTGCCGGGATAAGTGTGATGCCATGATTGAAATCCTTGAGGCGTGGATGCCTCTGGTTCCCACCTGGATACTTGACTCAATTTGTGATCGCCTAATCCTGCCAAAGATACAAGAGGAGGTTGAGTGCTGGAATCCACTCACAGACACTGTGCCAATCCATGCCTGGATTCACCCCTGGCTGCCCCTGCTTGGTATGTGCCCTGGTCTCCCTGACTTTCACTAATTTTCTCACTTCTGATTCCTGTAATGGCATCTGGTTGCATCCTTGTCCAGTCAAAATGTTTTTTTTTTCATTGTGTGAATACCAAATATTGAAGTACTAACTCTTCAGTGGCTGATGTCTCCTGAAGTTAAACTGCTTTGAATATTGTCTAACATAAATGCGTAGTGGGTTTGAAATAGCCTTTAATCTTGTAGATTGTAGAGCCATGCACACGAATGCAAGTGCCTTGTGGTATTACATTCTCAGTGCTTAATGAGAACATTTATTCAAAAGCCTTATGCATGGAGTTAGTTGTGGAAGAGATGCCTGGGTATCTTAATTGGTTAAAGCTTTCTATGTGAATTCAGGAAAATCTGGGTGTATATCCCAGTCCAGATGAATGATTTATTTTACTGTGAGTTTCTCTCATTTGAGTTCCGATTTCTCCTTCCAACATGTACCAAAAACAATTACTCATTGCATTAATACACAGAGTGGTTACAACAACCTTCTTGAGAAATTATTAGTCAAGAAAATAGCCTCTAAAACCACTTTACTCTTATCAGCTCTAAACAAATAAGTACTTAAACTTAAGAATTGGTTCAAACTAGCATTATGAGCTACTCTTGTCATTTAGATAGCTGGATATATCCCTGTTGACAATATTAAAATTTACTGAAACTCGATAACTTTAGAGAGGTTATTTTACTGTTAAGAGAATCTTAATGGATTACTCAAAAGTGTCTACAGTAAAATATAAAAAATATGAATCCTGAAATTACAAAATCTAAGGAGGCAAAACCATCAGTCCCAACCAAAAGCCTATCATAAATGGCTACTCATCCGGGAAAAACTGGAGAATAAGAAACTACCAGGAAAAAGCCAGGAATGTCATCGAGATTCTGGAAAAAATGTTGATGAAATGGATAGTTCATGTTCGACTCTCCTATATCCGTATTGAGTTCTAATGAACAAAATAAAATGGTTTTTTATGGTGAATTCTTATTTCCCATTGATGGAAAAGAACACTAGGTATTTTCCACAGAATTTATTTAGTTACGACTAGTTTTAACACACAGGCATCTTCTTATTTCTCTATTATGATCAGTTGAAAAAATTAAAACTAGTGATGTTGTCAGGATTTGAAAATTCATTTGAATCCATGGGTTCAAGATTAGAGTAAATCCATCCAAAAATATACTTGAAACCAGGTTTTGTGGGTAGCATATGTGCTGATTCGTGGTAAAATGTAAGACACCATAAAATCTCACCTTGGATTATCAGGATCACAACGTCATTTGAATACGAAAGTGCTGATAATTTGAATGAAAATTCATTACATCTTAAATATGTACACAAGCAGAGATTTTGTGGTTATTAACACTTTGAAGCCTGGGAGTTTCGTAGCCGTAGGGCTCCAGAAACCCGGAGGGTTTTGGGTTTTTTTTGGAACTTTCCCATTATAATGACCAAACAGTTAATTTATGAGTTACAAGCAGAGGCACCGTCCAGCAGCAGATGGCCAGTGGCAACGGCAGAAATCCAAGGAGCCCAAACCCGAGTAAAATGCTGCTGCAAATATGTACAAAAGCAAACACATGAAAACGAGTTATGCTCGGGCTTGGGTCCCTGGCAGAAAGTATGCAACCCGAGGTATACTCGGGCTTGGGCTTCAAAGTGTTAATCAACAAAAGTTAAATTAATATTTAATGCACGGCATATGTGCACAACCCTGTCATTACCTGTCAATGCCAGGGAATAGAATTCTATTCCCTGCCAATTCGTCATTTGCCGACGCATGCACCACAGACCATTATGCTTGCCATTCTTATTATGTGTTCAACTGAAAGGCTGAACATTTTTCTTTTTGTCTTTGAAGAACAAAATTTTGAGCATGCAGAATAACATACACCTAACCTAGAGCACATTTTCAATCATCGCTTTTTTCACGCCGCGGAAGTTGCAAAATTCTCTGAAATGCTTAAATTCTCTATAAAGATACACAGGCTTATTAAAAAGCACAGGCAAAGGTTCCCGCATAACAGAACACCAAGCAAAATTTCTGTCTACATCCATTAGGTGAATAAGTGACCACAAAGCAATAGAGAATTTTGTTCTACTTCAGGACTACGTATTTGGTGGTTCTCCAAAAAAAAAATGAATTCAATTCCTCTTTTTCTGATATATTTAAAGATAAACATCCTGGTTTTCCTATCCCATTCACTAAAGTACTAGACTAGCTTGAGAAATTGCGGCTATCCATTTTAAGGAATATCAGTGAACAGATCACGATAAGCTCCTGAGAGGCAATTGTGTAGCCGATTTGTAAACTTTCTCGATGTTGAAGTTGAAGTCTCGGTGAAGTCAACGATGCAACATAGTACTGTAGATGACTGAATAACGATTGTTCTCGCAAGTCAATGATAAGCTTTGATAAAAGTAAGCTGAGTAGTGGGTAGGATGACAGCCCAACCAATTTTTGCTTCTGTCTGCTGCCGTCCTTTCCTCGCTGAAATGCATTCTATTGTATGCACTCGCACGCACCAAAGTATGCAACTTTGTTAAGACTGTGAATCGTAGGAAGGTACTTGGGTAATGATGGGGGGGGGGGGGGAAATTATACATGTTTTCCAGTTATTGCTGATACTTTTTAAAAATGGTAAGTGGATGGGAATTTAAATCAGCTGTAAGTAAGAATATGGAGTGTTAATAGTGTCTATTTGATTTGAGATTTGTGAAGAATTAGCCAGCCTGGTTTCCATGACTTGGTTGCTGGCTTAACAAATAAATAAATGCTTAAATTCTCTATAAAGATACACAGGCTTATTGTACAGTCCTGTAAAAAAAATCGTACCACTACGGAACCGAAAAATTTCCAAGTCCCTAGTTGATGCCGAAGTGACAACGTGGCCACACCACGCCCCCCTGAGTGGAGGAGCAATAAACTCTCCAAGCAGAACAAGGGCCCTACTTCCGAACTCACTTGCCGAAAGGGAACTTCACCCAAAGGACGATTTTGACCTGCTAAGGGATTTCTCAGGAGATGGGTTGGATTTCGGGGTCCCGTTTGGTTATGCATGAGCGAGAATGAGTAGATGAACGATCGGTCTGTCGGCCAAAGTCACCCGATCTCTCTCGTAATAGAAAGCTACCATGTAGAAGCCAGGACTCAAATATCCATTGAAAGTAGAGATGGGAAAATTACTGTAATTTTCATCTGAGGTAAATTACCGTGGTAAATTACGGTAATTTTTGAAAATTACCATAATTTTCCAGTATTTTTCAGTTTTAAGCACCCTCATTACTGCATTTCTTAATTCCCCTTGAGCCAGTTTTTATCACGCACCATGCATTATTTTAATATACACGTGTATTCACGTTCACTCGGCCAGAATGTGTGGAAACGAAATGCCCACATCTTTGGTTTACATCCCCACAGCTTGTTTCGTTTTTTTATTGTTTCCTGCTCATATTAATTAGCATTAAAAAGTATTGATATGTTCACCCCTTATGTATAGAATTCAGATTTTTGTTGTCTGGAAGTCCTTACAGTATCATAATCTCTAATTAATTCTGCCCTGTTTACAGGACATTGGTTCAATTTTCTCAACTTTGTCTTAAAATTTTTGCTGCTTCCAGAATTAAGTTTGGGAAAAATCCACTCAAAACGCTTTATATAAAGTGGTCTCACAGATGTTTTTCGAAAACCTTTTTCTATAGATCTCGCATGAAAAAAATCTGGCCGGAGACGAAACGACGCAGTAATGGTGGTGAAGCAAGAGGGGGGCTAACTTTACCTTTTACGATTATTGATCTAAGATATCAGCCTGCTCATGTCCTTCATGTACGATATGATAAGATTAGTGAACGCAATATATTCTCTCATATATTAAGTTCTGCATTGCATGACAAAACGATCAAATTCACAAAAAGCATGGGGTGACAACGAAAGGTGAATTTTTCAAGCTACACCACACTCTCTTTGAGCCTCGAATTATTTCACGAAAAGATTCGCTAATAGAATGTGAAATTCCCACGCCCTTCGAAAAGTCTTTACATTTTATGCATGAGCGATGCATTTCAGAAGAACTCTACTTATACTGTACAATTTATAACTGCCCACTAGAAATTCACTGAAAACTAGTTCATTACCTATATTGTCCTTTCTAACTATCTAATGTGTGGAAACTGCTTGCAAAAAATCCAAGGAAAATAAACAAAAATACCCAGGAAAACCTGGGAATTTTATTTCTGCTACTCATTGGCCACTCTGGTAAATGGGGGCTAATCATTTGTAAGTATTGTATCCCTGTTAAATTCAAGTCCTCTCTGTGGTTGCCACCATCAGAAGGATGTACTCTTCCTTTGCAAATCAATTAATAATTTGTACTTCTATATCCCTCCTAGACTACTAAGGAAGCCCTCTGTTTTTTTCCACCGTATGAAATAAATCAAATTTGAAGTATGCCAAAATCACTGCCATTAACAGAGCCATGACTACGAATTTTTAAATAAATATTTATTTAATAAATGAAATTGTGGGCTGTCATCTTTATCAGCCGTTACATCTCAGTTGCAATTGCAATCTTAATGGCCTAAACACTCAAATTTGCTCCTAAGTTTAAAGTTTCACCCCCCCCCCCCTCCCTGCTTTTTCTCAGCCTGGATCCCCTGAAATAAAATCCTGGTTTGCAGCTTTATAATGAAACATACCTCATGACATAAATGAGTACAGGATAGTGTGACCTCAATGAATTGAGTTTCCAACTTCATTATGAATGGTGACAAATTTTCCTCTGTTGGTACAACTTGTCATTTTTAACATACTGCCACTGTTGTGCCATGGCATTTCATTAGGGGCACTGTTAATTATCATCATATATTAATTCTTGGGTATTATTTTTCATTTCAGGCAGCCGTTTGGAGATTGTTTATCCTACCATTCGGCAGAAGCTGTCGGTTGCCTTGGTCAGTTGGCACCCATCAGACCGCTCAGCACGTCTGATGCTCACCCCATGGGCCAAGGCCTTCCCCAAAGGTGACATGGATGCTTTCCTTGCCAAAAACATCCTCCCCAAGTTGCAGGTGGCACTCCAGGAATTGCAAATCAATCCTCACCAGCAACACCTCGGTGAGTGGGTCTTATGAGGATGGAGAGTTATTAACATAGCTTCGTGTGTTGTTTGGTTTTAATCAGTCAGTGGTTACCCTTGGCTCCTATCGAGTTGGTGGATTATCCTCGTGTCATTCTAATCAATTCCTATTCTTTTGAGTTATCTGAATGTCACATTCCATTCCACATTGTCAAAGACCTCCAAAGTCAATAAATGTCACACACAGTAGTTTGGTGACATGTATCATCTTTTCTGCAAGAGTGAAATTAACAGTTTCAGGCTTAACAATGTGGAATCTCTTTAGTTGGTGTTCATTTCCCTTATTTCCTGTGAGAATTTGAAGACAGTATGTAGTCTCTGGTTCCTCTGTTCTGCCTGAATGAAATTGGTTGTCCAAGAGGTTTTCTTCAATTTCTCCATCTATCTCTGATTAATTGTGTGATTATATTCAATGCATGTGAGAGTAAGTTAAGAGTTCTGTAACCCTCACATCTCTCAGTCCTTATTTTCTTTGGTACTTCAATTGTTAAACTTTTCTCAAAATCCTCCATTATCTTTCAACTGCTATAGCTGTCTTTGATTATCCCAAAAAGGATTTCGTCAGCAGAAGCATTGAGTAACTTTATGATATCTCCTTTTATGTTTTATACTATGAATACCTATCTTGTTTTTCTTCATTTCTCTCACTGTCCCCTTGAATTTTCTCCTGAATATACGAGGGTTTCAGTTGTGTTCATCCACGTTCTCCTTTTTCTTCATCAGTCCTTCGTCAAGCAGGTGTGGTCCTTAGAGCTTTTTTATGTGTTCCTTCCATCTTTTGTCTTTATCTTCTTGCTGTGTTAGTATCTTCTTGTTCTCACCTCTGATATTATGGGACTGTTTCTTCCTTCCCATGAAATGTCACTTGACATTGTATAATTTTCATCGGGGTATTTCCTGTATGTGTTGCCGAATTCCTCTCAGCATGTTTCAGTCTACTCTTCCTAGGCCCTCTTGGAATCCCTTACTATTTAATTTTGCAGTTTCTAGTACTTTACTGCCTCATCTACGAGGGCAGATCGGAAAGTAACGCACAATAATTTTTTCCCAAAAAGTTTAATATGTACCAAAACCAAACAAATCAAAAATTAACCTCACATCACATTAAATCAGAAATACATCTTTGACCTACTTTTCTACATAGTCACCAATTTTCTCAACACATTTCTCCCATTGTGGTATCAGTTTCAATATGCCCTGTTCGTAGAAGTCCGTTTGTTGGGAGTATAGCCATCTGCAGACTGCTGATTTCACTTCCGCATCTGTTGCAAAGTGTTGGCCGGCCAGGAATTTCTTCATGGGACCAAACAGATGAAAGTCAGACGGTGCCAGGTCCGGACTGTATGGTGGATGCTGGAGCACCTCCCACCCAAATTTGGCGAGTTTCTCATGAACAGGAGCAGCAACATGGGGACGGGCATTGTCATGAAGAAGTTTGACACCATTAATGTTGCGGCGTTTGTCATGAAGGGCACGACGCAACTTAAACTAAGTTTTAATGTAGGCTGCTGCATTCACAGTGGTTCCGTGTTCAGCATAGTCCACCAATAACAAGCCAAACACGTCCCAGAAGACTGTCACAAGCACTTTCCTAGCAGATTGAGTCACTTTGAATTTTTTTTTACTGGGGAACCAACATGTTTCCACTCCATAGAGGCCTGCTTGGTTTTGGGCGTGTAGTGGTACGCCCACAACTCATCACCAGTGACGATTCCTTTCAGAAAGTCATGCCCTTCTGCGGCGTAACGCGTTAAGTGATCCAAGCTTGTCATCATTCGCTGGCCCTTGTGGTTATCTGTCAGGTTCTTGGGCACCCAGCGAGCACTAACTTTGCAGAATTTCAACGTGTCATTAACAGTGTCGTACACTGCACCATAGGAAATGTTGAACGTCTGCGATAAGGTTCGCAGGTGCACACGCCGGTCCTTCAAGATTGCTGCCTCAATGGTGCGGACATTCTGCGGAGTTGAAACTATTACCGGCCTCCCTGAGCATGGCGAATCACTAAGGTTCACGCAGCACTCTTGGAAGAATGCACACCACCTGGAGACATTGCTACGGTCCAGACAGTCGTCCCCATACACGCCACGCATATCCCAGTGAATTTCACTCGGTGAATGACCTTTGACCCACAAATATCGAACTACACTTCGCTGCTCTTCACACGTGGACGACAGTAACATGTGCGCCATGTTTGTTTCATAGTTCAGGCTTCTCTTGCTATAGCTGCACATGAAAACAAAATACCCTCTATAGCGCAAACTTCAAACTATATCGTCGTGAAATTTCGACATTCCAGCTGCAGTACCAGGGGAGAAAAAAATTAATGTGCGTTACTTTCCGATCTGCCCTCGTATATTTCTTGGGTTCTTTTATCATTCATCACCGGTATTATTGTAATGAACAGAACTTCGGTCAATGTATGCTGTATTTGTCCAAATATAGCCCCCCTCCAGCTGTAAGCTCCCTCCCATCCAACTTTTCATCTTTATTTTTGGAAATGGATACCTAATTTCTGACCGTATTTACTCTCGTACCACGAATTTTCTTTGTATTAATATCCTTTTAGTAAAAAATGTGGGTCATGAATGCATTCAATTGCAGATGTAATGCAAGAAAATTATTCACGACTCGATTATATCACAGGTTGCATTTATGGACTTTTATGCAGTATTGTAGGTCTATAGAAACATTGTAATGATGGAAAGTTAATGAGATGATGATGATATTTCGTAAATTCTTAGAATTATCATTGAATATATGAGCAAAGTTGCTGGCTTGGAGAAAAATATCATGTTGATGTAACACATGTTTGGAGTAGTTTTGTAAATAATTTTTCATTGCATGTTAAATTTTATATGGAGTGAATCATCCTTCCCCTTTTCTGATGCAGGGTGGAGTGTTATTTGATACAGTTTTTTCTTTATTCTCATTTTCAGACCAATGGAATTGGGTGATGGAGTGGGTGGATTTGATCCCCGTCCACATAATGACCACTCTGCTTGAAAAGTTCTTCTTCCCGAAATGGCTTCAGGTAAGTCTGCTTCCTGTTGCAGTCCTTTTGAGCGTGGCTCCTTTCTTACAGTCTCCTTTTCTGCAAATAAGTCTTCAAAGTCTCCTTTTGGTTTTCTTGCCACAGAATTGAAAGGCAGTGGACTCTTTAATTCAGACTACATGGGACAACCGGTTGTCTGGACTAGGCAGAGTCTGTGTGTGTCCAAAGATTTCTGAGATGGAATGCTTTTGAAGTCTTATGTTAGTGCACCGTCAGTCAACATTCACTGTATATCACTTAACATTTAGCACTCATGAGAAAAAATTAAGTCTGGATCAAGGCAAACATGTAAATGTAACATATTATCCAATGTTTTCTATTGGTATTGGTAAATACAAAATTTTCAAATCACTTGAAATGAAGGAGTCTTAAGGCGCTTGTAGCAGGGAAACCTGGCCTGGAACCCACTGACCTGGAAAACCGGGAAAAGTCATTGAATGTTATGGATATGTTAAAGTAATGGAAAATTCGGGGCATCTGCGTCAAAAATCCCTTGAAAATTTTGGAATCTGCGGTAAAATATTTTACTTCAGCGTAGGTAAACAAGAGATCATTCTCAAAAGAGGATTATTATGGGCAGAAACAGAATTCAGTGGAATAAGAAAGATGAAATCTTTTATATTACGTAAAACACTATTTAATCTGGCTGTTGGATGGATAAACTTTGCAAAAAAATTAGATAAGTAGGGCGCTCTCTAGATTTACAATGTTCCTTCACTAAAAATGCACATGTGACTTATAGTTTTCTGTTATATATAATCCCCTCCTTTCACCCATTTTTATGACCATAAAATATTCATGAATTACAGTATTTTTCAGATGTATAAACTCTGATTAATTTGCAATACTATTGCAATAGTTTGCAGTTCATGTAAATGTTTTAACGACTGTTGTTAATGGTACTTGGAGCTAAGTAGAGAACAGCCAGTGACTATCTGTGAATAAGTTACCCCTCGGGTCACATTTGCCATGATTTGTCAGTGAAAACAAAAGGTTAAAAGTAGTATTATTTTTATACATATGTAAAGTGGTAGCGATAGGAACCTTGCACCCTTTAATTTTGGAAACCAAATAATTTTTCTCACAAGGAGTTTGAATAGCTGTCAGGGCAACGGCCTTGCACAATGGAAACACTGGTTTCCGGCAGATCACCAAAGTTGAGCATCTTTGGGCTGGGCTCAAATTTGGATAGATGATCATGTAATTCAACCAGTTCCTGTTGCCCCTGTCTGCAGGTGGCCCTCAGAAAGTGCGAAATGACCTTAGCCATTGAAGCATGTTTAACTGAAGCACTATTACTACTATTAAATAGTTGTCATCAAATAACTCAAAATTAAACTATCCCTGTCTTATCATTAACCTTTAGGAAAAATGGGAAATATTTCCATAGATCTTCCTGACAGAGTGAATAAGTGTGTATGATTCTCCATATTAATGCCCTCAGCAGGTTCCCTCATAACAGAACACCAATCAAAATTTCTGTCTACATCCATTAGGTGAATAAGTGACCACAAAACAATAGAGAATGTTGTTCTACTTCAGGACTACGTATTTGGTGGTTCTCCAAAAAAAATATTAATTCAATTCCTCTTTTTCTGATATATTTAAATATAAACATCCTGGTAATATTCACTAAAGTACTAGACTAGCTCGAGAAATTTCGGCTATCCATTTTAAGGAATATCAGTGAACAGATCACGATAAGCTTCTGAGAGGCAATTGTGTAGCCGATGTGTAAACTTTCTCGATGTTGAAGTTGAAGTCTCGGTGAAGTCAACGATGCGACATAGTAGTGTAGATGACTGAATAACCATTTTTTCTCGCAAGTCAATGATAAGCTTTGATAAAAGTAAGCTGAGTAGTGGGTAGGAGGACAGCCCAACCAATTTTTGCTTCTGTCTGCTGTCGTCCTTTCCTTGCTGAAATGCATTCTATTGTATGCAATGTAAGCAGTCGCACACACCAAAGTACGCAACTTTGTTAAGACTGTGAATCGTAGGAAGGTACTTGGGTAATGATTAGGGGGGGGGGGGGAATTATACATGTTTTCCAGTTATTGCTGATACTTTTTAAAAATGGTAAGTGGATGGGAAGATATATCAGCTGTAAGTAAGAATATGGAGTGTTAATAAAGTCTATTTGATTTGAGCTTTGTGAAGAATGAGCCAGCCTGGTTTCCATGACTTGGTTGCTGGCTTAATAAATAAATTTATTGGCCACAGAGGATATGCATATACATATATAGGACCCGTCCAAAAGATTACATCAAAAACAAAATAAATCACATCCAGCAAATAATACATTATGAGACTACAAAATTACAGCGTTAGGGAAGCATCTTTAAACTATTGATCAATGAAATAGAGACAGTAATCCAAAAGATACCGTTTTACTTTAGTTTTAAACTTGCCAGGTATATTTTCATCTTTAAGAGATTTGGGTAATTTATTATACATATATCCTACAGCTCATGGTGACAGGCCCAGTGCTGTAAAGATTAAGGTTGTGCTGTCTCATTGCATAATCATGTCTGTTTCTTGTATGATAATCATGAATACCGTATAAACTCGTGTAAGAGGCGCACCTTTTTTCCCAGAAATCGCAGCCGAAAATGAGGGTGCGCCTCTTACACGAATCTCTCCGTTGCAAAATTCCGACACCCGAGTTTGAAGGCTAATATCTCAGAGATGGCTCAATCGATTTTAAAATGAAGTACATCAAATTAAAGCTTGTTTATTTCTGCGTTTATTGATGGTATACAAAACATTTTACTGTTTATATCGATTTCAGTGTGTGCTTCAAAACAGAATGTTAGCGCATTTTCCCGGGTACCGGACGGATGCATCGCATTTACGGCTTCGTAATAACAACACGGATCAAGATATTGAAATTTCCTTTACAAATATTGTAGCAAAGATCTTTTCTAACAGCTATACGAAGTTTCATATTATTTAATGCATTAGTATTATAGTTATAGATGCAAATGCACGGATCCGTTATTTTCCGTTCCGCGCATCCCTGAAAACCGCCGTTTAGACCTTCTCCAAGCTCTCGAGTTCATCATCATGAATCCACTTATAAAATCTTAAAGGAATTCGTTGGTTAATCAATATCGATTAACATATATTTTGGAAAAAGAGCGCGTTCAACTTCCAGGAGCATGCACAGAAGAGAAAGGGAGAGGCGCGCGCTGTTGCCCAGTCAGAGGGCTATCCGTAAGGGGCGCTAGGGAGTCTACTACAAGCATTACCTGCGGGGGAAAACCAGTTGTCTTTTCTCTGTACATGAGTCATTTGGACTCGGTTAATAGTGGCATAAAGGTGACGCGGAGTTCGGGCACGCGGGCGTTCCTCCGCGTTGTCTTGTAGAGGAACGCCCGAAAGCCGTTACCAATATGGAGAAATGCCGCGGAAACCTCAGATCCAAGTGAATACTTACCTCCGGGGTCTATATCTGCCTATGAAAAATGCCGCGTAAATTATAAGAGAATATCGCAAGCGGAAGGCTTTTAAAATGGCCGAAAGTTCGCAGTTAGGCCCGCAAAACTTCGTAATAGAAGAAAAAAAAACTCAAAATTTTTTCTTCAACTTCGACGCATAAAAAGAGGGGTGCGCCTCTTACACGGGTGCGCCTCTTACACGCGTTTATACGGTATCATGATTCTTTATAAGGTTCAACTTTGGTTTAAATTCTTTAATGAACATCACTGCATAATAGATATATATATATATATATATACAAGGTAGAGGAAGGATCTGTAAGCTTTTGAATAGATTTTGACAGCTAGCTTGTTTCTTAGCTTTACAGGAGATTCTTACAGCCCATTTTTGTAACTTGAAAAGGCGAACTGCCTTAGGGGAGTGACCCCAGGCTAACATACCATACTTGAGTCTGCTGTAAATATGTGCATGATAAATTGTCATAGCTGTTTCTACATTGGTAAGATGAATCATCCGTCTAATTAAGTAGCAGCCAGAGGCCACTGAGGATGAAATAGAATTTATATGAGAATCCCAGCTCAGGTTTTCATTGATAGAAATACCAAGAAACTTAGTATCATTTACCCGCTTAAGACTACAATCTGCAAATTTAATGTATGGAGTGTAATCAATTTTTTTCTGAGTCGGATGGAAAAAAATAAAAGGAGACTTGGTTTTATTTATAACCACTTTGTTAGCTGAGCACCATGTTTCCATATTGGTGACAGCATTTTGAGTAGTGACTGCAATGTTGCCATCATGTTTCAGAAGATAGTTTGTATCATCAGCATACATAAAAAGGTTTCCATTTAAGTGTGAGGGAAGATCATTGATATATAGCAAAAACAGCAGGGGCCCTAGGATGGAGACTTGAGGAACACCCCTTAATACTGCCTGGGTTATTTTTGATAAGAAAGATCTGATCAGATTGTTTGAAGTTCCTCTCAAACCATATAAATTAATTTTCTTCAAGAGAGTCTCATGGTCCACTGAATCAAAAGCCTTAGACAAATCATAAAAAATGCCAATGGTATTGAGGTGATGGTCAAGGCCATCAAGAACAGAGTCAATAAATTTGTAAATGGCAAATTCTGCAGAAAGACCACCTATGTATCCAAACTGTGATTTGGACAGGATATTGTTTTTGAGCAAGAATGACATCCTCTTTGAAATTACACTTTCTAATATTTTTGAAAAAACTGAGAGTTTTGATATGGGTCAATCATTGTTCATTGATTGAAAATCTCCTTTTTTGTGTTTAGGAGTAACAACTGCCATTTTTAATTTATCAGGGAAAATGCCAGAGGAAATAGAAGCATTGTCCAAATGAGTGATAGGAGTGAGAAGAAATTTTATGCAATTACCCTTCAGAAGGGAGCAGGCAACCTCATCCCACCCGGCTGAGTGTTTTGCATTGATTTTGTTGATGACTGATTCTATTTCCTTCTCACAAGTAGGATAGAAGTACATGTTATTCAGAACTGAGTTATTATAGGAATGGTTATATCTGTATTGGCTTGAAACATAGCTCAACAGCAGCACCTATGCCAAATTGTAGGTTGCAGAATATATTGTCAATAACAGAGGTAGAATGAAATGTTTGTCTAGTAGGAACAAAAATTGTTTGGTTGATGTCAAAAACTGAGAATAGGTCCCACAGGCAAGTAGTCATGTTGTTGATCTGACCAAAATCAACATTGAAATCTCCACAAAGGATAATATAATTTTTTTCTGGAAACATTTCTCTAAAAGCATCACTAAATTATCAAAAAATAAAGTAAAATTTCCAGAAGATGATCTATAAATACCAACAACAAAGATATGAAGATTTTCAACTACTAAGTCCCAAGTACAGCACTCAAAAGTCCATATCACAGCACAAGTCCATGGTTATTTCCGAAAGGGAAGCATTTTATCCATTTTTAACATACACTAAAACACCACCACACTTCATGTTTTTTCTACAGTAAGAAACTTAATCTTGCATCACAATCGAAGAGCTATGGGCTAAGCAATGAAGAGGGAGAAAAGGATAAAAATTTCAAATTTTCGTAAGGTAGAAAGCATGTGACATGATGAATGTTATGCTGCAAGGAATATAGTCTTACTCTACATTTTGAAATGGTAGATTTCTTGTTCATCTTTTAATTACATTTAACCCATCTATTCCAAATACATAATTATGAAATGCACCATGAGAAATATTTAAACCAAGAACACTCTATAAGGACATGGCTCTTGATGCGCTTTCGACCATCTTTTGCAAAAATTGCTGTCACAATTTAATAGGATTTCGGAACTTGCCGACAGGTGGCACTGATGCGAGGCTCGAGGCATGTTTACGGTCAGTTTTGTATTGCTGGAAATAGAGATTGGTGTGTGCTTGTGCAGTTAAACGAGGATAATTTGCTTCAAAATGGGTTTGCAGAGTTGTTTTGTGCTGGGGTGCTCTACAGGACACTCGAATACAAATAGGAGGAACAAGGTTCTCGGCATAAAGAACAAAAGCTTGTTTAAGTATATGCATTCCTTCATTTGCTGCAGAGATAGACTGCATTCAGTGTTTACATTTCCTTGTGCCTCCAACATTGCGTACATTAAAGTGTGCCTCCCTTCCTTTGGCATTCCCAGTGTATGCATTCCTTCATTTGCTGCAGAGAGAGGCTGCATTCAGTGTTTATATTTCCTTGTGCCTCCAGCATTGCGTACATTAAAGTGTGCCTCCATTGCTTTGGCATTCCCAGTGTATGAATTCCTTCATTTGCTGCAGAGAGAGACTGCATTCAGTGTTTATATTTCCTTGTGCCTCCAACATTGCGTATATGAAAGTGTGCCTCCATTGCTTTGGCATTCCCAGTGTATGAATTCCTTCATTTGCTGCAGAGAGAGACCACATTCAGTGTTTATATTTCCTTGTGCCTCCAACATTGCGTACATGGAAGTGTGCCGTATTATCAACCTGCTGCCTATCTTTATTGTTTCTGTTATCGTGGCTACATTCATGTTGTTCAACTTGAGTGCTACTGAGGTCTTTGTCTTAATTACCTAAAATCTTAGTTACTCAAAGGCCTTTGAATTCACACAGCCTTTGAATAGGACTGAGATTCAAGATACATGTTTCCTTATTGCAATGAAACTTCAAAGGTAGATTTTTCATTTTGAAGTGATAAATAGCTTTGACATGGACCCCTGTTTTAACTAATATAACAACTTTGTATCGTATTATGTGATGCAGAAAATTAAAATTAACGTCCCCAGTTTCAGGGACTTTATTGAGCTAAAGTTGTGCATTTTCATTTGACCTGCATCTTCTACAATAAATTTCATATTTGATTTTATATTTGATCATACATTTTGATATATGTATATATACTTATATACAATCATTTCATATTTTATTGTTTGTTTATAATGGGTAACAATTTGTTTTAGATATTGATGAAGTACAAAGAGGGAGGAATCAGGCGTGATGTTGTGGAAGATGAACATAATAAGAACTCAGATATTACAATTTTCCGGTCTTCTTGACAAATTGACAAATTGACAATTTTACAGTCTTCTTGATTTAAACACTAGGTCCTTTGGGTATCTCATTTTGAATTTCAAATTGCATGGTTGAGTATAAATGCTTTAAGTTCATTTAAACTGGACTCCCAATTTATGCATATAAGGGAAAGACAAGTGGAAATGTTTCGATGCACTGCATCATCATCAGGTGCAGTGCATCGAAACCCAGGTTGATTAAAACTTTATCTGTGGAAAATTGTAATATCTTAGTTCTTATTATATTGATTAAGTTTCCAAGGATTCTAATTAAAGCAATCAAGTGACTGATATGGGTTTTTTTTCAACACCTAAAGAAGTATTTTGCTCGCTTCCCTATAGAAGTAAGAGGTGGACCAAGCTAATGGAGGCAAGGGATTCACAATGATTAATTGGCTTTATTAATGGTTAATTTATCTAAAGTCATGACGACTTTCAGGTGCAAATAACCTTGTTTTGATATCTTGCCGGCCGGAAGCATAATCTTGAGAAGGTACTCTTGGTACAACTGGATATTATGATGCCGTAACATGAAAATGAGCTTCATTACTCTTCTGTGTGTATACTTGTTCTTTCAATATGCATTTTCTAATACGTCCTACAAATGGGAAGTGGTTTGGAATCATTGTGATTGTCATGGCATCAATAACATCAGCTGATTTTGCTAGTGGCGTAATCGAAATGCGTATATTGATATTGAATAACCAGAAGTGAACTAGCTTTCAAATTATTTGCACCAATTATTATTTTAATGCACTGTTTGTGAATGCCTTACATCATAAATTATAAATTTTCGGGCGAAATATGAAATAAGAACCCACCGATCACATCACCTATTTCCGTAGGCCCTTGGTGTAAATGATTTCTGTTTTGCGATGCTCTGGAGAGTTTTCTCGTTGATTGCTCTTTACCTTAAGTACATAAAACTACTGTCAAATGCCTTAAAGTATTACTTGCAGTGTAACTCATCATACTTCCGTACAGGAGGAGAAATTGGAAACTCAAAATCACATATAGTTGGACATTTATCCATCTGCTACATGCCTTACTGCCGATTGCAGGGCAGCCTGTGGCCAAAAGTGTAACTTCAATTCTTTCGTGGCCATTGGCAACACGATCGAGATAGAAGATAGCCGTCCTCATACAGTCTTCTTGATTTAAACACTAGGTCCTTTGGGTATCTCATTTTGAATTTCAAATTGCATGGTTGAGTATAAATGCTTTAAGTTCATTTAAACTGGACTCCCAATTTATGCATATAAGGGAAAGACAAGTGGAAATGTTTCCCTGATAATGGCATAACATGCTGGAACAGTGATCGGTTGATCAATAATATTGTAGAAGTGTATCAGTGTTTTTCTCTTTTTCCTCTTTTGAAGATGGACATTAAAAGCTTACACAAAGTTAGTGCCAGCACTCTTTCATAGGTATATATTATGTTTTAATCAATGGTGTTTAATTTTATTTTTTCAGATACTATCACTGTGGCTCAGCCATTCTCCTAATTTTGACGAAGTCACTAACTGGTATATGGGGTGGAAGGGCATGCTGTCTGATGCTTTCCTTGCCCAGCCACAAATTAAAGGTATTGTGGTATATTCTTAATTTTAAATTTGTATTTTCATTTATCTCAGATACAGTAGACCCTCGCTAATACAGACTCATAATCTGTACACCAAAGATGGTGAAATTCACTATGAAAAAAAATCATTTGACTTGACCAGGATTCAAACCTAGGTCTTCCAATTGCCGGTCAGGTGTGTTAGCCACTTACACCATCAAGCCTTTTTATTTCATTGCGAATTTCACCGTTGCGTACCATATCATTTGTGCAATCACAATGATTGGAAAATTGTCAGATAATCTGGGGCCCCCCTACATAATCTGGACAGGCCTCCGGCTTGTATTTTGGGTGGTTTATTCAGGGGTCAAGAGATGGCATCTCTAACACATCATTCAAAATTATTTCCTGAACCAGTTTCTTTAGTTGATACAGTTGACTTGTTGTTTAAGTTGCTCATTTGTGTTAATTCTGCAGTATCATATAATTATTTTCACAGTATTTTTCATATATGTAAGTTCATTTTTTTGTAGAACAAGTGAATATATCAGTTATTCTTCCATTCTGAAATCAGAGGGATATGTTTTATAAAGCATGGGAATCACAGTATAATCTCAACAGATTATGTCAATAAGATATAATTTTATGACTTTTTGTCATGGTAAAATATGGTGAACACCAATGAGGGGTACTAACATGGTATGCAGGACTGAAATTCGCATGAAATTTTGCCAGTAGTTCTCATTCCACTAGTGCACACCAGAGAAGATAAGATCACAGCTGTAGTGGATGAGACTTTTATTCAAGTATTAATGTAGTTCCTGAACCAAAACTCTATCTTGCCGTCAATGAAACAAGTCGCTGGTAGTTGTTACCACAGAAAAAATATTATTTGAGATTTGTACTTGCAACCATGTAAATATTGCTTGGCATAGTTTTTAAGAACAAAATTAACTTGTTCTAGTGTAACTTTGTGGTATTTCATTGTAATTTTTATATTATTTAACTTTAAATACCTGACCAAAGAGTTCATTTATGAGCTACAAGCAGCAGCACCCTCCAGCGGCAACGGCAGATGGCCAAAGAGCCTAGGCCCGAGTAAAATGTGGCTGCAAATGAGTACGAAAGGAAACACAGGAACCCGAGTTATGCTCGGGCCTGGGTCCCTGGCAGAAAGTATGCAACCCAAGGTATACTCGGGCTTGGGCTTCAAAGTGTTAAGAATACTTTTTCAACGTTATTTAGTGCCATTCATTACACTCTTGACCTGAGTCGCAGAATGAGGGAAGCTCTACTTGGAGCGTCTTGAAGTTGATTTGCTGTCCTTGTGAACGTGCAGTATGGTCTTCATGCCAAGTGATTGATTTCTGTCTTGTCGCACACGTCTAGAAATTTTTGGTTGCCAGAATTTCAGCTTTTAGTGTTGAAATGAAAGAGAATGCTCAGAATAGATTCAGGTTAAGGGTGGTGGAATGCAATTCATTGGATTGGCAATAAAAGGTGATGGCTTCCTCCATTTGGATAAAGGGAAGGTGAGTGTTCAAGTGTCTCAGTGTAATAAAATGGGTACCCAATTGTTTGCCCAATTAATTAAATTTCAAATCTCCCAAACGTTACCATGGAAGCTTCTAGATTTTGTTTGCTGAGTCTTTTATCGCATTGTTTACATAACCATTTGGTTACTTCAACTTTGATGGTATATGGGCCTCATGTTTAGGAAGTTTAATCTTCTATAATAATTAGTGCATCAGTATTTGGGGTTTGTTTCTCTTTTCTCGCTGCCTAAGTTGATGTTGCTTGCTGTGATTGGTCTTCTTTTTAATCTGATGAACGGGCAGCTGTGATGCATATAATGGTTCAAATCTATTGCAGCTGGTTGGTAAGATTACCAGGCTGAAAGTCCTTTTCCCCGTCTCAACTTAACCCTCTCTTTCTCAAGTAAACAAGCCGTGAGAGTGCTTTGTTAGTGAAACTTTGTCAAAAACACTTGTCTCTTTATGTGAGTCCTGGCTATGAATGGATTGCTTGGATTTGAACTATCCACTATGGATAATGATCGAGGGCATGGAAATGTTCAATTTTTTCTTCTTTTTGGCTATCTTTGGAAGCCACCTCTGATCACTTAAGAAAGGCTTCCATTGGTGATTTTTGAGACAATGATAGCTTGATACATTTTTGAAATGTAGTACAGTAGAGCACCAATTATCCATGCTAATGGAAGGGGAGGCCCAATCAGATAACTGTAAGTGGCGAATAATCCATTCATGTTCAATTTTGAGGTAGTTGTGGCCTTGGTTTCAGCACCATACTTTCTTAGTCTTTCATGCATATTGCGTTGAAATACTCCTTTTTTCCCTACCATTTCCATTATCAAGTGATTGTTCTTTCCATTAACTTCTCTGAAATATTTCACGAACTACATTTACTGTGAATTCGAATAAAAGCAGTTGTAGGTGGGGGAGGGATGGAAGGGGATGGAACAGAAGAGTAGGGGAGGGCGTTGTTGAGGGACTGATCGTCAGACAATCCTGCAGATGGTTGTTCAAACATCGGATAATCAGTGCTCTACTGTAGTTTGAAATGTGAAGGCCAAACAGATAATCGAGTGGAAACTCCTTGTGGCCCCAAGAGTAATGATCCAGTTGATGCACCATTAACACTTTGAGTGCTATGGGCATAATGGTACATCCTATAATTTTTTTGGAGAAGGACGATGGATGTACTTGGACGTCCATGGATCGTTATACATAATATTGAACGGCAGCTGAACTTAAGGATACGGCTGCAGTCTTTCTGGTTGACGTAGTTTTTGCCGCGCAGTGCCTAAATAATCCTCTAGATGGCATAGAAAGTCCAAAATTGAAGAGAGACTTCTTAAACCCAGATTGAAGAGAGCCATCTTAAAAAAATTCCGTAAGTGCTCAAAAATCGTCTGTTCTTCTGGGAGTGCCTCCAATTTAAAGCACATCACTCATAAGTGTTAAACATGTCGTGAGCCTTTGACATGCCTTTCAAGTTACTTAGCCTCTCATCTCCTGCATCAACAGAGCAATTCCACAAAGCCCTGGAGATGATGAACCGCACGGTGGTGCCATCTCCGGCCATGCCTCCTGCTCCGCCTCCACCCATGGCAGCACCGCCCCCCTCCATGGACCCCATCCCTCCTCCACCCTACATTGGATCCATGGACATGAGTGGTATTGCTCCGGGACCGCCGCCACCCCCTCCCCCACCACCCATCCAGCCAATGAGGAGGCCTGCCGCTGAGCCACGATTTGAGGTGAGTGCAGTGCACTTATTTCTTCACTGTGTGTGCTAAGAGTAAACTTTGAAGAGAACTTGATGACTAAGATAAAGTGAAATTGTCTGGGTTCGAGAGTGGAGGTAATTTGAAGTTCAGTTGGACAGAAATCCCTTATTCATGATAGCTAATGTAGTGGAAACATTCCATCTGTGGCCTCCACTGTTTATTTCATTGTTCTATGAATGCTACCATGGTCTTCATCAATATGCTAAATTATTGTAGTGTTGCCTCCTGTGCATTACAGATTTATGTTATCTTAAGTGATGTGAAATCTATGAAAATTAGCTAGGTCTATTTATGACTTGATTCAATAAATTAATCTCTGCATATCTTTGTGGTTGACTAAAGTAAATTTTGAAAGGAAACTTTCATTTAAGAAATTATTTTTTCAAAAGATGCAAAAAAAATTTCATCATGCAGGAGTAAACCTGGTGTAAGTAAAATGAAAAACTGAAAATTGGGATCATGATGATGGAGGACAATCTTATGCATCGAGTGTGCCAAATTAGTATTGGTCATTGTGAATTTTTGGTTGGATGAAGTGGCTCAGCTGACTACTGATTTCTATGGCCTAAATATTAACTCATCCAAAAGATGATTAGAGATTTATTCAAGCAGTTGTATTGTAGATTTTTCAAGCTATTTAAAAATTTTAATAGCCCTGCCAGCCTTTGTAATGGTGTTGTTTTTTTCCTCACACTCCTCTCTCTTAAACAAGTCTTCCTCCTGTGTTGCAACCATCAGATAAGCATGCCTGACCTTCACCTCTATTGGATCTTTATCTTTCACCCCTCCCCCCTCATCTTTAAACAATCAGCCACTCTTTACCTTGATTAACCAGTTCCCCCCCTCTCTACACGTTCCGTAATCCCTCACCCTTCCTTCTGGTTCTGAGAACTCTCATGTATTTGTTGCTGTGAGAATAACTATCCGTGTAAAAACCATGATCAGTGTTTATTAAAAGAGTGTGGAAATATACTATGTACTGCCTTTTCTCTAATAAGTACGGAGATCAACAGAGCCTTCTTAGAATTGCACAAAAACTCACAGAAACTTTATGAACATTAATAATTCACGCTGCTGGTGTAAAAAGTGGTGAAATGTGTGGAAAAAGTGCACTTGAAGGCCTAAACCGTCTTGGAAGTTTTCTGCTATTTGATTCAAGTGAAATTTTACAATTTAGACTACTTTGTGTTTTTTTTAATTACAATTAGATCCCTGAATCTAGATTACTCTTCTACTAATTATGAATATATGTGATGAATTTTTCATGATTGTTTTCTGCTTTATGGAGTACACTTAAAACTAAAGTATAAAAAAAGTATGAAATTAATTAAAAGTCTTTTATTTAGTTGTCCTAATAGAGGAAAAATAAGGAAACAGTTTGCTAAATTTTACTGTAGGCTATTCATTTGTAGTGCTAGTAAGTACATAATACACATTTACCCACTCACTTCTAGAGCAACCTTGAATGCTTTTTCAATGTCAATTTATATTATCTTTCTGTGTATGGACTTTTAGCAATTTTTTTTCTTTTTTCTCCTGTTTAAGATTACTAAACAAAAAGAATTCCTTTTTAAAAGACAACAACATAATTTGTATTTATGCTTGATATTATTGAAGGTGCGCATGAATGTAAAATCTTTTTAGTGGGTTATGGACTTCGGCAACAAGGGGCCTGTCTACAAAATGTGTAATATGTATATAATGGAAAAATATAGTTCTTTGTGGTTGAAGCATAAATAGTTTCTTTAAAAGTCTAAATAGGAATGTAAATACTTTATTTGTCATCGTATGGAGAGTATTGTTTATCTGACGTACGTCATATTGGAAATATCCATTAGTGCCGGCTTGGCTCTTGGCTGATACCTAGCCTGTCTTTTTTTCTTTGCCAGATGATTGCCGAGGCTGTGCGTACAGCCACCCAAATTCCACAGGGATTCCGAGACCTCCTTCAGAAGCGTTGTGAAGAGCGTGGCATTGTGTTCATGCCTCTGGCTAACCGGTGGCGTGAGGGGAAGCAGGTTTATCGAGTGGGGAAACTGCAAGTGTACCTGGATCGAAATGTGATATTTATGTTCCAGAATGGTGTGTGGGTGCCCTCCTCGCTGGGATCTGTTCTGGACTTGGCCATCGTGTGAAACACACCTTGAGAGTGTGCCATGTTGTGCTTTACCTTCCGTCATCTTGAAAATGAGAACCTAGATTAGTGCAATGTGCTAGAAGCCTGCTTGTGTATCTTTATACACAAAATATTCCATTGGTGGCAGTGCATTGAAAGGTAATTTGGATCTCAATAATGATGGTGTGAAATGAGATACTTATAAATTAAAATATGTGACTGAAATGCATTGTGATGACCAGTCAGAATTGAGTGTTTTTCTGTTTTTAATTGCTCTTTCATCACATTTTGCACTTTCCCAGTCGTGAACAGTTCCAAGCACTACTGGGGTACTTAATAAATAATGAAATGAGATACAATTTATTTGATTAATCAAAGGGTCACAAGTTCATATCCTGCCTTGGCCGTGGACGTTTCATTGGCTTCATGATTATGGTCGTACTAGGTTCTTTTGTTCCATCTAGCCGTGGTGGTTGAATGCCGAGATAGCCCAAGTCTAGAACAACCTGTCAATGATATGAGTGAGCCATGCTAAGTGCAGTGGCATCACTAGGGTTGGTTTCACCTGGTGCGGTAGGAAACTCATGGTATCACCCCCTCACGACTTACCCCATGGACCTCTTCCAAGTCCGCCAGTGTCAAATAATGGGACCGCACAGAATCCTTAGTAATGTTTGTAGGTACAGGCACTTCCAATGAAAAGTTACCACTGCAGAGCCGAAATTTTTAAAGTCCGGAGTTTTTGGAAATTTGTCAACGCTGCGTCATGGCTTCCCTCTTGCGGAGCCTCAGGAAGCTCTAACCGTAAACAAACCCCCTTCCCACCTCCGCCCTCCTTTCCTTTCTTAGCGGAAGGGCCCAAGGGATTACTGACGGTCGGTCTTTTTCTCATGCCCTAAAGATGGTCGTTTCTCCGAGTCGCACAGCCAGACGTCGGAGGTCCCGAACATACCTCTACGCTCGCCACCACCATCACGCATTGGCATAACATCAAAAATCGACGTTCACTTAGAAGAGTAAATTACAAATCATCATTGTTCATTATCACCCTACAATTTGTATGTGTCCCTTGAATAATCGATGCATAATTGAGTAATTAATTCCTTGGTGTATTGGTGTTGTTTCACGTTCGTGCGATTTCAGAGTGAGTTCATTAACATGTTTTATTCTCACAACGATGTAGTCAGAAGCTTTATAAATATGCGATCTCAATGTTTTAAGACTAGGAATACGCTCAAAAGAAGAAAATAACGTTCCGATTTGTCGTAATTTCCAAGAGTTTACCGTACGATTTATGCTATAGACTCGTAATTTGAATAATAACAATACCCATTAGATTACTGCTTGTATAATACCAATACACATCTGTTATTGACCACGCAGCCGTTTCCCTAAAATCTGGTCTAATATCTGCTGCGATAAGAGACGAGGGGCCTCCCTGCGACAATGATGCAATATGGGGAGCTGCGCGAGATTAAGGACCTAGGTTGAGAGGAGAAGAGAGAAAAGACCTCAGGAAGGAGACATTCCTCATGCGACTAGTTTCACCCAAGTCGTCGGCATATCGATCTTTAGTTGCAATACCTCCTATTTACGATTCTATTCTTCACCCGCGAAATTCTGCGGTCATAAAGTACGGCCACTTGCGCATATTCCTATAATCCATTTAATAAGTTAACAAGTTAAAAAAAATTAAAATACAATTTTTTGCAACCACTAAGTGTTACATAACTAATTGACATAACTCCATCGTGTTTAGACTCTTTTTTCATGAAATCACACAAAAAGCATAATTGTAATAAAAAATAACAAATCACGCTTACTTTTATGTGATAATTTTTCAGAGTGGAGTGCGATTCGTGTCTCATTATAGCGCACGCGGTCAACCGGACCCCGGCTATTGTTTGGCACACGGCAGGTTCGTGCCTATTGTTGGGCTCTCGAGCGGTGCCTTAATCTCTTACCCGAATTCCCTGTTTGGACCGAGTAAATTTCGTATAGTAAATTTCCTTACGAACACAAATCGCAACTGAGAATACTAATTGCAATATGCTGTTCCTCTCTTTCCCCTCTGATGGACAGGTGTTCTATTATTCGACCATATTGCACACCAAACAATACCGCCAAAATGTTTGTTTTTTAAATGGACGGAATCGATTCAATTTTGTGTGTGAATGGTTAATTCGTTCACACCATGTATGAAATTAATAAGAGACCAGCAAATCGAGAAACCATTTTGTTAAACGGGTTCACTCGTGGGCATTTAAATGTTTTGAAATATTCGCCTGGTAATGTGACTAGAAACAAACTTAAAATCACTCAGGTGGAAGAGTTGATGGGTAGACGTCTCTAATGTTTTACCTGCTTCCTGAACAACCCTTCTGCATGGGCACTGGCCTGCAAGGGCATAAACTCGCAGGATGTTGACCCGAGGTATACTGCGTGGAAGGGGTCGCGGGTGCAATAAAACGTATGGAGTAAGGTTTTTGGGCAGTGGAAAATTATTCCTCGCGGAGACCGGTCCTCCCCATCCCCATTGTCTCAGTACAGGGACTCAACAATGTGGTCAGGGGAACATGCCACTCCAAGGGAGAAGCAGAAAAGGTGGCTGGGAAAACCAAGAATTTCTTCCACTTGTACCCCTTTCTCTCATCTTTGGCCCTTAACCCCGTGGGGGAGGGGCCCGCTCCCTGTGGGGGAGGGACGGTCGTTCGCTATTTACTGTTGTATCGCTATTGGCTGTGGCGGTTGAAGGAGCTGTCTTCTGTTTCGTCTACTTTCCAAAAAACTTTGCGCCATTAATCACTTTCTATCCTGTTTACGGACTCTGCTTATCGCACTCTCTACGACTTCGCACACCACGATCTTGACCCTTGCTCTTCTTGGACTGCTCCTCTCCTGGACCCGGCACCGCACTGCTTTGGCTTTACTCTATTGACACTGCTTTTGGTTATCCCTACTCTCCTGGACCAGACCCTGCACCGATTTGATTACGATTCTGGATTACGACTTCACGCCGCTGCTAAGACCGCCGCAGAGGAGTAATCTACTCACAATGCCGCAATTAACACCAAGAAGGCGAAATCAAATTGTGGGGCAATTAGAGAGCAATAGGTCCCTGAGAGATATCGCAAGGGACATGAATGTGTCTCATGTGATGATAATGAAGAGAAAAAGGTGGTGGACGACGGAACTTAGCGTCGACAGAAAGGAAGGATCCGGTCGACGGCGAGTGACAACTCCAGAAGAAGATCGACGCCTCATTGAATTCATGCGGGAGCATCCTTTCACCACTGCACCAGAGGCACGCTCGCATGTCAGGTTTGCGGGATCAACGCAGACTGCACGTCGGCGCTTGTTTGATGCAGGCCTTTTTGCAAGGCGGGCAGCTGTTAAAGAAATCTTGACAGAAGCCCTCAAGAGAGCAAGGCTGGAGTTTGCCCGAAGGTATATCAGTGAGACTGAGGATTTTTGGAGGAGGGTGATTTTCAGCAATGAAATAACTTTTTCATCCACGTGCAGCGGGCCAGTTGTTGTCTACAGACCAAAGGGTACACGTTTTGACCCGCAGTATGTGAAGCAACGGGGGAGAAGTGGCCGCTTCTCCGTCCACGCTTGGGGGTGGCTCAGCTACAGCTCAGGGGTGGTGGCTCAGCTCAGGAGCTGGAGAATTGAGGGCAATTTGAACGGGGAGAAGTATTTACAAATCTTGCAAGATATCATGCTGCTTTCGGGGCAACTGATGTTCCCAGAAGGATTTATTTATCAGCAGGTATGTAATGAAACAAACTGAAAATACCTTTCATTCCTAGATACATTAGTTCATGTATGGTGTTGTTGATTGATAATTTCTTAATGATTCGTGTTTTGATTTAGAAAGAAAGTTATGTCAATATATTCGCAATAAATTCTTATAATCAGTTAAGGAAGAAAAATTAAGTCGTCAAATCCCTCCAAATATTAAAATTCCAAACCAACGTTACCTATTTCCTGATATTTTTGCGAGTGTAAGAAATTGTTTCCATGGACAGATTTGTAACAGCTAACCTTAAAATAAAAATATTTTCAACAGGACAATAGCAGGGTTCATACTTGCCGAAGGGTTAGAGACTGGTTTCGAGAAAACTAGGTCGAGCAACTGGATTGGCCGGCGAGGAGCCCTGATCTCATCCCGATCGAGAATGCTTGGAGCGTGATGGCGTGCACGATAAGCAGCCAACTAATCTGCCCGTCCAACCCCGGAGAGTTGTGGGAGGCTGTGGAGGACATGTGGGAGGAACTCGGCCAACCACTCTGCCAAGCCCTGATCAACTCCATGCCACGGAGGCTGGAGCTTGTCATAAGGAATAATGGTGGATGGACGGACTACTAAGGTTCATTTAAAGGTAAGAATCGTAATGAAATTTTTATTTTCTGGACCTTTCCTTAACCGAAGTATGAGGATAATGGTTTTCGTTTCCCATGCATTTTCGTTTTCCATGAGAAAATTCCTCCCAAAAATATCTAATATATTGTGCTCTTCTCTGTATTCCATAGGTTCACTAGCTCAGGAATATGAGATAAAGAGAAACTGCTGTCTCCGCGCCCAGCGTCAGTGATAACTGTGACTAATTTATTTGTAATGAAGTTAATAAAATACAGTTACATTTTATTAAATATTACTCCACTTTTGTAAAAGCCAGTTTCCCATAGAAATTTATTTTCGGTGCATTTTAGGGAAATCTGGGAAATCACTCCGTGAGGACATTCGCAGGATATTAGGGAAACGCACCACGGGGATTTAAGGTGGGGGTGTCTCAAGAGACTTCACCCTACGGTCCGTTTTGGTCTTTGTTTTCCCAGCCACCTTTTCTCCTCCTCAAAGGAGAAGTGAATGCCAGATGTTCCCTCTGACCACATTGTTGAGTCCCTGTACTGAGACAATGGGGATGGGGAGGACTGGTCATTAAAGCTCATACGTAAAATTATTTAGTTGTAGACGCATGCGAGTTTAATGGACCGCTTTGGAGATTTCTACGATTGGTTCTAATGCATAATAGGAATAGGCGAATGGGCAAAATAGGACCGACCCACATTGGGCGGAATTCGAATAAATTAGGACAAAATTCCAAAATAGCTTTTTTTGAGATATAGACTTGAAACTTCACACAGATACTTATAAAAGATTGCTCTTTAAGGAATAATGCATCATTTTTTATTATTCTTTTACGTTAGTGAGACAGAAGGGCTCAAATATGACGAATTTTCCAAAAAAAATCCTGTTATAATATTTCTCCGAATATCTTCAACTAAATTCGATGGTGACACTGTGGGAGGAAATTGTGCAAATACAAATAGCATGATCTATTAACACAATTGCTTTAATTGCCTGAGTTTCAAATATTTTTTGAATAATTTAATTGCCATTCCATTACTTTTAGGCGGATGCTGTTTTAAGACAAAATGTTTACATAAAGTAGATAATATATAGCGTTTTAGGGAGACACTTGTCAAGTCACTTATATCGGAGCACTCGTTGAAAACTCATATGCACGTCACTGAAGAGAAATTAAAAATAAGTTTGTGACGCAAAAAATACAAATGATTTTCCGACCGCGCATCCGAGCTCTGGCTCCCCGCGTCATGGGGTTGGATTTGACGTGACTCGCTTACATTACTGAAGTGACATGGACCCTAAGGCTTCCAATTCGTCGTTTTTCAGCTGTACTCTTTGTCACTAACCTCCACGGACTCTATTTTGATGAAATCGCGAGAGTATTGAACCGTGCGACCGGATAAGTTTACGCAGATTCACGTTAAGTTATTTTTCTTTGCGTAAGCTCCGGGAACAAACTTGTTATTCACGCCCTTCAGCCCTTGAAAAGAGTGGAGTCTTTTTAGGGTCCATGAAACATTCTAGAAATACACAAGTTAGGATTATTTTGCGTGCTGTTCATACACACTTTAAAATTAATTAGAAATCTAATCACCAGCTAGGATTCTTGGTACATTGTGACTCAGTATGGGTTGTTTATTTACTTCGCACATATTATCAGTGATTATATTACCTTTCGGGTATCCTACGCTTTTAAGTAGCAGTATTATGCCATATCTAGGATATACGCAATCGCAATCTAGTGCTATCAGAGTTTTATGTTGACTCTTGTTCATCGTGGAAATTTTAAGAGGCAATGCCTTCTCACATGACATCTCAGCTTGGACAGCATCACATTTCCTGCACAACTTTTGTTACCCTAGTTCGTATGGTAGTTGTTATTTCCACTAGTAATTTAGATGTCGCAATGCTTCCTTTCTCATATAGACTCATGGAAGTTGCTAATGCCGTTTATTTAGCAGAGGTAAATGTTTTGAAATTTGGAATTTTTCTTCTTCGGTCTATCTTTAGAAGCGTGAGACTTTAAATTTATCTAATCGTTTATGCAAAATTTGAACCTATCTAAAAATATTGATCAGCAGGTTATTACCTACATCTACGTTATAATGAGCAAGCCACCTCGAGGGTGTGTGGCAGAGGGTGAACATCGTCAAATATGAACTACTTACAAGCAATTAAGAGCTACAATGTCACTACTTCACGGAGACATGTCACGGAGAAATAAGAGTCACGTATAACTAGATGGATGGTATTTACTAATCCATGAAGCGAGCATAGGTTAGAAAGGGTGTAGAGCGGAAGTTATTCGGAGAAAAATCAACCAAACCGGTACTAGAACCCGGAATCCCCTGTTTCCGGACCAGATACTCTACCAATTATCCTATTCAGTGATACTCTACCAATATTCCTTCTCCCCTGTAGAGTTCTAGAGGTATTAACGGACAATATGCTACGTGCCTGCCGTACTTAAAATATCACAGGCAAGCTGAAGTCGTGCACACATCGCCACTGTCCACGAAGTTAAGGGCGCCTTTAAACACTTAAATTATGACAAGAACAATCCTAAGGATTGCAAACTTACGTCGAATAACAGACCTATAAGTTTAAGGGGGCCAAGGAGATTTATAAGATTTTCTTTTAATGGATTATAGGAATATGCACATAGTGGCCGTACTTTATGACCGCAGAATTTCGCGGGTGAAGAATAGAATCGTAAATAGGAGGTATTGCAACTAAAGATCGATATGCCGACGACTTGGGTGAAACTAGTCGCATGAGGAATGTCTCCTTCCTGAGGTCTTTTCTCTCTTCTCCTCTCAACCTAGGTCCTTAATCTCGCGCAGCTCCCCATATTGCTTCATTGTCGCAGGGAGGCCCCTCGTCTCTTATCGCAGCAGATATTAGACCAGATTTTAGGGAAACGGCTGCGTGGTCAATAACAGATGTGTATTGGTATTATACAAGCAGTAATCTAATGGGTATTGTTATTATTCAAATTACGAGTCTATAGCATAAATCGTATGGTAAACTCTTGGAAATTACGATAAATCGGAACGTTATTTTCTTCTTTTGAGCATATTCCTAGTCTTAAAACATTGAGACCGCATAGTTATAAAGCTTCTGACTACATCGTTGTGAGAATAAAACATGTTAATGAACTCACTCTGAAATAGCACGAACGTGAAACAACACCAATACACCAAGGAATTAATTACTCAATTATGCATCGATTATTCAAGGGACACATACAAATTGTAGGGTGATAATGAACAATGATGATTTGTAATTTACTCTTCTAAGTGAACGTCGATTTTTGATGTTATGCCAATGCGTGATGGTGGTGGCGAGCGTAGAGGTATGTTCGGGACCTCCGACGTCTGGCTGTGCGACTCGGAGAAACGACCATCTTTAGGGCATGAGAAAAAGACCGACCGTCAGTAATCCCTTGGGCCCTTCCGCTAAGAAAGGAAAGGAGGGCGGAGGTGGGAAGGGGGTTTCTTTACGGTTAGAGCTTCCTGAGGCTCCGCTAGAGGGAAGCCATGACGCTAGAGGGAAGCTCCGCTAGAGGGAAGCAAGTACGGCAGGCACGTAGCATATTGTCCGTTAATACCTCTAGAACTCTACAGGGGAGAAGGAATATTGGTAGAGTATCACTGAATAGGATAATTGGTAGAGTATCTGGTCCGGAAACAGGGGATTCCGGGTTCTAGTACCGGTTTGGTTGATTTTTCTCCGAATAACTTCCGCTCTACACCCTTTCTAACCTATACTCGCTTCATGGATTAGTAAATACCATCCATCTAGTTATACATGACTCTTATTTCTCCGTGACATGTCTCCGTGAAGTTGACAAATTTCCAAAAACTCCGGACTAAAGATTTCGGCTCTGCAGTGGTAACTTTTCATTGGAAGTGTCTGTACTATATTTACGAAGGCCATTGAAGAAAAATTGAATTCAAGGTCAGAGGTAAATGATTGTTAGAAGTTAAATATTAAGAACTGCGTTGAAAATATGTTACTTTTTATTTTTATTTTAACATTAAACTTTAAATTTTACCGTCACATGGGTTAACCTTTTCAGTGCTATGAGTGCAAATACATATACATGAGTGCCTTAGGAAGTGCCCCCACCATAGCAACATGTACGTGATACTTTTTTTTCTCACTCCTCTCTCGATTTGGTATTTATCATACATCCTAGCTATTTCATGGTGAGTGAGAGACAACCTCACTCAATGAGATCAGCATAGGTGTTTTCCCCTCAGTTCTTGCGGTTACCCATTTCTTATATTTTGAAGACCCTTTTCTTCCCTTATGCCCCATACCTTTGCGCTTTCTCTTTTCATTGTAAATCTTATCCTTTTTTTAAATAGTAAAATGAGGAGTTAATAATTAATACGTCCCAACATAGGTGAATTCTCTATTTTCTGTTGTGTTTTATGGAAATGCTGGATATCCTGTTGAGAGTCATGGTGTTGTATTGATTTTATTGGAAGATGAGATGGCTCTAGTTTTGCCTCATTTGATTATTCCTTTACTGCAGCCTTATTTTGTGAGCTGCATGATAATTCAAGTAATAAGAGCTAAAGCACTATGAGGAAGATTACAAAATTTGTACTAGAAATGTAGAATGTGAGCTAAGAGATTCAGGTTTTAACATTTTCTAAGCCTTGGAATTGAGCCACCTAAGAGCATTCTAGATTTTATCAATATGACTCATTCCAGAAAAGCAGGATCCTCATAAAATGACTCCACAACTGGGAAAAAATTGTATGTCAATGGAGGCAGGCGATACTTTGTAGAATTTAGTTGCACTGAACATGTTAAATAAAAGACTTTGTACTATTTCACAATATGAATATATTGTGGAATAGTACAAAGTCTTTTATTTAACATGTTCAGAAAAAATTGTATGTATAACCAGCATTCGATTTTGAGTGCAAGAAGATGATGAGTGAAGCTGGTACGATAGATATGAAAATGAGCTTTGTAGAGTCAGTTTTCAGAATTTCAAAGAGTTTGAAGTGATGTGTATTTTTTTCATGCTGCTGATAAGAATCGATTTCAATCAATTTTTTTCATCCAGGTGACTGGATTATCCAGGAGACTGATTGAAATATTTATCAGAGTAACTTTAGCTACAAATATGATGGTAATCAAAACAGATTCCAAGTTGGAAACGGCCATGTGTAACAGCAGCATCATTGGTCATCAGGTAAATGTCACCCATACCACGGTGGAATGAAGTGTGCACAATGGCAATTCAAATTCGTAAAAAAGGCACAAAGGGTCTTGAGAGAGCACCTGACAGCAAGGACATTGGCCGGTTTCCGATGCTTGCAGGCGAGGGCTCGACAGGTCGTCAGAGGCCATTGAGGCACCATGGATTGGGATTGCTTGTCTCCAGGACAGGCATGTCAGAGGTATTTTGCACTCTTTGTGATCAATATAAAAAATAATTAAAGTCTTGATGTAGACATTCAGGTGGATAGTTGGGCGCTAGTGTCTTTCCTGGCAAAATTGTTTTTGAGGATTTACTCTAGATGACCTCCAGTGATGCCAACTACGACTCAAAATTTAGATAGTTGGGACGAGGAACCTGCCCTTAATTTCTGCACTGCCCAAAAAATTGTGGCTTATTACGATCCTTTCGCAAACTGATTGTGAGAACTGACGTCCGCTCCGCAGATTCACCAAACTTATCTCCTGGATCAGATAGGATCCACAATGCTTTCCTCTGGAATCCTCCCGAGGTTGCTTAGCCTGAGGTCATTCGATCTTTTTACCAGATTTTCTTTTAGGTTTTCCGGTAAAGGCCGGTCTGACCCGGTAGCTTGCTAACCAATCTTCCTGAGCCATTGCCTGGGCAAATGGATGGAAAGAATGGTTATCTGTTAGCTTGTTTCGTGGTTAGAGTGGCAATAACTTTTCACCAGCATCCAGTGAGGTTTACGTACAACCAACTCGTCTGAACGGGTAATGCTATTCATGAGGCCTTTCTTCTCCATCAGCACATAGTTTTATTCTTCTTCAACTAAGAGAAGACCTATGACTGTGTGGTGACGAAAGATTTTCAACATGTTTAATGAGTCAGATTTTCGGGGCACACTACCCATTTTTATCGAACAATTTTTAATTAACGGAACTTTTAGGATAAAATTGAAAAGCATATACATATCGTGATTTTAAACGCAAGTCAATGCACCCAGGGAATGATGGTGACTCTGTTTGTAGACAAACTTGTAGTTTTCTGCAGATCCTCTGCGCTGTTGAATGTGATGAGGCAATTACAGCTGACTCTAAATACATAATATGGTTAGTCCTATAGAAAGGGCAAAGGCCCAGCCACATTGACACACCAGTTCCCGTAAGATCACCAAAGTTAAGCAATGTTGGGCCCAGATGGGGATTGGATGAGTGACCATACATACCTTCACCGTGGCACTCTTGTCCCCTGTCTGCATGTAGCAGACAAGCATGGGGTTGGCACAATGGACTGAGAAGGTCTAAGTGCCCGGGTTCCTGTCAAAGGCCCCCCCTACAAACAATCAATCTAGTCCTATAGAAACTGTTTTCACTTCTGTCATGAGAAAATGTGTATGTATTCACTTTCACCAACTGTTAGATGTTCACATTTCATCGACTCTTGTGTTTGGGTGGTATGGAACTCCTGTTAGTAAATCCAGAGTGAATCAAGGAGGATTTTTGATTGCCGTCTCAACTAGCAGGAACATACATATTAACATATTTTAAACATGGAGGGAATTGGCAGCCCGCTCCCCCCCAAGGGATTGATGACTCGCCCATATGCATAGGTTTTTTTGTCAACCCCCAAAAATTTCTTAAGATCTACACTGCATCATCACCCCCTTTGGTGGCCACCATAGATTGAAAGGCATGAAAGTTTTAGATGTTTCACAAATTATAATTAACTCGAGCTGGGGTGCTGATTGTAGAACCATGATTTGACTCTACTATGCACTTTTGCTCTCGAAAGTGGACTAAATGGCTCAGGCTATGCTTCAAGGCACGAATCACATTGAAGACCCTTACCAAAAGTTCACAACTATAGTCTTCAACTGTGAAGACCTGAAGCTTTTGAAATGTCTCCTGTCTTATTTACTAATTCTAAGACGTGGGAGACCCTGTTTTGGCCATCATTTGAAATTCATCGGGGTGAAAATATGTTATACGTATTTTATGAATGAAAGAGCATCTATGTTTTAATACTATTTTAACCCTAGGTTTTAGATGCATAAAATTAGCGGGCAAAGGCCACAAAGCCTATAAGCAAACGCTTCTGAGATTTTATCCAGAACGGTTTTATTCTCCCTGACATTAACTCTGTGGTATGCACTAGTCTACCGCACCACACTACCTACCGCCGAACTACAGGAGTTCATTCCTGCAGCCGAAAATATTGGCTGATGCTGGTAGAGAAAATCCTTTGCTGCAGATTCTGAGAACCACTGTTTTTATAAAAAATTCTAAGTGTTCATCCTTATTTCATCTCAGTCTTTACTGACTGAATCATTGTAACTTTGTTTCACAATTTATTTATTAGTTGTCTACCGGTTTCTTTGCATAGGCAACATCATCAGGTACAATATCATCATTGCCTGTGCAATGAAACCAGTTGACAACTAATTAAATCAGTTTTGAAATTTGCAAAATTATCATTGTAATTCAGTCATCATGAATTTTCACAAGGTTCTTAGTGATGGATCGCAAAGTCAAACAGCTTGTGCTTGCATGGTTTTCACTTCAGGGTTTTTCACAAATCAGGAGTCATTAAAGCAAAGGTCTTATCAACTTGCTTTGTCTTCACAGCCAAACAATATTGAATCAAAATTGCTCGTAGTGCCAATCTAAAAGGCAGTGACTCACAAATTGTATGCACTGACTCCGTGGGTGGCTTAGAATACATATCCAGCTAGCTTCCCCTCCTTGCACCCTATTGCCCGGGAGATGCACTCACCTCTTTCAGCCTTTTGTCATGAGGATTATTTATTTCCTCAGTGTTATTCTGGGGAATGTCAGAATCGCAGGCAACTACATCTACATACTACAATGAGAGCCATTGCACGGGTGTGTGGCAGGAAGCTTTAACATTGATAGGACACCAGCCATGAAAAGAGGAGGGAAGAAAAAGAGGACGAAAGTAAATTGCATGGAAACTGATTGTGAGTGTCTCGCTGTTTTTTTTTATAGTCACTAACTGTGATTGGAAAGAAGGAAAAAATTGTACCTGTCAGTTCGGCAGTGCATTTCTCTTACTATGTCACTCCTAACAGTACTGGAGATTAGTGCAGGGTCAAAATAAATATCCTCCTTGTCGTACAGAAACGCGCCTAATCTGAATTTTTCAAGGAATGTAAGCTTAGTGCAGTGAGGTAGCCACGATTTTGATTTCAGGGGGGCTTAATCTGAAGCTTGGGGGGTCCTCTCTTGGCACAATATTATTCGTTATTGTAGTTTATTAATGTCTACTTTTTTATATAAAACTTTTGTTCTTTCGTTTTTCCCCTCTCGAACCGTTGTATTTTACATCCAAAACAACCCTGGTGAAAATGAACCGTTCACTGGAAGTGTTTGGGGGCTGTGCACAAACTGTGCAAACGCTTCAACTTGATTTGAACGGTTCGTAACACTTCAATTGCGCCAAAATACAGTTCATGATCGGTTCCCCAACAGTTCATGAACACTTCGGCAACAAGTTTCAAACGTGTCACACTTCTGAACGGTTTGTGAATAACTCATTTTCACCAGGGAAAGCATGGTAAAACTAAACTAACAATATGATTTGAAATTTCAGGGGGGCTGAAGCCCCTCAAGTCCCCCCTCCCCTGGCTTCTTGCCTGGCTTAGCGTGTAGCCTCCGAGTCTCTTAACGGCTCCCAACCTAGTCCTTCCTCGGATGTGTAACTTTTTCTCTTCGCTCGTCGCAGTTTTTAACGAAGCGTGCGGGTTTCCTTTGTATTTTGTTTGTTTCGCGAATTAAATACATTTCTGCCCAGGATCCCAAACGGTCATGGCGCATTCGAAATGTGGTCGAACCTGTGCGAAATATCTTCTCTTTCACTTTTTCATCCGAGGGCCTACCTACAATTTGCTAACAAATCCTAGTTTCTTTACCACCGCAAATGCGCCCGTTGTGCTGTTCCCAAAGCTTGATCGCGGTCTGAAGTTACGAAATAGAACCGATGACGAGCGGAAAGAGGCTCTGAACGATTCCTGGGCCTTATCGACGTTTCTAATCGTAGAGGACCTCGGGAAACTCTAATACACACAAGATAAGTTTTGACAAGTGGAGGGAAAAATGGTGCTCCCTCAGTGATGATAATCTGCAGCAACTCAAATCCGGTGTATCTGCGTGGACCTCTTCCGTTAGATATAACAGAAGAGAAGAGTTAGTCATTACATGCTTGAGGATAAGGCACTGTGTCCTTCTAGTGTGCTTTCCACTAACGTGACAGCCTTTTTGTGATGATGGCGACGTCTCTAAGAATGGAGCACATCCTGACAGATCTCCTGTCCGATTTCCTGACGTGCGATAGGCAATGAGCTCAAGGCTATAGATCGCGGGAAGCTTGGAGAACACGCTGGGCTACGACCCCGTTAGCCATTTCATTTAACGCTGGAATTTTTCTCGGGTATTCCACCGACTAAGTAGAAAAGTGGCATTTATGCGTTGAAGTGTTGTGATGTTGTTGGGCTGTGAACTGTACTGTACAAACAGCCCGTAATTTTAATGTTCGAATTAAAGAACATTTGTAGACCTTCAAAAATAGCTGTAACCTCAAGAGTAACTTTGCCAAACACCTTCTAATTCGTGACCATCACAGTGATTCTCATGTTGATAGTATATGTTTTTCAAATGACAGACTTGAACTTGACTCACTTGAGCAACTTGAAATTTTCAAAAGAATACATGACCCTGAAGTGACCGTTATATATGAATAATTGTACCCTGCCTCTCCCCCCATCCTCACAGCCGTCACCCGCTCAGCTCTCCCCCTCCCACCGAATCCCCCCTGATCTTCCAATTCCACCCAACTCACTGCTTACCCTCCCTCCCCCCTTCCTTCTATGGACTTCGTATATATAAGGGATTTGAAAGCTGCCTAGACCACCTGATGATCTACATCTACATACTACCCCGCAAGCCGCCTCAATAGGCGTGTGGCGGGGGGTGTTATGACACCAGCCGTTTACATATAAAAAGGAAACGCTCTAATGAAATTACGCCTAGCATTTATTGAAGTCCCTTATTGTTCGGGGGAAAAACGAATTCCCATACCTATCCGTTCGGAAAAATATCTCTCTTAATTTATCGTTTCTGTCGGACCTGGAAATATAGTGGGGTTATAATATGATGTTCTCCGTGTCGCTATGAAAGATATCTATTCTCAATTGTTTAAGCAATCTAAGCCTAGCGCGCAGCCTCCGAGTCTCTAGCGGCTCCCAGCCTAATTCGTTTAACATCTGAGTAACGCTGTCTGTACGCCCGTAGTAGTTTTTGACGAATCGCGCAGCTTTCCTTTGTATTTTATATTGTTGTTATTATTTTTGTATTCCCGGATTAAGTCTTGAAGTTATGATGACGCTAAAGCGTTGAAACCCGGGTCGTGTGTGTGATTTATTAAGTCATAATGTAAAATTTTTCCTTTATTAAATCCTTGTAATATTTTGTCACCTGATGATGATGCGCAGTATCGAAACCGTGATCGTTTTTGAATAAATACCTTTTATGGTATTGCAGTGTTTCCTTAACCCTTAACATGAAGGAATTCTACTAAGTTAAGCCTGAGAATGTCACCGTCATCTCTTGTGATTCGTTTTAACACGTTGATAATATCCATGTTGAGAAAAACCAATTTTGTAATTTCCACTAACTTTATTTCGCTGGCACGACGCACGTTTCACCACACTGTGGTAGGTATATGTATTCATGTGCACATAAATATGCCACAGTGTGGTGAAACGTGGATCGTGCCAGTGAAATAAAGTTTGTGGAAATTACAAAATTGGTTTTTCTCAGCATGGATATCCATCATTTCCACGATTTCAGGCCTGATATCATCAGTTTTACATTGATAATATTTTCAGTCTAACTAACACGTTGGACCGTGGAGTTCGCTCGGCACACGCCTGGGAGGCTCTCGCCTCCGAAATGTTTTACGGTTCTGCAGACAAAGGCAAAGACCTCCACTACACTTGAAGAGTACCGAGCTGCTTTCTCGTACACAAGGAAATGTAATATGACCGTATACAACTATCATGGATGAAAAACGGATACTAATGTGGTTTCGTGACAGTATGCGCAACAAAATGATCATTCCATGGTACCATTACGGTGAAGCTTGAAACTGCTTTCGCTTAGCAGTATTCACACCGCAGAGCCCCGTCGAAGATCCAGTGTGAAACTCGTCGCTTCTTCCTCTTCGCTGATTCGATCAGAGGAAGTTTCCCTATGGCGCAGTAGTCTCTCCAATCGCCCAGGACATTTGCTTAGGCATTATCACTGTCAAAGCCAGGGAAGTTGACCTAAATATTATCTGGAATCCGGGACTCGTCGTAACAATTGGGGATGAGAGGGCATATGCAGCTGCAAAGGTTGCAATTAATAACTGGGACATGAAAATGCTGCAAGTTCGGGCCTAAGAATCTATAGCCACCATGAAAAAAGCGCTTGTGAAGAGGTGTAGCATCTGGCAGGAACTACGCAGTAATAAGCTTCGAGCGTCGAGAGAAAAAGTCTACCGGTGGCCATCTTCCGTCGGGAGATTCCCTGAGGTGAGAAGAGGTCGTCATCAACGTTCATGGAGAATTGCGCGTTCATTTAATTCTCCCTCGTCCCAGCGAACACTCGGAATTTCCGCCTCAACACGACTCCCATTGTGGCAGCTTGCCACCTTCCGATTCAAAGTAAGGAGTATAGGACAGTGCGAGAGAGGCATGACATGAGGGGAAACTTCCGTAGCATCCTAGTGGAAGAATGTAAGTCAGTGGACAGGGTTCTTCCCCTTTTTAAGGAAACTGGAAATTGGTTAAATCAGAAGAATAATATCCAAGACAACAGTGTCTATTTTTATGGATGGGCTCGACTTGGCTGCACTAGTCTACCACACTCCACTGTATCTACTCTCAATTTCTGCCCATTATGTTCTCAGTAATCCCTGCGAATATCATGTAAGAGTCTTCTACTGTGCACAAAATCGAATAAAATACGCTTCCGGAAGCAGTTTGCAAGAAATGCCCTCCTATAAGCAGTCCCTTTAGCAACTTTAGGATTGAAAAAGCACTAGTTATTCTTTTCGCAAAATCACATTCAGCTTGCCTCAAAGAAATTGAAATTCCAAGTTGCACTGAATAATGCGTACACACATTGTATTCCTGCCCGAGGCGCCGACTAGTATTAACGAGCACCCGAGATCGAAAGTCGCCCCATTATAAGACTTACCCTTTTGTTTGCATGTCTCTTATTCTTCTATAAGTTAGTACTATGTATTTATTGTAAGTTTACGACGCAACACTCTCACTTGATATTTATTTCACCTCCCCCACACAATTTTAAAACCTTCGCAGGGTATTTCTCCGATAAAAAGTTAATTTTATTTTTAAAAAGCCTATATTTTGATTATTGCTTCATCAGAAAGCGTTTTAACAAGATTTTCCTGTATAGAGCAAAACATTCCTTGTTGAGGTAAAAATTTATTAGTTTTCCTAGTGAAATATGGAAAGACAAAACTTGACGGATTTTAGCTTTCAAAACACTGGAGACTTTCAAAGAACATCCAATTTTTTAACACGTAAACTTTTTAATTAGGTATATCGTAAAATGGAATGTAACATTTATTTAACCTGGTGTAACAACTAATTTTATCTTCATGTACCTATTGAATCAGTGGTCGTGAACTCAGTGTGTAAGGCTCAGTAGCTTTTCCATATTTTTCGGGGACTGATGTAGGGGATGATGAAGTAATGTAGCCCGTAACAATTCAATTATTACCGTTACAATTTAATGGAAGAGGGATGTAGGAAAAGATGGTTATCTGAGAGTAAATGGTAACTGGAAAATGGCGTGAGCACTAGTAGGTGACGGGCATGAGAGAATAAAGAGAGACGAATGCAAACAGAGAATTCGTTGAATGTTGCTTTCTTTCCATCGTTGCGTTCCCTCAACAATATACAGGCGTAATCAGAGCGCGGATAGGATTGATGGAGAGGAGTTAACAAACCCATAATTAATGATGTTAAATAAATCGCCAATTGGCATTATAAGGATATATAGGCATAGTTATGAGTAAATATAAGATGTATGACATAAGATTCACATAAAAACGCACACACCCATAGACTCATAAAAACTTACTAATCCCCCCTCATCCAAGATTGCTCCCTGGATACGCCCCTGGCCCAAGTCGAGTCAGTTTTTTACCTTTTAATTTCACATTGCCATGGATGGTAATGGTATTGCTTACATTTTTCCACATTACGATTATTTTCTTTTGTATTAGAAATAGGTTGTGAGTGGTACAAAAAGTCCTTTAGCTGTCGTCTTCGCACCTCATAAATTAAAAGTAATCTTTCTACCCAGAAACATATTTTCATATGTTATACGTACAAATTTTTTTACCACATTCACACTTCGCAGGAAATGAAAAAAGAAGTTGCAATAGTAATGTTCTAATCGCTTTATTAGATCTGAAAGTAGTTCAGTCGTTGAGATGTACAGAAATTTCATTATTGTGCTCCAAGAGGAACGTGACAAAGTTCACAGGGGCCCCTCTTTCTTTGTGGAACAGGAGACTTTTCCGGAGCACGCGTCACCGTGAACGGCGAGTCATTTGAGCTCCAGTTGAGTCACAAAGTTCGCAAGCAGTTCGCGGGGAGTGAAATGAAAGTCACCCTCGTGAAGTGGGGCTATTAAAAACAAAAGCGACTCCTTGCACGCCCAACGAGCAGGATCGGGGCACGCAGTCATCTTCACCCTCCCCTAACCCCCTTCCCGTCCGTCCGCGCGTCTCCATCGTGCTGCGCGCGCACCACGAGTCTCCGTTCGAAATGCGCGCGCTCAACAGCGCTCCCGCACTGCGCAGCCGCCAAGGTAACGGTGGCGCTCTAGCGGGAAGGCAGGCGGTGCGATCTCACGGCGGGCAGCTCCCGTGAACCACAGTGACGCGTCTGTCAGTTGACATCGATGAATGTCGCTTTCGGTCGATGGAGAAGAAGAATACGGCTCGTCCTTTCGATCGACTTTTCGCACGTCACAATTGTTTCGCTACAGAATGAGACCCAGAGATCCACATCGGCCGCCCGCTAGGGAAACACGACGCCGCTCTTCCTGAAAGCCGCGAGGCGCCGAGGAACGCGGTCGGGCCCGGGCGACTCCCGACGGGGACCGCGCGCGGCCGCGTCAGATGGAGGGCCTCGGTTGCTGCCTCCGCTGGTGCTGCCCCCTCGCCGCCAAGGTCTCCTCTTCCTCCTGCTGGTCGTCGGCCGCGGCGCCGGGCGTCGGGTGGGCGCCCTTCCGAGGCGCCACCGGGCCCTTGTCCCTGATCCCGTCGTCGTCCCGACGAGGGGTCGTGCCAATGGCGCCCTGCAGGTCGATTTCGGAGGATGCGGCGGCCCTGTCCACTCGGACGTCGTCCGCCAGCGAGTCCTCGTCCACTTCCTGTGCGTGCGGAAAAAGGAGAAAGAGAGTCAATGACTGGAACTCAGTTTTTTAAGACCCTCCACGCTAGGACGCCCTAGAGCCCATATATACGAGTATACTAATCCGCTATTTAGAATATCGAACGCGAAAGACACGAACGATGCATTCAAAATTGATATTTTAGTTCTCCTTACTACTTACTGTTTTGGAATACTTCATTGTCCTAAGTCAGTTGATTGCACGGTAGTGAAACATTGAAATTCGATGTTTACTGTGACAGCTAAACAAAGTGAGATAAGCATAATGGGGGCTTTCCATTCAAGGTTTTAGCGCACATCGGAACACATCAGCGCACTTTAGCACATACGAACGACATTAAATGGTAAAATGTGCGCTGGCGAAATGTTTTGTAACCTACCGGTAGGTAGCATTCTGTGGGTGAACAGCAGTCACGGTCGAAAATTTTGATTAAATTTGTTGAATTCGTTCAAAATTGTTATTTAAAAATGTTTTAAATTTAATTTTTGAAGGGCGCTTGATTAAAAACCTCACCAAATGCATGTGTGACGCCTTTACTGAAATTCAACAAACTTGACCTCAATTACGGATGCCGTAATCGACGTTATTTTGTTGTTAAGCGCACATCAACTTTGCTCCTGCGCTACCTAGCGCGCAGGGTCTGTAACGAATGGAAGGCAAGTGCGCTGTTGTGTTACGAAGTGATTAGCGCACTAGAGCGAATAGAAGGAACCCATTATTCGACATCAATATTCACCAATAGCAAGGTATCATAAGGATTTTCATAATGAATAAAAAAACACTTGGTAATCTTCAACAAATTCATTTTTATGGCACGACGCGTTTCACCACTCTGTGGCATAATCATGTGCCACAGAGTGGTGAAACGCGTAGTGCCATAGCAATACATCTGCGGAATATTACCAAGTGTTTTTCATTCATTATGAATATCGACAACTTACAACAGGTCCAGCCCGAAACAGTTATATTTATTGTCTCATAAGGACATGCTATGACGAATATACGCTGCTTAAATAATATAGGTGTACATAACATTAATAAATTCCACCGGATTAATCTTAGAACAACTCATAAGCTCCCGTGCTAACCTCATACTCCCACGTTCTTTGGGATTCAAAATTCAAGATTAGCCTGCTTAATTGTGTACAGGGCTCTAGAACACCCTTTTCCGTCCCGTGCAATCGCAGGTCAGTGGTTGCCGAAGACCGGCGTGGCCGTTCCCCGGCGGACCCACCTTAATCTCGGCGAAAGTGACCGGCTGCGTGCGATAGCGGCCCGAGGCTGCGCCGCCGCGGCGAGGGTTCTTGCGCACGGCACGGCGGTAGAGCTGCTGGGGGTGGTGCAGCCTGGAGAGCGGCTCCGGGTACACGGCGTCCATGTTGAACTCCCTGTGCGCCGCCATCTGCCTTCAGTGTCGGACGACGCCCCGCGTCCCAGCGCCCGTCGTCCTCGCGTGGCGTCAGCACTGCGACCGAGGGCGAATCGACGTCGGCTGAGCACGAAAAGAAAGCCTTTATGCAGCGACCGGATAAATTTGTGTCCAGCACTAGTTGAAAGAAAAGCGGAGGAAAGTATATAACAATTACAGGACGGTAAAAACTATATTGCACTCTCTTGATCTGCTCTTGGAAAAGTAAATAGTAGATTAGGGAATCAGAAAAACTAATACCTCAATGTCAAATAGTTCGACGTAACTATAGAGCTTACTTTACTACTACTACCTTAATAGACAGAAATTCATCAAGAAAAAAGGCATTTTTTTGTTTCTCCGGCCATTTTCATGCGAAGCGGCAAAACGGGTACCACTGCCTGCCCTTACTTTTGTCTTCTCCAGTCGCACCAGCATTAATGGAGTACGCAAGTAATTTCAGCTAGAGTGTATAAGATTAAAAAAAGATGGACTCTGTCATTTATAGGGATAATTTCCTTGGGCTAATATCCCTAAAGGAGAAAAATAGGAAACGAAGCATCCTAGTGGGTAGGGGGATGGGAAATATCCCTAATCGCCATAAAATTATCGCCTGCCCATTTTATCCCTACTTATCATAAGAGGCGGCCGAATGGGTGAGAGAGAAAAATCCGATAACAAACTGTTTTTATTTGGACAACTTCTTCATTTACATTAACATCAATATCACATTTTGGAAGTTACACAGTAAAAATTTTAACATTACTTAATAGGCAGAAATTATAATACTTTTACACACATAATACTTTTTCGCTCAATATTAATGCCGAAGATTGATTTTAATATTCTATCAAGTAACATTACGCATAAAAAAAACAATATAGCAAATATATTGGATAGTAAAACCTTTAATATAATTCCAACACTATAGTACTTTCACTCGGACCCCTCGGAGATAGTTCTCCAACTCTGCCCCGCATGGAGAAGTTAGGGTTAAAATGTCACTCCGAAGTTCTCTCTGCTAGTATTAATTGATTATTTAACCTTACCTTGAAATGCTACCGGCGTTTATGCTAATTTTAAGTTCATTAAATCGTGTTTAAACGGATACTCAGGACGTAAGCACACTCGTGTGGATCGTGGCACGATGGGACACAAAGACCATTGGAAAAGCAGATCAGAAAAGAATAGGAGCCTTCTAAACCTGGTGCTGGAGGTGGATTGTGAAGATCAAGTGGACGGATAAATTAAGAAATTGAGAAGTATACAGAAGAGTAAAAGAGACCATATGGAACACTATACATAAAAGAAGAACCCGATTGATTGGATCCAATCTGAGGCACAATAGGTTTGTGAGGAAAATAACTGAAATAAAAATAGAGGGAAAATTCCCAAGGGAGAGGCCATGGGATAAATACATAGACCAAATAAAGAGGAAAATACAAAAGAAGAACGACTAGGGAGTAAGTGAACTAGCATTAGATATAGGGAAGTATGGAGGGCAGCAGTCAATCAATATTAGGATTTAACGACCTATGGTGATATTTTTAAGATTTCATGCCTTGTGAAGTCGTCAATAGTTTTTCCTTCACTTCAGCGGTGATTGTTTAGGGGGTTGTTTCCCACAACAGGCCAGAGCAAACGAGCGGTGATTGGTCGAACTACAATCGCTCTGCCATAATGTCCACTTGTCCATTTTCCAAAAATTCAGGAAGTGACGTCACTGCTCATGCTAACTGTCGTACATATATGGTATTTGTCTCGCATACTGAGGAGGTAGGATATGCCTGGACGTGGTGCCCGGCCGCCTCCGCTCATGTCGGACTGCGCTACTTTTCTGTCGCCTTGTGATTATGCAGCGCGCGGTGCGTCTGAGTCGTCCATGCTGCGTAAGTCTCGGGGGCTTTCATTCCCACCGGTTTGATCGGTGGCGTATTTATAAATCATAACATATTCACATATGTATCCTATAGCGCGTTCCACATTTAGTTGACAGTATGGCTATGGACTCTTATGGAGATTAGATTCCCATGTAAATCTCCATAAGGGCGGAGGTGCGACGTTGCCAATAACAGCAGGAAAATTAATGTGATGCTATGCAATATAAAATGACATTTTCCAAAGCAGAAAAAGATGCTACGTTTAGTGGTGGCAATAATTAATTGATTTAGTATGTTATAAAAATATTTCCTTGAATTTTCGTTATTAAGGGAGCGCTTCTGATTTCATCTTCCACACCCAGTTGCAGACATATAGTTCACAATATTAAGTTAAAACATTAACAAAATGTTTTTCATACGTTTCTCTCAATATTGGTCAGCATTAATTTGTTTTTAACGGAGTTTCAACGTTTTTATATTCATTTAAATATCTTTTGGACAAAATATTTTGAATTTTGTAAGGTAAAAAGCGGTCACCTGCTAACTTTCGTATCTCATGATATAGATCCATATATGCTGCGTATGAAATTTATATAAAACATTATACTTGTTTTTTTGTGAAATAATCGTAAGTCTATCTCAATTATAAAGGGAGTTATGAATTTTTGATGTCGCCAAATATTTTCAACGCACCGTAATTCCGCCGCTCGCTTTGTCCTGCCAGCTAACCTATCGCGTGGAAGGGTCGGAGAATGATCTTGTTACTTTAATTACTCTTGCCTCTTTGCTAACAAAGATATCGTTTTTTGTGTGACATTTAGTAAAGTCAGTAGTAATATATTTAATTAGAAATATATTAGTTTCAAGAACTTGACTGGTGAAAATACATTAACACTGAAGCATTCAGCAAAAATATTTGACAGCCAAGAAAGAAGTGGTAAACGTCTTACGTGCCTGTTGGCAGAACATACGAATAAATTCGTACGAGGGATATTCTTATCCAGTGCATGGCTTTTGAATGAGTGTATATTGGATATTTCCAGAAGTTCCGTTAAGAAGGTACCATAAAACATCTGCATGAGAAGCGACCCTTCGGTGTAAGGGACCGGGGAAAGAAAGGGCAAAGACGTTTAGTTTCTCATCAGGTCTCTGTGCGTGAAAAAGCGGTGTGCCGAATAGTTCAACAGTGCTGTGGAGTATCATTCAGATCAATTTGTTTCCAACAGTACGCTATCGCCATGTCCGAAACGAAGAGGAGTAGGAAAGGGGAGAAGTTGAGAAGCCGTGAAAGAGGAATGGTGTTTAATGTGTTCTAATATTTCAACCAATCGCTAAATGTCGCTGAAGCCTGCAAAGAAACTTCGAAAGACACTGGGTGCTCACAGTCTACTATCAACAGGGTAAGAAAGGAAGTATCTCACGGTGCATTAGTTACTCCTTCTAAAACGATATATAAAATTAAACAACTGTATAAGTATGCGAGATTATTAGTGTATGATGATTTCGTTAGATTTGGAGTTCGTAGGAAAGTTTACGAATCATTCATGAAAAATATTCCTTCGACTCTAAAAACCATTCTAAACTCCGTAAATATAGATAAGAATTTTCCTAATTTCAAGAGGACCACATTATACCGTATTCTTGTTGATATAGGCTTCGTATATGAACGCCGGGACAGACGAAGCATACTTATTGAAAGATACGATATTATTCGTTGGCGTCATAATTATTTAAGACTGTTGAAAAAATATCGCCTTGAGCGAAGAGAGATTGTGTACACAGGCGAGACGGATGAATGTTGGACAGACAAAAAAACATGGCTTGGTGCAATAAAGAAATAAAAACACCTAATAAATAAGTTTGCTGGTAAATCACTGAATCGAAAGCCAATTACAATTGGTAACAGGTAATTGAGAAAACCCGAAAATGTTTCATGCTGGAATCATTTTCAAGAATAGAATTTCGGAGGTGGGTAGTGCGATATTTTGAGAATTCTTCGTTCGTTTGGATCGCTTTGCGTCTTTTCCTACTTCCCAGAATTATGGCACCCTCAAATGTTTGGGAGGGCGGTTGAGTCTGGGGTAGCCAAATGGGATTTAAGTTGCTGCCCCAGATCACCCGCAGCGTCCATTCCCCCGGAATTATATTAAAATGCAGTAGTTGTAGTGTCCACTAATATTTAATGTATGATAAAAAACACGCGTTTCAACGTTGAAAGCGTTGAAACACACCTCGTGTATTATTATATATTAAATATTAATGGACACTATAACTACTGCAGTTTAATTTAATTACTGAAATGCTGTTCCACCACGTAACGCCAGATACGGTCGAATCTATTCCCCCGAATCCCGCCTCAGGCTCTGAAAGATGGAAGGGTTTAGCCTAAGGCAAGATACGTAAAAGGACCTTGGCAATTGGCGTTAGGCCTGGGTACTCGTAGGACAATGAGCGGGAATGGAGGCGGGGCTCAACATGCTTATAAGGGGCGCAAGCAGAAGGGGAACCTCGAAAGGAGGAGGGAGAGACGGCGTCCAGTGATCCAGTCCATAAACCATAGTGGTCGTGGCATGGGAACGGGAAGTTTACGGGGTGGGGTATATTTAATCATCACATGAAAAGTTATGATAATAAGAAAAACGGAAAAAAATATTTGCTCAAATGAGAAGCTAGAAATTACTCTACAAAATATGGTGAACAAGCCACAAAAAGAGATAACTATCTCAATCCTCTCAGGCCCAACTTTGTGGAAGTTCATTTTATAAATAAAAAGGAAAACTTTGTTTTATTCCGCCAATTGATTTTCCGATACTACTAGTTTCGACGCAGCGGCGTCATCTTCAGGTACGAAGATGGCGTCTTCAGGTACGTTTTGGCTACCATGACTTTCCGGCACTGGGGCATTTATTGGAGTTGCTATGGGATTTTTTACTTTTTATGATTCAAGTTGTATTACGAGTTCTTTAAAGCAAACGTTTAGCCCATTTTCTTTTTCTTATAGATTAATTTCAATATGAATTTCTAGTGTGAGATTGTCCTGTATATATTCCAGGTTTTATCCAGATTATTTAATTGATATGTTCAATTTTCGTCGACGGTATTACTACAGTTTTTGAAGCAAAAGTCTTTGATAAACTTTGCTTAAGCTATATTGGATATTTAGTTCAGGAATTTAGAAAAATTATAGAATTTCAGTAATAGTAGCTTTAAAAATGATAAAATTGAATGTTATCATCGGGGATGTCATTCTTTTATATGATAATAATATGTATTGAAATCGTGAGGATCTTGCGAGAATTTGTCAGTGGAAAGGTTGTAACGTAACAATGTTGCACTTGTCATTTAAAAATATAATTCTCAAACCGTCTCGGAGGATCCCGGAATCAAGGGCAATAAACTAGTTTTGATCAGTATTAAGGTTTTATGTTCAATGTGTAATTTTATAACTAATTTCGACCCAATTAACTAACTGCCCATTTCAAAGTAATTTTTTAAGAATACTTTTATTTGGAACTTGACTGTGACCGATGCCTATTTTATTTTGTTTAAATTTACTTCATGAAAGTCTGTATCGCTTTTCAAGACACATATTTTAAATAATCCCGTTTTGTAACCTTTCCCATTTGTGCTGGATCCATGCAATTGGTGGGAGACATGGTCATCGAACCACCGCTTATCGCTGACGGAGGAGACGGCGAGAAGAACGCCGCTACGCTAGGCGTAGGTATTGAGGCGTCAACTCATCAACGGTCAATGCTCGACAGGCTGTTTACCGGCAAGGGGACGTGGGATGCACTACCAGCCGCGTGAAATCGGCAGGGTCCGCCGATTGAAAAGCTGTCGCCGCGGAGACCGTGGGGGAGCTACGGTCGAGTTGAACGGTGGACGGAGCGTGTGCATGGCGCCTGCGAGGAAGTGTGGCGGAAGAGGGACTATCAGTCTTGGTGAAAAAACTCTCTTGGCTCCCAGATCTCGAGAAGGTTCTCCTCCAAATTCTACAACCCCCCCCCCTCTACCGGAACAGTGGGTCATGTCTGTGACGTATTACTTCAGTTTCCTTTTCAATTCCCGATTACTTTTTCCAGAACTCACTCGATCGTCTCTTGCTTCTTAACTTCGACTTCAATCCAAAAATCTAGATGTTTGAGTTGTGCCTAGTAAATGAAGCGTAAGATTTCGCCGCCATATATTCTGAAGCCGAAGACACCTTCGGAAACCCGGAGGAATATTTTTATTTTAATATTTAAATAAATTTATACATAAACACATGAGAGCATACCTATGTTTTGATATTTTTATAGCACACGATCTTCAAATATATTTCTAGGCGTACAAAGGCCGCCAAGCCACTAAGTGTGTGTTTTTACGGTTTTATAAGCAAAAACGGGTTTGATCTCAGTTATATACCCTATTGGGCATGATCCAGCCACCATGGTTCACAGAATCACTCAAAAAATTACAAATCTGGATGAATTAACATGCTTGCGCAATAGAGTAAAATTGCCAGGGTCGATTTTTAAGAAAATCTGATCATTCATCTCTACTTTACCGCCATCTTCACGGACGAGTCCAAGTCAGACTCAATATTCGTGCTCCTGTCATCGCACTACGGAGCCAAGGAAGCAAAGCTCAGTCCACTGTGTGATGTTCATCCAGCGAAACTGTTTTCTGTTAAGATGGCTTTGGGTGTGGTGGGAGAGTCTCTGTCTCACTCCATTTCCTTTTTGCTGCGCCTCAAAAAGTTCCCACCCCTCGAACCGATTCCACAGAGAGAGAGAGCTTGAGCAGATCACAAGGAGACGCGGTTCGGGCTGCCAGCCGTCCTCGTTTTTCACGAGCTATTCTTGATTGTCCGGAATAAATTCCTGTATGTCCGGCATTTTGGCCATTTCACATTTGAAGCCTCCCAATCCTACGTCCACTGCAGATAGGTTGTAAGAGGGAAAGGAAAGGGAGGGGAAAGGAAAGGGTACTTGATCCAGCACAAGGAGTAGTATGATATCCAGTACTTGGAATTGGGTAAGGATTTCAGTATGACTTCAGCCGTCCTTTCAGTCGAAGGTTTCCCCGGTTTCCCTTAATCATCAGGCTTATACTTGCGAGGATGCGGTAGTTTAATTCGTACCGTAGCGAATGCCTAATATAATTTTCAATGGACCAATATATGGCAGCAGGTGGCCAAAACAACTGTCGGAACATTTTCCTCTACTGTTGATTTCACTGCCAGATAATTATGTACTAATACCCGCAAGGAGCCACTTTTGAGGATACCGGGACTAGCCACGGTATTTACCTTTACGGAGTCACACGCAAGTGCAGATAGGTGCGATATTCCACAGAGGAAAAATCATTCGCCATGACCGGGATACGAACCGGGTCCCTCGATTTCGCGCCGAGTGCTATAACCAGTTAAGCTACCGAGGCGTCCTTCTCCCCTGTGGATTTTTGGTGGCTCTATAGCAGGGTTGTCCAACTTGCAAGGCCTCAAGGGCCACAACTTAACCTTTAATATGGTTGCGGGCCATATAGAAATAAATTATTATTTTTAAAAGTAACAATAAGAAACAACGTAAGGTATAAAAATAAAAATAAATTTCTGAATGTTTGTCTAATAACCTTTCGCGGGCCACAAGAAATGGCACCGCGGGCCGCCAGTTGGACAATCCTGCTCTTTAGGAACAAAGTGTTCCGGACTGCTAGACATGTGATGTCAATGAGCAGTCCAAAGTGTGCGCTTAGCGCCACAGTCCGCGAGGAAAAAGCCATACTGTGGCTAGTCCCGGTATCCTCAAAATTGGTCAAAAGACCGAACACCTCATTGCGTTCCACGCATGGCTTTATCCTCGCGGACTGTGGCGCTAAGCGCAAGCTTTGGATTGCTTATTGACATCGCATGTCTAGCAGTCCGGAACACTTTGTTCCTATAAAGCCACCAATAATCCACAGGTGATAAGGACGCCTCGGTAGCTTAACGCGGCGCGAAATCGAGGGATCCGGGTTCGAATCCCGGTCAAGGCGAATGATTTTTCCTCTGTGGAATATCGCACCCGCAAGAAGGTTTGGGTGCTTGTTAGCAAATATGCTGGTTCGTTATCACATGATAATGTAACGCTAGAAGCATCCTCGAACTACTAGTGCCGCATCAAGTATCGTGAAATAAACGGGCTTAAGGCCGCGGTAATCAGATGATTTCGCGCCGATCTAATATCCAAAGATTCCCAGGCTCGAAACAGGACTCGGGCTTGAGTTCTGCTTAATCTTGGCATTTTGGTCTTAGGATAGACTGTGCGATATAATCAAAGGAAATGGAGCTACAAAATCATTGTTTACTGCCACCTGGAAATCTTCGCCAAAAGTATTATAGAAAGTCCAAAGAGATATGGTATAAGGATGGCATTTTAGGGAACTGCGTCCTCATTTTTTTATCCAATTGTCTTCATTTTCAGATGAGCAGAATTGAAAACCCTACTCAGGACGAAATATAATTTTAATAATACTTTTAAAGATAAGACGCTAAGCATTCCTCACAGAACCCGACGCGACCGCGACGTGCCGTTGCACAGTGGTCCGGATCGCGAAAAAGAGGGACAAAAATCTGATTTTTTTCCAATTGTAATAAATATTGTACCCCTACGGTTTTTAAACACGCAAATTTCAATTTTGCTGTTAATTTTAACAAAAATTAATTATTTGAGGAAATATCGGGGGAGAGAAACTTCTAAAATACCCGTCAAAGAGGAGTGTGTATAATAAAACGTTTATAACTCTCAGATATGCTGAATAATGCAACCTTAATCCGTAACCCACCACCAACAATAAGAATAATGATGTGTATAAAAGCTTTAGCATTTAATGCCTAGGCATTAAACCCTTGAAAAGTTCTTTTTTTTAGCGATTTGCGCGCTTTCCAACGCGCAGAGTGTTTAGTGTGTTAAGAATGATCTGATGCTTTCCCGGCGTATGATGTTGGTGAAGTCTATTCGGGTTCTCCACCGGGCCACGCTCTGCATTTCTGCCGACGTTTCGAAGCACGTGTCTTCCATCGTCATCAGGGCATGTTAGTGTGTTGCTCCTCTTCAGAGATTTTCCCATGATCTTGAAGCTTGCTGACGATCAACATGAACTTGCAGCCGTGTACAAAGGTAACGCGGAACATTTATGGTGATAAAAAGTTATTCGTCGTCACCTTAGATATGCTTCAAACTTAGCCAGTGTCTCTTATGTATTGTAAATGTTGGTTGCAACATAAATTATAAAGGTTTAAGCACATAATTCATTATCTATAACTCATATAATCTATATCATATATATATAAACATTTATAGGTTTAGGCTCTGCTCTTGTTCCAGTCGAACTTCCTTGGATGAATATTGTCATCGCTTCACTTAATCAGATCGTTATCAACGTTATATGCGTCTTCATGAGCTTCCTTACACTGATATAGGTACAAGGGCAGCCCTTAAAAAATCTAGGACGTTGACGAATATTTTAATTTTGCTTTACATGTTACATTTGCGATCCCTAGATAAAGCCTTGTAAGCCCTTGCCCATTTTTTTTTAGAAATTCTTAGAACGTAGTAGAACTTTGTTATGCATAATAATACCCCCTGACTGTGAGTTAAAGACGAAGTGGGTCCACCATCGATTGCGTATTTTTGCGATTCCTTGATAAAGTTGAATCACCGATATTTGTTTCGTGTTTTAACATTTTAACTGCCACAAGTCGATTGTTTCACTTGTGCATTGTCTGAATATATTAATCGAGTGGTTTCAAAAATACGCTAATTAATGAGGTGTGATAGCACTGTACGATATCAGGGGGGGGGAAGTTTTATTTTTGCACACATAATCTCGTGAACAATATCGTGAATACGAACGCACGACGTCCATCTTGGCTGTGTTGATCAATTGAAATAAGATTGTTCGTAAATATATTCGGGAATTAGGGTTCATGTCGATGATATGGTTCAATATGATTCGTGCTATTTGCTTTCGTCAATTAATCGTTGCTTCAAATCATTTAAATAATATACGAATTTGAAGCTTTCAAAAGAAAGGCGAAGGTGAAACACGTTACCACGGCCCACTAAGTATCCTATTATGGGCTGGAATCACATTACTTACCGAAGGTAAATATGGCTTTCCGTCACTCCAGTTAATATCTTTTTTGTGAAAAATCCCGCTAATGGCGAAAATGACAAAGTAACCCAGTGAAAGTGCAAGGAATGCGCATTTAATAAACGTAATAAAGATACCCGTGCGTTGGATAATTATAGATAGATAAATGTTATAAAATGACCAATATTTAAGCAGGGTATTCGGAAGCCGCGTTTCGTGAAATTTACAGAATATGGGTGGGAGCCTAATATGCTACCGGTAGCTTCTGCTTGCTCTGTCTCCGGTAGCTTCCATGATAGAGAATACCGATGGGAGCAAGTAGCTTATTGAAGCATCTTTTCGCCAGAAAGCTGCGATGCTTCGAGTTATAGAATAGACCCCCAGCAGTTGTGATTTTTCACGATTAAATTATTTACACCTCTTCATCACCATTTCAAGCATCACCCGTACTATGCCATTCATCAATATTTTAAGAAAAATATGTTCAAGCAAAACAGCAGGCCACAGTAAAAACATGAAGCTTCCTTCTACCATGTGTCATTGGCAGCCACAAGGGGGAAATTGGAGGCAGTAGGGGCAATTGCCCCCCCCCCCCCCCAAAAGACCGGCGTATGTCTTTGTCATAGACCTTAAATTAAAAGCCTAAATTATTTTGTTGCTTTTTTGTTACTGAATTTTGGGTTATTTTACTTTAAAATCCTGTTTAATTTTATACAAACTAAATCGGTTTTTAAAACCACAAGCTAAATGCGAATGTAATTCAAAATAATTTTGGAATTAGTTGAAACTTCGTGGTAGTCTAAAAGGGAAATATGCATTTAGTAAAAACTTGCTATTCTTAAAAGGCAAACTTTTGCTTCCAAACCATTTATAACGTGTCATTTTGGACAAGGTTTGAATTTCCGGTAAGAGACCCACGAAACACCCTTATCCTGGGGGGTATTCCATACCCCAAGAGCCGCTGGTGCCCCCCCCCCCCCGAACCACTGGTCTGGAGCCGCCCCTGCTTGGTGCACAGATTTTAAGATGGACGAATGTACTTATCGCAAAATCCTTGGTAGCTATAATACACCTATACAATGCTATAATTAAAGGTGGGAATGAAATTGAACCGCGATAAGCGCTGAAAATGCATCAATTGTAAATAGCCGTATAGAACAACCAATCGAAGTCAATAGATACTAATGCCACAATCGTCAACGGAAAACTCTCCAATCACTGTTTATATATCTTCCTCCATATTCAAGATAACAACCCCAATTTTTCTCCTCACAAAGTTTGTTCCTTCACCTTCCAATGAATAACTATTCGAAAGTTTTGTTCTTTTACTCTTTTGGAGGCAAAATACTAGAATAACAATTTAACAATTAGGAGTAGGTAAGCAATTGAGATCTGACTCTCGTAATCAGAATTCATTCGCCGAGTCGTTACTTCCTGGAACGCGTGAATTAGCGTCTAACCTCACGGAAGGAATGATTCCCCGTGATATACCTACATGGTTAGTTGGAACGTGGGTAGGCTGGGTTGGCAGATCATGCACTCAAATCAGTGGTAAGGTGTTGGCATCTGGGTCGAAGATGCGGAAGCCGCGGCGGCGAGGACGACAACCGTCATTGGAACCGCTCGCGCGATACAATATGCACTCGTGGTTGCTCGAAAAAGGGAAAGCCTTTCCCCAGTGAATTGCAAAATCTAATGGTTCGTGCCGCATTCTTTCGCCTCAGGAAAACTGATTTCGCGTATAACGGATGCGTAAATCCCTCAAATCACGCGTCGCAGTCGAATTACTGGGCGCGTGGCATACAAACGGCGGACCGCGAAGGCCGTGCGTACTTATAAATAGCCCAAAGGAGGGACGGGAAAACACGGAGAGTCAGGCAGACACCGTCGGTAAGGCGGGCGCCATTTTGTGGATAATCGCGCCGTTGTTGTGCGGGCGCATGCGCAATCGCAAAATGGCTGCGCCCCCGAGAGACGGAGAGGGGGACGACGACAATCACGCGACAATCACGCGCAAACTGGGACGGGCGGGGGGACACGCGGCGCCCGTTTCCCTTTCGGCCTGAATGCCTATTCGGGAAAGTAGGGCGAGATCAGTACCTGTCTGTGATGTCTCACCTGCGAATGATGGCGGCAACCCCGATGGATGCGTACTCTTCCTGCTCCCGGATTAATCCCCTCTTCCACGCTCTGCTCCCGCCGAAGACTCCTCTCTTCTCTCCTCTTCGAGAAACACTCCCACTCGCGCACTCCTTCTCCCGTGGCAGAATAATGACCGTCGTCGTATCGTTGAAGAAAGTCGCCCCCGCGCGCCAACGAGTCTCCGCTCTCTTCTCGCTGGCTCACGAGACGGAGGAGCAGTCAACCCCCCACCCCCTACCCACCGCCTCATTCCCCCATGTTCCCTTCATCTCTAACTTCGAGCATGTATGGAATAGAGCTCGTGCGCGCTACCCATTCTGAGTGTTGTGGGCCAGAGAACGCCGATTGTTGTGACGTCAAGCACGGTAAGATTCGTGGCTTTTACATGGTGGAGTCCCTTAACCTCATACAATATGCTAATAAAATAACTCTCAGCGTATAGAAATTTCGTTGTCGAATTAAATACGAAATGTTACTTTACTTTGCGGTATATAATTGCTAATAGAAAGGGAAGAAGGGGTGTTTTTCGTTTCACTACCACATATTTATGAGGCGTTCATACATAAGAAGATAAACATTTTTTTCCTTTAAGACAGCCGTGCTGAGTTGCATACAAAAATCAGGTGACTCAAATCATTTTAACTTTTCAGAGATAACGCTCAAACGGAGACTTTACGGACTCTATCGGCTGATTTTCCGTGTCTGACGTCACGCGTCTCGTAGCTACGGTGGAGAAAACTCTCTCCACTGAGGGCACATCTGATACATGATCTAAGCTCTCAAACACAAACACACACGAGGTCCGAAGGGAGTGATTCTTATTTTAGGGACAGGAGGGGGGTTGGCGGCGGCTCCCACCTCACCCCCTTCCGGATCCGAAGGCATGACATCTGGTGGTGCGAGCGGGAAAGTTGAGGAGAGGCGATCGACGGAGGGAATCCGCTCTCGCGCGCCCTCCCTCCATTTGACTCGGGAACTCACCGGTCTCCCGCACTCACATTCCCGCGTGAAAATGAGATTGTTTCGGCCATGGTACTAATACATTGGGTAGGTCGCTCCCGTGAACGAAAATGCGTCCGTTCTGCGCATCCAACGCTGTGACGTACGCTGGAGGACAAGCAGCAGCGGAGCATTTGAAAAGGAACTGGGATTTTCCACGTAACCGGTGGTGTCAACCAAACCACTTTTATGGAACTTCTTAACACATGCAAAATACCTAGTAAATAACTTAACTGTCATCGCATGACACCATAAAAAAACATTGAACATCGTTGATGTTCAATATGATGTGGTGTTCGTTAAACGACACGAATTCGCCAGATACCAACGGGTGCCGATGGAGTTTTCTTAATGAAAACTTATTTGACATTAGGAGATGTTATGTCACTTTGATATCGCTGAGAATTATGCTGTTAAGTTACCTTGAGTGATAAAACGACTTTTAGAACTCAAGAGAGCATGAAAACACAAAGCTTGTGTTCAAGAAGTAGTACGGTGAGTGAGATTGTTGCTAACTTACAGTATAAAGATGAAACTGAGTGAGTGCTACATTCATAGTCGGCATTGAAATATCAATTTCAATAGAAGGCAGATACGATATTTTAGAATTTAAAATTCTTTAGACATCATTAAAATAGATGAAACAATTGATATGCACATTCTTCGCTTTTATCCTGATTTCACGGGCATACGAATCTGGAAATTCGGCGAATTCTTGGTCATGCGCATGATCATGCGATCAAAATTAGAACATGTTCTATTTTTGCTCGCATGATTCCGTGAATGATCGCATGATAGGAGCTAGTACGTCCATCTTGGTTGTTTTGATATTGAATTAACCTCACTTCGCTAAAGCAAACTCATAATAACATATAATGAAGGCAAGGAAAGTCATAGTATTTGGAAATTAATATCTCTGTAGGCAGGATACATTGCACACACTTTGGCAGACGTGAAATGGTCATTTGGTTAAAACTATCTTGGAGGTTTTGCAATATGAAAACATCGAAATCTCGTAGGATTAACCTAAATAGATCTAACCAGACCTTGAATTGTTTATTCAGGGCTGCAATACAACGAGTACAACATATCTGGCCCTATTTTGACTTCAGGATGGACGGCAGAAAAATTTTCATAACGATATCAACACTGCTGCTTTCATCAAAGTTTTAGGCTAAAAACTATGGGAGATACTACCAAATGCAGAAACGCAGAACAGATCTTACGGCAATGATCTCTCTTTGGACCTGTTTATTGAAATAATCATACTTGTATTCACAGTATATCATTCATTCCTCACCGCCGACTGAATATATTAGCTATATATTTGTATAAATACTCGATCCTGAACAAGGTTTGATGGACGAGTGGGTAGCGTGTCCGACTCCCGTAAAGATGAGTGAGTGCAGACAGCCATTTCAAATCTGCTGAATGGTGAGAATTTTTTTATCGTTTTCCTACGTTCCTTTGCAAACATTTTTTAACATATCGTTATAAATTCATAATCCAAAGAACTGTGTTTTTTCAAAACGTTTAAAAACTTAAAACATTTCGTCCAGATCATAGTCAGACCTGTTACAAGCACCATATATCATTTTTCATAGCAATAATTTCATTTTCATGTCACCGTGATATTAATATCGGGTGACCATCTTCGTTGTTTTGATAGTGAGTTCTGCAATTCGCAGAATTAAACCCTTATTATAAAATATTGATGGAAACTATAGCAATATTTCTTTGCAAATGATTAAAAGAACACTGTAGGCAGTACGCAATGCATAAAGTCGTCCTTTCGTCGGCATGCTCGAACCCACTTCATTTTCATAGTTTCAAGTTTCTTGAGGGAGACGAAAAAAATTCAATTTCCCCTCGCCATTTCTGCGGTTGTTGTTGCAGCCAAATACAGCGCAGGAAGACATATTCCCGGAAGATATTTTTCCTCAGGGAATAGGAATCACTCCGAAAATCTAATCACAAAGCAAAATCCACAATGCTCAAACCACGGAATTCTGAAGCTCTGTCCTCCACGCTACGTCACACTGTCGATACTATCGCAGCACAGAGATATCGATAGATGACCGAGATGCGCAACGGCCTACCTATGTGTTAGTACCATGGTTTCGGCCATGTTATTTGTAATACCAAGGTTTCGGCTGGGCACATGCCATCACTGTACGGTAACTTCCAAAATAATGGGGGCTTTCCATTCAAGGTGTTGAAGTCAGCGCATATCGAAACACATCAGCGCGCTTTAGTGCACACGAACGACATTGAATGGATCGATGTGCGCTGGCGAAATGTTTTATAACCTACCAGTAGGTAGCTTTTTGTTGTTGAACAGCAGTTACGGACGAATGTTTTGCGTAAATTTGTTGAATTCGTTTAAAATTAGTATTGATAAACGTTAGCATATAGTCACCGAGTAATTAAAAACCTCACAATATGAATGTTTTCCGCCTTTACCTATAGAAAATCAACAAACTTGACCAGAGCATATTTTAAGGAATTTTCACTGGGCGACACTGAAACTGCTTGAACCCCCTCCACCACCCAAAACCCCATTAAAATTACTATTAGCTTTCGCTTTTTTCTCGGTTTATTGGGTTTGGAATTACCTGTCACCCGTGCACTCGGCGTTTAACGCTTCCTGACTTCAGTTTAACACGCGTAGAACTTGAGTTTTTTTCCTTTTTTTGCCGGCACCAAGTACTGTCACTGAGCGATAAAGTCTTGGCACTAGGTGACATTCGTGTCGCCTACTTTGTATGTTATTTTATGCACTGAACTTGAAAACAGTCACGGATGCCATTATCGACGTTCTTTTGCTGTTTAGCGCACATCAACTCTGCTTCCGATCTGTTTTTAAGTACGCTACCTAGTGCGCAGGGTCTGTAACGAATGGAAGGCAAGTGAGCTGTTGTGTTACGAAGTGATTAGCGCACTAGAGCGATTGGAAGGCACCCAATAATTCCACTTTCGTCGCAACCTGCTCGACACGGCTTCATACTGAGGCTACTTGGCAACTCTTTGAGGCGGGCGGCATAAGGTTGCTGACTTCCACGATAGGTATACGACTTCCCGCCTCGGAGATCGGTCGGACCCCCGCGTTCGAAGACGGATTCTCGCCTCGTAAATATTATCAAGAGACCTCTTGGGGGAAGAGATAGTGGAGAAGGGTCTTGCTGAGAGACCTAGTCACCATGTTAGTGCAGAGACCTAGTTATCATCAAGTGCAGTTAAAATCCCCTTCCATCGGCTGTATATAAAAGGTAATGTTTTTCAGGGGAGGTTCTCGAGGCGATGGCAATTCGATGGATGTAGGAAATGGCTGCATGTGAACCACGATGATCCTAGCTTCCGCGATGGTTGCTGAACGCGTTAGACTCTAAGTACAGAAATAGAGTTTTTACGTTAGGAATAAGCTAAGGTCCTGTTGTTTAGGTAACAGGGAATATCTAAAACAGTAGGTCAAACGTCTAAACGTGGCTTTCAGTGGTCAGTAAATTTTTAAACTTGTCGCGGATTCTTTAGAAGGATTAACGCATGATTTTAAATCGCTTATCTCAAGCGAATACTCTTTGGTAGCCATACACGCTGAACTATGACCAAATTCGGATAAAAACCTGCGGAATTAAACCCTACGATTTCTGGAGATGAAGGTGCTTCCAGGCTAAGAAAAATTACGGCTTTGGGAAGAGAGTCAAATCCTCCCCCAAATTAAATGCGCATGTCTTGCCTCGCAAAAAGTTTTTTAAATGGTGTTATATGAAAGTTTACAAAATAAAAATATGATATTACCACATAGCCTAGCCCTATTTCCTTCGATCTGTCCTGTACTTTATGATCTTTAATTAGTATTGCCCTAAGCAACGAAATATATGGTATATGCAGTATTTTTAACCAAAATTTTAACTGACAACATATATCTTTGGATTAGATTCGGAAACAAGCGACGTAGCTTTTCAGAGTTTTGGAATCTGTTGAGAAAAGTTGCAACCCTCGGCTTCCAAGAAAAAATAATATTCGACAATGTATGGAGATGTTATGCTTATCATAGATGATTACTCCGTATCATATGATAACGTTAGATATGAACGACAGGCGGTAGTCACGTCCGCGTGTATTGGTGCTGAGTACTGAGGTGGGGTTGAAATGACTCGTAGTTACTACCCAAAGTAATAGAATACATTTTCTAACATCTTGGTTACTACCTACTGTAGCTGACACCACCGCACTTCCATAATCCGACCTAGCCTTCTCCCTCCAAAAACCCCCTCCTCACTCATCTAGCTTAAAACGAACGACTTTAATGAATTTCCTTGAACCGGACCTTTTCGTTCACTAATGTGATCCGTTATTTTCGAACGAATCGTTCGCGAATGACCTATGGCCTATAAAAATGTCTACCGGACTTTAAACGATAGTAAAATTAATGGAAAATATTTATGTATTAGCAATAAAAAATGTATATTGGAAGAAATTTAGGAATACAAATAAAAAAAGGAAGAAAGCCATCTCCGGCAATAACACCTACTAAAGATTAAGAAAATGATGCTGCCAATCACCAACCCATTTTAAAATTTTCATCAATGGAATCTGAAAAGAATGGTGGAACAAATTTGCTGGAATGAGAATACACATTGATGGAAGTTCGCTGCAAACATTACTTTTCGCAATTGATCAGAATCTAGGAGCCGGAGATAAGTATTAAGTACCATACAGAGTATAATGAGTGTCTGAAAGTAAAACAATTTAAATATATGGTAACCAATGAGGATGCATTTCATGTTAAAATTGAAGAAGAGTCCATCGAAATTTGCAATGGGTACAAATATTTATAATTGTCAATTGGCATAGAAGGTTCAAGTTAGAACAGATGTAACATGCGGAATACATAGGGCAAAACAAGGCATACACTAACTGAATATTTAGCATAAAGTGGTCCCAAGATATTAGGAAAACACAAAATGTCAAACGGAGCGGGAACTTGGGAAATGACTTAAAGGGATAAAAAGGGGCTGGAAGGGGTGGAAATGGATTATTTGAGATGAAGCTGCAGAGTATTAAAATTTAAAGAGTCACGAAAACGTAGCAAAAACATTGCCAATTAAAACAGAAGTCACGGAAGAAAAGAGACCGGACAGTAAAGATTGTATGGGCACCTGTTATCTATTTTCGTGCGTTCGTGGTTTACGTAGGGCCATACGTGGACCATCAGACGGGTACTTTGATTGGATCTCCTAATTTAGGGACCATCCTTTCAGTCTGCCACGCCAGCTAGGGTTCTTCCTACCACCTGACCTCTATCCCAACGGTCATCATAGGGAGGGGGAGGTTTCACACACACACACACGCGTGGCTCATTCAATGGTATCAGAACAATGCATGATCTAAGAAGTTTCATCTAAGTCCTTCCTTTTTCTTCCGCTTGAATTAACGGGAAGCACTGACCTCATCTTAAATTAATGCGCAAAAATCTTACCTGGATAAACTTTCTGGGTGTGACTGACTAATGGATGACAACATTTATGATATGGGGATATAGGAAAAATTAATGACGTTTGAAGGTTCTTGTTTAGCTAGATACATTACATGGAACAGCGAGGAGTAATTTTTCATTGTGTTTATTGTGTGATTGTGTTTTTAACGTATGATAAAATTTCATTATTAAGTTATTTATTATCGATCATCACCTTGAGTATGTGTGCTCAATATTCAATTTGCAACTTAAATTTAACGCGATAGATGGCGTAGTGGAGCCATTAATTATGCCTAACTCAGCCAGGAATATTTGGCAAATGAAACATTTTCATCGCGTTGAATGGTGCTTTCATTTCACTTCCTTCGCTGCCTCAAACAATGAGTCATGTGCAAATATAAAAATAACCGTTATGCAAACCTTGTTCCTCTCTGCCGTACAAAGAGGAATACCCTTGACATGCTTTACAAATGGGTATAGGTATATTCCCCCGGAGAGTTAAAATTTTGGGCCTAATTCAACCCACCTTATTTAAAACTACTGTTGTCACGACGGTTAAGGGTATTTCGCACGTGAACCTTCAAACTAAATTATTTTCCATCAGTATTTCTTCAGCACAATTTCTCTTCCCCAGCGTCAACATCGGCATGATTTTCGGAGACTACACGTCAATCGATTTGAGATATCGCTACGTTTTCCTCCTCTAATAACCTAACGGATGACATGGGCGTCCTTCGCGCTGGTTACCTATTCGCCATATGCCTCTGCCATACGTGGAGTTTAACCCTGCTCGCGACGTTTTAACGTACTATTTGAGGCAAGATATACCTTTTTGTAGTAATTTATTTCTAGCTATGTACAGCTTTAACTTAATTGTCTATGTAAAGGCTTTGGAAAAATGGTAATTTATTAATGAGGATGGGGTATTTTTGATAATATTATTTCAATTGATCGTGAAATAAGCTGTTCTTTGTCGTTAAAAAATTACTGCGAGGGGAATTATAGTTCTACTTAAATACGGGGGACTGTGGTTCCGGAAGAAACTGTCTACTCAATGTGAATGACTCTAATGCAGCGTAGCCTAATTGATGGGCATCGAATGTGGCTGCGAAAACTGTGAAACCTCTCCCGAGTCTCCGGCCATTATGACGCCACCGAAACCTAATGCTTGCCGAGGACTCGGTGGGGCGTGCCACTAAAGTAACTAATAAGATAACAAGAGATGATTTTTCGAACTTGATCGACTTGACTTTCGAACGAAAAAATTGCTCTGCAAATCTTTGATTGCGAAACAGAAGGCGTTGCAAGAGAAAAGGCTTTATAATCTCACTAGACAGTGAGAAAATGGTAAATCTATGGACTTAGTTACGGCTTAATTTATTACCCATGAAACAGTGATTTAAGATAAACCAAAGGAGTGCCAGTTTGGGGATTTTTTACAGTATTTGGGATTTAAAATGTTAGTTATCACAGTGTTAAGTTTTCACCGGAGTGCCAAAGGTCCGTGGTTCGATTCCCGGTCCTGGCCGATTTTTTTATCATGGCAATGCTACGTATTCTGTCGCCCTATTTGCGGTACGCATGATTGAATTCATTGCTAGGGACTGCTAAATTGGACGACATATCGCTCCTCTTTGTCTTCCACCGTGGTTTGATAGCCAACGAAGTCTTTATAAAGAAATAAGGCATTAAAAAAACAAGTAACGGGCATATTTTTACACTATATGAGTGAACTTTTTTCTTGGGAACTCAGTAGTTTAAGGATGGCTTTGATTAGGTCCCCCGTTGCGATGATCGAAAACGTCGGCGAGTGTGCAGCTCTCAGAGCCTGCATCGCTAAGTTGGAGAGAATCCTGCGGGAATTCCAGTTGAAGGTTAAAAGAGTGGTGCGCGTCCCTAAGGTGGATGGGAATTTGGGTGGCTCCTCGAATGTTCACCGTACCGCTACGGGCCGCACGGATACTCCCGATTGCAAACAGTGGCTGGACGATCAAGAGTTTACCTGGAGATCCGTATTACGATTAAGGGCAATGCCACTCCGTAAATTGGAGGTTAGGGGGGTCGTCTCTCGGAAGAGTGGTGGTAAGGTTACTCTAAAACGTGGATCGGGAGATGCTTAGGCAAATTCCACTCCCGTTTCGAACAGATACCAGTTGCTTTCGGATGGAAACTCCGAGGTATCTGACGTGTCTACTCCCACCCCGATACCGGGACCTAGGAAGAGTCGTCAGACATTATTCTAGTGATAGGAAGCAGCAAAGTCCACCGTGTGATTATATAATATATAAAATAATATATTTATTTAACGGTATAAACCCTTTATAATGGTACACATTGAATACAAGTGGATCCTTTGCGGGAAAGGGCAGACCACGAGGGTGTGAGCCACCGTGTAACATCATGGTGCTTTCCAGGTGGCGGTGTTCCGTAGGTGATGCAGGCGGTTGGTGCGGCGCACAGTGGGCTGAAATCGAAAAAAGCTGGCCAAAAATGATTTTTTTCACTTTTTATTTCGAAAAAGGAAATGAAATATAATTATTTTATACAGTTCAATCTGCAAAACCTTAAAACCATTTCAGCTTTAAGTGCTTTCTAATGTTTTCAGACATCTTTGAAGTTTAGGAAAAATAGCCAAAAATTGCCGATCCCTTTTTTCCCCAAATATTTTAAAATTCTTCTTGCTCTTGAGGCATTTTGCAGTCAAATTTAAATTTTTTAAACACATTATATAAAATTATGCAATTTATATAAGAGGGTAAGGGATATTTTTTAAATATTGTATATTGTTTGTATATTTTTTTATTTAACATTAAAAAACACTGTTTTTCGCATAAAGTGGAGTAAAACATTAATTTATCCCCGAAAATGTTTATATCAAAATGAAGAATGAAGTCTCTGCTACCGTCTGAGATAATAATCCCACCCAAACTTGCCCCCCGTTCAATACAGACCACATAAGTATTATACCAAGAGGCCCCCGTCCGGCGCGGAGTTGAGATGTGAAAATTTCGAATTTGGTTGTAGCTAATGTGAACTAGAATAAAACTTAACTAAACACTAATTTTTTTCACAATCAGCAGCGGTGAAGTCTATTTAATATTCTACATTCAACTTTTTTCTTATAAGCACTTTAAAACCATTGCCTAGAACGATTTAAAAAGCAAGGTTCATCGCCCCCGTCGCGGCGCGCCGGATCATCGGTTGCAGGCTGAACCGGGAGTTAACGACTTCTGAGGAATATTTTCACTCTTTCGGGAAACCCAAATTGCCAACTACATACTCAAAAATGCATATTTTGGTTTGCGAACAGCTCTCTGGCCTTCAGCCCATTGAAAATAGGAAAGGTAGAGTGGTGGACGCGGTCACAACCCCTGCCGACCGTCATAATTCTTTTTGTGCCCGCAAACCCCCAACCTTTTGTCAAAGGAAGATTTCCTTCCGGGATTGGAGTACATTGCTTCCTTAACGACTGAGTGTCGGTTATTGTAATGTTTTACACTTTGTTGTGCATTTATATAAATGTCGTTGATTGCTTTACCACCCCATCGCGTATGAAGCGGTTAATACGCCAGGAATGGCGTCTTCTCTTGGGCACGTGCATGTTCGAGTTCCATGAAATAGCTATAGTGGGTTTTTCTGAATATGCACATTTCCCATTGGCTCAAAACATATCTCTCTTTCGCGATCTTCCGGAGCGGTTCAGTCATATATATCTTGTGAGTGTAGAAGGATCTCAGCGCTTGTTTCCAAAGTAACAAGAAAACGGAGAGTTTTCTGAAGTTCAACCACCCGTAGTGTGGAAGTTCTACGCACAGACCAAGGGAGGATATCAGGGATCGACAAAAAAGGTATGCTCTCCAGGACAAGCTACGTACGTAATAAGTCAGTGTCGATTAATCAACATTACATTCTATTCTAATTATATTTGCTGTTGCCGTTATTTAGATTCATTCCGTGGTGGTGGTAAGGTTACTCTAAAACGTGGATCGTGGAAACAAAAAATGGACCCCACGAAAATGACTCGAAAAGAAATTCATCGAGTGATTCTCAATGGAATGGGGAAGTCATTAGAGAAAAAAAACTATTTGCCTTGCAATATCTACGTGATAAATTCAACATAGGAGAAAATTCAGATTCGGAAATTTCTTAAATGAATGAGCTGGAGAGGATGAATTCAATGGAGGTGGATGAATCAAAATATCCATTTGGATTATCCCCACTACATTGCTACATACGATTTTTTGAGTGTCTGCTCCGAGTCTCTTATCGCTTGAACATTAAGAAATGGAGGTTAAATGAAAAGTTTGATGTAGGTAGGTACTTAGTATAATATATTCTTATAATGTCCCATTTATTATTCTACTATATCTATAATTAGCGACATTTTCACCTGAATTTCGTGATTTCCCTTAGACCAAAGCTACCAATGGGAGCAAAAATGCATTGAAAAAGAGGAAGAAAGAAACCCAAGAGTCATTCAGGAAAAGAATGGGACTATAAATAGATATACCAAAGCATGTTCAAGGAACAACTAATAATGGAAACACTCCCCGACGCTTTTTTTTCAATCATAAGCTTTCGTCGCAGATTTTCGGTATAGGTGAAGCGGGTTATTGGCGCTCGCAATCTGTAGTCTGATTCCGAAGCAGATCACAAAGTGTCCAGACATCAAAAGTTTATGTTAATATTTTCTGTTAAAATCTTAACGATTCTAATTTAGCCAGTTTTTTTAGCAGAAGGGTTCTGGTATTTCGTTTATATTTCAAGAAATAGGTACGTTTAAATAGGAAGAATAGTTGACGGATTAGGTATTTGATTATCCATTCCGTTATTTTGGTAAAGTTTTAAAGGATAAATAGAAATTTGACCAGAGACTCTTGTCTGATCGTATGACCATTTAATTAATGTATTTTTAGTTTCCTCTTTGAGCTTTAAGCATTATGATAGAAAAAACTGCATTTATCAGAGCTAAGAGCCCATAGGCGTGCGCAGGATTTTGCAATTGGGGGTGCCAACGATAAAAATCCCGCCTTTTGCCCTTGCCCATGACCTTAACCATGTTAACCTTAAGTGCTCAGAGGAAGGCCAGTTCCATAAAGAAACTCCCACAACAAAATTAGAAGGCCCCAATATTTGTGTAAAACAAAAAATCTATACATTACATTTCTGTTTTAATTTTCGATGCTAAGATAAGATATTTCTAAAAAAAATACCGTAAAAATACTGCAATAATATAAAGCCTTGATAATACTTGCATAAATATTATAACTAGCCACCTATTTACTTTTTATTAAATAAAATCATGGTAACTATAGGGGAGAAAATTCGATTTAAAAGATACGAAAAACTTTTCGTAATCAGCTTTATCAGAATGTTTTTAATATACTGATACTATAGTAATTCTCGTTTTTTCGCGCCCACAATCGGGCTTATACCCTATTTCAAAAAAGCACATGGAATAATAGTTGGAGCAGTCTTATTAAAGATTAAAAAAATAAAATCAGGTCATTAAAATTTATAGATTGATTGGTTTTCCAGTTATTTTCAGCAGGACTCGCTTTCCCCCAAGTTTTCTGTTTCATCCAAAGTTTGGCGCCCCTTGAAAATGTTTTGGGGGTACCGCGGCACCCATGGCAACCACTGTGCGCACGCCTGTGTAAGAGCCTGATATTTACATTCAGTTTTACCCCTCACAAGCAAACAAAGACCATCAAGAAAAAAAGTCCAGTCGAGAAATAATGAATCGAATAATTCCAAATGAGAAGCGATGTACAACAACCGCCTTGCAGCAACCGCATCTCCTTGAGTGAAAATATTGGATATCGTGTGACGTTGGAGAAATAAAAATGAATGTGATTTTTAAGGGTTGCAGGTGTTCCTAACTAATATCTTAGTTTCTCATGTCAAAGCGTGTTTTTGTGCTATTATTTGACAAACTCTTAGAGCATGTCAAGGAACGATCTCATGAGCATTTCGTTCAGAGCATAATTTGAATTTTGCGCCTTATCGAGTTTGAATATCGAACCCATCGAACCGCTCAAATCAACGAAGAAAATAAACAAACAAAGGAGTTCATTCAAGGCGCACATTTAAACATTAGAGTTCGTTCTCGTCTGCTATCCGAGAGGCTTGTAATGGGTAGAAGTATAAAACGTATTAAATGTTCGGTGCGAATGGAGTAACTACAGATATGCGCGTAAGTTTTTTTATATTTGTAAATTTTTCTAGTCGTTTATTAATATTCCATTCGATTATAGGTTGTGTGGAGTGAAATATCCTTACGAGGTCAATGGGTTTCTTCTCTTTCACATTTTAGATTGGAAGCATTAAGGATTCACGATAATCAATGTCGAGCAATAAAGATACGGAATCTGTGGATTATGAGAAGTTGTCCGACCTTCTGAAGGCGAATAGTGAACTCACGAAAGATGTGTGTATGCTGAAACAGCTGGTGTATTGCCTTAACTCACAGCTTGGACGTTATCAAAAGTTGTACTTTTTGAACCAAAAGTCTCCGTCTCATCCAAAGAAAATCCCTACTAATGTGATACCACCGTTACCAGAAGGTTTTGGATCTTCAGAAACATTAGAAAACTATCTCCAAAATGCTACAAAAAAAGGATCTAAGATTTCTAAGTTCGAACGTGCCTCCGATGAAAAGAACGTGTCGTTCAAAGAAAAGTATGCGAAAAATGAAAGGAGTGAGGTTGCTCATCCCAAAGTTGACGAAGAAGAAGAAAAAAGATTCCCCAAGATTCCGAAAAAGTCGGATGCTGTGGGATCAAAGCTGGTGAACTGGGACCTATTGACATTATCACCTCTTTTAGATGCATATGAAGAAACAATCAAGGAAAAGGATGAGATAATTAAAGCTTATGAGCAGAAAATGCTGGCTTTGGGACAGAAGTGCCGTGAAGTGGTGTTGGAGAATGAAGCGTTGTATGAGGAGAGGGAGAAGTTGCTTAACAAGGCAAGTTAAGTGGAATGTTATGTTTATTTACGTTTAAAAGTTTACCCTCCTCAAATTTTCAATAGAACGGTATAACATAAAATGTATGTAATTTTATATTGGAGGTATGATTAGATGCGATGGTGTCTGGCATATTCTCTTGTGATCATTAGCCAAACTGGACGGGTTATAGGAGCAACGCAGTTCTTCACAATCTAACAATTTTCTTTAGGAATAGCTTTGGCTTTTTTAATAAGAATATTTTCTTGGCGTTTATTTGTAAAGTGCGTGAAATAATTCCTGTTGGCAACATTTTCTTTCATAATAATTATTCATTTAACGGACAAAGCACAATCTCACAATGCCATATCAGATAGCCTACTTATGTACAAAATAATAAAGAACTATTGCAAAAGAAATACAAAATGAAGTGTACAGGGAAGAATATGAAACGGTATGCAAAACAGTCATTAGAAATTATAAATAATATATTTAAGTGTGTCGAGTATATAATAATGAAAATGAAAAAGAAAATGATGGTTCCTGTGACATTGAGATTCAAGATACCATGGAATATATGGAGAGGCGTGTGGGTCACTTTATTTCTAATTATTGTAAATAATGGGCCATCCCATATGAAAACCAAAGGAACCTTGACAGATGGGATAAGAGTTTTGGTGGAGTCCATTGTGTGTGGAGTTTGATCCATTGTGCCATCCACCTTATTGAATATTTACCGCTGACGACCAATAGCCTTGTGGAAGGCCGGGATATCTTCAATGGGTCTCTTATTATGTCCTTGGGTTCTTCAGAAGATCTCCATGAGTAACCTTTCCTCAAGGAAATGTGTTGGACTGGAACAGTCCATTGTGAGAGGGCACTGAAAGGTGACCTCTATATTAGTTTCGTAAATTGGTTCCACAATTGGTCCTGTGAGTCAGGGCCGTAGCTAGGGGCTGGCCAGGGGGGTGGCTGCCAGGGGCGCAAGCCTCAGGGGGGTGCACTTTGCAGACCCACAGCCTGCAGGCCGCTGGGACACAGGCACACAAAAGTAAAACGTGATACTAACTCACATTTAAAAAAACGCAGCTGATTATGATAGGCACCCCCACAATTTAGGAACGGCGCCCCTAACTTAAAACACAGAATTTGTACCGAACCCTAAATAAAAAAAAAACTACACACAAACTAATATTTTGCCACACTCATATTTTCATTAACATTGGCCGTTTTTCCTCTCTCCGGCACACGCCAACCAAAGCGGCAAGGCGGTGCTGCGTGCCGGTGCCAAACCAGCCGTGTCGGCTGGCCATACTTTGTGAGAACGACCAACGAGCGTAGCAAGACACTGTGTGGGGAATCCCCACAATTTGTTCGTTCTGATTATAAGATACATAGGTAGTGTTTTTCCACTCTCCGGCTCACGCCGACCAAAGTGGCCAGGCAGCATGGCGTGCTGGCACTAAACCGGCGGTGTCGGCAGGCCATACTTCGTGAGAACGACCAGCGAGTGTAGCAAAACACTGTGTGGGGAGTCCCCACAGTTTATTCATTCTGATTTTTAGATACCTAGTGTTATAGTCAGTATAGCGGGGGTGCAAAATTATATATTGGGGGCGCAAAATTCAAATCTTGCCAGGGGCGCTGGTGACCCTAGCTATGACTCTGCTGTGAGTAGCTGGGAAAATAAGGAGGTACACCCACTCAGAGTGCCACATGCATGGGTAAGACTAAAATAAAATCAGAGGTTGCCTGGTATCCTCCACCTCACAGATGCAATCATTGTGGCACTGGGTACCTTGGCAGGCAGTGGGCACATTCTGCCCATTGTCCCCCCTTGGGGTCATGTATTCGTCACCCAATCTAGAGAATCAATGGAGCTAATAATAGTGTTGAACATGTACCTAATTAAATAATGTGAAGTACTGAACAAATTCAGCCCAAACTTCTTTCGCATGATATGCAAAGGAGCAAAATTAATGGCTCTATTATTCTGTCGTATTCAATCTTACCCCTAGGGATTCGTAATTTCTTAGCCATTGACTTCTAGTATTTTCTGATTGTTTTTTCTTTGTATTTTCTTCTTCTCTATCATAGTCCTTGTATCAACTGTTGTTGTTCCTCAAGGATTTTGTGAGATGATGGGCATGGAGGCCTTATCTCGTCCACTGCTGGTCACAACACCTGCCCTAGGAGGCTGATTTGCAGGGATTCAATACACTTGTCTTTCATTATAATCAAGGAAATGAATATTTGGGTGGACTTTCCATTGCCGGTATTTTTGTGGGACACCATCTCATGGACTACCTACCTTTCATCTGGCACCTGACCTACACTCTCTGTGGAATGGGTGGTCTTTCTAGGATCAATTATTATTGCTCCTAACAGTCCAGCTCTAGAGGCCACTGGAACACGCAAGCCCTTCCAATGCATCTTTGGTTCATTCAAAGTGTCATTCTATGAAAAATTTTCTTTAGCTATTGATATATCTTGGATGATGTGATTCTAGTTACCATTAAAGATATATAATAATCAGTGTATTATAATAAGATATTTTTCTATTCTCAAAATTTCAATGGAGTGTTTCAAAGCTAGCAAATCGTTCTTCAAAATTTATTTTTATCTAAGAGAAAATGAAGCTATTGAGAACTAGGGAAGCAAAAGCTATAATACTGTCTGATCTGTCTGCAACTCTATTTTTATCGTCGTATCAATTACCTACTCTTCATTGGCTATCCTTTTATATCTCCTCTTCTCTTCATTTCCGAGGCTATCCCTGTACTAACTCTCATTTCCTTCAGTGCTGGTCACCCTTTGTGCGCTACATACTCCAATAATTTCCACAATCCTTCCGTCTTACCTTACACAGCCTAATCTAACTTTCATGCCCTTAGTGTAATCTCAACATTCCAAGTGTCTGCTCTGACTGTTGTAGTCATTTTCGGTGTCTTCTTCTCTTCTTTGAATGTGTTTAACTTTTAAATGGGCATTACCCGCTATGGAGGAATGTGCAAAATTCACAGTGAAGAAATCATCATCTGGACTGGGATTTAAACCCAGATCCCTGATTATGGCCAGGTGTAGTTAACACTTCCAACGCAGCGATAAAATTTTTAATTTTTGCTGGTGAGTGAATTTTTTTTTCAAAGCCACATTTACTTATTAATTGATTGTTTATAAAATCGAATAAAATATTTAATGCAAAATCGCAATTTTAAATTTTGACGTCGATCAACGTCTGCTGCCACTGGATTGCGACGCCGTGGAGACATGTGTGGTTGCATACCCATGCCTATTTTGTTGGGACTGCTCTCTTAATCCTTTCTTTGGCTCTCGTTTATGTTGAACCCTATGAAATATTAGGTCTTTCCACACAAATTAATTCATTCATCAAACCAACCTTTAGGTTGAAAATACTGAGTGAGTCAATACAAAATCATACACTCAGTGAATATTACCTACAACATCATGATTGTCTTCGTAAAATATAATTTCTTTTGTTTTAAGACGTGATGATATCATTTTTGTAACCCATCTGCTTCCTCTTTTTTTGCTTATCATTTTCAAAGGGCCAATTAGGAGGAGCAATTAATGCATGATAATAATGACCCTAACTCACAGAAAAGTTTATAGAAATGATCAAAAATATTTTATTCCTTTGACATGGAAGAGAAAAAAATTGAAGAAATCTGAGCCAATTTTTTACTGGTGTGCCACAGCTTACCTCAGTGAGATACGGAAAAGAATGCTAATATTAATGAAAAACAAATTTATCGCAGTCATTGGTCAACCTGAAGGTCCGTGTAATTTGGATGCTAGAGCTCACCCCATAATGATCCCAAATGCACATGCATTTTGCACAAGGATAATGGGAACTAGCCTTAGATAGGGAAGGATGGAGGACTGCAGTCAACCAATCTTAGAATTGAACAACCAATGATGAGGGCATGGGGTGAATTACCTTCCCTGGGGCACCTGTGATGAAACTCGATGTTCCTAAATGAGAAAATCTCACCCACCCTCTTTGGATGTATCAGTTACCAAAAAGCATTAATCCAGATTCGAGTCCCGGGCCCTGAGGATTGTAGCCATACACTCTACCCACGGGAATACCATTCTGTACAAATGTAAGTTATGATAATTGACCCACATGGAAGTCAACTTTCCGTAAATATGCATTTTACTAAGTACATAAGTTACATTAAAAATAAATTCAAATTATACAAATAATTTTTTACACTTGTCTTGCACTAATGATCATTTCCATTTCCACTATTTTTGTCAAAATTAACTGTCTCTAAATTTGAATCCGGTCAGCACAAGGTGTCCTTATGGTACTCCCTGAAACAGGGTTTGAAGCAAAAGGGTGGGCAACCCTCAAAGGCAGGACAAAAAAATGTGTTATGCGTGGTTGCATCCCCACTTTTTTTAACCCTCTAGATGAGTAAAGTATGCACCGTGGTGAGGGGCACTCATCCGGCCTTTGTCATCGTCATGTGTCTCAAGGTAGTGGTTTAATAATCCAATGGACCTAGAGGGCAGGCTGGGAGAGGAACAAGGGATTGGTTCCGAGTATAAAGGAATCAGGAGAGTTTTCATAACAGACAGGTGGAAATCATGGGTGAACTTTAGGATGGGTTTTACGGTAAAGGTATGGTAAAGATACATACAGTTGTTACCGAAATCAACAGGGATATTAATGTTAATGTGAATATCTTCTAAATGGTATCCGTTACATCTACCACTTTTGCTCCATACTACAATGTTCCTAATTATAGGTGTTATGCATATCTTATTGAGATTTAAATGCCTTTTTTTCTCTGTATTCATTTTATAATGATTTTTTGGTATACTTATACAACTAGTGTGCAGATGTTATTCATGAAATTCATTGAGTCTACCAGAAACTCTATTTTATATGAATATTAAATTAATCTCTATTTTGCCTCCTAATGTTTCTTAATTACGTTGTGTTAACATTTTCAGGAGAAAGATAGCTCAGGAAAAAATGCAGAGGTAGATGATCAAAACCTCTTTTTGGAGGAACAGAACAAACTGTTGAAAGAGTACCTGGACTTGGAAAAGGAGAAGTTCATTGAGGTTCATGAGATATATGAGGGCAAGAGTGAGTATACTCTTACATGGCATGCTGTGTGAGTCTTGCAACTCAATGCTCATTCACCAGTGGTGCGACCCTATAATTGTCTGCTGAGATTTTGTGTGTGGGTCATGCAAATGCATTTTCTCCGTGTTCAAATCAAGTGGACAAGATTAGAACCACCCTTTGCCACCTCCATGCCTGAATTTCAATTTTTTTTTAAGATTTGGCATTACCTTAGCTGATCCCTACATTTGTCAACTCATGGACTCCATGCAAGTACATTTCCCTACTTTCCACTTCCTTTCCTACATTTCCAGAAGATACCCCAGTCAGTTGAACTTCTCACAGTATGAAAGGATGTTTGTGTTCCTGCCACAATTTTGTCATCACTTAGCTTTGTTGTGTGCCTCTGAACTACGCAGCACATACACCTTAGGGAACACACACACCAGGTTGGGAACCACTGCCTTTGATAATGTAAGAGTTCGAGAAATATTTGTAAAAAGGTTGAATAGAATGATCACATGAATTCAAAAGGATGTTTAAGTGCTGGAGAAATCATATTCTTTTTGTTTGTATGTGATTCTTAACTTTCAGCTCTTTGTAACAAGCCAAACAAATGTTGTAAATTTTGTGAAACAAATTTTCTTAGGTTTTGATTGTCTGAAAAACATGACCTTGGTCTTGCTTTAAAGCTCTTTGCTGCAGTGATTCAAAACAATCAATATCAAATACCCACATTGCAAAATGGAATTTTTATAAATTAATATTCAAAGGACGTTATGTGTTTAGCACTAAAGTAGAGTCCCACAAACCTGGACTAATGTGGACTGAAGGGTGTCCGGGTTTGTGAAATGTCCGGGTTATGGGGAAAGGAGTAAAAATAAGAAAAAGTACAAGTTTTTATACATTATTACTATGTTAAACATTTATTTATTGCATAAAAATACAAGAAACTAAAACTTAAACTTTAACGGTTCAAATAACCTATCGAAAAAACTTAAAACTGTGCTCCGGTTGGTGCCGGTTCGGTTTGATGTGCGGAGATTTAAAGCTCGGCCAGAGTTTCCGGGTTATCGGTGTCCGAGTTTGCGGGACTCTACTGTATTGTGAGCTGACTGCATTGGCCAGATGGAGGAGAAAGTTGTTGCAGCATTGGGGTTGCACTTAGGGGTTCGGAGGCCCCAAATGACTCATTCATATCATTTTGTTCATGACTCATCATGTTTGTCTGTCATCAGCAAATTGTTTTCAATCATGCGGCACTAATTCATATAAAAATTTTCATAATATGCTTTAAAAAACAGCTTGTATTTAAAAAAAACACAAAGTAATAATACTGGGAAGGTATTTCCATTGTATGGTAATCTGAATGCATTTAAATCATGGAAACATGACAAATATATAGCATTCTCAAATATCCTTGGAACGTCTCAAGAGGTATCTACTGTGGGTACAGGGGCTCTATATTAACTATTCCCTGATTTACCAAGGCGCAAGTAAGTCTACATACAACTTGAAAAAGCATGCTCAACAGATATACAAAGTTTCGTGGTAAGAGCACAACAGTGTCTCCATAAAAATGGAAAACTTTGCTAAATTAAATGAAAATAATGGCCTAAATGAACCAAGCAAAGGTCAAGGACATTGTTACTTGACAGTAATGTGCAGATATTCTCTAATTGATTTTTAATAAATATGGCATACTCTCAATTCTCATTGTGTTGCACGTTTTATGTTTTTATGGATGTTATCAATGGAGGCAGGCGATACTTTGTGGAATTTAGTTGCACTGAACATGTTAAATGAAAGACTTTGTACTATTCCACGATATGATATCATATCGTGGAATAGTACAAAGTCTTTCATTTAACATGTTCAGTTTTATGGATGTAATATGATGGAGTTAGCGTGACGTTAAATTCACTACTGTAACTGAGAACCCTGGAACCAAGAACCGAAACGAAAGTAGATACGAGCCATCACTTATAAAATAGATCTCGAAATAGATTATGTCGGCAAAAATGAATTTGTATGCAAAGCAAAGGATAATCTCTAGGTATGCTGAATATATTGGCCTATTATTCGAAGATGAACATTAAAACTTTGAGATAGTCTTTTGCATAACTCATCGATCCTCATGAATAGAAAAAAAGAGCATCTTTGTGAATCATAGAGCAATATTTTTGTTATGTTCCTGGACCATAGGTATCCCTATGATGATTAATTGCATGTAAAATAAAATTTGAGTCTCTCAATGTTTTCCTGGAGTGACTTAATTGACTTATTTCCTTTATTCCCTTGGGGGATGTGGGGTCGCAACAAAAGATTTCATCCTGACTATTCGGGGCCATGCCTTTGATCTCCTTCCACTTTTTGCTCTCTTCTTTGTTCTCTTTTTCTACAGTCCTTTTCAATGCTACTCTAGGTCTTCCCCTTCTCCTTCTCCCCTGCGGATTCCAGTCCAATGCTTGCTTGCTTATATTTTCATTTGGCCTTCTCAACACATGCCCAATCCATCCAAATTTTCTTTTCCTTGAATGTCTCTGATCAGGCTTTGATTACATTTGCGCCACAGCTGTTTTTGTTATAGTTTCTGGCCGATAAATTTTGAGAATTATTCTTCAAAATTTGTTTGCAAATACTCGTAATTTGTTTTTAATGGTTTTGGAAACTTTCCATGTTTGGCATCCATACAAAAGAACAGATTTTACATTTATTTTTTAAAAATTCTTAACTTTGTTCTTCTTCTTCATTGTTATGATTGTCAAATTGGCTGCAACTTTGCAAACAAACTCTTTGCTTTTTTTAATTCTCTGTGTCACATCTTCATCTGTTCCGCCTTTCTCTGAGAATATGCTCCCCAAATACTGGAAATGATCAACACGCTCAATTCTTATGCCATTAGCAAACAAATCTTCATTATTCCTGTGATTGATTCTCATTTCCTTTGTTTTACTAGCATTTTATCTTCAGGCCAACCTTACAAGCTTCCGTTTGCAGTTATTCCAATTTCTCTTTCATATCAGAATATTTATGTGATAACAAGCACAAATATTCCGCATAGTAAATATCCTCCAGTCAGTCATTCCCCATTGTATACCACCAGCTTGCCTACAGACCCTTTTCATAACTCCATCCAACACCATCGAAAACAGTATGGGCGAGAGCAGACAACCCTGTCTAACCCCTGTTATGATCCCAAAAGAACTTGTGAGTCTCAATTCATGTATCACTTGGCATTCATAACCTTAATAGTTTGCTTTAATTATATTTATTATTTTCTGAGGAATTCCTAATGTATCCAGAGCCTTCCATATTGATCCCCTACTAATGGAATCAAATACCTTTTCAAAGTCCACGAAGGACAAGTACAGGGGAGCAAACACGTTGATCGAGATAGTCTTTTGCATCTCATCAATCCTCATGAATAGCAAAAAAGAGCATCTTTGTGAATCATAGAGCAATATTTTTGTTATGTTCCTGGACCATAGGTATCCCAATGATGATTAATTGATCGTAAAATAAAATTTGAGTCTCTCAATGTTTTCCTGGAGTACTCCTTATTAATTAGTAGTGTATGAGTCATCTTGAAACCTGTGCACTCGTGCTCTATTACATGGATTTTGGCGGTGGTAGACTGGTTTGTTTTGATAACTCTCCCTCCTATCAGTGTTGTCTAGCTTTTTTGAACATGGCAGCTACAGACCAGAATTTAATTTGCTCATCACTTTTCTATCTTAAATATTGGTCACAATTTTACAGGCTCATTCATATCGTGGAGTTCATTGTGTGCGCTGCAAATGAGGTTCTGGGTCTTCTCTCTATTTAAGAGCAATTGGTCGGAGGAGAACCATTTTTGAGAGGAATGAATAGTTTTATTAGCAAGTTCTTTCACTTGTTCCAGTTCATTTGAATGATGAATAAACGTAGTGTCATCTGCATAAAGTGTAGTTACATGATCGACAAGGCACTATGAAAGAAATATATTTTATACCTCAATGATTTAGTGACAACATACAATATTAGTTTTTGTGATAGAAGTTTTTGGGGAAAATATCGAGAAACATATTATTAAAGATAAGGATGTCACCATTCCACCATGAGGCAGTGTAATTTGAGGCTGAAAATGACTGTGGCCGAAAGTAGGTGTTCATTCAGCTACGTCAGTTGCAGTTTAAGCGGCAACCACTCAGAAGTTTAAAAGTTTCAATCACACAGTGAGTAAAGAAATGCAAACAAGCATTAATCTCCAAAACAAGCTCCAAATATTGGGTGAAGTGGCTCATGGAGTAAGCACTAAAACTCAGATTGCTCAGAATTTTGGTATTCTGAAATCTAAGTTAACAACAATACTGACAAAAATCGTGACAATTTAGACAAGGCAGCTGAATTGAGATGCGTTGAACACAAAGCAGAGCTTCTGCATGGAGCTCATTATTAAGACGTTGAAGAAGAATTATTGGAGTGGTTTAGTCAAATCTGACCAGCAGACGTATCCTTTAGCAGGCCTGTTATTCAACAAATGGCAATTTCCATCGCATCCAGTTTGGGAATCAAGAACTTAAATTGCTTCACTGTTTGGCTGTGGCTTTGAAAAAAGGCATTTAACCTCTTCACAAGTGATTTGTGGGGAAGCAAATAAAGTTGAAGTAAGTACTGGCAGGTTTGAAAATTTTCAAGGAAAAGTATGCCCATCGTGACATTTTCAATGTGGATGAAACTGGCATTTTTTTATAATCGCTTGCCAAACCTATCATTGAGCATGAAGGGAGAGAAATGCCATGGAGGAATCTGTAGCAAGCAGAGATTGACCTCTGGGCTCACCTGCAATACGGATGGTAGCAAGAAGCTTCGAACATGGCTATTGGAAAATCCAAGATCCCTCGCTGCACATCGATTGTTCTCAGTTATCCTGTGATTACACCCACCGCAAAAAGGTGTGAATTAATGGTATCACATTCCGTGAGTGGCTCATACAAATTATTCATTGTATGCATGCACAGAATTGTCTATTGCTTCTTACGATGGACAACTGTGCTGCCCACAGCTTGGGCTAACATTTAAGATGCCACAATGGCCTTTGGAACATTTTGGGAATCTGTCGCTGGAAAGCACATTAAAAATTGCTATAAAAAGGCCTGAACTCGCTCTGATGTCCATTCTGCAGAGGGGAAAGGAGTTTTGCCAGCGAAAAGGACATCCCGGAGGAATGGAAGCTATTGCAGACACTAACGCCGACAGAGTTAAGGGTGGATATCAGTGTTTGAACGGTAATTTTCCTAGTTTTTAAAACAGTTTTCATGTTATATTTTCCTTGTAACTTTTCCAGGGTAGGTTAACTTTTGTGAACTATTTGGAAATAGAAAATGATGTCGCCATTTGTTTTTTGCTTCATGAGGAAAGAAACCCAAATAGTGTGAAGAATCTTTTTCAAATGAAGATGATGAGGAATCACTAGTCACCTACCCTTGCTCAAGTCATGACCGCACTTCATATGCTTGAGAATTTGGTGACTACATACATATATCAAATGTTTTCATTTAATGCTTGGACAATTTTGGGCATATGTATTATGTTTGAATCCATAAACAGTTTATGCCCTATACTTTGGTAAAAGAATATTTACTATTATTAAGACAAATGACATAACATTTAAAGTGAATAACTCACGTTCACTGTATTTACAGAAAATAAAAAAATATTGTCAGTGAATTGCAAATATGTATGAGTTTTATAAGCTAAATACTTTTTTCTTGGAGATTAAAAGTTTATATGCATAAGGAGATTGCCAAGGTATTTATTTATAGATAAACTTTTACAAATATCACACAATAAAAATGTACACTACCAGGTTTCAACGATTGATCATCATCACCTGATGATGACAATCAATTGTTGAAACCCAGGTCATGTAAATTTTTTATTGTGAGGTATTTTTAAAAGTTGGTCTATAAATAACTATGTTGACCATGGAGTACCACAGAGTTACTGAAGATAGAGTTTTATTTAAGAGGAGATTGATTTTATATGCGTGTAATATGATAGAACTAAAATTAACAGCAAACTTAGGTAATCATAATTTTTTTGCCACAGTCATTAACATGAATTTTTTAAAAATGTCAACTCCTTGCCCAGTCCCCTCAGATTCATATTTATGAGGATTTAATGTATAACATCCTCCTTAATGTTGTTTGGTAAATCATTAAAAGATATTTTTTAAAGCAGTGAACATCACAGTGACCCTTGAGGCACTCTTGAAATTTTGTTTTCCCACATGTATTTTTACCATTAAAATTAATTGTTGATGAGCTAACTTTGTGGAAGTTCTCCTTATTAAAAGGAAATAGTGTATTTTCCCCTTGAAAATGACGTGTTAAACATTGAAACCAGTGGAGGACAATAAATTGTGTGGAAAACTTACCAAGTGAATCTTTCCTTAAAATATTTTTACCATTGCTACTTATTTCGTTTCTCTGCTTACAATTGAAAAAAAAATAATTTAAATCAATGTCATTCCAGCCCCTATACTCTGTAATAATGTGGTTTTACCGGTAGTGCCTTGTGGTTTACACAGACAAATGCTTTTGATGGATCAAATATCAAAGTAGCTGTGATGTGTCATTTCATTGAGTAATGCTATTTAAAAAAGAGAGATAACACTTGATGTGGAATCTATCCTCCAACCTTCACCATTTGAACCCAGTGTCCTACCACCCTCTGCTACTCTTCTTTGAATTAATGTTACCATATTTTGACAAGGAGCCAGTAAAAATTCAGAGAAAGGGGTTCAGGTTGAACATCAGGTTATTGTACAAAACTTGACATCATAATTTGCTAGGGTACTCCTTCCTTATGAATCCTGGGTCACCCTTTTAATCTAAGGAGGTAAAAGGTTCAGTGGCTCTTGATTTTTCATCTATTACTAAGAAGTAATAGGCCTCAACATTCTTTGGCACTTTTGTGGAATCCACCAGGGGAATCTTTTAAGAACTAACATGTGAACTGTCTCTGGTAATATCTTCAGACATCTTCACATATTCTGCTCTTTCCATAATCACTTTAACTGGTGCATTTATCTGTTTTGATGATATTAGACTATCGTCTATCAGATTCTAGCTACTTATCTTTGCGTGCTACTAGTAATATTAGCTATGATGTGTATTTGGACTGTCTGATGCCTGATATTCTTTTATAACCCCAGTAACAGAGTTGACGGAGGAGTTGACCAGAGTGAAAGAGGATCACAGGAGGTGCATGGCTGAGTTGAGTGATGCTCGGGGGCGCTGTGACTTCATGGAGGGGGAGGTTGGTCAGTTGAGGCAGGTGGTTGAGGAGAGCATCCCGATGAGCATCCACAACCAGTCCATTGATGAGTGCAAGAGGTGAGCGTGCAGAAATATCCCTCCCCCACCCCTTCTCCCACCCCACCCCTCCTTCCCTGGATTTTGGACTCCCCATGTGGGACATAGATTAAAGAAGGAAGTAGATGGCATCTTGACTAGAGATGGGCCACTCTGAAAATTACCTCGGTAATTTTCATGTATTACCGTGTTATTTTTCGTAATTTACAGTGCCCCTTGAAAATTACCGTAATTTTCTAGATATATCACCTATGTTAGAGATAATTTTTCATACAGATAAATGCCCAGCATGTTCTTTTAATCCAAATTCACATTTCCTACGTGTTTAATAATAAATTGAGGCATTTACAACCATTTTTGGAATATTTTACTTAAATTATAACATTATAGAGTATTGCATGAGGATATTCTTCTTGAAAATTTCTCATACTTTGGACAAAAGAAAGCCAGATTGCATGTTGCTGCCATATTTCTTTTAAAAATTTCTAATAGATTAATTAATGTTGTATTAGGTATGGTTTAAACATCGTTATTACCTTCCTATTGCTATTGGCTTTCTTATTTAACCATACATTTGCTGTTATATGCTTAAAACTAAAAAATACTGGAAAATTACGGTAATTTTCCCATCTCTAATCTTGACACATGAAAGTTAGGGGCGGTCATGAGACGACTTTTTTCAAAATTCTAAGTTCAACATACGGCAAAATGTAGCCTGTAGTACCCAAGGGACAGAGAAAAAATTGTTTCGGTAGGTTGACATCCTACGGTGCCGCTGAGGTCATTTATGTTAAGGGTAGGCAACCCACAGCACACACTCACTTTTTACGCTATTTCAGCTGTAAATGTCGCGATTCAAGCATTGTATTCAGTCAATTCTGTACCAGTTATATCAGGAATTGTGGAAGTAAGCCAAGGAGATCAGATGATCATGTGTTTATACAATAACTGGTCATAAAATGAAAAGAAACATGAAAAACTGTGAAATTTGCTTAATTAATGTATTATATTGTAATTTGCCACACTTGCATGGGAATGACAGGTCGCATACGAACACTTCCCCTCTCCTCTGGTCTCAAAAACCTCCCACTTCTCCTATGCTCCGCCCACAAACTCATATCAACGACACTGTACTGGCTACAATGTCAACGACTATGGGTTTCTGTGTTCAAAATGTTGCAGTTCTTCGCCCACCGTAAATGTTAAGATTGAAGTCTCCGGCTGCAACTTAGGTAAAGAATTAAAATGTTAGTCATGACAACTACACTATTTGGAGCCATCTAGCGGAACAATTTATATGCCTCGACTACCAACGAATGTCTTTTGCTTAGGGCACGGTCTGGCGAGGGTAGAATCTTTTTTCGTGGAGTAACAATAAAAAAGTGCAATGAAAGTGGTGACATGCTCGTCAGTGGATAGTCTTCTCTTTTGCCCTCCTTAAGAGTTGTCTGGAAGAAATATGTCCACATTTGAATTTGTTATGAAATACTACAAGTGGGTGGAGATGAAAAAGTGGCAAGAGAGAGAAGGATATGTTTGAGAGAGAGAAGACCCGTTCGACTGCCTAAAGCTCTGAAAGCCTCAAGCCCAACCGTGCGGGACACCCAGCAGTCCCCGTTCAACACGAGGGCTTTCCCAGAAGTCAGGCTGGGAGGCTTCACGAACCTTCTACTACCTGGGTCGAGAACTTTTGGCGGCCCTTTATAAGCTGATCCGCTGATCGACCCCGGGAGTTGTTCTCTCTCCGGCACCTTCACACGGACGCCTCCGCGCTGCCCACTATTCCGTCCTCCGATCACTACGTTCTGCGGCGAAGAACTCTTGATCAGGCACCCTGCGCTGCCACACCTTGTGCCATTGTACATCCGTTTCTTACAATAAAGTCCAGTCCTAAATATTTGGAGGTTGTTCATTTTTTCCGGGCTGGAAGACGCCTCAGATATGATCCACCGGTCAAGGAGATTACGCAGGTTGTCACTGACAGAGTGGAGAAAGTGTGAAACGACGCGTCTGTACCTGCCATCTCAAACCGCGGCATCCTCACTGCCATTTTGAGATATCATAAGAAATACAGAAACATTATGAAGAGAGCAAAGAAAAAAGTCACCTGTTGTCCAAAAAGACTTGAAATAGTTTAAGAAAGATGATAAAAACCTGTTTGATATTGCTCAATGCAAGTGTCTTCTAAGACTGGCTAAGTGCATCTGTAAGCCAAAGACAGTAATTTAGAAAGAAGAAATACCATTCTTTTTGGACCACAGATTAGCCAGGGAGCTAGTGGTTTGGGCCATTGATTGGAAAACGACAGAAAACATTGTGTCAAAGAAGAAAGAAATGTGAAAAAAATTGAGGAAGCATTTGAAAAGAGGGCATCAACATCCTTTGCCCAGGAAAATGGATCTAAACTGAAGTCCTTGTGCGCCAAAGTTCCTGATGACACCCTGCTTGTACTCAACGATGAATGACAGCCACCCTCCTGCCCATTCTCAAGTCGCTCGTCGCGCAACATCCTGAAGCTGCCCGTGACCTGCAAATTGGCGGAGAGATATAACGTAGTCAGCGGTATTGTAGCATCCCTTTTGACTGCAGCATTTGAGGACGTCGACCAGGTTACACCTGAAGATAAATTGAAGGTTGTTGACCGGAATAGAATTGCGTGCCAAAGGAAGAAATATAGAGAGCTGGCGACTGCAGAGGACCTGCAAAAGCTAAGAGACCAACCGTGGATAGCCTTGTACTTCGATGGGATAAAAGACAATACGAAAGTCAGGGAATTGTGCAGCAACAACAAAGAGCATGTAATTATTCTTGCAGATCCCGGCAGGGTTTATTTGGGACATGCATCACCTGAAACAGGAGATACTGAGTGCCTCGGAAACACTATCTTCAACTTTATCGAAGCCGCTAAAATTGACACGTCTCCCATACGGTGGATCAGTTGTGATGGTTGTCCTACGAACACCGGCTGGAAGGGAGGTGCTATACGTTTTGTCAAAGTGCATCTGGGCCATGCCTTACAGATTTCTGTGAGCCAGCTTCACTCAAACGAACTCCCCCCTTGACATAAAATGGAGAAATTTGATGGGCCAACTGAAGACCTGTGTGCAGTTGCCTGTGGTGAAATTTCAGATTTAGGAAAAAGATTAAATACTTTGCACAATTCCACTGGAGAAATTTGAATTTCAGATGATTGATCTTGATCTGCCTGACCCTGAACTAGATACATCACTCATCAGCACACACCAAAAATACTCGCTGGACATGGCTCGTGGTATTGCCAGTGGGTGCATCCCACAAGAGCTGGCTGGTCGCGATCCTGGTGAAATGGATAACAGCTAATGGGGAATGATGGCCAACAGAGTGATGCACGTTTACATAGGAACAAGACAATCTACAGTGGCTTTGAACACAATAACCCAGATTATCATGAAGCTCTATGTACCAATGTGGTTCAAAATAAAGAAAAATTGGAAGATTACAGAAGGAGAAAAACATGCATGGGAAATGCTTCAGAGATCAAGAAAATTCCCTAAAAAGTACAGAAAGGTTCTTGAGGAATTCATCCAGTGCAATGCATTCTTCGCTCATCCAGAGAACATCCTCATTGCAAAAGTGAATGATGAAAGGGCCGAAGTCTGAAGAGTAGCCTTCCGGAGGATAATACAGGCAAGAAAGGTACATTCACCAAAAGAAGGCATCAGGGCTTTTCACATCCCTCCACTAAACTTTAATGCACCTGGATACACCAATATCATCGACTGGGAGTACACTATAGCCACCGCACCACCTCTCCCGGATCACATCTCGACAGAGGAGCTTGAATCTAAGCTGGACAACCAGGCGGCAGGAAGGCCACCCCGGATCAAAATCCCTGATTCTCCCTGCCACACTCAAGTCGTCGAGAGACATGTGAAAATGGTCACAGAGGCATCGGGAAGCATGAACACAGTGGAGGAAAGGGATGGAAACATCCGTCAGAAAATCCAATCAAGGAAACATATGTCTAAGTTTGGATCCAAAAAAGATTACAGCGTGACTGATAAGTTATAAGACTTGAAGGGTGGATGGATATGGGATGAACTCGAGTGCAGCCACCTCTACGTGGTTGAGTTATGGGTCACCCTGAGAGCTGGAGTAGCACGGGTTCTCATGTTGAGCGAAGAGCCACCAAATTTGGAACACAGAACCATTTTTGTAGACGATGTAGCCAACGAAGTGAGTTGATATTAGTTCTTAGGCAGGCCACAGGGAGAAGGAGAGATGGTTGCTTGATAATGGGGAAGAGAAAGGGTGTTATTCTGGAGAAGAGGAAGTGTCATATGAGTGCTAATCATGCCCATACGACTATGGCAAATTACAATATGTCATTAATTAAGTAATTTTCACAATTTTTCACGTTTCTTTGCATTTTATGACCAGTTATTGTATAAACACGTGATCACCCGATCTCCTTGGCTTACCTCGACAATTCCTGACATGACTGGTACAGAATCTACTGAATAAAATGCTTGAATTGCGACATTTACAGCAGAAATAGCGTAAAAAGTGGGTGTGCGTTGTGGGTTGCCAAACCTCAACATAAATGACCTCGGCGGCACCGTAGAGTGTCAGCCTACCGAAACAAAAATTTTTCATTGTTCCTTGAGTACTAGAGGCTACATTTTGCCATATGTCGAACTTATAATTTCGAAAGAAGTTGTTCCATGACCGCCCCAAGTGAAAGTGAAGCCTGACTTGTTCACCTAACATGGCTATCACTCACAGTTTATCCATGAATTTTATGAAAAATGCATTGATTTTTTGGTAAATGCAATTTTATAAATAAATAATTACAGGGTCACATCTATTTCACCACTAATACCTGTGTTTTCAGCATATTAACTACCCAACTGAACAAACCAATTTTGCATCTTAACGGCTTCAATATTCCCGTGAGCTATCATACCATATGGTTCCATCTTCAGTGCAACCTTGATTAAATGAGACCTCACGGTTCTCGGAATATCACATGTTCAATTGAATTGTCATACATATAAGAGGATGTGAGGTAACTACATACAGTAGAAACTCGAAAATACGAAACTTGAAATTATGAAATTTTGATTATACGATGCAAAATCTTCGGTCCCGACCAAAAGGGTATCTAAGTGTATGCAACAGTATGCGATATTATGAAATAACGACGTTTTAAAATTACGAACCTAGGATCTTAGTCCCGACGTGAAAAAGTTACTCATTTATACGAATAGTGACAGATCACAGTAACGATTTTAGGCGCTCCTAGTCAGAGTTAAACATCTAATTATTCATCATCGCCAAATACATTATGCACTGAATGTATTACCTGAACTGTATCTCAATTTTCATGCTACAATAGTAAAGGTGTGGTTTCGCTGGGGCGTCCCGCGGCCTCGTCCGGCGTCCGTGTCCAGTAGTCGGAAGTCACTGCCGTACTCATCCAATGTATATCAAATGGGTTCGGTTTCACTAATACGTCTCGGCCGTCGAGTTCGACTGCTGATGCCCGACGTCTGCATCTCCACTGCTTCGAGAGCAGGACGCCTAGTTGGGCAGTCCCAATTTTCGGTGATTTTTCTGCTCTCCTCTCTCCGCGTTTTATATTACGCATCCTTTCCAGCTCTTCATTGATTCCCTTTTATAAGACTGCCTGAATGGATTGGAAATTAAGGAAAGCGAAATGACCTTAGCCGTCGAAGCACGTTAAACAAAAATACTACTAAATTAAGGAAATGCGAAATAGAAATGCCCGCCCATTCCCATATTCTTTTTCTTCCACCTGGCAATCCCCACCAGGAAAATTCACCCTGCTTTCCATCTCCGTTGCTCCAAAACCTCGGTTTACTCTTCTCCATCACCTTTCTCACATCTGGCGAACCTATCAAACGCTTCCCTTCTCTCCCATACTGGTCATATTTCCCCTCAAGTCTCCGTGTCCCCCCCTCCCTGCTCTTAACATTCACACCGAAACCCCCTTTCCGGCCCTCCAGGAGATCAGGCCCCTTCTAGTACCCCCTCTGTCCCACTCAACTCAACACTAGGTCAGGATGCGATGTCCCACACTGACTCTGCCGGCCCCCCATGCCAAGTCTTGGGCCCTTTAAGTAAAAGCCCCCCACTCTCCAACGGCATGACCTCCCTCTCCGCTGACGCAGCCGGTTGAGGTAAGGGAGGAGGAAGATAAGATGTGACTATTCGGCTTCAAGCCGATGATTCATTCGATGTTTATTCCTCGCACACATCCTTTGGCCTTGACTCCCAGCTAGATCAACATCACAAGTGACGCACGATACTCTTAGACGTGGGTCGCGTAGCTGTTTTTGTGAGAGGGTGAATGGATTGTGATCTCCCGCAATGACGGGTAAAGGAGGAACAGACACCTGATTACGGCCAGTAGCGTGGCCTAACCTGGAGCTGTAATGCTCGGATGAAAATCTCCTTGCTTGATCGAAAGCAGAGGGAAAACAATAACCAAAAATATCCCAAATTTTAGTTCAATATCGAATCTTTAAATGGATCCTGAGATTTAATGAATGAAGAGAAGGCGACCTAATCTGAATTAAGTCACAAATGAAGCTTTCGCATAGTAGAGTGGAAAACGAAACTTATTGATTTGTAGCGATAGCATTGTTAGTAGCCGATGAAGTGTAAAAGGAGTTATATCGCCTTCACCGTTGAAATGCGTGGCTTGTATGTAAAATCTACTTTTGAAAGGAGGTACATATTTAGCTGGACTCTTCTATAAACTCTTCTATCAGCTCCATCGTATTGGAAATAACCACGCACAAATAAGATGAATCCAAGGGAGAATAACGATTGTTATTTCGCGAGATTAACGGGCATATCAGTATTTGTAAAAAATACATAACATGCATCCATTGCATACCACCCACGAGAGAATCTTATTTTCACTGTCTTCAATATCCGATGCAAATGAACGCGTGAGTCGCACACTTCCTAAGTGTATGTATAAATCAATATCATTGATGATTATAAATCGCTCACGCTAAAGTTACGAGTTCTCCAGTTAGGAAATAATATAGAAAAATGCACTAAGAAACTTCATAGGCTTAGTCCAAACTGCACGAAAATTATGCAAAGACGCTTCATTGCCTAATCATTCATTGGAAAAAGAACAACAAGTTAGTTTTCATGATGTAAATTTCATAAATTAAATAAAATCATAAAATTTTGTTGCTTATTGATAACCGCGCAGTACATCCAAGACACTGCATTATTAAGAAATGTTAAAGTGGTGTTTTTTCCTCCAAATTGCACGAGTGCTCTTCAGCCCCTTGATCAAGGCATCATACGATGTATGAAGTATAAGTACAGGAAACTACTTGTCAATAAGAGGTTGGCCAGCCTTCTTGAGTCAGGAAGAAAAGTAAATATTCTGAAAGTGATGCATTTTGTGAAGCATGCCTGTGACTCCGTCGAAGCTAAGACCATAAGACATAGCTTTTGGACCTCTGGATTACATCGCAGCACAAACGAGGATGATTCCACATCGCTGAGTGATGAGGCATCACATTAGCACACCCTTGAGGGCTGGGATCAGCTGTTTGGAGAAGGGGAGGGTATGACCTTCGACGAATGCATCACCTGTGATGCTGATATCGAAGTCTGCAGGTTGGTTGTTGGAACGTGTGACTACTAAAAATGAAGCTTTATTTATGGAGATAATTATGTAAAAAATGAATAATAACTATTCCAAACATAATCTTTCATCTTCCTAAATGTAATTGAAAAAGTCTGTGAATCTCATTATCGCATGTTTTTATCATTAGATTGATGTCAATAGATGACATCTATGAACAGAAAGGAAGAAGACACCGGGAAAGACAAAGCAGAGCCTGAATATCCTCCAACATTTGCAAAAACAGTGGAAGCGATGGTGACAGTTCGTTGGAAGTCACGAAGTCGATGAAAGTGTAATGGATAAATTGGTTGTTGTCCTATATCCAAGATAGAACTCAGCATGTCATTATTAATAAAGATGGCACTAATTATAAATCTTCCCCTAAAATAATTCACCAAGGTGTCCCCCAGGGGTCCGTTCTTGGCCCCATTTTGTTTCTCATTTACATTAATGATCTACCCGGTGTTCTACAAGGTATTCCAGGCAGTCATCCTATTTTATTTGCTGATGATACCAATGTTATTATTTCTGCAGCTTCTACTCACGACCTTCTTACAAGTTGTACTCTTGTTACCCAAGGAATTCATTCGTGGGCCACGCAAAATTTTCTCAAAATTAATGTCGAAAAGTCACAAGTTATACAGTTTATTCACAAAAACACTCCAACCCAAGTAATAAATATTCCATTTGACGATCAAATTTTGCCTCAGGTAGAGTCAACTAAATTTCTAGGCCTATTTTTAAATTCCCATCTCTATTGGGACTCTCATATAGATATGCTTTTAAAAAAGCTTAATTCTGTCACTTTTCTTATTCGGAATATTTGTCACACTGTATCCATAAATGTCCTCATTTCTCTGTATTATGGTTTATGTTATTCACACATTGTGCAAACTATACTTTTCTGGGGCTCTTCTCCTCAAGCAATTTCTATTTTTAAATTACAAAAGAAAATTGTTCGTTTGATGACTAATTCTAAGTACGATGCCCCAAGTCTTCCTCTTTTTAGGGATCTTAATTTGTTACCTTTACCTTGTATTTATATCTTTACCGTTATTATATTTACAAAAAATAATCTTTCCAATTTTGCTACAAATTCTGATATACACAACCACAGCACTCGCAATGCAAAAAATCTTCACGTCTCATTCACCCGCACAAAGTCTACGTTCAATGGGCCGAGGAATATGGGCCTTATCCTCTACAACAAATTGCCTGTTTATTTTAAAAATATTACTTCTGTTCCCAAATTTAAATTTCAGCTGAAGGACTTCTTGCTTGGGAATATGTTTTTTAGCATAAATGATTATTTATCGTTTTGATAATTTTTCTGATTTTTTCATGATCATAATTTTTTGGCTTTTGTGATAATGTGATTTGTTAATGTTGTGATAATGTGATGGTGTGATTTTTTTACATGACGTGTCTTATACCAGTATGCAAACTCTTTGTATTTACTGGTCCTTGGACAAATAAATAAAACTAAAACTAAAACTAAACTGATACATAAATAAAAATGGACTGTACTATCAAAGAATTAGGGCTCAAATTGATAAAAACAAAGCACCTTGGACAGATTCTTCCAGCCACCATAAGTTTAAATGTATTTCCATTAAATTATGCATATTTGTGGAGAACACGCGGGAAGTTCCATTTTTGTTTTGGTACAAGCAATCAAGTTTACGCCATAACGCACAGGAAACACGATGTTTTTGGGCCTGGAGCTCAATTTGTTCATGATCACCGCATTCATCTACGGCATGAGCTAAAATGAGCGGCAGGATAACATTCCCCTGCAAGTTATGCAACCATTCAGTACCTATTTGACTTTCCATCGAATGCCTACCCTGTTTTGCACATTTTCCTGGTTACCACGTTCAGAATCCCGGGTCCCTTCAAGAACGTACTAAGGAGAGTCCGCTGTAATAGCATTTCGATGGTTTGTAAATAAATTCATTTTGCAATGTTGCACAATAATTTTTTTTTATTCCGACCTAGGTTTCGACTCAAGTCATTCTCAAGGTGACAATATTACACCACGAACCCCTTTTATACATTGTCAGGGTGTAGGGGGGGGGGAAGTAGAGAATGGGGAAGCAGCCAATGGGCAGAGAGTAGGTGACTGGTCCGAGTAAAGGGAGGGGGGGAAGGTTTGAGTATTGTTTAAGGATATGCATCATAGGAGTGGTGGGGAAGGAAACTGTAAGGTTCTCTTTCCTCAGAATTCTTAATGATTGGCATATCCAGATGGTTTACAGTGCACATAAGAGCTTGTTGCTTTTTTAATTTTCAGGTTTTTCATGATAAGGTCATGACTATGTATAGCCTTAATTATAGAAGCCATTTTCAGATAGTTTTCTTCCGTATTTTGACTCTTTGTCAGAAATTATTCTCAGTATGCTAATATTTTAATGACTGAACATTTATGCTCCAAATTATGATGAGAGGCAGTATTTATACCTATATGCATTCACTCTTCCATAGGAGCCATATTAATTATGTATATGTACTGTGTTGTTTGTATTGCAGTGGAAATGAGCTAGAAATAGTTAATGGTGTTTTGGAGATTCCGTGAAGACACGCTTATTGTATGTAGACATGCCCATGCTCTTCATGTGTGTAAGTACCTTTGATCTAATTGTTTCCTATTGTCTTTTCCTGTTTAGATTGTTGGAGGAATTGCGAATACAGTATGAAAGAGATAACTTGAACACACTGACCAAGCTCCAAGAAATAGAGAGAGCAAAAATGAAACTCATGAATGAAGTGGCAGAGCTGACAGATTTGAAAAACAAGAGTGACAAGCTTCTGAGAACCAAGGAACATCTTTTAAGGTTATTATATTAATTGATAGATAGTTTTTCTCAAAGAATTTTCACTATAAAGCTCTGTTTTTAGCCCATCATTTGATGGTTCCGTCGCTTTTCTAAGTGTTTACTCGCAATAATAGTTTCTATGTTGTGTGGATGCACTGCAAAAAGAGTATGTATTTTAATAATTGTTTTATGCACTTGTGGAATGTATAAATGTATATACTTTTATACTTTGAAAGGTATCGTGGTTGGGAAAAAATTACTAGAAGAGAGTTACTCTGTGGGAGAGGGAGGGAATGAGTCTGTATTTGGCATCAAAACTTATGTCAATGAGGGAATGACAAGATACTTATTTGCTGCCAAAGGTGACAGTGCCATAACAGTTTCTCTGAGCTTTATTCCCTTACTCTTGTACATGCTTTCCATGAAACTCTGTGTAAGCTCAGTATTGTCTGTGCGGGGAAGGAACTTCTCAACAGGCAGCCTTGTTTGTTAATTTGTGTGGGCCAATTTGTTGTGAGTCTTTTCTTCAACTTCTTGTGACTATGTGTCATAATTGGTGTGTGTTTCTGCAAGGCAATTTGCAGAGGGTCCTAGGGTCTATAAGTAGTCGAGAGGGATGATGCAATCGGGAGGGGGTGGTGGAAAGGAGCGTTTGGTGCTCTTATAACCTTTGCTGACTGAAGTGGTGCGTTTGCTTTGAGAATTGGGAACATTGCAGCTCGTGGAGTGTATCACCCCACTCTGGAGGCATGATTCCATTTCTGCTATCAGTCATGCCACAAGTGCTTTATGCTAGTAAAGTCCCATTACATTTATTTCCTCATTTCATGCACTGATGATTCCGCAAGTTGATGTGGCTCACCCTTAGAGGGATGATTTTAAATGCTTTGAAAACTATGTACTTAATTTCACATTGACTATTAAGAAGGAAAAAAACTCGACCAGTATAAGAGTAGATCAGTCATGTCTCATAACCTCTTTCCTTTATTCAACCTTGTGCTTGGATAAAGAACATGCTTAAGAACTACATATATTGTAAGGCAAGCCGTTTAAAAGTGAAGTTTGTAGAAGTATCGCTGTCCTTTTTTCTCGTGCCACTCAGTGGCGTAGCTAGGCGGTCCTCACTGGGTGCCTACCGATGGGGGGGTGACACCCGACTGTGAAAAAAACTTACGAAAATTCCAGTAGGTTGAATATTGCCACAAAAATATTTTGCACATAACCACTGTCTGTTGTTTACACTTTCGTAGCCCTAGATCGATCGAGGATTCCCCCAAAATTCTGTTGTTTAGTTTTCATTCTTGGGGTGACACCACGTTATCCGCACTGGGTGCCACCCATGCTAGCTACGCCACTGGTGCCACTTAATGAAGAAACCTTCCAAATGCTTTAACTAAACATAATTTAAACCAGCTGCACTTCGATGTCAATCAAAATCAACGTAAGGGAATGTTTTTCTTTTTTCATTTCAAGTTTCATTGACCCATAGGAAAAAAATGTACATTTATATATGCATGCATATAAAGATGAAACTCCCTAACATTGTAATTATTTTGGCTGCTATGGTGTCAACCACATTTGGAGCTTTTGGGTTATGAACACTTCTTCAGCTGGAGGAGATCACTACTAAGGAGTGTCACACTGGAGTTTAGGATTTAGGGTTTGGTTTGGTTGGGAGTTGGTTGTTGAGAGAAAATGATTATGTTTAAGAATTAATTCTGAGAGTTTCAAGGAATTGGGAGGAAAGTTTGTGAGAATGAATTCTGTTTGACATCCTAAAGACAGCTGAAACTCCCTCGTATAAAAGCATCATCTTGGCTAAGGTGGCCTCTTCCTACCGAACAGAATTCACGCACACAAACCTCCCTCCAACTTCCTCATCAAAATTTCAGAATTAATTGTGAAACATAAAGATAATTATTAATGCTTAAAATTAACTAAGGATATTTTCATATGAGGATGCTGGATGTTCCTTAGCATCTTGAAAACAGATGGAATCTGAACACTCAATTTAAAACATGCATCATATATAAATTTTAAAGATATGCATACATTATCTTTGTTGTTACAATCATGCTAAATTTTAGAGTTGAATTTCTAATGAAAAATCTTCACTTTTGAACTGTGTTTTGGAAAACTGGTAATGCAAAATGAAAATTTGAATTTAGAGCTGCATTTATGTGTTTTGCCTTCATAAGTTGAAAATTTGCAACACCTTTGATTTCTCCTATTTATTTATCGTGCACGATCTTTTTTTAAAATTTTGTTACATTATTTCAATGTTTGTGAGGATGTTGGAGATGATAGGGGTCTACTGTGAACCACTTGTGATTTTTGCCCTGGTTTTAAATAATCTACAGCAATTTGCCGTTGGAACTCTGATAGTGATTCAGTTTTGACCATTCACCATTTTTTATAGATGATTTGCAACAGACATGTCAACTGTGCAAATGAATATACACCAGGGGCACTTAGTTCTACGACTGTCAATAGTAGGTATGTTTCTCCAATAGCCACTTGTGCTAATCAACACCTCCGAGGAATCTGCTAGAGGAAACAATGAAACCATAACTTTTTTACAGCTCTGAAGTGTTGTAGGTCAAACGTTTTGTAACATCAAAACTTGTGTCCTTGGTCTTCATTTTGTTGTTGTACCTTAAAATCTTAAGGATTTCATTTTACATACATAACGTATATGTACTCACAAATTCCTTTACCTTGCTTTACCATATCTGAAAGAGTTGGTATTGTACCCACATACTGCAGTTCTTTTCTCCCTAATGTTCTACTAGCACAAAAACCTAGTTCCTGCAGTTTTTTATGTAAATAATTGCTGGTGAAGAAATTGGAAAAATTAACAAATATTGTGGATGGAATACAATGGAAAGCATGATCAAAAAGATGGCCTGGGGAAACCCGCCTATTACCCGAAATTACCTACTACTCAGTACACATGTAAATTTCTTGAAATTATTAGCCAGTTTGTCGGTTAATTTCCTTCTTTCCGTGAAATATGGTTAAAAGATGCTACTACATCAATGAGGGAATGCAAAGTTAAGGGGGCCCCCAACTTTTGTTTGCACAGGGACGGCCTCAATCCCCAGGGACGGCCCTGCCTCTTGTTGTCCGAGAGGTAAGCAATTGTACTTACCTTGCAAGTTGTGAAGTAATCATACAAGGTATACAAATGGAATATCATTAAATAAAAGAAGTCAGTTTTTTAAACCATTTTTATTGCTCAATTTCAGTGGCATGAAGAATCACGTCTAGAAATATTTGAGTGTGGCATGCTTGGAAACTTTGCTCAACACATTGTATGCACTAAGACATTTTTTCTCATCTTTTATTCTTTTACTTGACACATGGTTCATTTTTGGAACAGTAATTTTTCTTTAATAATCCAAGGTCACGATTATTTGAAAGTTATGTTCCATCAGTCGTGTTTGGTCGAGTCGAGTGACAAAGATGTCGCTATGCTACCCACTGATACAAAAGAGTAAGAGAGCATCCACAATGCATTTTCATGACATATAGTTTTCGTTTCTTGTTTTAAAAAAATCAAAATGTAATGAATGGCATGGTCTCAGAGATTGAATCATCCTTTCTGAGGGCTTCATGCAGTAACTGACTGATGTCATGTATGCCTATGACACATTTCAAACTATGTACTTGAAATAACTTAAGTAATGTTTTGTGTTTCATTGAATTTTTAAACTTCAACGGACTTGCCAACCAATTTTCCCACCTCTTTCCTTAAATTGAGGCCACTCATTATTTGGGTTGAAGTGAAGCTTCCATGTATATGAGCTCGGTTTAGCTTTCCAATTCCTTGTGCGGCACATGGGCAGACCATAGATGCAACCTCCCAGCACGCCACCTGAAAAGCCTTGATACATGCTTCAGATGTAATCACCTGTTTTTGTGCCCTAGATGAAATTTCTTTTTGAAAGATTAAGTTTCATCCAACAGAAAAATATACATCAGTTTACAACATCAAGTCTAAAAATCCATGAAATTTTATAAATTTATGTGACGATGTTGCTCCTATGTGCATTATGTACCATTAATGAAAGTTGATGTATTTCAAGTGTAATTCTGCATATTGACTGCTCAGCAAAATCAAAATTCTACTTTCTTAAAGTTGCAAGATGATCCAAACTGCACGATGCTACAAAATCGCAGCAATGTATTTGTGGTAAAGTTAAAACTTTCTGCAGCGTTACAGCATTGTTGGTAATTTGTTTTGTGGTAATAATGCGATTAAACCTTGCTTTAAGGTTTACTTTGCAATAATGTGACTAGGATGATGTATCAATGCTGGGGTCAAGCTACAATGGCTATTCCGGTGCAGTGTTGATAGCAGGCAGTTGAAACTTTTGAGATGCTTAGTTTACAGCCAGAGCTGCTAGGCAACATAATTGAAATAATAATAATCGGACCACCCATTTAATTCCTTGCAGAAACGTTTTTTTCTATCTTTGTCTTTACTTGAATCATCAGACTCTGGTACTCATCGTACGTAGGAGAGATATAAATGACATAATTTTGGCAAGAAATTAAATGAATATTCCAATTATTTTTTGAGACATTGATAGTACCCAACAGTTCCAGTTGCCATCTAAAGTTCTCGAAAGAGCTTCAATCATAAGCTGAACATGTCAGCTTTGCTTCAGCATCATCATTTTAATGTCTTGAAATATAAATATTCTTAAATGAGTGATGCCTTGGGGTTGGATACATGGGATCATATTCTGAATTAGGACCAGCAGTTTGTAAATTACTGTATTTGTCCAAAGATAACCCCCTGAAGATAGCCTCTGAATAGAATGTCATTCCAACTTTTCATTTCCATTTTTGAAAAATCTTTATTTCTTTCAGAAGTTATGCAATTCATACTTTACATTTATGCAAAAAGCAATAATGCACTACCATTTTAAATGAATTTTTGAATGCATGAACAAATTACTGGAATATCCAGCATCCACTGAGCATATTTAGCCTTCAAGCTGTCCTTAAAAGGCTTGTTAATACATAGAAATATCAAAGGCGTTAGTTAACACTAGGAGGACAGGAGTTTCACACGACCTAGAAGGACAGCCAGGAGTCATTTGACCCCTAATGTTTTCTCATCATTTTTTCAGCAGTAGAAATGGGTTTTTTAAGGCTCTGACAGCTAAGGTTGGGCCCCATTAAATTAACTTAAAGCTGTAATTCTAAGACAAGCTTACCACCCATTCCCCTGGTGGGAATCAAATGCATGACGATCAGATCAGGGCCTTACGGCCAGCATGTTGCCACCCTGGCTTCTGCAGTTGCCTTTTATCATTTGACGCTTCCCTAGGCAATCTACTTTTTGGGAAATATTTACATTCAAATTTTGATGTTTGACATTTTTTCCCTTTTTTGAACACTCAGTGCCATTAATGCTTAAAGTGGTTTATTTTGACTTTTAAGGTAGATTAGTGTTTCATCTCACATGTCATTTCCACCAATTCTTCCACTTTACTCGGAATGCATTTCTCTTTCTCAAACAGCTATTTGTTTTTTCATTGAATGTCTGCATAAGCTATTTATTTTTGACAAAGCCGATTGATTGAATAAAACTTGAAGGAGGTACTTCACCTTCAGTGAACGAGAGGAATATTTTCTGCACATGCGGCCCATTTTCTCTGCTACAACTTGATATCTGTTACAAAGAAATCTGTGTTTTGTCAGCATTATTTTTTGAATCTGAAATTATAGCCTGTCTCCATTGTGCTCTGTGAAAGCATTTCTTTTTCCTTTCTAATAAGTAAGGGAGTGGCCACATTTGTTCCAATGTATTTCAGTTGCATGGATTTTACTGTTTGTACAGGAGGAAGGCGGTATATTTTGCCCATATTTTCTCATAATTCCGTGAAAGAAAATTATACTCTTCTCCAAAATTTATTCTGGATGAATTGCTAAGTAGTAAATATTAAGGAGTGGAATTGCTTGTATCCTTTTATGGTTCCATCAAATTCAATAGAACTTATTCCTCCTATGCCTGATTTGGTGGCTTACCTTAATTTTTTTAAGAACAAGGAAATGCATTCAGACAATATTTGACTGTGTCTAAGCCCATAAACTTGAACTCTCCTGTTTATTGTAGCTTTTAGAATCCAGTGATGGCCTATTTGCAAACAAATAGTTCAGAAGACTATTTTAAAGCATCCAAAATTACAGCCTCCCGCCTGATACCCAATAGGAACTGGTACTGATTCACATCTTCCACGAAATCTTTCGTGGGGGCAGGGGGAGCAAAGGGTGGTCTTTCCTCCCTATCTGCTGCCTCCAAATGAGAGATTTTTCATGACTTGGGGAATAGAAAATTTAAATGCAGGTAAATTGAGCATATGTCCAGTGTATCATCCTAAAGGCAGACGATAAATGGCCGAGGCTGGACACCGTGGCTGTGAGAATGGTTGGTTTGTGCAAATACAATCTTAGTTGAAATTCAAAACAATGGGGTTGAGTGCTGTTAGGCTTCATTCTTTGTATTTGTAGCCCGGCACTAGCCATTTTAACCTCTTTTTCTGGGAATACAAGCAGTAGTGAATGTACTACTTGGATGTAGGTTGCTGGTTGGTTGATTATTTTGGGAGGCGAAGTGCCATTTGCGCTATTGAGGACAGGTGGGGTTGGTTGGTAGGGGAAGGATTATTGGGGAGTGGAGTGACAGGGGGAGAGAAACCCGACATTGGCCCGCTCTTAACGAAAGTCGACAAGTTTAGGAACCACAGTTAAATGTGCCATCCGATGAATGGAGTACTGCAATTGAAGTACTCTCCTAATAGCACCCATGTAGGGAACAGGATTCCACAGAAAAATATCCACCACCGCTGGGATATGAACCTGGGCCTTTGGGATGGGAAGCCAGTACTCAAGCCACCACGCGAACCTGATCCCCATAGAAGTCTGTGCATGGAGCATGTGACATCATTTGTTTGTCGCTTACTATGCGAAAACTTACAACCATAGAAATAAATTTGCTACCTATGTAGTCTTTTCCCATCTTTCACAAGCAGTTAATGGCATCTAATGTAGAATTGTGCTTATATTCATTGCTGAAATTTTTTCAGTAACTGTGCCAATGCTCATTTATGAGAAGCATGGCTGTGTATCTATTGACATGCAAATCAGGTTAAAAAAGATCTCTAGGCTTCAAATAAATGTACGATGACTCTTACAAAGTAATGCTGATAAATAATAGGGTTTAAAGGAGCAGGGAAGATGTAGAAAATACAGCAATGCCACCAAATTTAAGGAGAGAGTCAAATAACTCCTAGCCGTCCTTCTAGGCATAACTTATTGTAAAAAATAGCGCAATAACAACTATGAAATTATATATGTAATTCTTTAGGATATGGATAAAGATAAAGTCACAAAAGTTCAAAGGAATCATATGAAAATCATTTTCTAAAATATTAGGGTGAATGCCAAAAGAGGGTCAAATGACCCCTCCCATCCTTCTAGTCAGCAGCTCGTTCCCCTTGAGATTGCAGCCTAATCAGAATTATCTGCCCTAATAACTTTTTTCATCGTACCTGTAACATGGCCCTTCCAGAAATCTTGCTCAAATATTGATGGTATTTAATTAGGTAATTTAATTAATACTGAAGATAAAAATTTTATGTTAATAACACAGATTGATTTGTTTTACCATAGAGTTAGCATATGCTTACTCAATGGTTTTACAAATTCCTTTTTTTGTCAGTTCTTTCTCTAATATTTCTATCAAGCTCATGCACTAATCATGTCTCTATAACTATGCATAAACAATTAGAATTAATGATGTTTAAAATGTCGTCAGCCATTCATATTTCCTCCATATCATTAATTTCCTTCATTTTCATATCCTTTTAATGGTAAATAATGTTGCTCATATTTTTTCAATGTGTACCTACATAGTTTTAATGTGCTTAAAATATTTACACTTGCGTTGTGGGTTGCGTATGGTATTTACTGTGGATTTATAACATTATAAATTAAAAATTATAATGATCGCCATGAAGAAAAATTAATGAGACCATGAAAAATATTTTGTGGAACTCTTGTCGAATGCATGCATAGGCATATCTAGAAGCATCTGAAGGGGGGAGTTTGGAATACCCCCCATGTAAAACGGGAGGGTCTGGGAATTTTGAAAAATATACATCTTAAAATGACGTTTTGAAGGTGTTCTGAGCCTTGAAATTCCCTTAGTAATTGCATGTTTTGAATCAAAGTTTTTAAAAATTGTTTTTACATTAAGCCATCAATGGGGGGGGGGGGTTACAACCGCCAAAACCCCCCCCCCCCCTGGATATGCCTATGAATGCATGGGTAAAGTTTCTCGTATTTTTTCAACATACATCTCAGTTGTTCTCATGTTCGAAAATATAATTAACATGTGGTTGCGTTTCAAGTTGCATAAGGCCCTTTTCAAGTTGCTAGGTTATGATATTGTCATGAAAAAAAAATACACAAGATAGTACTGCACATTTCAGGAATTGATTAGCAATATTACATTCTGATGTGAGCAACTTAAGTAGATTATCATCCATTCTTCTCCACTGCTTTTTGGCCATTACCCACAGAATTTCTAAGTGATTTTCTTTCTTCAAACTCAAAACCCCCACCCCACTTCACCTTTTACAGTTTGGGCTAATATTTGGAATTAATTATTGCTGTCCTAAACTTTTTTTGTGCTGGCACATTCAACCTACACAGTCAAACACTTAGCAAATACATTGATGTACATTTCCAGTGCTTTGCAGTAAAACTTATCTTGGATGGCTAGAACAAAACAAAGATGGTTAGGAGATAACTCTATCAGAAAGGGAGGAAAAGTTGTAAATGAAAAGTGGGGCTGCGCAATTAAAGCATCTGACAAGGGAGAAATGGTAGAGCGTAAAATAGGGTTTGATTTGAGCCAAACTTAAAGCTATTTCAGTTGAGCACTCTAGAATAAAGGCCTTACAGAATGCAGCAGTACTTCCAGGGAGTCACTTGAGAATTTAAAAAAAATGAAAAAGTGGCTTTGGAATTTCCATTGACCAGCCTCTCACGTATCTTGAATTCCATGCAGAGTGTAATCCTGTTTACAGCAACAGATTCAAGTCAGTCTTGAACTATTTAACAGATTCAAGTCAGTCTTGAACTATTTAATGAAAATAAATAATGGCCTGGCTGTTTTCCCACAAAAATGAGCTAGAAACTGGCATATGATCTTTAACTTGAAAAAATCCAACCTCATGAACATCAAAACAGTATCCTATGTTAATTCAAGTTTCATGTCAGAAAGTACTTAGCTGGTAGCCTAGCTTGGTTTCAGGGTAGCTTGTAAAGAGTCTTGTCTGGATTATCAAATTTATCTTTGGTATTAAATAAAATTTTACCTATGGTTACGGGATTATAAAATGGCAAATTAAAATTCTCTCTCTTTCTAAAAGACCAAAAGCTTATACAGCAGGCCATTCGCTCACTGATGACTCTGCCTTTTACTTCTAAGGACGAGCCATACCGTTAGTGTAAGCTACCATTTTTAGTAAAATTGACATTTCAGGATCATAAAAATGAAGAATTTTAATTTTTTTAAATTGTTTTTAAATTAAGCCATCAATTTGGGGGGGGGGGGGGGTTACAACCACCAAAAACCTCCCTGGATACGCCTATGAATGGATGGGTAAAGTTTCTTGTATTTTTTCAACATATATCTCATTTGTTCTCATGTGCGAAAATATAATTGACATGTGGTTTAATTTTAAGCCTGTAAAGAATTTTAATTTGTCTTTTTATAATCACGTAGCAATAGGTAAAATTTTATTTAATACCAAAGATATTTGACAATCTTGACAAGAGAGGAGTCTATGCTTCATATTGTAGCTCAAGAAATGCTAAGTACATTGGCCAAACATTATTATCCGAAAATCTATCAGAATTAAGGAACATAAAAAGTGCTTTGTGACTAGTGATGTATCATCCATGTTTGCTAAACATTTACTGTTGTGTGATTATGCAAGTAACTTTGAATCTGAAATTTTTCATGTTCAGGGTAAAGGTAAAAAAATTTGGATTTCTTAGAACAATATGATATTGTAAACATAGGAAAAAATTACAATCTTGTTAAAGATTTTTATTTTTACTTGCGTTCACCATTGATGTCAATATCCTTATAGTACATAGCTCGATTTGTTTAGACTTTGACGTCATGGCCCCTGACCTTGTTATCTTGCATGTTTCTTCTTCCCCCCCCCTCCCATCCAGTCATTGAAACCTTGAAAAACAAACCTCCACAGAAGATAGAATGACCTCCCCCTCTCTTCCCTCAACCAACCACCACCCTCCCCTCACCCCCCACCACACCCACCATGGTTGGAGTATATATGGACAATAAAATGCGAAATAAGTACCTTGATAATGAGGTTAATGTTGAAACCATGGTCAGTAACAATTAACAAGTGTGGACTGTACAAATCAAGAAATTATTTCATGTTATGCGTTTCCACAAAGTGAAGCCTGAAACTTTAACTCGTAGCCTGTAGAGCTGTCCCACTGATCAATATTGTTGCTGTATAGTTAATTAAAAACTATTTGTGAAAGTTCTTATCTTCGTTCACATCCTCAATGGGCATAGAATAGATCTTGGGCTTGATAAACTTTTTAATAATTTTTTTCTGGAGTGGGAAAGGTCACTAATTTTTCCCGCAGGAGCTCATCTTATATGAGTATATTTGCCATTCACATGGCGGTGTCAGCACAGTAAATATTCACACGAGTGGAAGTGTAAAACATGAGAGAATGAAGGTCTTGCTTTTGATGGGAATATTATTTGGTGCATACCAATTATGTACATATGTATAACTAAAGGATTAAATGCACGCATACTGCACTTCATGCATGAAAATTACCATCACCCCTTCCATGAATTTCATGATGTATGTATACCTTTGAAATTCAACTACTGAAAGTGTTTATTATGACACTGACATGTTTGCAAATTGATTTAGAGGAATTTGTGGTATTTTCCTTGTAACTAATTATTTCAAAAATGTGTAGAGGAATGTGAAGTCTTATAATCTACAATGTTCTTGGTTAAACCATGGTTACCTCTGGTGAAAACATTTGTTTATTGCCAAAAACTCTTTGAACTGTAGATTTCGTTTCTTCTACACCAGAAGTAATTCCATGCTATGCAAGGACTTCAAGTTAGTGTCTGCCCCAATAAGAGCCATATGTACAGAGATCAGGGGTAGTCTCATATTTTTATATCTTTTAAAAGTTATTTTTGCTGATCTTCCAACAAAGTGTTCTGGGCATGCTTTTTCAGCTGAGGACCTGTAGTATATTTTGATGAGGGGTTAGTGTGGACATTGTGTGATGACATGAAGAGAAAAGAAATTATTACTAAAAGTTATAGAAAATATAACTTATTGTTACTGTAGCACAAAGGGGTATTATTGAAGATTTGTGTGAGGAACACTAGCTGTGAAATTTCCATTATATTATTCTTAGAAATATTTTTTTAATAGCCTATCTATTGAAAACTACTGGTGAATTTTGTATTAGCTCTGGGAATATTGAAATATCACTTTTTTCTCATGTCCGTGTCAGTAGTTCAAACCCACATTTCCTTGTAAATTTAGGTGTAGAAATTATCCGATAAAGCTAATTTCACTTTATTTAATTGGTTCTCAAAAGCTTTAATAATTTAATGGTCCTGGAAAATGAAACTTCCCCCAGTGACATAATCAATATTAAGGCTCATGACACTTTCATCCTTTACATAAATTTCTTATTTTTTCAAGATACGCAAATGCAGAGAATTTTTACTTGAGTTTTGAATTCACAGCTTTTGTTCCATAAATATTGTAGAAACTGTCATATGTTTCAGTTGTTGGATGGACCAAAAAATTGACTTGTAAAATTGAAGTGTGTAAAATCAAAATGTAATATTAATGCAAACAATATTACTATTTTGGATGCCTCTCTTCATTTTATTCTAAATCAAGCCAGGCATATACATAATTTTAGACTTTGAATTACAAACATATTTTTTAATGCGTATTTTGATACCAACTTTATGTGAATCATTTTACGGTGGATACGTGTACAATGCCTGCTTATTTTGGCAGTACATATGTGTATATAGTAAGATACCTGTTGTCTGCCAGGATACAATACATTTGAGGGCGAAATGACTATGTTCTGCATCAATGACTAATGGTGGTCAATCTGAGGATTGGTTTGATGTAATAAGGATCTACTTATTACATCACAGCAATCCTTGAAACTTGAACTTGCTAAAAGTGACACGAGTCATTCAGTTATACACAAATTTGGTGCTTACAAATCATCTCTCTGTTATTACTTCCATGAATTTCAATTATGTATAGTAGAGAGTCCAAAGTTTTATTGTCAGATCAGCTGGTTATCCGATGATTGCTCTGCGTGCCAAAAGAAAACACCGTCTGCCGACCATCCCTTTAGCTCCCCTACTCTTGCTCCTTTTAGGCAGTAGTAAAGAGTGTATTATTGTTCACATTACAGCCAAAATTCATCTCAAAATATTGCTTACATGGTGCAGGTTTATCCTTTGTTTAAATGACATCTGTTCACAAGTGTGAGTCCTTGTAATCAGTACTCCATGGTCGCACACCTGGTGCAAGTGAAATAGCAGTGCTTTCGGGTTTGAGTTACATATTGAGCTCCTTTTATTTCTGTTGGGGCCAATGAAAAAAATGTAGTTTACTAGAAACTATTATTGTACAAAATTAACCAATGCCTTTTGCTTTAATCTGTGTAAGAAGGAAAACGTGCGTGAGCCAACAATGTAGCCTGGTCCTTTACCTTTCCAACTTAGAAAGACTAGTTTATTCGGATGAGGAGGTGTGGTGAGTGCCGCATTGTGCCCCATTCCATCCTTAATTTTGATCCACCTTCCTTTGCGTAGATTAAGATGTTATTGAGGAATGTAATAATTCCCTGGCATCATTTTGATCACTCTTCCAGCAGTGTGCAGAGTGAAAAAAACATATATATACATATATATATATAATTCCGGCTAGAGGAATTGAAACTTTAGCAATTAGCTATCTGTAAAAGAATGCAGAGGTTATTTCAGTTCTGTAAACTTCAGTAGCCTTTACTATCAGCACTTCACAGCTACCTAAATGCCATGTCCATGCAAATTTTTTTTCACATTCATGTCCATGCTCATTGATTACCGTAATGCTGTTAGTCTTTTTCAGTTCACTCTTAATGGAAAATCTATCTTAAAATGGTTTATAAAGAGAAAGTGTACAAACTACCAAAAGTCTTGTTCTATTTTAAAAAGTTTCACCAAATATCTTCAATTTTATGTTACATAAGACTCCATTCGTAAACTTCCATAGCTGGTTAAAACTAATTGGTTAGTTTAAAATTTTAGGTATATCTTGGAATATGGCAAGGGAATTTTAGTCTCAACTGTAAAACTATCTTTAGTTCGTTCAGGATAATTTCCCCAATTGTTTTTGTGGTTGACTTCTTCTTCTTTTCTTCAATAAACAATCTTTAGTAAAAAAACAATGCTTCAAGAAACAATCAAAAATTGTTTCTTGAAGAATTGTTTTTTAAAGCCTCCACCCTTAGGTCCAATGTTCTTCCATTTTGGCTGAGAGACTTGAGCTGTAGGTTTGAAGAACAAGGGAGAAGTTGAATCTAGGAGGAGGATCAGGGAATAGCTGGCTAACAAATGTTTAGAGAGGGGAGGTGGGAAGGAAATTTCGAACGGAAATGAGTGAAGTGAGGAGGAGTGGAGTATATGTTGAAGAAGGGGAGGCCTGAGCTTGCGTGTGTGGATAGGAATACACGTATACGTGTATTTGCATTCATATACATATACAACATGACTAATATAATAATAATTATCACAGATATGTATATATATGTCAGTAACTTTCACACAAAAATTACACGTGAAGCTGAATTTTCATTTGGCTGCAGACCTTTTTTTATTTGCAAAATTAAATTATAATTAGTGGTTTTCTGTTTTTGGGAAAGTTACCAATAGAAAGAAAATAAAATAAAGATTCTTATTCCTTCAATCGAATTTTGTATTCTGGTCGAAATTCTAAAACGTTACGAATTTTTGCAATATTTGAGCGTTTTTGAGTCATCGTCCCCATAACGACCATGCTTTTTGTTTAACACATTCAATGTGGGTCGCGAATTTAAGGGAGACACTAGAAACGGAACCCATTTTTTAAAGGGCCTAAAGTTAAAGGACTACGTCGATTGAAGTGGTCTCATAGATCGGCATACGCAGGACCACGTCAATAGACGTGCTCCGCGCTGAATGTGTTAAGCCGAGATTCCATGTATATCCGTTAACTCAATGATTCTTTACACTAAATAAGATATGAATGGTTCATTACTATGTATTAGTGTTGATTTTTTTCCTTCCCGTTGATATTCAACGGGCACCTTCTCTACTATAATAATAACAGGGGGAATAAGGGAGAAGAGATTTGTTTTGGAACACAGTCACGGAATGGTGATCACATGGGCAGTGTAGAGGTTTGGGTGCTCCTGTAGAGGGGCAGTCTCTTCTCAAGGATTTAAGGGCTCAATTTTTGTACATATGTAGTATGTTATAACTTACCAGTAACCATTACTTTCACAAAAATGCAGCTTTCCTTGTGTTGTCTGATCTCCACCCATTTCATGGATGCTGATTTTTCTAAGGAGCTCATGGTTATTGAGCTCATACCTCTTTTAATAGTTATATACTTCCACTACTGAAAATATGTTTTATAGACAGTGCTGAAAACAGGTCAGCCTCTCTCCAAGATTAGGCCATAAACCTAAGTTAAACGACATTGCAAACATATTTAGTCAGGAAACAGTCATGTGTGGAGTGTGTATCTTATAAACTGTATAAAATTATTCCAAAGGACGATGTAAAAATATGCTTCTATTACACAAATTAAAATTGGTTAAAAATTGTCTTGTTCCAATAACCTATGCGTATGGGCTCTCCGATTGATGACACTTCATCTACCTGCCAACAGTTGTATGTACTTAAAAGGTTCTGAACTCACAGTTAACATTGCATTAACATAATGGCTGTATTATGGATCAGTTAGAGTTAACAAGGCACATAAAACCGGGCCTAAGTTGTCAGTACATTCATGATTGGCTGAGTGGTAGAAAAATGTGCATTAGTCTGTGAAGGGAATTTCAAATCCTTTTATAATCATGGCAGCCAACCTGGTCTCCTAAAAATTTGATGTAGCAGTGCACTCTACTGTTTTTAATCCAAGAATTTCACAGGTTTTTGGCTAATGTGAAAAGCTGGATTTTATGGAACATTTATAAATTTTAACTTATTCAAAATTATGTGGAATGAGCAATGTAATCCCTTAAAATCTCTCACCCCTTAATTGTCCCAATGTGCTCTCCCCTCCCCCTTCCATTCTTTTGCCATGGCAGTAACTTTACACACATATGTTGCGTCTATCACTTACCCTTCAAAAATATAACCAGTGGCTACATATCCCCAACTCTAACCCCATCTCTCTTGACCCCTGCCTAATGTGACATGCCAGTGTACCGTATAGTAGACCTCTAGAAAATGACAGATTGTAAATGTTGAAACCGGTCGAGGCTCTTAATAAAAAGTGTGAAATATTACTAAGTGGTCTCTCATTTGTAGAAATGTCTGTTTTCCACTAATTTATTTCTCCAGCTATCAGTTTTATTTAAAGAGCATTCCTCATTTTTTTATCAAGAGACAATTAGTCATTACTCAAGCTAAAAATGTCATTAACTCTTGTCATGGCAGAATGATCACCTTTATTTTTTGGCTGGATGAGGGACCTTGAAAATTCACCTTTGTGGAAAATTAGTCTTTCAAAAACTGAAAAAGTCAAAAGTGTTTTGAGGTGGAGAATTTTAATTTTCTGTGGTGCCACAAGCCTTAATCTATCTATCTATCTATCTTTGAAGTCTACTGTGTCATCCACTCAACTCTCCCATGCATCTCTCATCTCTCCATTTTGCACTCATTCATCTCTCCATGGTAAGGGTACCAAGTTTCTCCTGCACCATGTCTCTGCTAAATGCATTCACTCACTTCACTTCTGGTGACTCACTTCACTTCCACTTACAAGGAAACATCGCAATACCTATTTTGTGGTTGCTAACGACACAATGTTTTATTCTGAAACTAGAAAGAGAGTGTAGAAAAAGTGTCTTGGATTTCTCTCCCACAGGCCTGGGTTCGTGAGAAAATTGCTAATATAGAATTTTGTTCTGTATAAATTCTTTGTATTACTCTCATTTCTTCAAGAATAGTCATGGCCAAGTGAGCTAAGGCGGTAACAGAATTTAGTTCCTATGGTCCGTGGTCTCATGCAGCATATTTTTTTCCGGATGAATATGTTTCGGAATCAACGTAAGATGCCTGATCCTGTACATGTACAAGGGTAACAACAGCATTTTTAGTTTTCAACACATGTATTTCCTGGATTTACTACTAACCCTTAAGGGAGAGTAGAGGAGCCAGTTGCGGGATCTGCATACGTGCAGATGCGAATGTTCATGTGACAGATTTTATAAATGTGCTTGGTGTTGAGACATTCCTTGCTTACATGATTTTGCAATGTATATCATCCGAAATCATGCATATACTTGACTGTTGCAGGCTTCACTTCATATAAGTTAATAATATCAGTACTCATGATTAAGACAGCTTAGTACTTTTCTACAATATTTAGAATATTGTAGAAAATAAATATTGTAGAAAAGTACTAAGCTGTCTTAGTTATGAGTACCGAAATCATGCAGCTCAATGCCATGACCAAAATATTGCAATAAACATGTGTGGGCAAGTAAATACTGTGTTATAATTACCCTACATTTTTTTTGTACTGGAATCGATTATCCTCCTCTCCCCCATGATCCATGTTTCGCTTCCATAAAATACGCCACTCCATGTCAAGCACTTCACAAACCTCTTCTCCATACCCTTGGCAGCTGCTATCATTTCTCTCCTGTCAGTATAATCTTCACGATTGAAGGAAAAATTGAGTTAAAAATATCAGCATTCAAGCACTATTTCTACGAAATTCAAAGTAATGCATACATTGGTTTGCAATAAAAAATAACATGCATATTTTGTCTGCCATTAACAACCTCTATAACGACCCACGACTGAACAGAGCTCTGTCCTGCCCCTAAAGTATAATTGGATTTTCAAAATCTGAAAATATTCTGCCAATGCTACACACTTTACCTCTGTGGAGTCTCTTTTAGGGCAAAGCATAGAATCCTGCAATTGGCTACTCTACTCTCCCTGAAGGATTAGTTGTAAATCCAGGAAATGTGTTGTAAACTAAAAATGCTGTTGTTACCCTTGTACATGTACGGGATCGGGCACCTTACGTTCTTTCCTAAACATATTCCAAAAGAAAAAAATATGCTGCATGAGAAACATAGGCACTGAATCATTATTTCATACTACTACTGCTTTATCCCACTCGGCCACGATGGTTCTTGAAGAAATGAGAGTAATGCATAGAATTTACATATATGGAACGAAATTCTATATTAGCTATTTTCTCATGAACCCGGGCCTATGGGAGAGAAAGCCGTGACACTTTCTCTACACTGTCTCTAGTTTCAGAAAAAACTTGTGTCCTTAGTGACCTCAACATAGGTCTCGCAATGTCTCCTTGTTAGACCCCAATCACCTTACATGCTCCATTCTCCACATCATCTTCTTCTTTCCACTTCATTAGTGACCACTTAAAGCAGTGAATGGTCTGCTCCACATTCTGCACCTCTCAATGTCCTTTTGTGAGCAATGCAATGCAATGAAAGCAGTCACAATCTTTTAATCACCCTTTGGCCATGTACCTATGTACACAATTGAATCCTTGTACTCAAACTATGGATTCAAGTCGAATGATTATTTCTCCGCAGGCACTTTCACCTGACTCACACACCTTTGTTCTTCCAAGGGTCGCTGAAATAGCTCCTCATTTTCTGACACATCTTTACTGACATTCTTCTTTCATTTCCAGAATAATTGGCAGTTTTTTTGTATCCGAGTAAAACTTGCCCGAAACTAGATAGTGTACAAGTTACTAGCTGTGATGTGTCTTTGAATTTAGCAAAGAAAAGAAGTTTGAATTTAGAATGCAGTGTGATTTTTTGGAAGTTGAATATATTAAATAATTAAGAACTGTAATTTCCCACATAATAAAATTAAAACTTAATTTTTTTCCTTGTTTTTGCTGCAATGACCTTGGATGATGAATCACACCAAAACTTAGCTTGTTCCAGGGTTTCATTACATGTTGTATACAATTCTCATTTTCATCAGTTGACATCAGTTTTCATCATTCCTTTTGGCTTATAAATGTGGCGTAACTGTGGCGTATCATATGCATCTCTGGTGCCCTAGTGGTTTTCTGCTGTTTCATCCAAGGGAAGCCTGAGGCAACAGACTCTACCATAATTTTGTATTGCTTTTCTTTTTGCATCATTTTCTCCCTGTTATGCTCAGAGGGAAGTTATGAGGTAGACCGCAAATCCATTTTTTAAAGGAATTTCATCTGAAATGGAGTGAACATTGGAAGATGTAATTGGATATCTTGATAAAAGTGTGAATTGATTTGAGCTTTCCATCGCTAACATTTAAAAAAAAAACTGGTGATTTGGAAGAATGCTGATTTGAGAAATAGTCGTCAAGTAATTGAAGAATACAAGGCGACGATGGAGATAGTGTTTGATGGCAACAAGCAGGAAGAAGAGAAGGGATGAAAATGAAGAAAAACAGTGGAACAGGCAAAGGTGACTACTCTTAATTTAAGCAAGTGCTATGAGAGTGACACTGCATATTTCTTTCATAAATTGCATTTTCTTTTAATGCTTGAACTTTGGCAGCTTGGGATGTGAAGCAAAGATTTATTTGCTAACATCTTCAGCATTTTTCTTCCCCATCTCCATGCCCATAGGAAAAATTTTTGTGTGCAATAATTTAAATAATTAAAATAATAATGAAAGCTGTACTGATGACCCTCATAGGACCAACATAGGTGCACATAAGTATATGGTTTCCCTGTGATAGCTTGGTCTTCCTTTAGGACTAGCATGAACCAAAATAGATGCTCTCCGCTGTAGGTACATGTTAATAATGTTTGGAATAATGGTTTTGGAAGATGGGGAAAAGCATGACGACAATCTAAACATTTTTTCCAAAGCCTCTCCATTGCATATAAACATCCCTTTCAACTTGCCAGACTAGCTCTCAATCAAAGGGCCGTTCTTAGAATGCCTCCACCGCCCCCAAACTGATGGATGTGATTAGTTTTTTTGGGCAAGTTTCCTTTGGGAGACAGTCAGAACCTCTCCTCCATTGCAATATCCAAAGCCAATAAATACACAGGTTGCCTCCATAGACATTGTCCACCTCTCACCCAAATCAAAACTAGTGCTGCCGAAGCCATTGTGACATCTCTGAAGTATTGCTATCTCCAATGCAAGAAGAGCTCAAAAGTTGAATTGTACTGATATCCCTTAAGTTATGTTTCTATAGCGTTAGCTTTTAGATAACCAATTTGTCTTCCAAATCCTTGAAGCATAATGCATATGTTCAGTGTCTGCGCTCATTAACAAAGGAAATGAAATCTCATTATTATAATTTCATCCATGGTATCATCCATCAATTGACTGGTATATTAATAGATATTTATTCCTGCCTTCATTCTCCTCCATCACAGGGTCATATTTAATCTTATCTCCCTCAAAAGACTGCATATATTTACCTCAATTTAAGTCTCTCTTAAGCTCTTCATGTCCTCTGCCTCCATTCATTTCGCCCTAAGTTCAATTTTATTTTGTCCTCTTCCATGCTTATCCAACATACATTGTCAAAGAGCTTTCCCAAATCTACAAATGTCATGTACATACAATGGTTTTTTTAGGTGTATCATTGCTGAACCTATTGTTTCCCACCGGTTGTTCCTGAGGTTGTTATTGGAAAATGAAATGTCATGCACTTAAAACATTTGTCCTTTTGAGTTTGGGCATTCCAAGTCCATTGGCTGGTGACCTCACTCCCTTGTGGAAGCTCCCAGGATAATATGTAATGAGGGTGGTCATGCCTGTTCAGTTTTTTCTATCTGTAGAGTGATCATTAGATATCCAACTTTTTCAGTTTTTCTCAGAAATAATGATCACGTATGATAAAATAAAATTAATTGTTGCATGTTCTATATTTGCTTTTATTTAGTCTTTTCCTGTAGTCAGTTGAATGAGGGTGATTTCATTCTACCAAAAACCCCCAAGTTTCATGGTGACATTACTTATTTTTTCAGATTTAGAATGGAGAGCAGTTGGTGAAGAAAATAAAGAGTTTTAATTTCTCAATGCAAATTAATATACTGCCGGAAGAAAATAAGGATAACTCCTGCCCCTGCTAAAGAGAAGGAAGTGTTGAAAGAGTGATGGGGATTTTCCAGCTGTATATAGTGGACCCCTTCTCATTGCGATAGCCTCTATATCAGCATGCCGTTCCAGAATTTTGCTTGAAATGTGATTTCGCCTCGTAATTGATGAGTGGTACTCACTTGGTGGGGCTGTGAGTGCTTGGGTGTCGCTTGAATTGGTAATGCATATCATGGTTGCATATCTGAGGAAAACATGAAAAATTAGATGCAAGAGAATGAAGGAGGACTTGTATCTTTATTTCATTCCCGCAGTGGAAGCTCTGTCTCTCCAGTGAGATGTTGGCTAGCAACCTCAGCTTCCTCATTTAACCAATCAGCCCTTTACTCCATCACACATCCCAACTTCTCACAAAGCACCCCCCACCATTATCTCCTTCCCCTTATACCACCATGATTATTTAAACTGCAGTTGTCAATATTCACGACAAGAATTCTGCCCAGGTTTTTGATTGCTTAAATGCCAATTGTATCCAATGTGTGAATGGAGTGAAATTTGATGGAAATACAATTTTGTGGTGCAGCATTTTTTTGTTTGATTTTTATTTCATTTTGTACATACCTACCTACCACCTTGCCTGCATGTTAATGCCTCAACCCGTAGCTCTGCTCAATTAAGGATGATTGTGCTGATTTCTTGCTTTTGATGGACTTCAATCTTTAAATATACCACCTTTGGTTTTGGAGGCTGTTGAGCTGATCTCAGCCTTGTGAAAGCTTATAATTATAGTGTATTTTCTCCTGCCAAATTAATTGAATATTTTAAGTTCCATTCAATGGTGGTAAAAATAATTTTGCAATACACTGATAGGTGGCTGTCACAATAATAAATCAGTATTATTGATCTTTACTCTTTCATAGTTTCCTAATCCACCAATATCATAATCTTCTTTTGTTGAGAGAAGAATTAAGTTAAGTGAATTTTTGCCTAAATACTAAGTGAATGGATCTCTTTGATTCTTCATAAACTTCTTGATGAACTTGGACTTTGTTGATGATATAGTTATGCCTCAGTGATAATAATTTCCATAGTTTAATGGCTCCATTGGTCTACAAGTTTAGGCACTAGTCACGTATCATTAGTGCATTGGAAAAGGGCATTTACAATTTTGTGCCATGCAATGAGCTTGCAGTGCTTTGAGGGAATGTCATGACACAAATGGAAACTTGTTTGGATGAAATATTTGGCCTTCATGTGTTGCAGTAGCTCTAGTTTGATGTACGTACCTCAGTGGCTAAGCCATTTCTCCCTTACTCTGTGTGCCGCTTGCAGACAGGGACAAGAGCTCTCAGACGAATAGGAAGACCACCCCTCCAAATTTGAGCCAAGCTCAACGATGTTTGACCTCGGTGACTTAGCAGAAACTGGTGTTCTCATCGTGGCACGTCATTGCCTGTGTTCATGTGTAATCTTTATAAAATTAAAAGTATTTGAAATGTTACATATAGTGTAATGATTGGTGGAAAAATTTTTTGGTCAGTTTTACTTGTACATATGCTGTAAAATATAATTCATATAGAGGAAATAAATTGCAAGATAGGATAATTTAGGAATCTGTACATAATTCGCTGGCCAAACTTGATAGAGTAACCAACATTTGGGTAATTAGGTTGTCTCATGTCACGTGGACACAACTTGAACAAAGCTATTGAAATATTTGGTCATTGACAGATCACATATTTAATCTGGGAAGTCATTTGCCTTTAATTCAAAAGTTCTTTTTGGATTCATTGTTGGATCAGTCCTGAGTTGAGGCTCAAATGTAACCATCACACCCTCCTCCAATTTGTTTATTTAGCCCCAAAATTAGCCACCTTGGGCCCTGAGAACTTGCTTCTCTGGGGAATGAACAATTCGTGGGTGTTCAAACAAGGCAGGGCCAACCCACAAGAATCCAGCATACAGAGACAACTCTGGCTGGCTGGCAATCGACTCCCTAGTCTGTGGCATTGTTGAACCATTCTTAGCTCTGGTTTTGGGATGAGCATTGTTTGATTTTTGCGGTGCTGAATATTCCATGAGTGCAAGAAAAAATATCTGTACACATCTTTTTCGGAATTCAACAAAAGAATACTGCTCACTGCTACATGTGCTGATCCAAGGAAAAAGCCATCCTGTAGAAATTCATCTTGTTCAAAAAATTTGACTTGATCGGGATTTGAACAAAACTATCCCGATTGCCGGTCGGGTAATCTAGAGCTAGATAGTTCAGGAGAGGAGAGCTAGATAGTTCAGGTCATAGCCAGTTTAAACACCTAACTATAAGTCCTATGATTTGTTCATGGTAAATTCCTTACATTGATTTTTCACCATGTTTCACATTTTTGACCCTCCGATGATCAGAGTGGGAGCATTGAGTGGGGAAGGGTGGAAGTTTGCTCTTGCCCATGTGCACTGGGGAAGGGGTCCCGATTGTGAATGGCATTGCAACTGGCCAAGTGGCTGTACGTTGGCTCATGACCATCCATGTTATATATTATACTCTCACCCGTGAATAATGTCAGGCACCCTCAGTCAGTGTTCTCAAGTTGTATTAAATCTCTCGTCCATACAAAATGATCACCCTTTTAAATTGGAGGCAAAAGGCTGTGTACACAATTGTGACATTAGTTGGTAGGAGGGTTCACCAAGTTTAATCTTCAAAAAACTTTCTTCTCCATGTCTCTCAGTGCTACTGCTGTAGCAAAGTGGCTGAATTAGAATTCTTTGTTACTTGAGAAGTCACTGGTGTTCATTAGGTGGTCATTGATTTTGGTTTAAGTTTTACATAAACTTCCTTTTCTCACTTAAAGGAGGCATTTTACTCCCTACTTAATAAACGTTTATGCTCAACCTTTTTCTGAGTCAAAGGAGCTCTGCCAAAGTATACCACTTATCGCACTTTTTCGGAGGATTTAAGTTTTTCGGGTCTTTCATTTCCCTCTTGCGTATTATGTACTTGAATGGATTAAAAGTTCCTCCAGGGTTTTGTTATACTGCTGAAATAGTGGTGTAAAGTCTTGTTGCTTTTCTCCTTCCTCCTATGTGTGATGGGAACATTTTAGCATACATGATTACAAGTAGTTCAGATTTGTATCTTTATGTTAAGCGAGATTTTCTATTTGGTCCCAGATTGTAATGGCTCATCACTTGTTATGGATAAATGTATTTATCAAGTTCAGAGTGTTTTTAACTTTGGTCAAGTTCTGGTGTCCACTGTTCTGGCATTCCTTTTCTCACCATTGAGAATAGGACGAGTGCATTTTGACCCATGACAGAGAGGAACTGCAGTCCCATTATCTTTATATTTACCCTGGCCAATGCTATATCCTGCCAAGTCTGCTCGGATCTCATCCAAGGCAGGGTGGCTAAGGAAAGAGATTAACTTAAGTGTAAGTCAAACAGTCATTGATATTCATTGTTACATAGAATAATGGAATTGAAAATTCTTCAAATTTTCCTAATTTGTTGAATTTCCTTAAGTATTTGTCTCTGTAAAAACAAGTGGATGGAGTTCAGATGTTCGTGTTTGAATCAATATGATTCAGTTTATGAGCTGTAAGTGAATTTATTTTTGAATTCTGTTTTTTTTTGTCTTAACACCTTGTCAAAATTTTATAGAAGTTCCTTTTATTATGCGTATTGTATTCAACCCTGTGGTTTTAAAGTTATTGCTAATGAGAAAATATATTATGATGGAATTAAAAATTCTCATTTGTCTGGAGTTGATGGTCACAAGTGTGTTTTGTTATTCCATGCCTGGCGTATTGGTGGCATCTTTTGTTGTTATCTGTTGCTCTTGCCCCACTCCTTCTCCTCCCCCTCCTCCCTCACACTTTTCCCCGCCATTCAAATATTCTCCCTAAGATTCTCTCTCTTTGTCCTGAGCTTGGACTGCATTTGAGTTACAAGTGATTGGTGTCGTCCAAATTGGCACGTCTGCCCTTTCAATGAGAACTGCTGTGGCTTGTGGGTACGGGTCATCTAAGTATGCAAGTCTAATGGAAAGTTGTGGTAAAACTTGAGTGCATTGCGTGTGTGTACCCTGCAGAGGTGTTATTGTGGTGGACTTGGACACATTGTGATGTGAATTTGAGACTGTGCCAATTTAATTATACATAATCTGTCACTTTAAATGTATAACTATATTCCATGATCTCATTTTTGTACCCTTTTGATTACAAGTGACCAATGCTCCCACTTTTGGTTAAATAATTTTATTTATAGTATCATTGATTTTGTCAAAAATATTCATGTTTTTACGAAAAATGTGCTTATAATTTTTTAGGTTTCTTTTACACTAGTTGTATCACTTGATATTTGTATTAGTTTGAGAGATTAAAATTGACACCATTAATCCTCTTAATGTTATGTTGGGTAAATTTTTCTCTTGCAGAAGAAATAAACAGAAGTGTATTCAGGTGTGTGTACGTCTAACCAAGTCCGAGAGACAGAATGAGCTCCTTAGGGATAACTTGCGTAGAGCTGTTAGCTTGCTTGAGGAGATCTCGGCGGATAGTCACTGGAGCAAGGAAGACCAGGCTAGTCTAATGGATGAGAACTCAATGCAGCAGAGGGTGTTGGTTTTGCGTGCTGCGCTGCAGGTGAGGGAAGCTTTAATTTTATTCTCCTCTTTTGCTATGGACATGGGCCAAAGGCATCTGTCCTCAGTTGAGTGATCTTGGTGCCATCCATCCATCGATGGTGCACACCAAACTGTTCAGTCCCCCCAATGGACGACTCACTCTGTCCTTTGGGTGTCTCTGCTGTTCTTTAATGACCTCCTAATGAGAATTGGGTATATTTATAAGTTTCTAAATTCATTTTAAGCACCTACCCTCACACCATCAAATAAGGAATGACAAGTTTTTTAAAATTTACTGCAAATGTTCCTTAATGTGCGGATGCTTTTGCTTTTCTGAGATTTGCATATGTGACTTCCTTTTCATGCATATGTAAATTTACATGTCTGTGTATCCTCTTGGATGTCTTTATCCAAAATAAATACCCGATAATGTTTAATCTAATAATTCCATTTTTTAAGTTTAAAGATGCACAATTGGGTTGGCCCAGGAAGCATTTATGTATGCCCTTATGTATTAAGTCATCTAGTTTGGTGACTTGGCTATATTACATATTTCATCAGACATACAAATTTTAATTAGAGATTGATTGATTTTGAGTTATGGCAACTACTTATTTAGAGGAATTATGATTTTACTGCAGAAGAAACATTAATGCATAGTATGCCTTTGTGAGTTCTGTTAAAAATCCTTATTGCATGACCTAGGTTTTGACAATTTTATGCCATTTTCTGGTAAAATAACTGAAGATGAAAACGTATAAAATTGTAGGCACCCTGGTTGAGCATCACTTGCATTGGTGTCAATTTAAAATACAAAATTCTCCCATTATTACTCTTAGTTAATTTTTAATATAAGGATCAATGCCACAAGGTTCAGGATTTTTTTTTGCAAAATATGATTGCATCAATTTATTTCATGTACCCCTTTAAAATTTTAATGCAATAATACATCATCAGTAACCAGGGATTGTCAAACAGTGGTGCAGGTTTCTTATGTGGAACAGTGTGATCATTTGGTAATTATTTATTTTCATAATAGTCTGTGGCAAATTTTTTTTTATGTTGTGGAACTATAATTATAGCTTACATGATTGGTCATTATAAATATGTAGGTTACTGTTTTATCTCCATAAAGGTTGATGATGTGAGACAGACTCAAAGTATGCAATGAAACACTGAAATCTTCATCGCCAAATTAATGTCGCCATTTTTTTCGCAAAAGTTTTGCACACCTGGCCATCATGGGTAAAAACTAGGATTAGGTTGCAGGTATTATTTTCATTAGCTGTAGTACGTGTGATTCCATGTGAATTGAAATAACTACATGTACCTACTTACATTCCACGAAAGTATTATTTTTATTTTCAACATATTCCACTCCATCACTGAAAGGATGTTTAAAAGTTACATATTCCAAAATGGAGCACTGTAAGGGCACCTTATTTTTCGGCCTGGATCTCCCAGAGCCAAATGGAAGTTACCATTATCGGCCTTCCCAAGGCTCGCATGGGCATTTACATGCATTATAGAAAAAGACACACCATACAGCTTAATTAGAAAATAAAACTACCAATGATTAGGTGTACTCATAAATTGAGACTTTATTTCAGTGTAAGGGCTGGAACATTTCAGACTCAGAAGCATCCTCAGATTTTATACACTCGAAAAGTGTGAGTACTGACCTCAGTCGTTGATATTCGGTTGAATAAGAACATGCTAACAAATTTAGGATATCTGTAAATTTAGATTTTGCTGTGGAGAAAGATGGAAAGAGTCAGAAGGCTAGGTGGAGGAGAAAACAAATGAGAAAATGAGCAGGAAAGAAGGAGAGGAAGCTGATGCGATACATTAGAAGGAGGCTGCGAACATGTCTGGAGGATGTATTTAATTGTAACAGCATACTGAAGAGGGTGATTGAGGGGTGGATTTCAGGTAAATTTAATATTAGAAAAATAGATATTTTATGGAGGAAACGTAAGAGTAAATTTGCCCTGGTTGAGCGAGTCATATGTAGGACTGACTATCCACGGGCCTATCACTTGTTTAAAAGAATCCCTCCGGGATGATACAGTTTTCTATTTAGTTTTAGCCTTTGTCAGAGGTTAGTATATAACACGAATGGACTATGCAAATATGTTGTAAATTTAATATTGGACAATATCTGACCACAGGCTTGACATTATGACTAAAAGAGGCCACTCTTTAGGGGTGCACTGCTAAATTTTCCATTTTTATTATTTAATGAAACCATATTAAAAGTGAAATATTTAAAGATGGAATTATCCATCTTTATCGCTGATGATTTAAAAGCATCATATTAGTTTTTCCAAACCGTTTCCAGACCGTTAGTTTTTCCAAAATATTGGAAAAACTAATGGTCGTAGAGAAAAATGAAGTGCATAAGATTTGTGCGTAATGAAAAAAACTACAATTTGAGACTTTCTAAATGAAAATGGTCAACAAATATAAAAGTTATTGCAAAAAAACATGGAAACAGACCTTTTTTGGAACTGTGATAACTTTGCAAAAATTCATTTAAAATCAATCAATCTATCTTTATAACATGAGCTTTTCAAATCTTAAAAAGTGAGCAAAAGATTGGCGCTGTAGGTTTAATAGTTTTTGCAAAATACTATTTATTTATCCCGCCAGGAGGAAAAACCGTCAACTTTGACAGCTTGTACAGTTGCCAATTTTTAATAAGAAAAGGTTTAGCAAATCGCATTGCGAAGTTCAAGAGCTTATTTAATAATGTGTGAAAATGAATAGTCGAATTTTTCGAAATAAGGTTTCAAATGTTTGCATTAAAAAAGTAACTTTATTGCTTAAATAAACAAATAGAATATCTTTTTTATTTTCATATTTTAAACTTTTTAATAAAAAGTATTTAAAATCTGGTTAAAAAACACGATTAAAAAAAAAGCACCCTCCACGACTAATAAAAGCCGAGATAGCCATTTTTTAAATCACGGCGCCGTTGTTAGTAAACATTAAGGGCTGAAATTTGTACAACTTTTTAACAATGATTCAAACCATTTTTTCCAATTTATTTCAAAATTTTATATGAGAGACGAACGAAATTGGAACTGGTTAAAGCGACGGGACGCTAATGTTTAGCGTTCGAGGTCCGGTGGTTAGGGGAGAAGCTCGAGCATCTCTCGCGCACTGCGGAATCGAAAATGAATCTTCGCAAATCGGAGCGGGCAGTAAAATTTGGCGATATCTGGGATTCTAGACATCGTAGAACCTTCTTTTATCAATCTTGGGTACCTCGAATAGAAAATAACAACGTGCATTTGTATGTTTATAGAACAAAGGTAAATACAAGAAAATGTTACGACGCATGAATATAGTTATATTTTTTTTACTATTTTTTAGCTCTCGTCTCGTGGCAACAATATTACCCTCGCTGGCAGCAGTTTTAGCGAGCCTCTCGGCTTACCTTGGCATTTTGTTCTTTTGTTTGCTTTCTTTTGTTTATTTTGCGAAATACGGGAAATCAGTCTTTCTATCCAGGATCCTAAATATTTGCGGTATACACGAGATATGACCCAACTAGGTCAAAGTAATATCTCTCATTGTCTTTATCGTGCGAGGGCATTACTATCCGAGTTTACTGCGTGCAGAATTTGAATCGTTTGCAGAAGTCTCGTCAAGTGGTAATTGGTAATACATAGATACTTACGGCCGTTTTACAAGAGACATTTCATGGAGTATTTGCACAATTTTTGGAAACTATGTTAAATTTTGCTTTGGTGCGTAAAAACCATATATCCAAAATTTTACTGTCGTAACTTTCCTACTTTTTAAACAATAAGCGATTTAAAATCATATTTCGAACCTTGCGCTCAAACGGACAGCGGCCATATTGAATCTGCTGTGACGTAATCGCCCTTACTCCACAATCGCTGCCGGGTTTGTTTACATTCGTTCTGTGTTGTATTTACTGCCTTGTGTGGTAAATATAATTTTTTACAGGCTAAATAGTTGCAAAAATTACAATGTAGATGCCTGATGATATCAATTAAAAATGACTGCGAAAAAGAAGAGCTACAAAGAGTATTTTTTCGTGCCATAATGCAATGTTGCTCAGGAAATCTCCGATCATTAACGCGTCCACACCCGGAAAATTATTGGAACTTGCCTTTGCGAATCCAACTTTTATGATGAGCACCAACGTTTTATTTCAAATATCGAAATAACTTCGAAAAGGCAAATACTATTTCACTCTCAACGCACAGCTAGGCTATTTCGCTTCTGCTAATATGGGAGATGACGTCACACTACGTTTAGACCTTGGAAATTTCGATGCTAAAAAAATGCATATTAAAAGCTATTTATTAAATTAATTAGTAGGAATTATACCTTGGTATTTCGTATGTGGCATTTCGAAACCAAACACTACTCGCTACAATAAATTTCAACAAAATACCTCACGCAAATACTCTAGTAGCGACTGTTTTCGAAATGCGAGAATGTAGGCTCGGAATTAGAGCAGGGCTATTCTCCTATCTCTTGTTTATGCATTTGCGCATGCATTCTAGCAATTCACCGCTTTGCACGGCGCAATTTTCAATGCACATTCATGCGTACTATGGGGGAAAAGTTTCAAAACGCTTCAAATGCATACAAGGATATCTAATGCGCCTCTGTTCTCAAGACCAGCGTGAAAAACGCTCGGAGCAGGCGAACGGCCGGGAATCCATCACCGACTTGGGGCCTTATTCAGTAAGGACTCGACACGGTCGAATTCCGGAAAGTCCATGGATGTGACGTCAAAGCCCCCGACAAATCTCAACTTTTTAATGGCCCCATTTGAAATTTTAGGGGCTGTGACGTAAATATTTCGTCACTTTCGACGCTCGGAAATTCCTAGAACATACAAAATAGCCCCTTCGGGCGATTATTCCTTCGCCTTACTGTGTTTGAATTTCGCTCATCATGGCCGAGACCTAAGAATAATATGCCATCAGAAAGGAAAGCGATTTTCTCTCGAGAGGGATATCAACATCTACACACTATCCCGCAAGCCGCCTCAATAGGCGTGTGGCCGGGGGTGTTAGGACACCAGCCGTTTACATATAAAAAGGAAACGCTCTAATGAAATTACGCCTAGCATTTATTAAAGTCCCTTATTGTTCGGGGGAAAAACGAATTCCCATACCTATCCGTTCGGCAAAATATCTCTCTTAATTTATCGTTTCTGTCGGACCTGGAAATATAGTGGGGTTCTAATATGATGTTCTCCGTGTCGCTCTTAAAGATATCTATTCTTAATTGCTCAAGTAATCTAAGCCTAGCGCGCAGCCTCCGAGTCTCTAGCGGCTCGCAGCCTAATTCGTTTAACATCTGTGTAACGCTGTCTGTACGCCCGTAGCAGTTTTTGACGAATCGCGCAGCTTTCCTTTGTATTTTATTAAGTTCCCGAATTAGGTCTTTCTGCACCGGATCCCATATGCTCACTGCATATTCAAGGTGTGGCCGGACGAGTGCGAAATAGCACCTCTCTTTTACTTTTTCATCCGAAAATCTTCCCACAATACGCTTGACGAATCCTAGCTTCTTCAGAGCTCTGCCACAAATATTTCTTATATGTGTTCCCCACGATAGGTTCGAAGTTATCGTAACTCCCAGATACTTCAATTCATCTGTCGCCTTTATGTTAACACCATCCACAGCATATACATGAGGATAGTTGGACGACCTCCGCAAGAAATGTACCGCCGTGCATTTGCTCAGATTAAGTTCGAGTCCCCACTCTTTGCTCCACACATGAACGTAGTTTAAATCCGATGATAGAATTTCAAAGTCAGAGTGATCACTAATTTCGCGATAGATGACAGCGTCGTCAGCAAATAAACGTATTTTACTGCTAATTCGAGAGCATAGGTCATTTATGTATATAATGAACAAAAGAGGGCCGATTACGCTTCCTTGTGGGACACCTGATGTCACTTCAACAATACATCACGTTCAACCCGACGGACGCGAATGCGCGTCCAATGTGCGTTGCCAAGATACCGAAGGATGCGCATTCGCGTCTGTTACTTACTGACCGATTACTGATTACTGACCTTTACGACTTTGCCAAGAAAGCTAAGTACGCGAATTCGCGTCTTTAATAAATAAGCGAGTTTTGTTATTAAAAATTTTTAAAACTAATTTTAAATAATATAGGTATTAGTTACTGGCCAAATTAATATGGCAGAAAGCGCTTTCCGTTTTTCGTGATTGCACACTAGAAATATTCCGGGTTGAATGTGTTAACTACATCAGAGCTAGTTCCGTCAAGAACTACTTTTTGCTTACGATCACTCAGAAAGTCGCGTATCCAGTTTACTACTGTTTCGTTTAGCCCGCATGACTGTAATTTGTAAAAAGGTTTGTTGTGAGGTACCGTGTCTAAAGCTTTCTTAAAATCTAGAAATAATGCGTCCACTTGTCTTTTCGATTCGCCAGATTTGAGAACGTCATGAAGAAAGAGCGCGAGCTGTTTTTCACATGATCTACCTTTCCGAAAGCCGCGCTGACAGCCATGGAGGAAGTTACGACTGTCCAGGAACGTCATGATATTGCTAACGACGATATGTTCGAGTATCTTGCCTATAATCGACGTTAATGAAATCGGTCGATAGTTCCCTGGGTCGTGTGTTTCCCTTTTTGAATATCGGTGTAACGTTTGCAATTTTCCAGTCTATTCGTATCTTTCCTTCAGACAATGACTTCTTGAATATTCATCTACATCTACATATTACCCCGCAAACCGCCTCAATAGGCGTGTGGCGGGGGGTGTTAGGACACCAGCCGTTTAAAGATAAAAAGGAAACGCTCTAATGAAATTACGCCTAGCATTTATTAAAGTCCCTTATTGTTCGGGGGAAAAACGAATTCCCATACCTATCCGTTCGGCAAAATATCTCTCTTAATTTATCGTTTCTGTCGGACCTGGAAATATAGTGGGGTTCTAATATGATGTTCTCCGTGTCGCTCTGAAAGATATCTATTCTCAATTGTTCAAGCAATCTAAGCCTAGCGCGTAGCCTCCGAGTCTCTAGCGGTTCCCAGCCTAATTCGTTTAACATCTGTGTAACGCTGTCAGTACGCCCGTAGCTGTTTTTGACGAATCGCGCAGCTTTCCTTTGTATTTTATTAAGTTCCCGGACTAAGTCTTTCTGCACCGGATCCCATATGCTCGCTGCATATTCAAGGTGTGGCCGGACGAGTGCGAAATAGCACCTCTCTTTTACCTTTTCATCCGAAAATCTTCCCACAATACGCTTGACGAATCCTAGCTTCATCAGAGCTCTGCCACAAATATTTCTTATATGCGCTCCCCACGATAGGTCCGAAGTTATCGTAACTCCTAGATACTTCACTTCATCTGTCGCCTTTATGTTAACACCATCCACAGCATATACATGGGAATAGTTGGACGACCTCCGCAAGAATTGTACCGCCGTGCATTTGCTTAGATTAAGTTCGAGTCCCCACTCTTGGCTCCACTCATGAACGTTGTTTAAATCCGATGATAAGGTTTCAAAGTCAGAGTGATCACTAATTTCACGATAGATGACAGCGTCGTCGGCAAATAAACGTATTTTACTGCTAATTCGAGAGCATAGATCATTTATGTATATAATGAACAAAAGGGGTCCGATCACGCTTCCTTGCGGGACACCTGATGTCACTTTAACGACATCAGAGCTAATTCCGTCAAGAACTACCTTTTGCTTACGATCACTCACAATATTATGTCTTAAGAACGGTGCGATCTGTGGCGCTAACTCCTTGAAAAACGATAGTGGTGGCGCTCCGTTTGTTGAGAAAATTTATTCCTCTATAGTACATCAGATTGTGCAATAAAGTGCTTCATGTAAAACCTAGTCTTTAAGGAAGTTTGAGCGAAAAGTCACTTCACCTAGAATGTGATAAATTTGTCCTCATCTAAAGAAAAAACTATCATCTTTCCAATGATATCAAAATATTAGCCCCTTACCGAACTACTTTTCAAGCAATTTGCCTTATAAGCTGTTTTACATGGGATAGATTGCGACTGTGCGCTCCAGAGGGAGAATATTGAAAACATTAGGAATTCGGTTAGGTTAAACATTAGGAACACCTAGATTTCGACAAAAAACTAACGGTGTGTAGTTTGTATGTTTTCTCAAATATTTATTGTAACGGTCCCTCTTGACGTCGGGAGTTTTTCTCCCTTCCCTATCAACACGGGTCCGCCAAGCAGTGCCGCAACCACTTGACTAGGCGGAAGGCCAACCCAAACTAGAGGCGATACATTCTACAATTGCAAAAATATTTAAACCAATAAGACTTTTCTCGGTTCCCGAATGTGGTTGACTCTTATGTTTACTCCCACCCAAACACAAAACTCCCGCGTCTCCCTCCGAAATAACCCGGCTCCGTCATAAATGCGTCACGGTAAGGCAATACACAACAAAGCGGAAATGTATCGTTTGGCAGATAGACACTTTCACATTTGACACTGCATTTAATACTTCAAGCGCATTTAAACAAAACCCTAATGAGGTGAGGGATGGTTGATTCATGGGTGAACATAAACTTGTGAGGAAAAGCAAAAACAAATGATGTAACAAAGGCAATGAGCAAGTCAACAAAAAAATCTCTGCGAGCAATAGTTCGCGCACAAAGAATCATCCTTGAATTCATCCGCCAGCGCAATATTTCTTGATTTAGTAAATTAACGAAGACACATGGAATTCACCTCGGGCACGAAGGGGAACTATGGCAATGGATGAGGGACGTGTCACAATGGGGACAAACCGTTTCTTGATGATGATGATGACGTGCTCCAGATGAGACGGAAGTCGGAGCGATCACCGGCGTCGTCTCCCGGTGTAAGATTCACCGCCGCTCCTGGATTGGCCGTATCCTGATGTATAGACAGTCAGCCTGACTGGCGACGTCTCACACTGGGACCGATTGGAAAAAAGCTGGCCAAAATTATTTACTCAGTCGTTTTCGGGTTTAACTGCGTTTTTTAGGACGTTATTTTAGTAATTTGAGCTGCTTAACTTGATTTCATCATTATGTCTTCGGTATCTTTTATGCATTTTGTGCAAAAAAGGAAATACAATAACTTAACACCTGCAAAAAAAAGCTTTATTCGTTCGAAGATTCAGAATCCCTGTTGAGCATTTCTATGAATATATATATAAAGAATTATAAGTGTTGCAACTAGAGTAGAATTAGATTTTCCGTTAAATAGAATACAATTAAAGATTTAAAGTTTTAGATTAAATGTAAAATAATTCATTATTAATTCATAAATCAATGCACGGAATGGGTAGGATTGAAAACATCTACTTTTTAATGACCATTAAATATATTACGAGATCTCGTTACGTAAAATATATTTCCGCCCTTACGTTATCCAAAACATAATTAAAAAATTATATAATTCTATTATATAATCGATATTTATAATTTAAAAGTTTGTGTTTATTCATTTTTTCTACGCTTATGTCATAACATTCGCTAAAATCTCGGTACATCAGAGGTATCAGAAACTAGCAAATAGATGTTAACTCGTGGTTAATAAAGTATAGTTAGCTATTAATCAACATTTATTGTGGAAAAACTATTTTTTCATATGGAATTGAGATAAAATTACACATATGAGCACATTACGAGCACTAAAAATACGTAGATCAATTGTTATTTTTGCTCCATTAATTCCTCCTCCGATGAAACGTCATCACTCTCCGAGTCGTCCTTTCTTCATCCTCATACTCTACAGTAGTAACCTAAACACCTATGGTCAAAATCTTCTTTCGATTTTCTTTTACTGAATGAAATGGAGGATATCAAGGGATCGAAAGTAAGGAGCAACCTCCGAAATAAATCTCCATTTGTGCCTCCCTTGAAGTTTTTCGTGTGTGATGCTCCCGGAATTTTCTCATGTCCTTATTTCTTTGCTTCTAGGGCCTCTTTCGAAAGATGTCCGATGGGAAGTATCGCTTCCTTCGCGATATCTGCGTCATGAATTAATAGCTTGTGCACAGTGGGTGGCAATGTAAAACCAAGGGTATTGCTGGACGTATAATTTGGTGGTCTTGAGGCAGTATTCGCTAAACTCAGAGCGTGTGTCCACTTGGAATAACTTTCAGAATGTGTGAAATTCTTGAAGTTAATTATTCATTTATCCCTGAAAATTAAAAAAAAACAAATGGTTACTTCAGTCCCAACTTGGCGGCAAAAGCCGTGGGATGTTTTGTAATTTTAAACATGATTGACTGTGAATTAAAATTTGTTACATTTATCAATTGAATGACAGATTTTGCATCACTATCTCCATTTAGGTCTAATTTTTTTATAGAGTACTCGATCATGAAATGTTTCTTATCACCTGTCGATATCTCTTTCTTCTCTACGAATTTCTCATGTAGCTGTAGCCGTGTCACTTTTCCACTCTCCATGGCTTATTATAATTTCAAATGTATACACTAGAAAACGAATGAGAAATTTAACGGTAAATCACTACCCTGGGCAGTAATATTAGCATGATAACATTTTTTATGAATAATAAAAATAAATTTAGTCTGAAAATAATCCGGAATTAGTTTATCAAATTTTTAATTTCACTTACCATCAAAGCCAAAAACTACTTCTGGTGTTTTCGGGGCACTAAATCTCCCTAGATGGATGGAATTTATTCGTCAGGAGAAACTGTTCCTCTAGGCGAGTTATTTTAGGAAAAGACAAGTAAAAATATCTTTTTCTAAAATCCTTCCTGTAGCACAGCTTGGATCACTTTCAGTAGATGTTCCCTGGACACACTCGCAAAGACAACTGATGAATACAACACGCGAACACAACCTAATAATCCCCCAACCAAGTACAGCGAAGGGTTCCGTTAGTGTGTACAAGTGGCAACAAGGGTGGCCAAAAGGAGGCAAGAAAGTTGTAAAGGAGGTCCGTGGAGTGTTACCAGAGGATTAGAGTAAGAAGGATGTACTTTAGAATCCAGAAGGGTGGGCAAGTAGATACATCTAGGAGAGCAGATGATTGCCCAGTTGGCGCCTGCCGCTGCACGTGAACGACAACGATTTCTCCGGCCCGCCCCCACTCCCCCCACACCCCCCTCAGCCACAGGCACGCCTTGTGCCTGTGGGCGATCGTAAGGTCATAATAACACTTTGTAGAGAAGGTTAATCATACAGTGTCTTCAATTTCGTCTCTCCTGTCTCATTCTCCTGTATGCTTTAGCGCCAAATGGTTAACTGGGACGAAAATATGTGACAAGAGTATTCTCGAATTTTTGCCAATTCAACTACTTTTTTCAATAGGTATGGGTGATCTACACGTGAAAGTATGTCATTTACTGAAGATGGTAAACTTCTTTCCATGTTTATTTGGAAATTTCCCCATATAGAGGCAAATTGCGGCCCCCGCGGCAGCAACGAAGCGACCGGGGCAGTTCCGAAGAAAAATAGATGGTAAAATGAAAAATGCAAAAATCTGCAAGAATTTTCTTTTGAAAACTGTTATATAGACTTTACCCTATCACAAATTATTTATAACTTCGTGTCGGCAGATGTCGATGAAAACGATAATTGCAATTTAAACTTAAATTTGACGTAAAACAGCACTTTCTAAATAAAAATCTAACTACGTTAAAATAAACGTTAAACGAAACGAAACTAAACTCATTTTATACGTTAAGGTAGTTTTATTTTGTGTAAAGTTTAAATATCCAAAATATTGTATTGAAAATTTTCAATGAAGAGAAGAACATTCGTGTTTTTGACGCGAAAGTTACGGCAGCCAAAATCACACTGACATCCTATACTTTGACAGGTCGTACACATTATCCTGACTTATTCTATGCTCCGTATAGTATACCATCTTGAAGAGCACATAATCAATTATATTTATCATCAATTTTTGGCCACCTTACGCGAACTTCCTTTTTCGACTTTTGGCCAGCTTTTTTGGATTTGGTCCCACTGTGCGTCTGTTCCTCTGTCCTCCTGTCTCTCGGTTGACTCTCCGAACGTGACTCTCTCACGGCCACTCTCTCTGTCCTGCTTTCTCTCGGTCGACTCTCTTTATGTTACTCTCTCACCACCACTCACTCCAAAACGACTGACCACCTTTCTCCTCGCCCATCCCATTTATTCCTTTTTTTTGTCCAAAACACATTAAAATCCTGCACTTCCACACTCATCCGTGGCATAGTCCACAATATGGCACACCATTCAAACATTCGTACCGTCGTCACCTCCCATTCACACCACAAAACACACGTAATGAAATATATTTCGTTACATTATAAAAATTAATCTATTACTCACCGCAGTCATTTTTACAGAATCGCAAAAAACCTGCCGTTTTGAAGGATTTTTAGCCGATCGGCGTGAAAAAATTAGTCAAGTTAGAGACTTATGTAGTTATATTTATTTAATTACTGACAATTTAAAAAATACATAACTATACTTTTCCACCATTAATATTACAATATTTACTTCACACTTCTTACAGATGCTGAAATTAAAATATAAAATTCGAATATGGTCTCCATTATAACTAAATAACTATAATTATAACTAATAACTAAATATCTCGCTCAAAATATCTTAAGTTTAACGTGATTAGATGCCAGAGGTAATTTCACTCACACTGCGTTGGCTGCATTGAGTAATGAATGTTCCTGTATGTTCACAGGGATTTGCGTGTGGAAAACAGATTTTTACATTTATCTGAGCGCGCCAGATGGCATAGACATTGCCAGTGGGACGAGGCCTGTCAAAGCATCCATCTAACCTTTCGTCCGGCAAGGCCAGAACCATCCAGGGTACCTATCTTTCATATATGATTTCCTCTGACGGGCCCATCCCCTCAACCACAGTTTAATGGGACACCTCGGGAGTAAATGGAGGGGAAAGGAAGTCCCGAGAGCCCGCCTCCCCGAATCAACGCACGCTGAAGGGCGACTCCAACTTGGCATAAAAAAATACCAGAAGTATTCTTGATACTCTCTTCGGATCTTTATTTCGTGAATGCGAAATTACATACGTTACTCTCGTTATTGGGAGATTCTTTTGTTTTGTTTGACAGAAAGAAAGTTGATATGAAAGAAAGAAAATTACGCTATACATAACATTTATTCTTCGAAATCATTAGTACAAATGGCTAACCCATGAACAATTGGTCGATAGTAACTAATATTTTCTACTTTTCAATGTAAATTTTATATGTCTTGTGTTATTAACGTCTAACTCACGTTCTCAGTTCTCCGTAGATACCTCGACCACTAAAATCGACCTACTCGTTCCGGAAATACATACAACTGAACTGAGCGCGCGCCGTGCCCACACATGCCCAATCCTTATAGTTTTTCACACGAGGCCCTCGAAAGTACGTAAATATTGGTCGCGGCAAAACCTTAAATGACACCGAGAATGAACCATAAGATGTTCATTTGCATTCACATCAATAAAATTCGCTATAAAGTGCGGATTCTCTTTGATTTGTAATGTATTTGAAAAAACTCGAATCGTTATTTTGAACTCACGGCAAAGTCACTGGTGTTAGGCGGATCTCTCTCCAAGTAGTGAGAAAGGAGATGAAGTTGTAACGCGAAAATAAAGACAACATTTAAACAAATAACGTTAAAACACGGAATTCGAAATAAAAATGTGGCAGAAATATTGTGTTAAAATTTGACTGCCATCGAACGCACGGTATTTACGTAATATTCCCCGTAAGTTGGGCATTGCTTCTCGGGGGTCTCATACAATGGGCCCTTTTTTTTTCTTTTTTGCTCAAAAAGCAAGCTTTTAATTGAGTTGAAAAAAGGTTTCCTTGTAATCCATTAACTCGTATTGAAACAAGCTAAAGTTCGATTTTTCTGTTCAATACCAATCGATTTTGCCGGCTCCGGTGGCGGCGGGGTTAAGTCCTTGTCTGTCAACCCAAGGGTCGCGGTTTCGAATCCCGCCTGGGAAGGATTTTCAACTCCCAGGGCATGGCTGTGTGTGTCCGTTTAAAAAAAGAGTTATGTGTGAGGACTATAAAGTCCTAATATCGCTCGAAACAAGACACCATTATTATTTTATTTCATAAAAATTAACCCAGGTGTTCTCTGGATAAACTTGGCCGTCTCAGAAACAAACATTCAACGGAAGAGATTTTTATCTCCATTGAAACAGCATCAGAAACTATGGGATTAAAAATTAATGAAGATAAAACTAAATACTTGAAAATGAAAAAATCAAGAAAAAAACTAGAGAACCAACAATAAAAATTAGCAATAAACATTTTCAAAGAGTGGAGAGCTTCAGATATTTGGGATCCTTGCTAACAGCAAAAAATCTGATTTCCCTTGTAATTCAAGAATGGGTAATAAATGCTATTATGCACTGCAGCCTATCTTCAGGTCAAGAAATATTTCAAGAAGCACCAAAATAATCATATACTTACAAGACAGTGCTAAGACCTGTTGTCCTCTATGCCTCTGAAACATGGACACTAACAGTAACACAAGAAGAAATAATCAGAAGATGGGAAAGAAAGATTTTCAGAAGAATATACGGTGCCGGGATAGATGCAGGAATATGGAAAATAAGAACAATTGCTGAAGCCTATGAACTATATGGAGAACCAGACATAATAACAGTTGTAAAGCAAGGAAGACTTCGTTGGGCTGGTCATGTACAACGCATAGAGGAAAGCATGAGTCAAAAAGTTTTTCAACGGCACTCCAGGAGGGAGGAGAAGCAGAGGAAGAACACGAAAGCGGTGGCTTGATGACGTAGAGATAGACTTGAGAAGACTGTGAGTCAGGAGGTGGAGGCGAATTGCGGAAGATAGAAAAGAATGGGGGTAGATTGTTTTGGAAGCCAGAGCCCTACATGGGCTGTAGCGCCAATGATGATGATCAGGGGCGGCGTGGGTGCTCAGGAGCCCGGGCCGCTGCACGTCCAGACGAACCCAGTTTTTGTGACCCGCCCTCCCCCCTTCTGAAAATATTTGTGCGTTAAAAACGCGTTAAACTACAATTTCATAGGTATTTATGTACTGTATGACAAAATTGTACTTTCACTCAGAGATGTTTGGTCTGCTGGCTGTTCAAAGCTCAGGGCCCGGCCCGCCGGGCCCTTCGGACCCAAGCCCGAAACCTAGTGCGTGGCCCGGGGCCCGGGCGGGAATCCCCGCGTGCCCCTGATGATGATGTTCTCTGGATAATGTCTCAAACCCAGGATCACATACTTTCTGCGCTGACAGTAAGAGACTTCCATTCCGAGGGCTTACGTTCATACTGCTTTACGCGAATTAGAAGTGACGGAATACTAAAATTATTACATAATTTTATCTAAAAATGTGTGTATAATTGAAATTATTGTTCTATTTTTATAGTATGTAATACTACTTTGAATTATACATAATTTTTACGTGAAATAGGATTTATACAATGATAAATTATTATATTTAAATTTTCTCTAAAAATATTTGTATTTGAAATAATTGTTCTAATGTTGTATTATATACATGAATTTCAATTATACGTACTTTTTTTAACATGAAATAGAATTCATTTTTTAATAAATTATTATATATTAACTGAAGTGATAGTTCATTTGTTAATAATAACTACTATAATATAAATTGTAACGGATGTTTCATTTATTTGAGGAAAATGGTGGTTGCTTGGTTCCAGTCTTTTTTCTAAGTCAAAACTTTACACCTCTCTCACGTTAACAATATAGAATTCACTCGCATCATACTTTCCCAACATCAGTCTCTCATCAAGAAACACCTATGTGATCTTTCCTCACTCACAAACATCATATCCATTTCATTTCCGCAATCAATCACTCTTTTAAATAAAATATTTTCTTGTGCTCTACGAAACCTTTCTCACAGACGTACTCTCCTGTTAAACAAACTGTCCACACTCTCCACATACTTCTTTCAATTTGGTCTTTCTTTACCCTTCACGGAGCTCACTCCTCCACCCCCTCCCGAGCCTCCCCCCATTTAACTCTACAAACCTGACCCTGCCTCCCTTCTTAACTTCCCTCGCCCTTCATGCGACGCCCCGGTTTTCTCACAGCGTCTCCCTCGGACGCGAAAACCCCAGCTCCGTTTCACTCCCGCTGCCGACCGCGAGGTAATTAACCTCTCGTCCTTTTCACTGGACGAGGACGTACTTGCGGTTATAAAGGAAGGTCTTTCATTCTCTCCTAATCCAAGAGTTAATCCCCTAAATATCCTCACCGATGCCCTGAAACTTTGCCGGAATCGGCGGTGGCGTGCGTTCTGGAAAACTCAACCAATCCCCAACTCCGCCCATCCCATTGCAAAATTCTTTCCACCGTCCCATCGTGAACCCAAACCACTTCCCCAAAACCATCCTGTAGAAATCTTTATTAAACGCTTCCTCACACAAATATCCGACCAATCATTCCTCCAATCCTTGAATCCACCCAGAAATCTCACGCGTCCCGAATCTCTTGCCTTAAAAAAATTAATAACGATGAGATCATCGTCACCAAAGCAGATAAGGGATCTACAGTTGTCGTTATCGACAAGCAAAGCTATATAGCTGAAGGTCTACGGCAATTGAAAGATTCATCCTCCTACATCCATCATCCTCATGATCCAAATCCTGATTTTCAAAAAGAAATCTGCTCATTCCTCTAAGAATTCGGCTCATACGAAGGCCTGTCCCCCTCTGTCACCGCCATATTCTCACCCTCTCATTTTTACATGCTTCCGAAAGTGCATAAAATCATCAATCCTGGTCACCCAATTGTCTCCAGCATCAATTCCCTTACAGAGGGCATCTCAGCACTAGTTGTTCATTACCTCAAACCCCTAGTCATATCTCTTCCTTCCTTCATCAAAGATTCGTACCACTTCCTCGACCTTCTCCGCGCCGTCTCTATCCCCCCTAATACTACTTTATTCATGGCCACTATAGACGTTACCTCCCTTTATACGTCCATTCCTCACGATGAAGGCATAAATTCATTAAAAATTTATTTATCCCAACGCCCAAAACCACACCTTCCCTCCGCAAACTTCACCATCCGCCTGGCCGAAATTGTATTGGCAAAAAATGCCTTCTCCTTTAACAATAAAATTTTCCTTCAGACAAAAGGTATCGCCATGGGGACTTGCATGGCACCATCTTATGCCAACCTGTTCATGGGCCATCTGGAAACCACTTTCTTAGAAAAATTCCTACCTTGAAAAACTCAGGTAACGATTAAGTTCTCTTTTAGTTCATTTTAGAGCTAACCCGCCCAGCCTATTGATTCCGCACAAATGAAACCAATGACATTTTCCGCGATTGTGTCAGTCAACACCTTAGCTGCTGGGACTCGGGAAGGCGAATTTTTTTTCAAGGCAGGATAATCATTTGCAATTTATATGTAATATCATACACCCCTTGCATGTTATCGATGATGCTAACGAAGGGATATGTTTTCGCGTCCTTTCCAAGGCGTCTATTATGGTTCTCCGTCCAAGTGAAATTACGATACGACTCCTTACGAAGTTTTCTCTTCTACGTTACTCTCTTACGTTTCTATCAACTTAGCGTGCGATATTAAAGTCTACGATAGCGCGAGGGATAGGCGCTGTACGCTGCTACCTCAGGATTTAACGAAAAAAGCAATTACGGCTCATCGTATCACCCGATATATGCATACGAAGCTAACGTTCGTTGCCCTAGCGACGGTGGTATAGTTCTCGGTTTTCGTAAGGTTCCTACCGGATAATTATTTAGGTATGTTAATGATTTGATTCAATTAAAGCCGGTATATTCTATTCTTATACAAGATGGTGTTAATTACGCATTACGAAAAATTACGCATTTTGTTACACGGGGCAAAGGTTTAGAAGATACTGAAAGACTGCTTTCTACGGGTGTACCGCGGGCATTTCTCTTTTAAGCAACTTGACATCGCCTACTGACGAATACGTACACTTTTAACGGAGACAGCATGCATACCAAATTGGATTATTGTCTCTTCGAGGCCACCAATCCACAGCTGGTGTCGCACGGCTGCAACTCCCCCGCCCCTGCAATGCACCTTATGTCTATTTTTTGAATGGTTCATTTGTAATAACGTACCTTTCAGTACCTTCTAAACCGTTGCTCCATGTGATGCTTGCAAAATGCGTAACTTTTTCCGCGATTTCTCCAAAATATAATACACGGAGGCTCTTTTCAATGATTGTATCTCGAAAATCTCCATAGCGGAGTGGATGCGGCTACAATCCATTCCACACACTTGCCGCGTCACCTTACTCCCCGTTGCAGGCGGGTTGGACCAGACTCGACCGCACGATCGAAAAACTGATGTGAAATTCGGCGTCGCAAACGGTCGCAGCATAAGTTATCGGATTCGCACTGTGGAAGCTTTGTAGAGTTTCCCCGTATAAGTTACTTCGTGATGCTCGGCGATGCAAATAACTATTTCTCTACATATATTTAGAAAATGTCCAAATATGAGGGTCCGCCATTTTGTTTAATATTTTTGGTAAATAATGATAAAAAGGTAAGTAAACTACATTAAAACAAAGATGAAAAACTGTTTCATCTAACTGCATCACTTTTTATTCCAATTCTTTACCCACAAAGGATAAACAAGGGCTTGAGTTTGAAGATTTCGTGAGAAAATAGAGTGTAGATCATTTTTGCGAAATCTGTACAATATTGACCTCATGCAAATTGTTAATTGTAGAGTACTAAGAAAAATGCCTTGCGTCATCGCATGCTTAGGTTTTTTGAGAATATTTATGCAAAGTTTCAGCTTCCTGGATTGAAAAAAATCACTTTTTGAATTTTGGCCAGCTTTTTTCGATTTCAGACCATTGTGCGGCGTGGGAAAAAATTATTTTTTTGTTTTTCCCGTTAGTTAATGTTCCCAATAATTATCCAATGTCTATGCTATCAGCTGCAAGACGTCACTGTGATCTGATGTATTCCCGAAGACTGCCGAACTGCAGCGAACGATACAGAGCGGTGAACCATAATTCCATGAAGACAGTAGCGTACGGTAGGCTGCAGCGATGTTACCGAACGATATCTCACACCAACATAATACAATAATTGGCGACCAGATCAACGTCAGTGAGAGACTAATGCCGCCGGCGGATTTTAATCTCTAAAATCAACCTCCTTCGAATCACCAAAAGGGTTTTTTGCCCATTTAACTGTCGAAACAAGAGGATATGAGAAGGAATGTTAGGATAAAAACATTTCAGGGGTGAATGGTGACGTCCTTTGGTGGCACGTGTTTTTTCACGTTCGAAGGATGGGGGAGTAGGTTCTTGGTGATGATAAGTGAAATTTATATTTATTCGCACAGACTAATACAAAAATATTAGCAAAATATGATCTGAAAACACTCACAGATGCAAATAAAGTAAGGCTAATATAAATTTAAACCTGATTTACTGAAAATGCAGATAACTGCGCATGAATGAATTTAGCATTAGGCCCACAAAAATGCAAAATCTCATACACTTACATATAATTATTATTAGAGTAATGTACAGGTTAAGGTAGGTTTAAATGGAAGATAGTAAAAATCCTCTATTTACTCTATCAAGGCGCAGAACTCTTATCAAGCTACACAATTTTTTTCTTTATCTCAGCATATCAGTGCACTTCTCTTCATCCCGTCCATAAAACCTAACCTCATCCTTCCCCTTCCACAGTTACCCAAATTTTCCCCACGGCCTTCAGCAATCCTTCGCCTCTCATCACCTCTTCAAACCACCTACTCTGCCTCCTCCTAATTTACTCCAGAAGTTTCCTCTCCTCACCCACTATACCAAGCACTTCCTTGCTTGTCTTAATTTCCGTCCACCGCATTTTCTCCATTCTCCTCCACATCCACATCTCGAACATCTGCGGTCTATTGTCGCTTCCCTTTCTCAGAGCCCACGTTTCTTCCCCATACAACGCTACATCCCATATGTAACTATTCGCCAGCCTCTTCTTCACATCCTTACCTAAGGTCCCCGTCATCAGCTTCCTCTTCCTACTAAATGCTTCTTTCGCTAGTGATCTTTTACGTCTAATGTCTTGGCCTAATATGCCCATTTTCTTCCAACGTTGCACCTAAGTAATTAAATTTCTATACTTGCTTCAGTTTGTGCCCTCCTAATTTTGTGACCTCGCTTTCTTTGTCCGAGGAAATATAGTTTTATTATGATTTATTTTATTTCTATATTTCCCGCACTGATTTTGTAATGCATTCACCAAAGTTTGAAATCCTGTGGATGATCGGATAACCAACCCCAGCTCTTCGGCGAATCCAACTGACTTTATCAGCCCGGCCTACTTCTATTCCCAAATCTAGTTCTTCCCATTCTTACTATTTCCACAGCATAAATGTTTAAATGCAAAGGCGACAACGGGCAGCCTTACCTTACCCCGCGACCTGTAACTGCACACCATAATTCTCCGTCAGCCACCCTCTTCTGTGACCTCTAGGCCATATATGTTTCGAATGAGTCTCCTATCTCGCCGTTATACTCCTATTTTCCCGAGTATCTGCATTAGTTTTTCCCAATTCACCCTGTCAAATGCCTTTTCAAAATCCACAAAACAAACACAAACGTTGCCTACCATTATCTGCACCCAAAATGGTCATCGCCTACGTAGTATTTTGTTCTACTCTCCAACCCGTTATTAATTATTAAAAATAAAACTTTTGCCTTCGGTGAAATTAATCTGTTCTATAATCCTCGCATTCTGACGCTTACTTCTTCTTTGGGATAGGTATCAATACCGTTTTGACGAAATCGTCAAGCCATACTCCTTCCGTGTAGATCATACGATTAAGTTCCTCTTCCGTTATTGCCCAAATTCTTCCGTAGCTTCGAAGGGATGTTATCTACTCCCACAGCTTTTCTTTAATTCATCCATCGTAATGCCGTATCTCTTTCTCTGTTGATGATCTCCTGGTCTAGATTATCCTTTTCTTCTTCTCTCTCATTCTCTATATCTAAAAATAAGTTCACAGCTCTATAATCGTTGTCAAATAACTCTTCCGCGTAACTATATAATATAACTGTAATCACGTCTAATAACTCTCTATCCTCCTATCCTGAATATGTTCCCGTTCGATTTATATTTGCCCAGTTTTTTCCTTAACCTTTGGTATCGTTTGCCCTCTCTTACAGCCCGAGTTTATTATTTGATTTCTTATACTGCCTCTTGCCTTGCTCGGCGTTGACATTTTTCCTCTTCCTTCTCTCCTTTAATGTCCTAATGATTCTTCTGACACACATTGCTCGTTTATCCTTCTCGTTTCCATTGACCCCATTGTGTTCTTTGCAATTTATATTCCCGTTCTTTTAGTTTGTCATTCTTTCTCAATTGTCCCCATTTCGTTTGCTTTACATATATTCCTGTCCACCAGCTCCTGGTATTTCCTATTTTTCGCCCCTTTCAATCTATCTAGATCCCACGTCTTCATACCTACAAATATATTCAATAATTACCTTAATGAGAAGTAGTTTGACTTGGTTGTGGGAAAGGGAACAGTAGATGTAATAAACTGTATGATTGAGTGTTTTGAAGGTAGTAAAGAAAAATATGCCTTACTAGTCTACTTGGATGGTACTTGTTGGTGCCTTTGAAAACGCACTGTGGCAAAGTATTCTAAAGGAACTGAAATAAATTAATTGTCCTAGAAACTTAATACAAAATAATCCAGGACTATTTCAAAGATAGGGAAATTATATTAGAAGTGGAAGGAATTAGAGTCAGTAAAATGCCACCAAAGGTTTCCCACAAGGCTCGGTACTCGGGTCGGCGTTGTAGAATATTTTGTTCAATGAATTCCTCAACTTAAATCTTGAGGAAGGAATTACAGTCTCTGCTTATGCTGATGATGAACTAGTGATTATCAGAGGAGGAAGCAGAAGGGAACTAGAGATGAAAGGTGAATTGGCATTAAAAGAAATAAAAAACGGGGAGAGTCAAAGGAAACTCCGGTTTCCGGAGAATATGCCCTGACTACTCTCCTCAAAGATAACCTCAAAAGAAAACCAAGTATTAAAATGGATGCTGTTACCATCAAATAAGAAACTTAGGTAAAATATCCAAGAGTTAGCGTTGGAGAAAAATTGGACTCTTCACATCACAGCACAGAGGTGTTTGAGAGAATTAATGACACTTTTCAACGCCTGGCACAGCTGAACAGGCAGGCAGGTGGGTATAATTGCCAAGATATGAGAAAAATATTCATGGGGCCTCCCCTTCCAATTATAACCCATGGCTTTGAAGTCCGGTGGATGGAACTGGAGAAAAGGAGAAAGAGCGTGGAAAAGATATTATGAGCACAAAGACTAGCATTAATTATGACCTCCAAAAGCTATAGAACTGTTTCGCCCGAAGCACTCTGCGTAATGAATGGGCGTGTACCAGCGGAACTAGTGTTAAAAGAAAGAAAAATAAGCAATTTAATAGAAATGAAAATAAAGAGATGTAATTCCGCGAATCGAAAAAAGATGAGCCAAATAATAATTGAAGAATGGCAGTGCCGATGGAATGAAACGACGGAAGGAAGGGCGCGTATATTGTGTCGGGTCAGTGAATTTTTTTCAAACTTTACCAGAACGATTGCCTTAAGTCTTTGCGTTATAAAATCGTTAGCATTATTCTTTACTTGTTTGTGCATGGTGTAAAAGGATATCATGAAGTTAATATAACATTTCTTTGCTGCTGTTGTTAGAAAACGTATAATTTATAATTTGTTGCAGTCTTGGAGCAGGACATTTTTCTGTATGTTTATTATCGTTTCGCTGTTGGTATGTTAATTACGTTTCTGCTTTAAGAAGAAGTAAAAATTTTCTTGGTAAATCACTAAATCGATAGCCAATTACAATATGTAATAGGTAATTGAGCAAACCCGAAAATTTTTCATGCTGGGACCATTTTCAAAAATGGAATTTTGGTGGTGGGTAGTGGTGGTCGGTCTTTTTGAAAATTATTAGATTCTCTAACTAAAGCCATTGGATAGTAGTATTAAGTTGACATAGAGTACCCTAATATTGGAAAATCAATGTGGAGTATATTTATAAAAAAAGTACAGTGTAAATAACAAATGAATATTAACAGCATAGACTTCAACTTAAATCAAGTTTCGTCACGCTTAACGGGTTTTTTATTTATAGTAGGTAAATAAAAACACGATATAGTTTTGAAAATATGTATTTCTTTCTTTTTTCAACAAGTTGTGTGCTCACATTCATTATTAATTACCTCTTGCAACCTCATGGTCATCGACCTCACAAGATTTTGGCACAGAAGTGGCCTGCCTTGAAATGAGGTACAAATTTCTCTCATCTTATTTTCTAAAGTAACTTGTGTCAAGGCATCATCCTCTCCATGTTACTCGTTAACCCTTAGTACCCATAGATTTTCAATGAGATTCAAATCCGGTGACGTCGCTGGCCACGGTAATTGATTAATTTTGGAGTGATTATCAAAATATTCCCGGCGAACCCTTGCTGTGTGGACCGGTGAATTGTCTTGTATGAGGGCTACCTTTTCATCTTCCGGAACCACACTGTTAATGTAGGGCTGAAGATATTTTTGTAACGAATTGTTGCTGTAGCATTGCGTCGTAATTCTCGCAGGTATTTCTTTATCAATGGCCCAGGCCCTGCGGCCAACATTGAACCCAAAAACCTATTGATATCCTCCCAGATCTGTTTCGTTCTAAGATATGGAAAGACGGAAACCTGTTAGAAAATAACTTTCAGTAAGTAATTTCAAAAGGATTTATGTAAGTACCGTTTTTATTCTGGTAAATACCAGCCTATAGAACAGGCATCGCACTTTTTACGAATAAAATAATTTTTTTTAATCCTCCCACGCATTGTGATTTAATTGAAATTGGAAAAGGCTAGAATTAGATATATATGTGAATAACTATTGTGTTAAACGAGTGTCTCTTTCAGTATATCATGCAGTACATTGTATTCGATATGCAGTGTTGAGATGGTTGCCGGGCGAAACGGGCGCAGTATTTCACACATTTTCTCGTGTATAACGCAACCCTGATTTTTTATGTTTATTTTCGGGAAATGCGTGGACGTTGTAAATACGGCAGTTTTCACATTAATTGGATTAATTATTTACAGGAATCAGGTGGAAAATATTTTTACATAATATTAGATAAAATAAATTCTAATGAAATCAAAATGTAACTAATTTTCTTGCTAAAAGCTAAAGAAATATAGGTTTTGAAAAGGAAATGCTGTCCTGTCACGACGAAGTAATAACGTACTTGTAAAAACGAAATGTGACAGTGCATATGTTATTCATACGCGATAAAAAAGGGTTTAAATTGAGCAATGATATTAATTACCGAGTTCTCCTTGAGCGCCACGGACTAGTTTTTCCGTCTTCCCAAAAGGATCTAAGCTGATATTGCTCGTGGCAAAATCCAAACGGGTGGCCCTGTGCGCCTCAATCAATTTGGGCTTCCACACCGGATGATAGTGTCGTAGGCCTGCTTCGTGCAATCTAATGCGCAATGTATTGTAACTACAATGTAGTCCCAAGTTGTTTCGAAGGGTTGGTATGCCACCAACCGTCAAGGGAGAATCCCTCATTGAGGCATTATCGAGTTGTACTCGTCTCTAGAGGTATGGCGGGATCTTCCAGATCGAGCGCGACTTGTGAATGTCTCATCCTAGCTGTTTGCTTTTCTTAGCCATCGGTGAAGAAGTCGAAGATGGACTCCGAACTCGGTAGCTACTTCGGACACCGTGCGCCCGCCCTTCTCCAAACCAACCATAAGAGCACGCTGGGCTGTCACTAAATGCAATAAAATAAATATTAATTTAATAAATTAACTGACACGCTACCTTATACTAATCCTTCACAAAATATAATTCGTAGAACTATTAAAAAGTACAAAATATCATTTCCCAACCTCCTAGTCGCCGGTAAAAATCCTATGTATTCATTTGCTACGCGTTGGAGCGATGTCTTACCCTTCGATAGCGAAACTCTCCGTCGGCGAATGCTTACTTTTGCCAAAGGAGAACGAGAATAACTTTTTCTTCGCCAGAGGGCCGAAGCCCTCGCTAGCGAAATCCCTGCCGAAACACCGCTAGCGAAATCACTGGCGCATGGATACGAGAACAGGGCTGGCGAAACTTTCACCAATACTGTCATCAAATCAGCCCTGGCTATAGCCAGAAAAAAGAAAACAGAATCAGGGCCCTTGTCTCGCAAAGAGGGGCTCTTTCCATTTTCGACGTCGTAAGAGAACTGCCGAGTAATATTGCGAGGCTCTTTGAGTTGCGAATACCCTTGCCTACCGCAGTGGATTCATTTCAATGTTGGCGTTCTAACGCGAACGAAGTCGATATTACAGTCGGAATTACGTCCCACTTGACTTACAATTAGAATAGCCAGAAAAAGGAAAACAGAATCAGGGCCCTTGTCTCGCAAAGAGGGGCTCTTTCCATTTTCGACGTCGTAAGAGAACTGCCGAGTAATATTGCGAGGCTCTTTGAGTTGCGAATACCCTTGCCTACCGCAGTGGATTCATTTCAATGTTGGCGTTCTAACGCGAACGAAGTCGATATTACAGTCGGAATTACATCCCACTTGACTTACAATTAGAATATATATCATACCTGAATATTCTCACAGTCACCAGAGACGGCCCAGGATAACCAGCGTATTTCGAACTTCGACAACCAACCTATACGAACCGCTATCGTAGCCTCGCGATACTTTATTAAGTGACTGTACATAAAAAATTATAAAAATTGTGTGACTCTCTGTGGTTATTTTGTCATCAAGTGCTCATGCTTTTCCCTCTTATTGAAGGGAATATCACTACAATTTACTTTTGATGCTCTTACCTATTATTATGCTATCTTACTGCTCTTTTTACTAAAACGGCTTCTGTACACTTTTGCCGCAAGGAAGACAATTGACGTGTGTCGACGAGTGACAGAAAGGCACCCTGCCATAAGTTATCCATGAAATTAATGTTGCAAATTTATACTGGTTTCAAACAAAAATATGACATTAACCATGGTTGTGCACTCTGTGGAATAGTTAAAGTCACTACCAGGTGTAAAACCACCAAAAAACAGCCAAATAATTAGTATCATTCGATGTTATTTATTTATTTACACCAGTCCCTCTCTAGGAGTGTTGATACAACATTAAATAATAAATCAAATCCATGTTAGCAATGAGTTAAGTGAATTTCAACAACTGTTGAATCTCTGTGTTAAGCAAAATTACTGTGTATGTAATGGACAATTTTATGAACAATCCCATGGTCTGGCCATGGGATCGCCGTTTTTCCCCATTCTTGCAGATATATTTACGGACTACTAGCGGAAGGCGACCGTTGAAATTCAACGGGCTAAAGAAAACATTGATCATTGTTGTTGTATATTGGATACTGTACTCAACTGTAATGTTAAAGGTCGTCCGCCATCTTAGTACTTGAGTTAGCCGCTTGTGGCTCAGATGGCACGCATTCGATAGAGGGAGAATCTTAGATGAATTCGATTCGTAATACCCCTATTACGAGAGGTTGACCAAGTTTCGGACCATTTTCTATTGGCTGAGCTCTTTTTACCCAAGAATCCCTCTGATTGGAAGGCACTGGACGCCATTGTTAGTTCATTCTGCCATAGAATAACATTAAACTGAACGGGAGGAGATTCCTAATTTGTTATTCAGAGACATTTTACGGTAATTTCGCCTATATTTTTTATGAAGTTATGAGCTAAAAGACTGATGAATCGATTGAAGTAATTGAAATGAGTGTTTCTTAGGTTTTTCGTATTTTTAATCTATATGGAATGACTTGCATGTGACACGACCCGTTGCTCTCTCTAAATTTTGTGTTGTAAAACTCTAAGTTATCTCATTATTTTTGATTGTCCATTACGCTGAAACCCTGAATATATTATTATCTATCTAATATGCGATAGAAGTGAAAATGAGATGGCGTGGTCAGGCCACATATTTAATTCACCACCGCTGGTACTAATCCCGTTGTTTTGCTATCCTTGGTTGACTAATGAGAATAAAGTGTTTAATTGCCACTTAAAATGATGTTAGTGTTTAATTTTTAACGTTTCTCGAACACTGAATTCATTATTTTCCGAGGATTAAGCATGAAAAGAGAAAGTAAGGCTTTTGTCCCCGCTGTGAGTAGTCACTCGTTTTCGTTCCCATTGCTAAAAATGGCGGGAATAGAGGCGTTGGAAATTTTTGCCGCAGGTGACGATGAATTTCATATGTTAAACGCGTTTGTTTTATTAGCATTTGAAGTAGGCAGAGAAAGGAGGAATGTTCTCACTGTGAGACGCTCGACGATTTTCTTTAGATTCCCCATTTGATAATCTAAAGTATCTTCTGTCACCTTACTGTAGCCCCTTCCTTGGAATACTTTTCTATTTCCTCCAAAACATTTTTCTTTTATTTAGGATTTCTAAATATATTTTTCCTCCCGTTATTCTCACTGAGGATTAATATGGTGATACCGATATTCCACGAAAACGTCTTTTCTTACTCAGTTCATTGTATTTTCCCTGAGTTTTCTCCGGCTTGAGCTATAATATTATGTTACCAATTAGCTTTTCATTTGCATTAACATTCTGAATCAGTATTTCATTGAACCCATCGTAATTGGGTTGTGGCATAAGCAGGATCTTAAGATTATTTTCAATAAAACTGAGGTAATGCGTTATATGACCCTCCAAGTACCAATCTCTTATGAAAAAAGTATTTTAAAATATTTTGTAAGAATATTTTTAAAATTATTTTGAAAACATATTAGCTCTCTCTTTTTAGGCTTTTATAATGTTTTTTTTTCATTGTTTCAATATGATATTAAAATAAGTTTAAAATATATTTCAAATATGATTAACTCTTTAAGAAGCTTTGAATTTTTATTTTGAAATTGTTTTAACATATCTCAGGTAAAAATCTGGAACTCCCTAGCCCACTCCCCTGAAACTCCTTTGCCCTCTCCACTGACTCTTCCCTGCCTCCTCAAAATACAAAATGAAAATTTACATAATACTATGAATGTACTATTACGTGATGGCATGCTGTAGTATATTAAATTAATCTACCTAACGACAGTGTATCTATCTCGTATGATCAGCTACCCTGCCCTACGGTTGTACGCTCATATTCTTGCACCCGATATCAATAAGCCTGCGTCAAGAAAAGTCTTATATATCTGGCCACTTCCGAGGGTTAATGTAACTTCGGGAACTAATTTTTAAATGGCAATTCCGTGATAGTCTGAGGAAATACCACTACATCACGATAACAGTAAATTGTCTTTATTCAATTGAAACCTATATTGCCAGATAGTATGAATATAATTGCAATATATTACTGAGAATAAACAAGATTTTTTCCAATTCCCTCACGTTTGTTCACGTTTTAATCAAGACGTAACTAACTTGAGGAAATGTTGAAAGGAGAAAATTGCTGAATCTTTATCTTTATATATATAAAAGTCAATGTATGTATGTATGTTCCACATCTCCTCCTAAACCACAGGACCGACTTTGATGAAATTTGGAACACATGTTTGTTACTGGTAGACAACAAACACTGTAGGGTCCAATTAACCAAAACCCTATTTTTTCAGGGTTAAGGGTGTGATCCTTAGTAATACATAACAATGTAATGGTCTCTGTCTGTCTGTTGCTCCATCACGCAAAAACTACTGGACCGATTGAGCTGAAATTTGGCATGTAACTAGAATAAATATCTGGTTGTATCATATGCTATATTAAAAAGCCCTAAGGGCCCCCAAAGACCCCCGAAGGTCCCCCGTGGTGGTCCATGCTAAGCATTGTGTTCGGTGCAGTGGTTTCATTTTTTGCTTTTTCAAAGTACATTCGCTCAAGATATAGGGCTGGAATTTTTTTTATCGGATGGCTGAATCAATATAATTTCTAATTTTATCAATCGATTTTCTTCTACGCTCCGTATTTGTCTGAAATTCATGTTTTCAGTTGAAAAATCTCACATTTTCCCTGAAATAAACAAAAACATATTTCCTTGACAACCAGAGATTTCATTTTCATAGAATATTCACGCCTCTAGCATTTTAATATCACGCTTTCCTGCAGGCCCATGATAGTACGTAGAAAGCAAATCCGTATAAGAAGATCCCGGAGTCCCCCATGATAGATTGCTTCGGAGGGTAATCGTCAAATTCAATGCATATTTAACAAGTATACTCTTCAACGTCTACTCTCAAAGTAGCTCTCAAAGGGGCATATATATGGGAGAACACTTACGTAGTAAACGTTACACATAAAGGAATTAATAGACTACACACTTAAAAGAATATATACGTGCAGCGAATATCAATGGTAATAATGCCTCTGTTGCTACAACAAACACGGCGTTGTTTATCATCGTTTAGTACTCAGGTGTATTACACATAGGGAAACCGTCTGCCTCTTATTACGATCGCGAACTGTTTTTAGACCAATTCCCACATCAGTAACGTCACGAATTATTTATACGTTTAAAAGTGTTAATGTGCAGTTAACTTAGGTACATTCACTCAATCATCGAGATGCTTATTCTAGACTCTCACTTTCCGCTATGTTTCCGTTCCTTGGACTTAAAAATATATCCATCAACATGCCTAATAGAAAAAAGAGTAACCTTTCGAAAAAATCTTTTAAGACAAAATGAATGTCTTATTTGCGAGAAAATGAACCCTTGAAAGAAAAACGACAAAGGTTAGATTTGGATGGTCAAAAACATGCCCACCAGCGATCTCATGAGATTCTCCCCGTGGTGTTTCTCGGGTTACGCTAAGATCCGCACAAATTTCATCCTTACCCAACATACAGACGGGTAACCAGCTCTAAATCTGGTTCAAATACAGACCCATCTGTTTCAAACCTTCAATCTGCTTTAAGATGGCGGAAATTATAATGACGTCACTACATGCTTCTTATCCGAAATAAGAACGGAAGTTCTGCGCAATTAACGACATCTGTGCATGAAAATCGACAAGTGCACTAAGAATCACCATAAATGTTTTATTTAGCAACCGAAACCAATGATTGTGCCAATCCAATGGCTATGCCGAAGGCGCAGTCCCATTGATAGAGGATTCATAGGTCAAATAAACATGGCTTCTGCTGCCATTACTCCTCCTGACGTGTCAACCGCTGGATTGTACTCTACTGTCCAATCCTGATTAAGATAATCAACGCACATATCAACGTTGAATAGTGCAACTGAATTAAGTCATGGAATGCAAATATATGTATATACACAAGGGAAGCGATCAAGCTGTTAATCACTCAGAAGACGGCTCAAGAGAACCGAAGGGACGAGGTGACCATCAACCGTTGCTATTTAAGTAGTAATGAGTCTGCGAGGCCGATTTTTGGGTTTCCCGTGCATGAAAGTGAACCAATAGTCACTCATCTCTCCGTGAACCTGGGAAACTGTCAGTGTGTCTACTATAACGAACACAACATACAAGATAGGTTAAGAGCTCCTCAAATGACCACGCATACTGTTTTTCTTCGGGCTTTGTGGTTTTATTATAAAAAATAAGTTTAATGTTTTTCACACCCGTTGAATTTCAACGGGTATCTTTCGCTCGTGTTCTAATAAACACAGAAATAATATAATGTATTACGGAAGTTAATTACGTAAAGCTCTCAGTGAAGTGTTTACTGGCTGAACCAAAGTATTTCCGATTCGTTTGCAAGCTTCCCATTTTTGCCAAAATTTCTGGCGAAGGATGAAGGTACTGGTTGAGAACAGCAACCAACAATTTTTATCATTATTAACTAAATTAATGTATCGATTTGGAGCGTATCGCCCGAGATATCAGTTGTCACACCGATATGTCATGGCTAGTGCTGGCATTTTAATAATTTATGCAAAATATAATTTACTGGGAAATTAAATCCAATTCCGATTTGATCGGTTATTTTCTGCATATATCGGTTATTTTCTGTCGGTCGCTTCACTCTATTTGAAGCTACGAGAATTCTTATACTGGTATATTTTAACACTTTCATGTGACTACAATTACGTTCTTACGCAAATTTATGTCAAGGTTTTAAAATTATTTCAAAATAAATTTCCAATTATTTCAAAATAATTTTTAATTCGTTTGAAATAATTTTAAATAAAATCAACATAATATTTTACAATGATAGTTGAAAAAAATTTTTTTCATGCAAGACATGTCTCAGTATTTCCTACATATGCATATACATATAGGTGATCAACAAAATGAGATGCTAGGATACGTGACTTAAAGAAAAATAGTTCATACATTATTTTAATATCTTGAAAAAGTCATGAGTTTAGCCATCTTATGACATTTCGATTTTAAAATTATTAGAAATAATTATTTGAATGAATTTTAAAATAACTTTTCAATATTCTTTTGCTACTTGGGCCAATTCCTCACATATATGGTTTAATTGAGGAAATTTAACTAAGTTCACACGCAAATATTCCGTAAAATATTCATTAAGTATCTGTAAAAAGGAATTCTATGTGAAAAGTACTATTCGATTCATCGATTGTCATAAAATGTTATAATTCCTATATATTTTTTCCGGTCATCAGCCAGTCTTCTGCCTTACTCTTGCTATTGGATATTTAGTTGATTTCTTTAATCATTTAACACATTTCAAACGCCCAATGTCCTCCGGCTTTTATGAAAGTATTTGATAATCAAAATGTGTCGAATTTAGGTCACAAATTCGTCCAGATTGAATTAGGATTATACAATTATGAAAGATTTATTTCGGGACATGGCTTTACGCGTAAAGTCACGCACGGAAGTTTTATTATTTTCACCATTTTTTCCTATAGTGATATTATCAATAATACATTATTATTTACACCGGGATATGCACACATATATGTATATCTAAATAAACTCCGTAGCCTTTTAAGGTATGAACTTGATAACTTATTCCCTATCAGCTGATTCCATGAATCAAATCCTGCGAAGACGTATCCACCCGTTTGGGACCACAATTTTGGTTGATTAGCTAATTTGAATTTATCCGCGAACTGTCCAGCCTCTTATCCTTTCCGATGTTTAAAAATCAGTAAAACGGATTGACCTATTACATCCATGGTGCTGACATCTTCTTAAGTGGAAGTTGCGGTGTTGAGATGTACACCTGTTTGCGGCGTATACTTCGCGCAAACTCCACTATTTTCGGATATAATTATCAATTACGAACGAGTTTTACGGCGATGGTCAATTTATTTTGTGTTAAAACCTTCCTTTTTATGCTACAAATATTTTACAAGTCATTTTAGTCGGCTGAAAGAGGGAAAAATCGATAATATTGTCGGCATTACATCGTACGCCCGTAAGCGGTAAAGTATTAGGCGCGCCCCGATGAGCTAACAATGGCGCCTGTCGCTGAATTGGCCAACCTCTCCTAATATAGGGCCTCTAGCATTCGAAATCGATGCTATATCAGTATGTTTTATAGTGTGCTGTCGTAGTCATTCTTTGTGAGTAAATTTTAGTTTCAATGTTTTATTGGACTATGGTAACGCCTGTATGCAGACCTGTTGCCAAAAGTGAAAAGGATGCCCAAATAGCTGTATCCTTACAGCTAGGCTACGATTATTACGTACCTTTATGTGTGGGTTGCCTACATATAATGGATAGTTAGAAATAAACACTAATGATTTTTATCTTTGATGTGGAAATCCCCACATTGGTTACAAATTTTGAAACGACAATAGTCCTATAGCACTCCTTAGAATAGATGCTAGAATCATGCGAAATATCAGCTCAATCGGCTCAGTAGTTTTCTAGGAGAAGAGTAGCAAACATACAAACAGTATTAATGTACATTTAGAGCGTAAATTATTTGATTCACAACACCCGTTGCTAAAAAAAACTGTTTTTATTGGTACTTATCGTACATGGACGATGTACTTCGCTTGTGGCTCGGTAGCTTTCAACAAATATGTAATTTTGCCACATGCATCATATCATATCCACCGTCGAAGAGTTAGGGGAGTGTATTAATTATTTAGATCTCGCTATAATATTTTCGAACTATAAGCACGACTTGTTGATTCACAGAAAACCGACGTTTACGGAATCTATAATTCCCTAATGGTTTTTGTCGTCACCTAAGCCATAAGATGTCGGCTTTTCACGCAGTGATAAATCGTTTGGTAACCATTACCATTGAGTAACGTGAACTGACACGGAGCTAAACACCACCTCACAGATAGCCAGAAATAATGGGTATAATAGTGATTTTATTTTCAAGATTTTAGACCGAAAGCTTCATCAGCATACTATTAGTTCCACTTCCAAAACCAATCTCTCTCTAAAAAATCATGAAGAGCGAGCGATGAGAATGCTCAAACGATCACCCGTTGATATCATCATTTGAGGTTTCTACCAGCTGATTGGTATGTTTTTGGACCGTCATTATCCTAACATCCCATTTTCCGGTTCATCGACTCGCTTTCCCTCCAACAGATGTCTCGTCGATAAATCACTCTTAAATTCCTCATATCGTCTATCTCTTCTTATTTCATCCAGAATTCTTATCCTTTTTCTTGCTAATCCATGTTTCCTCAATGTTCTCCCCTATATCACCCTCTTCAACATGTCCTCTCCTTTCAAAACGTCCTCCATACTTCCCTCCTGCATTTTCCGAACCTCCGCCACCAGCTTCCTCTCCTCTCAAACCATATCCAATACCTCCTCGTTTATTTTTCACGACACCCAGCTCACCCTCTCCATCCTTCTCCAAACCCGCATTTCAAACCCCTCAAATCTACGTGCATCCTCCCTTCGCAATGACCTATTTTCCGACCCATACAGCGCCACACTCCATATTAGAGTTTTCACCAACCTTTTCTTTACGTCTCTTCTCAGACCCCGACACCCTCATCAATTCCCTTCTCTTTGAAAATACTTCTTTAGCAGGACAATTATACATGTGATGTCCCTAACACTAGAGCCATTTTCTTCCTAAAAAATCTACCCAGATACTTAAACTGCTCAACGTGCTCTATTTTGTGACCTCCCACCCTTATATCCAGAGACGACTTCTTACTTTTAGAAAGAATCTTCACTCTCATCGTCGTATGATTTATCTTCATCCCATACCTTTCGCATTGCACCTCGAACGTATTCATCACTGACTGTGGCCCCTTGGCTGACTGAGAAACCAAAACTTGATCATCCTCAAATCTCACTGACTTCATCAGATCCTCTCCTTCCTTTATTCTAACCTCCATATCCCACCATGCATCCTTCATCATTTATTCTGAATACACGTTAAAAATCAATGGGGATAGTGGATTCCCCTGCCTTAATTCCGAATGAGACGTCTATTCCTCCAATATAACCTTAATTTCTGCAGCACTTCCATAAATTTCGTCCAGTCCATCCCATCAAACACTTTCTCGAAATCTACATAGCAATAAAAAACACCGTGGCCATTTTCTAGGTTTCTTTCCACTAGCTCATCACTTTTATAGCGTCCCTCGTACCCGTTCCTCTCCCAAACCCAAACTGGTCCTCGCCAAGGTATTCGTTAGCCTTGCTGTCTAGCTTTCCGTTTATCATTAAGAACTATTTTATCCGCGTGGGATATTAAAATTATTGTCCGATAATCTACCCACGATTTTGCCTTATTCTTTATATGTATAGGAATTAGTAGTCTTCATGAAGTCCTCCAGCCACTCTTCAACCTCATAAATCCTATGAATAAGCGCAAAACGTTTTCCTCTTTCGTTCTTCCTAACACTCTTTAGAAGCTCTGGAGGAATGTTATCTATTCCTACCGCCTTATTCCTTTTCATGTCTGGTACTGCTCTTTCGATTTCAATATACATAAAAGATACGTGGTCCGATGTCATTTTCCCTTTCTATATCTAACGTACTGGGCCTTAATTCCTTACTACAAAGCTCTTCAATATATTAATTCCTCTTCTCTTGGATCTCTTTTGGTTCTACGATCATCTTTCCTGTCTTGTCTGTTACCGTTGCAATTCCCCTTCCCTTACTACTGCCCGTCAGTTCCTTTTCTATATAGGGCATCTGGTCTTCCCGCTTTTTGAAATTTCCGTAAGGAGTCGATCTGTTATTTCCACCATGCCTCCCTTTCTCTCTTTGTTTCTCTTATAAGCCTAACTGTGAGTTTACCCTCTTCCAATTTCTTCTCTCCATCTCCAGCATGACCCACGGTTTTCTGATGTTAGAATCACTTACTACGCCTACCGTTGCTTTCGCCGCTTCTACAATTCCTTTTTTCAAACTTCCCCATTTATCTTCCACTGATCTCACTCCTCGATCCGCACCCACGATTTTATCAACCTGCTCTCGATACTTCTTCATTGCCTCTTTGTTCCGCTTTCGTACCCTCCTACCCCTTCTTATCTTTTTGAGTTTAACGAAGCATTTCATGACTAATAAGTTATGATTCAAGTCTAAATTTACCCCTGAATAGGTATGCGAGTTTTTAACACTAATCCTGAATTTGTCTAACCATAATATAGATTGCTATTTTTATGTAAATATATGAATATGAACTTGAAAACCATGCCTAGAATTATGAATTATTTTATTGTCCCGTTTTATAATCCATTGGTAAAGTTTTTTTATGATACAAAGGATAGTTTTCGCAATAGTGACACCTTATAGTGTGGTTACACCTTAAAAGTGACTCGCGTGACGCATGGTATTTCGGCCAAACAGATTGAAAATTTTCAATTGGAGTTAAGGAACATAAGGTGTTTTATGTATTGTGACGTGGCATCAAATTTGGCTCTGAATTTGTTCAAGACTGGACATAGCAGTGATTTTAATCCGGAGATGTTACATGTACAGAGCAAAGGAAGAAAACTTAAGTCTAAATTGATGATGAAAATAGATGTTGTTATGCCTTAAACCCCTCTTTGTTCAGTTATCTCTTCTTCGCTCCCCCTCGTACTGGAAAATTGAAATTTATAGATAATCGCTTGATAGGTAGGAAGAGATGTGGCAAGGCGATCGCACTATATCGCGAAATGCTCTTGGACCAATATTTTTAATCTCTCTTTTTCACCAATCATTTCGTTATTTGACTAAATTTTTACTCATCTCGTTGAAAACTTGAAGGCAGCTAAATATATTATTATTATTATAACATATGTTACTTTTGTAACATTCCCCTCCGAGTCCCCGGCAAGCATCAGGTTTCATTGCCGTCATAATGGCCGGAGACTCGGGAGGGGTAGGGCAGTTTTCGCAGCCACGTCCGACGCCCATCGGAAAGGTGACTACGCTGCGTTGAGGTCATGCATACGCAGCAGATGGAGTGACCCCAGGATGACGGCCTTATGCATGTGTGCAACTAATGATTCCGCCTGTGCCATGCTGGACGGAATACACATTATGCTACTTACAGTTATCAGCGAGCATAACTTCGCCGAGCACACCTATGATGAGGGCAATAAGTTTCATATTGCACATGCGACTGAAGTACCGCATTTGTTCGAATATAGCCCCTCTCTGAATATAAGCCTACAACTTTTCATCTTCATTTTTGGAAAAATTATTTCTGTCATGAGCTATCCTTTTCTTGCAAGGCTCTGTATATTACGTATAGAAAATTGTGATTCACAACAATTTAACCGGAATTTATTAATGCATGAACAAATGACTGATATGCCCATCACCCACTCAGCATGTATTGCCGCCAAGTTGTCCTTTAAGGACTTGTTACTTTAAATATCAATGGAATAAGTAGGTTTGTCATTCCTGTAGGTATTACTAGCAAATTAGAATGAACTGCCTTGGTATCCTATTTCACAACAAGTGTCACATGACCCGGGAAGGAGTCTAGCTCCAAAATTACATTGATGGCATTTATTAATGCTAAATGATAAACACTGAAAAGCCAAAATTGTGTTTTACAGACATATTGCATTATACACGTGAATGTTCAATTACATGTTCTACAAATTTCTTTTTTATCTCAGTTCTCATTTGCTTCCCTATCAAGCATACAGATGAATCATGCACGTAACGAAAAACTTGGGATGGGTGATAAATCGTCAGCGATTCATATTTCCTCGCGTATCACTCATTTACTTCATATTTAATTGTTTTAAATACTACCAAACGTAAATCGTAATTTTTCTTCGTAAGCCTAGGTAGTTCTTATGTGCAGAAAAATAATTATGACGCAGTTGTATTGCGGGTTGCATAAATTATTTAACGCGAAGTGATGGGTACCTATATAAAATTGCCATAAAGGAAAATTTTTATTACATGATAAAAATTTCTTTGTGCGTTTAACTATTGTTGAAAATATGAGAGACGTTTTTTCTAATTTTTAACGTGTAGTACCACAGTTTTTCTTGAGCCGAAAATTTTTCAACGCAGTTGTGTTGCAGGTTGCATACGGTAAGGACAGGAAATTGATGATTGGGGCTCCAAGTAGAAATAAAAAAAAAGCATTTGTAATACAAGTATGGAGCATGGCACTGACTGGATTAGAAAACTAGGTAATTGCGGAGAGGGGATGTGTATAGACAGGAAGCATATGAGATGTGGGTTTGGATAATATATTGAGAGGGTGAATTCAGTTAATCGACTGGTTGTCTGCAATACTTCCTCGTGGCCGACGAGCATCTCTCCCGGGTTGCTTGGTTTGCTGGTGTAGAAGATCGCTAGGATCTTCTTCGTGTTGAGCGAAAATCGCCAGGTGGAACACCAAGCGACCGCTCGTTGGAGGTATGTTTGCCGAAGCAAGCTGTCAATTGGCAGACCGCGCGAGAAGAGCTGTGTCGCACAGTGAACTGAAATCGAAAAAAGCTGACCAAAACCTCTTTCAACTTTTAAATTTCCAGCCGGGAATGAGATCTCCATATTTTAGAATACCCATGTGATATAAAACTGAAGGTTATTTTCACCATAGTAGTTCGTTAAATTTATACAGCTCGTCAAAAATGAATAAAAGTGCATTAAACCTGGAATGTGCGATTTTATTGAAATATTTCAAAGTTTGTTCGACTGGTGATGGAATGCAGTCCAAAAGTAGATCTTTTTAAGGATATTTCTTTATGGTGTCATCCTTTTAGATGATAAAGAACTATGTGGAATAGTCAATTATCTTACAGTAATGATTCTGTGTTATTTAGTATATTGCTATTTTTCGCTAAATTGTTAGCTATTGCAGTGATAAAAGTACTTACTGCCCTTTGCCGCTCCTGTGATATTTACACCAGCTGTTAGGTTGAAGTCTATTTTCTTTGATATAAAAGAAAAATCTTACCCTTTCTTTTTCTGCTCAATAACGCAAAACAAAGTAGGGTGGTTCTCGACTGCGCTTAGCATGAAATTTGGTCAAACAAACGGGATCTTTTCGTTTCTGTTTGAGAAACCGGAAATACCCCAACGTCCATGGACATTTTGTTTCCAAGTAATTAGGTATTTCCATGGTCTTTATGGAATGTGATGTACCCTCCCCCAATGTTTTAACTCTTCACTCTAATCCCAGGAGCTAAGTCCATGCCACGAGACGAGGCAATAAACCTAATGGTACTCGGGCTCCCCCTGAGCAGTTTGTCTATGGCGGTTATTCTCTGCACCTAGATTTGTTTTATTACTTGAAACACGTGCATAGAACATCTGCTGCAATTCTAAAAATTGGGTTTTCCGAAAATGCTGCCTCTATGCAATTGGTACAAATTTTGCCGTTAATTCGTGGCCGAGCGTCGGAGAGCAGTTTCCCTTCAGTATTATTTTCCTGAGGTTAGTGTCCAAAAGCGTTGAGTGTGCTATTGCCCAGCTATGGATATGACAAAAGTGACCCACCAAGATTTGTATAGTGTGCTCTTGAAAAGAAGAGGATAGTCGATGGACAAGAATAAATTGTGTTGTAGAGTTTCCATACAAAAAACTGAACTTGGAAGGAAATGGGAAATTAAAAACTTTGCTTGTGGTCTTCATTCAAAAAGTTTATTTCATCAGTATTTTCGGAATTCAGTGGTATCAGTGTTCCATAATGGAGATCAGATTTCAGAAAATACATAAATTGGTTGAACCAGGAGATAAAACTTCCTCCTGGAGTGTTTAATTCTCTACCTAGTATATCTGTTTCAGGGGAGTCTCAGTCTCACCATCACGGGGAAAAACGAGAAGTGAATGACTTACTGAATATTTATTTCCTTTTTTCCTTGGTTACTGTTCTTTTCTCCTTGATATTCCCCTATTTTAGGCTTGCCCAAAACTACTCGGAAGTAGAAGGCCATTAATACATTTTGAAAGTACAAGTGCTAGGTTCAAGCAAAGTAAAGTAGTGAAATTGAGAGGCACCACGTCGCTTGAGGAGATAAGTGCGGCGATTTCTATGAAACTATGTGCTGCTGGAGACAATGTGGCAGCAAAGGTTGTTAAAGAAGTGACAACTACTACTCCAACAAGAGGAAAGTGAATGCTTTCCAAATGGAAGGCAAGAGATACACCACTAAGAGGGCATATTATTTGCATTAACTGGATGCAAACTTTTTAGTTATTTTTTAGTGATTTCATTAGTTTCACCGCGTAAAACTGTTAGTCATCTATTACAATGTCAAATGTAACTTCCTGATCCAGGCATTGCCGAGGAACTCATTACCTGCTTCGCAATAATTTTGAAAGATGTATCAAGTGGGCTCAAAATCAACAATGAGTTTTTCTCAAAATATTACCATGATAATGCTAAATTGTATGTGCTCTTATATTCGTGGTATTACATGCCACCAAATGTGCATAAAGTGCTGATTCATGGAGCAGACATCATGAAACATGTAATCCTTCCAATTGGTCAGCTCTCTGAGGAGGCCTTGGAGGCCCGATACAAGGATAATGGAAGATATTGGGAGCAACACACGAGGAAAATGTCACGAATCATGACCTTTCCATAGACTACTCCTAATGTCAGATCCCCTTATTTCATGTTCTTCGGGAGTTACTCTTAAGGTGACTAGGAACATACCGGAAGTAAAAAAATCTTCTTTTGTCTGAGCAAAAGAGTAAAGAAGATGAAGATATGTCGTCCTTAGAGGATTTTGACTCTGAAGAGGAGGATGAATGAGAAGTTGTAGCGTTTGAGAGATCAATAATAAAAGCATTTTTGGCAACCATATTTTCTCTGTTGTCAGGCTAATACATGACAGAATTTCATGTTTCAAGACCTCTTAAGAATTTTAAATTGTATTTAACTTATGCCCATTTATTTTTGACAGTAAATGTGCTCATAAATATAAAAAAATTGTTTTCTTCCACTAATATCACAAAATTAAAATTTTAGCGTGCCCCTGGACATATGTGACCCGCATAGCTGTTCACACATTTTTACCTCTCATTGCCTTCCATTATGACCTTATGCTCCATATCCCCCTTAATAGGTTTCATCACGTCTTAAAGATACATAATACCAAATAATTTGCAAGCATTTACAAACGGATACAACTATGGAGGGTTTTGGCCAGATTTTTTTTATTTCAGCCCACTGTGCATCGTCTGAATAGAGAGCTGCCATCGTGTCCGAGCCAAAGTCACAGGGCATGTCGGTGGTGAAGACACTGAAATGTAGGGGAAACATGATACTTACCTGAGGTACTCCTGCGTTAATGAGACGACATAAGGAGACAGCTTTTCCCCATGCCATGAAGAAGCTGCAACCTTGAAGCCAAAACCAAAGCAATGTCACCAGCCATGCCGGGTAACAGAAACTCCGCAGCTTATGGAGGAGTCCTGCGTGTCATACTCGGTCGAATGCCTTTGGAATGTTAAAGAAGACGCCGAACGTAGCTTCCAGTTCTTGGCATCTGCCACAAAGTTCAACACCCGTGCAAGCTGGTGATTGGTGGAATGTTCCTCCCGGAACCCGATTTGATGACTTGGGAAGATGTTGAGCACTTCTGTCATGTGTTTCAGATGCTCCAAGATCATCTTCTGCAGCAGTTTCCCGGGAGATGGGGTGGAAGTTCTCCGGTGCCGGTGATTTTCCTGGCTTGGGAATGCAAATCGCCCTCGCACGCTTCCATGTGAGGAAGTGACCCAGCAGTAGACAGGCGTTGAAGATCGCCAAAAAGATGTGCACTAGCGACACTGGCGTATGCCACAGCACCTCGTTGACGATCCCGTCGGGTCCAGGTGCCTTCTTCAGTTTCATCGTGTTCATGGTCCTAATAAGGTCCTGTGACTTCAGCCTTGGTGTGTCTTCCTCTTGTTCTGGGATGTTGTGTGGTGGCCGATCCAGCTTCACAGCCTCCTGGAATGGAACTGGAGTCCCTGGCTCTGCAGGTGCAGTCTTGAAGGTCGCTTTCAAGCACAACCCAGAATGGAACCTGAAGGCAATGAAGTCAGTCCAGTGAATCGGGAACTCCAGAGTCCGGATGGACAAGTATGTGCATCAGGACCTGCGGATGTGCTTCCAGTGCAACCGCTTCAGACTAACTTCCAACAAAGGGAGAATTTCCACACGGTCAATGTGTTATGTGGAATATACTACATCCATTATGTACGCTGGTACTTTGATTCAGTTGTGGTTTTTTAACCCTGGTAACCTCACAATAAGGAGCCTAGCTTTCATCATCATCAGTCTCTTTCCTAAATCAGCTTCATAATAATAGCAGTTATAGGGAAATGCAACAATTTAAAAAAGGGTATGTCACTTCCAACAACATTTGAGTGTTAGCCGTGATGGAACATTTGAATGCTACCACAAGGTTAAACCTTAAAAATGTAACATTGCTACAAGGTTACAGCCTAATAGCTGTGACGTTATTGCAAGGCTGCAGCAAGATTAATGTGATGTCTGGGATCCGAGACAGCCAAACATATCCGAGCTACTATCACCCCACAAAGATTTGGAGAACACTTTGTTGGTTATAGAGATGGATTTCTTGGAAAGTATATGCCCTCCAAGTTAAATTTTCGTATGTTTAACACATGCAGACTTTCAATGAAAACAATAATGTAGAAATGGTACCTATGCATATCTATCTAATAAGAAAAATAACAGTCCCAGGAGAAAAATAAACATGCAATGAACTCACATTCACCCAAAATATCAGTGGAAGTACTTTAAAAAACTATTTTAAAATAAAAGATGAGAATTACTATAATACTTTAACAGGAAGCAAAGACACAAAATACCAGCAAAATGAAAATAAAGTGCCATCTTCAAAGTGAGCCACTGTGGTTGGACAATAAATATGTAGTTTGTATGCATTTTCATCTGGGTCAAACTAAGGAATTTTTTTTGGGGGGAGACACTGTTATTTAAATTATATAATTATTATAAACTGAAATCTTAGGTCATCCAAAAAAACACTATAACATTGCAGCAAGAATGTAATAGACAAAGACATAATTATGATGACATCTAGTTGTTAAAATTGTTTCGTAAAACCCAAAAATTAAAAAATGTATCCCCCCCTGGGTTGCCCCTGGTTTTCATACAATTGTCCATTCAATGAACAAATGAATAGTGCATACCACCATTTTGAAAAACTGAGAAATGCAGAGCTCACATTTCACTCTATTGTGCACATCTTAAGTTTGGGACTGAAAAGACATTTCACTGCATCGAATATTTCACTATACTGAATTTTTTACACGTCAAAGCCAATATTGACGGGTGGGATGGCCTTTCTCATTATGTACACTGTAGAGACTTTACTGTAATTCATGTCATTATTATCTTGTGGTATTAACTAGTCCCACTTTTCATTTCACATTCTTACTTTTATATTTTCACATGCATTGATACTTTCCGGAACTTACTCAAGTTAAATTTTAATCTAGACAACAAAGAAATGGAGTTGTGGAATATGTTGAAAATGAAGAGTTTTTCTTATATCCACTGAAAATGGGCTTACTTTCTTCCATTAGCAGAAAAATGGAACATTTGGCTAATTCACCGTTATTTTGCATGATTTCACTTTATTGAAGAATGTATGCTCTTATGACTGTTGTTTATTTGCCAGACTTTCCAGTATGAGGCAAGGAAAGAGTTGGATTCAATCGCAAGGAAGCTTGAGAGACACAGGAGGTCGAGTTCTACACACCGGGCAGCAGCTAGCAGCATAGCAGAGCAATTGCCACGATGATCATGCTGCCCCCCTCGTGGACTCAGTTCATCTAGTCTTTAATTGTTCCCAACCTGATCTGTGCTTACGTAAGAAATGTTTTAGTGTAAATCGAATTTTTCACAAATATTTCTTGAAAAAACATTTATAGATAGAAGTTCTGTACTTCACTTTGTAATTTGGTGTATAATTCACTATGGAGACGTGATCACCAGGCTGATTAGTGTCTTATAGGTGAATAGATTTCGTTCTCTCTTGAATCACTTTATGTAGCTTACCAAAATATCTCATCTTCCAAGGTAAGGAGTGTGTCTGTAATAACTTTGTAAGAGAGAGCATCCTGAAGATATATTCACTCACTTCTTTGTTGTCATTGCATTTTATCAGTCACTAACGTGTCAGATATCTGCACATGCATTTGCTGAGGGTGCGGGAATTTTTACTGCCAGAAAACTCGTCGAGTGGCTTTATATTTGATGGTGTTATTTGAGAATATCTCAAGTTTGCTGGCCAATAATTTTACTGTTAACTGAAATCACTTACTACTCTATTTCTTTCCCCTTCCTGCTAAGTTGTTATATGTAGCCTATTGGCAAAAGACAATAAGATTATTGTAAATGAAAAGTATAACTTAGTTATTCCTCATAGATTTATTAACACAATAAAACCTAGGTTTCGACGAAGCTCGTCATCATTAGGTATATTAGAAGAAGAAGACCCAGAATATGTAGTCACTCAAAGTTGAGGAAGATTAGGGTGGGGAGGGAGGAGTTGGGAATTGGCTGTTTAAACGTTGGGGAGGGGGGGATGGTTGGGAGGTAGGGGGGAGGCATTAGGTGTGGGGTATAATTAATTGAACTGTGGAGTTCATGGAGAGGGAGGCAGGAGGTCTTGGAGATGACCAAAAGATCTAGAAGGCATGGGGATGGGGGAGGGTTTTGCATGCGCACAGGACGAGTGGAAGCTCCAGAGATAATTCCGTGACCACACTCGACTCCACCGTGGGTGGTAGAGATAAGATTGGGTGCGGAGATGCCCCCCATATGGAGCTTAAGTGTGGAAGGGATGGAGGTCAAGAAGGGGGGAGTGGGAAGTGAAAAATAAATTCGTTAAGGATAACGTTAAATTTATGTGGAATAGCTAACTTATACTTTTCATATACTACTATGTTAAGCAAATTCCACCAAGTCACACCTGAGACAACGGAGTATACAAGAGCTTATTCCTGAATAAATTTATAAGAGCCATTCTAGGTCCTAAGGGAAACAAGGCCAGTTTTAAAATATTTTAAGTAGTGACTAATGCGCTTAGGCTATCATTAAAATATATAACAATGGGAGTGAAGATTTAGGGGGTCGGAAAGTGGAACAAATAAAAAGTGAGGTGATGTTGAGGGAAGAAGCATTATCAGTGTGGAAGAAGCACAGCAAATGTGGCATCAGTGTTGTCACATGATGAGAGCAGACCGAAGACTCTTGACAGTCATGAATGAGTTGTGGATATTTGCAGGTGGTGGGGCTGATTGGAAAGTGAGAGGGCAAGCACCATGTTGATACCAATGATTCAACAGTTGCCTCGTGGAAGTAGACTCATCCTGGGACAGGAGGTGATGTGTGAGTGCAGAAGGGCACCCTCCTCCCCCTTAATAAAGGACAATTTTGCAGGGGAGTGGGGAGGGGGTGGGTAGGCCTGGCAATGTCATCCATTGGGTGGTCCATCTGCATGGGGAACAAGAGAATGCCATGGGAACCTTCATTTGTGGAATGCTTGAATCTTGATGGGTCACTTAAAGCAATGGGGGATTTACATAGAATCTCATATCTTAGGCTTGGATGTTTACGGAAAAAGGAACACTTATAGGCATTAGGTATAAAATACTTATTGTCAAAAGTGGTGTAAGGGTGGATTGGAGGGAGAGTATAGGTATTAACAATTTAGCTTTTGTGTCAATCAAATTCAAGGACATTTTCTATGCTGTGCTTATCTAGGACACAAAGGAATATTAGAGAAAAGGAGGAGATATTCATTGGTTATGGGTTCTACATCTATAGGTGAATAATAGGGCTTTGCTGCTGTCATATGTGAGGAAATCCTCAACATTAAGTTAAAAGGGGTGGACAATGTCAAAGAGGTCATTAAAACAAGAGAAAGCAAACCCCTAACCTGGTTCTCAACCTTCCTAATGCAGCGACCCTCTAATGTTGCATTCATTATGTTGTGGTGACCCCCAGAAACATGGAAACCATCATAAGACCATCAAAAATGTGTTTTCCGATGGTCTTAGGCGACCCCTGTGAAAGGATCATTCGACCCCCTAAGGGGTCACGACCAGAAGGTTGAGAACTGCTGCTCTAATGGAATGTGAAGCGCACGCCACTTTCACTTCCTTCCTTTCCTCTCCTCCCTCCTTTAAGTACTGCCCTTGTCTTCAACTCTTTTTCAAAATGGCAGAAGATTTCTCATCACCAACCAATTAAAAATGATAAACAAGCTACTCAAGCGATTATTTATTATAGTCTTAACTTTTTACATATCAAGTATTTACTGTACATTACAACATTTTAAAATATTCCATCCTGCTCTGAGTCATTTTGTTAACAAACTCATCAGTTTGACTTTTTAACAATAAAGTATAAAACTATCCCCAATTACGGCAAGAATATTTCATTTCAATTAATTAATGTGAAAAGCACGAGGTTCCCACTGGGGAGTGATGATTGTTCCTAAACTACAAGCAGCCAATTTCCTGCATAGCGCATACCAGGGCTGCAAAATCTGTGAAAGTAATCAACCCCCAAGGCCAGGGTTTACAAGGTCTAATTAATGTTAACTGTTAGTTAACCTAGATTTTGAAGTTTAGGTGCTTTTTATCAATAGTTTCGATTTTATGAAGAACATCAAGCTGCTGGCTGGATGACATGGATGCTGAAGACAAAAGAGCGAGTTCATGATAGTCCTCACACCGAAAATATCCAACTTAGAGGAGGGCCTGAATATCTCTGGTTACCAATATGAGAGCCACGCATAGCGAAACTTGGTGACACTCACCAGCGGAGAATCAGAGATCAGTGAGGGAAATCAAGCGTTGATGAGCGGGCAAAGGTACCGAAGGACTCCTGGAGTGACATCTGGAGGAAGACTCAAACACTTTATCCCACATCACTTGTATGCTTTCCTCTCCCTTGCGTCATACTCATAACAAGCGTGTGCCACCAAGAATGCATTCATACTCCTGAATGCCTTTCACTGAATAAACTATACAGCTCTTTTCTCAAGCTCATAGTTTATTATATATTATATACACATATATTAATGTAGACACAAGGAAATTTCATCAGTAAATGACACTCAACCACTATGATTGCAGCACAATTCAGCAACTTATATCCCTACAACAGACCAAATATGTACTGCAGCACCCAAAATGAGCAGTAATACTATTTACACTATGTGCTAGGAGAACACTGAGGTGTTACTTCCTCGGTAAAATTGATATAAAAATATCAACATCAGCAAGCACGGCTGCCAGAAACACTTTTTTTCATTTTAAAACCATCATGGTTCAATCCAATAAGCAGGCCCTCAGAAATTTAAACTTTCAATCACATTACATTACTCACAGGATAGTTATAAAATCGAGTGAACATTTATAAAATTTCCTCACGAGGAATAAATATTCCTTAAAAACATGCCAAGGTTACATGATGAAAAGTTGAATAGGCATTACAATACAGCACATGGAATGCACGGGTAATGTTGTTCATAAAAAAATAAATAATACTGTATCTAATGACCAAAGACTTACACTGTAATTAGGCATTAGCACTGAACAAAATGTGGTATCAGAAGTGATGAAAGATAGTAATGGGACATCCAAAGATGGAGGAAATAGCATCATCAGCATATTCTGCATCACGAACGCCAGCGAATGCCTATGAAAAGGAAAAGCAAACATGTGCCTTTCAATATGACATGCGTAAACATTTTTTCATACACACTCAAACCACACTGTATTAGATGGAGAGCAGAGGACAAATATGAGCCACCTAATAAGATGTTAGTATAGAGTGTTCAGGGTTACAATAGACAGGAAGGTCCTTAACCACTTCCCTGACGGATTTTTTTTACAAAACCGGTCAAAAAAAGTCATATTTTTTTATTTCAGATTCAGAAGCATTAAAGGGAGGCAAATCTAAAAATGTTTTTCTTTATTTTTTATTCCAAATAACTAATGATTTATTCAATAATTTCTGAATGTTTCCCCTTAACTTAAGAGAATTAGGCAACCTGCATATCAGTATAACTTTCCTTCCCGTAAACCTTAGTTAGTCATCTAATGATGAATACATTTAGTTTATATTGCAAAAGCATATCTTTGCCGACATCGTTAATGTTAACTATTAATTTTAGTCCGTAGTACATCAAGAAACAATGCACAAACATTCATGGAAGTTAGGCAACCCGCATGACGACGACTTTCGCTCTGAAAATGTTATAACAGAATTCATTCTATGACAAAAACAAGAAAATTCATTTCTTTTATTTGATTATCTTTGAAGTGTGCTGGAATCCCTTTCCTCAGTGTTCCATACGAGTCAGTGGAGTGTGAAGTCGGCTAGATCTGGAGTATAAAACTTATCCATCGTCAGGAAATATCATAGGCCAAATAATGGCTTCATTAGAGTCATCATCACTTTTGAGGTCATGGATAAATGGGCAAAGTCTTTATCCAACACAGTCCCTTTTCCCGTGTAAATTGTCGTTGACCACACGTATCCAGTTCTCGATTCACAAAGAAAAAATACTTGCCAAATGAAGCTCTTTTCATAGGCATGAACTGCCGTGGTGGCTTAGGCATGAACTGCCGTAGGCTCTTTTCGATGGTAACATCCGTCTCTGGTGTATGGAGTGCCTTGAACTTTTCCTCCAGACTCTGGCAAATCGGCCATATTTTATTTAGTTTGGCGTTGGGGTGTGTTTGGGGTTCAAAATCGTTATTATAGGCAAAATGTAAATATTTCCTTATTTTTACGAATCATCGGCAAGACATTGTGTGTCCAAAAAAAAGAGAGGAGAGTATTGGTCTCGTTGACCAATAAAACTCAGTATCTGGCCTCCGCACTCTGCTCTGTATCATTACAAGGGCAAAAAACACGAATTTCTGAGCTTGTCACAGCTCGCTTCCGTAGTTAGTTTCCCAAGTTATAAAGTCAACATTTTCATCGTTGAAAAAAGTTTTTTAGGGAAAATCATTCGTGAACCAGGTCGAAGTTCATCAAAGAATTACCTTCAAAAAGAAACCTAGGTGGTGCCGGAGGAGGATTCGTTGTAAGCATTTCCTCCCACTCCGCTTCCCACGAATGTTCCGCTGCACCTTCTGATTCGGAGCTTGTTTCTCCGGAGAGAGTCGACTAGGAGCCAGGAACTTCAATGTCGATAACCTCCGAATCACTGCTGGTCAACATTGATTCCTCTCCGGAATTCATTTCTGATTACTAAATGTTACCGTGCGAAAAAAAATAATTTTCCGTAGAGTTCACTCCTACTACACCGCTCGTATTAGAACGAAAATGTTAGAACTAAAAATGGAAAGTTAGTATCGGTGGAATTTCAGCGAAAAAGTGCATGCGCTCTGAAAATCAAGGATGCGTATTCTCTGAAACTCAACGAAAGACTGTCACTATTGTCCTTCCGACAAAGTACTCGTGGAAACAATCACAATATGCAAAGGATCTCGCCCCTAAGTGTGAAAAGCCCATCCCATGCTCATCATAAAATTTTTCTTTTCCGTTCCTACCATTTCCTGGAAAATAAACACACGTGTGCGTACCGCAACAGCATGAATTTTCCAACTAACGGTAAATTTATATCGAGAAAAGCTCATTAGTAAAGGGTTGGCTGGTGGGAAAGTAGCCCGGGGAGCAAAGGGTGGCATATTGACATGACATGATACCTAGCGCCAGGTTGCTTAGCGGGCCATCGGCTCTCGAGCCCGGGTGTTTTCTGACCTCAGGAAAGTGTCAAGCATGACAATAGAAGGCATTACACATGTTTGGGATTTATCTCTATCTTTCCTATTTTCTCGTACTCATGTGGGTTAGGGTAGCACATACACAGGGCACTTGTGTTGATTTCTATTGAGAATGTACGACCTTCAGACGTCTTCATCGTAAAGCTGTTTCCATAAATATGTTTCACCACTTCCGCCAGTATTCAAAGTAGAAAAATGAAAGGGGCTGATGAAATAACATTCGCAACATATCTAAACATTTACGCTCACGCCATTTTATCTAAAGAGGACGGTACAATAGACATTTCCTACACATATAAAAATTACCGGAAGAAAAATTTGCGGACGAATAATATAGAATTACATAATATATATAGTAACAAATATATATTGTTACAAATATATATTGTAACAAATATATATAGTAACAAACATATATGGTAACAAATATATATCTATAGTAAAAAATAAGGCAAGGAAAGATTCATGTTCTGTTGCTAGAGAAATATTGTATTCCAATTACTGTGGAACTCATCGTAGCAGTGAAAATTAGCGCAAAATTGAAATTTCAATTTTTATAACGACCGCTAAAATGTTGAAGAAAAATGTAATTGACTGCTCATGAAGTAAATGACGAAATAAATGAAAATAACTAATTTAAAAATTATTAACTTATTTAGAAAGTTTTTTGTCATGTAAAACGGAAGTTTTACATCATAAATTTGCAATAATTATCTATAAATAACAAAAATTGAAGTTGTAAATTTCGTAATAAGTTCGCAAAAGAAACTCCATGCATGAGGTCAATAGACGGATAGTTACGAATGACAATGTAGGTGATTGAAATTTCGTACGGGGATAACTTTTCAGTGCGTAAAAAATTATAACCCTCGAATTGCTAGAAATATTACCAAAAATGACCATTGTTTTAACATTAGAAATCACTATTTGAAAAGAGTGCCGCTTGCCGCATCGGTGGCTCTGGACCTTCAACAGCATGGGAGGCGGCAGGAACGCAAACTACTTGCATCGGCCGACTATATGCGGGCGTAAAGAAAAATATACGGACATCGCGGACTTGCCCGAATATATGCGGGCTTGTCAGATTTTGCACAACCTCGGTGCCCGAATATATGCGGGCTTGTCAGGGAAGTGGTTAATTCAAAGCAAGGGGATGTCTCTTAGAGTGAGTACAGCACTATGTCAGACTCTCTACTCCATTGGTTAAGACATTGGCCTTTCTTTATCTTTCAAAGCATGACCGTAACACACTATGAAATTAGCCTTATCCTCACCAATCACATCCCGTGAAAGCAGGAAAATATAGAAGCAATGACGAAATTGACTCGTTCATTTTTTCATTTTCAAATGAGCCTACAATGCACTTTCATCCCAAAAATACTGCATATCAAGAAGAAAGGGAGAAAGTTTGATGCTCCTGAGCAACTAGAGATTATTCAACACAGAATCAATGGCAACCAGCCCTTAAATGACAATTTGTCCCAGTCACACTCCTCATTAATTTCCATACCTTACCATTAATCCACCAGTTTACTCCTTAGACACCAATATGCAGTGGGCACACACTGTTTCCCAGACACCTTATTGACACTACCTCTTCTCCCACCCACATGCCACTGTCATAACATCATCCTCTCGGGTGCAAATGCTAGTTTTTCCCAAACACTGGAAACTAACCTCTTTTCTGGCTTAAGGGAATAACAAAAGGAAATAGCAGAGATGAAATAGCCTACTCTTAACAGTTCATGTCCCAGAAAGGTTGAGGGGATGTCATATTCACCTTTTCAGCAGTAGCAGTAGGATCCGTCCGGAGAAGCATGGCCACCTGGAGTGGACTCACGGGTTATTGAGATGACATCTGCCCGAAGGAGATGCTCTGACGGCACTTTAGATGACATCGTCATCATCATTGGTTTTTGGTTCTTTAATTTGTGGGCCAATGTGAGAAATATTCCATTTATATTATCACCTTCAGATTCTTCTTTGGCAGAAGTTTCAAACAACTGTAATAAAAGGAGTTTCATGTACTCTTTGGGAGCCCTGATTACAATCATGGAAGGAAATCATAAATAACTTTCGGCCTGAGAGGCCAGCCTACATTTTTGGAGGTGGGAGCCTTTTGAGAAAGCCCAGAGTGGTGAGAAGATCAGCACTTCTTGAGGGTGGGGATCTGCCTCAGAGAGGAGCTACTTAACGTCAATGATACCTCGAGTGCTTTGCTTGTGAAGACAGTGACAACATACGTAGTGACCACAATTATTCCTGATCCCCTTCAACTGAAATATTCATGAGGAATACAATGAGAGGCCAAAGAGGTGATGTGTGTCACCCAGCCGATGACTAAGACAGTAGAAAATAGGGAGGATGAGCAATTCATTATTTTTGTTCTATGAGTTTATTTTCTCTGCCTTAAACACAATATATGACAGTTGTCCTAAGAAATTGATTTGCTGATTCAAATATGGGATAATCTGGAGGACTAAAATCATACCTGAATGCTAAAGAGAGATTGAAATATTCCCAGAAATGGCTTCAGTAGAACATGAACACATCAACCAGCATCAGAGAGTAGCCAGCATTATCACAGAAACACTTGGTAAAAATTTCCACAGCAAGTTTTATTTTACCGACCTAGGTTTCAGCAAACATTTCCATTATTAAGGTGACCTTGATAATGGCAATGCTTTGCTGAAATCTTGGTCGGTAAAATAAAACTTGTTGTGGAAATTTTTACCAAGTGTTTCTCTGATAATGCTATCTGTCACACATCTCCACAAATTATCGCCTGATACTTTATCTGTTGGAGAGAAGCCACCTAAACCTGCAGCCTTCACCACACTGCCACATGACAGAAAAGATCGCAAGGATCCTGAAGAAACACAACATCAAGCCAAGATTCTCCACAGTGAAGAACACGAGAGATCTGCTCCTGAGGATTAAGGACGGGATTCCTAAGAAAGCATATACAAGATCCCTTGCACTTATGGGAAGAAATACATTGAGCAAACCAAAAGAGCAAGTAAATGCTAAATGGAAGAGCAGTCAAGAACAAGCACTGCATCTCATCGGCAGTCACGGATCATACCTCCGTTGGAATGGATCACAAAATACAAATTGACAAGGCCAAAATATTAGCTAAGGAATCCTGCTATTTCCCTAGAATATATATGTCTGTATAATTTCCCTTTTGTATGTGAGGCAGTAGAAATTGTAAAAGAATCTAATAATTACAACTGAGAAGATGGCTACACCTTGGCCAACAGTTCGAGATGCCTCTGCCTTGAGAAATGGAGAGAAGAAACAACCCTGAGGAGACAACACATGGTAATGGTTCTGATTGGCCAAAGAGACATTAAGTCTCCCCGAGCTCTCTATATAAGTTTGCACCTTTGTCATCCTTCACACTTCTGACCCAAAGATGGAAGATTCAACATGTGAAACATTGTCATGACAATGAATACTCGGTGAAGAGTAACATGCTGGAAAATCCTGCCTCAGATCAACGCTGCGAAAGCCTACATGAGAAATTTCAACACCACTACTGGAAGGAAATTTCCAAGAAAGGCAGATGGTGGAGATTCTTCGCATGATGAAACTCAAATAGCTGTCATCCTTGGCCTTCCTTCAACATTTCCATGATACCAACACTATACCACCATATTAAAAGAAAGAAATAGAAATACTTTGCTTATTTTCTACAATTTTACTTTAATTGTCGACTAGTTTCGATACACTGTATCATCTTCAACGGACTAGTGCGTTGAAGATGATACAGTGTATCGAAACTAGTCGACAATTAAAGTAAAATTGTAGAAAATAAGCAAAGTATTTCTATTTCTTTCTTTTAATATGGATTTCTACAAAGTAAAGGCCTCAACCATGAAGTATACCATCATATGTTGAAATCAAACATCACATCCAGAAAAGGACGGCCAAGAGAATCTTCTGCCAAGCAAGTAACGCCCTCCTGCGAGAACCCATATCATTTGCATGGCACTCTTATCTACCTGTGTTCAAGGGAATAATACCACCATCACCTGGAACTCAGCCGACTGCTCACCAATTCGGACTGGGATCACCTGGACTGTATTTCCTTCAAGTCTTTGCTCCTGGTGTATTCAAAGACTAAGGGGAAGCATACCCAGAAATATGAGAAGCTAAACAACTGACAACACCCCAGCAACGATGCTGATGAGAAGAGGTCGATCATTAATCTAACAGACACAACCTTCTGACCTGAAAATGGAAGCTGCAATGCATCCGAAACATTGTTGTCACAATGAAGATTCAACACAGCAAAAAATACCAGAAAATCCTGCTTCAGAACAATGCTGCAAAAACCTACATGAGAAATTTCATGGTTAAATTACATAATTAATATCACAATATTCATTAAAATTAGAGCTTGCCTATCACAAAATTCAGTTTTATTGGAGAATATATGCTAACACATGTTTTAGCACCCAATTGTTTACTTTTTATGAAAAATAATTAGCAGTTTATAACCAGTAAGGTTGAATTTCAATAGAAGGAGAAAACTATTGACTTCCCTTTCATTCACAAACAAAAATATTTTGAAATTCATGAATCAGCATACACATAACCCTGAGAGGTGGTAATTGAACCATTGGTGACCACATCAGTCATTACAAAAAAGGATAACAGCATGAGTATGGAAAAGGAGTGGATGAAAAGGTGTCAGCAGGGAATGATAGAAATGTGAGAATATGAAAGAGCACTAGAGAGCACTGCTACAAGAGTTGGCAAGGTTGTAAAAATCTCTTAAAAGAAAAGTCTGCACTCAGTGATTAAGACATTTCTTAGTTTTATTTTATTGGAAGAGTGCTCTTCTCCTTTGATCACATATGGTCATACCCCTTCGTTGTTTTATGCTCGAGTAATTTTAAATTTAGCAATACGTTACACAGAATGCTTAAAACGGTGGGATGAGAAATTATTCTAAATTACGGCATGATTTTTATAAAATCTGATTTTGTGCCTGTGAAGAAATTTAAAAACTTTACAAGAGACAATATCCTCATCAGACGAAAAAGGAGTAAAACGAAACACATAGGTTCCAAAAACACCATAACTAAGAATGAGGTGCCCGAACACTAAAGCAAAAAACTTATACAATGATCACAATATCGAAAGCTCAGGAGCAACCTAAAGAAAGCAGGAGATACACATGATATGGTAATGTGAACGGCAACGATGATAAACTTACGACTATTGAGCTACTCACTAAATGATTACTCACGGGCATATTGTGATAATCTGCAAACTTTTGCGCTACAGATGTTTGCACAGCCTGTGCCTCACTGCAATCACTTTTATTTCCGACTAGAATTCTTGGTATATCACGAGTTAAGTTGTGACGATTACATTCTTCAATCCAATTACCTAAGCCCTACAATGATTTAAGAGGCAACACGATAATAATTACATAGGGTAAATGCTTATTACCACAAACCACCTTACTAACCTGAAAAGATGAAACTTTTGTGACATCATACACCAAAACGACAGCGTGGACATTGCGATAATAATGCGCTACCATTGATTTGCGAAAGCGTTCCTGCCCTGCCGTGTCCCATAGCTGCAACTAAAGAGAATTTTCATTGTATAATTACTTAACGATCATAAAATTCACCGGCCTTATTCCAACACTGTTTACCTTTATTTCTTCCCCTTCAACCAAAACAGTTTTCTCCCGAAAATCCAAACCTATTGTAGATTCTGGCTTGGAGAGAAATTTGCTTTCGCAAAACCTGTACGTTAAACAGGTCTTCCCGACGTTAGAGTCTCCCAACACAATTATTTTGAATACCTTTTTATTTCGAGAGTAAGTGGCGTGCTGATAGGTTTGCTTTTCATCTTCTACAGCTTTTAGAGGACTGTCAACCATCTTCTGTTCGATAGACGGGGAGATATGTATTATTCGAGTCAGGCAATCATGATTTAATCCCCCATTTATTATTCACCAAATAGAAACAATACACAGAGTCAAGGATGTGTCACACACGGCTCACAGTACCAATCGAAACAACACATAAACGACATAAACACTGCAGAATAGACGTCATTTCCTCCGGTATGTACTTCCTATCACGTGATCTTCAACGCCATCTTAGATTATAACCACGAGGTTTTCTTGAAGAAAATATATTATTCGCCGGATAATCGGATTGTCCCATAAGTAGTGTAAATTCAAGAATGCCCTCCAGTAATCCCTTACCACCTAAAGAAAATGCACTCTTCAAGCGTATTCTGGTAGGTGAAATATGGGCGTATTTAGTGTTTATGTCTTTGATTATGGCTATAAATTGAGTACAAATAGCATGAATATTTTATTAAATTAGTAAACTGGTGATTCTAGTGCTTGAGTCCGACATAGGCTTACCTTTTAGTGTATTGTATAACATTGTGTATGTGTACTGTTGATATTGTGGGGTGATTACCCAATATTTATAACTATGCTAAGCCATTTCGTTGTATATGGATGTCAATAAAGCACCAGAAGTAGTACAAATAAAGGTGTAGGCTTTCGGAAAGTTGGGGTAAAGAATTAATGGAAAATATATGACTTTAATAGCTTCTATTTTTGTGAATATGTGTTTAAATGTCGCTCTTAGGCTTTGCGTAGTGAGAATTATTTTGGGACAATCTAGAAAGGCAAACTTAAGTACATCATTATGCTGTGCATATTACGCCTGTTTATGTATAAAGATAGGAAAGTGCGAGTTTGTTATTATGAACTCTTGTCAATTGAAGTATTACTAAGCGGTTGAATATAAGAAGTACTTGATAATACAAGACGATTTTGTGGCTCTTCGGATCACCTAGTCTTAATGAAGTGATGTAATATGATAGATTTTACTCAAAGAATTACAATTACTACAGTTAAATATTTATCTCAAATGGTTTAGTGCATAAATGACTGCGCTGTTTTGGATTATCTAGTTTCCTATTTATAAATGACAAGTTTTATTCAGACTTCTAATTATAGCATGGATTATTTTCTAAGTAATGAACATTTTTGAAAGATGGCTTATGACAAAGATAGAATCCCTTGAGGCTGAAGGTGTACTGTGTATGTACACTTTCTGTGTAATGAATCATATGTGACAGTAGTGTTGTATTATCTCCATTTTCAAGTGGTTTAGCTCCTCATGTACATTATTGGCTTTAGTTTTATACAATTTGTTCTATACTTTCAGAAATGCTATGAGCATAAGCAATACAAGAATGGGTTGAAATTTGCCAAACAAATTTTGGGGAATCCCAAGTATGCTGAGCATGGTGGTAAGTATAACTCCATAGGAAGGATTTATATCCGAAAAATATTTGTGATGTACCTATTTTCACTTATTATTTTAAAATATGTTTTCAGAAACCCTAGCAATGAAGGGGTTAACCCTAAATTGCTTGGGTAGGAAGGAAGAGGCATATGACTACGTCAGACGAGGATTACGGAATGATCTCAAGTCTCACGTTTGCTGGCATGTGTATGGGTTACTTCAGCGATCCGATAAAAAGTACGACGAAGCAATCAAGTGCTACAGAAATGCTTTAAAGTGGGAAAAGGATAACATTCAAATTCTCAGGGATTTATCTTTGTTACAAATCCAAATGAGAGATCTGGAAGGTTACCGGGTAAGTGTAGTGAGCACTATTTACAGGTTAATTGCTTTCTGTTTTTGGCCATGGACACAAAGGATGATTTATGTTGCCCCTGTATACCATTAATTGTGTTTCTTTTACTTCCTCGGCTTCTACAATAGGATACAAGATATCAGCTCTTCATGCTTCGTCCTACTCAAAGGGCATCATGGATTGGTTTTGCTATGGCCTACCATTTACTTCAAGATTACGAGATGGCGTTAAAGATCGTGGAAGAATTTAGGAAGAATCAGGTGGTAAGTTAAAAGGGAAAATAGTATGTGGTGGTCGCCTGGGGCTTCCATGTATGAAGTGTTTGTAGTTTATTGCCAGGATTTTGCTCTGGTGGCATAGTGTTGTGCAAGTACAGTGAAAGTTTTAGTTAAGAATTGTGAAGAAGTGTACTTCTCAGTGTGATAGCCTGCGGTGATCGGAAAGTGAAGGATGTGTAGTGGGGAACCAACATATCGTGTGTGATTACTTGCCAGTTGTAAGTGGATATCATGCTAATCACAGCAATACCAAGGAAGGGTGAAAAATCATCCAGTCTGCTTTAGAAAATTGGCAGAATAAGTTCGGCATCTACTTATGAAGAAAGGGGTAATGTAGGTCGTATTATTATATTTTTTATTTTATCTAGGTAGTTGGTGTACCATTGGATATAACTATGAAACCATATCATCTTGCTTGAGTTTTGGATTTTCTTTGCAGTGAGTAAATCCATATTCTGTCCTTTCTTCCATTTGTTTTTGTCTTTAGTTGCCTTTGTCACGGTATTACTTACTCCACTTATTAACTTTTATTCATCCACACCAAGAGAGCTCTTATTTACACCTTTTGACGATTGAAGTGGTCAAAAAAGGTAAATTTCTGTCAAAATATAGAGAAATGTCAATTTCAATTATGTTAGGATTAAGTCAATGAGCCATTGAGACAAAGTTATTGTTAAGTAATATATTAAGTGAACTCTTTATAAGCTATTTACACATTAAACTTTCCACTAGGAATTCCTCTCGCCTGAGATTTTTATAGCATTTAAAATTCTAAAGTGGAAGTTCACAGATTTTCATGTAAAGTTCTCCTCATCCTCTCAAAAGGTCAGGTAATCGAAGAGGGTTGAAGGAGCTTCACTTGGCTCCTTTATTCTGGTTCAGTTCCGTATTATCTCATTTCCTCCTAGAAAAGAGCTGGCTATGAGCTTCCAGTTCTTATTTGGTTAATCTAGCACATTCTGAAGCACTTCCTGGCTCTAAAGATATTAATTTTGCCTTAAAAATTCTTAGCTTTCACCAGTGGAGCTGTAATTATATATATGAGTGGATATTCAACAGAGTCGTTACATTTTTCACAGATGAAGCAATATACATGCTAAGGATTAACAGCACACCATTTAAAAATTTACGATGCATCACAAAGCTCATTTTATCTTGTTCTGTTTTCCCCCTCTTCTCACTTCCAAAGCTATCTTCCTTCCTCAAATCTGTTTCTCCCCTTTCTTGTTCCTGCTATTTGACCTCTTTAGTTTTGCATCCTCTTTTTCTTAAGTCTTATTTCCATCACATTTTTCTAGCCCATTTATAGTATGTATTTGTTCTTTTCACCCATATTATATCTTGTTTTTCTGGTTCAGTGATTTCACCCATAATTCTATTAACTTCTTTTATCTTCCATTTTTTATACATACTTCTACTGCTACTCCTTTCATTTGTATAGTGATTTGGTCATTCAGCTTTTGTCCTTTCTTGGACCTTAGAGGTACAGAGATGTATTGTCTCTCAAGCTCTTCTTTGTATGATTATCTTACTTCTTAAGGAAGATTCATTTTGACTCATTTTCCCCATTGATCATCCGCTGGAGGTTCTTTTTCTTTGTACTTTGTTTTTTCAGTTTATCCAATCCTTATGTGTCTCATTGATGTGAATTATTTCTTATGCAGTTGAATTGCCTATGCTAATGTCTCAGATGCCATCCTGGTCATTATCTCCTTTGATTTAATTAAGTTCTATTTTTTCAAGTGTTCAAATCTTCTGTGCCAAATGTTAGCTGATACTTGGTTAGCTTTTGCTCCAACAACAATTTCTTGGTTTTCTTCTGATGCCATCCCACAAGCTTATGTATTGTCATTTCAGTCAGAAGCTTTTGAGGGTACATGCTATGTACCAGCCACTAGCCAATGCTTTTCATTAGCAAATTCTGGTTTTCATGCCCCATTTGTTCAACTGACTCACAGGAATAAAACTTGCTGTTAGGTTTGACACACATAGGACACCACTCAGACGGATGTCCCAACATTCACTTCCATCTGTCATTCTTAATTGCACACACTTTTCCTTTTCACTGTCTTTCCTCTATTTGCAAAATTTGCTGTGCTAGTTGTGCTATTAAGCTTATTACAGGATGTTAGGTGGTGTGCTACCATTGTCCACTCTCCCTCTCTCATTTCCATGCTGAAGTTTTCTGTTAGCTTCCTTCATTTACATCCCTTCCTTTTTCTTACTATCCAATTTCTGCTACCTGATGTCTTTCTTGGTCTCCTCTAAATCTTCCTCAATCATCTTTCTAAACTTAAGTCTACCTCAGATCTGCAATATTTCACTATCTGAATGTGTCCTCTGCAGGAATTGCAGAATAAATTTTGGTCATTCTGATTTTCCCTTGATTGTTAACTTCCTGAGCTTCAGTTTTCTCTCAAGTAGTAGTTGTTCAGGGTAACTGGTTCTTCATAGTGACGTACTGGTTACTCATACTCTTTGAAAAAGTGCTGTTGCATTCACATCTTGTTTTGTACGAGTCTTCTTTTTTTCTTCCCAAATCAGTCTGGTTTTGACTTGTCTCTATACAAGTCCTCCTTTGTATTTCAAAGATGTAACTAATCCATCTTTGTTCATCAGGTGGCCTGCAAGGAAAAGGTGGTGTTTGACCAAGCTCCCAAGTACTGCCATGGATTCTCAGAAATCTCTTGGTACTCCCTGTTATTCTGCATTTAATTTCCCATCTTCAATATTGCTACCTAAATCCTTGATCATTTTGAAAATATGTAGTTTCATTCCAAAAATTTTTGTCTGCTACATTTGCTAGAAAATGAAGCATCCAGTGATAGCAGTTGTCCAGGTCTAGTTTTGGAAATTCCTTTTCTTCATTGTCGAACCTTTTGAGAGTGTCATCTCATTTCTATCAGTATTTTCTTACCTGCTTTTATTTTATAGGTATCTCAAGTCTTAAATAGTCTTCTTCCCATTGTACTTTCTTCACTCAGTTAATTCCAGTTTCTTCTTTATATAGTTATTTCGTCTACTCTTTCAATCCACTTCTCAACCTTTAATTTTTTCACACCAAGCCTGGTAGTGACCCGGGCCCTGTAAACTGCCAAAATTCTCATCTAACAATATGTCATGAAGACTGTATTTGCGAAGAACATTAATTTATCTTTATTTTCCATTGTACTTTTTGAAGCATAAAAGTTGTCACTATTTAAAAACACGTCAATCACAGGCAAATAATCCACGTAATACAGTAACACAGAGAGAAAGTAAACAAACCATGACCATTGGCTGACACTAATGTACGATTTCACAAGGAACCTGATGAATTGAAATTAGGTTCAGTTTGGTTTTAATTCACTCACAGTATCTGTTGCTAAATTTAACTCTTTCCATGATAAACACATTTAGTGTATATTATACATGATGTTCCCACTCAGAGATATGCAAGATTAATTGTTAGGCATAACCGTTTTCAGAATCATTTCCCTTTTCCATGAAAATTTTATTTTCATTTAGAAATAAGTGAAACTGTTCAAATAACTTACTCAGAAGGTAATGTATTTTACCATTAATCAACAATTACATTCATTTATTTGCATTTAAGTAGTCTCTCCACAAGTTTCTATTCATGAAACTGAGCGAAATGTTCTGAACCTTCACATTGAGGATATATATAACCTGTCTAAGCCCTTGCATGTAACAATACCTATTTTCATGAAATTGTTGGAATTTGCTTAAACTACGTACCTGAAAATTCATGTTGAATGAAAATTTTACTCCTATGCAATATTTTTACAGAATTTTTATTAGTTATAACTGTTTTCAATGCCAAGGAATTGTCACCAGGCACAAGGTTTTACACAAATGTCCAGGGATATGTAAAATCACTTGAGAGGTGGAAATGGGAAGGGGAGGGGAAGGTTGGTTCAGATGGTTAGAGGAGTGGTTGTGGGTTGTGGTTGTGGGATAGTGGTTAAAAGGAACAAGTTGTGAATGTTGATTGTCAAAAGGTTCTTAATTCTGTGGGTTGTAAATTGTATCTACAGACAGTGCACTACCAAGGAGAGGGGAACTTTTTTCAAGCAAATCATCATCCACAGTGGCGGTGAATTGCTCTCGGGCTTTCGACTGGGTCAGGCTCTCCATTTCTTCCATCGAAACATCGGCAGAAATGGAGAGCCTGACCCAGTCACAAGCCCGAGAGCAATTCACCGCTATTATTCACCGGGAATACATCAAATCCTTCATCATTTACAATGAGTCCCTTCTGGGCCAGATTAAAGGCTGTAGAGGCCCAGGGCTACGGAGGAATCGGAGGGTCAGGCCAGGTTACAATGTATAGTCAATGTATACAACTGAGTGAATGCACGGTTTATTCAAAAAACTTATTCAATTATGTTCAAAATGTTTGGCATTTGTCAATTGTTATATATGCAACTCATTATCTCTTAGATAAAAAATGAAAGTGTCAATATCAGATTCCTTCCGAGGCCTCGCTGGATAATTACAGTCATGCCTTATTTAGCGCAACCTCCATTGGTGCAAAACCACCATGTAGCATATTGGTGCCTCAGTGGAACTATGCCAGTGCTGCCCACTCACATCCTTTCCGTCCTCCCTTGAAGCGAACTAGTCATGAGTGCCGACAAAGTTGCTCTCACTTGATGTAACTTGACATTATTTTTAACCTTTAATGTTCTTAGTTTTTATATTTTCCTCAAAGAAAGAAAAATTATTGCTAGGAAAAGTTCTTGTTGATGGGCTAGAATATAGATAATGACAGCTTTCAACAGATTTTGTGAGGATGATCTAAACTTCGAGTGCAGCAGCACTGTGGAATGTTAAGGCTTGGGAAGTTCATCCTACTACAAAGAACTAATTTGCTGGATTGACAATGTTAAAGTCAGATAACTTAGGATTTTTTAGTTTCTGCTAAATCAAACCCAATGGTATTGACAAGTGCAAATGGATGTAATCATATCCAACAGCAACATAAAATGTCCTCCATTGCAGTTAATTCCATAAAGAGAATATAAGAAATTTATTATTTTTACCTTTCTGGTAGAAGTTATATTGGGTATTCAGTTACAATTAGTGTATGTATAAGTGTGTCCTCATTTGTACAGGCACTTCCAATGAAAAGTTACCACTGCAGAGCCGAAATTTTTAAAGTCCGGAGATTTTGGAAATTTGACAACACTGCGTCATGGAGCCTCAGGAAGCTCTAACCGTAAACAAACCCCCTTCCCTCCTCCGCCCTCCTTTCCTTTCTTAGCGGAAGGGCCCAAGGGATTACTGACGGTCGGTCTTCTTCTTCCGCTTCTTCTTCCAGAGCTTCCTGAGGCTCCGCTAGAGGGAAGCCGTGGCGCGGAGTTGTCATATTTCCAAAAACTCCGGACTTTAAAAATTTCGGCTCTGCAGTGGTAATTTTTCATTGGAAGCGCCTGTACTTACAAACATTCTATTTGTGTTCATATCTAGGGGCGTAAATATTTACGTAAATTTTATTTTTTGTGGATATGGTCTTTTTTTTCTATTGGAAATAACTATTTTCATCCGTGCCTACTCCGGAAATCAGTAACAAATCCAACGTAGCCCCTAAATGAATAGTCCTACCTATTTTCTGCTAGTTGTTAGCTCACCCAAACAAAAGAAAATAGAAACTCACTTCTGGGTGGGAAATTTAAAACTTTCTTTTACTTGATTCTCTTTGAAGAGAGCTGGATTCCCTTTCCTCAGTGTTCCATACGAGTCAGTGTAGTGTGATGCGAGCAAGTCAGCTAGATCTGGAGACGTATAAAAGCTATCCGTCGTCAGGAAATATCATAGGCCAAATAATGGCTTCATTAGAGTCATCATCACTTTTGAGGCCATGAGTAAATAGGCAAAGTCTTTATCCAACACAGTCCCCTTTCCCGTGCAAATTGTCGTTGACCACACGCATCCAGTTCTCGATTCACAAAGAACAAATATTTGCCAAATGAAGCTCTTTTCATAGGCATGAACTGCCGCCACCCCAATCTTCCCTCGTACAAGAGCAGGCTCTCGTCGATGGTAATGTCCATCTCTGGTGTATGGAGTGCCTTGAACTTTTCCTCCAGCTTCTGGTAAATCGGCCGTATTTTATTTATTTTGGCTTTGGGGTGTGTTTGGGGATCAAAATAGTTATTATAGGCAAAATGTAAATATTGCCTTATTTTTACGAGTCATCGGTAAGACATTGTGTGTCCAAAAAAGAGAGAGGATTTTAGGTCTCGTCTACCAATAAAACTCAGTATATGGCTTCCGAACTCTGCTCTGTAGCATTACAAGGTCAAAAAATACGAATTTCTGAGTTTGTCACAGCTCGCCACTGATTTATGCTAGTACTGCTCGGCCCTGCTTTTTCGCGCAAAGTGTTACTGGCCCAGTGATTAGTTTCCCAAATTATAAAGTCAAAAATTTCATCGTTGAAAAAAATATTTTAGGGAACCACAGTCGGGAACCAGGTCGAAGTTCATCGAAGAATTTCCTTCAAAAAGAAACCTAGGTGGTGTCGGAGGAAGATTCGTTGAAAGCATTTCCTCCCACTCCGCTTCCCACGAATGACCCCTGTGCCTTCTGATTCGGAGCTTGTTTCTCCGGAGAGAATCGACTAGGAGCCAGGAACTTCAATGTCCATAACCTAGGAATCACTGCTGGTCAACACTGATTCCTCTCCGGAATCCATTGCTGATTGCCTAATGTTACCAAGCGAAAACAAAGAATTTGCCGTAGAATTCACTCCTACTACACCGCTCATATTAGAACGAAAATGTTCTAACTAAAAATGGAATGTTTGCATCGATAAAATTTTAGCGAAAAAGTGCATGCGCTCTGAAAATCAAGGATGCGTATTCTCTGAAACTCAACGAAAGACTGTCACCATCGTCCTTCCGACAAAGTACTCGTGGAAACAATCACGATATGCAAAGGACCTCGCCGCTAAGTGTGAAAAGCCCATCCCATGCTCGTCATAAAATTTTTCTTTTCCGTTCCTACCATTTCTTGGGAAATAAACACACGTGTGCGTACCGCAACAGCATGGATTTTTCAACTAACAGTAAATTCGGGAAAAGCCCATTCGTAAAGGGTTGGCTGGTGGGAAAGTAGCCCGGGGAGCAAAGGGTGGCATATAAGCATGACATGAAACGGGGCACCAGGATGCTTAGCGGGCCATCGGCTCTCGAGCGGGTGTTTTCTGACCTCAGGAAAGTGTCAAAAATGACAATAAAAGGCATTACACATGTTTGGGATTTAATCTCTATCCCTCCTTTTTTCTCGTACTCATGTGAGCTAGGGTAGCACATACACAGGACACTTGTGTTTGTTTTATATTGAGAACGTACGACCTTTAGACGTCTTCATCGTATAGCTATTTCCGTAAATATGTTTCACCACTTCCGGCAGTATTTGGAGTAGAAAAATGAAAGGGGCTGATGAAATAACATTCGCAACATATCTAAAAATTTACGCTTACGCCATTTTATCTAAAGGGAACGGTTCAATAGGCATTTCCAACATATATCAAAATTACCGGAAGAAAAATGTGCGGACGAATAATATAGATTCAGATAATATATATTGTAACAAATATATATATAGTAACAAATATATATAGTAACAAACATATAAGGTAACAAATATATATCTATAGTAACAAATTAGGCAAGGAAAGATTCATGTTCTGTTGCTAGAGAAATATTTTATTCCAATTACTGTGGAACTCATCGTAGCAGTGAAAATTAGCGCAAAATTGAAATTGCAATTTTTATTATGACCGCTAAAATGTTGAATAAAAATGTAATTGAATGCTCATGAAGAGTGAATGACGAAATATAAATGAAAATAACTAATTTAAAAATTATTTACTCTTTATAAAGTTTTTTGTCATGTGAAATGGAAGTTTTACATCATAAATTTGCTATAATTATATATAAATGACAAAAATTGAAGTTGTAAATTTTGTAAAAAGTTCGTAAGAGAAACTCCATGCATGAAGTAAATAGACGGATAGTTACGAATGACATTGTAGGTGATTGAAACTTCGTAAGGGGATAACTTTTCAGTGCGTAAAAAATTATAACCCTCGAATTGCTAGAAATATTACCAAAAAATGACCATTGTTTTAACATTAGAAATCACTATTTGAAAAGAGCGCCACTTGCCGCATCGCTGGCACTGGACTTTAAACAGTGCAGGAGGTGGCAGGAACGCAAACTACTAGCATCGGCCGGCTATATGCGGGCGTAAAGAAAAATATACGGACATCGCAGACTTGCCTGAATATATGCGGGCGTATCAGATTTTGCACCACCTCGGTGCCCGAATATATGTGGGCTTGTCAGGGAAGTGGTTAAGGCATCTTTTAGAATGGATTGGGAAGAAGCAATGGATGAAATGACATCACGGCTGTTATGGGAATGTTGCCTGTCCATCCAGCTTTAGACCTATAAATCCTATATCTCTGGCAATTTTTGGAATTTGTAAGAGATGATTTGCAAATGATCAATTGGAGTGGCTCCCTGCACGGTAAAGTAAAAAGCAAAAATAGCGATAAACCCCCATTTCTATGTTGCTGGTAATGCAACCTTATCTTCAAAATGTTCAAATGGTCTCATTTGATGCAAATTCAATTAGTGTAAAGACCCCTAGGAACACATCCCTTGAGCTAAACGAGGCATACCTGTACTTCGTTTTTACATTATGATTCAGCATTAATAATTTTATTGAATAAACATTAAATGATAAAACAACACAATAAGTAGACTTGTTGTGTTGTTACTCTTCTGAGAACTTAGGTCCAAGTTAGTTCCTCCATATTTCCATTATAATTTAATATTTTCATAAATTGCAAATATGGAAATAGGTATTAATCTTTTATAATTATATAAGAATGACCCCTCCACGATGAGACCCTCTGATGAAATTAGGCCTGGGGCTATAAGCCTCCCCTCTTAATCCAGGCCTGAACCCTTGTGCATCCTTTTCCTTACCTCCATCGCCTCCATTATGTTCATCTTCTTCCCTTTCTTTTGCCAAGTTTCGGAAACTAAGACACATTCGTGTTTCTCTTCCTGCTATGGAATTGTGATTTTGTGAGGTTCCATGACAGGAAAATTGCTTATTCTCCTTAGCTTTTTTGAGGAAAGTCCAATCTGTTTGTCCTACATAAAATGCAGGTCATATTGAAAACAGCTCTTGCTCACAGCTCCATTTTTGTTTAGCCTTTCTTTATAATGGTTCATATAAATGTCCACATGTAAAGGCAGTAAAGGGGAGCCCATTTCTGAGCCTTCTGTTTATTGGTCGAACTCATAGTTGAATTGAAAGTATCTATGAAAAGAAGAAAAAATTGTGTTCCACACATTCATTGATTAAGGGGGCAGGATACCATGCTAAAAATGTGTTTGCAGATTGTTGGCAAATATAAAACTGGTTTTTACGATTTGATTTGGTAAAGATAGGGCTATGTCATAAGTTATTTCAAGTATGCATAATGTCTACCATATTGAAGAGATAATTGCGTATTTTAAGCCTAAATCAACCATTTTTGCTGTGTGTTACTTGGCCATGAGATTAATTATATGGGCCAAAAAAGTCTATTACCTGGAATCATCCTCTCTTTGAATTTATACCTTTCTGATAAGAATATTATTGATAAAATTGAAGCAGTCATGTAAAGCATGATCCATGTCATGCTTCTACATCGCTGCTCTGCCACGATAACAGCACCTTGCTAACCTTGGCCTTTCACCTCTGACTTCTGTGCTGTCTTCACTGCATGGCTTGCTCTCCCTCACCAGATACTTTTTTTGGATTTGCGACACGTGACTGATGGTGCTGAATAATTCTGTGATGATCAAATGCTGAGTTCCTATCTCTCTCGGCTCGTATTTTAGTTTGGGTGATTCCGTGACACCACCTGGGGGTTATCCGAGGGCTGCTACTTCGAAAAATTTCCTAAGAGGCCTTTGGGAAAGACTGCTGAAGAATAATTAACCTTTCAGCAGGTGTGCATTTTTCAGTCACACAAGTGGGTGTATCGTGTACACTGTTAACGAAGATGCTAATTAAGAATTAACAAGGTCTATTAATATATGATGGTATATTTGTTATTGATTAGCTATTTATTTACATAATTGTTCACATTTTACATGTTCATTTTTTATTTTAACATCTTGTAATAGCAGTCAAGCTTGCCGATGAATCTTGTTCTTCGGCATTTTGTGGGCACAGAATGCCAGTGACAAACTCATGAATTTTTTTGCTTACGAATATACCACATGTAATATATTTCACAGTAGTTTGCATCTCTCTCTTTTTACAAAATTTACAGGAGAAGTAAGTAGTTTATAAAACTGATGATATCAGGCCTGACCTCGTGGAATAATGGATATCCATGATGAGAAAACCACCTTTGTTATTTCCACAAAACTTTATTGTGCTGGCACGACGCGCGTTTCACCACACTGTGGCATACTCGTGCACATGAGTATGCCACAAGGTGGTGAAACGCGCGTCGTGCCAGCGTAATAAAGTTTTGTGGAAATAACAAAGGTGGTTTTCTCATCATGAAGTAGTTTATCATTGAGAGTGGTCGTTTTTTCTTGAGCTATGCTTCCAATCGGACGGCAAAGTCAAACCGCTGATTTTAGCACTAAATGCCCCTTTGTAAGATTAATGGCTAGATCGTTTCTGAGTATTATTCTTCAATGCTGTGCTTTATCATTATGTTTATTGAAAAAACAATTCGATTTTATGCCAGCTATGTTCAAGAAAAGAAAGCATGCCAGTGGGCTCCTTTTTTATATGCGTGATACAGAGTGGGCTATACTCTATTTATAAACGTTGTTTACAGCACCTTTAGTTTCATTGTAATGTGCAATAATTTATGGTTTGTTGGTAGCTGCATTGATGTCATGTGTTGTAGATATTAGAATGGCAGCTTTAAGTCTTGGTATGTATGATGCGAGCGTCGTGTTTCTTTGGAATCCAAGCAATGAAGTATCTAATTACTTAACTTGCTTCGTTAGGAATAAATTCAGGCGAGAATTTGTTGCTTGCTTTTCGGCACTATTAGCAAATGTTTAATCATGTAATAATTGAGTTTTAACAGTGAATGTCATGGAATTACATACCATTGAAAAACATTCATTGAATATTGTATTGACTGCTACTCATCTAATATGATGTCGTGGCTGTGTCATATCTGAATCACGGAAAGGCCTTTGCAAGCCAGTACCCTTTTGGTTGCAGGTGTGAATGCTCAATTACCCTATTTTCTTAGACAGAGTCTAAGTCAGTTGTTTATTGCGCACAAAGATCTAACTTCTGTGATCGGTCTTGGCAGAGGAACCCTGGGAGGGGTGAGGTAGTGCTCTAATCATTGAGCATATTTGTTTCCTTTGGAATAAAATCATGTCATAAATACGCTGTTGTCACTTTTAATTGCTCTCCGAATACGATATACCGAATACTTTTATACAATTATATGGAAATTTTACTACCAGCATATTTCTGTTCATACATAGAATCATATTGATACTTATGTCTGAAGTGAATGACAGCCTTAGTTTTGAGGACTGATGTATCGTTTGGAAGATGCTTGCTTAAGAGGAAACAAACGTCACTGCTAATTCTTGGACTAATCAACATTCATGAGCTTGTGACACATTGAGCAAGAACGATATGGAGTCACCCGAGAAGATAGCTCCTTTGCCTTTCATAATCAATAGACATTGAAATTATCAATGTGCAATGTTCACTGTTTGCTTCCGTCATAAATGTTTACGTATAATTTGGGAGTAAGGAGAAAGCTGAATGATCACCTGCAAATAGCGATACACATCAAGATAAATATTGCTACTCAAGAGACATTGATTGAAATGATCTTCCTTACTTAAAGCTGCCTTCACATCAAATGGAGGCATTATTCCATGCAATTATTATTATTGTGAGGACTAATAATAATTCAGATAAAAATTTGATTTTGCTTATCATAATGAATCATAAAATAACCTTTCTAAGGTTTCTGGAAATCAGTGAACAGCGTGGAAAGGCAATTCTGCCTCCTAGCCATCCCTCTCACACAAACAATAAAGTTGTCATTTGTGAAGGTGACAGATAAATTGGTTGGTCCCTCTGCAGGTCCAAAAAATTAATGGGCCAAAACTGGCTTTTCCCCAAAGACCCCTCTCGCTCATGATAAATGCTCTCACCGCTTATTTCTGAGCACGAAGAAATTCATCTGCATGGGACTCATTCAGTGAGAAAGAGATGGGTCTAACCCAAGAAGATCACTTCATTGTCTTATCTTACTAAATTTGGATATTTAACACTGGTATGCTTGTGAAAAGGTTTGACAAATTGAAGTAAACGAGAATATATCTTCTTGGAGGTAGGGCCTCTTTCTTGAACATTGTTTCCAGAAATGGTGCACGTTTCCTTGTCAGTCAGCTACACGGAATGCTTTGTTTATAGAGACTTAAGAATCTAGTAGCACACTAGTTCATCATATTAACTTCATACTCTTCATTAGGTTTCACTGTGTCTAGTGTGGAATTGGGAGATTTTTCAATAAATTAATAGGTCACTAGGAAGGAAGCTTCACTTACACACTCAGTGATTCAACCCCAAGGTTGGTTTGGATAGTTGAGGGTAGAACTCACCCTGGACTAAGCCACAAGCGTGTGAATTTCACACATTCAGGGTAGGGGGGCCAGTTCCTTTCCCTGAGCCACCTCGTACTCCGAGGATTTTTTTTGTTCGGGGGCTTCCAAATGCTTCACCCGGATTTGAACCCAGGACCCTTCGAATCAGTAGCCAAGCACTCTACCCACTAGGCCACCACGATCCAAAAAATGTTTGCAAATGAATGTAGGAAAACGGTTGTAAATTATTCCCCGCTCGGGGGATTTGAAGCGACCTTCTAATTTCAGCCATCCCAATGGGAGCCAGGCACACTATAGTCTATCGATGCCTCTTCACTTTTTAATCATCTGTAAAAAAAGTTGTGACATGTTTCCATGTTGATGAATCTGGTCATCACCAGAAGGCCACATTACCCATGTCTACTTCTTTTATTACTAGATTATTGTATTTGTTTCGTACTGTATTCACTGTGGCCAACTCCTGAAAATGCTTTCTACTTTCAACAATTGCTCGCAACAGAAAAAAGTCTTTAAGCAATACTGGTTTTGGCACATTTGTTCGTTGATGGAGCAACTTCACAGTAGAGATGGGACATGTGATTTCATGACCTCTGATTTTGTCACAGTGATCTTTTCACCATGACTAGGAGCTATAATAGCTAGGAGGATATATATAGGAGCTAGCTATATAGGATCCAGGAAAACATTCTATGTTTCTCCCCTCAATGCTGGTGACTCCCTCCGGGCACCACCATTGGTTCAAAATGGTGTTCATGAAAAAAAGTGTAACTGTTAGCCAAATTACCCCCTCCAGCAAACAAATCACCAACGCGTTATTCACTTGCATTTAACTTTCACACCTTCCGTTGCATAAATTCTCATTATTTTGCGGGAAATTGTGAAGGGAGTTCAGTATGTAGCAAAGAAAAGTAACTGCTCGATGGCTGCGTCATCTAGGGGGTCCCTATAACCTTAAATATGGTGGCGAAATCACGGGAAAAATGGAAAAATTGGTAATTTTCTGACTAAATTTCCTCAAAACAACTTTTCTCATGGGTATGTTCCTTACATTTTACAAATGCGCATTCTTTACTCTGCTCCTTGGTATCATTGTCAAATTTGCCAATTATTTTGCAAAAAGAAATGAAGCTGGCGAGATGAAAGCTCCCTTTTACCATTTTTATAAAAGGGTTCTTAGCCCATTTTCCCTGTTTTTTTGTGTAAACGGTCACCATAACAAATGTGGTATAACTAATGTTTGAAGATATACTTGAGGTATAAAATTTTCAAAAGTGAATAGTTACAAAGGCTATGTAAAAGGCAAATCAAAAAGCCAGCTTTTTACAACTTGCAATCATGCACCCCTTTGAAGATAAGTTTGTAGAAGCCTCCGTTTGGTGCTTGAAATTTGCGGTCAATCATACCTTTATATGAAAATCCTTTAAATGTTGATCAGTAAAAGTCAGGCTAAACTATTAGTTTCATTGAAAATGTCTGTTGTTTGTGTTTTGCTTTTTGCAATACAGTAGAGTCTCGGTTATCCGACCTTCGGTTATCCGACCTTCTGTGTTATCCGACCGTCCCCGTGTATGATAACTATTGTAATTTATTTATATTTCGTAGTTCACTGTACTGTAAGTACCTACTATACAACATATTAATTACTTTGCGGTAAGTGCAGTCTTTCATATTATTACTTGTACGTCACATAAAGTTAAGTAAGACACATGTATTTGAAAAGTTTTAATTGTGCAAATTAAATTTAACATTTTTTTACATTTTTTTTATTATTTTCCGTGTTATCCGACCTTGCCGCGGCCGGTTAAGGTCGGATAATTGAGACTCTACTGTACAGTAATGCTTGACCTATGGCATAAGAGAGTAAGTAACTCGAGCATTTCAGCGACTGTGAACTGAAATATTTTTTCTGATCTTTTTCTTCTTCCATTTGTGTCAAGTTAGTGAAAAAAGTTGTTTACATTATCTTAAATGCTGGTTATGGTTTTCAAGTGATTGAAAGCAGAAAAAGCTCGGAAAAAGTACTGTATTTTTCGGTCGATAACGTGCACTTTATCTACCCAATAAAGTTAAAATTTGATAAAATAAGAACCTGCACATTATGCATTAGAAAGTGTTATGAAATAAATCAAATTTAATAATAAAACTATGGTGAAATTTTAACTCATCATTTATTAAACATTAGATTCTTCAAATCCAAGAAATTCTTCGCCTGACTCAACATTGAAAGAATCTAGTGCGTTTAATATTTCTTTGGGCACTTCTTCTGATTCAATTTCAGATAATGTAACGTCATCAACATTCTCATTTTCATCATACATTTCATCTCCTTTCGCCCTAAGGAAACCATTTCTTACACAATTTTCACCTTCAGCTGCTCAACTTTCGGCAATCCATGTCACAATATCGTTATAAGACGGTCTCTTCATCTGCCCTGGTTTGTTGTATTCGTGGATGCTGGCCATCATCCAATTTTCCCCAATTAGCACGCAAGTTATCTTTAAACGGTTTATTAACTGCAATGTCAAGAGTCTGTAGTTTTTTCGTTAACCCACATGGGATGACAGCCATTCGAGAATATTTGCTCACAATGCATTTAATTTCTGGCCTTATATGATCCCTATAAGAATCCAGAAGTAACACAGATTTTGGGTTGAAAAATGCCATTTTCCTTTTCCTCCACACATTATTTAACCAAAACTTCATCACCTTGGAATTTATCCCTCCTTTTTCATTAGCAGTTACGATGACATCTTTCAAATCACAACCCTTAGGAATGGTCTTTCTTCTAAAAATCACATTCGCGGTAACTTTGAACCACATGCTGTGACGCAGAGAACCACAGTGAAGTTCGACCTTGATGACCTGTCGTGGCTACTGACACCTCTTTCGTTCCCATTAAATTCACGGTCCTGAAGTAGGCATGTCGAAACTTACGGGAACCTCATCCATATTCCTGAAGTGCTGAAAGTCAACACCACACAAATTTTCATTAAGGTATAAACAAAATTTTGTTATTTTAGCTTCCCAGTCGGAAGGCTATTTTTGTCCAACACTAGTTGATGAGCGAACACTTAAATTGTTCCTTTTCATAAATCCAAACACCCAAGATGGGTAAGCTTTAAAATCCTCAATATTATCTTCCTGAGTGATCTTCTTCGAATCTTGCAAAACACGAACTGTCGATATTCTCATACCTTTCTCTCTCTCATTCACAACCCAATCATAGTGTTTTTTCAATGGTTGGCCACAAGCATTTTCTGAACTGCATAGCCCGTTTCATCTTGTGTAAACATTTTAGAACTGCTTCGGCCTTTCGCCATTCCCGCACACTACTCTCGCCAACATCAAACTGTCGAGCAGCTTCACGATTCCCCTTTTCCTTAGCAGCTTCTATAACGTCCAGTTTGAATTGGGCTGTATAAGATTTCCTCTGGGAAACACTTCCTGCTGCCATGGGTAATTCAATTCTAATTTAAAAAAATGAAAATCACGAGTTACTTTAGGTAGGTACAATAACAAAATATAGACAATGCAACATCATTACAAACAAACATATGACTTACCTTTCAACCAATTCGCAATGAGAGAATGATTTAAACCACTTATGTTATCCTCCAGGGCCAATAATCACAAACAATTATGTGCAGTTCTTGCCAGCAATATGAAAATAGGGAAAAATTAGGAAATTTTACCAGTAATAACTCACACTTTCAGAAATCACTCCCAATCCTCACCTCTGGTAGTAATGGTTTATACTTCTTAACTCTACCGCTAGTTCGTGGCATGCGCGTTATCTATGCATAAAAAAGAATGCCAAAAAAGAAGTGCGCGTAATACAATAGGTGCATGTTATCTACCGAAAAATATGGTATATCAGATCACCGCTGCTGATATGCTTGTGCTTCTTTCCCTATTTTGCCGTAGATTAAGTATTATTATTGTAAAAAGCTAATCATATACAGTATGTATTTTTATGAACGGGCATGTTCATCAATAACTAGTTATTATGACTTAAACTGATCAATAATTCGAGCAGTTTCATGTAATGGGATGAACGAGGAAAAAAAGTTATTAATGTCAAAAAATTGTTTGCCCTCGAGCTTGCCGCTTTTTGTCATAACCTAAAAGTACGTTCATTATTAAAAACTAGCTGTGCCCGGCATGCGCTGCAATGCCTCTTTTTCTTACTAAGTAGGCACACATATACGAAGCAGACACATTTACATGTACAAAATAAATGAAAGACAATGATTTTTTGTGTATCAAATTAAAGTTGAAAAAATTTATTCAAGTGCTTTGGAATATACAATATTTTTGGTCTTACCATCCTCTGAAAAAACTAATTAATGTTTCGGCTATCCCACTGGTGAGCATGCAACATGGCAAACGGGGAACTGTAGTCATTTGACTTAAACTATCAAATTAGTCACTGAACCAGGCCTTTAAATGCTGCAGGTGTAAATAGCCATTTATGAAATTGCTATTTAATGGATATTCTCACCTGGTTGCCATGGAAATTTCTATTGTTGAAAAGGAAGGAAATTTGATGAATTTAGAGATCACAATGCAATAATTAGACAAAAACGAAGCTTATAAGAAAATTGAATTAAAGAATTAAATACAGCATTCTTTTATGCATTCTATGATTAAAATTTCCATCCAATATCTTGAGTTCACATAATTTAAAAAAGCAAATAAAGAAACACCTGCACCAAATTCAAATGTTTCGTCGTAATCTGATGAATGGAATGCATAGAAGACGAACAAGCAGACAAACATTCATTTTTATATATTAGAGTCTGTGCTCAACTGAAGCAACTTTGTCCTTATTTTTTTTAACGAATGTATTGGGCTACATGTTAATATCGACACTAGGCATCTTTTTTTCGTAATAGTAATAGAATTGGTTGCAAATACTTATGAAAGCTATACAAATGGCATTTGATCGATATGACATCTGACTTAAATACTTGGAGAACTTAACTTTCAACCTGTGATTACTCAATGCTTATGGAAATTTGTTGGTGCCTCTACAAATTTAAGCAGAATGCCATCTGTACCTGATAGTGGCTGTTGCATCGTCTGCTTTCACCATCTTCCTCAATGTGGCAGATGTAGTTCCATGAAATTTCTGTGGACTGTGATGATTTAAGAACACTTGGAAGTTTTGGGAACTTAGCAGGAATAAGATAAACTCATTGTAATACAGGGTGGCGATCTTCAGGGAAAACCGGGAAAACCTGGTATTGTCAGGGAATTTTGAATTTCTGGAAAAGTCAGGGAAATGTCAGGGAATTTTCGTAACAGTCAGGGAGAAACTGGGGTAGGAAATTCTCATTATTTTTCTACCATTACGTTTATCGGCCAGTCTCTCCCACCCTTTATTTCACCAACTAAAACTAATGTCCGTCGCTGACGTTCATGGAAGCCCCATCAATTCGTGGCTCATTCAGTTGTGAATCTTAGTTATTTAGTAGTGAAGCAGACGTACAATGTATCCCTTTTGCATATCCTTATTGCGGTATTTGCCTAGTAATGTCAAAATTCATGATCACAATGTATTATGCTAATCACAAGGAATCCGAGGCTATGCTGTTCGGAAAATTTTACCTCGGCTGGAGCATACTAGCTCGTAGTAAATACATGCTTACAGCTGTAAAAATACGAGACAATGATTATTAAAATGGTAATACAAGTACAAGTGAACAAATTCTTACGCAAGATCATCTTTGATTCCCATATCGCCCTTCGTGAAACAGTAAGAAGAGCCCTACTCCCCTCCCCTCCTTTCAGGCTCGACGTAATTGTTGAATAGCCCCCTTAGCTCCCTCTTGAAGCAATTTATTCAGGTCAAAAACCACCTCAAACATGTATTCCTTAAGATGATGCTGCCGTTGCCAATTGCCTCCTGTCTTCGCTCGCAGTGGCGCGCTTACGTTTTGTTTGTTTATCCAAATAGTTTTAAATCGCAATTGATTTGCAATACTCTTGCAATCAAGGGGTTATAACCACGTTAATCAAATTGTTATTCGCTTCTGAAAGTCACTCGCGCTATCCGATTTTGATCCAGTCCAACAACTTGGCTTTGGTTTGTATTTTTCGCGCACCCTAGTGATACATTTGCCGGAGTCCGACAGTAAATTGGCCATTGACTTTTCCTTCGATGCCTTTTCACTAATTCTGAGCTTCCCAGAACCACCAAGACGCGACTATAATTTGGATGAGAGTTTAACATATGAAGATTTGATATATTTTTTTTCATTAGGATGTACATGTAGCTTTTAATGTAATGATTTAAGCTTTTAAAATTTTCTGGGTTTTGACGAAAATTTAATTCAGCAGAAAGAAAATATTCCAAATATAGGTGACCTTTTGGCGATTGGTCAGGGAAATTGGTAAATCCATCAGGGAATAGTCAGGGAAAAGTCAGGGAATTTAAAAATTGGATATCAGTAGCCACCCTGTAATAGCACTTACTATTCCTATAAAACTAAAACACAAGACATTCATGGAAATAGAATTACATATGAATCTATTATGAATATTTTTATCAAAAGGATTACTCCTTTGTAGGTTTTGTCAATGCTACTTAGCTCTATTGAGAAAACGATATTATCTTTTTAACTTCCCCTGTACCATACCTCACTGTCTTCGTTGCCACCCATACCATTTAAAATGCACCATTTCTTTGAGGTTTTTATGGCCTAGTCTTCTGGAATAAACTTCCATGTTGCCAAAATCCATTCACAGATATGCGTCAACTCTTAATTCTTAACTCTTTGTTTTTTTTTAAATTTTTCTGTGGGACTCACTTTATACACAGTGCTTGCCATCCACTCTTAGTATAGTCTCTTCATGTTTGCTTTGAATGGTCTATTCATGCAAGCGTCTAGTGGCTGTAAAATAGACATCATACCTCCTGGAATCATCTCCTGGTGTGCCTTTCCCTCTCAATGCCTTCGTTTTATAGATTCTCTAAGATTCCAATTAAAATCATTGAGCATTAACATGCTCCACTACCTGGGATTTCCATATGCATTAATGGAAGTTTCTCCTTCATGTTTCTCATGTCCCTGATGCACGATTCAGACAAACCATATTTTCCTCCTGCTGCTTGGTTCTCTATTTTTTCAGCCCGACTTATAATTGTAATAAATGGGACTGATTGTAAAAAGAGACAAGCTCCAAGAAAATGACTTGCCACTAAGTAACAATTTCGGTATCATGTCTTTTGCTGTTGAGCTTTATGTATGTACACATAAGCTACTATCTATAGCATGGCAAATGTTGCTACATACACCAAAGCATATTCCAATTATAATTTTGAAAAGACTTAATGGTGCAATACCCCCTTGCAGTAGCTCATTGAATACAAGATAGATGCAGAGTTGAACACATCATAACTCTACTATGTTTTTTCTTACATACATCAAGACACATTCAATACTTTTTAAATTGGTGATTCTGATCTAGCCTTTCTTCATGTAATCGTAATATGCTACTAATTTCTTATATGATAGCTCTTATTATTAATTAAATCAAAATTTAGAAATAAATTACAGATGCACATTGAGTTCAGGATTTACTTCGATATGTCTACTGATGAAAAATTTTTGGGGTAAAAAGTGTGATGCAAGCAATATGATTTTGGAAAAATTGGAATGTGGGTGGGTGTGTGGCTTACATGAAAATCTTGAGGATTCATGTAAGCCACGCGCCCCCTTTTTTCACTGGCATTACGGGAGAAAAAGTGCGTGGCTTACATGAGTGAATACAGTATGATAGCATTTTGGAATTAGTGAAACAGAAATAAAATATCGTTTCACATGGTATCTTGAGAAACTTATTAGACAAATGATTGGGCATTACTGATCTGACCTTTACTGAGAATAGTTACACAAGTGGAGAACGTTGTTGAATATTTAGAAGCTATTAAGTTTGACTTCAGTGGATTTGCATTTCACTTACTTGCTGCAGAAAGATGCACCAAACTTGTGACTGAAGCTTTGTCAAAGTTCCTTTGTCCCAAGAACTGAGATGGATACGTAAGAGCTGGAATTGAATTGAGGAAGGACTGGAATTGCCTGGTTCAACCGCAAGGCAAGCAAATGAATTTTTTACCTCTAGCTATAAAATTGAATGAAACATGCCCTTAATGATTTAGTGGATGGATGGGCATGGGTGAGAATTTATTCTGCTACTTCTTCTTGGTGAGTCCACTGTAGTTCTATCATAAATAACATTCAGAACTATGAAGGAACTGCAAAATATTTTTAATTATGCACAAACTGTGGTGATAACATTCATGGAGCGATGGAATGTTTTGATTCCGAAAAGGAACCTCTGACATGATGTACAGCAGAATATATAAACAAATGTCATCAAAAAATCATTTTCAAAACAGTGGCAACACAACTTCAATGAAATATCCCAACTGTCCTGTATTTAGCGCATGAGTTTTGTGCCGGTTGCGCATGTGTAGTTAAACTTAATGAGGTTTGTGGAGGCTGTCCTTGCTGTGCAGCAAATCAATATTTTCAAATTTTAATGAGTAATTTTGGAAATTTGTTTCCTACCTATTGAATTATTTTACCCAAAAAAGTACAAATTCTGTGGGAAGAGTTTGGGATTTTGCCTGATTTTGGCCAATTTTCAACTTTCAAATGCATTCCAGCTGAGTATGTTGTGTCGGAAGCTATTGAGAGCTCATGCTAAAGGTTAATTGTGCTGTCTGAGCTCTACTGATTGGAGGTTATAATTATGATAATTAGTATTTCTACCTTCTCTTTTAGTAGTTCTCACTTAATTGAAGACAAACTAATTGGTGGTAATGAATGATGTTTTGTCAAAATGAAAGAATTCTGTCTAAAATAGTGGACTCATCACTAACCATGATCTTGGCTGTGAGTTGGTTAATTGTGAAATTTTATGATAATTTCTTGTTCAATTTTGCAAAAATTGCTTTCAAAGTGCAGGTAGTCCCCAAGTTACATAATGAGTACCTTCCAACTAGGGATGGCCAAAAGCGTGTATTGCAGTAAAAGTGTACATGCTTATTATTCAGGCGTGTGCACGTCTTACCTGTCCCGACGCATACAATAGATAGTCTTTGGCCCCACATACCATTCTGCGGTGGGCCTACAGGCATGTACGCCTAGAGTGTTGGAGTCCCGCACCGATGCTTGCAGAGTGGGAGCCTGCTAAGGTCTTACTGTGTCACAGGGAGTAACATGTGACTGCAGGCGGTGACAGTAGTCACCGACTGCGATCCAGATTCCAGGAAGTACCGTACACACTGATTCCTAACGATTCACCTTGACTCAAGTCATATTAAGTGACTGGGGGAGGGGGGGTGTAGTGGCAATTCGTGATCAAAGGCGGATGGTGCTAACGTGTATTATTTTTCAAGAAAAAGTAAACATGTACACTCCTCCAGACGTGTACATATTTACACGTCCCATCCCTACTTCCAACTCATACTACCTAATTCAAAATGTATTTATGCTAAAAATTCACTCCAGAAATTATTTTTGTTGCAGAGAAACATGGGATATAATTTGTTGCCTTTTGAAATTCACTGAAAAATCCAAAACAGTTCGTTTCCTTTTATGCATCAATATCGACAATGTAATTGCCTGAAGTTGGCAAGTTATTAATTGCCAACCAAAATGTGCCATGTTGTCACCACAAATAAAACCAGAGCACCAAGGTGGAAAGGCTTATTAATAACCTATCATAGTGACAAGGAAATACTGATTTGCATCACCATGATTGTGATCTCTGGAACCATGTAATGGGTACTTCATGAACCTTTCTTTCATATCTTTTTTGTTGACTTGGTCGATTGCTATGTTGGCTTCATTGGAACAATTTATGGGAGAATGATTGAGGATTATGTCCAAACAAGCCTCCTGCTTGTGCCGTTGGTGACAACCATTTCCACTTTCCTGCTTACACACACACTCGCACATATTCATTTGTCTGCTTTAGAATGTTGAAGGTAGCACTGTGAGTCACTACAGGCATCTGCTACTTACAAATTGGAAGGTGGTTGCTGTGAATATTTTGTGTATATCTGTGATAAAGGAAGTTGTGCGTGGAAGTTCTTTGAGAGGCCTTCTCGTTTTCACATTATATTTCACTTTTATTATTTACGCTGGCCTGCCAGCATCATGTGAGAGACATGATATATTTTGGCCATTATCATTTTTCTTTAATGGTAGTACATAATCGTCTCTGAAGTCATTGTATGTTCCCTTTGAATACCATCAATTTTACTTTCACTTTGATGGTTAGCAATGATTATTTCAGGCTGTATCAGATTGTCACTGATGCTTATTTTCATGAATTTTACTAGTGAATATGACAACCAGAAAATTACTCAAGTGATTGGTGGGGACAGTGTTATACTCATGGGTTATTCAAAATGTTAAAATCATGCTTAAACATGTTTAAACTATGCCAAAAGTGCAATGACAAGGAAAATATATGGGCAGAAGACAGTATTTCTAATACATACTAGTATTGAAATTAACTGCTGTGTCTGGTGTGATGTCTCCAGTGGTGGTTATTCCCCACTTGATGAAATATTTTCTGCTTTGATTATATCCGCATTGACAGAGAAAACCTTTAAAAAAAATAGCACAATAAGGTATTGGAAGGATGTGAAAAGTCCACTGCAAAGGAGATGGATGCTGCTGTAGAGATTGAAGCCTCAAAAGCAATAGAAAATGAGGACATCGACAGAGATGGTGTCCCTCTAATTACTGTGATTGCTGTCTAGAGTTGGTGTGAGAGATCTTATTGCAGTAACTACATACTCGTCATTAACTGGAGTTGCGAGCATTCATGTTTTAAAGCAGAAAATTTCAGTTCACTCCAAATATTCCACAATTCAAAAAATGAAATGCATGGACTTTGCGATTCATCCAAGTGAAAAAATTTCTCTCTTCTGGGGTTGTCATTAAATTTGTTTCCTGTGGGAGGAGGCAAGAATTCCTTAGGGGGTATTTAGGTATTTTTTTGCGTTTTAGATTTTCCTCAGTATCATTATTCAGTTATTTGTTGTACTGCAAATATTTACACTCAGGGGTTAAGAGGTAATCACCCTTATTCTGTCTGCTGTAAAGATGCTGCCTTAGCTCCTTTCAGTTTGCAAATATATAAATCTAGAGGACTTTCTCTCTCTTCCATTCAAACATACCTTAACTTGTAGATAACCCTAATAGTATTAATATTGTCTTGGGAACCACGTTATCTCTTGCCCACGGATGAGTGCAGTGTCTGTCATGAAATCATTGGTCAAGCTTAGTATTCCATCACCTTGGCATAATACGATATTCCACAGAGGAAAAATCATTCGCCTTGACCGGGATTCGAACCCGGATCCCTCGATTTCATACCGAGTGCTTTAACCAGTTAAGCTACCGAGGAGTCCTTCTCCTGACCACCATGCTCCTATAAAGCCACCAAATAATCCCCAGGGGAGAAGGACGCCTTGGTAGCTTGACTGGTTAAAGCAGTCGGCGCGAAATCGAGGGATCCGGGTTCGAATCCTGGTCAAGGTGAATGATTTTTCCTCTGTGGAATATCGCACATATGTGCACCTTCGGGTGACTCCGTATAGGTACTACTGTGGCTGGTCCCGGTATCCTTAAAATTATTTGGCATAATACCACTATGAAGGAGCAAGGACAACACAACAGGTGTGTGCTGTTGCCACGTAGCCTTTTGCAAAGTCAACCTCACATATGCTGAAATAGCAACTGCGCATCTACCCCTCAACATGGTGCAAATAATTTCCCGGTGGAGGGGAAGGCTTTTCTTACTGAAGGGCTTGTGGTTATCTCCTTCCCTCCAAGGAAGGAAAAAAAGAAGTTGGAGATACACTCCAGAAAAATGTGCCGACAGGATAGTCACTGACTCGGGTAACTCTTTTGGTGGTTAAGAAAACAATCTCCACCCTCAGAAGAGGGGAAAAAAAATCATGTACCATGTCCTGTTTAGTGCTCTCCGAACGCACCTAGGTAGGGATTGGGGCTCCGTTGAAAAATCTCTGTCTCGGCTGGGATTTGAAACCAGCCCTCTGAATTGGAACCCAGTATTCTGTCCTGCACACCACCTGATCCTCCTTTTGATTGTCTAGTTAATATTAATCTATCGTGATAAAGAAAGCAGCTGATTTTGTTACTGTTGTGCCCAAATTTATTTCTATCACTCGTTTTACATTTGGAGAAATATTGCTTTTGTTGCTGATTGGTGGACAGGTATCATTAAATGCTGGCATTCATTGTTTCAGCCAGAATATTTTTATGGTGAATGTAATGTCTAATTCTAAGTAACAAGGGCAAAAAGTACCTAGTAATTTCCACACTACATATTTTCCTTCTGGCAACCTGACCAATTTTCATTAACATCATAATCAAGCTACATTGGGCACCTTTGATGATGAAATTAAGTCACCGAAACAAGTCAGGTTACCAGCAGAAAAAGAGTAAAGAAAATTATGATGTATTTAGGTAGCAAATGAACAATTTCAATGAAATGGCATCACATCACCCATAATTTTTTCTATCTGATGCTAAATATTAATGTTTCTAGTTCGAATTTCATGCTGAAAGTTAATTTCTCACTTCCAGAAAACAAATTACGACTATGAGCATAGTGAGCTGCTTCTATATGAAAATATGGTGATTCAAGACTCCGGAGCCATGCTGGAGGCCTTGCTGCACATGAATCGGTATAATGACCTCATCTGCGACAAATTGGCTGTGTATGAAACATGGGGTAAATATAATTTATTGATCCAGCATATCTTTAAATATTCTGGCTATCATTAAGTATGTACTATTTTTTTCAATAATTAACCCCTGCTAGTATTGCTCCCAAATCACTCTGGAACTTTCAGGTTTACTAACCTCATCTGCTAGTGCTTCTATGTGAATGGGAGAGTTAGTGGAAATTTCTAACGTCTTTATTTATGGAGTTGTCTAAAAAAATCTTTTCAATCGAAGTTATAGTTTACTAAGCAAAATTAGAAATATACATCTATAACCCCTGAGGGGACGTTTTTGTCACATAAAGGATTTCTGTACATTTTGTGCTGTACTTGTTATCTTCTATTGATTTTGATTTTTGGTGTTCTAACGACTAAGACTATAGTATTGACTCTCCGAAGGTATTAATCTTTAGAGATACCAAACTTTATTGTACAAATCAGGATATTAACTCATGACCTTTGACCACCAGATCAGCATTTTACTAACTCTGCTGCAGAAATCAGTGTTATCTTAAACCTTGTGAATTGGTCTCCAAGCAAACATCATTGGGGAGCAACCAAACAACGTTGAGGAGCTAGTGTAAGGAGATGATGATCCTACCAAGATTCTTCGTGGTGCAGGGCAAGGGGATAGTAGTGTCAACTAATGCCTTATTTGCTGGACTGTGTGGCCAGCTGAATGTTGTTCAGCGCAGTCCTATGTCTTCTGCGTACACAAAGACGTTTGTCATCAATAGACTTGTCTCAAGTGCTGGTCGTATGTTTCTTCATTAATCTGTTGTAAAGCATTTTTCAAGTAAAAATAGTCTAAGATCACGCTTGAATATTCCCCTTGAGGGAGCATTTTTTATTCTTGGAGGCAGATAATTAAAAACTTTTGTGGCCATATGATAGGGGCTCTTGTTGAACATTGCTGTAGAATGGCAGTACATATGTACATCCCCACTATGGCAGGTGTTACGCCCATGTACTTGGGTATTTGTGGTGAGTTGATTCATATTATCCTTGATTTATGCATAAGAAATCATGAATCATACATAATGAATCATACATAATGAATCATACAATGAATCATACATAAGAAATAGACATACAAAGAAGGTAAAAATAGGAATTGAAATTTCTTAAAATATGCATTAATAATTATCAATAAATTTGCCGAAATGTTTGCAGTGAATTAAAGGAATTTTAATTGACCAAACCTCAATAAATTAAAAGAAGAGATTAAAATATGCAGTTAGGCAGGTTTCCGGGATTCGTCCGCGTTGTCATCTTTGGTGGTGACGTTTCACCTACTGTGCTGTAAGCGTCCTCAGGCCAGGCTGAAGTGGAGAATGCCTTGAAAGGGCCAGTATTTATGTAGCTCAGTGGGGGTGTCTTCCCGCCAGTTCTTCACTGATTGGTCCATGGCTTACATCCGAAAAACGCAGGAAGTGGATTAGGTCCTTTTTGGGGTCATAGAATACACGTTTCCAAGTGTTGGAAAGGGTGTAGCCATCTTCCCTATTCCCTTCCCTACACCCTTTCCAACACTTGGAAACATGTATTCCATGGCCCCAAAAAGGACCTTTTACACTTCTTGCGTTTTGCATATGTGATCCATGGACCAATCAGTGAAGAACTGGTGGGAAGTCACCCCCACTGAACTACATAAATATCGGTGCTTTCGATGCATTCTCCACTTCAGCCTGGCCTGAGGACACCTACAGCACAGTAGGTGAAACGTCGCCACCAAATATGACGTGGACGAATCCCGGAAACCTGCCTAACTGCAAACCTGAACGCAGCGAAAACCTACGTCAGATTCTTAAAATATGGTTTGTATGATTTCCAAGGGGTATTTTTTCCATATACCTTAAACCTTTTTTTTTTACATTGCAAAAACTCTACAAAAACCAGTTCCTGATCCCCAGAATATAATTCCATAGCGCAAATGGGACTAAAAGTTACCATAATAAACCATTTTTATATATAAGATCACATCTTGTCACCAAAAAAATCATTGATATTATAATCTTTGTGAACAAGGATTATTATCTACTTTTTCTTGAAGTTCTTTATTGGAAGCCCTTTCAGGTTCTGTTAAAAATGATAAATACTTTTGAAATGGAGTACAAGGGACCCCTCTGGCCAGTGGCGAATATAGGTTATAACTTTGGGGGGGGGGGGGGGGGCGACTGGCTGTAGTGTAGGTATCTGCGCATGCGCCGAGCGCCCCTCACCGCGGCCATGCAGCCTTATTTCGGGGGGGGGGGCCCGTTCCCCCTGGGCCCCCCCACATATATTCGCCCCCCCACATATATTCGCCCCTGCCTCTGGCAAAGTTTAACTCTTTTGCACATAACATCACCTATAGGAGTCAGGGTTTTCGTTGCACGAAAGACCGGAAGTCTACCATAGAAGTCTGGGATTTCTCTACACAAAAGAACGGACATCACCTATAGATGTCGTGGAGGGTGGGAAAGTGACTGCCACTGAAGCATTTGGGAAGGGCGTTCCGTTGACCCTTCAAGTCCCTACTCAGTGGGTGGCAAGACCCTTCCCTCTGCAACTTCCCTCGAGCCCTTAAGTGGCCATTCTCTCAGCATGTGTCCGCCGTCACTAATTGTATGTGCAGTGGATTTTCTAAATAAATATTCGTTGGCTATCCCAAAATATTAATCATTGAAATAAACTCCTTGTGTTTTAAAATTTTAAGCAAACTTCTAGCTCTTATCTTAACAGAGTTGTCTTCTGCTTTCTTTAAATCATTTCTTTCAGATTAATATTCTAAAATCGTTAATATAACAGGTAGAAAGTAAACACGAAGAATGCATTTCAGACATCAATTCTCTCACGTTTGCAATAAATTATTGTTTGGAAAAACCACTGCGCATACAAAAAAATGACTGCAACCCCATGCTGTTAGGAGGTCTGCTAATGAGACGGAGAGTCGAGACCAGTTGCCGAGGGAAGGGACAGAAGGGTGGAGTCGGTATGGTGGAGAAAATATTCGTCGAATCCGTCAAAATGCCTCCGTACAGAGATAACCTAAGTCCCCAATGAAGCTCAGGGTACTAAAGATATTTCCATGAAAAGTTCACCGGCACGGAAGGGTTAAGGGAATACAGCTGTGCACAAACATTATTACTTATCCTAGTGTTGTGTTCATGATATGTAGCATTTGTGGTGAAATACTGAGGGTGTTTCTTTTCAAATTGAGCTCAATGAAATATGTACAGACTGACCAGTGTAAGGGTGTTTAGACCCTGAAAATTGGACTTTCCAGGTGTTCTGATAGGCATTTTCTTTCTCTGTAAGAATTACCAAAAACTTACCAAATAGCCTTTCATCTGTTAAGCAAAACACTTAATCGCTGTTTGACACTATCACCTTCACTCATCCAGAAAGTCATCAGCCAGCTTTATTATATTTTCTGCCGGGATTTTTTGTCTCAAACATTTTAACTCTCTGAGCTGGTTTCTCTAGTTCTGAGGTTCTTTGTTTGCTAACTTTCTATGTACAAATTTGTATCATGGTGCTTTTTTGCAAATCGAGCATTGATTGCCCCATGATATTCTGTTTTGGCCCAGTGCATTGAGGAGGGAGAATATGGGAATTAGTATGTTTAATAATGTGTGATGAAAAGTGGTGTTTTAGCCTTGGTAGGAAACTTATGCTTACCTTGGATAGTGATATGAGGGATTTACTCTTAATCTCTTCACCATATCTACTTCATTATGCTATATGCCATTCATTAATTAGTATATTTTAGTAGGATGTTATGTAAATATCTTTTTAAAGCACTGACATTACAATTTGCACAAAAATAGGACAAACTAATCATCAGAAATAGGAATGGTTGTTTTTCTTGATTTATAATTACCATTCACATTCTATTTTTGTTCATTTGAAGATACTGTAATGTCATTTATCTCAAAGCTCTCCGTTCATAATGAAGTTTTTGCCTGCATTATCACACTGTCCTGAGGGAGATAGCTATTTACTGCCCCAGAAATATTCTGCATTCATATGGGGATGGCCAACTTGATTGTTGATTGCTGTGCCTGTGGAATAATGCTTTTGACTTCAACAATTATTTTCTGGTTAAATTCAGCAGTTTCAAATAATATGGTTTGCATTTCAGGTAAGCTATACTTGGAACTGGAACAATACCGTGAGGCAATCGTTGTTTACAAAGAACTTCTTAAGAGGAATCCAGAGAACACCATGTATTATCAGAAACTTCAGGAAGCTCTTCAACTTCAGGTAGTGGAAGAACGCCTAAAGCTATTTGACAGTTATCAGGAAATGTTCCCGAGAGCTCAGGCGCCACGAAGACTTCCGTTGAACTATGCAACTGGTAAGCATCAATTAATTCCAGACTCCTGAATATCCTCTTAAGGGGAAAAATGCAATCATTGCCTGCATGCCAGCCCAAGGGTGATACTCCTGTCACGTGATGAAAATTACTATTTGCATGCTTGTATAATAATTTTAAGACACTTATGGTTTCAACATAGTATTTGTATGTGTTAATGAAGATGTAGCCTCTTAGTTTTTCGATTTGAAATATTAAGCCAAATTATAGGGTGGCAAATTATTTAAGAACTGAATCTGTGTCAGATTCTTGTAAATTGTTGAGTGTTAGCATAAGGTAAAGAATTATGTAGAGTGCGGACTACATATGCCAAAGAGACTGTCCAAATTGGTGTAGTTTGGAATCATTTCACATTCTAGCTCTAGCATCCCTGGAACATTTTGGAAACTTAATTAGAGTATTGAAAGGCACAGGCATTTGACTTGAGTTCTAATTTTAGAGTGAGTGATGCTGGGCCAAAGATAAAATAAACTCTGTGGGATAAACTATTAGAGTCATTAAGTCCATGTTAACACACCTGGCATTTCGCACTACCTCAGAAAGGGTCTTTTTTCCCTTTCTCCTCCTGCTGCCTCTTCTGTCAGGAAGGCGATGTAGACGGCGGCGGGGTGCAGACCCGCTGATTGGTGAGAGGTGGGGGTGGTAGTGGTCAATCTCAGGGATAGAGGGGGAAGACAAGGAATGATTCTCACCCTCGATCTTGTGAACTCAACATTTATTACATATTAGGATTTAAACAAAATATTCACAGTTCTCTGATTTAGTTAAAAACAATTAAATGGATATAGGTTTCTTTGGCCCCGTCAAGGGGATATATTTAAGTTTCTGGACACACAAACACACACAGAAAAGGTCTCTTCGTCCATTATATGACAAAAAAGGTTATATTTTCTCTTAAAAAAAGTAAAATCTCTTGGTGGTTCCGTCACGGGAATGTGTCTATTGCCCCGTGTGGGCAGGGGGGGGGGAATAGGCGGTAGGAAGAGCACTGGGGAGGGGCAGCTAGGGGTCCTCTCCAAACAGCATCCGGATGGATCGAGGGTCCCTTCCCCGAAAACAGCGGACGGCATCCTCCAGCGGTTAAGGGGAGGAAGGGGGGTCCACGGGATGTAGGGAGAGACGTGGGCTCTCTCCACTGCCAGGGCTGGGGGGCGGACGATCGCCTTGCGAGGTTGTTGGCCACTCCAGCGTCCTCACTGGGCTAATGCTAACTGGGAGGTTATGTTATTGGACACCTACGGCACAAAATTGATTTAAAGCAACCAAAAAAGGTTATTTAAATAATAATTGAGGAAGTCATTGGGCATTAGCTTGGTACCAAGTGGTAAAAGCTTGGTACCAAGTGTTCTCTTTGAATCATAATTAATTTCCACGGAGTCACGCCTGAACTCGCCGATTTGGTTATCCATATTGATTTTATTTGCTACGAATCACGTTTTGTTGCGTTGCGACAATTTCAGGTGAAGTGTTGGGCCAACTTGAGTAAATTCCACTAAGTTATGCCTCAAAACATTAACCTAATTTTATTTTCGTGTTACATACTTCATCGTGTGGACAATTATACAAGACCACTTTGAAATAGAGAGGGAAGATTTTCATAGTTTTACCATGAAGTCATGCCATCATCAGAAAATTAGTAGCGAGTCAGAGCAGGGAAAGAAAATAACTAATTAATGAAATGTAAAATATTTGATCTGGAATATCTTGGCGATGTCCCAGTTTCTCTTTCACATTTCTTCGTGTGGATAAAAAGTTCCCGAAATCATAGAGTGACTCGATAATTACATTGCAACTACGAAGTCATTACATGAGATTCTATGTTTTAGCCATGGTGTCAATATTATAGATTCCATGGTTTAAGCTTATTGAAGTCCGTAAATAAGGATGTCATTAAATGAAATGGTGTTCAACTTATCTCCCAACTCCCACGATGCAAAATGACTGAAAATATTACGCGTAGAAAGATAAAAAAATAAAACATTCCGTACTTGAGTAAATTTTGGCAGAACAGAACTCTAAGCACAAATCACCAAAGCGAAAAGAGACTTGGGAATGAGTTAGTGATTCATTCACGTACTTCAGTAAGCGATGAATCATCACTAACAACTGGTTAGGCGAATGGCCGTAATTTAAAGGAAAGGCATTTCCTGGGGGAGGTAAATCGTCATTCTCGTAAACTAAAGGATTGATATAGATAACCGTTAAAGGCGGTACTATTTTCTTCGGTATCATTCTCCACGACCTCCACATTATTTCTCTACCTGACAAAAAAATCTTGCTCTTAGAACTGAAAGCTTATAACATCACTAACTGACGGCGATATGGAAAATATGCCAAATCACGCCCCATTCATTGTCAAGCAATTACCCTGAGCCCCCTGAATCACTGCTCTGTGTTCGCACGACTTGAGCTTCCGTGGGCATTTTACATTTACCAAGTTTTCTTTAGTAATGAAAATGGTTGAAAATGCCCAATTCTTCAAAAAAATAGAAAGCACGTTGTGTTAGACATTTCGGAGAAGCTGAAGATTATTGAAAGGGCATCCAAGGAAGACCCAGTGGCTAACATAGCAGCTGGCTCTGGCGTTGGCATCTCCACAGTGCACGATATAATGAAAAACCCAGCTTAGTTATTAGACTATGCTTCAAAATCAGAAGAATTCTTTGGCCACTTCAAGGGTAGAGGAGGTAAGCATCATCTGTTCGGGCATCGGGGTGGTCGGTGACCTTGCCTCATTTTCTTCGAGAGAGGGCTGAGTATAGCTCGTTTGAAAGCTCGTGGCCCCTAAATGCACAGACCGTCGACAAGTAGAGGGGAGGGTGCACTTGGGGGAGGAAGGGGAGGGGAAGCCTCTCTCTGCGGTCAGTTCCCTGAGGAGGGAGGGAAAGGGAAATAAGGTTGGCAGGGTGGCCAACACCATTATGATGACACTTCAGTGTGAGTCACGGAAGTAAAGGAATTTCACGAACTTTACTGTTTACCTAGGCCTGGTCTTTCTCGGTGGACATAGTCCTCGTCGATTGTCACCTATTCTCAGTGAAATCGTGTGAGGTACAATTCACAGAAAAAACCCAATCTTGAATAATAATTAATCTTACCATTAGGGACAGGAGATATTACAGCAATGGCCAAAGTAATAGTTAACAGGTATTGGGGAAAAATAATAATTAATTAGAACTTTGTTTAGTATTAAAATCCAATATATTTAATCTTTCACCATACAAAATCACTATTACATCCACTACTTTCCTCCGAATCACTTAATGAGTTGATTATGAGTTCATTTTCCCCATCATCTAACACCATTTCATTTGTTGTATAACAAGTTTCTTCCGCCTTCACTTTCTCACCGACCTTTCCCCACTCTTCTCGTCCGATATCCTCACACTTAGTCTCCACCAAACGCTTCACGTCTTCCAAATTAAAAGTAGTGTTATTTAGTGCCACCCAATTTTACATTATCTCCCATTTGTTTTCAATGGGGTTAAGTAGAGGGTGGTAGGGAGGCAATCTCGCTGTTGAGTGACTATGCACCGTTAAAATTCGGTCCACTTCAAAAACTACCGGCCCCTTGTTCATCTTAATTTTTTTCATAAAGCTCCAGTTTCGTCTCTCTGCTTTCATAATTTATGCCCCGTTCATCCAACCACGTCTTCATCACCTCCTTCTTGTCCTTGCTGGTTGGGCAATGGTCATGCTGAACGTTGTGGTACGATGCATTGTCCAGCACGACCACAGAATGTTGGGGTAGGTTGGGAATTAGCTTATTTCTCAGCCATTGGAAATAGTTGAACTGGTTCATGTCACCGTGGTAATCTCCAGTTTTCTATCCCGATTTAAATATAAGTAACTCCCCAGGAATGAAACCCATTTCTCCACCTTAAAAGAACAATTCATTTTTTTACTAGCTTATTCTCATTCAATAACATTAGCATTTTGTATTATTCATTACCAATCTATAAATACTTTTCGCAAAAACCAACTTACCAGCGTGGACGATGATTAATCGCTGTCCTTTGGAACTGGGTGCTGTAGCGCCGGTCCGCGGAAGAAGGATATGGTTAAGGAAAACAACTTGTCTCATTCAGAGCCCACACGGTACTGGTTTATTTTCTATATTTTACAAAGGCTCAAAAGGACGGTCGCTCTCGCGGTCATAGAGGTCCCCCTTCCATTCAGGGTAATTACCGCGCGCCTCTCGCCGATGCTCTCCGTCTTCAAGTCCCTCAGACCGCTATACTGCCTCCCCCTTAGAAACCATCGCGCCCCCACGATCACTTATGCACCGGCTCCGTTGGCACCTGCTGTGCCTTGGTCCTCCTTTTCAATCTTCTGAAATAAAAGAAGAGAAAGAAAGAACAAGAGACCCCTCGGGTCTTCCCCACCCTTTAGAGCCCGACTTGGAGCCTATCTGGCTCCCTGGTAATCCTTTTGGGATACCGTTCCGTGGTATTGTCCCAAGTTCTTTCTCTTCTGCCATTCTGGCCGTCCACCACCGGTGTTTGGGCCTCCAAGGGCAGAGGAATGGAGATTATTCTCCAACCACCCTCGCTAGCGTTTGCTGGTTTTTCCTCTTCTACGTGGGTTTCTCCCGGCCCCGCCATTGTTCCACCATCCCCTTCCTTGGTCTTTTCGTCCTTGTCCTCGCCATCTCCCGGTCTCGCCTCCCACTTAAGGTGGTTAAAATGAACGACAAAGAGACGTTGAGGATTTTCTTTGTTTTTCACCCTGTACGTGACGTCATACAGTCTCTTTAAGATTTCGAAGGGGTCAACCCAGGGGCAATGAAACTTCCTGCATTTGCCCCTTTTTGTGGCGGGTACGTGGAACCACACTCTCTCCCCTTCCTCAAAGGGGGTACCATGACACCGGCGATCATACTGCTCTTTTTGTCGGAGGTGAGCCGACCCCAGCCTCTGCCGAGTGAGACCATGAGCCTTCTCGAGGCCCTCTCTTAAGCGTCTCACGTAGTCGCCTTCTCTTCGCTGCGTTACCCCTATCTGCACATCAGGGACCCCCCACTCCAACTCAATCGGGAGGCGCACTTCCCTCCCAAACATGAGGAAATAGGGTGTGAATCCTGTGCTGCTGTGTTTGGCCGAACGATAGGCCAACATGACGGAATCCAAATGTTCATCCCATTTGTCTTCATTTTCCGTCCACTGGCTCAACATTGCTAATAAAGTTCTATTAAACCGCTCGACCTGGCCATCGGACTGAGGGTGGTAGGGTGATGTCCTTGTTTTTACCACCCCCATCAATTTGCACATCTCCTGGAAGAGGCGGGATTCAAAGTGGCGTCCTTGGTCCGTGTGGATTTCCCGAGGTGCTCCCCACCTACACACGAAGCCCTTAACTTGATGCGCCACTGTTTCTGCCTCTTGATTACACATGGCATACGCCTCGGTCCACTTGGTGAACTCATCGGCGACCACCAATATATATTTATTGTTTGTCTTGGTTCGAGGGAGAGGGCCCAATATGTCGACGGAAATTCTTTCCATCTGTCCTCCGGTCGGGCAATGACCCAATGGAGCTCTTGGCGGATGGGGCGGGGATTTCCGATGCGAACAACCTTCACACGTGTGGCACCACACTTCCACGTCTTTGGTGTATCCGGGCCAATAGTACCGCTCTCTCACTTTGCCTAGAGTCTTCTCATACCCTAAATGGCCTCCGATGGGTGAATCGTGCAAAGACAGAAGAATTTCTTCTTTTGCCTCGGCCGGCACAATTAACTGTAGGCGGTCGGCATCTTTTCCTTCTCCCTCCCACCTTCGAAAGAGAACCCCATCCCTACACACCTGTCTGTCCCATTGTGCCCACAAAGCCTTCGCCCCCAGGCAGTCACCCCTTCTCTCCCCTTTGGGTGGCCGAATTCCGGCCTCAAGTGCATCCACAACCCATCTCAGCACGGGGTCCTTCCTCTGCCTTTCCCTTAGCTTTCACTGGGAGCCTCTAGGACGGCGTCAATTTCCGCCTAAATCGGTTCCCCCTCCCCCCAGGCACACTGTTTACATACAGACCGGGATAAACCGTCGGCATTCCCGTGCTTGATTCCCGGCTGATGCACCACCAAAAGGTCGTACTCCGACAATTGCTCGAGCCAGTGAGCAACTTGTCCTTCCGGCTCACGAAAGGATCTCAACCATTGTAAGGAATTATGGTCGGTATGCACCACAAAACGTTTTCCCAACAAATATTGTCGAAAGTGGGGTGTAGAATTGACTACCGCCAAAAGTTCACGCCGTGTCACGCAATATTGTTTTTCGGTGCGTGAGAGCGTCCTGCTGTAATAGGCCACCACCCTTTCCTCCTCTTCTTGCCTCTGGCTAAGCACGGCCCCGATACCCATTCCGCTAGCGTCACAGTCGAGCGTAAATTCGGAGTCCATCCGCGGGAAGGCCAAAATCGGCGCACACGTTAACTTCTGTTTAAGCATCTGGAAGGCGTCTTCGCATTCCGTACTCCATTTGAATAGTGCATGCTTCTCAGTCAACTTATGAAGGGGGCAGGCTAACTGAGAAAAATTCCTTATGAACCGCCTATAATATGACACCGTTCCAAGGAATGCCCTAAGCTCCTCAAGAGATGCTGGGGACTGCCATTGTGTGATCGCGGCAATTTTTTCAGGGTCCGTCATGACACCAATCTTAGATACTACATGGCCTAAAAATTTCACAGTAGGTTTCATTATTTGGCACTTCTCAGGCTTAACTTTAAGTCCCGCCTTCCTCAGACGTACCAACACATCTGTTAGCCTTCCTATGTGCTCTCTAAAATCCCTTCTGAAAATAATGACGTCATCCAAGTACACCAAACAGGACTTCCACTGGGCACCCGCAAGCACTAGGTCCATTAGTCTTTGGAAAGTACTGGGTCCGTTGCACTATCCGAAAGGCAGCACTTTAAATTGGTAGAGACCGTCACCGGTGGTAAAGGCTGTCTTTTCCTGATCGCTTTCCGCGACCTTGCACTGCCAGTATCCTGACGCCATATCTATTGTGGAGAAAGCTGTGGCGCCAGATAGCGAATCGAGAATGTCGTCCATGCGGGGAAGTGGATAAGCATCTTTACGTGTCACGGAATTAAGACGCCTATAATCAATACAAAATCACGTCGATCCGTCTTTCTCTTTCACAAGGACAATCGGTGAACTCCAAGGAGATGATGTTTCCTCGATTATATCGTCCCTCATCATCTCCTCTATGGTTCGTCGTACTTCTTCCCGTTTGTGAATAGGCAATCTCCTAGGAGGTTGCCGAATTGGAGACACATCCCTGGTCTCTATTTTATGTTTCAGGATGTTTGTACGTCCTAAGTCGTAGGGTCCTCGGGAGCACACATCCGAAAACTCATCCAGCACTATTTTAAGTTCCTCCTTTTCCACTTCACTTATTTCAGCACAGTCTAAATCAAAGAGAGAAGATGCAGGGGGAAGGTACGTGTTCTCCAAACTAAAAACGGGCTCGTTACTCACTTCTGCTTTTTCTCCATCACACTCCCATAACACACCCACTTTCGTGTCTTTATATAGAGTCACTGTCTCTGCTGATGGATTCAGGAAGAGCATATGCACCGCGGAACCCTTCACTTTATGTAAAATTCGTGCACCGAACTCACCAGAACGTTTCGGATTTGGCTCTATTACTCCTAATTTTTCCTTGAACCCCGGATCCGAGCTCATCAAACACTCCACTAACACTTCGTGGCAAGGAGGAAGAACGACATTCTCTTTCAAAGTCACGGCGCAACACCACTCGCATTTTTCCTCACCTGAGAGAAAAGGCACAGCTTTTCCGCGGATGAGAACGCAATTCCGGGAAAAAGCCACGTCACACTGATGTGCTCGCAGGAAATCGGCACCCAGGAGACATCCCTTCGGTAGACGAGGGGCGATGAGTACATCATGCGAAAACTCTTCCCCTCCGATGCGAAGTACCACTTCTCCCCTCCCGAGAATCCGTAATGGCTCCCCATTCGCCGTCACTAGTGCCAACTCGTCTTTCTTCATTTTCCACGAATTGTCGGTGCGGTTCCATATCTCTTCCGAGATCAATGACACCGCCGCTCCCGTGTCAATGAGCATTTCGGCGGGGATCCCCGAAACTGATCCTCGCACCAGGGGCACTGAATCGGGCAAAATCGTCCAAATTTCCTTTGCAGGGCCTCCTCCGACGCCCTTGAGCAGTGAAGCAGCATCTCGGGTTCCTTTTCCGTCACCGGCCGAGAAGGTTACCACCTCCTCGGCCTTTCGTCGTTTCCCGGGGAGAAAGGGCGTGGGCATTTGGCTCTCACGTGCCCCTCTTCGCCGCACATCCAACAACGCAGCCGGTCTCTACGCCTCACCCTGGGTGTTGAGCGCCGCAACTCAGGAGCGGGGCCGCGGTCGTCACCACCCAATACAGCGATTCCTCGCAAGAATTCCAAGACCTCTTTCATAGTCTCTGAATTCTGTCTTAACGCGGCCTCCACTTTGTCCTTGCGACCGCACCCTCGGTTCTCCACGCCGTCTTCTCGTGGTCCCGTGGTGAGCGTCGCCGGCGCTAGTGCATTTACTCCCCTGGTGTACTCCGCCAAATGGATAGCCTCCATCTCGGTGGCAACGCCGATAGCATCCTCGAAGCAAGCAGGTCTCGCCTGTTTCACCCACACTCGGATGTTCCCATCAAGTCCATCCAAGAAACGGTCGCGCACAACGGCCTTTCTCGCATCCTCGGGCCAAGAAGGGTATGGACACCGAGCGAGGTGCCCGAGGTCCGTGGCAAAGGTGGCGATGTCTTCTCCGGGATTGCGCGTCCTTTGGAATAAAAAGCGCCTTTTCCTTTTCACTCACTTCCTTTGGGTTGAAACGTAGCCCTAATGCCTCCCGCGCCTTAGCGTAACTCTCCCGGCTTTCCTCTGGAAGATCGCGAAACGCAGAGAGAGCGTTTCCCACTAGGCAGTCTCAGATAGAGCGTCTTCTGCTCCTCCGGCCACTTATTTATCTCCGCTATCGTCTTGAATTGGAAGACCCAGTCTTCCCAGTCCCCTGCTCCAGCAAACTTCTCTGGCATCACTATACACGCCATGGCTGCCGCCGCCGAACCGCACGCTAAATTTCCGGATTGAAGAACAATGCTACCGACTGCGCCAATGTAGCGCCAGTCCGTGGAAGAAGGATATGGTTAAGGAAAACAACGTGTCTCGTTCAGAGCCCACACGGTACTGGTTTATTTTCTATATTTTACAAAGGCTCAAAAGGACGGTTGCTCTCGCGGTCATAGAGGCCCTTCCATTCATGGTAATGACCGCGCGCCTCTCGCCGACGCTCTCCGTCTTCAAGTTCCTCAGACCGCTACAGGTGCCTTCAGTCCATGCTCATCACCGCTGGTCCATTGGAAGGGGGTGGTGTGAGATGAATGTATACATATAAGTCTCATCTGTGAAGACAATAGGTCACCTTTCCTCCCTGAATTTTTGTATCTTTCTCAGGTAAACCATTCTCTTCCACCTTATGTCATGAGTTACAGTCAATACTTTTTTATTGGATGTCTTTTTCCACCAAAGGCAAAATGAAAATTTTTAAGAAATTAGAAAGTGGTAAATGTAATACAAATTAATCAGTTAATTCAACTCTACGGTATATGTATATACCCTTACCTGAATCCAATATTCTTCATCAGGATACGCAATGAATTTAATTGGCCATCAAAACTTGTTTATTCCTTGACAATAGGCACAGCAGAGTACACGTAGTGTTGGGTGCCTCTTTTCCACTGAATGGAAATAATTGTGCACTGTGCCCTCCATATCACCTGCACGTCAAAGTCGTCCACAGTAGATTTAGGGGCACTTCTGCGGCTTTTTCTTTGTTGGGCTCACAAATTCTGCTTTTGAACCACTGGCAATGGCAGCTCCTTCCTGTGTGATTCGTTAGGGAAACACCAGATGCAGTGGCCACTCGTTCAGTCACACTCTTAGCGGAAGAGTAATTCCCTCGGCTGCTTCCTTCTTCATAAATATTAGCCCATTATGCACAATTTCTCACGCCTGGCTATGCAGTACCCTCCCTCCCCCCACTTTGGATGCGAAATCCATACTCAGTTATACCTTGCTAAAAAAACTCTATGTAAAATATACTAATTCCTAAGTTAACCCTTACTAATATTTATGCAACAAAAGATAGAAAAAAACTAATTTAAGGTGAATGATGCATAACCACTAAAATACTACTCAACGTGAGCAATTAATTACAAAGACGTGGGAATAAACTACAAAGAAAATAAAGTTAATACTACCCCTAACTTATTCCTAACTTGAACTATTGACAAAATATGAAAAGCTAAACTACGAAAAATTTATCAGAAAATTGAAATTACTAATTGAAGAAAGTACTGAAATTGTGTAAGCACAAGTTAAAAATTAAGAAAAACTACTGCGAAAAATATGAAGCGTTAACCTAAAATGAAAATGAATAAATTTAAAAGAACAAACATAACTCCATCCTATTGAAGAACTAATGCTATCCTAATCATAAAAAGATAAAACTAAAACAAATAATTGGAATCGCTAAGTAGAAGGAAACGGCAGAAGCAGTGAGGTTGGCAGCGAACACAAGTGATCTGAATGGTGTCCCGAGGGTGAATGATCACTTACTCCCAAAACCCCCAGCTAGCGCCTTTCACGAAAATAGACTCGTCCAGGTCTAAAAAAGGTTTCTGCGCACAGGCCACAAGCTTTCAAACGAGCTGTAAGCAGGGAGATAAGGGACTCTGGAACTGCTGAAGGGCGACCATAAATCGCTGCATACCAGACATGTGATGAGTTGGCTATTGCTTGGGTTAGAGGGATCGGAAATGCAGATGGTCTGAAAACCCGGGCGACTTCAGCCCGTGCGTGCATGTTGGCGTGGTCACCGTCCTCCCACTGGGTGCCCGCCTCGCATGCTGAACTTGCGAGAGAAGGGAAGGGATATCCTTCGGAAAAAGGTCAGCGTGGTTGGCCTCGGGAAAACAGTGGTATCTGTAATATAGAAGACTGTCGCTCGTCCACCCACTGAAGGATCGGCTCAAGAGTGGTGTGCGCCCCTTCCCCTTTTGCCCTTTCCACCACTTGGAAGGGGGAGAGGTAATTCTCTCTATCTCTTGCACACAGCCGGGCGAGGATAGTTCGGATTTGCCAACCGCCTACAGGTCTTTATGGTCTCCCAGGAGCTGTCGTCGTACAAGAGTGCGTCAGGTACCTTGACGTGAGTCTCAGAAGTTAAAATACGTGATTTGGCCGATCTCAGATTCTTCAAAATGAGTGTAACATGTTGCGATGTTGAATTTAAATTCTTTCTCGCCGACTTAAAATATTTGCATAGAGAAACTACTATGTGGGAGTTATTTTTTGATTCTTTATGAGTTAAATTTTATGATATAAAGGCATTGTTTTAAGAATGCTTTGACTAATAAGGACCAAATATGGTTTTAAAACGTTGTCAAGGACCATAAAGGCTAGGGGGGGGGGGGGGGGGGGGGGGGGGGGAAGGAAATAACTATTTTTTTGTGATTTCTTCAAAAGGTTCAATGTTACGAAACTTGATGATACGAAGTGCCGATTTTTTGGTCCCGCTGACTTCGTATTATCAAGTTTCTACTGTAATTCTCTCGCAGACAGACGAAAGAATTGGAAGCAGAGAGATGGAGTGGTAATTTGAGACATCCTTTTTAGAACCAGATTTATGTATAGGAATGACATTAGCAAATTTAAACTGCGGTGGAAAAACGCTAAGATAAAAGCAAGGATTGAATAGTAAGCAGCGGTAGTGCGAGGGAGGAAGCACAGTTGTGTACGAGTATAGGGCTGAGACCGTCGGGACCTGGGGAATGATGAGGGGAAATCTTGCAAAGATATGCGTAAACTTCCTGAGGATCGAGCTGTACTTGGGACAGGCAGAGATTGGAGTTCGGAATGAGCGCATGATCATGGTTAAGGGGGATACAAGATGCAGGTTTTAGACATTCAGAAAAGAATTTAAGGAATAAATTTGGCCTATCTGAGGCCAGGGCACTGAGATTATCATGTGAAACGGTATCCGGAATACGAGGACGATTACGGTGACAATTGACGAAAGACCAGATTTTTTTGGAATTGGAAGTAATGGATGAAGCTAGGCTTTGCAGGTACTCTTCATAATCTCGACGGATCTAGTTTTTGGAGTAACGGTGTAGGTCGGAAAAGGAGCAATGAGTGTGAACATTGGGGAATGATTTATATAGATACCAAGCATGGTTCTTATGAAGTAGTGTTGCAGTATTTCAGTGGTCCATCACAACATACTTGCCATCAACATTTTTGACTGATTTATTTTACTTGTATTGCTGAGATGAAGAAAGAAATACTAGAGGTAGATAGGGCACGGCACATGTAGGAGTCTGTTGGATATTCTCTGACTTTCATCATAACCTACCTCTAACCAGTAGATTACTCTAATGAATGCACAACTTTGCACTCCTATGCAACTTGGAGGCAGTGAAAGGGCTTGCACAGTCTGATGAATCCTAGAGCTCCACCAGTGGGAATAATGGATACATGTGAATTATATATGATTAATGGCTTAGTAATGAATTTAGAAGAACTACTTTGTAGTTATTTGTATTTATTTATTTATTTATTTATTTATTTATGTATGTATGATACTAGTGTTTATTGGTTAAACAGTTGGTGGGTGCTGGACTATTAGGTTTGTATTTGCTTTTTTAAATGATTTGTCCCATTTTCTTCTTCTCCTGAAGTAATTGTGAATGCGTTTATTTCCAGGTGAACAGTTTAAATTGATGGTGGATAAATATCTTCGGAGAGGTCTTCATAAAGGTGTACCCCCTTTGTTTGTTGATCTTAGGTCCTTGTATAAAGTTCCTGAAAAAGTAGAAATAATTGAGCAGTTGCTGTTGCAGTATGTGGATGCTCTTAAAAAATTTAATCGGTTTTCGGAAGAAGGTAAGACTGGTGTCAGTTGTTGTGATTGTGTTATTTGACTTGTGTGTCAGAAAATGTTATGTCTCTCTCACCCTTTGCGTCTTCTTCTCAGATGTGGAGACGGAGCCCAGGGAGCCGGCCTCTGCTCTTCTGTGGGTGTATTATTATTGTGCTCAGCACTTTGACCACTTGGGGCAAACGGATCAAGCATTGTCATATGTGAACGAAGCCATTGATCACACTCCTACTCTGATTGAACTCTTTCTCTTGAAAGGAAAGATTTACAAGGTAGGATTCTCTCACCTCTCCCTCCCCATTTTGTGTCAATTCTTGAGTGGTAGGAACCTGAGTACAGAGGATTTGGCAGGGGGACTCTGGGGAAGTGAAAGATGCATTTATGGAGCATAGAAGACAGTTTAATTTTTCCATACTTGAGTAACTTACTCTAATGTGATTTCATTAATTTTAAACTTTGGAGAAGAGAAGGAATAACTAGCAGAGGAGGCACAGGTCCTTTGGAGGAGGGGAGGAGTTGCCAACGTATGATGAGGTATACCCGTATCTTGATAACAGGTTGTCTTTAGACAGTTTTTCATTGATAGGCTAGATATGCATTTCTATAACTGGCTGAATGACATTAGGAGGATGATAGAGTTAATTTCAACTTCTGCTTTGCACTTCTCACACCAACTATAGTTGTCAGTTACCCTTAGCCCAGTCTGTCAGACGTTTCATACAGGTCAAACAGCAGATGTATGTGCATCGCTTCCAGTGGTGGATCCACTGGGGGGGGGGGGGGGGGGGGGGCAAGAGGTCAGGTGAGCGAGAAAAAGCATAGGATTTGATAGTAAACTTCATTATACCAACAGCTTAATAGCGTTGATATGCTGTAATGTATATGCTATAATATATGTACTATTCTTTGCCCCTTTAAAACTAGACAATCCCCTTAATTTCTACATGAATACTGGGGCTCTTTGGTGCTGTAGTGGTATAGAAAAGTCACCTCTATTGAACCGGAAATGGAGTATGTCCACCTCTAATTAATTCTGAAAATGGGTGTTTCATTCTAGTTATCTCTCCCACTCAGGCCTGGGCCTTATGCAATATATAAGTTTTTATTCATACCTCCCTTCCATCTTCCTCACACGAGATAACCTTACTGGGCTGCAGATCTTCAACCTTGAAGAATCTTCTTGGCATTGGAGGGGGAATGTTGGTCAGAATTAACTTGTAGCATGGATAAAATCCCTGAAGCCTTTTTCTAATAGTGGTCTATGGTCTATGAAATCATTAATCTGGCAAGGACGGTGTCACCATATAACTTCTCCTTTCTCCCTCAGCATGCAGGGGATGTGATCTCAGCATACAAGTGGATGGACGAGGCTCAAGGTCTGGACACTGCGGACCGGTATATCAACTCCAAGTGTGCCAAGTACATGCTGCGTGCCAACCTTGTGAAGGAAGCTGAGGAAACATGCTCCAAGTTTACTCGGGTGAGTGGAAACTACCAAGAATGTTTTGAGTGTGCCACGGGGTGTAACACCATGAGTAGATCGCTATTTGGTATGTATGGCGAGAAATACAAAAGGACTTTGTATAGTTGTTAAGTTTTCCTTTTTGGTCAGTATTATTAAACTATTTTAGTTTTGAGTACTGGGAAATATAATCTTTTATAAAATTGCCTTTGAGTTTTGGTGCTGTGGAATTTCCCTGTTGTGGGTCGCAAGCACTGGTATGCCTACTGTCTTGGTTGTCCCTTTAGGAGGAATCCTAGCTGGTATAAAATGGCAAAAGTGAGCCTATGGTGTTGCTAGGCTTTGGTTTCTCTCATGCCACATGCCCAACAATCATCAAAAACTGACTTACAAGATTGTTGCTACAGGGTTGTGGCCCCACCTAACTCTCCCCATTTGAAATCCTTCAATGGGGAATACAGTGTGTCCTCGTTTAACGTTGTTAACTCGTTCCTGAAAAAGTAGACGTTAAGCGAAACAACGTTAAACGAAGCAGTATTTTCCATAAGAAACAATGTAAAAAATTAAAATCGGTTCCAAACTCAAAAATGGTAAAGGTATCATAGGGTCCAGTCTGGGAGAAATTCTTGTGTGAGAATAGTAGAAAAGTAAGGGGTATTCGATGAATGGGAAAGGAAAGTGAAAGGAATGCGCATTTATTAAATGTAAGAAAAAAAGGCGTGAGATTCTTAGTTTTGGAGAAAATAAAGTTTGAAAATGACCAAATTCGCGTATTTTTTGTGATATTTTGACGCCATATTGCAAGATTTTTGGAAGTCCCGGTAGAGGAATACGGACTAATTTCGCGTCTGAAATATGGCCTTACCCAACCCTGCACAGACCCGCACCCCTGTTTCACTGCACAGACCCGCAACAACGTTGCGGGTCTGTGCAGTGAAACAGGGGTGCTTAGGTGGGACAGTACGCGGCGTCGAGAAGGCCATTGCTGAACGGAAAAATAGGTTATTTGGTGGATAGTTACGTTTTATTTTCACGAATACCATTTTAAACCAACGGGGTCCGCAGGGCCGGTTATTACACAACCCACCCCAATGGTGATTGGTTTGCGTAAAATTACGGCGAGAGGCGAGTTGGTGATGAAAGTTCCATATGGAGGCAGTGGAATGAAGTACCTCCAAAGATTATTGGATAGCTCCGAGAGGTTACCCATCCCTCCTGAATGTGATAAAGCCGTCGAAAAGCGGAAAATAGTTTTAAGTTGAAGGCGGGAAAAGTCATGGGCGGTGGGTATAGAAAATGAAGACACTGCTCGACCGCTGCGCCATCTGGGGGAACTAGGAGAAAAAGGTCAGTATTTCCAATATGGCGTCCAGAAGTAGATTCACATCACAGGTTTAAGTGAATAGTTTACGAAAGAAAAAGGATTTATAAAGCAAACGAAAGGTTAGTATAAATGCGTATATGTAGCGTAGCAATATAAGTGAAATAGGTGGTATAAGGTGATCGGGAAGCAGGTGAAATTAATTTTCTCCCAGACTGGACGCTATGATACAAATACCACGGCGTATTTTAATTACGCGGGCAGTCGAACAGATGATTTCACTAGTCAGAGATCTTCATATCTTAGATGAAACAAACTGAAAAGGCATTTTTAAAACAATAAGCACCAGGTTGCCCTCCTATATTTCTGATATTTAGTGCTGTTAGCACCGGCTTCCGGCATGCGAATGCAGTGAAGGGCAAAAATTTCGCTCGCTGCGATCGCGAAGACGTAGGATATCAATAATTAAAATAGTGAGTGAACTAGGGAAACTCTGTGCTGTGTACAAAATTTTTGTTATTTCGTAACAATGTTTAAGGAAGAGTATCACCCTCGACGATTTACTGCATCATGGAGGGATTAGAAAACTTCCTCTTTCACACTAATTCAACACGAAAAACACGTTTTCGATTAACCTCAAACAGCAGTAAATCAACTTTTTCTTCCACCAGTTCTACCTTATGGCGGCATGGGATTTTCAGGTATTTTTTCCCGTAGATATCTGCCCCTGTATCTACCATACGGACATGGTATTATTAATACCATGCGATTCAAGATGGTACACTAACTTTGGTTGGAGTTTTAAATCACCCGATGCATTGCCCTCCAATAACAGCGTAGTAAATAATAAGCAAACATACAGTTATGAAACAAAATAACGCAATAATTATTCGCTCAGGTGAACTTTTGACACACGCTATGAGGAGTTAACGTCAAACTTTTCCGCCGAATGGAAATTACGCATCAGATTCGCCAAATTCCTATTCGTTATTCATTTTTTTTTGCTGCGCAAAATTTGAGCAACGTTATCGCGAAGCACTGACGACTTTGAACGATTAAGGGTTTTAATTGTTGGACAACGTTATTTTCTTGTTTTCTTACAAATTGAAATTTGGAAAATTAAATTTTTGTTATCATTGAAGATTGCATATGTAACCAGGGGTGAAGAATGTAATATTTGGAATAAGATGAATTATGTGGTGTAGAATGTTCTAATGCAAAATGACATAATTCTAATGTAATATACTTGTAGAATATTCATTGTACTTAAAAATATAATTTCAGGTTCGAAAACTAGGACATTAAATCCATTTAACTTGTTGATTCATCCTCTTGTTCTGGTCCAAAATTTTTATGAAGCTACACATTTTGTAAACAAGAACTATCTCCGTGTGTGGGCATTGCATTTGAATAAGCTTAGTGAAAATGAAATTGCATTTCATTTTCACTAAGCTCATTGTCTTTGAAAACTTACCTGGTGTCAATGGTGCTACATGTTTAGTATAATTAGTTTCTTCTTATCAAGTCAATATGTATTTTTGAAAACAACCTGGAGAAACAAACTGATATAATCAGAGAGAAGAAGAAATGACTAGTCGAAGTTGCCAATTCATTAATTGCCGATCATTTGGGATCAAAGAGCTGTTGATACAAATGTGTTCATGTGCTCAGATGGTAACTGACAATTTCACCTCACACATGCCCACCTATAGAAATAAATATTCAGTCCTTTAGTATGCCTGTATGCTTGAAGCGCAGAGGTTTAATAAATGATGTATCAGTTGCTACTTCCAAATTGATCCAAGAATTTGTGATATTGCTTTATATTATGCATTGTTTTATATAGCTCTAGTGCCATTGTCATAATCCTATTGCCTGCAAATATATTCAATCTGGCCCATCAAATGTTAAATACCTCTTTAAGAATTCCATTTTCTTTATTGTGAAAATTTGACCACAAAGCTTTGCCCTTCAACGCTTCAGAACCAGCCACCCTGGCACACTTCTTATAATGTCAAAATTGGATTTAGGTGGATTATAATATAAAGCTGGTCTTTTTTATGCTGTAAATATGAGATTTCTCAGTTTTTGTATGTAGGTGGAAAAATCAGGGGAAAGAAGAGGGAACCAGGTACAAGTCATCTGTGCAACCCATTGTTTTCTCTGCTTTTATGAGAAAAAATTGATTATTGTGCTCCATGAAATAACCCTATGAACTCCATCCCAGTCATCCTGGAATTTGCCTTGACTGAGAATTTGGCAGGGGCATTGTGTTAGATACCACAAACCGATGTACTCCTATTATGTACTTCAATGGCTGAAAAAAACTTATCAAAGGTTGTTTTTTGACTTTGATAACTGATGATAGGACTGTTGGGCTTTCTTCTCAGGAGGGGGTGTCTGCCATGGAGAACCTCAATGAGATGCAGTGCATGTGGTTCCAGACAGAGTGTGCCCTGGCGTTCCAGCGGCAGGAGAAGTGGGGGGAATCGCTGAAGAAATGCCATGAGGTGGACAGGGTGAGTTTGTGTGCAGACTATTGCCATGTGACTGGTTGGGAAGGACAGAGGGAGGTCTTTCGAAATGTTGCAGGTTTGTTAGGATGTACGAAAACCTAAAGAGCTGCATTTTGAGAATTCTCATTTTACTGTACATTTCTTAAATGTAGTATGACCCCTTAATACATAAATAGTGCTATCTAAAGTAGGTGGGGTGCTATGAAAGTTTTGATATGCATAAGGGTTGAAACTCATGATATTATATTAACTTAATTCTCAATTGATTTCCCACAATATTCTTGATACTTTTTACTCTGTGAGGTGTTCTCGGGATTCCCACTGGGTCAGGTGTTTGACTGCTGCTGACGTTTCGATGGATGACATATACATCGTCCCCAGAGTGTTCATACCAGGGCCTCTTTTATGTCCTCACATATATACTCCTGCTCGTAGGTCAAGTCAGCTTTGATTAGCTCTTATCATTCCTCCTTTTTCCAGGTATCATTTTTCTGAGTATTGCTTTCCATGTATGGTTTAGTGTGTATTCACAGTCACGATTGAAGGTGTTCTTTTCTAGCTGAATTTCTATGACTTCCTTTGTCAAATGATCCCAATATCCATTGGCCATGGTTGATGAGTTGGGCATCGTCAAGGCATCTTCATGGCAAGGAAATTATATGGTCTTAGGTCAGGCTATGCACCGGCATGACAGATTTTTCTATGGGCCAACCTGATGCATTTCCTTAGTTCCTTCAGCCGAGTCTCTATTGTGTAGCAGGTCTCGCCAATGTATGTTTTCTAGCACTGGCATGGGATTCAGTAAACTCCCAGAGTCTTGACTCCCAATTCATCCTTGACTAGAACTAACGTCTCCCTTATAAAACGGCAGACCCGGGCGGTAGGACCTGGACGACATTCCCTATGAGCCTGTTAGTGCTGGAGGGGAAAGGTTTTGATTCTTTGAATCTGGGTGTACAAGGTGTTTGTTTCCATAGATGCTCAAACTCCATGGGAAAGTTTTCCTTTTCTGCAACAGATTTTGTGCGATGAACAAGGGATGAAAGGACTGCTTTCTGTTGGGATGGGTGGAGGTGACTTGCGTTATTTAGGTACAAGTTGGTGTGCATAGGTTTTTCTATGTAAATAGGGTCCCTACATTCCGTCCTATGTCTGATAGATTAAAATTTCGAGGGAGGGCAAGCCGTTGTGTTTCTTAACCTCCATGGTGAATCGGATGCTTGGATGTTGGTTATTCATGTGACTCAGGAAGTCCTCTAAGGTTACAGGTCCATGGAGCCAAACAATGAATGTGTCATCCACGTAGCGAAAGAAGTGCCTAGGTTTCTGTGTGGCTAACACAAGGGCTTTTTCCTCAAAGCCTTCTGTGAAGATGTTTTCATTGGCAGGTGAGCGCGAATCCCATGGCAATGCCCTCTATTATATTGATGGTAAAGTTTTCCATTATGGAGTGAATACATTGTAGTCAGGACATGGTGGAAAAGGAAGACCGGCTAGCTAGTGGCGAACGGCTGTAGTTTAGGTATCCACTCATGCGCTGAGTGCCTCTCGCAGCAGTTATACGGCCTTATTTCGGGGGGGGCGGGGCGGGCATATATGAAGACTGAACCCATGTCTTCAATATTTCTTCAAGTTCATCATGCTTGGAGTATTTAATGTATTTATGCCTTTTTCCAATAGAGCCGCATTCCGTAGCAATTTTCTCTATACATTTACTGGTTTTTACAATTGTGTTCCACGTTGAACTTGGTATATTAAGTTCTTTGGCCAGGGACATGCAAGTGCCCGTATTAGAGTCAATTCTCTTTGCAAAATGTTGATTTTTTCTTCCAATGATAACGATTATCTCGCACGCTTGTTTGCCATTTCGAAATATGTTTCCTCTCGACTGCCGTAAGTAATTGCACATTAAATAAAACAAAAGGTGAAGTAACTATAAATGCAAGATGAATGGCATTAGTGCGTGAGTTACGAGAAATTAGAAAAAGATTGCTGCGAAATATGACAACAAGAGTTAACATAAATTTTAAACTTTTTGCCACAATGACAGTGGTAGTTGGCCAAATAACATCTAATTAAATATATTTATGGCGTCTGCTACGTTAAATGTACTGTTTAAGAGCCTAGTACAGCTCCTTTGTACCATTCTACGTTACATTCGATAACGATTCCGATCGCAAGCATTGCAATATTCGGCATAAATATTATTCAGCAATGCTATTGATGTAATGTGCTACCATCAAACGAATGATTATGATTTTTAAAAAAACCAAAGAAATCAGCATTCATACAACATGTTTAAGCATATACAGTAAAACCTCCCTTTAACGAATTCGCTGGGACCGGAAGAATGACTTCGTTGTACAGAGGTTCGTAAGGAAGGAGGTATATGCAGGTTGCGTAGTCTCAGGGGCCGTCAAGATTTCGTGTTGCTTTCTGACGCAACTCACATTAATTTTACAAGCTAGTTTCGACGGACATACAAATGATTACTGTAATGCAGAATATGTGTCAGTGTTTGTTTCTTTACAATCAGCCCTGGCATTCTCTATATATTCGGCCTCAAACTAAAAAACAAAGCTTTGGTAACATTATCTTGGAACCCCCTCGACCCCCACAACATACGAAGAGTTTCAGATTAAAAATTAAAAAAAAAATGTGTTAGAAATCTCCTGCTAAGACCTAACATCCGGGCATCGCTGCTTTTGTTACGTTCGCTGTTCAGTGATCCGTAAGGGGCTCGACAGCAATGATAACTTCTATGATGCAATGTGAATGACAACTTGTGGTGGTAAATATGTAGTAAATTTCTTCATACGTTTTAACAGAAACTTATTAATAATGTTGCACATCGAAAAGTTATGAACTGAAGGAAAGAGTACAGGTTTTGCATTCAGACCATTCATTGGGATCCTACTGAAAAGGGGAGTACACGACCATTAGGTGGTGGTCTGGTGACTGCGAAAGGGAAGGTCCTGTGTTCGATCCCCACTCACGAAAACTTTTTTACTTGATTTTTCAAGGTGTTTATTGTTTAAATTTTCATATATTGTTCTCTAATCATCATTACTTCAATGAAAAATGTTTTTAAGGCAATTGTTTTAAATATTAGTGAGTCGTTAACAGGGTAGGTATAGGATAAAAGTCGTTGCAGCTGTGGAAAGAATGCGTTCTCCATTTGCTCGTGGTGCCGCAAATCATTTTGATTTGCCTGCTTCTACGACATAATCCTGAAACATACAAATCATAAATAAAGAAGTAACTGGAGTGTTTAGGTAGTGTATTGGCCTTCCACATCCTATTCTCTGGTACAAACTTCAGAGCATTCTGAAATTCCATCCTTGGGTGTAATATGGATAAAAACCGATGGTTCAGTACACCGTCCGTCGGATGGGACATTAAACCATGGTCCCCTTGGTGCCATTCGTTAACCCTTTCGCGCCGAAGCCTCGTGGAGGGAAATTCTTCCACGTTACGAGTCTCATGAAAAATTTTTGCACTCCCCTGTACGAAGCTCTTTCGCATCGACGGAAGGCAGAGGTCTGATCCCTTACCGTTTTGTGACCCAACTCAGTGGGACGCCCATTCCTTTCCTCGGCCGCTGTCCCAGACCCTAGAAGGATTATAGACACCTTCACAGAGCGATTCCACGGTCATATGACTGAAATTGCAGTGTTTTATAAAAACAAATGTTTGTTGCTAGCATTGATTTCTTTATATAAAAAATAAATTCCTTGTGTTTTTCTGAGCGTGCAGAAATTTTAAATGGAGTTCTAATGTTGAAATTGACGGATTTAGTATATTTTAATATATATCGACTGATATGGAGATTATATATTTCGCATCCTTCTTTTTCATCCGCGCTTTGGACCAGCATTGGCAAAGTTAAAAATATCTTTTTTGCTTTTTGTATTTTATGATTTTTTTTATATTTTCAGTCTTTTTTTTACTTCAAAAGTGTTCTGAAATTAAAAAGTTTTCTGTGTGTGATAAATTTTAAAACATGGAGCCACGCACAGTCCCGCGTCGCACTCCAAGCACATGTAACAAGAGTCGCATCTTTTACCTTGTATGCTACACACAACACATCGGGTGCCTTGGGAGGGGTGTAATGGTTATGCGAAGTCTCTTATCTAGGACGCCGCGGCAGACCTAGCCATCCAGCTCTAAACTGCTATTCTTAAACACCATCAACAAGACTCCAGTAGGATTACCAATGACGGAGTCTAAGTAATGGTTTCTTTACGATTCATTTTCTAAGAAATGTGGAATTAACCTTCCAAAAGCAGAATTTGATAATAAGGTCATTAGACATAACGTCACCATGAATATGCTTGTGGTACAAAGGTAGGTTAAGAAACAATGGGTATTCCCAAATCCAAAACTGAAGACAAAAGTGATATGATAGAATGCAGGGACTCGAAAAGAAATGATGCATGAGGAAAAATGGAATGAGGTTATAAGTTATAACCTATAACAAACTTTGAATTGAACCACAAGTTTTTCCAAATGCGTACGTTAATGCCTTTGTCGATTGCCATTCTGTAACTCCGTTGATATTTACGCTAGAATTTCGTTTAAAATTTCATGTGGTAAGTAAAAAAATAAGAATTAATTTCTAACTTTAGATTTCTAAAGTAAGCAACAAATAATTTTTTAGAAAAAACACTGCAAAAAGCTGTAGTTGACCGCGTGGAGAGGATAGGAAAGGGTCGATCTGAGCGGCCGAGGAAGGGCCAGGGCTCGCGCTAAGTTGGGACTCGAGGGGCGACCACGTACCTGGGTCTATTGTTTCCGTGGCAGTCACTTTCCTCCACCCCGCGCCGCATACACACGGCATTCGTTCGTTTGCGTCAGAAAATTGACGCCACATATATGTGGCTTTCGTTCGTTTGCGAAGAAAATCCTCGCTGCATATGCGCGGCATTCGGCGCGGAAAGGTTAAGAGTAGCCTAATGCCTAATTCTAAAACACCTGTTCCTATATAGGACACTGTCTCTGGCGTTACTCGGTGGAACTCCTTCATTTTAATACAAAACAGGCACTTTGTTATTATCCCACACTTTATTCAAAAAATTAAGTGTGGAATAATAACCTAGTGCCTGTTTTGTATTAAAATAACACCTGTTCCTATTATAGTATGTAAAGTAAGTGATTACCCTGAAGTGGTTTTCTTCTTTGTAGTGTCAGTTCAGTTGAAATATCTTAGTATGTATCTCTTATAATTTGCAGCACTTCTCGGAGGTGATAGAAGATCAGTTTGACTTTCACACGTACTGCATGAGGAAAATGACGTTGCGATCTTACGTTGGACTCCTGCGACTGGAGGACATCCTGCGTGCTCACCCCTTCTATTTCCGCGCTGCCAAGTGTGCCATTGAAGTGTACCTCCACCTGCATGACTGCCCCTTCAAGGACGAGGCCGCTGAGCAGGAGATGAACACAGGTGAGTGAGTGTATTCATTTTATGACACCTCTTTTCCAAAATCCATCTTCCCCTGCCATCCATCCATCTCTCCCCACCCGGCCCCCTTCCCACATGATCAAAGGCAGCAGTGGGTGGTTGGTAGGGGAGAGATAGACAGCAGTCATTGGGGTGCTCTTTGATGGTTTCCACCCTCTCACTGGATCCCTCTGAATCATGCTTGGTGACTTGTGTACCTCAAGAAGAGAGTGGGTTGTCAGGTCTCAAGGCCTTCCATTGTCTCTCGTACCGAGTGTCAGGTACCAGCAGCAGCAGCTATGACTCACCACTTACAGGAATTTGAAGCCCTGTTGATGAAAGGTGTTGTGGTTTAACAGGTTTACTCTTGAATTCTATAAACATTTATAGCAGAGCTCTCCTCAATTGCTAGAACTTCTTTTTTCTTCGGCATTACCTAATAATTTATCTAGTTAAAACTTTTTGTAGTATTGGGGTATTGTATTCAAGTAACGTGTAATTTGGTAAACCAAGCGTGCTTGATTTAACAAACTAAAAACCAGAATTAGTTTAGGAAGTTCTTGTTGGAAACATTTTGTTTCGAATTATGATCAGTTTACAGTTCAAAATTAATACCGTGGGGGTTTTTCATTTTTACGGGAACCCTGGGTATCATGGGAAAGGGTATTGAGAGTTATTCAAGTATTACGTAAGGTGATTTTTACCCCCCCCCTGCCCCCCCCCCTTCCCCTAATGTAAGGCAATGAAAGATTTCATGAACCCTCCCCTCCCAATCTTACATAAGTTATCAGACATTTTTGAAACCATGGACATAGTTAACTATGGGGGATTCTATGTCAAAATGTACAAAATCATGGATATTGATAACGGTTTTTGATATTTCGCGTTTCACTGTACGCACAACTCACAAAACATGTGATCTTTGAAAATGCTACATCTCTAAACTGCAACGAATTGGTTGTATATTTTTCTATAGTTTAGTGTACATTCAGGCGTACCACTGTGGCAGTGATGCTAAAAATTAAGATTTGTCCAACGAAAATAATTCAACAAAGTGATAAAAAACTAATTCAGAAGTGACATATCTTACGTAAGTCTGTCTCAGACCCCCTCACACTCCTACGTAAGACAACGTAAGAAAAGCCCAACCCCCCTCCCTCCTCAAAACGTCTTACGTAATACTTGAATGGTCCCTTAGGACACCAGCCATGAAAGGGGAGGGAATAGGAAAAAGAAGGGAGGAGAGGAAAGAGGTGAATTGTATAGCAAAAATGCATCTTATGTCAGTGTCACACTGTTATTGTTATACATAAATACTTATGGTGCGTGGAAAGAAGGAATTTTTGTACCCATCTGTTCGACATTCTAAATCTCTTCTTTTGTTTCTATCAGCTCTAGAGATAGGGAAAAATAATATCCTCCATTTCGTACTGAAACTCACCTGATCCAAGTCCACCATCAAGTGTAGCCTACCTAGTATGTAATGGTTCCCAACCTTCATCAGATGTGTAGAACTTTCTGTTCACTCGTAGCAGTTTTCAACAAAGGTTGCAGCTTTCCTTTTTATTTTATTTACTTCCTGAATTATATCATTCTGTATAGAGTCCCAAATACTCGCAGCATATTCAATATTTGGCCTAACCAAAGCAAAGTAGTATCTGTATTTCAGTTGTTCATCAAAGAACCTTCCTCCAATTTGCGAATACTCAATGGAGAAATGGAAATGTTTCCTATGTGTTTCCCCAACGTTAGGTTTGAAGTGTTAGTGAATCCCTGGTATTCTTAGTCACGACTTCATCTAAATCCTTTATGTTTACCTCTCCCACTTTACAGATATAGTATTGGCGTGATTTCTTTTGTAAGAAATGTATAACAGTTTATTGACTATGCTTAAGTTCGAGCCCCCACTCAAGACACGACATGTCAACATTGTTAAGGTCTGATGTGAGAACTTCTCAGTCTACATTTGTGGCAATTTCTCGGTAGATGACGGCATTGTCCGTAAAAAATCTATTTTGCCTTTTACATAAGGTGAGAAAGATCTCTTGAATGACATTGCAATAACATAATTATTCGTAATACCTACCTCGTATTGTCCTGGATTAATTCTGATGGAATTTCCTTTACTAACCGAAACCCAGGTCTCCATTATACACGTCGTCTGCTTGTCACTGCCAGACAGTGTTGCACTGCATGATTTTCAAAAGCAATACGCATTGTATTGCAATCTTTAGTGCTGCACTTAGTTATGATGCAATGTATCTATAATATATATACAGCCCCTTGCGTGACACACTCACGTATGATACGAATTCCCGACCGGTTCTAGAAGAGCTAGGGACTTGAAATTTTTTGTGAAATTTCTTTGGCAAAATTCATCAAAGGAAAAATCCCGAAAACGTTGAATTTTGAACCGGAAGTGACCCAAAAAAAATCAAAATGGCCGATTTTTCGACTTTTCGAAATGTAGACTTTTGGTTTCTCCTTAATATCTCTTAAACTATGGGTCAGATCTGAAATCCGATGGCTTTTTCGATAAAGATAGTTGAATTATCTAAAAGTTAAAAAAAATTTAACGCCCTACGATTAATAGTTTTCACACCAGAGGTCCTCGAACACAAAATTTCGTAGAAAATCTCTATTTTTTGCGTTCATTAATTTTTAGCTCCGAAACTAAGATTCCGATTGAATATTGTTTCGTTCAAAAGATTTACGTCTGGATGAGACCTTTATTTTCATGTTTCTTTTTTTTATCTCTTGTATAGTGCTCCTGTTACATGGTGCCAAAGTCGAAATTTGTTTTGCTTATTTTACTCAATAAATATTCGTCATTGACGGCGAATGCCCAACTCGGAAGACCCGGTCTCTCAATCTATAATATATATACAGCCCCTTGCGTGACACACTCACATATGATACGAATTTCTGACCGGTTCTAGAAGAGCTAGGGACTTGCAATTTTTTGTGAAATTTCTTTGGCAAAATTCATCGTAGGAAAAATCCCGAAAACGTTGAATTTTGAACCGGAAGTGACCCAAAAAAATCAAAATGGCTGATTTTTCGACTTTTCGAAATGTAGACTTTTGGTTTCTCCTTAATATCTCTTAAACTATGGGTCGGATCTGAAATCTGATGGCTTTTTCGATAAAGATAATTGAATTATCTAAAAGTTAAAAAAAATTTAACGCCCTACGATTAATAGTTTTCACACCATAGGTCCTCGAACACAAAATTTCGTAGAAAATCTCTATTTTTTGCGTTCATTAATTTTTAGCTCCGAAACAAAGATTCCGATTGATTATTGTTTCGTTCAAAAGATGTAGGTCTGGATGAGACCTTTATTTTCATGTTTCTTTTTTTTTATCTCTTGTATAGTGCTCCTGTTACATGGTGCCAAAATCGAAATTTGGTAAAACTGAAAAATGTTTCTATCCAAGTAGAATATAAGGAATATTTTTATTGCAAGTAACCGGTAGCATAGAGTTTAGTTGGTGGAATCTGTAGTAGAAGGTCGGGAGTTCGATTCCAGGTTGGGCAAAATATTTTTCTTTTTTTTTTCAATGCAAATTTCACTTACGTCTTTAGAAATTTTAGTTTTATCATCGCAATACCATTTTAAATTTTTTTTGCTTATATTAATCAATAATTTTTCGTCATTGACGGCGAATGCCCAACTCCGAAGACCCGGTTTCTACGCCATAGCTTCCAAACTAAGATTCGGACCTCCAATGTGTTGACTGCGTTTTATAGATCTCAACGAGACCTACAACGATACGGTAACCCTTACTCTCTATCTATTATAGTTCGCAGACAACATGGTTCCAAAATCAACTCGGCGTTTTATAGATCTCGTGGAGTCAACCATACTCATATCTATATCTCTCGAGCCAATGTTCTTTTTTTCTTTAGGCTTCCAACAAGCTGCCATGGAAACTTCTCTTCCACTTATAGTTCACTGAAACGGCGCGAAATTAACATTTTTTTCTTTTTCCTCTGTAACTTCTAAACTAAAAGTCGGAGCGCAATTCTGTTTACAGTTTCTTGTAGATCTCAGCGGTGCCTACATTTTATTGCTTTACTGTCTATCATTTATAGTGTGTTAGGAACATGGTGCCATACTAAAATTTTTTCAATCCATCCTAAACTTTTGGGGGCGAAGCCCCCCACTACGGGGGTTCTAGGGGGCGGAGCCCCTTAGCGAGCGCAGCGAGTTTAGGATTTTATATGCCTCTCTGGCGAGATATGCAAGGTGCATGTCAATGCTGTATACACTCCCAAAGATTATATACCCAGGCTAACTCTGTCAAGAGACAAGAAACTCACTGTAGTGGTGGCCAAAGCTGAATCAGCGATTAAAAGGATAATTCCTGAAATATCCAATGATAATTATCTTGCTTGGCTGTCTCTTGATTTTTGAGTTTCTAGTTTGTATAGCGATACTTTGTTAAAATCGGGTGGTCTAAAAAATGAACAGGTGAGTATGCTTCTTTTGGTTCTTAGGTTTCCATGGCATTGATCAGTAGATCTTCTCTTCATTTTTTCGGGTTTTCACCTCATGCGACGTCTTCTCATCAGGTCAAGCTCTTCAACCTGAAGACCCTGCTTGGAACACCAAAAAGCTGTCATCTCAGAAAACAATGCACATAGTGAAAACCCAGAAAAATTGGAGAGAAGTGTGCTTCTTTAGTTGCGTTCTTTAACGGTGCTCCAAGCACTTTATTATATTGTCGTTGAATGAATGTGCAGTGATATTGAACACTTTTGATTGCTATAAATGTAATAGTTCATCCTCTCATTTTTTCGGACAAGAGGGATGGGCGTACTTGGACATCCATGGATTGTCATAAATTGAACGGCAGCTGGAAAAAAGTTCCAGTGCGAGAGGGAAAAAAGAAAAAGGAATAGCAGAGTTTGTGCAGAGAGAGGCTAATAAAAGACTGGGAAAATGGTTTAGAAGGATGCAATATGGGGAGCATTCCGAAATTCACTGCCAGTACTGGCAGTGCTGCCAAACCTTTCCGTAATCAACTGGCAGTACTGCACAGTGACCAATGACGTCAGCCAATTGATGACGTTTCTCACTGTGAACTCTACTGTCGCTACTGCAGCCCGAAAGCAGCAGTAGCGGCAGTAAAGTCGTTGCTATGACCATTACAAACAAATGGCAGGAAAATCAAATCTACAGCATTAATAAATAAAATTTGAAGAGTTTAGAGAAACCGCTTCGAACTTTTTAATGTTTATATCGGCGAGAGCGAAAAGTCTCGATTCACTTAATTAGCTAACAGCACCCAATTAGCGTATAATAGTTTATAAAACGCATTTTTTTGTCAAGTATGTAAGCTAATGAAGTACCAGCTAATCATACCGGTGAATATTTCACTAGAATAAAAGAAAGTAGAGAAGCAATTATATTTGCGAATTAAAGCGACTTTTGAAATTACCGAAAATTATGTAGTGTCATGTGGCACATGTATTTATACAGCCTCTTACTACAGTGGTAACTTAGCATAATACCGGCATGTATAATAATTGTTGGGAAACATAATTCGCTGCATAAATCTAATTGTTAGTGAAAATATTCTGTGATGCAACCCTCAACAACCCGTATCTATACCTAATTTTCTATATCAATCTTGGAAACGCTTCGTACAACTGGCCATGAAGAAAATCAGGTCTTTACAAATTTATTCAAAGACTTGTTTATAAGCCCAAGGTTAAAAATGATTATTATAAATTCGATAGTGTTAATAATAACGGAAATTTGTTTAGTAAAACAGGTATTTTTTTCCATGCTCGGGTAGCTGACGCGAATACATTTTATTCTTGTCAGAGAAAGTAACCAATTAGTGTAACGTAGCAAGCCAAGGAAAATTATCATTTAATTAGAATGCTCTTTATCATTTTCATTAGGATTAGCATTAAGAATTAACGCATCACTTAAAATAAATCACCACACAATTAGGCCATATTGAATTTCAAGCCACTCCCGACCGTTCTGAAATTCATGCTACTGCAGCAGCGGCAGTATAGCTTTACGTTCCATTTTACGGCAGCACAGGCAGTACTGGCAGTGAATTTTGGAATGCGCCCATGGCAGTGCATTGTGTGTAAACTTGCTATGTGCATTGAACCTTATTTGGGCGTATACCACTCCAAAAATAACCATAAAATTTAAATTAGCATTTTCATGTCCACTTTGCATTGGACAATTGATTTACAAAAGAAACTTACAGATACTTTTCAAATGCATACATTCAAATACTTATCTTTACCAGCACAAATTAATTTCAACTTTTTTTAATAAGCCTATTTTTAATCCGTTACAGTAAATATTTAATTCAAAAAAATAACTAGCACTTATTATCGCAATAAAGGTGAAACTATGAACTTTAAAAGGATATTAATTTCATTTACCTAGATTGATGAGGGTCTTCTTCAAAAAATCCTGTAAGTGCTTTAATACATTAAATGTGGGTCAGATATTGCTTTCATTTCCCAGTTCCTAAAATTTTCAATGCAGCTCTTTAACTAACTGATTGCCGTCACTCATGTGAGACATCCGCCATCCACTTTAGCTGTGTGCGTCACTCATGAGTGACATTCACCTGTGTCACCCAACGTGTTAAGGATCATCAGTTTTCTGAAAGTGCCTCCATTTTAAAGTACAGCACTCAAAGTGTTAAGTTTGACTTATCAGCAAAAATATTCTTCTACCACTAGTTCCATTCTAGGTCTATCATCTATTTATGCCCTGGTGGGAAAACTTCACCATCACTATATCCTATGGAAGCCAGCTCTGTTCTTATGGAATGTGTATTCAGTATTGACATGTTTGTTCTAAACACTATGATAGTTAATTACTACTAAAGGTTTGGTGTAGTTTAAGTCATTTTGTGCTACTCATTGTTTAAGTGTTTGTTTTTGGCTATGAACTTAGGGTAACAAGGTTCCTCAGTTTTTGTCCATATCGAAATTTCCTTTTTCCCAAAATTGCTATTATTAATGCTTACGTCGGAGGCTTTAATTAGAGCAATGCTCATGAATATTAACCCCACTGACCTCATCTAGCCTGGAAAAAATATATGTTAGTGCTTGAATATTCTAATAGCCACCTGCTGTGATGCCTCAGCAGAATAATGATCCTTCAAACTGTTGAGGGGAGCCCAGCATGATCAGATCTATCCGAAGCTACTAGGTATATATTCCCAGTCTTCTTGAAAACCTGTGACATGAAATTGTCAAGGTATTTGAATTGACTAGTCTGGTGTGTTGTTTCCTATGAACTGCAAATGTAGAGATTTAAACTTTCAACTTCTCTGAAATTTATGAAATCATATTTGTTGAAAACTTTCACTTTTTATTTTGGTTTTATTATGTACTCGTCTGTTGTGTTTAAGGTTGAAGTGATTGATGATCATTAATGCTTTGGAGTGTATTGACATATAATCGGAATATATTGACATACAATCATTGTGGAGTAGCTCGCAGCCCATAGACATATTGCTTTATTTCTTCTGATCTATTTTTTAAGTACATTAGAGTCCCACTAATCCGAATGATAATCTGAACAGAATTTTCGGAGTGGTGAACTGTACTGATGATACATGCATATGATATTATGTTATAGAAATTGTAGAGTGTGAAGTAAATATTGGAATATTAATGGTGCAAAAATATAGTTATGCATGACCAAAATTCTCAGTAATTAAATAAATATATCTACGTAACTTGACTAATTTTTTCACAACGTACAGCTAAAAAGCCTTCAAAACAGCAGGTTTTTTGCAATTCTTTAAAAATTACTACAGTGAGTAATAGATTAATATTTATAAAATTGTTGAGAAAACATACAAACTACAAATCGTTAGTTTTTGACGAAATCTAGGTGTTAGAAATTCCTAATTTTTTCAATATTCTCTCTACGGAGTGCATATCCGTAATCAATCCCATGCAAAACAGCTAATATTTTTAGGCGAATTGCTCGAAAAGTAGTTCGGCAAAGGGTTAATACAGTAGATTCCGGTTAATCGGGACACCGGTTATTTGGGACAGCCGCTTATTCGGGACAAATCATCAAGAACAGAATCCAATTGAAGAAAGTCCCTGAGTTTTCTCCGGTTAATTGGGACAGCAAGCCGCTTAATCGGGCCATGCGTCGGCTGTATTTGCCTCCTACTCCCTTGAAGAAATACAAATTTTTAAGCTCTTGTAAATCATTTGGTACATTTTCCCTATGCATTTGAACCAATCTCCAATGAGGGAATCTATTGCAACCTTTACTGTCTCATTTACCGTCGCTAAACGAAGTCAGTCATGAAAGTGCTTTAATGCTTCACTGTTTGTATACTCACCTTCGTTCTCAGGTAGTCCAGCTAGAAGGGGATTTAGATTTTGTGGTCACGGAGGTGCATACTGTGTAGGTAGACAATATAGCTTCATTAGCGTATTATACCATTAAAGTGAAGGTTAGGCTGTAGGCGATCTGTCATAAGATAAAATGATTTGAGGAAAGAAGGGTGGAGGTGATTCCTCCTAATTTCCCGAAATTTCTCCCGAAAAAGTTCTTTATTCAGGTTATCACGCAGCGTAAGGATTTTTCACTGGCTGCAAAAATTACAATACTGGACCGAATTAAGGACCATCTACCTCAAACCAGTCTTCGTTGTTTGGCGGAGATAACAAGAGTGCCAAAATCAACGATAGCCCGATTAATACAGCAGCAGGATAAATTTAGAGAAGATTGGAGCAGTAAAAGGAAACAAGGTGCTACCCAAAAACTCCAACGCCAAGGTAAGGATCCTGATGTCGAGGACGCTTTTAATCAATGGTTTTCCATTGTTAGTGGACGAGGAGTTAGTTTCAGTGGACCTATGTAAAAATAAGTCGGGGGAATTAGCTTTGAAGCTTGGCCATACTGATTTCAAGTCAAGAGATGGTTGGCTATCTACACGGAAGAGTAGAAACGAAATAAAATTCAAAAATGCTCACGGAGAAAAACATACTGCTGATTTTGCAGTGAAGTGCAGAGGAATGGAGATGTAAGAGGCTACTCACCCTACTTCAGGAATTCTGTGCAGATGATGTGTACAACGCCGATGAAACCGGCCTGTATGACCGAGCCACCTAATCGCTTTCTTTGCTACAGTTATGTGGAACTGAGTGGGGTAAAGTTGAACTTTCGTCTCGCCTGCGTTAACACGATTTTCACCCACTTTCAACAGACATATCGGAACCAAAATCTCACCTTTACCCTAAGTGGGTCTAAAGAAGCGATGGAACGGATTACTGTTTGGTGCTGCTCAAACATGTTGGGAGGTGATAAAAGGAAACTTTTGGTGATTGGAAAAAGTACTAACCCTCGCTGCTTTAAAAGGTTTTGAATGAACAGCTTACCGGTGGAATATTACGCCAATAAAAATGCGTGGATGATTGCAGGCCTCTTCAGTCATTAGTTAAGCAGTTGGGATAAGGAACTAGCGTGGAAATCGAGGAAAGTGATTCTTATTCTGGATAATTGTACGGCACACCCTAATTGCTCCAACGTCTTATAAAACATGGAATTTTTCTGACTGGAATTTTTACCAGCCAACACAACATCTCTTACCCACACAATAGACATGGGATCATCAAAAATTTGAAAACAATATACAGCGCAAAGTTCATTGATCAATCAATTCTAGCATCAATGGAAGATAATCTTCTGACATCGTCTTCAACTGCCAAGGAAGTGAGCTCAAAGGTGAACGTCCTACAAGCAGTAACGTTTTTGGCAGATAGCAGGCGAGAAGTCACCAGTAAAACGATTAGAAATTGTTTCATTCATTGAGGTTTTAAGCATTCAAGTGCAGAAATATCGGAAGAACTTGAATGTGAAAGTAAAAATGAATCTGCTTCCGAGCTGCGTCAAGTAAAGACCTTTAAGGAGTTTGAAAGGATCGACTCCAATATGGACTGTTATGACAACAATGATAGCAGCAAAGATGATATAGTGGAAACTATACTAGCGAGACAACAAGGTTTGGTTGAAGACGAGGAGACTGATGGAGATGAAGACGTATCTCAGTGTAGCCGAGTGACTTCTGCAGATGCCAGGGAATTTATTGATGAGTTGTGACGCTACTTCATGCAAGAGGGCAACGAAGGAAGTCCGATATCGTCCTCAGATGCCTGTGCTGACCTTGTATGCGTGACGAGAGTGAAGAGAATGAAGAAGAACACCCTGGATTAATTCCTTCAACTAGAAGCTACACATTAAATAAATACTCCCTGGTTTCTATGCAAATGAAGCTTTAGATCATCAATTATTCTTTTCTAATATTCCATCGTTTATTCTATATCTAATCACAAATCCTTCTTTTGCAGGATTTCGTAAAGGGAATTTATCCGAAGTAGATCGATGCCAAGAGATTTTTTTAATGACACAAGGTTTCCAAAAATGTTTATAATGTGTTTTCTTATTAATTTATTGTTTAAATAATATGCAATTAAACATTTTGCGTTTCAATTGCCATTTAGCTTTCTGTCTTTCATTTCAACGTTTATTTAAACATATTTACCAGATACTTCGGATAAACGGGACAGCCGCTTAATTGAGACAAAGTACACCGGTCCCGATGTGTCCCAATTAACCGGAATCTACTGTATTTTGATATCAATGGAAAGATGAGAGTTTTATCTTTAAAATGAGGTCAAATTATCCAATTCTAGGTGAAGTGATATTTCACTCAAACTACCTAAAATCGGGGTGATATGGAATTGTCGGATAGTGTCGGCCTGGCGTATAGTCTCTCCTCTGGTGATTCGTCGGCTTTTGGTCGAGTGGGGGAGGAGATGTGGATCTGTCCCCCTCCCCTATTACTCCCCCCTTCCTGTTAATCCCCCGGCAGGCGTAATAGTTGCCGTGGTCGCAGGTGCGCGTTGGGGGTGCTCCGTGATTTCGCAAATCTCTCTGCGGCCGGCGCACTGTCTTCCCCTCTCGGCGAGAGGGAGAGTGAATTCCGCTCCTTCTTCCACTCCATTCCCCTCTGCACTTCTGCGAGCACAAAGGGGGGGGGGCGGGCGAAGGCCCAGGCGAGAGATTTGTCCCCTTTCACTCGTCGTCGTCGTGGTGGGCGCGCGCGCCTTCACTCTCTCGGCCGATTGGCGCGCGGTGGAATGGGTGGAAGGAAGAGGGAGGGGAAAGGGGGGGGGCGCGCGCTTTCCAAAAGGCGGCGACCGACCGACCGCGCCCTTCCCCAGTGAGAGAGAGAGAGCCTTTTTCATTTTGTGTCCTCCCCCTCCCCTCCCCGCGATATGTGGAGCGATACCATTCCCCGTCGTGACGGACGGCCCCGCCCACCCGCTCCCCCTTCACTCACTCAATCGGCCCCGCCAATTGCGCGCGCCTTTCTACTCTCTCAACAGAGCAGCACTCTCGCTCGCAACAGTGAGTGCGTTCTCTTCCCCACACCATGTCTTTCGACGTGCCATCCGCCGGGCCTTGCGACCGCTCGGCGCCGCGTCTGCATTGTCCGAGTTGCCGTGACCGAATCTGTTTTGGAATCGGATGCCTGTTCCGATTGTTTAACATCATCGAGGATGTGCCACGTGCCTGAATCCCCAAATGATGCGTGCGGGAGGGCGGGCGGCGGAGGGAACGGAGGGGAGGGGCAGCGCGAGGGAGCATTCATTAATGCTGTCCCCTCTCTAACGGGTCGATGGGCGCTATTGGGCATGGGCGCGTAGGTTGTGCTCCTAGTTTCCTTTTATCAATTGTTATTATTGTGTCCACATCTCCGAAAGCAGAACCAACGGTCTTCTACATAGGGTATTTTAACATGTAAAAATGGACGAACACAAGCACCCATGTCCTGGGTGGTGAATAATCCACTCAGGTGGACCTCGAACCCACGGCCCTCAGTTTATCTGGCGAGGATTTTACCCCGTCGCCCCCGGGGCCGACTAGCTTCGCAAATTTTTTTTATACTTAAAAATTCGCAAAATTTTTTTATAGTCTTCTTTTGAGGTCACTATAAGTTAACGCAACTGAATAACATTGGAAAATATTTCTATCTGTCTTCATCAAGGTTAACACCTTAAAATCCGTTTAAGTATATCATCCTCATCCGCCAATAACGTCACAATAGCCGCTCTCTTTTTTCTCTCTCGGGATCAAAGAGCTGTTGCTACAAATGTTGTCATGTGCTTAGAAAGTAGAAGACATTGCAACCTTGTACAGGCGCACTCTCGGTGCTCATACACGGACAGTAATGAATTGATTGATTTGATTTCGGGCGTGTCAGTCCCAACTATTCATTCCAAAACCGACCGTGTGTGGGGCCACTCACTCCCAGCATGATGGCTCATCACGCCGCTTCATGCCAGAAGTGATGAATCCAACCTGTCGGAATTCCCGGAGTGATGACACGCCAAAAGTGACCGTGTAGGTGTTGTTGCATTCCTGGAAGGACATGCGCCTGCGACCAGCTGCCTGGACCAACTAGCGATAAGAGCATTTCAAAAGACTCATTCGAAATAATTTTTATAGTCTTCTTTTTAGGTCGCTATAAGTTCACGAACAGAGTAAGATTGGAAATTTTTTCTCTTTGTCGTAACCAACGTTTGCACCTTTCAGTCCGTTTAAGTATATCATTCTCATCCGCCAATAACGTCACAATGGCCGCCACTTCCTTTTTTTTGACATCATGACTTATCAGAACGAAGTCACATCAGAGAATAAGGCGGCTCGCGGCCCAGGACTGAAGGTTTCGGCCTAACAGTTGAGTAGCGAATTCCTGGAACGCCTGGAATGACACGCCCGGGTTGACACACCCGGCATCAATCCGTAACTGAGAAATAAATACTCCGTCCTCCAGTACATCTTCCACGAAATACGCGTATCCTCTCTAGTCAACGGGGATTATTCTATTCGCAATAATCTCTACAAGAGTTAGACACACAAACGAAACAATAATTCGATAACCGCTACGAGAACTTTACTCAGTCAATACTAGTCAATTCTGCAGGTAATAAATCGTTAGATGAAATGGACAAAAGAACGTCACTAGTATATAAATATTAATTTTTCTAAAGTTGTTACAATGAATAAAATTTATAAAATAAAAACATCTAAACATCTTATATTTCCTTAGAATATAAAAAATTATATCATGCATAGAAAAAATGTTAAATATATGTAGTGTATGTTGCCACAGTTTATTTTCTGTTTGTGGCCACTTTTCCTGCCTGTCCATGTTGGGAGGTCACTCGGTGCCTCCGTCAGCTCCCCTGAGTATAGATTGGTTGTACTCCCCATGGTCATACGATTGAGTGTAACTATAAGCTTTTCCGTCTCCGTCACTAGGTAATACTTTTATGCTATATACTAATTTGTTTACCGTAGTTCCCATCTTGTCGCCTCGATGCAGACATTAGCAGGATACCTAGGCGGAGCCTTGACCGCCGCAACATAAAAGCCTCCGTTCACCGAGTCTACTCTTGCGCTTCAAGTGGTGTCTTAGGCACAATTGAGGTACTTACATGAGGTTTCCTGTCGACAGAAATAGAGGATTTTTTATACTCAAATGATTAATATAGGCTTTTTTATGAAAGTATTTATTTCGAAAAATACCCGAACACGGTCATCTTTGACATATTTTTGACTCGGTCTTTCAAATTCCTTTCCCCTTGAGTTCTTCAGTTTCCGCCTTTCGTGTAATATGTCCATCCCATCGTGCTGCACTGTTGCCGCTCTCAATTTTGTGAATTTCGTGTCCCATTTCGTATCGATATCACAATCGAGAGAAAGCACTTCGCCTCAAGGACACACTCGTTGGAAACGAGTTCATCCGATGCGGTACGTTCGATATTTGTAGAAACTTTTTGCCTAAGTTAATGTTTGCACTCACTCTTCTTCAGTGACGTATCCTTCGCTATAATATTTAATGCTGCGTTACACTACTGATATAAACCTATTTCTGGAACATTGCGCCGTATCCCGGTAAATTGAATGTTTCCTCTCAAGGTGTTGAAAGATAGCCAAAATCGGAACATATCAGCGCACACGAACGACGAAGAATGTAAAGATGTTTGCCGGCGGAACGTTCGGTAACCTACCGATAGGTAGCATGCAGTTGGTTCACAATACTCATGGTCGAATGTTTTGTACATAGTCGATGAATTCGTTCACACCACATACTAGAAAGGTTAACTTGTCACCGCCGAGTAGTAGTTTAAAAATGAACATTATCCACGTTTTAGGCATGAATCTGCAAATTTTTACAGAAAATCAACGTAAAACCAGCTATCGCGGATGAGATTTTCGAAGTTATTCTATTCTTTAGAGCACATCAGCTCTGCTCCCGATCTGTTTCGGAGTACGCCTCGCATTGTGCAGGGTCTGATACGAATCAAAAGCAATTGCGCTGTTGTGTTTATATTTGAGCATCGCGTAATGGCGAATGGAAAGCACCCATTGTCTAGTGTCAATTTTCACAATGTGTTCAGCTTAAATGGCAGTCGTCGCTTGCTTGTAATTTGGAAGGAACTGTAATTAGAAGCTTTTCGAAAAATTATCTGTTACGGAGTATTTCACCCTTCTCCCCGCACAGTCAGTTCCGTGTGTGTATCGGGATTGCGAGTGACATCGCATAGGGACATATTCCGTATTTGGGTCTGGAGTCGAAGCGAACCAAAGGGATTGCTTTTCGCGTGGCCAGGACTCTCTGTCGCATCCTTCCCTCGTGCCTAGCACGGCAGCAACCAGAAAACAGGTCGTCGTAGTTCCCTTTCGGGCTGCGAGCCGAAGACGCGAGCTTCTCATCCTCGAGAGCGGAGCTCAGAGAGGCCCCCTCTGCAACCATATTCCACGCCGCCGCTATCGAACTGCTAACGCTGCGTCGATGCGACGGCCTTCGTTCGGCTGGTTCACCCCGTCCAGTAGGCACCGCCTAGGGACGAGGGCCGGCTTCCTTGCTGCTGCGAGTAGTACGTTTCTCGCTGTGGAACCCTGGCATCAGAAGAGGCGACGGGCGTGAGAAAGTAGTAGTGGCTGGCGCCTGGCGACCCCTTACCGTCCACCCCGGGCAACTGGTACGAGACAACCGCCCCCTGCTTCGAGGGCACCACATACTCGCTATCGGGGTTGATAGGGGGCAGGGGCTCGCGGAAATTGACCCTTATGTCGTCCGCCAGGGAGAGTGGCGAGAAGGGCGCCTCTCCGAAGGGGAGCGGCGTCGTGGACGGCACTTGACCCTCGCCTAGCTTCTGTCCGAAGACGGTGAAGTAGTTCTTTGTATTGTCGTCAAACAGGTTGACGTCGTGCGTGGTGTAGTAGGCGGGCAGGGGGCTTGCCGTGGTAGTGGAGAACTGCGCGTAGGACGCCGTGGGGTACTGCCGCTGCGACCCCGATTGTGCCCGGCCAGAGGAGTCAAGCTCCTGCGGTGACGGGCGGCGAGTGCCGCGGACGAACGCGTGCTGCGTCGCGTCGACCGCCGGGCGGCCGCCATCCCGCTGGTACTCGTGCTCCTCAGGCGCACGGCGTCCTGAGTCCCCGTGTGCGCGGACAACGAAGGGCTCGGCCGTGGTGGGGAGGAGATACTGGGGGCCGTCGTACCCGCCGCCGAAGCCACCGAGGTGTGTGCCTGCATGCTGACCCTTGGCCTCAAAGTACTCCTGATACTGCACGGCGGACGATGTTGAGGGTCGCCGCCGGTCGTGGCTCTCAGGTGGCGGAGTGACAACCACGAACCCCGGGCCCCTCTCCCGGAACGAGGAGGGATCCTGGTGCTGATGGTGCGGGAAATCGACGAACTGGGCAGTTTCGGGTGTAGTCGAACCGTATCCGTAAGCCAGCGGCTCAGGCGCACGCGTGCTCGAAGCGTAGCCGTAGCCGAGCGGCTCAGGCGCGCGCGTACTCGAAGCGTAGCCGTAGGACAGCGGCTCAGGCGCGCGCGTACTCGAAGCGTAGCCGTAGGAAAGCGGCTCAGGCGCGCGCGTGCTCGAAGCGTAGCCGTAGCCGAGCGTCTTAGGCGCGCGCGTGCTCGAATCGTAGCCGTAGCCGAGCGGCTCAGGTGCGCGCGTGCTTGAAACGTAGCCGTAGCCGAGCGGCTCAGGGGCGCGCGTGCTCGAATCGTAGCCGTAGCCAGGCGGTTCCGTAGTAGTTTCCGGCCTGGGGATGACGGGCGAGAAGGATTGCTCATAGGACACCGCCGGCGGCAGCTCCACTTTGACGGCTCTGTGCGGTGGCGCAGCGGAGGTTATGCCGCCGCGGTGGTACTGCTGCAGTGTGGGTCGAAATGTCACGCCGCCGCGTTGATATTCTTTCTGCTGCGTGGGGCGAATTGCAACGATTCTGTGGTCATATTCTTGTTGCTGTGTAGGGCGAATTGTTACGCTGTCCCTGTTATACTCTTGCTGCAGTGCAGGGCTAAGTTTTACGCTGCCGCGGGGATATTCTTGCTGCTGAGCGGGGCGAATTTTCACGCTGTCCCCGCGGTACTCTTGCTGCTGTGCAGGACGAAGTGTCACGCTGCCGCGGGGATACCCTTGCTGCTGCGCAGGCGCTGGTCGGGCGACGGCTTGCCGCCATCCGTAGGCTCGGGGACGCGCGGGGTGTTGTCCCGAGTGGAAGTCCTCGACGCGGGGCGGCGTGGGCACGTCCCTCGGTGGAGCCGCCGTCGTGGACACGAGGTTGCCTCGGAAGTCGTCGTCCGCGAAGATGTAGATGACGTGGCTCTTGGGTGGAAGTTGGCCCTTGCGGAACCCTGACGGCCTCAGCCGCTCCCGCAGCTCCTCGATACGCTGCTGCTCGGACGTGGTTGACGTGACGACGACCTGCTGTGATATGCCCGGGCCGTCGTAGTAATAGAGCGGGGTGTCGGTCCGGCCCGGGTACCTGACCCGCACGTTGTTCCTGCCACCCTTCCTCGGCGGCTCCTCGGGCTTGGTGGTTGCTGACTCCTTGCGCGGAGGCGGAGGAGGCCTCTTCGCGGCTGCTTTCGGCGTGGTGGCGGGGGGCAGGTACTTAGGGCCGGGCGTGGAGGTGGTGGTGGTGGTGGTGTTTGGTCTCGGAGGGGCGTCGTCTTCTTCAAGCGGGGAGAAGAAGTCAGGCGGCGGGGGGAGGACGATGCCAGGGACGAGCGGCCCGGGCGGAATCTGCGTTGTGTTGTCCCGCTCCTCGTAGCGGAAGTCGTACGGCGGCGGGTAATAGAGGGAGGGATCGTCCTCGTCCGGCTCGCTCTGGTTGTTGCTCGGGGGTAGGACGGGGGGCAGGTGGTGCGGGGGTGGCTCGTGGGGTCGGAGGTGCGGAGGCCCCCCGACGAAGCGCAGCCTCTCGCCGTCGCGCAGCTGGACGGGAAAGGGCGGCGGCACGGAGGGCTGCGCGGGGATCTTGACCTGCCGCCTGGGGGCCTCGTAGTCGTCGATTGGTGGCCACTGGCCGTGCGGCAGTCCCTCCCCCTTGTCGCGGAACCCGCCGCCCGCCAGCACGAGCACGTGGTCCTCGGCCAGCCAGATGTCTTCGCCGTCTAGGCCGCCCAAGTTGTCCGCTGTGTCACTCGGCACCTCCGGATTGGATGCGTAGCTCACAATCCCCGGCCGTTTTACCTTCTTGGGCAGCAGGTCCTGGATGAGGCCGTACTTGCCCTCCGCCACCTGCTGCGCCAGTGACTTTTTGTCGTCCATGTCGCTGTCCCCCGCGCCCTTGCCGCCCCCCGCGTCCGCCAGCAGCAGGCCGTCATCTGGCGGCTTGTACCTCCCCACCGGCCGGGTGCGGAGGCCGAAGGCGGTTGTGGTGGCGTTCGTACCGGCCGCTGTCGATGAGGCGACGCCGGCGACGAGCAGCGTTGCCAGGAGCAGCGCCGCGGCGCCACATCGCCTCCACTCCATCGTCACTGTGGGAAAGAGGGAAAAAAGAGGTGTGGTCAGCGGAGTCGTATGAATAAAGATGGCGCCAATTTGGGCGATATCAGGGAAACTTCTGAGCGAAGGAGGAGGCGCTAGATGTAGTCTGTGCGGCGTTGGCAAGTTATTGGTCATGGAGTTATATCCTACAGCAATGCTCTCCAAACTGGGAATGCACGGCGCTGCGATGACGTTACGAGCATATAGACGCGTTGCCTCCAGTTTACTGCTAGGAAATTAGGTTTTTGTATGGTGATGCCATGTTTTTTCGTCAGATGTATTTATCATGTTTTCAGCAATGAAGCGTCATTTTTGCGATGTGTAAGTCCTGTCCCGGCTGTGCAAAAAGGTACATGACGATTTATCCGCTATTTTATTAAACGTTGATATTCTTCTGAATCCTGAAATGTTTCCTTCCATTGTTGCCTTACAAAATATGTAGTTACCGTGCTTGCCTCTAGTTTTCACTTCTAGTAACACAATTAGTTTTTCTGTTAAAACGTGCTTCGACGGCTAAGGTAATTTCGCCCTTTACTGCCGGCCACTTGCAGAAAGGGGGCAGTAAAACTCGGGGGACGAAAAGAGGGTTACGCCCCTTCATCCGAAAAGGAGCCGATGCCTTCAAACGATGCTTTATTACGTTGACTGGGCTGGGACCAGTTTACCATCGTTACTGGCCGTCGCTCGCAACAAACTTAATGAGTCCTATTGGCAAATATTTAATGTTTTCATTGAGTTACGCACGCCTAAGAAGAGAGTCGTTGTCTCTGGCGCAACTAATTATTCATAACTCTTAATTATTATTTCTCTAATTACCGGGGAAGGACTCTTCGACCTTGTTTTATATAGGTGATGCTATGCATCTGTGACACAATATGTTCTCTTCTTTGGTTTTCTCGCGTACTCTTTATGCAAAATGAGTTCTTATTTTCTTTTGTTAGGAGACTGAAAATTCTGCATTCGAACCGAACATCTGAGAGACAAATGATTATTCAAACGGTGACTCGAGGGAGTGTCAATTACGCGTAGACACTATGAGGTGAATCACTACAATGTGTTTAATTTAGTAATTCTTATGGTTCTGCGCTGTCCTGTTTTATCGGTCACCGTATGTAGAGAACGAGAAAAAGACTTGGCGTAAGTTTTTAGTGAGACTTTCGGTGATATATTTGCAAATAATTAGAGATAGGTTTACTTGAAGGCTACAGAAGCAAACTAGAAAAGACTTACACGATTTATTTATATGTGAAAGTTTCATTTTTTATTTGATACACTTGAATAAAACACTTTCGTGAAATGAAGGAAAACATTGTATTAACACACAATTTTATAGGTTGACCGCGGTTTCAACGCATGAGCCTCATTACTTTCGTGAAGATGATTGGATTTAGGAAACAACTGGATTTCCATAAAAGGTTGTGTAACGTTTTTGCCTTTAGATGCATATTTCCCTAGGTGCCTACGGCTAATGTTGTATAATACCCTCTCATTAATGCGGCAATATTTACGTGGCTTAATGAGAACGTCGTAAACGTGTGTTTCAGGCCTGGGATCCTCCATTGCAACTATGCCGCAAAAATGTAATGTGAAATTCTTGTGCAATATTTTATCATACGAATTTCATTCCTGTTATAAATTGTTCAACTCACGTTATCACGCTTTTTACGCGCGAGGTCTGAGTTCTGTGTTTTCCCTTAGGAATCCTTTTTTTTTTTTTCGAATGTTGACAAGCGAAAGTTGAGTAAATTCTGAGCAAATTCATGTACCTACTCTTAATTTTATGTGCTCAGACAAATCCATAAATCGCTCCACCATAATTTATATCTATATTATATGTTACTGAGAATGAAAAAAAAATTCAATTTTAAATTGGGACCTTTCGACGGCCGATTTACAAGTGATCAAGATTGCCTTTTACTTCTTAAACGCAAACACCTTATTCCAATCGCTTTGATTCCTCGAGTTCTCTGCAAGCAGTTGCCAGCTTTTCACCAAATCAATCAATTATGCAGGAGATTCATACGTTTTAACTGGCATAGAAAAACAGAGGAACCTGCATTGCATATTTATGTGGGTTCGAGGTCATGTAAACATTCCCGCAAAGTAGCAAGCTGACTAGGAAGCGAAAGAAGCTCGCAGCAAAGAAGTTGATTTCGGTCTTGCACCATAGTAAGACGAAAAACGTGTTCAAGAAAGTACTGCTTAAGGATTAGCGAAATGCGTATATGGAGAGGATGAAAAATAAACTCCTGCTCTTTACTGGTACGCTCTCGCCTTGGACGTCGTCCTTCAGGCCCAGTCGGTGCGAAGAGATGGTGTTAACGAAGTTAATGACCTTGTCTCAGTCCTACCTAGTTACGCAAGGAAAAGATCCACCTCTTAGTAATGAGCGTAATACTGTTAAGGCATCTCCTGGTGGTGGACTGCCCGAAGACAATATTCTAAATATAATAATTCTAAAATATCTCTGAATACCTACAGCTTTTTAGACGACGGCCATTCCCGAATTGGTCGGATTTAGTAATCCGCAAAGAGGGAAATCCACTTTCCTCGTTTTGATTTTGGCATATTAATTATATGCATAGCTGTCATAGGAATGTCAGTGGTCAGTAATAGCTATTAGATATTAATACATTTGACCTCTGACGCTCATAGGCGTATCTAGAAGCGTCTGAAGGGGGGGTCACCACCGCTGAAGGAGGGGGTTTACATGGGGGGTATTCATACCCCCATGTTAACTTTTTATCAATGGGGGGGGGGGGTTACAACCCCCAAAAACCCCCTGTATACGCCTATGCTGACGCTGAGTCATCCGAAGAACCTAACCTGTCTACCGAAAGCGGGCAAATGGTTTCTTTTCATCTTTTATAGGGAAATGATAGATTATTTAAAAAAATATTCTTTCCCACAATATTTGGCTTGAAGAGGAGACTTATTAGGGCTACTTTTATTGTCAATTTCAGTGATTATTTTTTCGCTCTGTAGTTCTGTGTCGCGAGCCATTCTGTTTGGCGTCAGCGTGGAGACGGGTGGTACTCGGGCGGGAATGGGGAGGAGAGGGTGGGATAAAAGTGGAACTCAATTCGAAGTTCTGTTCGGTAATCGTATGGGATATGCTCTCTCTTTGAAGCGCCAAAATTAATATGGGACGGGATCAACTGCACAAAAGAGTAACTCGCCTTTGAGCCTTTACTACTCGTATGTATTTCGGTTTGGAATTAGCTTGTAATTCGCTTCGCAGCTCTCACTGTCATACAGCCATGCCCCCCGACCCATTACTCTCTATTTTTTACTGAATTAATTTAGTTGACATGCTCAAAAAATTGAAAGAAAACCGAACCCACCTGGTTACTCTCGGTTAAAAAAAGAAAGAAATCATTTGTAAAAAAGAGGAAAAATGCAAAAAGAGATGAGAGATAATATTGAAAAATGAAAAGTGAAAAAAGGAAAAAAACAATGTTTTCTTAGTTATGGTACTTAGTTTTCAATTTCTAATTCCACGCAGCACAAAACTACACGACCGCTACACCCCCCAACTGTATCTTTTTGTCTAGTAAGGGTGATATTCACTCACCGGAAGTTTGTTCATCGTTCCAGCGCCCCAGAAACTCGGCAGTATGTGGGTCTAGAATTACATTTCATTCTTTTGACATTATGCTCCAGAAGCGAGACTGGGAGAATGTGCTCTGTGGTTGCCGACGGGGAGTTGACATTGCGGCATTGATACGATGATAAAGATGATGAGGGTGTGCTTGTTTGGGTTGTGGGGGTCCTCTCTTCTCCTCTCGGCGAGATGTATGTGGTTGGTTAGTCTTTAATGGGGGCGACCGACTGTAGAGATCATTTTTTGCCCCATTGAGGACAAATAAGGTGTTTAAGGGAAGATACTAATCGAGGAAGGGCGGAGGGAAATCCGGCGTCGATATTAGCCTTCTATTGACGAAAGGTTTGCTCAGGGCAGTGGCGGATCCAGAACCATATCTCCGGGTGGGGGGGGGCAATATCTGCTAATATGGGATAAAAGCGGGGTGGGGGTATGGAATATCCCCCAATGGATACACTATGTGTGCAAGAACTGTGTGTGTTTTTGACTCGGGGGGGGGGGAGGCAATTGCCCCCTTTAACCCCCCCCCCCCCCGTATCCGCCACTGGCTCAGGGCTCCACAGTATAGCGTTCCATCCGACGCGTCGCGACGGACGGATTAGTACGCTTGAAGTACGCCCCACATGGCGCCTAATTAGAGGTGGGTATTCCGTTGTAAAACACCCGCCCCTTCCGATTCGAACCCGGGCCCTCGGGAATGGAAGCCATTACTCTAGCCACCTCACCAATCCGGTCCCCATGGGTACGTAGGTAGGTAAGTGTATGGATGTGGTAACGTCGAGGGTCCTCCTTTGCAAAGGTCGGGGCGGCGGGGAGGTTGAGGTGGTGATGTCGAAAAGGTTAAACGCTGGACGTGCTCTACTTGTCCGTGGCGGCTGTGGTGGTGGTGTAGGGGGGGGGGCGTCGCGCGGTGAGGAGGAGAGGAGACGGGGTCTCCCCCCCTCCCCCATTACGATGCCGCCGGCGTCGTGGGGCGGGCGGCCTTCGCCCCCGCTCACCCCACCACCCGAAAAAGCCGCCTCGACTCCAGACCGGGAGGACGGGTGTTTGTTGTATGGAGGGGGTGGCGGATGCGTGTTGCGCCACTCTCCCCTCCCTTCATCCCGCACTGATCCAGATCTCTCTCTCTTTTCTCTCCTCCTCCTCCTTCGGGTGGGAGTGGTCGAGTGGACCCACCCTTCTCTCGCGATCCCGAAGTTGGACGCAGAATTCTCTCTTTTTGGCGAGTGAGGGGGGAGGGGAGTAAGTCACCTATCATGTAGGTGTGGTGGCTTTCCATCCCGTGGGCCCTTGTTCGAATTTCGTCGGTGTTCGGTGCCTTCCGTTCGCTCTAGTGCGCTAATCACTTCGCTTAACACTACAGCGCACTTGCCTTCCATTCGTTACAGGTCCTTCGCTCTTCAAAACGGATCGGGAGCATATTTGATGTGCGCTAAACAACATTAGAACATTTATTATGGCATCCATGATTGCTGTCGAGTTTGTTGTTTTTCAGTAAAGGTTGCAAAAATGCATATTGTAAATTTTTCTTATTACTCAGCGACAAAAGCTAACGTTTTTAAATACTTAATTTGAACAAATTCAAAAATTTTAAACTAAATATTCGGCCGCGACAGAATGCTACCTGTCGGCAGGTTACAAATCATTTCGCCAGCGCACATTTTTCAATTCAACGTCGTTCGTGTGCCCTAAAGTGCACTGATATGTTCCAATGTGCTCTTACTTCAACGTCTTGAATGGAAAGGCCCCGTTGTCTTGAGAATTTGTTCATTGGAACCCCGATCCATACTTGGGTGCCACGGGGACAGCTCCTCAAGTGTCTAGAGCGCTCCGATCTATCTGATGAGAGTTTTAAACTGTGGATCCCATGGCGCCTTTCAATATGAGAATAGAATAACGCTGTCGCCGGGTTTCTCTCCACCATTTCTCCGTTCTCATTCTTAAAATCCTTCCTTCCCGCGTGGCGCAAATGACCTCTCAGCTGTCGGCCGCCCGCCTCCGCAAATAGACTGCCATCCCGCCTCATTCAAAGGACGGGGGGGGCGGGGGGGGGCCCTCCCCCCCACTCCCTCAAGGTGGGGGCGAGCGCGTTCTACACTAGTGACGTAGACAGAGAGGGGTCCGAAACCCCACCCCCCACCCCTCCGGATATTTTGAATTATTTTTTTTTAATAAGGCACCGCGAAGGAGAGAGTAGTACAACTGATTTTTTAAAGAGTGAATATGTTGATTTCACTCACGGTTATTACTTAACTTAAATTAACTTTTTTAATGCATTTGCATTTTTCTGACAAAACCCGTATTTATGCTAATGTTTCGTAATTAGCATAGTAAAACTTTTTTTTAATCCGCTTTTACGCTGCAGTCGCAATTACATTTCAAATGTCGGAAGGCTCACAATTTTTCTCCTAAATGTAAAAAATCAGTGCTCGATTAATCGTCTTCGTCTCGTTCTTCGTCTTCGCTCTTCGTTTTTATTAAACTCAATACGTGATCCCCCGAAACGACATCCTGACTACGTCACAGCCCAGACGATGATGATGTCCCGGTGAAAGGGCGATGGGCAAGGAGATCGCGTCTGATGATCCGGCCCAGGGGTACCCCCTCTCGACCTTATTAGCTGGCTGCACCTGATATCTCTCAGTCCCTAGCAACACAATAGTATCTCCTTTTGCCACTCATTCCTGGGGCCGCCGCTAAGGCATCTGGTTGGTTGAGTCCCTCTTTTCTCCTATGTAGATGGTTCTATTATTTTAATTTTGCCTGTCTATAGAAATTGGTCGTCGTTTTTGTCAGTATTCATAAGAGGAAGTGCCAGGTATTGTGGGTGGCTGGAGCAGGTGATGAGGGGCGAATGGATGCCGAAGGCTGTATTATTGGGAAGATGTTGGGTAAGCGGGGAAAGGGGAAGAAGGATAAAATGCTTTATGGACGGATGAAGATAGGTAGTTTAGACATACGCTGAGATGAAAAAAGAAATCATGTTAGGGGAAGAGGGCATGCGACTGTGAAGTCTATATGAAGTTTACTCACTTCCATTTAAACTACCTTTACCAGTAGTTCTCCTTAATGTTAATAATTGTATGTACTTCGTAGGTGCATGCTGAGGTTTCGGCAATGAGTCAGAGGAGGTTAATATCGATTTGGTTCCTTGCTTGTACAGTCTCTGTACTTGCATTGTTCTGACGCGATGCTTGCTCCATACAAGAGATGTATCCCGATTACGAGGGACTCATGGCAGTAGTATTTCATTTAATATTCCTGGTATTGCTGCGTTGCCTCTCTGGTATTTGACTCAAGCTTCCTGGGACTCGTACTCATTAACCGTGCCGACGGTGCGAAACGATGAAACCCGTGCTGGAGAGTGAAACTCCTCAGAACAAGATTTTAATCTCCATGTTTATCGTATCATAAGAATTGTTATCTCTATTTGGAAAACATTTTTTGTGCATAAATTTGCTCTCTTATATAAGACTTATAGCTCCTTCTCTTGTGCAAATTTGCGCAAAGAACTGTAATGGGGTACATTCGTTAGCTTGGGCTTACATTTGTCTTACAGTTTAGTTAATTAGGTATGTTGTAGAATTTATCTGCTGCCTTGTTGACTTCAGTTACCTCCATTTCACGCTCAAGAATTTTCTCAACTGAGTTTGAGGCAGTCTGTATTTTTATGCAGTCTTCCTTTATTTTCCGGGTCATCCTACCTTAACCCTCATCCTAAATTTTCGCTGTCCCATACAGAAAGTTAATGACTGTATAATTTGGCGTGAAAATCTTAGTATAAGGTGTGAACGCAAGTTTGTGATTCCCAGCCTTAGTTTCAGCACTGCTACTAGCCACAATTAGTTATTACAAGACTGTAAGGATAAGGTCTCTAAGAAATTTAGGTTGATATGACATGAATTACGAATCGTCGCATAGAAAGTATTTTACAATATGCATGATATAGCACACGAATTATTTTTGTACCGCTTTGCATCGGTTCTTCTTTCTCTACTTGGTCCCTCCTGAGTTAGTGAGGTGGGCCCGGCGCTCTTCGTCCCTTCAGCCTATTGATTAATCGACCTTTAGGGGAACTTAAACATAATTATACGTATCTTTGGCATAATTTGTTCGTATATGACGAATTTTCCGGCGTACAAGGGGAATTCATAGTATTTTTTTCAGATTAGTGTAAGCACAGATTTCACGAGGGTTCCGCGGCGCGACTGATTTGCTCTCATTATGTCGTATCCTTCTTTATGATGTTTACTTTTTGCATTCGTAACTGTCCATATTTGGCTGATATTCTTTCCTTGGTTTAGTGAATGTATGTCGATTGGCGTTAGGTAACTTGACGGATATTAGGAGAGTGTGTCATGTGGGAAACGTCAGTTCCCGGTCGATCACCGATGTTGATAACCGTTGGGCTCGGCTCAAATTTGACGGGTGATCGTCCGATGAGTGCTGATGTCCATGTCTGCAAGCGGCAGGCAGCATGCGCGAAAGTACATCATCCGTCGTCGAAACACGTAAAAATAAAGGACTGCTACGTCCACCACGGCGACCGGAGATCAGCTTGGCATCAGCTTACCGTGGTCGACAACTTCCCTATGTAGTGCGAAGTTGAAGGTTAATGTGCCACGACGAGCCGTCCGTTGTAGTTCTGGCTGACAGTGTAAGCATCTGGCATGGACAACCTTTTTAGGGGAGCTGGTCGGATTGGACAACTGTTTGTTGGTCAGTGGCCAGATTATGTAATAACTCATATGATAATGTATGAGTTAAATTATAGAGAGTTGGTCTTGTCTTTTTTTTTTAATCTCAACTTCCTTTTTTTTTGCCGACGTTTTGAGATCTGAAGATGCTTTAATTAAAAGGCGAAACGTTGGCCAAAAAAGGAAGTTGATATAAAAAAGACATGACCAACTCTCTATAATTTGACTCATATATTATTTAAGTGGTCAATAACCAACGAACATATGATTTTGTCTATGACCAATTGGAAACAGCCCGCGGTGCCTCCTGAGGAAAGCAAGCGATCCGCCCAACGGGCCGCAGTTTGCCCATGGTTGGTGCAAGTCCTCGGACTAGAGCTGAGTTCCGCCAATGCTCGTTTTCTCTCCGCCGCCGCCACCGATCTCATCGCACCGATTCCGCACCGCTTAGAGTCGCCTATTGGAGTTGCATGTCCGCCGGAAAGTGACTCGCGTCATTGCGCATGGTACTGGGAGCAAGGTGCCGTCTCGTCATCTCTCACTCACCGTGATATTTTTGTGGCCAAAGTCGAAACTAGGGCCAAGTCAATATCTTCTTAGTAAATTGTAGGCGAACTCAGGGGCATATGGCCTGCGGCGATACAAAACATGAATGTAATAGGTATTGACGTCGTCTCACAAATTATCGTCTTTCATCGATTTTTGAGGTTCAAACAAAGCATTTTGTCGAACGTTTAAATTTTTTAGCCCGACATGGGAATCTTCCAGTGGGCGAGATGGGGTGGTCTTGTGCCGCGTCCGAAGGTACCGACACCGGGGCGCACTCCGGGGACCGTGCCGCTCCGCGCCGTGCAAATGCAGCCGCGGCGGCGTCCTTGGCGATCGCAAATTGGAGGCGACTCGAGTTGTCCGCTGGCGAGCGAGCGAGTGCCTTTTACTTAGCGAGAAAGGGCCTTCGGGAGCCGCGTGATGCAGTCGTTGCAGGGCCGAGGCACGCCCCAGGGAGAGAGGGAGGGAAATGTATCAGGAGGGAAGGCGTGATTGGGTCCAGCGTGGGAAAAGGGAGCGCGGGTGACGGAGGAGGAATTCCACTCTCGCAAATGCCACGCGGAACGCGTTGTCTGCGCGCGTGACGGAGGCCGCAGCTTTATTCTCCCTCTCCAGGCACGCTGGACGTTCGCCCCACCGTTTTCATCCATGTCTCCGATCGTAACGTCATGGCGGTCACGGCTCACAATTTTTTTTTTTTTCCCACCCCATTTTAAAGGGTAGCATTAACTTGGCGCACGTTTTTAGGGGCGGGAACGCTATGAATGTATTTTTTTTTTCAAATACGTACCTGATTCCTGGAAAATTCATACACCCCCACCAACTGCCTTTTACCAGGTCCTCCACTCCTTCAAGCAATTCAAAATGAAAAAAATCCTTAAAACATGCGTCATCCCTCCTTCCTTTAACATATACCGTCGTGACATATGACGCCTCCAGAATTCAGCCACTCCTAATGCAGTTACAATCGCATCAAAGGTTCTAGTTTCCGAGTGGAAAGTGGGAGAAATAGTTCCAACCATTGCTTCTCCCTCTCTACTTCCCTGACTAGTACTAACCCCGTCATACTTCTTCCTCACGCTACCACGTCCTTTGCCGGTCTAAATCACAACTCCCATTAACATTTAGAATTCCGAACTCGCAACTCAGGCTGTGGGTGGCCTGAAGCCGGTGCATAGATACAAAAGTTAATATTCAGGGATACGCCAACCCTGGGCTGGACTGGTTGAATCGTCAGGGAAATCCACAGACCACTGCGCTTCTCAGACTTCCTGATTCTCGTGGCCACTCTTGGGAGGATTAAATGGGACTAGATCTACGCTTTATGTCATCAGAAATGGCAACGTAAGGGGAAACGTGGAAACCGAAGTTCCAATGTTCGAATCCCTCTGCGAGTGGAAATGTTTCTCATTGCAATTCCTTCTTATACTATTGCCCTTACTTTTGGCAGAAGTGAAACACATCATTTCGAGCATTTGCGAAGTCCGCGCCTCCGGAGAGTCCCGACTTCCCTCCTTGCTCAATGGCGTGACGTCCATCTGAAAGCGCCTTTTGCTGGCCACCCTTTCCTTTTCCTGCGGAATAATCGACCGACTTACTCTCGCCCGGGGCGGGGGCGGGCTCGCCCCCCCCCCCCCCCCCCACCTCCTTACCCTCCCCCAAACCACCTCTTCTCTCTGTCCGATAGCCGTTTGCGGAGCATGCATCGTGCATGGAAACTATTCATACGTAAAGCCCACATTCTTAGACATACAAGACGTCACTTCCATCGACAAACTTCATTGTTGTATGAAAGTATATCTTGTTGAGGGGGCTGTCCATTGTAGATGTTGAAGTTAACGTAGATCGGAGTACACATGTGCGTGCAGCTGAAAATGAATGGAACGATACTTAATCTGCCAATAGGTAGCATTCTGTAAGCACACAATAATTTCGGTAGAATATTTTTGCAATACTTTACAATTTATTTTAAACTGCTTAATTAAAAAGGAAAGCTTTTTACTACAGAGAAAACAAAAACCTTTAAGTATTCATGCTGGGATCCTCCGTTTAAAACTAACACAAAACGAAATTCACGGATGCAATAATCAGATTTTTTCTTCTCGAGCTAACTTCGGTGAAAATCAACTCTGACCCCGATCTGCTATAAAGTGCGCGGGGTCTAATACGAATGAAAAGCAACTGCGCCGTTATGGTGCGAATGGAGAAACGCACTCACACGAATGGAAAGAGCCTTAATAATTGCGAGCGCTTAGCAGAGTGAAAAGACTACGTCATCGGGAACGTGGTGAATGACGTCACGAACCGGTATCGTTGCCTCCTTTCCATGCTTTCAGCTGTTTTTTCGTAATTTGACGAAACCAATTCTTTTTGTTTCCTTCATGAAGGACAATGAACTGGGATGATTTGATCCTTCCCGTTAAAATTTGCGAGCAGAGGGACAATACTATGCGGTGACGTCTAGCCTTTTAGATGCCGTGTTGGATAACGTAATTTTTTAAAATTTTATACACTTTTAAGAAGGTAGTTAAAATGCCAGAGTTGACGCATGTACAAATATATTTGAGTTTATTCGAAAGTTTATTGCTGTGTACTCTTCTTAAATATGAGGAATATATTTTACGCCTGTTCCCCGTTGCGGTACGGGCGCATCTGACTCAATATTCCACTCTCGCTTTCGCTGTCGGCATTTGTTGCCGCTGCTCTCGTATTTTTTTATTGAGATTGAGAGAATTTTTAAAGAGTGAGATGTGAGCGTTCTATGTCGTGTTTGGGCTCCCGGGGTGGAGGATCATCCCCGGGCATGCATTGTCCAAGTGGTTGTGGGCGGTGTTTCGGTCGTGACGCCTCGTGCCGTCGCGGTGGAACTTATTGGGCGGCGGGCGTCTGTTTTGCGGCTCTTGTCCCCTCAGGCAGGGCGCGCGCCTCATTTCCCACAGCTCGCCGCATTTCCGGCGAGAATGGAGGACAAACGTTTGCCTGGAAATGACGCAGAAAATATTCGTTCAACGGCGAACGTTTCGCATTTTGAAGTTGCGAAACTTGGGTTCTGGCGCCGCGGTGCCTCCCTCGCCCGTGTTTACGTACAATTTACGGGCGGGTTCACCCGATTCTAACGCGAGTGTTCCTGGCTCTCTCCCGGTGAATTTGCATGTCTGTTGCCATTCGCGGCAATGGCGGTGAATGTCATTTTTGACTCGCAGGAGTGAAGATGGTAAATACTTAAGCGGAGTGGATACTTAACGAAAATAGTAAATGCTTATGCGAAGGAACTATGATGGGGAGGCTATTCGGGCGGACTGCGGGACCCTGGCAAGAAAAAGGGGAAGCCTGCGCGGCAGCCCGTCTGGAAAGTTGTGGCACCCTCCTCGGTTATGGCGGTTATGAACATTCTTTGAGAACCATGAGAAAATCTGGATAAGCTTTTCAATCCTCGAGAATTTCTCGCTGAAAAAAAGTAAATAAATTTTCGAGGTAGTACTGAATTGAAATGGTGGAGGATCAATGCCGGATCCATAAGTTAGTTTTTCGCATTGCTCCCCGTTACCAAGTAGTCTGTTCGCTGGTCGTTTAAAATGGTCTATTTTCAGTTACGTTTGCGATTTTGTCTTTCCAGTATGATTTGTATTCACTTCACGAACCCAAATCGCTCCATCTTATAAGCGCCAAATGGTGAAAACAGAATTTTTTTCATCCCTCAGCATGCAACCGTGGCGAGGAAATCCCCATCGGTCTGAAAACGTCTTTTCTGGTGTACCCCCTTAAAGAAGTCAAGTCGCAGAATTATTGTTACCTCTTTCTTTCTTAGAATCTCTTGAGAGGCGCAAGAATCGTATCAGTGGGTACAGAACCTGCCCCAACCTGTCCAATGATTTAATTAAGCCAGTTAAATCGTGCATTGTTGTGGTCATGTAGTCAGTGCCGGATTAACACACTTGGGAGCCTGTAGGCAGTACAACCAACGGGGCCCACGTTAATAAACAAGTCGCAAGCAAAGAAAGGGGAAAACATCGGGGCTCCTCCGGGGCCCCCAAAGCCTCGGTACCCATATGTAACTGCCTACTTTGCCTTGGTAATTGGTAATCCGGCACAGCATGTAGTCACTTATTGATGCAACAAGCTGGTCGTCTGGCGCCCAGTGAAGTAAGACCATGGCATCAAGTGGAGATGTCGATATCAATAGACTTATGTTCTTTCCATTATCGATAGCTCTCTATGGGAACCACCGATGTATGGGTAATTCAATAGTTTATCATTCATAGGTTTTGTATGACCATATGGTTTCTTTTAGAGTAGAAGAAGTTAGCTCTAAAAGTACCTACTCTTATCTATGTATTTCCATAAATCGCGATCAGGTTATAAATTCCTTCATATAATGAATCAGCCAAGTGTTAGGAAGATAGGAATATTGTGTATGTACTGTTTTTTAATTGTTGGGAGTACATTTAATCCTTATAAAAAAATCATCCATAATATACATAAAAATCACTGAAAATGGACTCATGATTTTAGGAAGATATCGGCCAAATGGGATATATTCGGTTACTTTTTATTTAAGTATAGCTCATCACTGTTAACAATTTTTGGGGATGTTTAATTAGGTGGATTGCAACAAGTTAGTAATAATTATATTTGTTAGTTATTAAAATTTTATCTCAACTTGAATGATGCTGTGGGAGCATGTAGAATTTGGAACCGTTTTAATAATGCAAACCAGCGTTTGTAATTCAGGGAGTTTGCCATCAATTGCCCTCGTTGCTTCGATCACGACGGTTTCCGTCTTCGGTCCTCGTCCGTCGCCCGAGGAGCACTTACGAGCGGTGAATTTTCTCTCCGGAAAAGTGGTGGACGCTTAGCACCATCCATGCGTGGGATTGGTGTCTTGTTTGCTTCCCAGTGGCCCAAGACGGCGGTTACCAACCATTTTTTGATTTGCGCCCGTACTCCTTTGGCACCTATTTCCAAAAATCGTTCTCCTTGCGCTAGGAAACGTTTTTCCTCTAAGCCGCCAAAGCATACCACAAGGGGAGAAATGCTATTCCAGTGGTAGTAGTGCTTCGGTCTATCGTTCTTCGACGGCTTAAGTCATTTCGCTCTTTACTGTCCGAGACTTGCAGTCGGGGCCAACAGCTCTCGGACGAATGAAAGGATCACCCTTCTCGGATTCGAGCCAAGGCCATCGGCCAAATGCTTAACTTCGGTGATAGAGCGGGGAACCGGTGCTCCCGTCGTGGCTGGCCGTCGTCTCCGCTGATTAAGGATCCGGGAGTGAATAAATAAATAAATATATATATATATATATATATATATATATATATATATATATATATATATATATATATATATATATATATACACGTACAAAATGTTGTGAAGTTTATTCGAGATCTCCACCCGGTCAATATCTGCATTGCTGCCGACGTTTCCATTGCCGAGTCGTCCATCTTCTTCTGGACTGAATCAAAATAGATGTGTATGTCGTCGATATACTCGATTAACTTCGGAAATGAAAACCTATCAATTAAACATCGAGTAAATGTTATAAGTGTACATTGTCGACAGTGGTTGGTCATCCCTTGTGTGAAATTTGAGTGATGTCGGCGGTGGGTATGAGGGCGTCTTTTAGTGCAACCGTATGAGAAGATAAGAGAGTCATCGAAAAGTAGAAAATTCACTGTCGAAATCGTTGTGTTCCACATAGCGTTGGAAACACGAAAGCGGGCGCACGGGAGCGTGGCGGATTGGGTGGTGGTGGGGTGGGGGAACGGGGGTTGGTGTCGCTGACGCCCCCGCTGGTGGATTCGTGTGACGGACTCGCCGCTCCTTCGCCTTCCGTCCCGTCATCCCCCTCGCACCACCACCATAAGCACGCATTTGGGATTCCCATGACGCAGGCGTCGTGCCCTTCCCGTAGCTGCCGCTCGCGAACGGGGAAGATTCTTTCCCGGAGCGAGTGTGGGATCTGGTCAAGTGATTAAATTCCATTCGACCTTCGTGTCGTTGTTTTCCTCGTAAGTCTTACGTGGGTTAAGTATCGTGCAGAATCGCGCGGATTACATTTATGGCTCCCGAAACGTGTGTCATCCGTGTGGTAAAAGGATTTGGTCGGCAGCGCTGATGCTAACACCTTCGTGAGCGTGAATTTGCTGTCCTTTTCTTATTGCACTATAGACGTTCGGTTATATTTTAGCTTTCGGGTCGAAATTTAGTTGAGATATCTCCTCGAATTTCTCTTCAGCCGTGATTAAGGTAGTTTTAGCGAAATGCCACTGTGCATGACATTCAATGAGTATGGATTTTTATGTAAAGAAAAAGGCGTCGTCTTCGTAGCGATACTAAAATATTTGACTCCGCACTATTTTTAGAGACATTTGCCATAGTAAGAAGCTGTGTGAAGCTATGTGATGTGGTACAGTCGCGCGCTGCAGAGAGAGATCATTTTTTTAAGAGTAAGTTCTCACGCGCATAGATGTAACGGTGTGTTTTTTAAATTATTTTTATAATATCTTCATTATTCACCGTGATACTTGTATAACCTCGCTTAAAAACTTTCGGTTGTGAAGGCGTATTTTAGCGTACTGCGTAATGTTAAATTAAGTAATGTTTAATCCCAAAATTGGAATATTATGTTAATTAAGGAGAGGTTCACTCGTATTATATGTGGTTATTTGGGAAGTCATCAATATACATAGCTATGTTTACATTGCATACATTTTAAAATAAAATTAAAATATGACCGCTGTTATTACTTGGGAAAAATCTCGATCAAGCTACCCGAATGGATATTACCGTGAGTCGCGCATTGTAATTGACGAAGCGTGGAATGGAGGAGTGTATATGTCGTTGAAGATGGCCTTGATGCGTGTAAGAACGAGTCGGGAGCTTTTGAGGAGATAGCCTTCCAGTGGAGCCTACGGCATAATCAATGGTTTGGAATGTGGTAGAGGCACGCGCCTAATCGGAGAGTGTCATCCGAGACGTGCTCGGCAACCATTATTGTGTGGTCAGGGGCGCGTGACGTTAGGTTGTTATTCGAGGGGGCGGCTCTTAGGCTCGGTCTCGACGCCACCCCCCCCCCCCTTCCCCCGCGCGCCACCCCGACGACGACGATGTGCTGCCTGAGCGCACTTTTCCATTCTTTTCCTCGTCTCGCTCCTTGACGGAAATGTCCTGGGCACAGGGGGGCGGCAACCATTTTTGGGACGAGAGAGCAAAGCCTACCCCTCAATTCAATCAAAAAATTACCCTAGAGCCAGAAATGTTTTTTCAAGTAAGGTAAATTCCGAGCATTCTATAACAATTTATTATTTTTATTATATAATAATATTCGTCGGCAATGGTGGTGACGGAGTAATGTCCTCGCCTGCTAGACCGTGGGTCGTGAGTTCGAGTCCTGCTTAAGTGGATTTTTCACCACTCAGGACGTGAGTGTTTGTGTTCCTCCATTGTTCCCCGTTAAAACACTCGATGGAATTGGCCGATAGAGCCGTTTTCGGGAATGTGGAATTAAAATAAATTTATTAAATGAAGAAAAATCACAGTTTTGAGAGCAATTATGATGTTATCAGATTTATATACCAGTTAACGTAGGTTTATGTAGAAGGGAGTGAAAACCTTCGAGCCTTTTGCAGGCGAAGACCCCTTTCTTACACATGTCTGTATTCCCCTTTCCCGTTTATCTTCCCCTCTATCACGACATCCAGCATCCCGTCTCACCTCATCACTCGTTCCAACCACCTACTCTGCCTCCTACTAAACTCCCCAGAAGCCTCCTCCTCACTCGAGATGTGGAGAACGTCTTCGTTCGTATTCCTTTCGCACTCTCCATTCTTCTCCACTCCCACATCTCAAACGCCTGCTGCCTATTCTCGTCGTCTTTCGTCAATAGTCTTCGCTATTCTTTTTTTACATTCATACACAAGTTCCCTTTAATAATCTCTATTCTTGGAAATGTTTAGTTTTGAATCTATGATTTTTTTCATTTCAAATTTTAAGTCGGAGCAGCAGGTACGCAACCTACGAGCCGTTCGTGGCTCGCGTGTCTCAGCCCCCCGTCCAAGGCTGTGTTCCTCCCCCCCTGCGATGTCCTCTCGCGTGCCTCTTGTGGCGACGGATGCCCTCCCGTGTTTACCTGAAAGTGCTTTCATTCTTTCGGAACATGGTTCCTACCCGGTTGTTAAAGGTCTCGTCTCGTGAGCCAAAGAAAATCTCGGGTTTTAGTCTATTCCTCACAAGTCGCGCGGTCGGACCGTGAGAGCCGTGAAGATGTCTCTTCATGGTTGCTCGTTTCGACGTCATTTATTGTTGCACCCCGTAGCTTTAAGTGGTACCTCGGCGAGCCTCCATTAGTGCGACCGGCGACAGTGAGACAGCCTACCAGCTGGGTGTGGTAAAGTCAGTCTCTTTATATGTAGATAATTTGGCGATGCATGGAAATTTCATATCTCGAATTACCAGAGCACCTGGGTTCTCGATCGTTTCTTGGACGTCGGTACTCGTCTTGCGTGCCTCGAAGCCGCATTAATTGCGATACTCTGTTTTCCTGTGGAAAGGTGAGCGGAAGCAATTTCCAAGCGGTGCAACCGCATGATTTGCAGTATCGCCGAGGGCACGCTGCCCTAATCGTGCGAACTGTGTGTTTTATCTGGAATTCTTTCTCTCTCACTCTCTCTCCCGTTTTTATTTACAGTTTCCCTCGCTACGTTATTTTAAACATATATTTCGAGCATGCTCTTGTATGGTCTTGAAGCCTGGAAAACAGCTGTGAAGCAATGGAAATGTGGTGTTATCGAAGAGTAATGATGATCAAATGGACGCATCTAATCAAAGATACAGTTCTATAAAGACTTCGTATGATGAAAACGATCAGAAGAAGAAGAGACTAACTTATTGTTCACAACCGCGACACAACAGCCTCATGAATAGTTTTTTTTCGAGTATTCTACCAGCTGATTGGTAGGTTCTTGGACAGTCCCCATTCTGCGTCATAATTTCATAGGCATTGTCTCGCGGTTCTCCCTCCGAAGGATGTCCCGCCATCATATCCCTCTTAAATTCCTCATACCTTCTACCTCCTCTTATTTCGTCCAGAATTCCTATCCTCTTCCACGCTTCCCCAGTGTTCTCCCCTCTGTCACCCTCTTCAGCGTGCCCGCCCCTCTCAAAACCTCCTGCATCCATCTCTTCTGCCTTCTCCGAACCTCTGCCACAAGCTTCCTCTCCTCTCCGACCATATCCAATACCTCCTCGTTCGTCTTCCTCGCTACCCAGCTCACCCTCTCCATCCTTCTCCAAACCCACATCTCATTCGCCTCATGGCTATGCACGTCCTCCCTTCGCAATGACCAAGTTTCCGACCCATACAATGTCTCGCTCCATGTTAGTCTTCACCAGCCTTTTCTTTACGTCTCTTCTCAGACCCCCCTCATCAATTCCCTTATCTTGGAGAATGCTTCTTTAGAGAGCGCAATTCTGCATCTGACACCGAGGATGGGATTACATTTGGCAACTTATGATGGACGTCGGTTTATTGGATACTTATGCGGGAATGAAACTGTTAGCTGAGAGTAAAGTGGAGAACTTCTGCGTACCAATCTTCGGATTAATGACTCGAATGATTTTGTTGATGCGCTGCGTTTTCCGCTCCAGTATCGAGCGTGGGCTACGCCGATGGGTGGGGGGTGGGTCCTTGGCGGTGGGCTCTCATAGTCTCTCCGCCGTCGTTCGCGGTATCGCACTCCGCCACCGTCGTCACGAGGTCAGAGGCGTCGGGCCGTTGCTGCGCTTCTGGAAGAGGTGGAGGGGGGCGTCGGACGAGCGTGGTGCCACGTGATGTGTCTCTCGACCGAGAGACTCTGGACGCACGCAATCCAGCCCTACGATGTACTGTACCTATGATCATTGTCTGGGGGGAAGACCTTTACACCAGGGGCTGGGAGTTCGGAAACGAATACGTAATTGGGGATGGTGATTTAGACTGAGGTGGTAGCGTTAGACAAGAGGGATGAAGGGAGACCTGGGGTCAGTTAATGGCAGCATCATTAGGGTAGTAGGGAGAGTATCACATGTTTGTTTTTTTCCAGTGCAGGAACTAGGAGAAACTTTCAAGATTACACATTGTTAGAGTTGATATGGTATGGAGGATAGCCGAACCCAGCGTTTTTAGGGTACGTTTCCATCCATCCAAGAGGGATGGCGCAGGTTTTTATGAACATATTTCGTTTCGCATGTCTTGTAGGAAGTAGAGGATCTGGTTGGTGTGATTTAATTTTCTGGGAATCAGGTTGGAGGACCATAGGTGGAAGATCAGTGGATTTTTTAAGCAAATTAGAGGTTGCTTCAAGTCAAGGGCGCACTCGGAGTTGACTGGAGAGAGTTCTTTACATATGGATTCGTTTTGGTGGCAGTTGGGTGCGTGGAACCTGCGAGTTTCAACGCATACTCACCGCGTGTTACGTGCTCCGCCGCCTCCTCTTGGCACGCCTATCCCGGCGGCATCCGGGGCGTCCTCTCGTTTCACCCGCCCCCACCGAGAGGCGTGCTTCCCCGTGAGCACCACCTGCTGGCCGATGGAGAGACACACACACACTCGCACGCACGTCTACTCCCGTCGTCGTCCTCGGCGCTCACTGTGATCCATGAACACACAAGCACAGGACTCGATGCACCAACTCCCCACGCGCGTGTCCTTTCTCTTGTCTTTTCGTGTGCGTGTGTGTGGCGCGCGCACGGCGGCCGCCCACTGACTGACTGACTGAATCGACTCACTCTCTCGCCCACCGCCGACTGGCGCTTTGGACTTCCTCGAGAGCGCCAACCGGCAGCCGCTGCTCTCCCCTGGTGTGAGCCGCCGCCGAGGGGGGGGGGAGGGGCGAAGGTCGACGCTTGGCCCACCCCACGCCCCCTCCATCCCTTTCTCCGTACGACAGGGGGCAGGGGTGGGCAGAGCCTTGGCCGACGGCGAGAGCGAGCGACTTTCGGTTTCCGTCTCCCTCTCTCCATTTTTTCTCTTCCCGCCCATCCCCCTTCTCTCTTGGGAGGGGGGGATTCCCCCCTCTCTCTATCTATCTCTGTCCCGGCCGAGTCTCTTTCACTACGGTCCCTCTCTCGTGTGTGATTCACTCTCTCTCGTCACTCCTCCTGCTCGCACATCTCCGAGGGTAGCGACGTCACTTCACTGGTGATGTGCGTCACTGCCAACCTCCCTCAGTACATTCCCAACCCCTCCCGTACTCAGGGCCCGTCGAGGAAACGGTCCCGCCGAAGAGGAATCCTCCTCCGGCCGAAATGCTCGCGACAAAAAAGTGGTTCACCGTGAATAGGTCTCGCTTAATATTTCAAGGTCGTCCCCAGTTTTTCTTTGAATTTTGTGTTAATTTCGCTGGTATGTCACCAGCGTTTGTAAAGCTTTTTCCTTGCGGTCGCTTCCAGGGTATTCATCTTTTACACCAAAGATGGTGACATTCGCCATGAAAAAATCATATGACTTGACCGGTATCTCCCAGTTTCCGGTCATGTGTGTTAGCCAGTTACACCTTTGCACCCGTGCGCGGGACTGCGTACCATATAATTTGTGTAATCGCAATGATTGGAAAATTATTCATCTTTTGTCTAGTTTCTTGTAGTTCTAGTTTCTAGCCTCCGAATAGTGGGCGACAGTCGACTGTTGTCGTTAATGGAAAGCACCGCAGTGTGGCGATCACCGATCATCGTCTCACATCGAAAACACCTCTTAGAGTCGTTAATAAAGGCTTTACGTGTTGTCCACCGGTTCCAACTCTGCATTCCTTCCGACGTATCGATGTACGAGTCGTCCTTCGTCATCGGGGCTGAATGTAAAACAAGATGAGTAATAAAAAGAACATAATTTAGCCCTTACGATGATGAACGGCTCGTGCATCTAAATCACGGCAGAAATGCAGATTTGGAACCGATGGAGAACTTAAATAGTCTCTAACAGCGTACACCGGTAAAGCCTCAGATATTTCATCTACAAAATACCCTGCAAGCTGCCTCAAGGGTGTCTGGCAGGTGGTGAGTAGTCACCAACATGCATTACACTACACCCTAAAGTTAGTGTAAATACGACTAATTATGCATTAACAAAAATCGCTAATGCTTGTCAAGAGGTGAACCCTCACAAGCATGCACTACACTATAGGTACCTATGCTCCCAATGTTAGAGGGACCGTTAGTATATATATATATATATATATATATATATATATATATATATATATATATATATATATATATATATATAAAACTTCCAGGAAAATCACTCGGGTGATAAATATACAGTATGCCAAGAGGGTGGCCGATAAAAAATATACACACGGAAAAAAGAACACTTACACATAAAAATTTTCGATATTTCGGTGAAGTCTAGCTCCACCTTTCTCAAGGTTTAAGGTAGGAATGAAGATTTTTTATCGGCCACCCTCTTGGCATACTGTATATATATATATATATATATATATATATATATATATATATATATATATATATATATTCCATTTCCTATGATTGTATGAATTTATTCGCGCCTTTGACTAGGTAGAAAGTAAGTACCTTACTTTCTACCTAGAGAAAGATGGACGCTACTGTCCTTCGAAATATCGGAAGTTTTAATTTGTAAGTGTTCTTTTTTCCGTTTGTATATTTTTATCGGCCACCCTCTTGGCATATTGTATATTTATCACCCGAGTGATTCTCCTGGAAGTTTTATATATATATATATATATATATATATATTCCAGTTCCTATGATTGTATGAATTTATTCGCGCCTTTGAGCGTCAAGTTTTCGAATGAATATGTGTGTGTGTGTGTATATATATATATATATATATATATATATTTTTTTTTTTGCAACTACACAAACGGACAGATACTCAAAGAGTTGTCTACATCTACAAAATACTCTGCAAGCCACCTCAGGGGTGTGTGGCAGGGGGTGAGTGATCACCAACATGCATTAAACTATACCCTAGAGTTAGTGTAACTACTACTAATTATGCATTAGCATAAATCGCTAATGCTTGTCACAAGGCGAAGCCTCACAAGCATGCACCACTACACTACAGATGTCATCAAAATGGTGAGTGACCGTCAATATACATGCATTCTACAACTACACAGATGGACAAGGATTCAAGACCCATGTAGAAAACATACAAGGCGTGCTGTTAGTATGTACTAGGTAACAGATAAGGATTCAAGTAATCGGAGTACTACTACTACTAAGAGCTACACTACCTAACGACAAACCTAGATATAAGTCTCATTGGCAGCTGGTATGGTCCCTTATCGTTCGTGGGAAAAATGACATCTTAAATCTGTCCGTTCTGCAGTCTAGTTCCCTAATTTTACTCTCATGATCAGATCTACCGTAGTATGTCGGATTTCGTGAAATATTATCAACGTCGTAAGAGAATAGACCGGTTTGGAACTTACATAATAGATTGAGTCTAAATTTTAATCGACGGTCTGAAAGCTTTTCCCATCCCAGTTGCTGCAAAAGGTCAGCAACAGTAACGAGATTATCATAACGGCCTTTAACATATCTTGCCGATCTTCGCTGCACGCGTTCTAACTCAGTTTCCAAGCCTATCTCATAAGGATCCCAAATACTGGCGGCATATTCTAAGTGGGGTCTAACGAGGGAGAAGTAGCTGATTTCCCTAACTTTATCGTCGCACTTGCCAAGTACTCTTTTAACAAATCCCAATTTACGATTAGCTTGACCGGTAATTTCTCGAATATGTTTACTCCACGATAGATCATTAGTCAGTTTAACTCCGAGGTACTTAACGGATTCTACGGTCTCTAATTTTATGTCGTTTATGCAATAGCTGTTACAAGGAGCGTTTTTCCGTTTCCAAAAATTCACAACAACGCATTTTTTCAGGTTTAATTCTAGCTGCCACGCATCGCACCACTCTTGTATTGCCTCGAGGTCCTTAGTTAGCGCATCCTTATCATTAAAGCTACGAATTTATCTATACACCACTGCGTCGTCAGCAAATAATCTAAGGTTACTGACAACTTTGTCACCGATGTCGTTTATGTACAAAAGGAACAGAAGTGGGCCTTTGACACTTCCCTGTGGGACACCCGATGTGACTTTTACTTCATTAGAGATAGCGCCATCTAATGCAACCCTTTGCACGCGATTACTTAAGAATTCTTAGCTGAGCTTAGATGTTATGCTGAGACATGCACGGGGTGCTGTTAGTACTAGGTCGGAGATAAGGATGCAAGTATTAGGGAGTACTACTACTACTAAGAGCTACACTAACTATCAACAAACCAAGTTACAATTCTCATTGGCTGCTGTTATGATCCCTTATCGTTCGCGAGAAAAATGGCATTTTAAATCTGTCCCTTCTTCAGTCCATTTCCCTAATTTCACCCCCTGGAGTGTCTTCTCCCCCTGAGTCGTTTCTTCACTCCCTGGGATCGTTGTATTGGAGGAGATCGTCCAGGGGTGTTATTATGTGAATTTCGATTCGATCGTAACAAGGTACAACTTTCTACCGGTTTAATTTCCATTGTTTCCGCCAGAATCTACGAAAATCAATCCTTTGCCAACCGCATCTATTTTTTCCAATTTGGACCCGAAAACGCAGGTTACAATTGCACATGGTGAGCTCCCATTCACCGGTAGTTAACAGGGCGTACTTGCCGCGCGACACTCCGATCCGGATCTCTCGTCGGTTATTGCCCTCCCACTCCCCATCCGACTTGTGTGACGACGCTACGACGTCACGACGGGTTGCCTCTGGCTCCTCCCCATCCCCGCGGGGGTTCCCCCACCTCTCAAGGAACATGTCCGGTTCTTTCCTGAAGCGGCGGCATTTCTTTAACCTTGACCTGCTGTCGTCATCCTCGTAGAATGCTTAGCGGAATTGTCTTTTTTCTGCGCTCGTTCAGGTTTCCGTCGTCTCTCGACCAGCCATGGCGCATGCGCGACGTGCAACCGTTCCGTGGTAAATACGACAACACGCACCCCCCAACAACTTCAACAGTTCACAATTGACGTGAGCGCGTTAAACATGTGTTTGCGTCGCCCTCGCGTTGGTGTTTGCATGGAAAGGAAATTTACAACTAGCTTCTTGGAGATTTACTAAAATCTTCTTTCATTCCTGCCTCCAATTGCCAGTATCTCCACTGTTCTTGCTGTCTGAAGCCCGCGTTACGGGATGTGTTGTCCCGTGCTATACCCAATTCGGAAGCCAGACCTTATTAGGAGTCAAGTTCAACCGCAAGAAATACGATGTGTGAAGGCAGTCCGCTTATGTGTTAGCGATCGAGCGCGATGTTCGCCATGCTTTATGCTTGTGTCAGCATCCTCAAAATTGCTCAGGGTCAAGCACAGTGTGCCGTAAAGATGCTAATATATATTGCTCGGCGTATACATTCCCATTGGATATTGTGCAAGAATAATTAAATAATCATTATGCACAATGAGACATTTATGCTCCACAAATTCCTTGGCGTCGTCCTGAACGAAAAACTGTCCTGGAGCTCCCTATTCCCACAATGCCAAAGCCGCTAGCGCCGCACATCTTAACTTTCTCAACCATTCCTGCAACGTACCTAATTAATCCTACTTGAATCAATGATCAGCCCGCTGCTTACCAATGGCTACTCATCCTGGGGCTCCGTTGCTCACTTCCATTTCTATAAGCTCTCCGTATTCGAAAACAAACCTCCGAAAAAATAATAAACGTTCTCCGATTCGCTCAAAGTGACGCCTACACCCTAAATAACCTAATATTCCCTGCCCTTGATTCCTGACTCCAACAGACAAGTCCAAGGAGTATATGGTGCTTTTCGGCGAATTACTTATGAGTTAAGTCTTCACTGGTATTCCACCGGGTCGAGAGTTCTGGTGCTGACGTTTCGATGACTAACTCCAACATCGTCTTCAGTTGAGTCAGTGTTGAGTCACTGATGGCGATGGCGGAGTTAGTCATCGAAACGTCGGTACTTGAATACTTGACCCTAGGGGGAAACCTGTTGGGACACCCCTACGCCCGAAATATTCCTCCCCTCAACCCTGTATCCCTCAGTTTGCCACAGCTCACCATAAATATCCTGAAACTAAAAATGCCCTTACTCCTGTGTTCAAACAACGCCAAGTAGTTCCACTGAAAAAAGCTTAGCAGATACAATTTATGGTAGTTCAATCTCGTCGATTGGTCAGACATATTTTGGAAAAAAATAAGTTTCCAACATCTTAATGGACAATCTTTGGGGCTTATTAATATTAGGATAATCTACCGGCAGAAGAAGTTTTACGTAGAAGAGTAAAAATCCTCTATTTTTATAGGCGAAGGCCTGTATCTCTTTACGCAATTTCTCTTTTGGTTTTGGCTTGCGCCCTACCTCTTTTCATCTCGTCCATAAGGCCTCTTCTCTTTTTCGCTTTCCCCGCGTATCTAACAATTTCCTAACCATCAAGGCATTCAGCATCCCTTCGACCCACATTAACTCGCCTAACTTACTTTCCCCTTATCTCCTCTAAAAGCTTCCTCTTCGCACCTACCATACCAATCACTTTGTCGTTTGTCTTCCTTTCCGTCCACTGCTCTTTCCTTATTTTTCTCCACCTTCCATCTCAAGTGTCTGCATCCTTACCTCGTCCTTTTTTCTCCGACTCCACGTTTCTGCTCCATACAACGCTACTCTCCATTATGCTCTTAGCCAACTTTTTCTTTACATTCTTACGCAAAGTCACCGCCATTATTTCCCACCTGTTGCTGAACGCCTCCTTCTCTGGTGAAATTCTCCTTCTTATATCCTTGCTACTGTGCCTATTTTCCTCCTTCGTGCCACCTAAATAATTAAATGGTTATTTTTGCTCCAGTTTGTACCCTTCCATTTTAATGCCCAGCCTCGCTTTATCTATCGTAAAAAATCTCGGTGTATTTTAGTTTTCGTATTTATTTTTTTTCTTTCAGGAGATATAGGTGATAGACATATCTCCTGAAAGAAGAGTCTTGATAGACCTATATATCCTGAAAGAAGAAAAAAAATAATTACATAATAAAAAAAGAGGTCATGAATAGGAATCATCTAGATGTTTTAGTTTTCTTATTATTAATCTTTATTCCGCATTTCCTGCACTGATTTTCTAATGAATCAACCAATGCCTGCAATCATATGATCCACTAACCAACGACTATTCATCCGCGAATGTAACCGTATGTATCATTTGTCCTCCTACTTTTTCCCTAGTTCCTATTGCTCTTCCAATTACTTAGATACCCCGCGACCTTTAACTCACCACCCTGGGTCTCCGTCAGTCACCCTCACCTGTGCCGTCTGAGCCGTATCCAAGTTTCGATTCTCTCAATGTCTTCTATCTCCCCAAGCTACTATTATTTTTGAGTTTATTTGTTAGCTTATCCAATGTACTATTTCAAACATTTCTAAATCAGAGAGAAAAGCCAACATCCTGATCACACCCTTTTCTCATCACCGCAATGTCATCTCGAGTTGCCAACCACTTCCAGAAGTGAAGCTGGTCATTACCTGAGCACTCTCCTACCGTTTAATAATGAATTGATTGCAACTTTTGCCGTGCATGAAACTAAACTAGCTGTTCTAGTCTGCGCATTTTGAGGCTTCCTTCTTTTTCAGGATAGGAGTTTAAACTGTTTTTACAATATCCTATGTCCATATTCTCTCATCGTATTTCCTGCAAATTCGTCAGTTACTCCGCAGGTAAGTTATCTACCTCCACAGCTTTCCTTACCTTCATCTCTGACAATGCCTTCTGTATATCTTCGTCGAGTATCTCGGGCCGAGTTTATCCTTCTCTACTGTTCTATCTATCTCTGTATCTTCGTTCAATGGTTACCTCTTGTCATATAAAAGCTCATCCACATTTACCTTACACATATCCTGAATATCTTCCTGTTCGATCAGTATCTTCCGTCTTATGGCCTAAACTGTTTGCCCTCTTACCGCCCGTTAACGCTTTCACTTTAGCGCACAGCGCACCCTCTCCCCCCCTTTCCTGTTTCCATTTCCTCGCTCTGTGTCGACCTGCATCCTCCACCACCTTTGCCAGGTCGAAAAGGTCTCGGGATCTAGCGTTGATCCATGATAGACTCCTTCCGTCGTGCCAAGTCGCCTTCACCTGGGTTCCGCTCGCTCGTGCCTGTCCTTGCATATTTCTATTTTCATGTACGCCTCCAAAATGTACGTCATACTCCTTCTCCGAGCCCTCGAACACCATTTGTAAACCCAGTTGTCCAGGTACATTTGTCGATCAGTTTTCTCAATGCATGCGTATCGTTATGAGGGTTAGATGATAGAATGCCCCTGACGGAATGTGAAGTGAGCTTAAAAATGAGAGAAAATAAATATAAAAAAGTAATTATTTTGAAAGGGGTTACATTTTTTTTTTCATTTAACACGTTCATGTAAGTATTCAATTGGTTACGTTAGGTAACGCGAAAATATTTAGCACCAGCGTCTGAACGGAAAGGAGAAACGTGTAATTCTTTAGTTTGGTGTGTTAAAATTTTCTCTCAAGTCAGTATTTGCTAGTATTTTATTTTCTTGCGTATGAGAAGGGGCTCTCTTTAAGCCAAGTTATGCATAAATATTTCCTTTTGAAGCTGTCACATTTTTATTAGTTTCAACGTTTAGAATTACAGGGAGTTGTCGGTGTGATCAATTATGCACCGTAAAACACGGTCTGGAGTCAGTAGTTGAATGCCTATAATCACTTGGAGCAATCTTGAGTGTACCAGAGAACAATAGTCAGTTTCGACAATCAAATTAACTTCGCAAGTTTTTTCCGCGAAGGTTTTGGAAGTAAATATCTGAGTTTTACAGTCGATCGTGTCCGTCTGACTTTGGCATTCACTTGGTTTGCAATTATTTAATTTTACCCATTTCAAAGAAAGCGTGTTTCGGAGACAGCATGATTAAAATTGTTGAAGTGAACTCCTTTGTGACAATTTTCGGTTATAAATCGATGCCGATAGAGATATTTCGATGCTGATTTCCGATTATATGTTTTGTTGGAATTTAGTGCTAGACTATTTTCAGGATACTCACTCACAGAAGAGATGTCCCCAATTTTCTTTCATAATTACTTCATGGATATCAGATATACTACAAGTGGTATTTTTAAGTCGATTAGTGACCCTGGAAGATAAATAATTTCCATGACAACATGATTTAACCGAAAATGGACTCTTGACACGACGAACTTCATTCCTAGTAGACTCAGCGTCCTAATTTTCAGCAAAACATTAATTACATTATTTTTTCTAGCGTTCATAGAAGTGTTCAACTTTATTACGGAGTAATTCGTATTTTATTAAAATGATTGAAATATATTTGAGTTTACGTCGTAGTCTCTATCTCTGTTGTACACGGTTGGTGACATTCGTCATCCACTGCGCTTCGGAGATCGTCGTGCGATCAAAATTAACAGTTCAGTCATCAGGCACTCGAATCGCCATTTGAACTTCTCAGAGTCACCTGCTCGATGTTCCTCGTTGAACACTGTAACTCCACTCTAGACTCCCCGTCTACTGCTGGAAAATTCTCGCACACCTCACCGATGCTCACACCTGCTCGGCTCCAGTCTCTTGTGAGTTGTGAGCGCGTTTTCATTCTCAGAAAACTTCAAATTTTCTCTTAAAAATAGGTTATTTTTTATTAATACAATACCAAATATTTCTCCCAGAATATTTACTCAAGTTGGTAAAAACCATCTTTGTAATTTCCGCAAACTTTATTTAACTGGCACGACGCGCGCTTCACCACACTGTGGCATAGTCATGTGCCACAGTGTGGTGAAACGTGCGTCGTGCCAGCGAAATAAAGTTTGTGGAAATAACAAAGTTGGTCAAGTCGTTAAAACTTTCGCGGTCCATATTATGACTTATATATGTTTCTTGGGTTTTCCGCGTCTTGCTAGCTGGTTCGAAGGTGGCCGACGTTTCCTCTCCTTTGCCGGAGACTTCCTCAGGGCTACTGAGTGACCACTCCGGTTATGCATCTATTTATACGAATTTGGGGAGAGGGGGGGAAGGAGGAGGAGGGGGAGGGAGTTGCGGAACATTCTGGGTTCTTTTATTTCTCACTAAAACTGGAAGCCAGGAACTGCTGATAGCTTGTCCTTGGTCACGGTTAAAATTGAGTGCTACTAATTGAGTACTTCCTCAGGGCTACTGAGTGGTCACTCAGTAGCCCTGAGGAAGTCTCCGGCAAAGGAGAGGAAACGTCGGCCACCTTCGAACCAGCTAGCAAGACGCGGAAAACCCAAGAAACATATATAAGTCAACAAAGTTGGTTTTTCTCAGCATGGATATCCATCATTTCCACGTTGTCAGGCCTGATATCATCAGTTTTATTTACTCAAGGGTCAATATCAATATTCTGTACGTAGAGAAAGAGTTGAAATTAATATGCCCATCTGTGGAGCGTACCATGTTAAGCTCCTAGCCCATCCTTTGTTTGTCTCTCATTTTGTAGTCAGGGTTTTTATTGTTTTCGTTTGATGGATTATCATTGCGCCCACGCCGTTATTCATGTAAGTGCTATGGCTTTCACCATTTTCCACAAGGTATCGCCCTGAGTCTGTGATCATTAACCATACACCCATATTCCCACCTCCACTTCTAATAGCTTCATTGCGTGTCGAAAGTACATTCCACACTTCTCTCAATTTTAAATGTCTTATCCTTAAATATTGGCACCGCGGATGGATATTTCATCGCCGTCTGGCTTCCTTTGCAACCCATCCGTAGTCTTGACGCACTCAGTGCAAGAACATGCCAAGCATTTTTTTTTTTTGCAAAAATGGCTCTTTATTTGTGCTCTGCCTCTTGTGTACTGCCTCGCCACTTACCCATAATCCTATACCTCGGAACACCTGCCGAGGCGAGTGTGCAAGCAGTGCCTCGTTATCGTGCCACCTTGTGAGCAGCGGTGGGAGTGCAGCTATCTCCTGGCGTGAGCGCGGAAGTTGGCCGTAACCCCCTCTAAATCGACGCTTTCAGTTTCCATCATCGCCGCTCGTTCTCAAACGCTCCTCTTGGAAATATTTCAAGTGGCCGCCGACCCCCCGTCACTCTCTCTCCCCCCCGCCCCGTACCCTACCCCTCTCTCACATTCTCGTATTCCGTGCAAGCATGCCGCGACCGAGAGGCTCTCCCACCCCGCGGAGCTTCCTTATGTCGTTCACCGCGAGGACGGTGAACCGCCCGCCCGCCTAACCTTAAAAGATTCCGCTTCGAGCCCCGCCTTGCACAGCCAGAGAGTTTGCTCTTTACTCGCCCGGGGATTTGTCTTCGTGCTGAGAGAAGTAATTGGCGTCACTTGCCGCGCCCGTGTCGGGAGAGATGAGGGACGTCGGGGCGAGCGTCTCCACTCTGCGCTATTCGCTCCCATTGGGAGCACGAGTGTGGGCTGCCGCATGTGGCTCGGAGGACACATATACGTTTTCGTGAATCCGTTTTTGCGTCGCGGCGCACTACGCTGCCCTTCAGAAGCGAGTTCTTAAGCGGAGGCTGCGGGGCCGTGTGAGTGGCCTATCTTTCAACTTCCGACGCAGCACTCTTTGCCGTAGGTGCGGCAGGGAGGGAGAACCGGGCCCACCTGTCTTTTGTTTACCTATTGATTCATTACCTAGGATTTGTGGGTCATGTTATGAATATTGTGGACCGTTGGATTTTTTGCGGAACCGTTGCTTTATAATCGTTAACAGGAGAAAATTATTGTGCAAATATAGGACATTAATCCTAACTTGTATGAAATTAGGGACGTAAATTTTTTTTTACACATCCTTCAGTCTTATTATCTTTTACTGTATATCTGGCAAAATGTTACGTTAAAATCCGAGCAAATATTTTGATTTATATGTACTTTTTCTAATAGGGCATGCCCTAGAAAAAAATTTTTCTATCCATCCATCCATCTAAAGGATAGAGATGCACCTTTTCGTCCGTCTTTGTCTTCGTCTTCTTGAAACAAATATCACCTGCGAAGCCTCGATCGAAAATACACCTCGCAAACGTCCATTTTCATAGAGCAACTCCACGTTGTGTAAATAATTCGAGAGAACGAACACGTCTCGGTTTATCAGTCTTCTTTTTCCATCCGGTGCTACCGCTGCTGAGAAAACGAGGTCAGTGATTGACGCACTGCACTACTGCAAAACGACGCAAAACGGATGCATGGAAACGTACCAAGCTTTAAAGGAGTGACTTGAACGCGTGCAAGCGCGCATTCAAATCTCCTGCTCGCTCTCCCGTGTGAGTGCACTCAGCAGCTCCACTTTCGTGATTCCTGGTTAGTAATGGGTGCTTTCCACTAAAGTTGTTGAAGTGAGCGCAAATCAGAACACTTAAGCACGTCATTTATCCATGGCCGAGCCTACATTTATATATGTTTGACGCCTTTGATGGAAGTCAACACTTCAATGCCAATCACGGATACTATTATTGAAGCTCTTTTTCTCTGTTTCCCCACATAAACTATGCTTCTAATTTGTCTGGATGTGCGCTGCCTGGTGCGCAGGGTCTGAAACGAATGAAAAGCAAGTACTCTGTTTTATTGTAAAGTGAGCAGCGCACTAGAGTGAATGGAAAGAGTTAAATGTTAATTGAGCTTATTTTATTTTTTTGCATCTTTTTCCTAATGCTCATAATTTTGTTACTGTACACACATGATTTTAATTTGTTTGATTTATATGTAATTATATTTTTGGTTTATTACCTACTTTCTTTTTTCAAGACATAAAATCCTTCATTGAATAGAAAGCCATCGATAAATAAGTTGGCTTTTAGAAAAACTGCAAAAACAGTGAAAACTGGCATCCCGACATGGGCGATCAGTTGTTAACATTATGGATATCCAAAAACGTTTATTAGAAAATATATATGTAAAGTTAAAGTAATTTTAGATTTTGATCCACAATACACAATTCTATTAAAAAGAGAAGAGATAAAAAAATGCGATCTTAAAATTGATGGCACTAACGTAATGAGGCAGAAGATCCCGCTCAACTCTTGGAGAAGAAGCGCTAGACGTGAGCCACTCTTCAGACGCCCTCCCGTGGTGTACATACATCGGGCGAATGTGTCCCGCAGTGGGGAAACCTCCGTCGTATGATTGATTGTGTTTGCGTGTGGATGGTGTCGCATGCGTCGTTGTTTGCGGCGCTAGTCGCTTGCCTGTGCCTCTCTGTGGTCGGGTGCTTCTCATATGCCGATATTTACTCAGTAAGTGGGTCCTTGTCTCTCTTTCTCTTCGTATATCACAATTCAATCAATTCGTCCGCTTTCCGGGTGCCACGCGAAAATTCCCCCGCTTTTTGGAACGAGATGGGTATCCCTCCTCTAAATCCGCCGTAAACAGGAAACCCTAAATTGAAAATGCTACCTCGTGGACAGAATAAGGGAATCCTTCCAGATTTTAGATTAATTTTGTAATCCCCCTTGGTTTGCTATGTTTTTATTTAATGTTACTGAATAATTCGGTTAATTTTGTGGAATCGTAAATTTGGTCCCCTTTTTGTAATATTTAGTCCTTCATAATATATCCCGAAAAATTATGAATTAGGTAGATACCTACTTCGGCCGATTTTGTATCTTTAGCATTTTATTTGAAAAATTCACCCTTATATCATTTATTTTATATTAAACTTTCATCAGAGTAACTCAGCAGCTTGTATAAAGTTCTTCGTAGACTTCTCTACGCAGAGGTAGCCGTATTGGCAATAGTTTGTCTGCCTAATTGCCAATTTAAGGGTAATGTGAAAACTGCTTTCATTTTCTCAAGTGGATATGTTTACTGTTTTTTTTATTTTGGCGTAATATCAACAAACCATAGGTATACTGTTGAACTGGAATTGGGCATGATCCTCAGTATGTTTCTAGGAGGCAGTTGAATAAAGAAGAAGCACGTACCTGTGTCAGCAGACGACTCCGCAATGCGCTGTGACCTCCTTGAAACACGTCATTTTCCACTGCTGGAAAATGACCCGCTACTAAATTTGAAAATGGAAATCAAGTGGCCACCCTCGACTACTTGTGTTCCTTTTTTCCATGTTCGCCGCTGCCAAGGGGGGGGGGGGGGGAGTGAGTTCAGTTCCCTCCCACCCCCCTGTACGTGTTCCACCCACTCCTCCCCGCGGACCGCACATTGTCCTGGAAGGCGATCCCGAGCTTTCTCCGAATGTGGCATTTCCAGAGTATATTGTTCAGCGCTGAACTCACTTTCCAGGAATGCGCACGCTTTACTACGACCAGGTGCGTGAGCAATGTGCCCAAATCTATTGTTTTAGGCTCAGCTCTTTGGAAGATTTCATGATCACTAAATATTAATGACTTTGATGACGTTTAATGTCAACGGATAAATTTAATAAAAGAGCGGTTTCGTCACATCGGCGACATCTGTAGTATTTTCGCTTAACGTGCTTCGACGGCTAAGGTCATTTCGCACTAGCTGTCTACCATTTGCACAAGACAGGGGCAACAGCACTCGGACGAAACGGAGGATCACCCCTCCTAACTCGAACCGAGCCCAACGATGCTTAACTTCGGTGACTGATTGGGAACCGGTGTTTCCATCGTGGCAGGCCATTGCCCTCGGCGACATCATCAGGTGAGACAGGTCACTGAATGAATTAACTTTGTTTTTTTTTGTGAATAGTAAACGAATTATTTGAAAACACGTATTTAAAAACGTAGGTAAGCTTTTTATGGCAGAGCAATTAGACACTTTTCATTGTCCATTTTTGACGCCTTTTGCGAAACTATGCGCTAACAGCAATCGCTGATGCAATTATCGAAGTTCTTTTATTGTCTAGCGCACATCAACGCACCCAATATGTTAATAAGTGTGGTGTGTGAAATGAATACGGTTAGCTTTAAAACTCAAAGCGATAAAAAATTAAATTATCTATGTTTGGCACCTCTACTAAAAATTACCCCTAAAAAAACAACAACAACAACAAAGCGGGTGCAATTATCGATTTTTTTCTTCTCAATCACAAAGAAACTCTGATCTGATCTGCTTTGGTCAGCTTCGAAGTGCTTGGGGTCTGATGCGAATGCGAAACAACCCATTAGATCTTTCTGTTGTTACGTAGATTTGTGCGGGGCTTAGGGTGAATCTTATGATTGCCGGAATTTACACCGCGTAGATCTATTTCTTGGACAATATTTCCTCTGCTATACTGCATGTTTAGATAGAGGACGAGATACTGTCCACACATAGATAGTCTGAGTCTGTGGATAATGCCGAACGATGTTGAGCCTTCTAGGTTTTTTCTGCAGGATCTCAATTACTCAGATGGAAAATTTGACGCATTGCGTTTACTCCCGTCCATGGTTTTCAATGATGCTGTAATACGTTGCCTTCTCTGTGCACGTGTTATATTTTGTCGTCAGTTTTGCCCTCGTATCCTCGTTTCTCTAACGCATTTTAAGTTATCGGCCCCATTGACGTGACGTGGACACACCAGCCAGGGACCATGCCGCATTAATTGTGATTCGGTTGAGGTTCGGCCGTGTGCAGTGCTGTCCCGCTCTCAGTCCTTCGAATGTGATGGGATTTACCCCCGGCATGCGTGCGGCTGTTCGGTGGTGATTCGAAGACTCCGTGTTTCATAATAGCACTCTCCTCCAAATGCGTGCAAAATTTGTAAAAAGCGATGTCGTTCTCCTGTCTCAGCCACCAAGATTTTCTGTGGAATATATTCTCTTAATGAGTCACTCAATTGTTGTAAGTTAATTTCAGTTTTCATTACAGTCGTTTTAGTGTCTTAATTTTACGAAATGGCTTTGATAAGTGAGGTCAAACCGACGAAATTATTTTGTATTACGTTTCATCCTACCTAAAAGTCATCTGTTAGAAGAAGACAATTCTTCTCTTACCGTCATCATGTTGATTGATCGATGGAATCAGTAAATATTGGAATCTCCGAGGGAATGCTGGGAGTGAGACAAGGAGGAATCACATTACGACTCCCCGCTGTAGTTACGGGAAACATACTGAAATGTTACGCTTCACTTATTTCTGATAAATATTTAATAATTCAGTCGGTCGAGAAATCGCATTGAAGTATCCGGCAAATTTATCTTGAATTGATCAAGTATGCATTTTAATCTCAGCATCGACCAAAAATTTGCTATTTGAAAGATAATAAAGTAAAAGGGACGGAATATTTGTTGCCATAGTTTTTCGATAATTTCGCTTTGATTATGAGGCATTTTCTCAAATGCGTCGCAGATTCATGCCGATTTCCGTTTTCGTCGTCGAAAGTATAAAAATTAACTGATGCACCCGGGGGAGAATCCCCGATCAGAATGGGGTTATATTAACTCTTTTTATCTTCCTTCCTGGCGTTTGCCCTCTAGGAATGTGGTAAAGGATCAAATTTGCGGCCTGGAAGGTTAGGAGTACGGAGGAGAGTCATAAAAGTATGGCAAATGGTGATGGTTAATTCTTCTTCTTGCATTTTACTCGGGATGTGGAGAAAGGGGAAGAGTGGGGGTCGGGTCTTAAGATGTCTTCGCCTCTTCGCACAGCTCAGCAAAATACCGCGACGCGCGTTTCTCCCGCGACGTCTCGCACGCTCCGACGCGCTCCGTGCCAGGTGAAATCTCGAGAAGGGGGCGATCTCAAACACCGCCGCCACTGCTCTCCTCGCGGAAGATTGCCCCGCGCATGTCCGATTGTTCCACCCGCACGGGAAGTGCCAACGCCGATTTCCCCGCCCCCCAAACCACCGCGCCCCCCTGAAGATGAGTGCCTCGCTGTTGGAGGAAGCCACGTCTTCTGTGAGGGCCGAATTGTTCTCCAGTCGCGGCGGAGCCTTCCACTTACCCTTTGGGGGTAAGTGGCGGAGTCTCGTTGGGTCCGACGGTTGTTTTTTATCGTTTAGGCCTGACACAACGATGACCAAACCTGGGTCACTTGGTATATGATGGTTCCAAAAGAAATAAAAGTTATATTGCCATGCCCAGAGAGATAAATGCACGGAAGTATGGTCTCGGAAGGTTTTGTTTTATTAAAACAATTAACAGTCACTATACAGGCATCACCTGTATAGTAATGATATATGGTTTCTTAGCATGGATATGCGTCGTTGAGAGACAACTGAAGTTTTTTTTAATTACTTCAACAATGACTGTGCGTCTCCGATCAATCGTAAGCATTTTCAGATTTCTGTGCAGCATTTTCTCTTAGATAGCCACTTCCGCGAAGTTTCTTACTATTTTCTCTAGAGTGCATTATACTCCTTCCACCCCTTCCCCCTCCCTGGGAGTTTAGGTATGCTAATCGTTTTGTATTTGTTCTGTGAATTATTGTCTCCTTAGGAATTGAGTATGTACGGTCTTTTTATTTTCAATTAGCATTGGGTCAGCTTCATAGATGCCTTAGATGAAATTTCGTAGTCTGGTCAGGATTCTACCTCCGAATACTTAGATTCAACAAAGGCTAGGCGGCTATAGATAGGTAAGATAATGAAAGTGAATAATGTAATCGCGCGATTGGATGTCATTGTGCATATTTTTTGTATCTGACTTGCTCCGTAAATCTTTTTTTCGACTTCTACGAGATTTTTCTCTGTTACTATAAGACACTCGAGGGGAGATGTAGGTCACTTAAAAACCCTGGAAAGTGACCCGGTTTCGAACCCAGCCATTTTCATGTGATTCAAGGGAAAGTGATGTGAAAAGAAGAGGTTTTCTTCTCAGTACGTTTTTCTTTCACTCATTAAAATATGTTGACCTTCGAGCGTGTAACCTAAATTAATATGCACCCGATTTCAAGTATTCTTATTCTTGAGAGTTTTAGTTTCAGTATATGATTTTATGTTCGTCTGCGCTATTTGCCATAGTTATGCCCATATTAATAGGCAATCAAGGGTTTTGGTCGCCAGGACGATCCACATTCCTCAGATTTTGCTCTTTGTGCGATTTATTGCTTAAAATCTTAATTTTTTAAAGAATTAAAATAAATTGAAACTCACAAGTAATAGATGTGGAATCAGGAATGTGGACGTTATATTAATTATTTTATAAAGTATGAGTGGCAAAATACTAATTACCTATCATATTTCCTTTCGTCATATTTTTTTCTAGCCACTGAAAATACGCCGAGGAGACATCTCGAAAATTTCTGCTCCAGGCGTGGATATTTTTTTATTTAAACATGGCCATAATATTGATTCAAAAATTACTTCTCATGAAAATGATTCTACAGCTTACCTTTTTTCTTGTCATTCCCTAGAGCAGTCATCAGAATGAAGATAGTTTGCTGCAACTCTCCTTCCCATTCTCCTATGACCTAACTATTTGATCCCCACATTATTTAAGGAGAAATATGGCGCACATGGACACATCCATTGACGTTAAGCAGGGTAAAATCGTTGTAGTTTTGCAAAGGTATACATTAACTATGCTGTGAATTATTGTTCACTTCTCAGGGATGGGAGTAATTATGTCGGCATAATATTTATCTGTAATATTATTTATCTATGCGTTATTCTCTTTGAAGTCAATCATAATATGTCCATGGTGTGTCTCTCGTGGTGATTCTTCGCATTCATTTCTCCTTCCAGTATTGTTTTGACGTGGCTGTTTCGTCTTAAAGTAGATACAATAAATTCTTCTCTTCTTCACAAGGGTTTCAGTAAACATTTTCTTTCCAGCTCTTCGTCGGACTTCTTCAGTGATGATTGCATCCGTCGGTTTGATATCCATCATTCTTCTGTTGTACCACATCTCCACTCCTTCCTGCTTTCTTTGTTCTGCAGCTTTTCTTGTCCAGACTTCACCGCAATATAAGATCAGGCCCAGAATATTTGTTTTAATGATGTGTCTCCCTGCATCTAATATTGTGTTCTTGGCTGTGAGTAGACTCCTCGTCTTGTGGATTACCTTCTACGTTTAGCTATTCTGCTCGCAACATCTTTCTTGCTTCTTTCCTCACCGGTGATCCTACTTCCCAGGTAGCAAACTTCTTCCTCTCGATCGTGGGGTTTTGTCCCCATTGGACAGTAACTCTTTTTGATTTTTTTCGTGAGCCTTTACATTAATGTAATTAAAATATTTTTTCTGAAAATTAGTATTTCATTATATTGTTAGACTTACTCAAATTGCAAATTTAATCCAAAAAGAAATAAAACCAGATGTGGCATTCAATTGCGTGACAAGGAAATAATACAGAAAAACAAAGAAAGGCTTTAAATCTTGAAAGGAAAATTTTTTTACTTCTTGGAACAACACAGAAAGAAGGAGGTGAATGAAAAATTATGAGAAATGTAGAATTCAATGTTATGATGAAGGACGTCCGCTTCATAAAATCACTTGGAATCGGATGGTTAGGTCTCATAACACGCTTGGCGGAGACAGGGTCGACAAAGAAAATTGACGAATGGATACCAGATAAAAATAGACCCACAGGGAGACCTAGGAAAAGATGGAGAGCCGAAGCCGCAGATAATTTTCTAAGAATTATTTCCAACTGGAAGGAGCTACAGGGTTGCTACAGACCTGGAGTCACCTGGAGCTTTCCCAAGTCAAAATCTGTTTGTTTTCAATAAGTGATCAATACCATTTAGGCACTTTGTGTGTGTGTTGGCTCATTGCTTTGAGTACCTTGCCTAAATGAGGCCCTGGAGCTCTTATTTGGTCTATCAATTAATTATGTACCTAAAATTAAATTTCAGGTTTTATTTTGTACACTCCAGCTGAGGATGATGGATTATTTCTTTGTCCTATGATTGTGTATGTACAGGTAATTGTTTGCTAGCCACTCCCATGTCATAATAAACTCAGCATGAGTCAGTAAAATCAAAAGGAATGATAACAAGAATCTCTGGTCCATTGAGTGCCCTTATTTCCGTTTTTGTGGGAGTATTAGGTCTAAATAAAAAGAGTGGTTTCAGGCGTGATATGGTGAAATATCATAATCAAAGAAAATTGGCAATTTTCTTTAATTATGTCTCAAGTGTGTGAGAAAATATGATTTTACCTTTTAAAAGCGTTACGTCACACAGTGAAGAAATATTTTCTTTTAGAGGCCAGTGTATGCAGGAAATGCAGGAATTGTTAATGATTAAAATGGAATGGAATATTTTACTTACTGAAAAGTTGAAATTAATACAGGTAGTTGGACTAAATTAGTTTTTGTACATGCCTCAGAATATGTTTCATTCTTGGTGAAATGTCTATTCTGAATGTGCTCCTATATGAACTTCCTGTTAAATCACAATCATGCCGTTGTCATCATCACCATTGCTAGTCGTCAACCTTATGGTTGGTTTGACACGGCTTTCCACTCTATGCTTCTATGAGCCAGCCTCTTCCCTTCTACATATTTCTTTGTTTTCTCATCATTCATTGTTTGCTCCATGTATCTCAGCCAAGGTCATACTCTTCTTCTGGTTGTCTTCATTAGACGCTTGTATCTTAAAATATGCCAAATTAGGTTGTCCCTCCTTTTCTTCTGAGTTTTTATGAGATTTCAATCATCTCCTACTCCTCTCAGTGCCTCTTTATTAAGTGATAGATCAATCCACTTGCAATTCCAATTTTACATATATCCTTTCATGTATAAATTCCTTGGGAATGATTTTTTTAATAGCTACTATTAATTTATTTGAAATTCTAAGAGCGGTTCTACTAACCACTATGGTGTCCACATTCACTCATGTGTGGAAGGACTGCTACCCTTTTTTGTGCTTATTCCCCGTGACTCCATGTGAGATGAGAGTAGATGATTATTTTGCCACTCACATGGAGGCTTCCTTCCATACGTCACCTGGTGGACACCCTTAACCCTTTCGCTGCTGTGGGCGTGTTAACGCGCCCACTGTGAAAATCCCCACTGTGCTGTGGGCGCATTAACGTGCCATGTGGATTTCGTGCCCACCGTGCGAAAGACAAGTATATGCACCCGTCACGTTTTTGCTCCGCTGCGTTGTGTTTTGAGAGGTGTGTTATGTTGCCCATTACTCTGATGAACTCTTGTGGGTTCTACATGACTCTTATAAGTTCCCTTGCCTGTCACAGGGCAGTCGTTCGTGTTTATGGGCCTTTCTTTTGTCCAATTGTTTTTTACTGCTGAGCGTTAAGATTTCCCTCTCTCAGGACGAAGGCCTTGGATTTTCCCTTCTCTTTCTAAGCAAATAAGGTCCATAATTATCCCGTACCCTTGCGATTGTGCTTCTGGAGAATCGTTTTGCCCACAGCGGCTAGATTTAGTGCCTCTATGGCTTTCATTACCATTATTTTTTTCTTGATGCGTCTTCGTACTCGATGCTTCAGTCTTCTACTGTACTTGTCATTGTGTTTGATTTTATTTGTTTTCTCTTGCCTGTACTAATTTAGACCCACCGCATACTGTTTGGTCTTCAGAAATAATTCCACTTTGCATTATATTGATAATATCTCTGGGCTCTCCTGTACCTTTCTTCTGGCATAGACCCATACTTCGTTTTGAACATTCATCTCTGGACTTTTTACCGAACTCTGATTTTAATTGGTCGTAGGGCGTTCTTTGGATTACCTGAAGTGTTTTATTCATTTATTGTCCTGCTCGTCATCTTGCACATTTCTCAAGGCATTTTGGGACTCGTTTATTGCTTTTACATTGTGGACCAGTGCTTTATTTTGAACTATTTTTGCGGTATCCTTGTAACTTAGGCTTTATTTTGCACTTGTTTATTGATTATCCTTGGCTTAGGTATTCTCCACCATCCCTTTTGAGATATTCATTGATTCTGCAAAAAATATATTTTAAGGGCATATTTCCTTCAAGAAGAGCATTCCAACGGAAGATGTTTTCGAAACTCTGGAGGAAAATGAGATCGGGGATGAATTTTTAGACAATTTTTCTCAAGAGGTAGATGAGGAAGGTGCTTCTAGAGCTGAATCTTCCCAACCATCTACATCAGGCATCCAAGCCTAATTGCCGGCCCCGTTGGCGGCGGGTTAAAGTCCTCGACTACTAATCCGAGGGCCGCGGGTTCGATTCCCGCCTGAGTCGGTTTTGATTTGAAAACAATTTACCACCACCTTTGGAGAATAAATTTCTCGGAAGTCACATGGCACTCTAAGAATCTGAATCTGGAATTTAATGGATGCGATCCCCAAGATTCTGGATGCAAGGCAAGTGTTAGCAAAGATTCTGCAATGCCGGATTTTTTCCAATTGGTTTTTTTCAGAATGAAACTTATAATTATTACAAATATACCAGGAAGAGCATTCTGGAGAGTGAGCATTCACGGATCAAAAGTTGTAAGATACTGACGATGAATAAATGTTTTGCAGTTATTGCAGTTACTTTACTATTCATTGCAGTTACGTTACTGCCAAGGATGACGAATTTATCCTACAGTGAGTATTGGTCAAAGGGCTCACTCATCAAAACATCAAATTTTGGAGAAATGTCGCGGGATACATCCGTAATCTGCTTCGCCTGTTGCATTTCTGCGATGATGGTGATGAGTATGATAAAATGAAAATGATCACTTGACAAAAATTAGGATCATTGTCGACGCTCTGTGGAGCCCTAGGAAGCCCTTCAGAGATGCCTGTACCCCTTTCCAATACCTTTGCATTGACGAGAGTCACATGTTGTTCAATGGACGTTTTCTATTCGAACGGGAAGGAAGCGAATATATCAAGTGCGATCCGCGCAAAGTATTCAGCTCGGGTGGGAAAAACCTCCCGGGAGTAATTTCGCAAAAGGTGAGCGACTCTGCCGCCGAGCTTTCCGCAGCGAAAGGGTTAAGCATTGCCCTGAGTGTGACTTCATCCTGCTGTGAATGTCGTGTACAACATAGAATTTGGTATTATACAGTCTCATTGCATTGGTGATACATAGGCACCTAGGTCATATTGAATTAAACCCTCGAGCATGACTTTTATTGCAAGTATTTTATCTATTCATGGTACATTGTTCCTTAATGTCGAAGATTTCGTGCATATGCCAACTAGAATATTTTTAATACCTAGTGGCTCTTTGAAACTAATCCAATAAAATTTTTATCATTTTCTATTCAACAAACTACCTACTAAAAAGCAACCAACCTTGAAGTAGAAAATATGAGTATAAAAAACTGCTGACTTAGTGAAATAATCACTTCTTTCTACCACATGGTTCAGAAACTTGATTATTCTGTACCTTAGTGGAAAAGCAGTTTGTAGATATTCCTGAAATGTGAACGCGACCGAAAACTAATTTTTTACAATAGTAAATTTGCAGCCTCTATCATTTAAGTAAATTTCAAGCACTGTGGGGAAGTAAACATTTGTACAATTAACGGCCCTTGAAAAGGGATCCAGGTGAAGTAAAATACGTGAATCAACATGAGGAAAAATCCTCATGTTCCACCTAAGTCCAAGCATGCGCTAGTGGTAAAGCAGCCGATACGATTGGAATTTGTTCCCCAGCCGCGCAGACTTTGAAATACGGTCGAGTACTTAATTTTGAGAGACATCATAAGTGAAGCATTTCTGCGTAATTGTCACATCAGCTGTTCATTTTTTACCTAAAAATTACATGAAATTCCGTTAAGAAACATAAACTTTTAACAATTTACACGTAAACAACATTGTTCGTGAGTTTATGTAGTCATTAGAAAATCACAACTGCCATGATATTTATATCATGGGTGTAAAGACAGGGGAGATGCTTTTATTGAAGGATATCTTTTATATCTCGCCTTCAAGTGAAGCAAAAATATGCTCTCCTTGAACTGTCGCCACTGCTGCTAATATGCAGGGGGCCCGAGGTGTAGCGCTATTGATTAACCCATTGATTAGATTTGGATTTGCGTTTAATTAAATATTAAAAACCAACCTATTTTTCATGTATTTCACTGTTTTGCACAATTTTATCACTATGGTGTGCATGCTTTAATGTGTTTTCTCTTATACTTGCTCTTTCTTTAAAATACCCACTTGCGATAGAATGGATATTGTAACCTGGAATATGAAAATTTTGGCCTGGAAAACCTGGAAAAGTACTGGAATTTTATAGTTTCTGGTCTGTAGCAACCCTGAGCTAGAAAAAGAAAGAAGACGGGCGTTAACTGTTGAAAAGGCCAAAACTCACGGAGGGTTGTAGCGCTCAAGGAAGAAGAAGAAGTTGTGCTTACAGTTCAGCATTATCGTCAGTCCTATCTACTCTGCCAAAATTACTTTGTCATTGCCAAGTGTATCATGCTGTTTTTCCTCAATGCACGTTTATTCCTATTTTTAACGAGTCCTTGATTTTTCGTTTCTTGAATGTCATCTCTCGCCCTTGCAATGTAAACATTGGACCCCATCAATGACGAAGCACATCTTTGCCGTTCTCATTCCCTCGTTTGTGCCTCTTCTATATTATCGCCTTAATTTATCCCAGCCATTGAATAAATCTTCAGTGCCCTTCAATGAAGTAAGCATTTTTTTAATGTCCACTTAGTCAAGTACTTTCTAGGTTGATGAAGCTAATGTATGTGGGATGGTCTTTGAGAAAGTTGGCAAAGATGGGAAATCCCAAGACCAAAATAGCTTCTCTCGTTTTCCTACTTCTCCTGAAACTAAAACGGCCTCATCCATTGATATAGACAGAAACGCAGGAAAAAATTCTTAGTCACAGACGGTTTGTTTTTATGAACCCAAGTCGAAAAAACGAACAATTAATGTAATAACAGAATGAATAAACCATGGTTACGTTTGCGCATGTAAAAAAAGTAACCTCTAGTTCAAATTTAAAATAGTCATTAATCGCTGTAGCATCATATTTTCTACAAACTTCCATTTTCTGTCCCACCCCCTGAAGATAATTCTGGTGAGAACTTTCGCTGCATGAGCAGTAAAGCTGATAGTAGTTGTAATGCCTTTGCATCTCGCTGCTCTTCTCCTCGTAGGGATAGAAATGATTTGACTACATTCTTTTTTTCATTCTCGAATATTTTCGCACCCCAATGCGTGCGAGCAAGTTACCTACGCAAGTTGCGCTAAATGACTGCTCCGTCCGTGTAGGCGACCACACAACCTGTGTAGGCGGCTCCAATTCGTCACGCTTATGTTGTCCCTTCCGCTATGGAAGTATAGCAGACCATAGTCCGCGTACACCTTTTGTTTCGGCAATCATTGACGTGTTGCTGTAAACATCTGGGCCAGTATCGTTGGAGGCAACCTGATCCATGACAGGAAAACTAACGCCGCTTCAGGCAAAGGCCTACGTGCAACTTCAGGAGAATGCATACTTTTCGAAAATTTAAATGGAAAATCGCAATAATGTGAAATTATTTCACGGGGGAGTTATGGAGGTGGTTGAGGGGAGGAATTTTGAGCGTACTTAGCGGCCGTGCGGGAAAAATAGCGTTAACTGCACGGCAGCCCGCCTAGGAAGGCGTATTTTATTTTATTTATTTCCAAAATCCTCAAAACAGATCGTCTAGCTTTTACATCGGGTGTTTCTACAAGTATCAACGGACGGACACTAACACCCATGAAGTAATTTCTCCTCGGGTTTCCATACAGGTTGGGTGTTTCTTCTTTGCCGACGTTTCGATGAACGACTTATTCATCGTCATCAGGGCCGTTGATGCTGAGTGTCGAGGTGCCGTGTTTATATGGCGTGCCGCTCAGATCAGGCCGGTTTTGATTGGTGTAGGTTTTTTTTTCTTTTCTCGCCATTTTCAGAATTGGGTTGCAAGTACTAATAAGTGGAATCCTTCGTCCATGTTGAAGTTGTTGCTTTCAATTAAATGCTATCTACTAACACCCATGTCCTGAGTGGTGGAAAATCCACTCCGGCGGGATTAGAACCCGCGATCCTCGGATTGACAGGCGAGGACTCTACCCCGTCGCCACCGGGGCCGACAAACGGCCGTGAATGACATCCTCCTCGGTAATCTCGATTACAAAAATTGTATGTAGCTTATATTCTCGATAAATGACTGAATTATAAGGCGAAGGGTCATCGCATGATGCATACGTTAGTTTGTTTCCGTATTACTCCAAATTACCGAGTACTTCTCCGTTCAAAATGGTCTATTTCAACTAATTTTGCGATTTGTTTTCTTTCCGAAATTGTATCAATTTTGCAAATCTACGGTTTCTCGATTTCTCAAATCTTGTAAGCGCCAAACAGTGGAAACAGTATTTTTCATCACCTAGAATGCAACTGTGACGATGAAGACCCCAGCAATCTGAGCACGCCTTTTCTTGCGTAGCATGTAAGTACATATTTACTCGGCTATAAATGATACACTTGTATCGCCAGCGGAGCTTTGTTTCAGCCGCTTTAATTTGTGCCGAGTCTAGTACGTCTCGTCTCAATCGTCGGTCAGAATGGAACGCAGTGGTCCAGTGTAAAATCTGACCGAAGAGGTCATTGCGTCGGTGCTTGAATGAACTGGTGGTGCATGTCTCCTATCGTGCGGAGAGGAATGGTCACAAGGTAGAAGCGTGTGCCCTGCTTGGTCCGCGCCTCGGAAGCCCATTCTCGTGAGAGGTTGTTTCTTCGATTGGCCACCCCGAGCATTCCGGTGCGAGTCTAGTCGTTGAACGACTCTCGCTCAGCACGAACGACGGAGTCGATGATTGTTGTTGAGTACTCATTCGTCACGACAAAACCATTGTCTCTTGCATGAATATAGAATACTGGATGGGAATCAATGGCCCGGATCTGTTGTCGAAAATTCCGCAGGCTAGGCTACCGCGACTGAGGCGATGGCAGCGCTGTAAACAAACGGGTATTGGTAGAACTATTGGCGGCGCTTTAAACTGGCCACAGAGCGAGTACTAAGGATTATGTTCATGATTAATCGGGTAAATGAATGAGTATCGCTTCAGGGAGTAAATACTGATTAAATTTAGATAGGATTAAATGCTGATGTCTGGAACTATTAACGTTTATTCATAAAAAAGCCTTAAATTCATGAATTCATTTTTATAAAAAACCGCTGTAGAAATCTGGGAATTCCATTATGGTCAGGGTTGTTTCCTTTGCAAAAATTGCAATAACAAATTACCTACCTATTTTCCTACTGATCCAGCAAGAAGAAAGGTAAGGGTATTGAACTGCCGACTGGGCAAGTGGAAACCTATGTTCTTTATGCCTATGTTACCAATCAATAATCGGAGTCTGAGGAAATTTCACACTTTTTCTCGAGTCGAACGGAAGACTTAAGACCGATTGTCTAAACATATTCCCAAGTAGCATGTCATTGCCTATTGTCCTCACAAATATTATTGCTTCATCTTACGTATTAAGTGAGATATCCGTGGTTCTTTTAACCTATGTCAGCTATTCATTTACTAGGAAAATTTGAATTCCCACTGCGATCTGGATTCAAGGTGGCGGATTACATTAGTTACGTGCGTGTCATCACCTGGGGTATAGCGACCTTGCACAACCTTAGCGACGCTAACGCTACCTACCAACTACCCACAGTTAGAAAATGGAACTTCTATAGGGTGCGGAATTTACCGACAACAACGCTTACGGGGGATTTACACGGGACAAGATGGCGGATTTTTATCCAGTATCTACCATGGTCTCTTGATATTCCCCCGTTGAAAGCAGCATTGTATCGTGATTTCTTCTCGGAGCGAGCCAACTTTGTAATTCGCTGCTTGTCGGCGGCCTGGAATCCCCCCCTCCACCCACCGTCACACACGCCCGTCTCCCGTGATTGCTTTCTCTTCTCTCTTGTCTCTCTCTCTCGTCCTCTGGAGCGAGCACATTCTGGGCCAACTCTTTTGGAGGTCGAATTCGTCGCAATTTGGGAATAATCGGCCGGGTCTCTTTGGTGCTCTCGCGTCGAATCGCACCGCACAAGCGTTCTGGGGAGCGATTGCGTAACTCCTCGTCCGGTAGGCATCGAATCACATGGCTTCCAATGTTGCTACATTAGGACCGCAAACATGACCGACTCCTCGAGCCGAAGTCGGTGAGGGGCCAAATTCGACAGCAAAGGTCCTCATAACGTACGATACATAGCGATCAATAAGTTCCGCAGTGGATACCGTGCATTCTGGGTCTCTCGAACGGGATTAACCATTTAGATTCAATCCAAAAGTTTCCCTCGAGACCGCAGGATGCCATTTCCCGTCCTAGTGGAACGGAAAACGTTTACCGCCGAACCAACTCGATGATCTACTTACGACGGCACGAGTGTAGAGCGATTTTCCTCTGTAACGTGAAAATTAAATTTAAACACCCCATACGCCCTGTTGTTTAATCTCTGGTTAAATGTTTTCTCGGTCTAACAACGGAATTTAATACGTTCTCCCATCGATAACGCTCACGTCAACTAACAGACAGTCTGGTTTACTGGACTGTAACCTTCCTCTCAGTTAACATCAAGTTAAGGGCACGTCACGTATGAACAACAAAAGGCTCATCTTGTGGTGAGCATTAACTAGGCATTATTATAGGTGACCTATACACTTTAGGCATAACTGTATATCTGATATGAAGCGTTTTGTGTGCTAGTTTTAGGAGGAAAGTAATTTTCAGAAATATTCATAAATACTTCTAAGCACGGGTTTGAAATATTTTAAAAGTATTAAATGTTACTGTGAAATGTTCACAAGTGCAAGGAAAAGATATTCATTCTTTGTGAAATTCGGTGCCGAAAGTATTAGAGCCTAACTAGGTTCGTTCCACTTATGATAAGACGTGGCCCGGCGGACAAATAAAATAAAACCTCAATGCGGCTTCTCACTGTCGGTCTTGCAACGACCAAACCACTTGTCGTTGCTGTAAACGGATGCGCATGTTGTTATTCATTTGTTCGGCTCGCCCATGGGAGGTGAGCCTCCGGTAGTCGCCGACAGTCTGTTATTGCAGCAAATGGGAAGCAACGAAGCGTGGAAATCGCCGCACATTGTATCGCACCGTAGTATCGAGAGCAAATGGTCCAGGGGGGTTATTATGTAACTTTCGTTCTAAGATTTTCGTCACTGTCCAATGGATTGTCCGAACCGTGGTATCATGTAACTGTTTTCTAGAGAAAAATGTTCCATCGTTTCTGCCCGAATACTTTGAAATGTCATCCATTTTCAAGCGAATCTATTTTTCGTTCCTTAAACTGAAATATCAAGTATTTTACTGTGCATAAAGTGGCGAAGTAGCTATTATTTTACTCGTTAAGACGTGCTGAAAACATCCATCGTTTCGATGTCTTTCCAAACACATTGTTTGGAAATTACTTTTGCAGCATCCCAATCACTACATTTACAGAGCGAACTCAGCTCGTTCTGAACTCATTCGACACTCAATCCGACCTGAAGATTTAGCTGACTTGGCACTACAAATTTACCGATGCATGGAATTTGCTTGTCGATTCACGATCGGTGTTCACTTATCTACTACATACACAGATGCGTACGTCACTATACTTACTGTATTTACTGTACTGCCGTTTTTACATTCCGTTAACTCGACATGTACTCCACACAAAGAGTACTGTCCACTATACATCTGTCCCGAAATACTCGCAGATACGCCGTAAAATATTGCATTGGCAATATTTTTCTGTCAATGAACATGTAAGAAGCGAAGTGGGCAGCCGAGCTCATCAGTTCGGTCCGTTTACCACTCGGCTCCATCTCATTTTGAGTCAGTCTGTGAGATCTCCAGTCGACTTCTCATGTTCGGCGCGCTTCCCAGATCGTTCTGGCCGGCTCGATTGGTTTACCAAAGCCGTCTCAAATGGCCATACCGATCTGAGACCGCTTGGTATCACCGCTCGGAACGTGAGAGAAATGTTGGGTGTTAGTCGCGGGTTGCGCTCTCGTCTGATGCGGTCGCTGTCATCGTTTCTGTCGCGCGCTGCCGCCGAAACCGGAGATTGGTGCGGGACGAAATGCAACCGTCCCTTTTTTATAGCGGAGCTCACCACAACCAAAGATCAAGTGACGTAAGGATGACTATAGCATGAATGTTTAGGTATCGTGTGCAGTGCAGTTAGAATTAGGAAAATATAAACATTAAAACGAAAACTTTTTTTATGAAGGATGAATACTTTTTTGTTTGAATAATATAATTGTCCCTTTGTTTGGTTTATGTGGCCCAGAGCATTTTTCACTTTTTTACCGTTTCCGTTTATTATTAATGTATCATAATTTAAAAAAAATTATAACATGTTGTTCAGAACTCTTTGATTACATCTTTTATTGCGTTTTATTATGGGACCTTTTAGCTATACACTCCGTAATGGAAAAACGATACATTATTTACGAAATAAAAAACACTAAATTTAGAAAGATCGCCAAAAAACCAGCGGGCCATAGATAGAAAGGGCGTATTATTATATGCGTTTAGGCGCGTGGGCGAGATGCGAGTAGTGTTTGGGGGAAGAGGAGGGGGGAGGCAGCGGCTCTCTCTCTGTCTCACAGTTCCCCTCTCGCTCCAGTGCCCCATCCTCCCCGCCCCGCCCCCTATTAGTCGGTCGCGTGCCCCCCATCCCACTCTCTCTCTCCCCATTCGCGGCCGCATCTCTCTTTGTCCTCGCCTTTGAAGGGCGGCGGCGCGTGCGAACTTCCCACGCGCGTCATCGCGAGTATAGCTCTCTCTCTTTCTATCTCTCTCCCACGCTCTCCCTACCCCCCCCCCCACTGCTCCCCCCCATGAAGAAAGTGAAAGAATGAAACGATGAAAGTCCTCCCTACACACCTCGCACTAGGCTTGTGCGATGACCGATTTTGGTCATCGATTTTCGATGAAAAAATTTCATCGAAATGTTTCGATGACGATGGCTGTCATCGATCATCGATTCATCGATGATCGATGAATTTCGATGATCGATGAATTTCGATGATCGATGAATGCCGATGATCGATGAATTACGATGATCGATGACTCTCGATGAACTGTGCAGTAGTGATGAGCGATATATCGCTGTGATTAAATCACCGATACTGAAAAGTAGCAATCACAGCCTCTGAGTAAATAATCGAAATCACTGTGACTGTAAATTCGGTGAATTGAGCCGATTTAGCTCAGGCTGCTACCGCTGCTACCAACTGCACCAGTGCAACCAACGAATACAATGCTACCACTGCTACTGCGTATTAACTGTGATTGAACGTGATCGCTACTTCAGTATCGTCTACCACAAACTTGACGAAAAACATGAATTCCAAACATCCCACTGTGGCCCTGCCATCGTCCTCAAGGCGCAATAGCTGGGGTGTTTATACTTTATATATACATTTGAGATAAGGCGTTAAAATGAATGGAAAAAAGAAGAAAAATTAGTGAAATATGGAACTGTACGTGAAGCATAATTACATGTTCATGACATACTCGTATAATAATACGTAACTTGACTCATATAATCTACCGTAAACATTGATTTGAAATGTGGAATAATTCTGAAATCATTTGACGGGGTAGTTGACTAAAATGTTCTGATTGATTTCCATCATGCATCTATTTAAAACAATTTGCATCTCATTTGAGATACTTTCCATTTATTTTTCCTAATATCTACTGTATTTAAATTGTCCTATTCTCCGTGAGTCGAAGTACGTAGATATTGCTAAATTTCAATATGCTTATTGCAGAATGTTACACTATCCTGTGAAGACGATCCACCGGCAGAAGATGTCGGAGATTGTGTAACTTCGATGGATAGAGCTACTCCATCAACAAGTAATGATGGTAATGATAGCTCCCTTCAAATGCCAGCCGCCGTCCCACGTCCGTCTTCTTCGACCACATTTCAACGCCAATTAACAATTCCTTCTTTTGGTTCCTAAATGCTCTCTTTCAAAAGAAAGCAGTACATTGAACAGAAGCTACTTGGATTATTCATAATTGATTTGCAGCCATTCAGCATTGTGGAAGATGTTGGGTTTAAAGAATTAATGGAAGTGGCGTTGCCGAATTATGAAATTCCTGGAAGACATCGCATTTCGATCACCATGATCCCTGCCATGTATGAGGAATGCGAATTTTGCGTAAGCCTTACTCAAGGCAGCCAAAAGTGTGTGTAACCACAGACTGTCGGTCATCCTCAAGAAGAAATAGGGTGATGATAAAGTGAACGCCATTCACTTTTTAAATGCGAATTCCATATACATGGAAAAAGAGTGGCATTGGCGTTTGGCATGTTTTCTTCCTTAATTGTTTGTTTAATTCTTTATTACTTTGTTGTATTACGTAAGAAACGGAAATCTTCTAGTCTCAAACCAAAATTAACATTTATTTATATGCCAAAGTTTTGTGCAATTACCTACTTAACATTTTTATTTTTTGCCAGTAGAGCCTCTATATGTAAATGTTAAATTTTTTATACAGTTTGAGGAATTCCTTGAAAACTAATGTGAAATAAGTTTATCATTTTTATAATTTCATTTCAAGTTACCATTTAAGGAGAAGGGTTGCATTTCTCAGCCATATATATACGTATAGGTATATATCTCCAAAAGTTTATAATAAACTATTTTTTTATCACTTGATCGAAGAGTCTTTCTCTTTTATTGTGCAGTTGAACTACTGGAACGCTGACGTACCGACATGGCCAGTCCCCTAATATGTGATTGCGATTGTCATTTCCATGCCGTGTCAATTCTAAAATGTGATCGCAATTACATTTTATAATCACAGTTATTGTAACGAAACAGTCACATTTAAGGCGGTGACAATAAAGTCACAGTTAAGGCCATCCCTACTGTGCATATGTCTCGGTTGGCAGTTTGGTGTGGCTATTAAGTGAAGATTGAATTTGGTCAACCGTAATTGAGTAAAACAAGGCTTATTTATGAAAGAGAGAAACAATCTCCAAGCTACAATTTTAGCAACAACTCTTTATTGTGGTATAAAACAATTCTTATTTCCGCATTTTCGTCGGTGAGTAGATGTCGGGCGTCCAACACAACGTTTCCTGCATCGCTGAAGAACCGCTCTGATACTGTTGAAGTGGCAGGAATACAGAGGTATTTCCTCGCGTACTTCTGAAGGCGGGGATATACATCCTTCCTGTCCCTATACCAATGTAGGACGTCCAAAGATTTGGATAGAGCTGGGACATCCTCGTACTTGTGGAGCTCCGCCAGGAAGGGGTCGTCAGCAGAGGTAGCGTTTCTCGTGTCAGCAGCACGAACAACACCATCACTGGTGCGGCGCCTCTTCGCAAATAGCCCGTCTAAAGATTTCCGCGCTTCAGCCTGTGCTCCTTCGCCTTGGATTTGTCGGAAAACATGACCGCGATTTTCCTAGCCGGGATCAACTGAATGCAGCGTAGGGAGACTGACACTGGGAAACAAGCTACAACACGTCTAGACTGGACCACAGTTTCGACACTCAATGTTATAAAACGGCGACATTCTAGTAGCAGACGACAACATCGAGGCCAAGTGGTGGAGCGCCAAGGTGCTCATGGGCAGAAACTCCGTCCCCTCACCTACCTTCCCCGAGATATCGTCTGCTAGAGTCGACGTACTCCAATCACTGTGCGGCCCACCCACGTGGGCTGGACCTCGACGCCGCCGGCTTTTTTCAGTAAATAGGCGTTGCGCAATAGAACAAGGAAGGTGCCGGGGAGGGGGAGACAAAGGAGGAAACGTCATAGCTGTTACTGGCGGCGGCACGGGACGGACGGGCGACACAAAACCTATAATTTTCATCGTCCCATCGATCATCCTCATCGATGGTTCTCATCGACTCATCGACATCAATGATTCGCATCAACTCATCGACTCATCGGGATCGATGATTCTCATCGACATCGATGATTCTCATCGACTCATCGACATCGATGATTCATCGACATCGATGATTCATCGACATCGATGATTCATCGACTCATCGACATCGATGATTCTCATCGACTCATCGACATCGATGATTCTCATCGACATCGATGGTCGATGACATTCATCGTCATCGATTACAGTCATCGCACCGCGATGACTAAAATCATCGTCGATGACTTCGATTAATCGACTCATCGCACAAGCCTACCTCGCACTCTCTTCTCTCCTCTTCTTCATTTCCTTTGTGTGTGTGTGCGAGGAGGGTTGTGCGCTACCACCACCCCCACACCCCCTCATTCGGATAGGATGGGATGGTATAGAGAAAGAGAGACCGACCGCCAAAAACTCTCGCGTGGGGAATCTCCGCTCTCCAAGGCTGTGCTCGCTCCCGCCCGCCCTTCCCCCCCTCACCTTTTGTCATGTCCTCTCTTCACATCCATTCGGAGACGCCTGGCGGTCGTCGACGCCGTCGCTCGCCTCTTGGCGTGGATGTTGGTGCGGACGGATGGAGACGACCCTTACGACGATCGTCTTCGGTGGAATTGACTCTGGTGTCGGCGGTTCTCCGCGACAGTCTTCGGGTGCCTTCCATTCGCTCTAGTGCGCTAATCACTTCGCGTAACACGACAGCGCATTTTCTTTTAATTCGTTACAGACCCTGCGCAATAGGTAGCGCACTTAAAAACAGATTGGGAGCAAAGTTTATCTACGCAAAAATAACAAAAGAACATCGATTATAGCAGCAGTGGTTGTTGTCGAGTTTGCTCATTTTCATTGAAGGCGGCAAACATGCATATTGTGAGGTTTTTAATTACTCTGTGACATGAAACAAACATTTTTTAATACTTACTTAAAACGAATTCAGCACATGTACACCAAATGTTCGGCATTGACTGCTGTTCAACCACAGGATGCTACCTACCGGCAGGTTACAGAACATTTCGCCAGCGCATATCGTTCCGTTCAACGTCGTTCGTGTGCGCTAAAGTGCGCTGATGTGTTCCGATGTGCGCTAACTTCAACACATTGAATGGAAAGCCCCCTTCGAGTGGTCTTCAGAGGGTAAACACGATGTCAGTAAGGGCGTTTTCAGACCCCTAAGCTTTTCATCGCCACGGTCATAGGGTAATAGATAAAATAATATCCTTGTTGAAGGTTGTTCGGGCTTCCCACCGGGTTAAACTCTCCATCTCTGTCTTTGTATTCTTAGGCAGAGATGGAGAGTTTAACATGGTGGGAAGCCCGAACAACCTTCAACAACACTATACGCCTTTCTTAAAAAATATCCTGTTTCCATCTCTCGTCGCTTAAAAGATAAAGCAATGGGGTAAGCATTTGTTTCTAAATTTGATACCAATCATATCGGAAAGAAAAAATTGCAAGCTTTGCTAAAAACAGACCATTCTTAACTGAGTAGTACTCGGAATTTTGGAGTGATGCTAAAACCAACGTACATATACGTCATGCAATATTCATTCGCCTTATAATTCTGTCATTTCTCGAGAATATAGGTTTCATGCAAATTTTGTAATCGTGATACATATAACCGAGGAGGATGTAAGGCACCTTCCTTAGCAGGCTACCGTACAGGCAGCGCCGTTTTCCCGCCAGGGCCCTGCAGTACGCCCTAACTGCATCCACTCAATCACCTCCATATATCCTTAACGAAATCCTTTTGCAGTCCGACGAATTTCCTTTTGGATTTTCCGAAAGTGTCTTCTCCCCTTTTAATGGTTGTTGGTGTGCGTATTCGATCGATGACGGCTCATTGTCTCGTTAACTTCGCCATAGCGATGTGTAATGTGTTGGACTTGTATGGTATCCGATTTTACTTCAAAGGGTACAGTTACGTGGGTATCGATCGCGCCCAACGGTGAAAACCGTAACGGTTTAATCGGAATGGAGAAGAACACTCTGGGTGTGAGGGGTAATTTGTGTTGCGTGAAGTGAGTCCGTTAGCGTGAAAGAGGAAATTCTCTCGAGTGCTGGAGCAGGGAGTCCGCTGACCTGTAAAACCGTGAAAAGTCATGGAATTCCGTCAAATACGGCTAAGGCTTGGAAAAGTCGTGGTATTTCGTAAAATGACGTGGACAATGTTTTGATTAAACCATAAAATACTGAAGGCCTGCTTAGATTAACAAGATGTGCTCAAAACGTGAGAATTCCACGTTACGTTGAACTAAGTAATGGAGACAAAATAAGCCTAAATACGTTTTTGATCAATGCAGTGAGCCCTTACGGTGCGATCTAAATGTGGTCCATTAACGGTTTTGTGAACTTATTGGGAGTTATTGACTCACGATGAAGAACTTTCTTTATAATGGCGCGCGTCTCAATTTTCAGCTTTTATTATAATTATCTCAGGTCGCTATTGATTCTGCATTCCATGTCGGATAACACCACTTCAATGACAGCAATACTTAACTCCCGTACGGACACAATTGCAATGACAAGATTTGTACTTTTCCAGTTTTCTCCTTTACTTCTGCGACCAGTTTCACTTGGATTAGGCATCCTCTGACCCTAAGATCTGGAAAAATTGAAATAGCTTCTGGAAACTTATAAAAGTTGTGAAATTGAAAAAGGAGTCCTTTCCAAACCCTGTAGTTTGCACTTGTGAAAATCGTTGCTTGCCTTCGGAGGAGTCCGATTTAAAGTGAAGGGAAGTGAATTGCGAAACGGATTCTCCACTAAAACTGAACAATATTTAGTAAGTAACTTAAATTGCTATCCTGGAACTTAGAAAAGAATTCATGGTGTAAATGGTAATATGGTTCTGAATGCTTTGCAGTTTCCCAAAATGCTTTTCCGCTAATTTCTTGTCATTTTGACGCGGATGTCTTACCGAAAGTGGGTTGCCGGGACAGAAACGATGATGTGACCCTTGCTGGGTGTTTCATTTGGACACAATGAACTTAGTGGCTGACAACACGATTGAAATAATCGTGGTCTCGTTCGTTGGGGTGGGCGTGCCACTGTGATGCGAGCATGACCTTGAGTCGGCGCCGGGCTGGGAGGCGTTATTTTGGGCGTGGGCGGAAAACCCCGCGCATCGTACCTACCGCGACACACCGATGTGATCGCGCGCTGGTTTTTATGGCGAACGAATAAATCTTTTCCTGACCTGCCTATTTCTACCAAATGAAACCCTGATTGGGTAGTGTATTCGTTTGTGAGAAATTGAAAATTAGGTGCGAAATTTCCAGGTAATTTTCAGATGTCGGCTTACGCCCTAGGTCCAAGGTTGTGATAACCAGCCCCTTCGGCGGACCCTCCCAACGTGCGGGGCCCCTGGAAACGTAATTTTTGCCTAACAAAAATGATGAAATAAATGAATAGAGGAGACGAAAAAAAAACTACTTTAAGGTAATACCGCCCTTAATTAAAAATATGAAAAAAATATAAAACCCTCCGAAAGGGTCACAGGAAACTCATGGAGGGCATCTCTTCGGAAAGGGCGTCTAATTGGCCATCGTTGAGTACCACCGTGTCAGTATCGGAACGGGTGCGAGAACGTCGGAAAGTCGTCACGGTGCGCCCCGCAAAACGAAGGCGCGGCGTTAATACGCCGATGGCCGCTCATTACTGCTTACCCACTCACTCATACGCATTCTCGTGAAACCCTGTGGTGCCGTGTGTCTGACAGAGCCACACCCGAGTTATTCAGCAGTGGTGGGTGGTTACTTAAGGTAAGTTGCTTCGTTTTCGCGTCGGACGAAGTTCACCCTCGCCTTACGGAGCGCTGGTAGTGAGAGATCGTTTGTCTGGCAAATAGCGAGCTCTCCGTGGTGCGCGCAGGGTAATTGCGAGGGTCAGTTATAGAGCGCGGCCGGGCGACGGAGGGGGGAGGGGGCAGTAGGATAAGTATAGTGGTAGCGAAACTTGGTGGCAGTTTGTTACAGATACAAACAAAGATTTCACGATATTCGCTGATAGTAGTCGCAACCCGTCGGAGAATCCCTTCTGAACAATTGGATTCACCATTTCACTGCGCTGAATGATTACTGGTGTCAGTCATAATATATTTCAAGTATCCACAAATAATTATTCTCCATTTTTTGTTAAATAATGACAGTTAGCATTTTTTATGCAGAAATTGCAAAATTATTTTTAAACCTGTGTTCGTCTACGTTATAACCCTGCAAGCCACCTCCAGGGGGTGTGGCAGGGGGTGAGTTCTCACCAACACGGACCACGGTGTCGCAAAGTAGTAATTTTAACACTATAGATACAAAGTATCTGTGGATATACTCGATCTCTGCATGAGAGGGAAGATATTTTTAGGGAGTGTGGGATTAAGTCGAACTTCGCAGTCTGCGGAGGAAAATATATTCATCCGGATATATGCATATATTATATTAACTTCGTAGCAAAAGGGATAAGGGATATATGGAGCACTTTATTTGTTGCGAATAACAAATTGAGCATATTGAAGCTAGCAAGGAAAGTTTACGGCCTTGGGATCCTAGGTAGTCAAAACGCGGAGACTGCCTTACTCCCTCGCGTGGAGCGAGTTTGTAAGCAACCCTTGTAAGCGTGGACCCTTCCTCTGAGAATGGTCTTCCGCGCAACTGCCACCATTTTTCGCTACCCGTTGAATCTGCTGCTATGGCCGTGTAGGGAGAGCGGGCACTGCCCCTTAGGTCGGAATGGCCTACGACTTGCCGCGCGATCGCAAGAGACAGCCCTATCATCTTTCCAAGCTATCATCGTGGGTGCTCCCAGCCAGGCCTGCGCCATAGTCATATTTCGGTCGCGCATCGGTGAATTATGCTCCGTTAAATGATATGATTTCACGCGTGTTGCACGGTCTCTAAAGCACGCGAAAAAAGAAATGTATGTTAATAATGAGAATGCAAAGAAATAATGGGTAGACAAAGAAAATAAACGAGATAAAAAATGGAATAAGTGGTTAATAACAAAGAGAAATAAAATAAAAAAGTATATATCAATAATGAATTAAAAAGTGTACTTCTAATTTAGATAATAACTTAGTTTTAAGTTTAATTGTTACGCAATCACTACACACTCGACGATATCGTACGTAGTAGTCATGTTCGTTTTCCAGGGAGATAATTTCATATTTTTCAAGATAAAATGACAAGAGTTACAGCAACCTTCCCGTTTGGTAGGCATCCCCATATTGTTCCAGGGTTATTAGTAGAGGAAAGGAGGAGACGGGAGCGGAAGAGGAGGGAAAAATGTGGGACCGATAAGGAAACCACCCTCTTGAAAGCCGTGCGTTGTTCTGCTATATTCAACGAGAGAACACAATATGAGATATTGTCTTGACAGATTGCTATTAATCGAAATTGTGTTTAATTGGCGACTTAAGATTGCGTAATGGCGCATTAATATGTTTTAAATATGTAACTTAATTGAATATAAGGAAAGAGTAGGGACTCTTAGGCGATAATACTTCGGTCATTTGTGCTGGTAGTATCTCGTGTGATTGCCGTCGAGTGAGAGTGGCTCTGATCGCTACGAGTGAATCACCACGCATTAAGACGAGCACATTTGTTTGCCGTCGAGATGGAAACGAATTCGATGTAGCATCGCTTTTCCCCTAGCCACTCGTTGCGGTCAATGACCTAATGGACTTGGAAAGCTCTGGCGTAAATGAGTGCGCCCAATAATTGTATACCGATCCGAAACGTTTATTTTTGAGTTCATAATGTTACAATTTCTGGAAGTGTCAGCTTGGGATGTCTTATTTTACCAGATTTCCCGGGTTGTTCGCAGGTTCCTCTGCATGCGTGGCGCTGCCTGCAAATGTATTAGCCTTCGCTGCTGGCTGCCCGAAAGTGATTGTGGTGGGAAACAATGCCCAGTGAATGTGACTTTCACCGCAGTTAAAATCTCTGGTAGGCAGTCGCCGTGCCGCGGAGTGGCCATCAACAGTTGGCTTCGCCGTGGTGGTGGCCGTTGGCCATCATCCGCCTCTCCCTCCCTTGTGGGTGGGGCTCCAGAAGGGTGTGGGGTTGAGATTCCTTTGCCTTGGAGTTCCTTGGGGGTTTGGGTGGGGGGGAAGAGGGTCCCCCCTCCCATGCCTGGCCTGCCACGCGAATGTCTGCGTGTTCGTGTGTGGCGGCTGTGTGTTCGGCGGGGGCGGCCGTTCCGCTCTTTCCGGTCGTGCCCCACTTGCCCTTGGGCCGCGCCCCGCCGCCGGCTCCCGGGCGAAAGTGATTCCTGGAGAATTGATTCTCTCTCCGCGGAATGTGCTTCACCCGCGGGGCGCCGCCAATATTTTGACTCGGCCGTTTGAATCACTCTGGTCCCGCCTTCATTAGTAAGACGGCGGGCCCCCCAAGGGAGAGGGCGGCGTTGGTGGTTGTGCTCTGGGTGGGGTGCGGGCGGCCGTACCAAGGCAGGAGCTGCCGTCGCTCGGTGGTCTGGATCTGAAAAAAAGGCGGAATCAAGTCATTTTTTCGACTTTCTATAAATTATCTGTTAATATGAATTTAATATCTAGGTATTTCCAGGGCATCATGCTTAATGTATAGTTTTGTTTAGAACGGATTATGAGGTTTAGTATATGTCAAAGTCACGTTAAATGCTTGACAGCGTTTTTCCTCATTTTTCTAATTTTTATCGCGAAAAATCCATTATTTCGACCGTTTTTTTTTGCGCGATTGCATTACCAAATATGACAAAATACCTCCTCACTACAATAATATGGTTGTTTAACAATAAAAATCTGTGGCGTGGTGACCTCTAACAGCCCGTTTGGTTTATCTCATGCCGTGAAATACACCGCTTTTGACCTATCGTTTGATGTCCTGCGGACATACCTCGCCCGATTTTCGCACCTTTACGCTTTGTTTCCAATACTTCTAAGATTTTGACCACAAGCCGCTTGGTCCAGTCTCAAGAAAGTGGAAACTCTCCAGGACAATCTGGTCCGCCGTCTCGACAACGCCCCCTTGGTATGTCCGCAATGTCGACCTTGCCACTGATCAAAAAATTCAACCACTCCCCAGGCTACCTCAAAAGACTGAAGGAAAATTCCATAGGCCCTCCCAGCAATTCCATAGGCCTTCCTAGATGGACTCCAAGTGGGACTAGGAGGGATACGCGCACCTCACGCACCACCGACGCCTCCATGGATTTTCCACCGGAACAATAATCCAAGAAAACCAAATTTTCCTAACTAATCCAAGACAATCCTGTAACCATTACTCCGCCCCTAAACTTCACCATCCCCTGCGTCGTTGCAGCAGTGGGGGCAGAACCAGCGTAAAATATGCGAGAGTTTCGGGGGAGCCGTTGGCGCAAATGAGGCTCACTTTCGGTGAATAACGCCTACCACTAACAATAAGAGTCGTCCGATAAAAATATACAGTTTGGGGAGGGAAGGTGTCGTTTTTGCGTAAATTAGGAAACTTGAAATCAAGTACTGAAACCTAGGAGTCTATTTTTTTTTCTTTTTTTTTGTTGAAAACATTCGTAGTAGGGGTCTAATGGACTCGTCCCCGCCCCGGCGTTGCTCGCGCACGAAATGCATTATGACACATGCATAACGGACGCACGAAATGAACCGAGAGAAATAATCGGTTAGAGAAATGATCGGTTAAGGTAGTTTGAGCGAGAAATCACTTCACCTGGAATTTGATGAAATTAACCTCGTAAAGGAAACACACTCATATTTCCAATGATATCAAAATACTAACCCCTTGCCGAACTAGGTACTTTTCGAACAATTTGCCTGAAAATAATAGGTGTTTTACATGGGATAGACTACGGCTGTGCGGTCCAGAGGGAGAATATTGAAAATATTAGGAAATTGTAGCACCTAGATTTCGTCAAAAAAACTAACGGTGTTTAGTTTGTATGTTTTCTCAACTATTTATTAAAATTAATCTATTACTCACCGAAGTAATTTTTACAGAATCACAAAAAAACCTGCTGGTTTGAAGGCTTTTTAGCCGTGAAAAAAATGAGAGAAGTTTGAGACTTATGTAGATATATTTATTTAATTACTAAGAATGTTGGTCATATGTAACTATATTTTTGCACCATTAGTATTACAATATTTATATCACACTTCTTACAGACGCTGAAATTAAAATATAGAATTCGAATATGGTATCCATTGTGGCCAGAGAAATATCTCGCTTAAACTAACTTAAGTGAAGACATCTCCAACGGGCTACCACTGAGCAGCAGCCTCCCACTCTTGATCCCCCCCCCCACGCCCCCCTCTGCATCACCAGTCCCCATTTTGAATTCCTCCGCCCCGTAAACTCTCCACCGGCGACCTCAGTCTCTGCACCAGGCCACGACTCCGCCGGCGAGACGATCCCGCGGAACGAGTGGTAAAACTGCAGCCGCGCCCCGCACTCTCTCTCGGGGTACATGAGGCGTGCCTCTGGGTGCGGAGGGCGCTCTCACCTTCACTGCCTCTCTCGAGGGCGGTGCGTTATCTTTCGAACGGCCGGGTGTGTTCGGGCACGTTAGCCATGGAGAAGGGCATAGGTAAAGGGAAAGCATTGAAGGGAATTGCAATGTTAACAGTGTGTGTGTCTCAGTGTCTCGCCCTGTTCATGTTGTATGCTCACGATCGTAAGGCGGATGTATGTATTGAAATACATACATACCTACGTCTGGTAGTGTATCTCCGCTATTTCGTCTCTTCTATCGGTTCTAGGGATGTAATTAAGGGTTTGATACCCTCCGTGTCACCCTGTACTGAAACTCACCTGACTTGAACCCTTCCATGTATTCCTAGCCTAGCGCAGTGATTCTCAACCGGTGTGCCGAAATTTCTGCCAAGTGTGTTGCAACGATCATAAAAAATCATAAAAGATCAATAATAATAATAAATTAAATTATTTACCTAATAGATACTTTTCAATTTTATGATTTTTGCTTAAAAACGATAAGTTTTGTGCATCGGTTTTTTTCATACTTTATTTTTTATAAGTCTAATGTCTCACTGGTGTGCCGTCTGCATTTCCAAGCACCTCAAGTGTGCATTGGTGTCAAAAAGGTTGAGAACTACTGGCCTAGCGTGTTGAGCCTTTTAGTGTCGTCTTCCAGACTAGTCTGTTCATCAGCTGTGTCTCACTCTGCTCTCGTATCCGTTTTTAACGATGCTCGCGGTTTTCCTTTGCATTTTGTTCATTTCCCGCTTCTTTCTGTTCGAGGCAATTCTTCTTTGAGCGAGAGGGCGACCTCCGGGCGGCGATGGCGGGAGAGGGCGTGGCCGTGTCCCACCCCACCTCCGAATCAGCGCCCTCTCTGCGCGTCCCTCGCGTTGCATCGCGTGCCCTCGGTCGTGCGCTTCGCGGACCTCTTTCATTCTTCCACCCCCCCCCCCCTCCCCGCCCCCTTCTCTTGCTCCATTTTCGGAGGAACTATCGCCGTCATCCCAGACCCCCCGCGGGCGATGCATTGCATCACTTCCGAGGAGAATGTACGTAGATGTCGAAGGAAAAAAAAACAAATGACTAAAAATGTACACACTTTAATATTTGTGTGTTCAACGCTGTGAAAATTATTTTTTTAAGCTTTCGCGAAACAAAAATCAGGAAATAAGTGCTTCGGCCTCATACAAGCCATAAATAGACGAACTGGACAGATGAAGTATCTTGCGGAACGATTTTGGCCCGACCGATTACCGCACTTTTGCAATGCTCTCTTTTTGGGAAATAAGTTTCTCGGCTACTACCGTTGATGTGTAGAAAACACATGAACAAATAACAATTGATGAAGTTGCATGCCACAAATCAAAAAATTATGCACGACTTATAGGATGCTTTGATATTTAAATTGACTTTAATTTACAATTTCAACGCTCTAATGAGCTCAGACTTCGTTTATTATGATACCAGCGATTTGCTCAACGGATTCAGGCTTTATATGGTGGAAAGAGTCCGTATTAAATCACTCACAATAGAACTTTTTCACAGTATATTTTATTGTTACATTATGTTTCAGCTTAGAGAGTGATCTTCAGGTACAGACCTGAGATCTCCGGTCCGGACTTGTACTTGAAGATCTCCGGTCTTGTACCTGAAGATGATTATGTAAGTTGAAACGCGTTGTAAAATTGAAATTATCTGTGGAAAAGAGGAATTGTGTGTGATTTAACATAGATTTGCTGTTGTTTGCTGCTGCGGTCTAGTGATCTGACGCTGTTCTACCTGTCCATTATACTAAAATAAATAAAAAATGTTTTAATATTAATTTTTACCGACATTGATTGTATATGGCTCAAATTAGTGAAACCTCATGAGGTTAGCGAGGGGAAATTTAACTTAATTTTACTGGATTTATTTCAATAGGACTGGTTTAGTCAAATAGACAGTGCGATGAAGCCGGTCATATTACGATAACTCTCGTGAAGTCTACAAATTTTTGTGTTTGCTTAATATCTACCCTTTTCCCTTTCTTTTATTCCTATCGTAACATGCTTAAAAAATGGAAAATGTAAAGATTTTAATTGCTGTTGTGTTAAAAAATTTCCTTTTCAAGGGTGTAATTTGAACAAATAAGTTAAATACTTACTTAGGTTTGTACAAGAAATTCGGATGAGGCGTGTGCCCACAGAGTGCCACCTACCGATAAATTACCAAATGTTTAGCGTGTGCACGTCGTTCCATTCATCGTCCTTCGTGTGCGCTGAAGTATTCCGATCGGCGCTAACGTCAACGCCTTAAGTGAAAAGCTCCTTATATTTCTCGTGAACCACGTTGGTTTGAGTATATCACAGCGGGTCGACTGTGGGGTGGATAACTTTTTTCTGACAGGAAAAGTAGAAAGAGGACTTCGCGTTCGGGCGGAAGGTTCACAGTTGGGAAATTTACAAAAAAATTAACTAATTAAAGTTCAAGTTAATCTCTGTAAAAGTACCTAACTAGTTAAAGTTAAAAGTTACTTTCAAGAAACCTTTAAAAAGTAACTTGTAAAAGCTATTTTTCGCATTTGGAATAAAATTAATACAAACTTCAAATTGAAAAATTTATTTGACATTTACTTAAAATTCATTAAACTTGAATAACATTCTCATTTCAAAATTTGTATCGTACATCCCTCCTCTCCTGTCTGAAAAAAGAAGAAAAGAAAATTCGAGCAAGTCGGCATTCTCCAAAAATTAACGAAAAAAGTTAACTCTTCTAAAAAGTAACGTTTAAGTTCAATATTTAACTACATCTTATCGATTCATTTTAATCGTTAATCCCAACTATGGGAAAGTTGCGCGCACTCGCCAGTTTCTCATCTTTTGCTCCTCCTTCACATGTGGAGGATTCTGCCGCCACTTCCCGCGCTCTCATCCCACCTGAGGGTCGATTACGTTGGTGCAAATGGCGTTAGTAAATAAAAGAATTGATGGAATTATGCGGTGTGATAGCACAGGGGAATATTTAAGACATTGACTTCCGTAATAAGCTATATTGAATAGATCAGTTATTAAGTTTACACGCCGGAAACATAAGTAACGGTTGCGGAATCGTCACTTACGTGCGTGAATACACCATCTACTCTCTTTTTTAACCTATGAGAGTTGCTCTTTTGACTGTACCGTCACTGTTATGACGGCCGGCGAAAAAGAGCAATTTTGTGGATGACATAGGCTTTCGCCACAACCGTCATTAGGTTCCGGAACAGGAGTGTTTTAATCGATTGATTGGGGTGTTAAATTAATTTATGTTATCATTATCGGTGTGTATCAATCGGAAGTTTCCTGCATCTCTCCACTTCACTCTCCTATCTGCAAACCGTTTAATTCCTATTTTAGTCTTCGCTAAGACGTCCTTCGTAATTTTCCCGATATATTCCATCCTTGGTCACCCTCGGTAATTTTTCCCACCCATGTTTTCTTCCATTATCACTTTCAAGAGGCTGATGTATCGGAAATGTGTCAAATAAGTTAGTCTCACCCTCTTCTCAAGAGTTTTCCATTTGTATATTTTTATCCAGCCCTTCGTAGCACGATCTCCAACCCATCGTAATCGATCATTCATTTCCATTGCTCAGATTAAATGGCGTAAATTTTTGAGATAATTTTCACCTAAGTAATTTCTCGTAATTGATTAACACTAACAGAGCAATATTTTTACTTTGTCGGAAGCAATAGAACCTCAAAAAAATATATGTAATATAAATGCAATATATATATATGATACCGATATGTTTCAGATTTTAAATATATGCTATACTGTAATTTTATTGTACAGCGTTACCGAAAATAAACATGCTACAAATACGTACTAAATGTGATCTGTTATTTAGTTCTCTCTGATCGAGTCACAATCTGTCGAGTTCTGTCGCTACACGTCTTTTAATTATTTCACGGGGTACATTGCTTGGGGTTTCTTTGCACAGCTCAAGTCATTTCTAGCATTCATGTGAATTAAAGCCAAATATGAAGAGTAACAGCTTCCGGGCGTTCCTCCGCGTGGTATCCATTAATGGCGACAGTTTCACCTACCACCCTGCTGGCGTTTTCAAACCTGAAGACACCAGCGTCATTAATGGACACCTCTATTCCATTTCCTTTCTATTTCACTTGCCCTCGCAGATCTGCAATAAGGTTATGTCCGAATGTTATACAGTAGCATTTCAAATTGAAGTTTCAAAGCTTTTTAAACTGTTTGAAGTTGTTGAACCCTTCCACGTCGTTATTGGTAAAGGCTAGGTTCTGTTTCATTTATCTGAGGGCCATCTGGTAATTATTTTACCTGCTTTAATCGTACTATAATTTTCGTCCTTGCCTTCCTACTACTCTGGAATAAGCTGTACCGGAATAAAAAATGTTTTCGCTGTAGAAGATCTGAATCAAACAATGGTTTAATGATCTAAGTTCAGAAAAGTGAAAGTCCGTAAGTGCTTACGGTGGTTTCGTGTGTGACGGTCCACTTACGTGAGTGGGTTTGCCAAGGAATTTTTTAAATTGATGAGTGTGCGTTCCTTTTTGATTGAATGGAGAAAAATTGTATTTTTTCAACACTCTGCGTTTTAAAAATTAATCCCACGATTATCTGCCGTCGACTACACTGTCAGGGCAACTCTGCGACATATATCGGATACACGTGTGGGACGATATTCTATATTCGTAGCCGGTTTATTACCTGAAAGATTGGAGAAACCCTGGTGTGGAACATAACCCGATGAAACGGAAAGGTCCCTCGGGGAGATAAGATCGAGGAACGCTCGGCGCATGGTGGAACGCGGTGAAACTTCTTGGCGCATTGGAGTGCCGGGTAGGGCCAGCGAGGGGCAAGTTGGCGGATGAGAGTCATGTGAGACCATAAGAAAAGGCGACCGGGAGATAAAAAACCCCCGTATAACTGAAGGATCATTTGTATCCTAAGTTTGTGCCAGCCTTTTCTCCATGAGAGAAGCATCGAATATGGGGAAGAGGTTGCTACTTATGCTCTTTTCAAGTAAATGTGATGAAGAGTTAGTTCGAAATTTCCTTTATTGGTCAGCCAAGAGAAAGTACTTCCTCCATGAAATTTTCTAATACTCTTAGTTCATGCCAAAAGATTTTTATGCTCGACTGTGAAGTTAGAGTTTTCTCTTCATAAGTTCTCTTATTTCAAAATAGATATTAGTTTTTATGGGTCTTCTGCATCGGCATTTAATGAAAATTCACGCGGGTCGTCTTTAAAGCGTAGGTTTCACCACTACTATCAGTCAGATCAGTTAGATCCAAGTTATATGATCGGTTAGATCCTGGCGGGAAGATTTTGATGCTTCGTTGGGGATGTGTATATCGCTCATGTAACGTGCGATACACAACTAGGCGGAACGTGCTCGTAGATAAACGTTACTTTCGTTCCCATCTAACATTTCGCAATTCAGGTCATTCGAGGTGTTTTTTCTATTGCATGTAACAATCGTCGTCACTACATACAATTAAATGTTTTCAGAATATATATATTTTTATATAAAGTAGCATTCTAGGCTAATTCTTCAGGATCTGGGTAATTATATAATCACATGTTTTTGTTTCATGTTGTTCGCAAATTGCAGGCTGGCGTTTAATTTAAATTGCCACAGTTTCATAATGTGAATAAATTGCATTTAAAAGGGTGTTTGTTATTTTTTCACGTAAATTTCTCTGGTCGTATTGGTGATTCGAATTTATGGGCTTATCTACAGGTTATAATCAGTTGTTGATACATTTGCGTCATTTATGAATTTCTCGGAGAATGTCTTTCCCCTACCGAGTCTATTAAGTTAAATTTTGAAGAAAAACTGAAAATGTTAAATCAGGAATACCCTGAAAACCTCTTAAAACATATTTTTGTTGCAGTTGGACGAAATCCTCATTTGTTCACACTTCTTCGCGATCCAAACCACTGTGTGATGATGTCATGTTAGAAGTGCAGCACACTAATGGTTTTTGTCTAGGTGCCATTCCGTCAGATAATTTTGGCATTAATTTTGGCCGAGCTATATATAGTCGTAGCGCTTGGAAATATTGACATTAAACTTTTTTTCGTGGAATAAGGTTCAATTTATCCACTAATTGAAAGACTCCGTGAGGGACAGGCGCAAATTCATCACTTCCGATATTTTAATGCCATTATTGATATGTTGAATTTCCCCCTGCAATGCCTCTCGTTGAAGCTCCCAGTGGGAAACCGCCCTCCATGATGGAAACACCGGCGCCGCTCCTTCGCCGTGGTTAAACATCTTTAGAAGGGCTCGGCTCGATTACGCGATGAGTGATCCTCCGATTCGTCGTCCGATAGCCGTTGCCCTACTTGCCCTGCAATTGGGAGACGGTAAAGTGCGATATGACTTTAGCCATCGAACCACTTTAACTAATTCTAGTAAGTTACCTATGTTATGGTAAACTGCAAAAGTATGGCAGTCGAAAGTTCTTGACTCAGCCATCTACTGCTGATTTGAGAAGGTGTGCACAGGTGGGTTGTTCGTCTTTCAATCGTTCAACATGAACTAGTCGCCCCATTGAACTAACCGAACTCTTCCATAATCCAAACGGTGAATTGTTTTCCATCGAGTTTTTTTTCATAATTCGCCCTCAGATGTCTCTACGTTTAGTTCTTAGTGACATTATTCATTTTAAACTAGTTCAGGAACTTTAAGGGAGAAATATAGTTGAACTTCTATAACTCGAGCTTATATTAGTCAAATTTTCAATGAATCTATAGAAATTTCATCTTGTTCTTTGCATCCACTTCTGATCTACTCAAAGTATTTTTCAGTTTCGGAGGTATGCACTTCGATTTATCTAAAGCCCGTTTCACACGATACTTGATCCAGCAGAAGACCTAGTATGCTAGCAGGTATTTGATATTTAGGACGGAACCCAGTATGATAGAAACCGCGATAGGTTTCACACGATCATTGAATTTGTGCTTGAGATGAAGCGGTACTGTCGCCGACTGTTCCGAACTGTTAAAAGAAAATGGAAAATTTCCATGAAAGATGGCGACTTTTGGCTTCTGCAGTAATAGCAGGGATTGTCAAGACATTTTCACCGCACATTAATTTCACCGCCAAAGAGTGCGTAACACCCACGATAAAGTGAGGCGCTGATTAAAAAAAATTGAAGACCGCACTGCGACTGTAAAAGCTAACGTGATTGGTCGACGGCTGCCAGGTCCTACTGGGAGTTAGCAGCAAACTAGTACCGCACCAATTACGAAATCAAGTAGCCCAGCGAGTATAATAGCTGTCATGCTTGTTAGCCAGCATGCTAGTTCTATATCACACGGTACTGGAAAGCTATATGCTAGCGAGTATCCTCGACCTTGTGCTGGATCAAGTATCGTGTGAAACGGGCTTAAGTTCGACTGTAGTTGAGCTATTATTCAGTATTTTTCTAGAAATTAAAACTTTGCCGATGAGTAATGTTTTCTGGGTTTATCCATAAATATATATGCTTAAATTTTTTAACTATTGAATGGATGAAATTAGAAGAAATTTTCAAGAATGCCTTTGGTCCATTGAAAATGTTGAGTGCCTTCAGTTTGGGAGACAGGAGGAAAATGATTGTAATAAAATAAGAGTCATTTGATAGAATGCTCATTTTACGTTCATTTTTGAGCGTAGAACTTTTTCTCGCCTTATCTATACTTGTAGTGTATTTTATTTGAAAAAAATAGCTCGGTTTTTGGGCTTAAAATGTGATAGCCCAAATTTATGTTGTTACCATTCTCTTGCTTTTCGACTTATTATCTTGCAATTATGATATCGGGTAGCTTAGATATTTTTTAAATTTTAAAGGTAGAAGAAATTTGTGTATATTTTGATGCTTGCAGGAGCCGCTGTACGGAAATTGTATACCTCCACCAAATTGGAGACTTAAATGACTCCACGATATCAAATGTGCAATATGTCAAGGTTACACTGAAAGATATGTAAATGGACCGGCGTCACCAATAGCGAATTTAGTACAGCTGTTTTATTTACAATTCATATAAGTACGAAATAATGCTGAAATAAGATACAAGCGAGTGGCTTCACTTCACTTCACTCAAGCGAGTGAAGCCACTCGCTTTTATTTCGACAGATGTAGTCTGACGGAACCTTCTTTGTGTGAATGCTATAAAACATGAGGCTGAGCTTAATATATGCCTGGCATCGGATACTATCAGAAAAGGAAAGAACTTGAGTTTTTACATGACAAAAGGAGAGGAGTTAATTTCCGGTTATCTAATTTGCGAGACTATGAAGGTAATTGGAGGCAATCGCAAATCCAATTGCCACTAATCGGAGAAACAGTGGAGGCAAGCTCCTACACGTAGAAATGCGTCTGAATTAAGTCTATTTTATTTTTATTGTCTATCAACTACGCCCCTAAAATGTTTATTTTTCCCGCCGATCGTATTTATGTGATAAATACCGAAGAAACATTAGCCGTGTAGTAAAATGTTGTTATTTTGATCGGAGAAACTTAAGTATTATAATGAAAATAATCGGTGAGAGGTTATAAAATGAAATTGCTGGTTATATTCAAGGACCACCCGTATTGCCGTGCGACTTTTTGGACGATGGCCGTGGAGGATAGTCCGGCTTCGGAAGAGGATGTGGGGGAGGGAGGGGAGAAGGGGTGGGGGCGAATGGGAGCGTAAGGAGAACATGCTTGTGACCCAGGGTTAGATGCGCGTTTCTAATGGGTCTATTGGGGTCTGCCCAAGAATATGATGGACCTGCTGGCGTCAGAGGAGAGGGCAGAAATTCGTGGAGCTGAGAAGGCGTTGGAGATAATGTGTTGCTCCAAGCAGATGTGCAGTGGCGTAATTCGGGGGTGGCAAGGGGTTGCAGTTGCCACCCCAGAATTGTCAACCCAGTATTTTGCCGCCCCAGAATTTTGAAGTAAAAATCTCCATAATTTTCAAACAATTGGAAAGTACAATTCTACATGCATGGCACTTTCTTGATTCTTCATTAATCATGCCTAATTTAGGAAGACCCCCGAAACCCCCTTCCACCTGGGAGGTATTCCATACCCCCCGGTAGGCCTTTCCACCCCAGTTAAAAAACTGAAATTACGCCCATGCAGATGTGCTATCTCCGCGACAAAAATTGATAGTTAAATTATGAATGGTTCACTGAAGTGAACTAAACTGTTCCGTTAAGAGAATTCTATTCCCAATATGTCTTAGTCATGAGCCACTAGAACATAGCGCCCAGCTGAGGACCGAGGCTAAGTGTCTCTGGAATGCTTTCTGTCTCAAATGTTCGAAGAATTTTGAGAGGCTGGTTTGAATCGAAATGAAGAGAGCCATGTCGTGTAAACGTCGACAGCGAAGAGTCTTAATTGTCTTCAAACAGTTTTAAACTCAGGTGATGGTTTTAAAAATATATTTTAGATCGTACAGTCGAAAGATTTTTCGTCGAGAAGAACGCTCTTCTCGATTCGCGGACGACGGAGAGGGGGGCGGGGGGAGAGAACGAAGTTTTCATCGTTTCTGACGCCACCGTTAAGGCCGTATCACATTACGGGTTGCGGCGGCTGTTCAGGTTACGGTTGCGGGTTGGCCGATCACACTGCGCAGGAGATGAGCGGTTGGACGTCTGCTGCTGTCGTCTGCTTGTTTACTGTGTTCTTCCAGTTGTACGCGATGAATTCGGGGCTTTTACAACAAGCGTTGCATAAGCGCAGGCAACGAAACGCATGTACATGTGCTGTTTTAACATACAACAATTATTTGCCGCTTTGCACCAGTAGCTGGACATAAACAAATGTCGCGCCTTTCATTTGATAACCAAAACAACGTAATCACGTGATGAATCGGACGCATGCCATTGGCTACGGTTGCAGACGCGCGGTTGAAAAATAGACCCGGGTCTATTCTCTCTGCTGCGACCCGCGGGCTTAGCTGCTGAGCGATGATTGGTCGGGGGTCAACCTGCAACCACAACGAGCAATCGGATCAGCCGCCGCAACCCTTATTGTGATACGGCCTTTATTCGGGTTTGTGTGGTTTCCAGAGTACTATCTTCCCATCCCGAGGGCCCTGGTTCAAATTCCGGCGGGGGCGGAGATTTTTCAGTGAAATCTCAGTCCCTGCTTGGGTGCTATGTGGAGAGCACTTAAAGTGAAATGCCAATTTGCCGGATTTGACGTTAAACTGTGATCCCCTTGGCGTATTTTGCTGGTGAGAGCAGCCGACGCTGGGTTTCTCTCCATTCTTCCTCCCATTTCGTAACCCTACTAGCCAGCTATCCCGTAGGCCCAAATGACCATAGTTGTTGGTCGCCTCCCCGAAATAACCATCCACCGCCCCCGGTGGCTGGTCCTCATCGCCTGCCCCCCCCCCCCTCCTTCCCTCTCCTTCCGCCCTCGCCGCCGCCATATCAAAGCAGGGCGATCGCCCGCTTTCTCTTCATAACCTCTCTCTCTCCCATCGAGGGACTGTTGAGTAATCCGGATCACGTAATGAGCGCCGCCGATAATCTCTTGCGAGGGTTTGCGGAGAGTCCTTTTCGCTCTCGCTCATGCGTGCGTGCGCGACCTTTTATTGAAGAAGCATGCGCCTCTCTCTGCGAAATGTGTCTCGCGTGAGGAAGTCTACTGCCGAGAGAGCGTGAGCTTGCCCCTTCCCTCCCCCCTCCCACACACGCGACGACCACTGGCCGGCCGAGTCTCCTCCGGTGCCCCCCTCCACAGTTTAAAGAAGAGAATAGATGGAGCCATGCGGTACGATAGCACAGGGAAATAATGAAGTCATCAAAATTCGCAATCGGCCATATTGCGGCCATTTAAATGTTATATCCGTATAATATATTATACCGACCATATACTTATTATATCCGTATGAGACAATGTCTATGAGGTTGGGATGCAGAATGGGGACTGTCCAAGAACCTACCAATCAGCTGGTAGAATACGTGAATGAAATGAATATATATGATATCGGCCATATATATATATATATATATATATATATATATATATATATATATATATAGCCATGCTAGGTTAATCATTTTTCGCGAAAATAAAAGGTTTCACTTACCGAAAGAATTAAAATTCCTTAGTTAATTCCGCTTGTAAGATTTATTGCCACGCCCCGGGTTTCGACATAATATCTAATAAGTGGAATTAACTTAAGTATTTCAGTCATGACTCCATCTGGTCTCTTTTTTAATCTATGCTCCCCTCGTTTCGTCCGCCCCCAATCGGTCGGTCTCTTTCTCCCTCTCGTGACCCCCTCCCCCCCATTGCGCGGAAGAGGAACTTGTCCCGCACTCGGAGATGTGCTGCTCGCCTTGACCGGGATGCGAACCCTCGATTTCGCGCCTAGTGCTTTGACCAGTTGACCTACCGAGGCGCCCTTCTCCCGGGTCTGGTCTGTGGAATATCGAACTTGCGGGTGACTCCGTAAACGTAAATACCGTGGCTAGTCTGTATCCTCGAAAGTGTTGTGGAGCTCTACTGTTTCACTCGGAGACGTTAATACGCCCGGCAACATGCGTTCGACGAACGCCTTATCCGCTATTTCGTCGAGTGCCGACGACTCACGGAGCCGTGCAGCTCTTTCGAGTGTCTCGGGAACGTCGCAGCCTATGCCGTGGAACCGATCACTGAGTGGCCGGCCATCGGTCTTGTCCGGATGTTCAGGCGTGTGATTGGTCCATCGCCCGTGTTAATGGCACACTTATGACGCGGTTTTATAATATATGGTTAACGTTAACCGCAAGATGCCATAGCTTTTTCGTTAAAATGATGATGTCAACTGAGAGTTCGAGGTTTCTGCATTACATCAGTCTGTCGGTTCGGTGACGGGAGCGTTATCGATGGGAAAACGTATTGACTTAAGTTTTCTTACTGAGAAAATTTGTAACTGAAGATTATAAAACCGGGTCAATGTTTTTTTTATTATATTCTCTCTTTTGGGCGTGGTGTTCATTTTTCTGGGCCTAATAAACCTTGTATATTTTCGCTAGTGTTTTCAAAACATTGGTCTTTCCACAACCCTTTCGAGTTATCTAGACTTTGGGAGGGGCGCTCGAGAGGGAATCTTGAGTTATTCCGAGGTCGCCCCTTTTCCTCACTCACTTTTACGAACGCGGGAGCCCGTCCGCTTGGCGTGTCCTTGCGCCGCGCGCGAGCGCTTGCGTACTTCCGCGTATGGCCGAAAATGTTGTCCTGGCGGTGGGAATGAGAGCGCTCGTCTACTAGAAGGACCTCGGGAGCTATTGTGAGTGCAGAATCATGTTTGCATGCACAGAATATGAGGAACATAGTCGTAGCATTTTCTGGCATGGAAAATATTTTGGACTACAAATTGGGTCCTAAGTTGTGAGCTGCTTCTTAACGGGATAATAATGTGGTGGTTCCCTATTGCCATCCATCTATCAGTCAATTGGTGATGGTCTATAATTCCATTGATTTGCTTAACATATCTTTGCTGAAATATTGTAATCAAGTCTATAAATCTGTTAAATGGAATGATTCACTAATTATAGATGGAATTATTATGCTACAAATTATGAGAAACACACAAGGATCACAGCAAAATTTTCCCACTGAGTCACAGGCAAGAGTGCACCTTGCAGAGTCGCCAAAAATGTTATGAATCTGAAGAGCCATCATATTTCCAAGGCTGTATCATCAGAAGGAGATGTGGTCTGCACTCTTTTAGTATTAAGATATTCAGCACAATGTGTGCTTTGAAGGAAGATCGATGTTTTGTAGCCTTCCAAAGAAATAATAGATCGATAAGCATCTTTGTTGGGGCGAGATTGAGGCTTTAAAAGTCCCTTCTTCCACCTAACCCTTCGTCAGTCAATACAGTGAACATGAAAAACACTGCAATATATAAATCAAATAACTAATACTAAACACAATGTAGAAATAGAATGATAACGAGGCATAATAAAATATCAGAAATAATTGTAAAAAGATATGTACAATAGGGTAGTTTCCTATTTTATTTTTATTGTTTTAATCGAAAGTTTATAACCCCTGGAGTACGTACTTTAAGTCGTTTTATCATATGACCTTTAATGCTCATTGCAGAGAATCTTGCACCTTCGGAGTTGAAGAAGTTGCGCAACAAGCAGCGCAAGGCTAAGCGAAAGGCAGAGCTGGAACGGGCCCAGGCGGCACAGGCTGCTGAGAAGAGGGAGCATCACCACAAGTCAAGGCAGCAGGGTGATGCGGAGCCAGATGCCCCACAGCAGGATGAGCTGGTACCAGAGAAGCTAGTAAAGGTGTGTTATCCCACGGCTTGCTTTGCAAATGGGTATCCCTCATCTGTCCTTGCAATTCTCCCAATCACTCTGATTCTTCATGAGAACAGTCTTAACAATATTTTTAAATCTGAATGAGCAGCGCTTGCATTTTGCCAGCAGAAAAGCTTAAAAATATCTTAACACTTTGCAGACGGTGCACGAGTTAGCTCGTGTTTTGCTCACCACTAGTTGACAAGTCATGAACATACTCATGTTTTGTTTATTTTCTATTTTTACATGTAATTTACAAGTTTATTGAGGTTATAGTTCGTGAAAGAAGCTATTTCCTAAATACATTGCAGGTTATTGTCTCAGTAGAGATCTCCTGATTTTACTTCAAATGCAGATTCAGATAAATATTATGAAAAGGTGATGGGATATAAACTATTAAATTTTTGAGTTCAAAAGAGCTGCTGGGAAAAATACCCCACAGCAAGGGAAAGTAAGAACAAAATGTCCAGTCTTCAATGTGTTGAGGTATTGTTTAATTTTGAATTCTATGCTATACTCATCATTAATTGCTGTATCTTTCACCAGCTCAAACTTCATTTCCAGTTCCTTTTGTATTACCTAGAGTTGTAATCATTACTCATAAGATAAAATTTTCTACTTAAATGTAAAAAATACTGTACAACATGTAGAGTGTTACTTAGATTATGTATAATATTACTTAGGTTGATTATTGATTGATTATATGTAGCAAGTGTATATGATTATGTACAATCTTTTTATAAAAAGATAGTTGTAGCTACAAAATTGCATAACCTTAATACAAATAATCCCCCTCTTGTCAGTCATTGAGTTGATCTTGTTTTACTAAATTACTACCTGTTTCTATAGAACCTGTCTTGATGGAAACTCTCGGGAACATGTTTTTCCAGTTAAGACTGTTTTGCACGTAATTCAAGATTGGACATAAAAAAAAAAGGCAATTGGAGTCCTTTATGTCACCTTATTGAAACACTGTTCTATTTTTTTGCTGAAATTTTATAATTATCCAGGTGGCCACTCACCTGGAAAAACTGGGAATTGGAGACTACCGGGAATAAAACTGGAATTGGGGGATAAAAATTTAAACGTTCCGTAGTGGTTCTGGTTAGGAGAAATTGGGTCATATGAACACCATAGCTTAGGCTTTCTTCAATGCTCTCCTAATGAATGCATCGTAAATTTGTTCGATTCCGGGATGCAGTTGAATGTCAACAGGTCATTTGAAGAGAGTGATATTTTAGAAATGTGGGTATGTCTATAGAAACTAAAACGCTTCACAGTTGGTTTTGTGTATTTGTCATATCTACGGCTACGCGTATGTACATATGATTCAGTTGCTAGGCATAGTAATTCAAATATGCGCCAATTTAAGGCAAGCGAGCTCCCATACACGTTCTCCACAAACTGATACACGGCATGGCCATATGCATTTTTCAAAGTACGCATATCATTTTCCAATAAAATAAATAAATTTTAAATACATAATTCTAACAAACTGTGAAGAAGATTTTAAGTTATTTTTTTTAGAACTGTCAAGCCTTTCATTATTTTTTAAGTTATTTTTTTGATTATTTTTTCCGTGTGGACTCTGCTCATTCACGCCAACATTCAAGGTAATTTAACATTGTTATAGCCCTTGTCAACAATTAAATGCTGCATTCTTCCATGTATGCAGCTCAGTAGATATAAAGGTCCATGTAATGGATGGGCCAAAACAAGGGAAACTGCTCCGTAACAGCTCCACCTGCTTCACCAAAAATGTTGTATAAAGAGAAATCTTTGACTTTTAGATATTATATATTGTTTACAATTGTTACAAATATTATTTTCATTAAAGTTAAAAAAACACATTAATTTCTATTTAATTATTTACTTTATTCATTTCTTTTTGGCTATTTCGTCAATATTTTAGCCTTTTTCAGGTAGATTTTCATCTAGTATGGTACAATAATTCAGGTGGAGAAAAAAAATCGTTCAGCTCTACGAAAATGAATGTGTAGATAGAGGCAGTCCTCGACTTTCGTACACAATGCGTTCCTGAAGATGTGTACGAAAGTCGAATGTACGAAATTCGAACAATAGAGTCCCATACTAATTAGGGGTTACGTTCCCAGAGAGTTAAATATAGTATAGTATAGTAGTTTATTGGTCCAGCGATCAAGTACATGATATAGTAAATACATAGTAAAACCTCATCAATTGTATGGAAATTTTATTTTTAATACAAAAGTTTAAAAAATACATTAATTATAGTTCAAACAATACGTAATTACTTTTAAAACTACGCAGTCTTGATAAACGGTTCTAAAATAATACCGTTGTGTACTGAGTAACACCTAGACACAATATTACTGGTGACACTTTCGCATTTCTAATTTTTCCCAAGCAGAAATTAACATTTCACTGATAACGTCCACTATAACTATAAAGACACAAAACAAGAAGCATCACGACATTTAATTTTTGGACCCTAAAACTTGATGTAATTTAATTTATACAATTAAAGAAGCAACAAAATTTCGCAAATTTCCTGAACCGGACAAAAGACAAACGAAAATAGAATGACGTTTCGTAGGTGCAGGCCATAAAAAACTTCGTGAATTTCACATGCACTTCCCAGCATTTCGTACATGGTCTATAATTTTATCTTTCCCCTTTACTGTTGAACACACAGTCGAACAGCTTAAGTTCAATGATCATCCGATTGCAGCAAAAGATTCTCCCAGTTCAGCACGTCTAATAATTCTCAACTCTCTTCTCAAGCACATCATATTTACGTTTTCCACTCATTCTTGTCATACAATATTAAATGAATTCAGTAAATAAGTTATACCTTGCTCTAAGTCAACACTGCCCACAGTCGCGTACACTAGCGAGCACGCGAACACCAGATGAAACAATTAAATGCCGTGATGCACCATGCACCATCGTGGGAAATTAAAAAATTCGTGGGAAATTCAAAAATACTGTTCGACAATTGTCCGAAAGTTTGAATTTAGTATCTGAAAGTCAAGTAAAAGTTATCAATTAGGAGCGTACGAAAGTGCGAATTGTATGAAAGTCAAGTGTACGAAAGTCGAGGACCACCTGTACGCACCAACGATTTCCCCGTCATTCTGAAAAGGCTCAGCTCTCCCTTTAAGCATCCATATTATTCGTCGAAAATTTATTTTCTGGGTGATTAAATTAATTTTGAAAGTAAAACAATCTCTGCAATATTCCAACTCTGTCCATTATTATCACAACCATGATTTTAACATCTTAGCATTTCTGTGAATGGTAGAATCATCATCATCTAGATTTCATTAAGGTGAGGGTACAGTTACAGGTGAATAATAATGTACAACAGCAATGGCAGCAAGACATTGAAACCACGATTGGGATATCAATAAAAATTTATGTTTTTCACAGCTTTTAAGTTGATATATCCGTGGTTTGATAGAATATACATATTAGGGTGCAATACCTTTTTAATATTTTTGGAGATCTTTGTTCCTATAGTTCTTATTCTTTAGCCGTTAATGATATATTAATTAGTATTAACATTGATATTTAAATGTGTTTATTGAGCTCATTTCCCTATGAAAGCTCATTTATATTATTTATCACCTGTTTGACAAATTCTGAAACTGGATTGTTTTTTCCGTTTAAAGTTTAATTTATACTTGAACACTTAATCTCATTGATAAATCAATTTGTAATAATTCATATTAGCCCTCGTTTATCTTAAGTTTAAAAAGATTTTTAGGAAAAGCTGACAAAATGCAGCACTTATAAATCAAAATAGCGAGAATATGCTAATTTCGTGAAACAGATGACCAAGCATGATAAGGCGTGAAATAAAATTGGCAGTTAAACAAACAGCGACCACCAGGACTTACCACAAATGGTATATAAGGCAGAAAAGGTGATGGAAGGACATTGGATTCCGGGGTTTCCTGAAGACGATTGGGAAGTTGTCTTTCGAAACTTTGGAAGTAATGGAGAACTTGACCTGGTAGACAACCCATGGGATTTTTAATTAGAAACTTATGTCGTGAAAGCTAGAAATCATACATTAACTGCCATATCTGTAAATCAACATTACCTGCCTTAAATTGCTTGTGTATCAGCAAAATGGAAAGTAACAGGCATTTTTTGTATTTCCTTAAATTTTCTGTACTTTTCCCTTCCTGTAAAAGAAGTGAACTCTAGGGATGGACATTGATAATGCTTCAAAGGTGCCATTTAAAATTACCAATAAAAAATCTTCCTAATCCTCCCTAACCTCCGGAGTTCATAGCACAGCAGAAAACCAGAGGGATGCTCTAGTCCCCATAAGAGGTTGTCACCGAATGACATTTCAGAACTTTCCATTATGTACGTATGGATGTATTTCAGGAGAACTCTATGTACAATTTATAGCTACCTGCTAGTTATTCACCATATACAAGTTCATTACCAGTATTTTCATTTCTCCTCGTTTAACATATAGAAAGGACTATGTATAGAGGCCGTCCAAGATAATGGCGCAGTTGCAATATTCTGATTTGCCTAAACAAGAAATGAAAAGTAAACAATTTGTTCACGATCGTTTGCTTTAAACATATGTCGCCATCATGGATTATATTGGTCACGTGACTCCCTTCCCTAAACGGCATTGGACGTGTTTAATGATTAACTGCATTTCTAGCTGTCAACTGTGCTATTATCTTGGACAGGGTATAGAAACTGATTGCAAATGTTACCTGGAAAAAATGGAAAAGTGTGCTGCCATAGGTAAAAAAAATGCTAGAACAAAGAGTCTGTATGCAGGTAATGTTCACTTTTACGCTCATTTTATCAACGGATCAAAAATTTTAGGATCTGGGTAAGCATTTGTACATAAAATAAGCATCCATAGTCGTTTACTTAAAAGAGGAAATTTCAACTGTTGAGAAAAATGAGGCAAATGGATTATTTGGCAAATGAAGTATTTCCACGAATGTTTGCATTAAAGAGCATAAAGGTTATTTGTTTGTATTGTATAGAGTGATTTTAAAATGAAATAAAATTCTTTTTTCACAGACTGAGTATCCTTTGGAGCAGGCAATCAAATTTCTCAAACCTCTGCAAGCCCTTGGAGCTGGCATCATTGAAACTCATCTTATGGCCTTTGAAATATACTATCGGAAAGGTAAGGAGTATGGTATCATTTATTACTTTCAAATTGCATTCTGATTTTTTAATATTGGGACTGATATGCTATAGAGCAGTGGTTCCCAACCTTTTTATGCCCCAAAACCCCTAAATAATTTTAATATGTTCTTGCACCCCTTAAAGTAATAATTTATTTAAGAACAAAAGTGAAGGTGACCAAAACTAATTTTTAATAAACAAAAATTAAAAATGTGGAAAAGAAAAATACTACAACAAATTAATAGTTGCATAAACCCAGCCAAATAATTAAATTCTCATAATTGCTCGAAAATTCTTTTTAAAAGTTATAACTGATGTTCATAAGCCAAATTAAATTTAATGACTCTTTTGTTCCTGTTTGTTGCTTAATATTTTTGAAAATGTGACGTTTCTAGAACATTCTTGATGAAACGTCACGTGATGTCATCGATGAATTCTTGATACTTCTGGAAGTTTCTCAAATTATGATCACGTGAATACAAAATACTAATACCATCCCTTCCTCCCTCCCCCACTTGAAACTTTCCCCCTCCCCCTACCTCCCTAACCTCCCCTGACCTTCCCTTGTATATACATATCTACCATGATTTGCAAACTATATGTACCTGATGATGATGCAGTGCATCAAAACCCGGGTTGAATAAATCTTTATCTGTGGAAAATTGCAATTTAAATTTCTACATTATGTTGTACAAATCCACAACATCATGCTTGATACATCCCTTTTTATGTATTTTTTCCTTACGTTTCTATTTCCTCAATACCATACCCATTATATAAAGTGCTGGCTTTATGGAAAATTCATTTTCTGAAAACAATACTTATGAGTACAGCATTAAAGCCAAAAGATGGTATTAATTGCTTAAATGTAGAAATATGTGCCGCTTTTAGAAATAGGTGAAATTGGTTCAATTTAAATGGACCAGTAAGTTGTAGCAGATTAATGACTTGGCAAAGGTGAGCAGGGAACATCCCATCTACTGTGTGCATGCCACCAATTGCTAGGACTCAAAATCACTTCCTGGGTGTACTCTGTTTGGAAGCCAAAGTCATTTGAGATTTACCCTCGGCAGACATCCCTAGAGTGTGGTGCAATTCCTGGTATTAGTCACTCTCCACCTGGCAGCATCTTGTGCTGTAGGGAGAATCTCACTGGTTGTAGCGAGAAGGTATTTTCTCTTCTGTTAAAAATGAATGAGTGGGTCTGCACACATAGTGCCCTAGTCTCAGGTGTGTTCTAACCCTCTCCAACAGCTTCTGATTTAAAAGGTCCGCATGTAATAAACCAGTTTTATTTTGTGCAATCTGTAGTGTATAATGTATGTACATGCAAATTGTTTTCCTCTGCTACATAACTTTTGAGGGTACCAGCATTAATATGTACCAACAGTCACGTAAAACTCTTTGAAACTACATCAGCCATCTCATTTCTGTTTATTCGTGGTGTGGAACCTGGAGAAACTGGACTAAAGTCCTTAATCGTGTGAGATCTTTCAAGTTCACACTTCCAAAGGCACATTCATGAAAAAATATATTGAACAGGCAGGTCTAAAGATTAGTGGTAAATGTGAAGGGTAAATATTTACGAAGACATGATGTCTGTGAATGTTTACTCACATTCCAATTTTATTTATGAAGAATTGAATATTTTGTGTGTGTGTCATTGACAGAGAAGCCATTGCTGATGATGCAGTCGATCAAGAAGGCTCACATCTTGGAGCCTGAGGACTCACGGCTGCACTCCTGCATCATTCGTTTCTGTGGCTATGTGGACAAGTGGCGGAGCAGCATGCAACAGCCAGTGATGCAAGTCATTGACATGCAGATGAAAGACATCCTGAGGGGTCGTAGTGGAGGCAAAATCAATTCGGACTTCTTGGAGAAATATTCAAACTCGTTGCCCGTATTGTTTGAAGGTAAAGAGTTAAACTTGTGTGTCCGTCATTTGCTCCGTCTAATCGATTGACTCCTTCCTCTCTTTTATCCCTTATCGTTACTCCTTGCAAGAATGTGTGCCCTTTCTCTCTCTCTCTCCTGAATTTATTTTGACAGTTTTCTCCCATCGTCAAACATTCCAAAGCAACTTCCAATTGAATTGATTCAATTTTAAATGCAATCCAATGGATGGAATTTCCTTGTTGCTTCTCCTCCATCTGATAAACTTATTTCCAAGCTTACATTTCAAATAAAGTAAATAGATTTGTACACATTAATGAAAGAGCATGTATAAAGCCCTTCTTCCCATTTATCATACTGCTTGTTTTCAACTCTCACTGCCCGTCTAATTTTATGTACTCTTTTGGTTTTTCTCTTCTAACTTAATTTTCAATTTTTGGCTCCAACTAGCTCAGATCGATCTTCTTGGTTTAAAACACACCAGAGTTTATATGCATAGTCATAGACTTATTTTTACAACAGCACTTTTATTGTTAAATTTATTATATTAATTATCACGGGAAGCATTATTTGACCCTTTCAAATGGATTAATATAATATTGGCCCAAAAAATAATTATCCTCAACATATATTTATGATATGATTCGGAATTGCATGCTCCAGTTTGTGCCCTCCTATTTTTATGACCAGCCTTGTTTCTTTGTTCGAGAGAATCTCTTTTATTTTTCTTATGATTTATCTTCATCCGTATTTCCAGCATTTCTAATGGATCCTACTAAAGCTTTCAATCCCTTCAATGATCAACTAACCAGTGCCTCATTGTCCACGAATTGAACCGACTTTATCACCTGGCCTACTACTTTGATTTCCACAACTAGCTCTTCCCATGCCTCTGGAACCATTTCTTCAGCATTAATGTTGAAAAGCAAAGTTGACAATGTGCACCCTTGCCTTATCCCGCAACCTATGACTGCCCACCCTGGGGGGTTATTTTGTAATCTCCCATCAACAGTCAAGCAACTGAGGTTAGTCCAGTCCAATTTATAATCAGCATATGTTTTTTTTCAACTCATAAATGCCATTGATAGCTGGTGTGCCAAATGGAAACTGTGCGTGAATCCTGAGAAGTCTGCTGCAATATCCTTCTCCTTAAAATGCAAAACCATCTCCTTTACCTACGAACTTTACAATCACCCTATACCTTCTGTTAGTTCCCACAATGACCTAGGGGTTACTTTGATCAAAAGTTGATGTTCCATGAACATATTTCTGGTATTTCTAAAAAAGCAATGTCGATAGTGGGAATTCTCTATCGGCTCAAAGAAAAAACGGACCCATTTGCCATAAAATCTGTGTTTCTTGGATGTGTACTACCCATCCTAGAATATTGCTCTCCCATCTGGTCACCTAGGTCCCCCACCACTCTTAAATTATTCAACCGCCCCCTTAACTTCTTTTTAGCCATAGTCCGTCATCACGTGCCCTCCCTTAGACGTAGCTCATGTGAAGAAATCCTATCATCTCTTGGCCTATCACACCTCTCCCTTTGCCGGCTGACTTCGGACCTTAAATTCCTGCACTCCATCATGAATGGGTCCTTCCGCTCTGATCTTCTTCTTTCCTATTTTTCACTCCGCATCCCAGCCCGCATCACTCGCAATATGAGTCTGTTACACACACCCAAATTCCGTCTCTCCATTTCCCAACGATCACTATTCTACCGCCTACCTTCATCTTTCAATGCCCTAACTAATAGTCGCCCCACCCTTGACCTTTTCTCCTCACGCAACGTCTTTTTCTCCCAACTGAAATGTAATGCGTAACATTCATGGCATCTTCGCCTCATTCTTGCCTTGTTTATATTTTGAATATTTCTGTTTTGTTTCTACTACTATTGTTGTTTTTAATTTATTCTGTTTATTGAACCCAATGTTAAGGCCTTAGTTGCTGTTTTTGGTGTTTTTGATAAATAAATAAATAAAATAAATAAAATTGAATATATCCTCTCCGGTAGCAGTGCCATACATGCTATGTAGGGAAGCCAGCTCTTGTGTTATACTCATGTCTTCATCCACACCTCTAATGAGCACAAGCAGCTGAGAGGTGGAACAGCTGTCCAGCGATTCATCCATTGTAATTGAAAAATGGTGATACTTGCATGCATTTTTCACTATTTGAGTCACAATGTTTTCACCCATGTCTGCAACATGGCGGGCAATGGTATTTGCACCCAAAGCTACATTTTCAAATTGTTTTGACTTTTCTGGGCAAAGTTCCTCAGCCACCTCCAACAAACATTCCTTCACTACTTTACCATCTGTAAACGGTTTGCCACTTTTAGCCAGGAAGTAGACAACTTTATAACTGGCCTTAGTTAAGGATTCATTTTCAATTGAGGATTTACTGAACAATGTCCTCAGAGATGCGAGTTGATTTTGTAATTTAGAAAATTTTTCAGCAACGACTTTACCCTCAAACTGTGGATATTTCTCCTGATGTTTGCTTTGATGATGACAGCGCAGGTTGTATTCTTTCATCACAGCCACAGTTTCGTTGCAAATCACACAATGCTTTCTCGCTGGATTTGATAAAGAATTATTTCAAACTCCATTCTTCTTGAAATTGCCGACACTCATCGTCTATTTTTCTTTTCCTCTTCTCGGCCATCGCTGGGCACTAAAATAAAGTGAATTCAACATGAATAAATAGTGAAACTGAAAGTATCTTGCACAAAATATTGCTCAAAAAACCTGATTATGCGAACTAATTTCATCGCAATTATAGCTGCAAATGACCTGAAAAAATTTTTAAAAATTCTTAAGATTTCTTAAGTTTTACTAACCTGAATATAGTGTGCAAATATATCCACTGACGGTAGAGAGATTGTTGCTTTTAATGTTTCCTCTTCAGAATATTCGAAAAATTCTTACTAAACTAACAATATTCCCAATACTTTAAACACACTGATAAGTAATTACTCGAAGGAAATTATCATTAAATAAAATAGAGTGCACCATGTTTCGCAATCAGATGCTAACTGACACCAACACCTCCTCATCGCAGCAGTCAACCGCAACTGGCAAACTGTGATCAAAATAATCAAGTCTTGAACAAGCAGCAAACCATTTAAAAACTCCGCCACTAGATGGCATTATATCATCTCATTGGCTGTGAACAGAAGTAGAAAAAGTAAGTAGCGAATAAGGTTTTGCAATGTAGTGATCGATTGGAAAACATAACGCACTACTGCGCGCATCTATTTTAATTCGGTAAAAACATAACGTCCACGTAAGCGTTGGCTGATCTTGGTAGGATACACGTAAATTTCCGTAATTTTTTCCGTAGACTAAAAGGTCTCGACATGCGGGATGAGAGGGCCTCACGGGCGGCATCCGGCCCACGGGCTGTAGTTTGGAGACCCCTGCTTTAGGGCATGGTAGTATCTGTTAGCTGATATTTGCCTTTATAAAGAGTCACATGTGGCAGTTTGAAGTTCTTCAAATTCAGACTGCACCCAGTGTTAAGATAGATTGCATGGGTGGGTGAGGGCCTTCTGGAGCCCTCTAGGTGCTCAGACCTTTTGGTCCATTGTGCCATCCCAGATTTAACCTGCCTGCCACTTGCAGACAGGGGACAAGAACACCACGGTAGAGGTATGAAGGAAGGGCCACCCCCAACCTTCCTGGTCTGGGTATATCTCCCTCTGGCCTCCCGGTATAGGTTTGGAGGGAGTGTCACCCCTCCATCCACCCCGGTAGAGGTATGGAGGAGGGCCACCCATCCAACCCCCGTCTGGGCCCAATGTTGCTTAACTTCGGTGATCTGACGGGAACCGATGTGTCAACGTTGATAGGCCCTTGCCACCAAGTGTTAAACTGTTTAATGAACAATTGTATTCAGGAAACTCTCCACTCCTTAATTTGATTTCCCTACCAACTTAAAGAACCCCCATCAATACCTCATAAATTTACTCATTACCCCTTCTCCCACAGCTGCATCCAAAGGGCATCCCCTATTTCCCAAAACCAGCTCCCCCTAAACCTCTCCCCTGATCTTCCTCCTGTGTCTGTCCAAACCTCCCCACTCACCCAACCAACTCCCTCCTCTCCTGAAATCCTTAGATAATTTGAGAAAAATGGTCATTACCCACGAGAAGATAATAACCTGCAAAGAAACCAGTTGCAGCTGAACAAGTATATTTGTGGAATAAGAAAATTTTTTTTTTCATTTGAATTATTAAATATTGATTTATGAAATGGCTTGTTCATAATCTTGTCCACTGCTGTTATTGTAATAGCTATTGCACTTGTATTTGGTTCTTTGCAGGTGCTCGGATGATGTACTTCTTGGATTCATCGAAGCAGGAGACTGCCCTTAAGATGGCGCTGACATTGGATCGGAGCATAGAAGGGATTACACTGCAGGTGAGCGTCTCACTTGATATTTTTAAGCTTTTGAATAATGAAATCTTCTGGCATAAATAGCCATCTGCTATCATGAACACTGAAACGAGTGCCCAGACCTGCATGTTATAGCTTATTGCATAATGTGCACATTATATCCTTGCATAAAGTTGTAGTAATGCCTTTCTTCACTTTAGTTTTGCACCAATTAAACTAGATTATGCTACGATTGGAGCACTACCTGTGTTGGATTCATTGAACTGTTACGAGAATATTTCTGAAAGCATGATGTTCTCTGTAGCTTCTGAATACCCTGATTCTTATATAAAACGTCAGAAACTTGCTTAGTATATTATCAGTTGTCTGACATCTTCCCAAGGATGCAGCTTTTCATCCTCTTCCTGGAATAACATACATTTTAGAAAAGGTTACAATCTACAAAACTGTCACAACACTTTAGAATGTCAACCAAAACTTTCAATTGTTCTCCACAGAGAATTGAAAATTTACAAATTTTCTTTAACTCGATTCATTGTCTTCTACTGTCATGGGAACCGGATTTCTTAAGAATTGCATTGCAGACACAAGGTTAACCCCTCAAGCATGACTTTAATCAGGGTATTTTAATCCCTCAGCGTGCATTATTTTCACCTGCTTCAAAGATTTTGTGGATCCAGAACTAAACATTTTTAGTGCAATAATTTGTTTGAAAAATTCTTTAAAAAATTTCCATGCTATATATTTTTTTTATTGCACTTTTCGTCAAACCATTTTTTTTTTCAGTGCTCTCTTCTCTTCTTTATTTATTGATTGAGGTGCCTGTGATACTGCTCGAAACATGGGTCAAGGCAGAGGGTTGGTGTTCCTGGGCAGATTTTACACTATATCTCATTTCTTTTCTCTTTGCAATTGTGGTACACACAACACTTTTTATTCAGCCAGCTTTGAAAGATTCCATATTTGGATCCTCTTAAATAAAATACTACCCTATCTTAACACTTTTTTATATTTTTTCCATGATACCTAGCCTTGATCTTATCTCTAAGGCTTATTCTGATTAACAAATGGTATTTTTTGTTACCAGCATTGCAGTATAGAAAGTAAGCATTCAAAACTGCTGTATTTACTAAATGGGTGAATAGATTTTTGTACCATTTTTGTTCTCTTTCTTTCCAGTAAGAAGATCTCTTAAAGCTCATTTTTAAATCTACTCCTCCCATTTACTTATTATAGTCTATTTTGCATTTTGGTTTGTTTACTTGCCCTGGCCCACTCTTCCAGCTTATGGTTTGCACCACGTCTGAATGTTTCGTAGAGATCATTGAGACCTCATGCTTATCCTTCCACTTCAACACTACCTATTTCCCGCACATTGCAGTAACTATTCATCCTTTTTTTAGTTTTTTTTTAGTACTGCTAGCATACCTTTTCGGGTGAGTTTGACGGTTCCATTAGCATCAGTAGTCTTAGGAACCAATCTCTGGAAATGATCGGGGCTACTAAAAAAATTGTCCATGTAAACACATCTTCCTGAGTCAAGTAGTTTTTTGCAAAAACTCAAAACAACTTATGTTGATAAAATATCTGTATCCTTAGTAATTTCAGCGCCAACCTTTGACCCACAGCTACTGTAAATAAGTTACTGAATCAAAAGATATGTACTTATGCAATGTAGCATTCAGGTTCCCATTATTTTTACATTATTCAATGTTGCGGACATAATAGGTAGGTTGTCATTTTGTCTTTGATCTATTGTTTGCAGCTTGAGAATTAATATTTTGCCTGTTATTTATTACAAGAAAATTTTCTTTTTTCTTACATAACCATGAAATGAGTTTGCATAAAATTAGAATCAAAATAATATTTTACACGATTATTGTTATGGTTTATTATTATGGTTTATTATTATGGCTTAATTTTAAATGCATTGAAGAGACACGGAAAACATAAAAATATGTATCAAGCATTTTTATCTTCCCTCAATTTTACGTATTGCCACTTTCTTGGTCCCTCCAATTACGTAAAATCAAGTTATTACCCTATTCTTCATCCCTGCCATGAGAGCAATTTCCACAGGGTAACATCACCCACAATCGATGCTAATTACAAGCATGTCTTGTGTTCTTCTTTTCCAGAATTGTATCAAAGTGTTGAATGCCCTGAACAGTGGAGACTTTGGCCACTGTGCAACGCAGGCAGCTGAGTACAAGGTGCGGTGCCACGAACGGTTTCCATATGCCCTTGCGTTCCAGCCCCCAGCAGCCACTCCACATCCGAATGCAATTGTGCAGCCTCTATCTCCACCCCCATCGCCCACCCCTGAGGACTCGAACCACATCAGTGCTCCATCATCCGTCGGGAAGAACAACTGTGTCGATTGATGCCCGTCCCTCCCTTGCATTGCGTAGAAAATGCATGCATGGAGGGCATGTTAGTGCTGTTGTTTGTAGGGTCAAAAGCTGACAAATAAGGGGGTGGAGTCAACGGAAGGAGAGGGGGTGAAAAGTTGTGTGTTTGTGTGTGTGTGTGTGTGTGCGTGCATGTATCAAAGATGGGGAGTCTACGCGTGCATGTTGCGCATGAGGGAGCGTGTCTTGTGTGTTCTGCACAAGAGGAGTGACTTCTTTTCTCCTCAAAGAGGCCTCCCTGCGCACGGTGAGTAATGTTTGCATCTGTCATCGGCTTTTTCATCTGATCCGGGAGAGGGGTTGGCGTCACACTTTGCGTTGTTTATTTTTGCGTGAAAATACCCTCTTTCCACTCCCCTCGCACCCCCTATGAGGGAGACCAGTCCTACTCCTTGCATGCAATGTCTCCTCCCTCTCTCCCCCCACACCCCCTACTCCTTCACTGTACAGGTGGTGCGTGCGTGCATTTCGAGCTCTTCTCTGAGCTTGCACGTCACACACACACGTTTGATAATAGTCATTTGCGTGCATTTGGAGATCCCTCTGGGTCGTTTTAGGGGGAGGGGCTACACGTGGGGAGACTTTTATGGATGCTGGGCGTCGGTTGACTACAAGACTACTTTCCTTGTGCAGTGAGAGGAGGAGGTGTGAGTGACATTGTGTCCCCCATTCATCCCATGTCCTGATCTTTTGCTTTTTTTATATGATGTGGAGTTAGAAAAATGAATGCATCCAAAAAATGATGGGGAGTCTCCGACTCTGATGACATAACTGAGTGATTGTATGGTCCTTCCTTGCGTGTGTTTTTGTGTGAGCACATCCGTGGGTGTGCATATCTTTGAAGAATCGACTCTGGTGCACTTGTTTCTTGCGTGTGGTGGGAGGGGTGTTGAGTGCATGGAGTGCAATCATAATGGCCGAGGCGATGTTGGCGCTGAAGAGAGAGAGAGAGTGAGAGACTGTGGTGGTTGGGGGGGGGGGGGGGGTGGAGCGGCACGCATCCATGTGTGGTTTGGAGGGACGGTCCAAGGTTGGAGCGTAGTGTGTGCCATCAACAGCTGTGATGAGGGCAGCACAGGGGCATCTCCCTCATTTGTCCTCCCCTTGGAAAGGGCAGTAGTCATCTTGTGTGTGTGCTTTGAGTTTATTTAAGTCTTGATTATTGTTCAGTGTGTGATGGGAGTGCTTGCATCATTCTCACATTTCAGTGGATGGAGTAGTAGTGTGGCTGAAGGACTTTTATAACTCCAGGACTTAACTTATGGATTTTGACAGGAAGGAATTAGGCTGTGTTCATTATCATATGTTACTTAAATTGTCACCCTCCTTGTTTACAGTATTTTGGTGTTCACTCATTTTCATCCATTTCACTCCAAGGAGAGTCCTCATGGGTGCGTGGATAATCGTTCGTTCCCTGCCTCCATCCACCTGCCCGTGTCACTCTCCCATGGCTTCCTTGCGTATAGCTCCATCCCCACTGCCAGCTTGTCTCCCCATCCCAGCGTCCACCTCCACTGAACCCTGCTCCCAGCTTCTGTTTTTGTACTTGCCGTGCTCTAGTTCCAAGTTATATGCCTCCTGCCTCTCATTGATTTTCCCATGCTCATAGCCACTGCACACACAATCGACTTCCGTGTGGTGCTCATCGAGAGGAGGACCCTCCTCTGAGAATAGTTTGCAAGCCCTGCAAGTGCTCAAAGGGGCATGCTCCATTTATGCCGTTTGTTATGTTAACTGGAGAAAAGAGGTCTGGTGGTCACGGCCATGTCATCTGTCTAGAAACTTGCCTTCAAATTCCATCAAGCGAGCATTGACTCAGAATTGTGGCTTCATTCATTTGCATGTAATGGTTGGCATGTGTGCTGAGGGCTTCAAAGTGTTTTCTTTGGTTATTCACATCCTGGAACATTTTCAGTGGACTGATCAAGGGACAATAGAAGCACTTTTGAAAAAATAATAATTTACATCCAATATGAAAGCTTGTGCTGATCGTTATAATATTTGTTTGCGTCAGCTATTGGTGCATTATTTCATTATAAACAAGGCTAATTATGAAGGGAGCTGAAACTGAAAAATTATTTTCCTAGTCTGAATGTGTTATTGCTCGTCTTGCATATAAAGCCAATATTCATTGCAATGAGTTAATTTAAATTGATGTCTTTATAGTGCTGATGGCTGACATAGAGGTGAGCTGAGCTTCATTGTGTTAAGTGCTTCTTTCCATGTGGAAAGTCTAATGTTTCCCATGGAAAATGCCAGTAGCTGACAAAAGCTACCTACAGTTCATGCTCTAATTTCTAGGAGCATTATTCATTTGTTTTATGGCAATGTTGTCGTTCATATCCATGAGCAAGAAATATTTTGTTATTCGGATCCCTTTCCGTTGAAATTGTATTAGCCAGTTTATGACCCAACAAAAGATGTGATGAAATTCCTTAAGTAATTGTAATTTTCATGGTGGTTTGAAATTAATTTTATGATACACTATTAATTTATTATTGAGGCATCACTGAAAATGATTAATTTAAATCTATATTATTACTTGTTATGACTGAAAATTCGTTCAAGAATTTCTATAGTTAAAGCTTTAAAATAATATTTCATCATTCAAACTTGAGTTCTGTAATATTTTGTTCTGAATGTAGTGCATTTTTTTAACCAATGGCCTTAGGTTGCAGACATCAGTTAAAAAGCATCCAATCATGATATGAATGAGAAGGCTTTGTTTCTTGTGTCCTGATGAGTGCTTGGACATTGACGTTGACGCTTTATATGTGGTGAAAAATTTCAGTTGTCAGCTTCCACCCAAACAAGATGCTTTGTGTAAATACTGATATAAATAATATATAAATATTCATCTCAAGGGCTGACAGCCCTTATGCTAGGTAAATAATGGACATGGATGGCAAACTGTGATCACTGCTTTGTTGCCAGTTGCAATTTGTTGAACATAATGGAAACACATTATTCAATGCATAACAATGAAGAGAGATTCAAAAGGAATCCCATCTGGTGAAGAGTGTAAATGGAGGAGAAATAAAAAACCCATACATTCACAAAAGCTCTTTTTTGTCATCTTCATTACCTACATTTAGGACCCGTCCCCTTCTCTTGCTTCTCAGTCTCATTAACTGGCTACCATTGCGTGTATTTTGAAATTGGAACATTGACTCCTTCTCTAATAAATATTTTTATTTCTTAACCTCTGGGGAAGTCCTAGCTGATCTCATATACAGTGTTCAAAAAAATAGTCCCGCCGAAAATTTTTAAGTCCCGAGTTTTCGACGATGTGGCAACGTGGCCGAACCGCGCCCCCCCTGAGATGGGGAGCAACAACCTTTCCAAGCGGGACGAGAGCCCTCCCTCCCTGTAGCTGGGGGAGTTGAACTATCCACGGAAGGAAATTTTTGACCTGCGAAAAAGATTATTTCCGAGGGGAGGGGTAAGGTTTCTTTTCTTGTGATGTGAAGAAAAGGGAGATCTGCGGGGAAGCAATAAACTCTCCGAGCGGAACAGCGGCCCTCCTTCCGAACTTACTAGCCGAGAGGAAACCTCCCCCCGAAGGACGATTTTGACCTGCTAAGGGATTTCTGAGGAGATAGGTTGGATTTCGGACTCCTGTTTGGTTATGTGTGAGCAAAAATGAGTAGATGAACAATCGGTCTGTCGGCCAAAGTCACCCGATCTCTCTCGTAATAGAAAGCTGCCATGTAGAAGCCAGGACTCAAATATCCATTGAAAGTCTTCATCTGAGTACGGGGAATAATCCCGCTGCAAATGACATATCTTCCATTATTTTTTCTCTAGAAAAGGCTATTACCGCAAATCGTCGCTCGAAGAGATCAAATCGTGTCGAAGAGATCAAATTGTGTTGAAGAGATCGAATCGTGTCAAAGAGAATTTATGAATTATTTCATTTAGATTTATTCAAATAATTCTGTTACTTGAAAACATCATGACTTTCTTGGTACTTCTGCTTGTTTCAACATTCTTTTATATATAAAACTGATGATCTCAGGCCTGACCTCGTGGAAATTATGGATATCCATGATGAGAAAACCACCTTTGTTATTTCCACAAAACTTTGTTTTCTGTAAAGGAAAAGAAGCTTAAAATAGTCACTGTAGCGAAATTAGACCTGTAAATATGTTCCCACCTAATGTCAACATTTTTGTGCTCACAGCACTCATTTTATGCCATTTATTGCTCCATTTTTTCAATGCCTAGCTTTAGTGAAATTGCATGAAATTAAGCCTTAACTCTATGCTTTTAATAACGCGGCTTATTTATTTTTGTTTGTCTGATTCGTCCATGTAAAGGACCCTGGCATGTATTGAATGACATGGCTCACGGTTTAGATTTTGGAAGGGCGTTAGAACTTCACGTTCTTACAGTGAATATTTTCGTGAGAATGCGGGGCTCAGAAAATCCGAGGGATGTGCGGATGGGAAGAATGCAATTTTCTTACTGATGGAGAAAAGAGATGTCTACTGAAAACCTTAAAAAGTAGACGGGACAACGTAGTACGCCACATCTTAAGATACGACGGCCTGATGTAGACAATCGTCCGGGGAAAAGTGAACAGGAAGAATGGAAAAGGCAGGCCTCGCAAGAGATATATGGAGCAAGTTGTGAAGGATGTAAATGAGAGGAGTTACGTCAATATGAAGAGGTTGGCAGATAGAAGAATTGTGTGGAGGGCTGCGTCAAACCAAACCTAGGATTGTTGACCGATGATGATGACTATCGTTTCTGTGACAGTGACCGTTTTGTTATTCAATTTTGAACTTCAATTAAGAGAGAGTATAATCCATGAACCAAAGATATTATATAATATAATATGAAGATCATGAAGCAGGCTGATATCTCGATTGTGCCCACCTTCCATTCTGGAATCCTGTGTGTGGCCTATTTTTACTCCTTTCTTTAGTTTACAATTCATTGCAGGGACAGTTACTAAACAGAAAATGTTTGAAGAGAAGATAGAAGTGTGTTTGGCTATCGCAATATTTTTTTCACGCAAGGGAGCTGAATAATACCTAATGAATTGACGAATCCAAAATAAAGATCACTTTGCTCTATAACATTGATATCTCATCGGGCTTGCTTTATCCCCAATACTCTTTCAGTCCAAGTCTACGTCTGTAGGCAACAATATTCATATATTTTCGAGGAAAAAACCTCATATATTGACTATTTAAACTAAGTTTAGTCGATATCCAGGATTGACGGAGTTTTGTCTCCGAGCTGCTAATAATTTCAAACGCCTCTTACCTACGGCGATCGTATAAGGTTTGTCTCCCTTTTGCTTCACCGCCATTACTGAATTTCTTAATTCCCCTTCAGCCAGATTTTATCACGCACCATGCGTGATGAATTGAAAGAAAAACATTCGTAAAAGCAACACCTATGATGTGCGTTGTGGATTTTCTCCAAACTTAATTCCAGAAACAGTAAATGATTGCAAGGAAAAAAACTGAACCAAGATAGGGTAAAATAACAAGAATTAATTATGGCATCTTGGAAATGATATGGACTCGTTTTTATTATTAAAATTTTGCAGGCTTATTCATTTATGTTAAGAATATTCATAATTTCGACTTATTTTTGTTATCTCGTATTTTTGTGGCAGTGCCCTTTTATATTTGAACTCCCGCGAATTGTTTTTAGTCATTTACTTCGTTTCGGACTTTCGTTTAATTTCTGCTAATTCTTTCCAAAAGTAAGCCAGGAAATGCATCTTTCAGAAATGGGCTTACAACTTTTTCTTTGATCTAATTAGATGCGTAGATAAATCTGGTGTAGGTGAAATTAAAATACTAAGTTTGCTACAAGAATGAGCGATATTCACAATAAAAGAAAAATAGTTTGGATAAGGGATTTAAAACAGGATGACTCTATTTTGCTCTGTAGTAACCCATAATGTCAGACTCAAATTTAAGCGCACACCTATCATCGCAAAGTATTCGGGGAAAGAAAATTTCAGGGGCGATGTATTTCTGCGCAAACTATTACTAATTAATGTTATCATTTGAAAGTAGTGAGCTTTCTAGAGTATCCATTATGATATCAAGTTCTTTCACTATGCTTGGAACTATATGACTGTGCTTCTTTGATTTTCCATTTTTTTTCTCGATAAACAAGGGAAGAACTATATCGCCCATAGAAAATTTTTTCCTAGAATGCTTTGCAAGGACAGTTGTGAGCTCAAATTCGAGCCTGACATTATCGATTACTTCAGGACGAAATTGAGTGATCTAGTTTCCATCCAAAATATATTACATCATTTTAAATATAATATACATTGCGATATCACATCGACTTCCAGATAACAAAAATGCATCCAACATTTGAAAAAAATTACGTTAATGAATACGCGTACAAATAAAAATACTCATAAGAAACGAAAGGAACTCCGGGGATTGAGACCTAAGATAGGCTTTTATTTTCCGTGGCTGCTTGCATCTGTCGTGTGTGAGGGATCTTGGCACGTCTGAACTTCACAGATCTCCGTTTTCTTCTTACTCACACATCAAGAAACCTTACTTCTCCCCTCGGAAATAATCCTTTTCGCAGGTCAAAATTTCCCTCCGTGCATGGTTCAACTCCCCCAGCTACGGGGAGGGAGGGCTCTCGCAACGCTTGGAAAGGTAGTTGCTCCCCGTCTCGGGGGAGGGGGGGAGGGCGTGGTTCGGCTACATTGCCACATCGTCGAAAACTCGGGACTTAAAATTTTTCGGCGGTACAATTTTTTTCAACAGAACTGTACATACATGCATGTCAGAATAGTTTTTCACTGTTATTTGATATTTTTATTGCTGAAGTTTACATTAGTTGATTCATTTCTGTTTGTTCTGGGCTTCTGCCATGTTTGAATGAAAATTTAAGAATTTCATGGATGGAGACTGGAGAAATCTTGGCCAAAACACAGATATGGATGACCATTGGCTAGTCAGATAATAAAGTCTAATTGGCAAGTCAGATGACAAAGAGAAATGTCTACAGCTCAAATTCACTTTTGTAAATGCTTTGGTGTTTGATGCATGTTAGATTATTCCATATTAAGTAATTAATGGTCGTGGTTGACCAAATGGATCTGCAAAAGGTTGATCAGCAATATATTACCTACTCTACATTTAGCGTAAGGATGCGTCAATTCCAAATGTCGATTCTCGATTCCACTGATTCTCAGGTTTGGAATCGGTAACGAGAATCGATCGCCTGAAGTCGATTCTAGATAGATAAATACAGTAAAACTTCGATTTTTCGCACTTTGATTTTACGTCATTCTTGTTTTTACGTAGCGATATGCAAGCCCGGCCAGGAATATAGGGAATTTTAATGGTAAAAACTTGATTTTACGCCATTTCTTGGTCTTGCGCATTTTTTTTATTTTACGCAGTATAACTTCAGTCCCTAAGAGCAAAATAATCTTGATTTTCGGCATTTCAACTAGGAATGGTCGGATTGGATACGTCAGATGCAGAGATCTGCGGATATTACATTTTACCGGATACTGAAATCGGATCCTAGTTCATTCCAAAAAATTGGATCTAGATCCGAAGCATTAAAATTCACACTGTGAATGTGACCTAGAAAAGGAAGTAAAAAGAGGTCAAGTCCCGATTCTCTCTTCGCATGTGCCGATGCACTACGTTGCTAGTTCTATTGATGCAACGATACGTTTTAAAGCTCACTCGGGCGCTACGCAACATAATTTCAGGTTGTGGAAAAATCACAAGGAAGTTCGAAATCTACCTCACCACTACCACAGTGGTAAGATTACGATTTAAATCAATCGAATTAACGGCTCCCCTCATTTCATTAGAGCATCAACTGCATCAATCCAGTGTTGCCTGCTGAGTCACCCTAAAAGGAAGGCCATCCCCTCCCCCCAAGTGTGGAAGCCACCTGGGTAAAAGAGAAAATGGGAGAGGAAAGATAAACACAGACAAGGCGAAGGAGAGATCTTCTCTGGTTACTCCATTCTCTTTCTCCCTGATTGAGTCTAAGCCGTAATACTAGCCGAGAGAGGGGGAAGAAACTGTCAGCGTCTTCTCATCATGGAATGATTTACCACCAAACTCGTGTAGCGAACCTGAAAAAAGTATCCGGTGTCCGCAGGGATAGGGGGAGAGTGAGCTATGCGGTGAAGACAAAGAAGTCAGCTGAATCGAAGATACATGTTGCCCTAAGCGCTGCCATGGCATCAAAGCGCCAATGAATAAAGCAATATATGTTTTTTTACGCTTTACACGACAGCTCAAATTGTATCGAAAATGGCCAGCCGGTGGTGTCAAGGAATCACCCAAGCCCTCATAAGAGCCGAGAGGGGGGGGAAGAAACTGCCAGCCTCTTCTCATCACAGAATGATGTAACACCATCCTCTCGAAGCGAACCAAAAAAAGTATCCGGTGTGGTAGAGTGAGCTATGCTGTGAAGACGAAGTTGGCTGAATCGAAGGTCCAGGTTGACCTTAGCACTGCCATCGCAGCAATGCTCCAATGAATAAATGCAGCATGGTTCACGCTTTACACGATTGCTTCAATTGTCTTGAAAATATTAAAATATTTTTTATTGTAATGACAAAATATTCTTCTGAGAAAGATCAGAATTCAAAGAGAAAGGATCATTTCAGGTCATATACTTTTTTGGCTCATACAGACCATCTCATGGCCAAGTCACTGGCAAAAATGGTTGATTTAGGCTTAATACATGCATTTATCTCTTCAATATGGTTAAAATCACGTATGTTTGAAATAACTTCCGATATAGCCCTATCTTTACTATATCGAGTCGTAAACAGCAGTTTTTATCTGCCAGCAATCCATCATAGCCGTGTAAATGCCGACTGTGTGCAAACACACTTTTAGCGAGGTATCCTGCCCCTGCACTGTGTATTTTCTGAATACTTATGACCAATAAAACTTATTATTATTATTCAATTCCTTTTGTTTACATCATGGCAAAAGTCTCTCACAAGGAGACATCGCGTGACTTATGGTCGGGATCCAAACGATGCAATTATTTTCTGAAACTATAGGGAGAATGCGGGAAAAGTGTCACGGCCTTCTTCCACATAGGCCAGGGTTCGAGAGAAAAACGCTATTAAAGAATCTTCCTCCATATAAATCCTTTAAAGTTCACACCACTCTCAACAGAGCTCGTAGCCCAGTGCGTTGAGGCTCTGTTCCGGTTGTGCTCACACGGTGGCTGGGGTTCGATCTCAGGTTGTGGCATTTTTTTTTCTTTTGCATATTTTACGGAATTACTGTAAATTGCACACTCCCTTACATTTATGGTAGTAGCAACAATTTTTTAAAATTTTTAGCCTATTTGCTGGATTTTCAATCAACCTTCTTGGGAGACTTTCAAAGCTAATTTTGGGATTCTTGTTCAGCTGAAAAGAGGCTTCACATGCTGACAGACCTAACAATTTAGATTTTGAAAATACAAGGATACTTCCGTGAATAGGATGGTCTTCGATTGGTCGTGGGTCTTTCTCAAGGCCGTAAAAAATGATCAGATTATTACTTTTTAATTAGCAACCATGTACTCACTTAAAATTTCCTAGGAACCGTGTTCGAGTAATGACTTCTGTATTTCTATTTTTTGTTCAATAGTGAACATGATATATGTAAAAAAGAGATGGTAGCTTTTTCCGAGGTTATGTAAAAAATGTATGCTGTGACCTTTTTGCAGAGCAACATAGGTATATTGAAGTGAAGCCTGTATCGTGAGGGAGAGGAAGATATTCCAGCACAAAAAAATATCATGTAATGATAACACTATTTCTTTTACCATCTCATCTATATTTCAATTGAAGGAATTTAACTTTTCATTCATGGCGTGGAATTGCATACTTTCGGATGATAAATGTCATTACTCGAGCACGGCTCCTGGGAAATTTTAAGTGAGTACAGGAGTGCTATTTTTAATGGCGAGTAAACATCGATAGGCATTATATAAGTCGTAATATTCGGTTAGGTAGGCACTAGGTAGTAGGTTAAATTAATGCACATCATATATTGACAGTGAGATTCTATAGTAGTGGAAATTATAGTGTTACTAAATAATATTTTTATTTTGGTATCCAAGAAAGAAAACTATTTAGATGGTCACAATGGTCACAGTTTCGATAGTCTTTCCTTCAGATCAAAACTGAATATAAATCAATAATAGCCATTTTTTGTGGTGGTTGGTATTTGACTTTTTTTTTAGATGTATCTGTTCATAGCTGCTGTTTTGAGTTTTTTAGTAAGTTTCTGCACCATGCAGTTGTCCGAGGTAAATTAATAAAAATCACCATCCACCAAGTATCTCTTCAATGGTCCTCTCATTCTGTGTACAGGTGTACACAGAATGAGAGGACTGTTGAAGATGATCCACTCATAATATGCTACATCAACACTAGGTATGGTCCTTTCATTGTCTGTCAGTTTTATTTTCATTTAATAACTCGCATAGGATATACTTAAATGAATTGCTGAGAGACATTTTGCTGTCTTCGAAATAGTAAATAAACTCTAAAAAAAACAGCCAAAAAGATATATGTACTACCTAATTAAAAGTGAGTGATCTATGACAAGAACAGATCACAGAAATGTACAGAACAAGAAGAGCGACTAAGGTCATTCACTGGAGATAACAACTATTTGGAACTGTTATATCATGGTTATACCCAATATGAGTTAAGGTTTATGTTTTATGTATTGCTATGGCTTGAATTGGCTTGAATTTCAATAACTTTTGATCAGTTGCTAGGTATGTGAATTTACCAGTTGTTTGTGCTGCTATGGTATGTTTATATATCTTGAAGTGTTTCTGAAGGAAGAACCATACTCTACCTGTTAGAAAAATCGATATGCCGACAGAGTAGATGACACCAGTTAAAATCAAATGGCCATCATGTGGATCTATGAAGAAGGCTGGGAGTAAAGGATTGAACACTGCAGCTTCCACTTAGATATTTATTAAACACGACCATGGTTTCGTAGCGGTGCTACATCATCAGGTGAACAGAAAGTCTAGCATAAGTGGTATATATAGTACAAAACCGTTAGGAAAAGGGGGGGGGGTGGAAAGGAAGAGGTTTAAGGAGGAGAGGGGGAGGAGGGGGGTGGGGTGGGGGTGGGGTGTAGTTGTTGGAGGTGAGGTGACTCAGAAAATCCAGCACAACCAAGGGGTCTAATCTGCGTCCCCTCGAGAAGGGAGTAGGGCAGCAGTTGTCTCAGTGGGTGGGTAATGGGTAAGGTAGGGAAAATGCAGGAGGGGAGAGCATGAGGGATACAAATGGTCATTGACGAGTTGTTTTGTTGTGAGGTGTCTCAGAATTTCCAACTCTTCCAAGGCGTCTAATCTCCGCCCCTTCCTCTCGAGGTGTAGGGCCTTTGGGACGAATTCGCTGTTGTGGCCTTCGTCCAGCAAATGTTTAGCGAATTGGGAGGTCTCCTTCCTATTTATGAAGCAGGCACGGTGTTCTGCTGCTCTAGTGGCAAACTTCCTCCCTGTTTGCCCGATATATATTGCTGGGCAATCCAAACACTCGAGCATGTAGACGCCGCTCTGCTGCTCTATCTTCTCCTTGTCTTTGTTGGATCCGAGTAGATTTTTAAGGGTGGTTTTATTGTAAAAGGCTGCTCTAACTGTGTCTTTAGGGAGCAGCCGCTGTATTTTCAGGGATAAATTCCCTAAAAAAGGGACTCTGCGCCATATTCTATTGTTGTCTGGTGCGGTGGAGGTCCGGTATATTAATTCTCCTGCCATTATGGCCCGTTTTCTTCTGTATAGTGTGTCAACTAATTTGGTGGGGTAACCGTTGTTTACCGCTATTTCCTTTATCGTGAGAAGTTCCTTCTGTGTGTTGACTTCTGATATCGGGATGTGGCATAGCCGGTGAATCATGGAGTGGAGGGCCGCTGTTTTTTGGTGGAAACTATGCCTGGAGCTTTCATGAATGATGGCGTCGGGGTAGCACTGCTTCCTGTAGATCGAAAATTCGAACCTTTGGTGGTGGGTTTTAATACCTAAGTCCAGAAAGTTTAGCTTGCCTTCACTTTCCAGTTCCATTGTGAATTTAATGTGCTTATCCTGTGAATTAAGCACAGACAGAAAGCAGTTGAGTTGTCTCATTGTACCGGTCCACACACAAAACACATCATCGACGTATCGATGCCAATGGAGTATGTTGGTAGTCAACGGATGTTTGTAAGAGAAAAGGTTGTGCTCGAAATTATCCATGTAAATGTCCGCTAGGATGGGGGAGAGAGGGGAACCCATCGCCAGGCCGTCTAACTGTTGGTAATATTTACCATTAAAAAGAAAACTATTTTGAAATACACACATTTTTAGAAGGGCACACAGTTCACTTATCACTGGGTAGGGAGTACCTGATTTGATGAGGGTGGCTTCCGTTAAGTTGATCGCTTCAGTTCTGGGAACACTGGGAAATAGGTTAACTACGTCAAATGACACTAATATGCACTTTTTAGGTAACACTTTTTGGGAGAGTAGGTTCACAAATTCAAGGGAATTCTTGATGGTGTGTTTGGAGGAAAATTTAGCATGGTATTTAATTAACTCGTTTAACTTGTGAGACAGTAAGTGATTGGGAGCGGAGACACTGGACACAATGGGCCTAATCGGGTTATCTTTTTTATGTATTTTTGGGAGCCCATAGAACCTAGGTGACTTAGCGTTCAATCCTTTACTCCCAGTATGATTGACTTCCACAAAGTATTGCCTGAAACTGTGTCGACTATGAAGAAGGTACAATTCTCCAAAATGAAAAACCACATAGACTGGGTTGAAGCAGTCTGTGTGATTGTGGCACAACATATGATGGTGAGTTTCAAGGCTTGGGTTTGTATGCACCTACTGTTGACTCATGTTCATATTATTGCTCATTACATCTCTCAAATCTAATGACTCCTGTGCTCAAGTGATTCTGTACTCTCAAGTCAAACATTAACTTCAAAGATTTCCTTAACAAGCTGATTTTCACAGGCCACTAACTTTTTCAGAATAGATCAAAATAAGAGAAATTCAGAATACCTTCTTAAAGTAAAATAACATGTACCTATTATATGAAAAATGGCATAAGTGTATCATTTGCTAAGACAAAGTAACTCTTGCATTGTATTTTTAAACCACTTTCCACTTACAATATGCTGAAATTTTCTGTTTTGTGGAATGTCCACGGCACCTAGTGAAACAGCGGGAGGGAAATTCTGGCCCAAAATTATACAAATTAAAAAACATTGTCAAAGCACACTGTAAACCTATGCAAAAACTAGAATTTCAGAAGTATGACTTTCAAGATTTATTTTCTTTATAGGTGCAGTAGTCGATAATTCCCTGTGTCTACAAAGCAAGAGGTAGACAAAGTAATTAGGGATTGGCTGAGACACTCCAATGATTGAATGAAGAATAAGAAGAAGCAGGAGTTAATAAGTCTCCAATCCTTTTATACCTTGGTCAATCGCAGGTTTTCGCGACCTTGGACTGATGAGACCAGCATTCTTTCGAGTAGCATTCCCGTGTGTTGCTTTTATTACAATAGTTTCACCAGATTTCCTGCTAGCATCCTCCTCCACCTGAGGACGCCAGCAGGAGAACTGGCGAAACTGTTGTGAAAAAAGCAACGCACACGAATGCAACCTGAAAGAATGCTGGTCTCACCTTTTTATAACTTCTTTTAGCCCTCTCAGTCCTCTGGTCTTCAAAAGTTTTGTCATGATGTTGTGCAGTGGCGTACTTAGGATGAACTTCTGGGGGAGGGTTTCATTAGTATTTATGTTCATCATCATAAAATTATATTTGCATTATTATTCACTAAAACAATAATTAAATTAACATTCTCTTTTCGGGAAGACAATTCAACTGTATTTTTCAGCCCAATACGCAAAATTCTAAATGCCAGTTCGGGTAAACATGTTTTTGGGGGGGTTTAAACCCTAAACCCCCCCTCCCCCCATCTGTACCCCACTGATGTTGTGCACATTACAATGAGTGTTTGTTGGGAATAGTACACTGTTGTTGGATAAGACGGTATAGTTACTCTGCCTTCATTCTCAACCTTAGAATCATTATCAACAGTTTTGTATTTCTTGGGTATTTGTGGGATTTCATGGTGTTCTACAATGAATTTGGTTGCCAAATCCAATGGTTTTAGTTTAACCTTCCTTTAATTTCGGAATATTTTTCCAACCCCTGCCAGCTTGGTTTTAATAGGTCCTGAAGTAAAGTTTGAATTGTTTGCCAAAAAAGGAATTTCTTTTTGGGCAAATAATTCAGGGTAAACTGCTGCTTTCCCTGACCTTGTCATTTGTTATATGACCACTTTCATTGCTCTCGTATCCTCTTTGATCTTTTTGCTAAGAAATGTTATGCATTCTTTTGTAGGATAGATAAAGCAGGGCAGAATTAGTTTGCTTGAAGCAATATATGTACATGTACGTTGCTTCAAGCAAAATAATTCTGTCCTGCTTTGCCTCATCAATCCGTTTTATCCAACTCTCCCAAAATTTAGTTTCAAAAAGTACCTTTATTAAAAGTTGGTCATGTTACAATGATGTTAAAAGCATTGTCACTTCATTTTTTGTTATTTGAAGAACATGTAAATTGTAAATTTAAGAATTAATTAATACAAACTTAAAGCTTGTTTAAAAATCATATTTTGTTGTCTTTTTCCTTGTGTGTCCCCTCTTTTAATGGTCGCTGCGTGGACCTTTGATTTAAGTGCTGTAATTATTACTATGCATTCTTAATACATACATAACAATCAGACTTTTTATTGATTTCTAAACATAACGTAATGCTCATCTAGCTCTATGTGCTTCAAGGAACCATGCAAAATATATAACATCCTAGCTGGGACCTGAAATGGGCATCCAATATTGGTCATATGTGGTCGATACAAGTATAACATGTGGACATCCATGGGAAGTCCATTGGTTGCCAAATGGATAGTGGTTTTTCATGACATCCATTGGACATACAATGGATATCCATGGATTGAGCATAAAATGTACATCCCATGGAGGTCCACAAGTGGGACATTTGGACCATGAATATGGATATCTATATCCATTATTTGGACATCCACAGGATGTCCATGGGATGTCAAATGGATGCCAGTGACATCCATGAATGGACATCCATTGGATGTCCAATGGATGTCATTGCAGTGGCTGGGAAGTGAACTGTGCCAAAACTCAGTACCTGTTCTCTTCCAGGAAAAGCACAACTGTAAAAGATAAAACTATAGAATTAAATGGTAAGAAATATGAGAGATGTAACAACTTTAAGTATTTGGGAGTGCTGGTGACAAAAGATAATAAAATGCAAGAAGAAATAAAAGCTAGGATTGCAGCAGGCAATAGGGCTTATCGAGCTTTGTTGAAGGTGCTCAAGACACGGAACCTCCGTCGGAACTTGAAAACGAGGGTTTATCGAACAGTGATTAGACCTGTGGTTATGTATGGCTCAGAAACATGGACCATGACTACTGCAGAAGAAGAGCTACTAAAACGATGGGAAAGGAAAGTGCTAAGAAAGGTGATTTTTGGTGCAGTGAAGGAAGATGGACAGTGGAGAGTACGGAGGAATAGAGAACTGGAGGAACTCTACTCCTAACATAGTGGCAGAAATTAAGAGTAACAGGTTAAGGTGGTTTAGGGCATGTTGAGAGAATGCCTGAGGATAGGATGGTGAAAAAGATATACCTGCCACTAGGATGTCCAAGCTTGGACATCCTAATGGCAGAAGATTGAGAGGAAGACCTCGGAAAAGATGGTTGGATGATGTAGAAGATGATCTAAGAAAGATGAGAATAAGAAATGGAGAACTCATGCAGAATATCGTGATGTCTGGGCTAACATTGTCAGAGAGGTCAAGGCCCTACAAGGGCTGTGGCGCCGAGGAGTAAGTAAAATATCGGACCGACCAAAGTTGATAATTGGTTGCAGGTCGGTCAAAATGTGACGTCTCTGCAACGTTCCTGTGACGGACCATTGTGACCTCAAACTTAGGATGACCTTTGTTACGTCGCTGTAACGTTGCGGCGACCAACTACTATACTGGGGTAGGTACGCTGTTATTTTGTCCTGCTGACTTATTCCTTTTTGTCTTAAGGATTCACTAAAGTAGGTATTATACGTAAAGTAATTATTTTTTAGCGTTACCATTTACTCGCAGAAAAAATTGCCGTTGGTTTGGTCCCTGACCGTTACATCAAGTTGAAGGACATATACGCATGTGTAATTAAGTTTCTTTGCACAAGTTTTTAAATAAAAGTTTTCTATCATTTTAGAAAATACGGTCGTTTAATTTTATATTTAGCAGTGAGTTGTATGTGATTTACGTCTTGGAGTTATGTCGTAGTTCACTCATGCCCTATTCTACCCTTTGCCCTAAGCTGTTTTCGTACTCTCGTGCTGTTCGAGCCACAGGTTCGAGCTCGTGAGGAAAACGCGGGGATTTTGGAGATGACGATCGCTATGCGTAACGGTGAAGCTGGGAGGGAGCCCTTTGAAGAAGTTTTGATCATGAATATAGATCTATCCATATTCATGGTTTTGATACTGCACGAATTGGGTGTGCATAAAACTGATAAAATCATGGAACTCAATCATTTAATGATGGAATTATGTGGGTTCGACTTCAAGGCATGTGACACGATTGGATGAAGTGACTGTTTGATGCTGAAAGTCACAACGGGACGATACGGTTTTACAATAGGTACAACGCCGAGGAAACGACTCTTGCAAGTGGTGTTACTTTAGTCAGTGTTATTTTATAGTTCATGTTAGCAATGAGACTTAGTTTGACGGTGGAATGTAGCTGAAGATATTGATGGCTAAGCCGTAACTCATTGTCTTGTCGCTGAAACGCTACGAGGTTTGAGCTGCCGATTTTTGTTTACCTAGACTAATGTCTTTCTCCCTATTGTGCTAGGGTTCGTAGCATTTTTTATGTGTACTGTTAACTGTTTCGGAATGGAAGCAAAGCATTGGGGTGAATATGAGTCCGTCTGTGATAATTCCGAGGAGGAAGTCGAATTTGAAGATTTAGACTCGTACGTCGACCACAAACCGGTCACTCAGGAGAAATTGAAACTTTATCTTCCTTATGACGAAGATGAATTTGGAGAAATAGTTCAGTAAGTTTTCGCGGTATCTTTGTTTAAAAAATGCTGTAATTAGTTGCATCGTAAGGTGAATCTTACTTAATTTTCAGAGTACCAGAAGAGTGTGTAGAGATGGATGACAGAGTTCTGCACACTATTAAACTTTTGCAGCATTCAAGAGCTTTGAAAGAACTTCTGAGCAACGCTCATGCTTTGCAGAATGGACTGGTAATTGTATGGTGTATTCATGCATTTTTTTAAACAAGATACTGAGCTCATGTAGGCAAGTTTAATTCTTGTTGCAGGGACCAAGTGCAAATGGAGATATTAAGCATCTCCCAGACCCTCCTATACTTCCTGATGGCCCCAAAAAAGTATCTAAATGCAAAATTAACTATCCATTTAGGTATATAGAAAAGGAGCACAGGTAAATTTTCCAATTGCAAAGTACTTTCATGCATGGTACCTAGTTATTTTGGAATTCCATTTATTACTAGGCATTTTTTCTTATCTTACAGCGAGTTTTCTGAGGGTGAAGGAATACCGCCTGTTACTCTAAGTCCAACACTTACGAGACGAGTTTTAAGGAAAGCCATTGCCACATTGCTGGCACACATTGGTTTTGAAAGTAAGTGATGTATGTGATATTGGTCTTAGCAAGATGGAATTCATAACGTTAATGTACTTATCATTTTTGTGTTGGTACACCTCCTGCATGGAGTTCACTCAAGGTTTGATGTCAGCCTTTCCAGAAACGAATTTGCTCAGTCATGACAAAGTTATTCTGTTGAGGCGAGGAAAATAATCGTGTAAAAATATAGCTCATAACATTTTTGCACAATGTGAGCCTTGTGAAAGATTGTATTTTTTGTTGCTCTGTGAGTTCATCTGTTGGCTGGTTGTTTTCTCTTTTAGAGGCTTATGGTCCTGAGCTTGTCCATCAGGCTCATAGGTTCTATTCTTATAAATATTTATTAATTGCTGACATTATTCGGTAAAGTTGGTAATGGACCTCTGCTGGTCACTTGTGAGTGATTGTCACTTAAACTGTTTCTCTGCTCATGGGCGTAGCCAGGGAATTTGGCTGGGGGGGCCATGGGAACTCCCACCCTCCGGGGGGTCTGGGAGGTACCCCCACTTCAAGAGGGGGTGTTTTTTCCTCGGAAATATGTGAACGGGGCCAAAAGGACCGCACCACCGTGCTTGGCCGCAGGCGCGCAGTTGCCAGCGCTGTGTGAAGCGTGGCCGCCAAAATTTCGATTTGTCAAATTTTTCTGGGGGTCCACGAGCCTTCTGGGGGGCCGGGACCCCCCTCCGGGTCCCCCCTAGCTACATCTACATATTACCCCGCAAGCCGCCTCAATAGGCGTGTGGCGGGGGGGTGTTAGGACACCAGCCGTTTACATATAAAATGGACACGCTCTAATGAAATTACGCCTAGCATTTATTATAGTCCCTTATTGTTCTGGGGAAAAACAAATTCCCATACCAATCCGTTCGGCAAAATATCTCTCTTAATATATCGTTTCTGTTGGACCTGGAAATATAGTGGGGTTCTAATAGGATGTTCTCCGTGTCGCTCTGAAAGTTATCTATTATCAATTGTTCAAGTAATCTAAGCCTAGCGTGCAGCCTTCGAGTCTCTAGCGGCTCCCAGCCTAATTCGTTTCACATCTGTGTAACGCTGTTTGTACGCCCGTAGCTGTTTTTGACGAATCGCGCAGCTTTCCTTTGTATTTTATTAAGTTCCCGGACTAAGTCTTTCTGCACCGGATCCCATATGCTCGCTGCATATTCAAATGTCCTACGCCCATGTCTCTGCTAAATTTTGTAGATTTATATTAAGTGGTGGAAATTTTGGCTGTTTAATTGAAATGCATGAGTGCTCTCTCTATTCGAGCACATCTCAGCTGTCTTTAGTTAAGAATGTTAGAGGCATATGGTGCTGTGTGATCTTTTTCATACAAGCAGTTGTTTATATAGGTATCAATCACATTTACTGTTGTTTTGACACCCGTATGCTGCTGAGCTGTGGTTATAAGTACTTTTAATGAACTCCATTAAAGTATTGCTTCATTAGGCATATTTACATTCTATCATTGGGCAGTGGGGCCTATTATGTAGGTAACTCATAACTCCAGAGTTATGGAGAGTAAGGAGTTATAATGGCCACCATAGCTCCTTTGGTTATTAGAGAACTGTAAATAACTTCAATCATAGTTACAAATTGGAGTGGGTCTAGGGTTTACATTATCAAAACCCTGAGATAACCCCAATTCATAACTCCGATTGTGTAGTAACCTATCGTGGTATATTATAATTATTATACACGCTAACATATGTTCACGTTGGAAGACACTGGTTAGGTGTAAATGAAGGACTAAGGCATCGACTAAGATCGATGAACAATTTCTTTTAAATAGTATATTCACATCGTACAGACATTACATATTTCTTGCATAAAGTCACATTGCCAACTAGAGAGCATACTAAGATTTCTGGCGCGCACTAAAGGAACAACTTATGAGCAGCGATATACGCTAAACAAAAGAGAAACAAGCATGCGTAAACACAACTGAAATTACAAGTATCAACAGATTGGAGTTATATTCAGTTATGTGATAGCCAAATGAGCTATGGCGGCCATTATAACTCCTTACTCTCCGTAACTCCAGAGTTATGAGTTACATAATAGGTCCCAATGAACCTTATAAATTTCACCCTCTGTTTCTTTTGTATCAACTGGTAATGCCTATGTTGTGAACGTGTCTGGTTTATTCCATTCAAAAGAGTGGGACAAGGCTTAGCTCACAAATCACAAGGTGGTGTGGACATGAGTGTGTTTATTGTCATGATTTTGTGTAGTAGGAATGGTTTTCCCTTTCTATTCTCCTCATTGTATCACTCATAAGTTATTTCATGTTTTCATTATTTTGGCTGGAAGGGAGCACCACATTTTTTCAGGATTCTTCAAAGGGGATGGTTACCACAAATTCACCTGTAGCTGGTATGCATGTGTTTGAGATGCAATTGTCATCCTTCGGTGTTTAGCACCAAATTTTTTCTTGCATAATAAATATTATGTGTATTCCATTTACCATTTCTCCTTGTACAGAAAACCATTATATGTGTCTACAATTCAAAATCAGTTGTAGTTTCCTTGCCGTTGGTGATGTTCATATCCAAAATGTACTCACCATTCTCTTTTCCAAAACTTGGTGGAAGTATGAATTATAGTAGGTCATTTTCCCAATTTCCACATGAGTGTATTTCTGTCTTTAATGGGGTCACAATGTAGTTCTTTGGTAGAGGCTTTCTCCTCCTGGTCTCTACTCCCTCGTTGTCTTTCTTTTCTGGTCTCAAATAATTTTATCCCTCCACAGATGTCCTGAGATGTTATTTTTTTCTCTGTCCATGAGCACATCCAGTGGTATATTTAGCTTTTCCAAGTTTTCTTCACCTCCTTGAAAGTTACAATTCCTTCCACGCCTTCCATCATTTGACACCATGCACTGTTGCTTCCTCTTCTGATTTTAACCCTCAGCTGTTTGGTGGTTACAGAGCCTCCATGCCTCCTCACTGTCACTGTAAAAATTGGGTCTTCACGATAATGACTCACATTGACCTTCTTCTTTTTTGAGTGCCATCTTTTTTATTTGCCCTTTTTTTTGTTATTCCACCACCACCTTCAGTGGTAAATCTTTATTTTTCATGCCGGTAGATACTTTTTTTGCTACTCTTTGAAACTACTGCAATGGACACAAGTCCGAACACAGTGTTGGCTTTGGTGTGGAGTAAAGAATACACCTGACCATGCTGACGACATCACGCCAACGACACCAACAATGCCTACGACTCCAAAATGGAGAGACTACTCCTTGCCAGTGACTTCTGACAGCGACCTCTGGCAGCATCCTTTAGCCGAAACCTTCCCCTCACCAGGTCATTTCTCGCTTGTATAGTAGTTGGTGCTGGAGAAAACTGAGAAACCTGGGACATCTGACGGTAGTGCAGTGGTTTTTTCTTTATATTCTGCTGACGGAGACACAAACTAGTCCCTGAAGCTCCAATTGGGGGCTTCCACCGCACTTATGCACCCATGCCCCTATTTCCTCTCCTCCAAGGCTACCTCTACCCTATGCGTTACACACTCAGTTTCAACCTTGCCGAAAATCCCCCCTCCGAAAGGTGAATCACCTAAGCCTTGTCCTCTGTTCCTGTTTAGTCGGCGAGGTGTAAACATTGCTGCCATCATTCAGTCAAGTTTAACTAAGAGAGCCTCACAGCTTGCACTTGTAAAAATTAGTAATTGGTTTCGGAGTGGATGTTATTATATGGTTGGCAGAACTTACATCTATAGGTTTGTTTTGGTTGCTGTTGTGAAATATATCTCCTATTATTAGTTGTTCATCGATAAATATTTGTTTTCACGCTCATTTCCTCAATTATCTTAGCTATTCCCTTAGCTTGGAAAGAGTTTGTTTGTAGAAGCGAGTTTTCGGTGGGAAAATTATTTTCCCTCTCCCGTTACGATTCAATAGGATAATCATTTAGGAGGGTAACACCATAGGAATGCAGTTTAGAGGAGATTGGTATTTGTTCTAAAAAATACAGCTTATTATCCTTGTCACCTACATGTAAAATAAGGGGTTTCAAACCACTCTTATGTCCTGTCTCAATTAAATACTTACTCTGAGTCTTGATAATGAGGCTCATGCATTGAAACCACAGTCAACCTATTAAATCGTGTGGAAATGCAAAGTGTTTCCTTTCAATTTGTACATTTCACAGCATGTTCACCCGGATGTGATATCACAACATGCTGCTTGGAATTGTTTATGAAAGAATATTATTTTTATGTGAAATAAAATAGGGCCGAACACCCTATTAGAGCAAATAATTTAAAAGAAAATTGCACCCTTATCCCTCATATTGTGACTTCAATACTTGATAGTGATATGAATAGCTGGTCTATTGGTTTTGAATATATTGCTTTGGGTAAAGAACCTTTCACTGATCAAATAAATGCCAGTATTGAACTAGTTAAAACATTAGTATCTAAATATGCAATAAACCTCAAACAAGTAATAGCTCATAGTGACTGGGCACCAAGTAGAAAAATAGATCCTGGTATATATTTTCCTTGGGATAAGTTTGCTAAATCATCTTTTGGTTTTTATTCTTTTGTTCCAAGAAAAGAGAATCCTAAAGTTATAATATCTTATAATAATAAAACAAAACAGGATAAGAATAAGATTGAAGAAACACAGGAATTACTTGAGAAATTTGGTTATCCATTCATCCAACCAAGGATAGCTTCCAACCAACTGCCTGCTTCCTCACTGTGGCATTGGCACTGCCATTGCTGCTGCCACGCAGGGACTCTCGCAGCATCCTGAATACATAGTTCTTGTTTCCAAATTTCAAAATTCGATTGCAAAAAAACTATCTCACCCTTTTCTCTATTGCAAAAAAACTATCTCACCCAAATTTCTGAGGAATATTCATCTTAGATTTTCACCAGTGTCTATCCTATGGTACACAAATGTCACTTTTTTTTTAACATCCTGTATTTTTTTATTTTCAATTATTGAATCTGGAGTTTTTGATTTTCAATCCTTACAGCTACCTCTGCATCAGTCCTGGAGGTACTCTGTGATATTTGCCACGAGTATATGCAGAAGATGACCAAGTTAATGCGCGTGGCAGCTGACCGAGAGGCAATGGCGGGAGCATCTGGATTCCCTGTAAGTTGATGCTGAGTTTTCCAATGAACTTTATTTCATTTTCTAATTAATGTATTTCCAAAATTTTATATCCTCTAGTCAATAAAGATTTGTTTTCATTCATGATTAAGTATAATAATACTTAGTACTTTTCTACAAAATTTGTATGAATAAAATTTTGTAAAAAAGTACTAAGCATTTTACTTAATCAGAAATACAAGCATAAATAACTTGTACAAAGTGAAGCCTGACACTTTCAAGTTTATTAAAGATTTGTTTGCTGATTTGCTTTAGCAAGTGACCTGAAAAATGTTGTTGTATGTAGCTATATCTAGACTTGTAATCCTGTTCATCGATTTGTATTTCAGTATTCTTTTGTTTTATCAATCGTTCTCTCTGCGAGTTGTTGTCGTAACTGTTTACTCTCCTTATCCATTGTTCTGAATAAATTAAAAATGAACAAGTCCTGTACTCACGATTGATCCGAGCTATCATTTTAACTCCATTGCAAAACCAACTTTCTACAATAAAAAATGCCTATCTGTAATAAAAATTATCCAAAACAGTGCATTGCGTTGAGAACTTTGTGTACAGCTGGTTCATATGTACTGGTAATCCTCTCCAGTTTCTTGTGTTCATTTGTATTCTTTCTGCCGGCTGGTAGAACTTCCAAATCAGCTGATGTGTGAACATGCTTTTTAATATGTACGTATGTAGAGTCCGATTGAAAGTTGGTGGCACCTAAATGCGCGGAACGACAGTGAGTGGAGGGGAAGGTGCCTTTGGGGGGGGGGGGGTAGTTAGGAGGGGAAGGCAAATATATATCCCTCTGCTCGGGAGCTTAGGGGAAGGCAGGGTCTCAGTGTAGCCAACACAAGAGAATTTTTGCCCAGTAGCAAGCGCACTCTCAGCCTGCAATTTTTATTTTCAAAGTAACATTTATTACAATGTCCCCGGCCCTAGCCGTGGGAAGCCAGTACACTAGTCACCCCACCAAACTGATCTCCTACAAGTTAATTCTTGTTCTCGCGAATGTCAAATTCAAATTTGGAGAAGTGCAGTGACTAAACGTTTGAAATAATTAGAGTATGGTTAATAAATACACATTAGATAAATAACAATTGCATTTATTTTATGAAAGAACACAATGTAAGCATGTGAACGAGGGAAGAAACTATGAAGTTCATGGCTGGAATTTTTAATTTTGGAATGGTCGCGCGTATGTCAGAAATACAAAGTTGACCTGAGGAAGAACAGTGATGACTCACTGAACGTCAGAATAGGACATAAGTAAAGCAATGAAATCTGGAATTAATAGGTAAAGGAAGGCACAGTGCAGTGCATACAATGTTATACAATTTTAGACCGAATTCACCACGTGTGTATCTCCTACATACGTGCGACCTTCGGAGTGTTAATAATCACTTTCAGAATCGGAAAAACTCTCATCTTCAGTCTCGGACAGAGTAATTAAAAGTTCATTCTCGACTTCATCACGCACCATTTCATTGCTTATATAATTGTTTTCCGCCTCTTTCAACTTTTCACACACTTTGCACCACTCGTCCTTACCAATTGCAGCACTTTTTTCCTGAACCAGAACTTTCACATTGTCCAATTTGAAGGAAACGTTGTGCATTGCCACCCAAATTTTTAAAATTTCCCATATCTTTTCAATCGGGTTGAGCTCCGGATGGTAGGGAGGCAACCTAACTGTCGAATGTCCATATTCAGCCAGAATACGGTCCACCTGGTATATCACAGACCCCCTATTTCTTTTAATTTTTCCAAATAACTCAATCTTTGTATCCTTCGGCGAGTATTCCACCCCTCTGGTGTCCAGCCACGCCTTCATGGCATCCTTCTTAGCACTCATGCTCGGACTGCGATGCTGTTGTATATTGTGATACGACGCGTTGTCCAATACAACCACAGAATTAGACGGCAGGTTTGGGATGAGATGATTTCTTAGCCACTTAAAATAATTTTCATGATTCATGTCACCGTGATAATCTCCTGTTTTCAGGCCTGATTTAAACACTAGTAGAGCTCCTGGAATGAATCCCATTTCTCCACCTGAAAAAATGATAGCTTTTTATAAACATAAACTCTACAAAGCATATTTCACGGTCAGCAATGAGTCATCTATGTCAGTTTAAAAATTACTTCCTATACTAACCAGCATGAACGATAATTAATCTCTGTCCCTTAGATACAGGTGCTCTCAGCCCATGTGCATCTCCACTCGTCCACTGGAAGGGCGTGGTGTGGGATGAGTGGACATAAGTTTCATCTGTAAATACTATGGGTCGCCCTTCTTCTCTGAATTTCATGATTTTCCGCAGATATGCCATCCTCTTCAAGCGAATATCATACTTTTCACTTAAAAATGCCTTGTCATTAGATGTTTTTTCCATCTGTGGGGAAAACATGACCATTAAAAAGTTAGGCCAAGTAAACGTGCATTTGAAAAATCATTTCTGATAGTAGACTTTGGGCTCTTTTGAGGCTTCTTCTTTTTCGGAGAGAAAAACTCTGCCTTAGAACCACTGCCAATTGCTGCTCCCTCGTTAGCAATCCGTATCAAGCTGCGTTTAGAAACACCGGTTGCGGCAGCCACACATTCATAAACGCTTTTCAGAGGGATTTTCAACACTTCTTCTGCTTCGCTCTTCATAAAATTCAGCACACTATGAATAATTTCTTGCGCCTGACTGTGGAGAATCTTCCCACCCCCTACTTTGGATTTCGCGTTTTCCATCACGAAAAATAAAATATACTCGAAACAAAGCAACGATGACCTTACGATAAACGATGACCCTATGCTGTAAACAATAAATCTATCTAACTATCTATGCTATATCTGTTATAACCTACTATTTAATCTAGAATGATAAACTAATAAAATATATGACTAAAAGTAGAAAAATGCAAAGCTAATTTAAGTATTCAAGAAACAGTTAAAATTGAAAGAAACATATATTATGCAATATTATACTTGAAGTACGAACTACGAAAAACAAAACAACTAAGATAACTAACGAATCTACGCCAAGAAATGATATTATAAATGAAAGATCGGACTAACAAACTAATGAACAAATTGAAAGTAACACATCTAAATTACAATAATCAATCCTATGCCTATACTAAGAATGACAAAATATAAAATAACTAACCTTACTATAACCTACCTAAGCTATCTACGTCCTATTATAACTAAAATAACTAAATACTGAAAATGAAGATGAAGCAAAAACAGGTTGGTTGGCAGCGAACGCATATGGTCTGAGACAAAGCCCGGGAGAGAATGACCACTTTCACCCGCACGCCCTCCGAGCTCGAGTCGGTCACAATGGACTCGCCCAGGTGGAATTTGAGCTTCTGCTCAGTTGCCACCAACTTTCAATCGGACTCTACATATCCTTTGGTATTATGTTGTCAGAAGTACATACTGGGATCGTAATACTGAATTCAAGACAAAGGCAACGGTGTCACGCCCATGTCACTACGACCTGTACAAATGGAGATAAAGTTGTTATGCAAAATGAACAACAGCTCTATTTCAAATAAAGATAAAAATCGAAACTTTCAGAAAACAAAGGTTGAGACAATGTTGTAATAAATTCTGACGGCAAATGAACTAAGAGTAGTTATGCCGTAATCTGGCAAATTTCAGCAGCAACGAATAAATCATAATTACAACCAGTCAACGGAAAATAAAACAGTCTAGGTGTTGACATTTTTTTCATTACAATCGGCCCTGGCATTCTCTTTATATTCGGCCTCAAACTCTGGGTGGCATGATTTTTGCGCAGACAGTAAGTGGTTTTTTAATGATCTCATGTATTATGAGTAGTACATATATTGTTGAGTCGCCACCCTGATTGGTTCTATAGTTTTCAAATTTGATAGTTATATGCATATATTTATAATAATACAGGGTTTGTATAAAAATTAACCGGACTGAGCTTGTGACGCCCAGGTAAAGCGTGCGCAAACCGGTTGTTGGTGCTATAGTGATGGTGGGGGATCGAGGGAAGGGTAGCGGGCCCGAGTCAGTTGCCTGCAGACGCTTGGAGGATTAGCATCGTGCGAGTGTTCAGTGACCTCGTCGGAGTGAAAATGGAGCGTACCATCGAGCAACGTGTTAACATCAAATTTTGTGTCAAACTCAAGAAAACGCCTACGGAAACTCTTCAAATAATCAATGAGGTTTACGGTGAGGATGCTTTATCCAGAACTCAAGTCTTCCAGTGGCACAAGAATTTCTGAGAGGACCGTGATGACGTCCACAACGAACAGCTGAGCTCAGTCCGGTTACTTTTTATGTAAACCCTGTAGTTCTTCTTTCTGGGGTGTCACACTGGGGTGGGGAGACAGTCAAGTCTCTTGGGAGGATCATATACAGAAACTCCGCAGTAAACGGAGTTATGTATGTTTTTTGATTCGGCCTAATAGACTAACCATAAATAAGGATGTACTGCTGTCAATTTATTATGATGAGTACTATTCCCATGTCATGTTCAGTATCCTCTTCTGGGGCCCTACACCCAATTCTAAAATAATGTTCAAAAGAGGATTAGGAGGCTGATAGGCAAAGCATCTCTTCATGCCCCATGTCGCCCTTTCTTTCAAATATTCTGTATTTTACTTCTTCCCTGTGTGTACATGTTTGCTGCAATTGTTTGTGCTTAAAAATCTTTCAAATTATGCCACTAATAATTACTATCATTGTTATTATACAAGGCGCCCTACAGACCTCCATCCAAGGCATGTAAGAACTAAAAACTCTGGTTATGCCCCGTGGCATATGGGCCTTTTGCTTTACAATAAGCTTCCTCGTGAAGTTAAGAGTGTAAAGGCTATGATCCTCCTCAAGTGTAAGCTCCTTGAATTTCTATGGAGTAATTTATTTTACTCTATTGATGAATTTTTTCATTTTTAACTTATTTGCACTTGTATTGCATTATGTGTTTGCCTTGAAGTGCCCTATATTTGTGACAGCGAATTGCCAGACAAAATATATTATTATTACAAAAAAAGATGATTTTTTTGGACAATTTGATGAAATCTACTTATCACTAGGGCTAGGAAAAATTAGTATTTATTTTTCCCGAAATTAGGATTTTCCTAAAATTTGTGAACACCTACGTAACTAAATTAGAATTTTTCCCCTCTGAAAAAAGACATTTCAATTGAGACACTGGTTTTAAATTAAGTAGTGCCCGTAATCCTATCATCAATTGCATTATAAATGTAAGGAAAGATGAGAGAATGTCGAAGATATCTGCTCACTCTGAAGGAATCAAATTTTTATGTATTATTTTATGCAATTTGTTGTCTACTCTATGAATCTATGAACTCATTCCTGTAGGTCGTTTCAAACTATGAAAGGTGTACTGTATTAAGCCATTCTTTATCCTTCTCTCGGTGTAGGATATTATGGAGCGGGTTTTCCATGAGATGGGAATAGGGAGCGTGTGCTTGCTGCATTCCTTCTACCAGTCAAGGGTCATCATGTACCACACCCGAATGATGCACACTTGTCAGCTATTGGACGAGGAATATCAAGCGTTGAAACGCTCGCTCTGCAAGGAAGAAGAGGCCAACTCAAGGTGTGTATGGTTCACGCAATGGTGTCTCTCTTGTTGTACAAAGTCCCTTAGTTATGAATGACGCAATGTTTGTAGGGACTCCTGTATTTTGCTCAAAATGAATTAATCTAAGGCTATCTTTGTAGCAGTAGTAGTGTAATTGTGCAGGTGCTTCTACGTCTAAGGTCATTTAGCACCTCTATTGTTTGTTCTGCTGGGAATAGCGATACAAATAGGTAATCATGTTTTAATTTTTAGAATTATTGCTATTGGGTCATTCCATGTCAAATCAACGAGACCTTGACACCGACCGACTCGGATTTTCATGAAATATGCTGTGGGCATACATTTTGATGAGAATAGTGACACAATAAAAATTTTAGCCTCCTACTGTGAATAGTTTCTGGAATGTGGGCGATTGAAATTTGGGCATGGCCCCTATAGTGCCGCAACATGCAACACCTGTTGATTTTTGTTTTCACCCATAACTCCATTTCTATTGCATAAAAATTCATCAAATTGTTTCCTGGAGCTAAGAAGTCCAAATAGATCCCAGAAATATTATTTAATATGCCATTATTAAATACTTATGCAGAAAAAAAATAAATTCAACAAAAAAATCTAACGTGTACCAATTTCAATTGACTGTCTCCACAGCAAAAGGCAATGGGAATCCAGACTTATAGTTATGTTTAAAATTAATGTATGAGCTAAGTTCCTGTAAAAAAAACTTATGAGTCCTTTTAGTATAGTAACTGCTTTTAGTATAAAAACGACTTATTCTTACTCGAGGGAAAAAATGGCATCTTTTTCAAGGGACACACAATGCAAATGAAATTACGTAATATAGAAGGGAGAAAATCATATATTTTTGTGATGAAAACAATATTTGAGCATGCATCTTCACACCATAGTCAGTGGTAATGGCTAGCAGAGAAGCATACCCATCAGCAATTATGTGAATGTTATCGTTATTTTATTCCATCAGGTGTATTTGAGCTGCAGGAGTTTTGGGTACTAAAGGAGAATTACATGAAATATAGTACATTATCATGAATAAAAATATAAAGTTTTCACTGAAATCCATGATGGTAATTGCCTTTTCATGATCAAGGGTGTCTTTGCTCATTCTGAAAAACAAGGATTGTGCTTCAGTGATGTAATAATGTGGAATTAGAGTATTCATTCTGAGACATAGAATATCCAAGAGTTCATCCATTGATGTGGTACATGATTGCAGTTCTGCTCTATCAGTAGAAATCCACTGCCTGTATTTCACTGTATCAGAGGGGTCATATTCACATAATTTATCAATTAAGATATCCTTAAGTCTGGAAGAATCTGGACAGTTCAAGCATTATCTGAGCATACATTCTGCATTGTTTCTGTCACTTATGATTATATCCATTAACTCTTTTTATGTTTCCTTCAATTGCATAGCAGTAATTAGCAATTTTACGTTTTCATGTATGACACAAACACACACTGAATGAGTCCCAGAAGCACCAGCAATCGCACACCATTTGGAGCCAAGGGAACAAAATTTTAAGAAACCAATTTTTTCTTGTGGATATTGCTGTTTGAAGAGCATGTAAAGTTCCTCAAGGTTACACAAAATAAATCTTTTCTGCATGTACTCATTTTTACTCACAGACTTCATCTTTCACACTTGGTATCTGTCTAGAATTTTCATTGAGTTCATAAAAATTTTTCACCTGCTCTAGAGTGTAGTTTGGAAGTTGTTTCCTAGTACAGGGTGACGGTGTTGAAAGTATGTATTCCCTTCTCATTAAGGAGCTTTTTTGGCTATCTCACTGAGTTGTCAGAAACATTAAATTCACTCATCATTTTTTTCATTGACCAAGATGAAGGGGATATGGTCAGCATTTGAATTTTACTCTGTCTGTTGACTGCAAGTAATTTTTCATTAATTTTGGTCACCAAGTCATCCAAGTCGGCTGCCTTTTGCACAATGGCTTGACTATCACTCATCTTCAACACTACTATGACTCTCATAGGAAGGGTCTACCAATTTTATCACACTTGATACTTTCGAAATGAGGTGATGCTTAGCCTGTCTTATCTTTCTTTTCCCATAAGAGTGTCTGCTGTGGGAAGCCAAAGAATGTACTTTCAAAGGAGAGCAGTCTAATGCCATCAAGCTGCTGTTTGCACCTTCTTACTTGTTATCACTTTTCACTAGGGACTGAACTGATGAAAGCTCTCCATCTTTTTCCTCACTACCATTGGAAAGAACATCACTATTATAAGTTGTGGAAATCCTCTTGTCACACCGACTGCATATTTTTGCTCCAGCCATCACACGACACCAGCTTCTTTTAGTGACTTACACTTTTTGGGAGATATGGTTCTTAGAAATGACTTCACAAGAACTTTATGTATGGCAAAGGGGTCACAACATTTAACTTGGTAGCACTAAATTTTTCCAAGTAGCAATAAGGGGGAGGGGGCACTTGGTAAACAGTAATGAAGGGGGAATATTGCACCTCAGTGCAATTAATTCCCTGTCTACCTCTGGTAGTTCCTCAAAAGTAAAATTTTGGGCTGTAATTGTGTAGCTCTTTTTGTGGCATTTAGATTTGAGTTCTTTGCCAATGCTGCACAATGCTAACTCTGCCATAGCTAAGATTACACTGAATAGCTGGGGAGGAAATGGAAAGGCAGCAGACTGCCATTTACAAGGTGTTCTATTTCAAACTCCTTCATAAGATTCAGCCTGAATGTTACAATGATAGTGAGGGTATTCTGATTGTGATATTCACTGCTTACATTGTCACATATGGTGTCATTTCTCAGGGAGGACTGATAAATGTATCTGTTGTGCTATTATGTAATATTTTCGAGGCAGTCCTTGTTACATCCAAGATATGTTACAATGTAAGCAGTGTCTTCAGTGGCACCAACATGAGTTACTTTGTCTGAATTGCACACATGGTAATACTCAGGCAGAATCTTATGAATAAGAGTGAAATGAACTTGACTGGAACTGGAAGCAGAAAAAAACTTGCTGGTAGGCTCTGCTGCCTTTACATTTTCTATCATGCCATTGTTCACTATTGGCAATGGAAGAGGTGCAGGATATGGCCCAAGATTAAAAGAAGTTTACTGTATAATAATGTATTATATTTCATGTAATTCTCTTTTAGTACTCAAAACTCCTGCAGCTCAAATACACCTGATGGAATAAAATAACCATAACATTCACATAATTGCTGATGGGTATGCTTCTCTGCTAGCCATTACCACTGACTATGGTGTGAAGATGCATGCTCAAATATTGTTTTCATCACAAAAATATATGATTTTCTCCCTTCTATATTACGTAATTTCATTTGCATTGTGTGTCCCTTGAAAAAGATGCCATTTTTTCCCTCGAGTAAGAATAAGTCGTTTTTATACTAAAAGCAGTTACTATACTAAAAGGACTCATAAGTTTTTTTTACAGGAACTTAGCTCATACATTAATTTTAAACATAACTATAAGTCTGGATTCCCATTGCCTTTTGCTGTGGAGACAGTCAATTGAAATTGGTACACGTTAGATTTTTTTGTTGAATTTATTTTTTTTCTGCATAAGTATTTAATAATGGCATATTAAATAATATTTCTGGGATCTATTTGGACTTCTTAGCTCCAGGAAACAATTTGATGAATTTTTATGCAATAGAAATGGAGTTATGGGTGAAAACAAAAATCAACAGGTGTTGCATGTTGCGGCACTATAGGGGCCATGCCCAAATTTCAATCGCCTACATTCCAGAAACTATTGATAGTAGGAGGCTAAAATTTTATTTTGTCACCATTCTTATCAAAATGTATGTCCACAGCAAATTTCATGAAACCCAGAGTTGGTGGGTTTCATTTCGTTAAAATATTGGTTGATTTGACATGGAATGACCCTATTTTGATTTTTAGTTTAAATGATAGCATTGAAAAATTGACATTCATATTTTTAAAACAAAGCTGCATCACTCATTTCGTTAGTGGTTTGAGACGAGGTTTTTTGGCAATAGTATGTATATAGTATGTAGTATGTATATAGCCTGAAGGTATATAGTATGTATCATTTCCAACTTTCGACCAAGTCTACCGAATGTATCCTGATCACAAGTCGTACCTGTATGTGTATGTAGTTTCAATAATAGTGATGTCTTGATTTTATGTATGATGGAACGTGAGGCAATGTCAATCCCTTGTCTTCTTTATTTTAAATTAGTCTCTTTCAATACAAATGAGAACACTAACTTGATGCTCACTGTGTTCCGTCCATCGCTCTACATGAGGCCTAATTTTGCTTATTATTCTGATGTTTACCTCAGTGCCTCTGCCATTTGGAAAACTGGTGGACAGTGCTGCTTGTGCTTTAACAACTCTTCACATCTAGGGTGACCAGATAAAAATTTTCATAAGCAGGACATTTGAAGGAAAAGAGCAGGACATTTTGAAAAAAAGCCAAACAGCACATAAAATTACTTTTCATTTGCTTTTCACTTGTATATCATGTGGCCAAAATGTCAATAGAGACTATGAGTAAAAAAATTGCATCACACTGAAAATTTGAAAATGTTGCATTTTTTATGTCCTCCATGAAACATTTTTTAACTTTGTTGCTTCAAGTTCAACATATTTGTAATTCAAGTATTTGTTCTGCCAAATGTGTCTAATAATAATTCTTTGAATTGTTTAGTAATGCCTGTCTAATTGCAGTCCTCCCTTCGGTCTTTTCCCCACCCTGCGTGTTCTCGAGTAACAAAAAAAGCACGTTCTATCTTGTGTTCAAACAATGGTACACAAAATAGAGCATAGAGTGGAAATTGATCTGAATGTCAGACCAGCCAGACTGTTGCGAGTGCTGTGGCTGTTAACCGGGAGCAGGACCGAAACTCGTCTTTTCACAATCAGCAAATTCCCTTTAAAATGCATAATTTTCATATATAGACAGAGACAAAAATTGCTATTGCCCTCTGATATAATTTTATATGCTGCTGTATTTCAGCATTTGGTACATAATGTTTTTTAATGACAGGAAGCCAGGCAATATGGCTTTATCGAAAAAAGCTGGCCGGATGCTCGCATATTAACCCTTTAACCCCTCAAGCGTGTGCGACGCAGCATATGCGTCCACTCAATTCCATGTCTCCAGCGTGACTTTAATCGGAGGTATTTAAATCGCCCAGGGTGCCTTTTTTTCGCAAGCAGCGAAGAATTTGTGCAGACATTAGCCTAAATATTTTTAGCATTGTAATCGCTATTTTTAAAAATTCAAAAAAATTATATTATATTTAAAATTGTATATACTGTATCATTACAAATTTATACTTACATTTTTTCATGCCGTTTATTTTTTTCTGCTCCCCATATCCGATGTTTAGTAGTTGATCTGAGTATGGTATTGCTCAAAACAGGGGCCTAGGCAGAGAGACGGTGTCCCTGGGCAGTTTTTACACCTGTACCTTGTTTCTTTTTTCTTTCCGTGTTTTGTACACACCACACACCTTCTTCTTCCAACTTTAAAATTATCTGTTTTAGGATTTTCTTGAATGAAATGCTGACCTGTCAATCACGTGCATTCAGTGTCGGTATCTGAGGGCCGTCCTTTGCGATTTTCTAAATTCTGCCCGCGGTACTTGCCTATGATCTTTTACACTAAGTCTATTATGAACGATAGATGATCTTTCTTGTTTCCAGCCTTGCAGTAAAGAATGTAAGCATTCAACACAGCCGTATTTACGAAGTGGTTGAATAATTTTTTCATACCACACTTTTGTCCTTTTCCTTTCTAGCAAGAACGATTCTAAAAGTTGATCTTACAAGTCTACACCACCCATATATTTATTATAATCTATTACACAAGTAGGCTTATTTACCAATTCTAACCCACCCTTTCGACTTACGGGTTGCATATCGTCTGAATGTTTAGTTGTCAGCATTGAGACATCGCGCTTATCTTTCCACTTCAACGCCACCAATTTACCACACTTTGCACTAATCACTTCTCCTTTCTTCTGTTTCTTTTTTAGATTTATCGGTATACCTTTGCGTGTGATTCTAACTGTCCCAACAGCATCTGTTGTCCTCTGAACCAATCTCTGGAAAAGATTGGGACAACTATAATAATTGTCCATGTATACACATCTTCCCGAATCTAATAGTTTCTCACACAAACTTAGAACAACTTTTGTAGAAAAAATATCTGTCTTTGGTTATTTCACAGCCTAATTTTGTTCCTGAGCCACTGTAAATTATAAAATTCCACAAATATCCTGCGGAATTTACAAAGTTCAAACATTTTTATGCCTAACCGGGAAGCTTTCATGGGATTATATCGTTTCCACGAAAGCCTACCTTTCCAGAACAACAATGATTCATCGACACTGACTTCTTTACCTGGCATATATACTTTCTGGAATTTATTTTTCAAATATTCACTTATTGGTAGAATTTTATACAATTTCTGTTCTCTTTCCGCAATTTCCTTTTCGGTGTTATCTACAAAATGCAGAAATTTGGTTAGCAACGAAAACCTTTCTTCGCTCATTACATTGGGGAAAAAAGGTGTTTCCTAGATGTGTTTCCTACTAAAGTACATTCTGATACTTGGTTTCTGAATTATCCCCATCAACATAAGCAAACTTAGGTACACCCTAAATTCGTTCGGAGTTGTGGGAACCCACTTTTGAAAGCGCGATTTTTTTTGCATCAAGATTTTTTCTTTCTCGTGAGCAAGAAACTGTTCCGCGTAACGGTTTGTTTCAGTTACTATGATCATAATTAGATCATCTTCAAAAAACAACTCGAAATATTCTAGGGGATCATCGGCACACTGAACTTCCACTATTTGTTTCCCAACTAAATCACACAGAAAAGGAAGAGGAGGATTAGCACTGTCGATTTCTTCCCAAGTATTCTCTTGATTATTCACAGAAAAACAAGAAGGTTCTTCCTCTTCTGAACTAGAGCCCAAAGTGTATCCACTAGAATCCTCAGAAATTGTATCTAAACTTTCGTTACTCGTTTCTTCCAAAGCATGAAGCACTTCCTGGCCAGAGAACTCACGAGAGCTAGACGCCATGGCGAACTGAAGAGGAGTTCAGTAAGGGGCCGGTCCAAAGGAAGAAAAAAATAAAAAAGCCACCAATGCAGCTTAGGCCTTTCGGCAATAGGCGTCAAGAAACCTCGACCCTTCAACTCAACAAACATCGTAAATAAGATAGGAGACGAGGATAGACCTTATGAGGTTCTGAGAATCATTGAGTGACCAAGCCTGGATGGACCATGCCTGCGAAAGCATTACCATGATGAGAGAGAAGGGGAAAATGTGTAGTGCAGATAACAAGGAACCACAGAAAGAAAGCAGTCAGCATCAAACATGCAATCATAAGCTCTCTGAGAGTAATAAATCAGAGCGTGAGTGGAAAGATTTGTTCACAATCAGGCACAAGACGCCGGGTCGCGAGTAAGCATTTTCTTTACCAGGCATGAGTCAGGAAAAAAATAATTAAAAATACGAACTCATATATACAGGCAACAAAGAAGCACAAAAAGAAAGCAGACACCTAAAGCTCACATATATACTCACTGGAAGTATATATATCAGAGCGTAGGCGATAAGAATTCTTAATGAAAAGTGTGGACGCAAAAGGTGCGTCGTACACGCTTGAGGCATGGATTTAAGCGGACGCAACTGCTGCGTCGCACACGCTGGGGAATTTAATACGTCCATTTAAAGTCACGCTTGAGGGGTTAATGCCGGAATTTTTTTTCCTCCGATTTTTTTCCTCTTTTCAGGAGTTGATCATTATTGTATTTAAAACTTATATCCCAAATATTATTGAAATATGTGCAGTGGTTTCATGGAAATGACCTGTGTCCATATGATCACGCTAGGCGGATACAGTGTCAATGGCATCCTCGTTCCCGTACATTCAATTCTTCAAATAATCGCTAAATTTATCTTGCTCCCTGGGTTAAGGCTTTAAAATATATAAAAAATATTGATTTTTAAAGTTATTTTTATTGATTCTTTTGAACATAATAATTATATTGCGTTAAAAATTTTTGCAAATATGTATGTCAAAAACACAAAAGTATTATGAACTGTAAAGAAATTAATTTTTTGTGAAAATTTGCAAAACACGGTACACACATCCCAATTCATGTTTTACACATTAGGTACGAACAGTACTTTGGCAATATTCACCTGGACAGCGGTGTCAATTACATGGTTTAATCAACTGGCCTATACCTTAAAGGCAAATGCCGTCGCTTACTCGGACATGGATACTACTATTCCTTCACTTCAAAATTCGCCCTACACTAACAATAAATGGGGGATTTTTGTATTTTGTCAGATACATTTGGACGCTGCTGCGACGAAACTGTATTAGTGAGAGTGTTTTCCCTGACTTCTTATGGAGAACCCATGCATTGTGCAATCCCACGTCCACTAGCCATGTGAATATGCACCACCACCATTTTTTACCTCTTATCCCTATTCTGTAGTACGACACACTTTCGTGCATTCTGTCCGTTCCCCCATGTAACGGTTGTACTGTTGAAATCACTAATGGGCGGGGAATGCAAACTCCTCTTTTCTGCCCGTGAAAATGGCGGCACAGGAGCTACGGGCTGAATGCAAAGACAGGTAGTAACCACGCTGAATGTGGAATTTTCTACCCACTTCACCAAAAGGATGTCATCCTCCTTACTAAGGCATTTCTCATAAAAAACCCCGTATTTTTTCTTACGTATTTCTTTAGATGGCATTACTGGATAGCCTTTTGGAATACGGTTTTATCTAATAGTTCCTGTGGCTCCATAACCCCTCGACCTAAGCTCTTTTAGATGGTCAATCCTGGTAAATAAATTATCAAAATATAGTTTATAGGCTTAGTTCCTTTTTTCTAGAGGTATTTCGTCCAGCATTTGCAGAAGGGGAGCAGCGCATTTCCCTACCATATTCTCATATTTGGAATTCGATAAAGGGTCCTACATTTATAAACCTCTAAGTTCACTAACACAGTGGCGCTTAGAGACCATACTTTGTATCCAAATCTAATAGGCTTACCGCGTAGGAACTGTTTACAAGGGTGTTGTCCAAAATATTCAACCTTGCAGTCATCAAAAGCCAGGTGCTCCTCAGGGCGGAACAAAGATAGAAATCGTGTTTTCACTAGATTCATAATTGGCCTTAGCTTCCACATTTAGTCTTCTGCATTAGGCTGGGAATAATTTGCACAGTGTAAAAACCTATACATTTTCTACATAAATTCAACAGATTCAGGCTATCTATCCCGGCACATAGCATTTACAACAAATTAATTACGTAAGTCGCCAGATAAATCCCAGTTATCACGTTTACTGGGAACATTATTTTAACACAAGAGAATCAAAATTCCCAGGAAGACCTTCATTTCAGCAGATGTTATATTCAAATTACGAAAATTCTGCAATGTGGCATAATCTGTTGCATGCAAAATTATGAAGTCAATTAATTCATCGTCAAATATCAACTCAAAAATTTCAGTCTGCGAATTCTCACCAATGTCACAATAGTTTGCGTCCAGAAATAATGAATCTTTTACACAAAGATCTTCATCTCTCTAAGTAGTCAAAGCTCGTTTCACCTTCTTCCTCTTTAGTGTCCTGAGTCCTGATGATGCTGCAGTGCAGTGAAACATGTTGGCTCAATAAATAATACTCTTCAGTGGAATAAGTGCAAAGTAATTTATCCTTTTCTTCCTCTTTGATTTTGAGTTTACCCGTTTGTCACTCGTCTCGAGTCCATCACTTTCACATTCCCCTCGTTGAGTACTCGCCAATATTTCAGCACCCACTCGACATTGACGACCGGACTGATTATCTATGAAGACACTACCATCCTCCTCAGCAGAATCTTCGTCAGATAACACGTTCCTCTCCGGAGGTTCTATGTAGATGCCTAAAAAGTCGTCGTTGTCATCTTCCAGTGCTGATAAAACTTCTGGAAGAGTCATTCCCATAAAAACAGACGCGTTGAATGAATAATTTGTAAACATTTCAATTATATTTGCCGTAGTAAATTGATGTGAAATAGCTCAGCTTTTTAGTAGAAGAATAGAGCATCTACTTCCTGAAGTTGCCCACATCGTAATGAAATTTCAGTTGAATCGTTGTGCAGAGAAAAAAAACCGTAAATCACCATTGTTACATCGTAGCATTCCACACTCCGATTTCATGGCTTTCTAGCTGATATTATTATATAATAGTTATTTCATTCCTCATTTTATTACTAGCTACATTGTAAAATAGCACCTGGATATAAATTGTTGGGACGCTTCAGCCGAGAGTTGTGAAAATGTGCCACAAAGTAGCTTCAATGCAGACACACTAATGAATGATCGGTATACAATTTTTCATTCACAACCATAAAGTAAAAATAATAACATAATAGCTACAAAACACCAGCAATTTATTACAATGTCCCAAATAAGAAATATCTTATTACCTTCATCGAAAAAAGCGTTCGTAACGCTGCCTTCCTCGTGGAACCCTATTGCTAAGGTATCTGCCTAGCATGATCATACGATCACGCGTAACATTTCTTCTAAATAATATTATCATTGATGAATATTTTACAACAATATTAAGTTGTAGAGTATACTCTAGTATTCTTAGCACGTGTACTGAAGTGCATGAGAATTTGAAGAAAAATGCTATTGTACTATGTAGTAAACTAAAGTCATGCATTCACGCAGAGCAGTTTAGGGTAGGCCACCACATTGAGAAAGCTGTGTATCAAATACAGTCAGTTGAATTGATTTAATATTTCGTCTCGAGGACGATTAATATATCATGATGTTGTTACCAAAACCGCATTAAAAAAATATGAGAAATGTTGAAAGGAGAGCAATGTAGAGCAAGCAATGTTTGCTGTGATCATATGAACACGCTAGGCGTTAATGGGTTAATAAAAAAGCAGGACTTGTCCGGCAAAATCCGGATGTCTGGTCACCCTATTCACATCCTAACTGCAAGCTGTGGCAAGAGAAGTGGAATGTTACAGAGCCTACGTCATAGATTTCACTAATATGTATTTGCCATCCCAAATAAATGTATTACATTTTTCCTTCAGTGTTTTTCATTATTCTTGCCAGTGATACTTTTACAGCGGCTGAGACTCCCAGCTACCTCCTTGGAAAAACTTTGATGCTTGTGGTTACACTCTCTGGTGTTCCACATACAGTTGAAAATATGCCCTCTTATGGAGATACATTTCGTGTGTTAGTCTCCATTAGGCCAAAGGTGCAATGTGGCCAAGAGCAGCTGGAAAATTAACGTAGGGTGATGTAGAATGCTAACCTCGGATCTGTGAGTCTTTCTGTATGCAAAAATTATCCTGTGAAGAACCTCTATTAAATTTAGCGTGAAGTTGGAAATTGGTGCCTATGTGCTCAGAGGGCAAGGGCCTAGTCACGTTGAAACACCGGTTCCTGTCAGATCACCGAAGTTAAGCAATGTTGGGCCTGGACGGGGGTTGAAGTGGTGGCCCTCCTCCATACCTCTACTGGGGTGGATGAAGAGGTGACACTCCTCTTGACCTATACCGGGAGTCTGGAGGAAAGATCCAGATCGGGAAGGTTGGTGAGAGGTGACCCTCTTCCATACCTGTACTGGGAAGGTTGGGGGTGGCCCCTCCTCCATACCTCTATGGTGGTGCTCTGGTCCCCTGTCTGCAAGTGGCGTGCAGGTTAAATGTGGGACACCACAATGGACCAAGAGGTCTGAGTGCCAGGAGGGCCTCAGAAGGCCCTCACCCACCCTTGCAATCTTATCAAACCTATGTGCCCAGAGGTGAGCTCACAGAGTATTTGTCAAATGCAGTCTCCATATAGCCTGTACGGTCAACTAAATGTGGGGCACACTACAGTCAATATGGGACTGGGTGCTGCATGTGAACCATAAGTGTTGATTGATGTATTCTCCTATCTTGCACCCTTTCTGCGGAATTCCAGAGCAAGGATTGATGAGGAAGAGGATGAGGACGTGCCCGAGATCCACTTTCCAGCAGCTTATGGTGAGGGGGAGGGTGATGCTGGGATGCTCCAGCCATCGCTCGAGACTGGATTCCAAATGCTGCAGAGCTTGGAGCAGGAGTCACAAGCACAGTGAGTTCATTTAGTTATTATGTTTTTGGATAAATAAAAGTTGTCTATATAAAAATTAATGGTGTCAGCAGTAACTACCATGACAGCTGTGACTCCATGAGCCATGTTTGTTATACTGTGTGTGCCTAATGATGACACTGAACCCTGTCCAAGATAATAGCGCAGTAGACAGAAATACAGCAATCAGTAAAAAAACGACTACTGTTTCAGGGAGAGAATCATGTGACCGAAAGAATCCATGATGATGGCTTTTGTTTAAATCATATGAATGTGAAAATTTTGTTTACTTTTCATTACTAATTGTTAGTAAGCCAAATCAGTATATTTCAACTGCACTACATATTACTTTGGATGGACTATAAGTATTGAAATCTGGGTCATATGATAATAAATGACTTAGGAAAACCACATGGCTAAAACTTTCCTCGCAAAGCAGTTCCACAAAGTTACTGTCTATTGTCGAAATTTTTATATTGATCACAGCTTCTAGATTTTCCAAAATTACTTCGGTAATACTCCATGCCATGATTAAATTGAGGTAAATCAAGGGGTGTAAGTCACAAAGTATGTTGAAATCAAGGAGAATTCTTTGATTTATTCTGGTTTTCTAAGGATTTCAAGGAGGGTTGGCATCACAGCATGGAGTAAATATGAATGGAGTCGCAATGTAAAGCTAAGAGCTCTTTGAATGAGAACCCAGTCATCCCATATGGTATATAGAGAATATAGAATGTCGACATTTTTTCTTATGGACTATATTGGTCGATATTGCAAATTTTGGTCCAAATCTGTCTATATTTTGGGGCAGGGTCTATAATTTGGCCAAAGGTAAGCTACAATTTACACTGAAGCAGCCAGCACAGCACTGCAAAGTTTGAATGTGTGTGCCGTAGCCAGGCACTGCTGCTTTGTTCATCTGCTTTGTCTTGCTCCACATTCCTGCGGTGTGGCTGTTGTGCTCGGCACTCGTCTCTGCCTGGCAGCTTGCTTACCTGGCTGCATCTTCCCCCCTCCCTTGCCAACTCACCTCACCCTTCCATTCACTGGCTCGCTCACCTCAACAAACATCGGCAGGATTGTTGTTTGTTTACATTGGGGGACAAGCCGTGTGATGTACGTTTGTTCAATTTCATATATATGTACTTTATGAATAAAATAATTCCTATTTGGAACTACCTTGTTTCTCCCAATTTTTGCCGGTACTATAACCTCTACCAAACAAACCAGACAAAGCTTTTAAGAATATAATGCATAATTTGCATAATAATGTAGATTTGGTGCGATTTGCCTTGATTTTCCTGGGTATTATGAGTCCATTTTGGTTTATACTTCCTTGGATTTGGGCCCATAAGGTCTATATTTTTTTTGCCCAGAGCCTATGGGATGCCTGATGAGAACCTCTTGGAAATTTTAAATGCCAAGGTGAAAGATCTGTGTAGGAATTTAGTTATACAAATTAGTGAGTGAGTACCCAGTGTGTATGAACATCCTTTCTTTCTGTTATTTTTTCTTCCCCATCCCAACAAGGCTCCAAGAGCAGCAGCAACAGCAGCAGCAAGGGGCTGAAAGGGGAGGGGGTGGCTCGGAGCAGGACGAGGATGAGGAGGAGGTGATCAACGTCAGTGATTCACCCAGCCACGGGGGAGGGGTGGAGTCAAAGAGCATGGCAGTTGGTGACTTTGCACACTCAAGTGGGCAGAACAAGCCGAGGAAGAGAAAGAGGAAGAACAATTCGTGAAGTGGGGGATGAGTGTGGAGTGAGGGGAGTGCGAAAGCAGACGATACCACACTCTCCTAGATTCTCTTGTCTGTTGGCTCTTTTGAGTCCAGTGGGAGCACTTATGTTCTGCTTAGCCCATGTGTATTTTTCCCAGCATCTAGTGTGCGCATGTGTGTGCAAGGACTCAACAGCAAGATAATTGATGAGTGTACTGAGACCAACAACTGTCATTGCGTACTCAGCAGAGGAGGGAAAGCAATCGCTGACTGAAGTAATTGTTCCTCTTTCCTGTTCAAAAGACGTGTGTGTGGACTTGGTGTGTGTGTGAACGTGGTGCTGAACCAATCCATGACATTTCTTTTTTAGTTGATTCTTGTCCCTGAACATACCAAGTAAATTAATCTGTGCTAGGAATCTTCTCTCCAATGTTTGGAATGTCTTCAATTAATCTTCACGAAATATCCAAGATCCATTTTGTGAGATGTCAAGACAAACATCAACGTGTGGCAAACTGCAACTCTTTAACCTCTTCAGTCCTTCTGGAACATTACATTGTGTTATAATTTTTTTAGGCACATATAACACGTTGAATTTCAATGCAGGCACCTGTATTTTATTCTCTACACTCATTTTACGTGTGTTTTTGTTTTAATATTTTTTGTTTGCACGAAATAAGTTTTATTTATGTCCTAAACATCCCTTGTAATCAGTCACGTAAATATTCTTGGAGACAGAATGTGGCGGGACTGAAGAGGTTAATGCATTTAATCAGTAAAAGAAAGCTTTCCTTTGCAAGGAAGGGACGCGCCTCACTTATCATTTATGTATTATATAAGGATAGGTATGCATTATGGTCAATGCATAAAAAAATATATCATCATGTGAAATTGGCATGTATTGACTGATTTTGCTACAAACCTCAATAAAAGTGCATAATTTTGTCATATGTTGTTGTAATTAAATAATAATAACTTTCAGTTCACTTACTAAAAGGAAATATTCACTTTGTAATTTTTCCACACGATTGATTTTTCTCAACCGGTTTCAACGTCAATGTCATTATCAAGAGGCAAGTAAAAGAAGGAAGTAACACGGGTGATAATGACGTTTTTAACAATTGGAACCGGTCAAGAAAAATAAATTGTGTGGAAGTGAATATTTCCTTTTATTATGGACAATTTCCTCTAAGTGAACTGGTCAGCTATTAATTTTAAAGTTCCCTTGCTTAACTGGTAATATTTTGCATTTTGCAATTAAATACTGAAAACTTAGAAAATCAAGTAAAAGAAAACTTTGGATGTGGAGGATTATTTTTTCAGGCAATGCTGCGTTTTGTTCATTTAAAAAAAATCAATGTGCCTATGTCTATGGCCTCAGGTATTAAGCTCGGATGATATTCTTGCGTCTTGGTCAAGACCTGGGTTTGGTCGAACATATGTCCAGGGCTTGAAGTGGAATGTTCGCCGAACGAAGAACGTTGAGTTTTTGAAAAATGAACTAAATGCAGCATTCCCCGAAAAAATCATCCTTCAGAGACAAGAAAAGCTGCTAATGTCTTCAAACAAAACTTTGTGTAGTCTACAAAAAACTTTTTTATTGAATTTACCGACCAAGGTTTCAACTGTCACAGTCATTATCAAGTCCTAAGTAATGGTTTTTCATTTTATTTTCTCATATGTTGTAATTTAATAAGAATAACTTTAAGTTCCCTTGCTTAACCGGTAGTATTTTGCATTTCATGCCTTGATATTGAATGTGTCTTGGTCGGCAAATTCAATAAAAACGTTTTTTTGTGGACTCTACAAGGTTTTCTTTTACGTACATTAGTAAAGGAGTACTACCAACTAACGCCTGAGAACTTTGTCTAATTTGAATATTCATAATGGTTTTGTTTGAAATACGTAGTCGAGTTCTTTTGCTGCAGCTTGATTTGGAAGTTTACTTACAATTGATATTGTAATGAAAAGTTACAATTTTCCAGTTAGATCACTGCACACCATGCTTTATTTGCTTTTACTGCTTTTCTACTGCTTTCTTTCAAACTGCTCCTGTGTATCAGCTTGCCTACCCAACTGGGAAGATGATCATTTTAACTACGTAATACCCATAGGTGTGTGCAGGATTTTGCTATTGGGGGTGCCAATGATAAAAATGCCGCCTTTTGCCCTTGCCCATGACCGTAACCATAAGCTTTAACCCCAAGTGCTCGGAGGAAAGCCAGTTCCATAAAGCAACTCACACAACAAAATTAGAAGGCCCCAATATTTTTGTAAAACAAAAAATCTGTATATAACATTTCTGCTTTGATTTTGATGCGAGGATAAGATATTTCTTTTAAAAAATACTTTTAAAAACTGCAATTAAATTAAGCTTTGATAATACTTGTATAAAATATTTTAACTAGTCAGTTATGTATTTTTAATCAAATAAAAGCAGAGTAGCCATGGGGAAGAAAATTCGATTAATAATACAAAAAAACTTTTTGTAATCAGCTTGATCAGAATAATGTTTTAAATATACTAATACTTCTTGTTTTTTCGCACCCACAATCGGGCTCCGTAACCTATTTCAAAGAAGCAAATGGAACAAAGTTTGAGTAGTCTTATTACAGATCAAAAAATAAAATCAGACCTTTACATTTTTTAGATTGATTGGTTTTCCAGTTCTTTTCAGCAGGACTAGCTTTCCTGCAAGTTTTCTGTTCCATCCAAATTTTGGCGCCCCTCCAAAATTTTTTGGGGGTGTCGCGGCACCCATGGCACCCACTGTGTGACCACCTATGGTAATACCTCGGGTGAAGGGTCCCTTTTCAGGGCCAGTGAATGCCAAGGAAATTTAATTTCTGTAACTTATAACCTCTTTGAGTGGTCTTTGGGAGGACAAGCTCTTGAGTAGAAAAAGGTAAGTTTTCCATGTGCCACGTAAGTAGCACTCATAAAGTACTATACATATGTATCTTTTCAGAATGCATTACAAGTATATTCTTTCACTCATCAAGTACTATACATATGTATCTTTTCAGAATAAAAATGCATTACAAGTATATTCTTTCATCTTTTCTTGTACTCCATACCTACATATTTTCTCATATTTCAGGCCATTCCATTTCAAATCCTCTACGTTCGTAAATTGACCCTTGTTCTTTACCTTGAAACTCGGTACACAAGGGGAACTCACGGTCATCATCATTAGTCTGATAGTCGGCCAGGGAGAGTCGACTCATTGTCGCGAAGATCTAGTCTTCGCACAAGCCCTCTTTGAATTGCCGCGTGAACTGTACTAACATCACATGACTCGTTTACGCCACGCTTTCCGGTTCTCGACTATCTGTGCCGTATGCCGTATCCTGTCGTATATGCAATTTATGTGATATGTGCCGGCCGGGATCTGGGATATTCGTCTCCGTGTCCATGTGTTCCATAAAAGAGTATTGAGGTAGTTGCATCATTGTGTTTTGTTGTGTATGTTTACTTGTCATTAGGAAATTATCGATATGGCTGACATAGTAGAAGAGTATACACGAAAAGCAGACGCTGCCGTATGTATTAACCTTGGTAATAAACAGAGTTATTTTTGTAAATTTTTTCTTGACGTGAGTTCGTTTTGCAGGAACTTGAAATTAAAAATCTCATGGTTGAGGTGGAGAGCTTGAGGAATAAAGTGGAAACCAGGTCTTCGACTGATGACAATCATTTAAAGGCCTTGAAATCGAAAAATGCTAAGCTGAAATACAGATTGGAAATCCTGAAAAGGGTAATGTGTTCTCTTTCATGATTGTGTCACTGTCATTATATGCCTACGCCTAGATTGCCGATGTTATGACTCAAGTATAACTACTGCATATCGAACCAACAGGCGGTAGAGAATGAGCAATCCCTCAGCGGTAAACGGAAGCCGTTGGATGTGTCTTGTTCTGCTCCTGAAGAATCTTTATACAGCATGCTGAGTGTCCAAGAAATCCTTGTTGAAGCGTTCACGAGTGCTGTGAGAGAGTCTTTCCCTGATGTGACTGATGTACCTGTTATGGTTCTGCCGTCTTCCAATATTAAATTCGGTGATTACCAGTTTAATTCGGCAATGTTGATTTCACAGGTAAGTTTTATTCTGTTAAATGTATTATGAGTAAAACGTTCTAATCTAATCTCTAGTTCACTGTCATGCTTTTTAGTACATCTCTTTTTCCATCGCCATATAATGATGTTTGTCATGGTATTCCTGTATGTTCTGAGGGTCCTGAACTAAGACTGCAATCCTGGAATTGATGAGCATTGATATATTATGGGAAAATAAAAAAATATTCATTTTTTATATGCAACGTCATATGCAGTTGTAGTTTGTATCACACAAACACAACAAGCAAGAAACGTAAATAAATCAATTTTTTTGGTAAAATCAAAATGAAACACGATCTATGGAAAACAAGAGGGCATTTTAATAAATAATTGGCAAGTAGTATCTTAAACTGAACGAAATTTCAAAAATACCACCAGATTCAGGTTCTCCTTAAGGAAAATTCTCAACAATTTTCAATATGCCTTTAAAATACCCCACAAAAAAGTGTGTCCAATATCCCACACAGCACACTGACATTTGTGGGATATCTTGCCGGGACATTGTGATATCCATGGGATATCCACTTTGTCCCTCGACCACAATGGGACGTCCATAGGATATCCATATATCCGCGCACTATGGATAAGGCAAAATAGAAATTCTAGTTCCCTTGAATGATTGCATGCAAATAAATCACATTAATTTCTTTTTTAAGTTTCCATGCGACACTCAGTGTAATGCTCCTGAGAGTTTCATTTTACAAAGACACCAAATATGTACAAAGTTAACTTTGATCAGGTGGAAAATCTTTCTCAGTAAAAGCTGGATCCTGTTGGTGATCTATACATACCTTCTGCAACATAATTGAAATTGTAGGAATAAATAGGTGGATCCTATTAATAGAGGTAGTGAGGCAGCAAATTTAAAGAATTAACTTCATGCAGAGTTGCCAGAAGAGCTACATTAGAAACATGTTGTGAATCGCTTAACTTTGAAAAGGCGGCAAAGTGTATCACAGTCTTATTTTCCTGTCGCAAATGCCATGTCCACAAAATTGACGGTCTTGGGCATTCTAGGGTGGGGAAAATTCTGGTCATAATATTTATATTTTTTTAATTTAGGTTTATATTTTATGACGTACATGCCACACAGGCCAGAAAAATTTCAATCTTAAGAGTGTGTGTTCAAAAAGAAATTATATAAAATTATGGTAAAATTAGTATTTAAAACTGGATACAATTCAATAAATAACTTAATTGCCTCTTTAGCATCAAATTTCTATAAACGTGGAAAAGTTGTAGGTCATCAAAAGTTATTTATAAATTTTCTAGATTAAGCTTATGCCCTGTAAAAATTATGAAAAAATGTAAAATATACTACTGCAATCCTTTAAAAAGGTTGCCTTCAACTGCAGACATTCACATCGATAGAAATCACTCAAAGAAAATGTGTATTTACAAGCTCACCATTCCCTTTCTCACTCTCAAGTTCTTCATTGTTGCAGATGAAGCCTCTTATGATGGAGTTCCAAGCACCCTCAGCAATTGTTGCGAGGGTGAAAGATGGCCACTTTGTAATTCACTAATAAAGAACTATAACATTACTCAGACAGATCACAATACATGTCATACAATCACGAGCAATGCAAATGCGCGTACAAGCGATGTCATAAAATCTTTGGAAAGTAAATATTGAACTTTTTGTGTTTTCTTAAGTGAGTAAAACAGAGCATGGGCATTAAATGAATAACTAAATAGCATAATTTTGATATATTATACAATATAATTCAATTATTTACATGGTGGTCTTTTCTTCATTTGCTTCACCCCTATACAATCAGGAAAATGTATTATTCAATGAATTCACGCTGATCATGTACTTAATTTCACCTGCATTACAATTAAATTTATGGTGCCATCTGTCAAAAGCAAATTTATGGTTCAAACAGCAAAAAGATATAACATCAATCCTGTAATCCTGGGATTTGTCTACCTAATCCTGGGATTTCTGGTTGGACATATTGGAGAGGATTCCAGGATCCTTGGATCCTGGTCCTGATCCCTAGTCCTGAGGCATTCATTTTGGATAAGTTGTGTTTTATAGAAGCAAATGAGCACTACAACTTGATCTTTCTTTTCGAAACCTGTTGACTCCCACACATACCTTTTGAACACTTTCACACTGGTCATTCAATTTACCTTATTTAAACATAATTCGAGGACTTCACAAGATTAGTATGAAATATCATAAATTTCTTTACTGCGCATAGAAGTGATTGTAAGATTGAGTTACCTTTTTATTCCGTTACAAGTACGATTTGTTAGCATTTCAGAATTTCCAATTTGCTAATGTTAAATAGAAGCGTGGTGGCTCATTGGGTAGTGCGCTTGGATACTGATCACACGCACCCTGGTTCAAATCTGGGTGAAGCCTTTGGACGCCCCCGAAAAAAAATTCTCGGAGTGCGAGGTGGCCCAGGGAAAGGAACTGGCCCCCCTACCCTGAATGTGTGAAATTCACACGCCTGTGGCTTAGTCCGGGGCCAGATCTACCCTCAACTATCCAAACCAACCTTCAGGTTGAATCACTGAGTGAGTGAGTGAGAGAGAGTAATGTTAAATATTGGAAATGTCTCTTAGATATAGTACACAATTTTATTTACAATTCCAGGCGTTACTTGGGAAGGGTATGAAAACACCTCCTAGGACAGTGGCAACTAAGGTTATGGAGAAACTTCCCCATATCCCGTTGATAGAGGGGACGGAAGTAGCTGGTGCTGGCTTCATCAATGTGAGGATAAGCAGGCAGTATGGCAAGAAAGTCCTCCAAGATGTGTTGTTACACGGAGTGCAGCCACCCTCTCATCAGCGACTGAGGGTGGTGGTTGATTTCTCTTCTCCGAACATTGCCAAAGAGATGCATGTGGGCCATTTACGGTGAGAATCAGGGGGGCTAATGATTATGGCTCTTAACTCAGCAGATCATAACTGCTTTTTATAATGTTGAAGTTGCCCTAGGGAATCATGGATCTGGAATGGGAGTTGGACCCTCGGGCTAAATCTTGCTTGGTCAATGCACCCATTACCATGCTACCCTGGATTCCTGTTACATTCATGTAAGTTTTTAGGCACTTCCTAACGGCATACTGCCTTCAAGTTGGCAGGAAGAATGTTTGTCTCCTGCAACTACCAATAGAATGTTGAGATTTCAGAAAACATTTGCAGTTTCATTCACAGAAAGCTAGAAAATCATGTCAAGACATTATATTTGAAGTCTTTAAAATATAATAACATAATAATAATAATATATTTACTTGTCTGGCGATTTGGTAGTACAAATACAGTAGTACATCCTTGTTTACAGTTAGTCTATTTGGCCGAATCAAAAAACATTCAGAACTCAGTTTCAGAATTCAGTTAGAACAAAAAACAATTTAAAAATTTTGCCGAATTGATTTAGTAAGGAAATTAGCCGATATGAGTTCATGTGTTGCCGACTGCCCTTCCCCGTGTAGAGTGGAATAACCTTAGCAATTTAAGAGGACTTATAAATTTGCCTAACCATAAAGATTTATTGATTAAAAATAATAATGGTAGCTTAATTGCATGGAAAGACCATTTTATTGTGACAGTTGGAATCCCACCAATGCCTGTAGTGAACTTATTGCCTAGATTCCAGATTACATTCAGTAGTTCGGAATCAGAGCGAGGATAAAGAAATATGGATAGAGTTACAGGGACATGTTGCTTGGGTATGCTTCCTCCATTGTGTCAAATTGGGTAATTAATGTGATAAAAATAATACTTGTAGGGCAGTGGCCATTTGACAATTGTCATATATTTATGTATCAAAAACTCCAAAAACAGCAACTAAGGCCTTTACATTGGGTTCAATTAACAGAATAAATTAAGAAACAACAATAGTAGTAGAAACAAAACAGAAATATTCAAAATATAAACAAGGCAAGAATGAGGCGAAGATGACATGAATGTTACAGGGCGTTTCAGTTGGGAGAAAAAGACGTTGCGTGAGGAGAAAAGGTCAAGGGTGGGGCGACTATTAGTTAGGGCATTGAAAGATGAAGGTAGGCGGTAAAATAGTGATCGTTGGGAGAGAGTATTATCCTAAGAATCCAAAAGTGTAAAATTTGACCTAATACATACTCTCGTGATGTTTAGATTCTTTAATAATTTTCCAAATTTCTCTAGTTTTGTTTCAGCAATACTGATTCTTTGGCAATGGTAGGTCCTCTTAGCACCCTGAAGGATATGTCTGTAATTATTTTTCATGATAGCATATTCAAGTTGTTCAGCAGGGTCTGCCTTATTGTGGAAGTAAGAAGCCATGTCTTTCATCAACCTGAATGAGCTACGGATTTATTCAAAGACCCAAAGCTTTTTGTAGTTTGATTTGGCTTCTTCTTCTTTTAGGCAAAATGGGAAAACAGCAGCAAATTAATTTTGATGTGATGAGTTGAAATCCGCCTATTATCGTGAGACTTGGAACAAATTTTGAATAAAGGACTTCATTTTTATTTTCTACAGTGTGATAGGTATGCCAGTAATAATTGAAGGCCTGAGAGTCAAAGTAATACAAGTAACAAAAACACGAAAAATGATACAAGTGCATATGTTCTAAGTTGGTGCTGCGATCTAGCCACCGAACACTTAAGCTACTTTGCTTTTTGTCATGTCTTAGCAGAGTAAAGTGATACAGGTGACACTGGACGATGTTTGCTACTTGTATTACTTTGACTCTCAAGCCCTCAATTAAAATTAAGGAAGCTGAAATGCATGAAATGTTAAGTGATCATCTTAATTGTTAGAAAAATGTTTCCCTGCTATAGTAGGAAACAGCAAAAGCAGAAAAAAAACCTTTAAGCTGTAATTATTTTAAGCATGCCTTAAATTCAAGTTGGAGTTCACAACCAGCGGGGGCTCCCTTACTATAATAATTATGTATTTGAAGGAAAATCACCACATACTCATCTATAAACTTGACAGTGGCAGGCTTCAATTCATACATGTTCATTATGTTTATATTCGTGATTAATTAAAATACTTTGTACTTAACTACAAAATTTTATTTGTACGATGCATTTTAAAAGTATAAGTTTGAGATGTGTTTAAGAAAGTAAACTTTCTGTACCTGACGATGCGGTAAATTGGTGAAACATGTCGTTCAAAGAAAATTTTGTTGAAAAGTACTAAGTACTTTAATTAATCATGAGTACTCATCTATACCTAGTGCTTTTTGGCATTTTTTACAGCTCAATGACATTTTAATTCAGCACCCATAATTGGGCAGATGAATAGTTATTGAAAATGCATTAATTGGGTGTTCAACTCACTACTCTTGGCAAGAAAATGAAGATTTTGAAGGAGCAGTATTATCTTTTAGCAAGAGTAGGCAATTCATATTAATTAAAAATTAGGAATGACCAATTTCTGTGGTATGAACCAGTGGTTTCCGCTGAATACATATCCTTACAAGTCCTCACCACAAGGCACTCGGAGCTGATATTGAGCAGTGATGTCACTTTGCCATCAAAAAATCATCAGGTGTTTTCAGTTCTCTCTGTCGTTCGAAATTTCTCCTCACTTAGATTAACTAATGCGTGGAAAGGATATCAAAGACTCAAATGATATTTTCCCTGTGCTTTAAATGTATAGGTATAATTTTCACTGATTCTGTGGTTTTAGCTATAATCTGCAATTCAGGCGAGTTCCCTAATAAGGTTCTTAATGCTTCCTGAAAATTGTGCTTTTTCTCTTTTTCCTTGACTATGAACTAATAATAAGCTCCTCCAGTTTTTGTATCAACATTGCAAGAGAAAAGATCTTTTTCTGTGATAATGGTACTCCTTAGAAACTGACAATGTGGCTCCATGAAAGCTAGTGCCTTTCTGAGAAAGCTTTTAATTTGTGTTAGCTCTATTTCAGTGCTTTTTTGATCAATTTTTAATATGTATTTCTGTAAAATGGTCTAAGTAATATTTCTGCATCTGGCAAATTTAAATTATTAACATTCATCTCTCCACCCTGGCAAATATAACCATTGACCATTTTTGCTTTTTTTATTGAAGGTCAACAATCATTGGAGAGAGCATAGCAAGACTGCTGGAATACCTGGGCCATGATGTTCTCCGAATTAACCATGTGGGTGACTGGGGGACTCAGTTTGGGATGCTGATTGCCCACCTGCAGGACAAGTTCCCTGATTACCTTAGTGTCTCTCCCCCAATTGCTGACTTGCAAGCCTTATACAAGGTTGGCCATCTCCTCAATACTTAGATTTGTTTTCCTTTCTTTGCCCTTCCTCTCTTTCATTTGGCCCATGAGCTGCTGGATTGATCATGTTCATGTTACAATGGATTTATGTTACTAACAGCCATGTGAAGACTACCGTATTTACTCGTGTAAGCCGCGCACCTTTTTTCCGAAAATGCCCGTGAAAAAATGGGGGTGCGCGGCTACACGAATCCTCTAGATTTTCATGTAAGCCGCGCACCATTTTACCTTAAATTCCAGTCGTTAGTTTCTCCAAAGTGAATACAGTAAGTCCTGGACTTACGATCATCTGACTTAAAAACTTTCAAAGATACGAACATACATATCCAATCAAAAAATTCAAATTTGTTAAGGAATGTCAAATTTGGCGCCACCGGATAAGTTATTTGGCCATTGCAGCTGGCGGTGCGGCGTGCAGCAACTCGCGGATTGGTACTACCCCTCTTTGCCGCGACGAATTTTAACAATATTATCTCGATATATCAATTTGCAATGTTCATTGTTTACTTGCGTCATAAATGTTTACGGATGATTCGGAAGTCGAAAGATGCCCTGCAAGTAGTGATATATTTGGAGATATTGCTACTCTTTACATTTCAATGTAAATCGACTTCTGTGTGTCAAGCTGCCTTCGCATCAAATAGAGGCATGATTCCATTCACTCATTCGTTTTGTGATGACAAATAATTATTACCGGCAATACGAGGCTCGATTCAGGTTATCGTGATGAATGGTAAAATATCCTTTCCAGGGTATTTGGAAATTGCCTTACAGGCAGTCCTTCCATCCATCTATCCCTCTCAATCACTCAGCCGGAAACAATAAAGCTGTCAGATTTTAGGGTGATACCTCAGTCGGATCTGAACAATTGGAGTGTCCAAACCGGTTTTTCCCATAAGACCCCTCAAGAATAAAGTTCTTCATTCCTTATTTCAGGGCGCGACGACATTCATCTGCGCGGGACTCATTCAGCGAGAAAGAGAAGGGGGTAACCCGAGAGGATCAATCCTTCACCTTATCTGTTATTATCTACCCTAGCCCAGTTTCACTTTTACCCAGGTGGCTTTCACTCAAGGTTACCTCCTTGTCTTTCACTAGTGGGTTGTAGTAGTTGTAACTCCTTTCAGGGGCCTCGGCAGCCAACGCTAGATTGATACTGCCAATGCTCGAACGGGGGAGCCGTTATTTCGGTCGATTCAAATTGTAACCTTACCCCGGTGCTAGCTGTGAGGTTGATTTCGCACTCCTTCATGATTTTTCCACAACCTGAAATAATGTTGTGTAGCGCCCGAGAGAGCTTTGAAACGCATCGTCATATCAATGGGATAAATAACGTAGTGCATCCATGCATGTAAAGAGAGAATCTGAACTCTAATCTGTTTTTACTTCCTTTTATAGGAAGCATCATTCACTTATGGAAGTGGAGACCACGCCAGGAAATTATACATCGTTCAGACCGTTGACTTTTACATCGCCATGTTAATAGATAAAGAAATTTTGTTTTCACTGTTTGGCGCAGGAAAGATGTTGCTAGAACTTATTTCATAGGGCGTTTACTTGATATCAACCACTTCGGAGAAAAAATTAGTTAACTTGCCTAAAATCGAACATTTCGCAGAAATGCTACTCTGCTATGAGAAGTGATACGAAAATGAGCTTTGATATAAGTTCTAGCTGCATCGTTTATCTTTCAATGCGGATACTCCTCAAGTTGGTACGTAAGTTTAATACAATTACTGTAGTCGTACGGACAGCATTCTGCTTTCATTTGTTGATTCGCCGATGGATTTCCGTAATCGAATGTTCATGGGTTGAAATTGTATATAGTTCCACAATTATTTTAGCTAGATATTTCATTTCGAACAGATGCCATTTTTAGAGCTGGATGATGTGATTGTATACAACTGTGATTATTGTGTGATGTTAGGAGAAAAATATGCACAATAAAATGGGCTGTGTATCGTGACGATATTAAAACGTAACGCAATAAATTCATGAGAAAGGTGTACATCAACACTTAACTTTGGCACAGAATTTCTATTAACACATTCAACCTGGAATATTTCTAGTGTGCAATCACGAAAAACGGAAAGTGCTTTCTGCCATATTAATTTGGCCAGTCACTTATATATTAGTTAAAAAATTTTTAATAACAAAACTCGCTTATTTATTAAAGACGCGAATTCGCGTCCTTAGCTTTCTTGGCAAAGTTGTAAAGGTCAGTAATCCGTCAGTAAGTAACAGACGCGAATGCGCGTCCTTCGGTAACTTGGCAACGCACATCGGACGCGCATTCGCGTCCGTTGGGTTGAACTTTACATATTTTTCTTCCTTTTCAACAATAGAAATTTCCTTGGCAACCATGTGTGAATATCCATTTAATCGTGATTTCATGGATGGCTATTCACTCCTGCAGCATTTAAAGACCAGATTCAGTGACTAATTTGATAGTTGTACTCAAACGACTACAGTTCCCCGTTCGCCTTTCCTTCTCAATGACCATCAACAAGGCACAAGGTCAATAGCTTCAAGTGTGTGGATAAAAACAGGAAAATCCATGCTTTTAATATGGTCAATTATATGTTGCATGCTCACGAGTAGGACTGCTGAAAAATTTGTTTGTTTTTGCATAGGGCGGTAAGACCTAAAATATTATATATCCCAAAGCTCTTGAATACATTTTTTCAACTTTAATTTAATACACAAAAAATCATTGTCTTTCCTTTATTTTGTACATGTAAATGAGTTTGCTCTGTATAAGTACGCCTACTTAGAAAGAAAAAGAGGCATTGCAACGCATGTTGGGCATTTTTAGGGCATGTGCAATTTGGGCAGGTTTGCATGAAAGTGAAAATTACGAAAATGTAGACCTACGCCAACCTGAGCGGCGCCATTGGACGGGCAGACACTAGAGCGAGTGCGAGAAAATAATGTCCTACCCAACCCAGACCTGACTAGGACAGAACTGCATAACTCTGTTGTTTTCTGATGGAGTTCTGGGGGTGTAGCCGCCGGCATAGGGGGGTCCAGGTGGGCGAAGCCCCCCTGGCTAGCTGCTGCGGTGAGCGAAGGGAGCCATCAGCGGCTAGCCTCTCTATATACTCTTGAATGCTGTAAGAGGCATTTTTTACTAAAATATGTTTTTAAATATTTTTGATCTTCTTTTCTTGGCTACACATTGCTTATATTTCTAAAGGAAGTTTTTTAAATAACATTTTCCCTGAGAATTCAGGGTTTTTTTGAAGTATTGATATCCTGCAGTGATGATTGAAAATATTGAATTTCCCTCTGGCGTTATACTGATGAACATCTGTATTTCTGTAGATCTCTAGATTCTGTAGATCTTGTACATCTGTAGATGTATTAAGTATGTATGGTAAAAGTTGCCTATATTAAATCTTTTTCATAATGGAATACCACCAAATCACTGAGGAAAGTGTTTTATTTGACTTTTTTCTTATCCATTACTATCTTTGATGGTCCTAATTTCTCTTCAGGAATCCAAACAACGGTTTGACAGTGATGAGGATTTCAAGAAGAGAGCATACTCCTGTGTTGTCAAGTTGCAGAACCACGAAAGTGATTACATCAAGGCTTGGCAGCTAATATGCGATGTCTCCCGCAAAGGTGAGATCAGTCACGGAATATGGAATAAACCACAAATAATGACCTGTGAAGGATTTTTTTTAAATGGGCAGAGTCCTTTGCTCTTTTTACCTATGATTGAGCAATTAAGAGGGTGACTTGAAGGGCTGTCATAACTGCGTAGATGTCAGAAACAAATGCCTATCTTTAGTGTCCATACTAGTTTTTGAGTTGCTCGTCTCTACTGATCACAGACTAAGGAAATTAAAGTCTTACACAAAAATGTACAACTTTGTCTTCATATAAGTTTTCTAATCTGGGCAGAAATTTTGCCAGCTCTATGACCTCTGACTTTAAATAATTTACTTACTGAACTACGAGGTGATATTTATTTTATGATCCTGTATGATATAGAGATATTTTTAAGAATGCTTTCACAAATAATAAAAAATCGTTAAATGTATTGCTAAAGGCCACAAAAGTTAGGGGAATCAAAAATAAATATTTTTCTGCAATTTATGAAAAAGGTTTGAAAGTAGGAAACTTGGAAATACAAAATCAATTTTTCGGTCCTGCCGACTTCATATTATCAAGTTTCTAATGTATACATTAGAGCCACTGTATCCATTGTTTTAATTATCTATGGTTCACCATGCACAGAAGTTGGAGGTGCAAATTTCCTGAAATAACCAGCCCTAAACTGCAATGTGAACCATTCTGTGTGGTGAAACTTGGGGCCTATTTCTTAAAGGTACAAGTCCAAAAGTTACAAGTATACAAGTACAAGTCAGATTCGTACAATTGTGATGTGTTTCTCAAACGATAACGGAGAACTTGTGAATTCTTCGAGAGTAAACAAAGATTTTACTAGTGAAAATGGTGAACGTCATACAGTCCATATTTAGCTATTATTTGAAGCTTTCAATTTATTTTGATAGTTTCTCTAAGCCATCTTCCATAACCAAGAGTCAGTGCTACATTATTTGGTATCTATAAATGCGTGAATACAAGATAAACCATATTTTTATTCACAGTTCACTTTAAAATATATCAAGCAAGGACGAGTCATCGGTAAAACTTTAGCATCAAAAGAAAAAGATATTTATTCATTCATATGAAGTGAAATAGGAACTCGAAATGAACGTTATTTATAATTCTTGCATGTCAAGATATCTATGTTGTGAAGAAAAATGCATATTGTGTCATAAAAATCATGGTACAGTAGATTCCGGTTAATTGGGCCACCGGTTATTTGGGACAGCCGCTTATTCGGGACAAATCATCAAGAACAGAACCCAATTGTAGAAGGGTTCCTGAGTTTTCTCTGGTTAATTGGGACAAGAAGCCACTTAATCGGGCCATGCATCGGCTGTATTTGCCTCCTACTCCCTTGAAGAAGTAAAAATTTTGAAGCTCTTGTAAATCATTTGGTACATTTTCCCTATGCATTTGAACCAATCCCCAATGAGGGAATCTATTGCAACCTTTACTGTCTCATTTACCATCGCTAAACGAAGTCAGTCATGAAAGCGATTTCAATTAATGCTTCACTGTTTGTACACTTGCCTTCGTTCTCAGGTAGTCCAGCTAGAAGTGGATTTAGATTTTGTGGTCACGGAGGTGCATAATGTGTAGGTTCACAACTTGGCTTCATTAGCGTATTATACCATTAAGGTGAAGGTTAGGCTGTAGGCGATCTGTCATAAGATAAAATGTTTTGAGGAAAGAAGGGTGGAGGTGATTCCTCCTTATTTCCCGAAATTTCTCCTGAAAAAGTTCCTAATTCAGGTTGACATGCAGCGTAAGGATTTTTCACTGGCTGCAAAAATACAATACTGGACCAAATTAAGACCCATCTACCTCAAACCAGCCTTCGTTGTTTGGCGGAGAGAACATGAGTGCCAAAATCAGCGATAGCCCAATTAATACAGCAGCAGGATAAACTTAGAGAAGATTGGATCAGTAAAGGGAAACAAGGTGCTACCCAAAAATGCCAACGCCAAGGTAAGGATCCTGATGCCGAGCACACTTTTAATCAATGTATTCCATTGTTAGTGGACGAGAAGTTAGTGTCAGTGGACCTATGTAAAAACAAGTCGGAGGAGTTAGCTTTGAAGCTTGGCCATACTGATTTCAAGTCAAGAGATGGTTGGCTATCTAGACAGAAGAGTAGAAACGAAATAAAGTTCAAAAATGCTCATGAAGAAAAACATTGTGCTGATTTTGTAAGTGCAGAGGAATGGAGATGTAAGAGGCTACCCACCCTACTTCAGGAATTCTGTGCAGATGATGTGTACAACGCCGATGAAACCGGCCTGTATTACCGAGCCACCTAATGGCTTCTTTGCTACAGTTATGTGGAACTAAGTGGGGTAAAGGTGAGCTTTCGTCTCGCCAGCTTTAACGCGATTTTCACCCACTTTCAACAGACATCGGAACCAAAAGCTCACCTTTACCCTAAGCGGGTCTAAAAAAGCGATGGAACGGATTACTGTTTTGTGCTGCTCAAACATGTCGGGAAGTGATAAAAGGAAACTTTTGGTGATTGGAAAAAGTACTAACCCTCGCTGCTTTAAGAAGTTTTGAATGAACAGCTTACCGGTGGAATATTACGCCAATAAAAATGTGTGGATGACTGCATGCCTCTTCAGTCATTAGTTAAGCAGTTGGGATAAGGAACTAGCGCGGAAATCGAGGAAAGTGATTCTTATTCTGGATAATTGTACGGCACACCCTAATTGCTCCAACGTCTTAAAAAAAATTAAGTTGGAATTTTTACCAGCCAACACAACATCTCTTATCCAACCAATAGACATGGGATCATGAAAAATTTGAAAACAATATACCGTGCAAAATTGATTGATCAATCAATTCTAGCATCAATAGAAAATAATCTACTGACATCGTCTTCAACTTCCAAGGAAGTGAGCTCAAAGGTAAACGTCCTGCAAGCAGTAACGTTTTTGGCAGATAGCAGGCGAAAAGTTACCAGTAAAACGATTAGAAATTGTTTCATTCATTGTGGTTTTAAGCACTTAAGTGCAGAAATATTGGAAGAACTTGAATGTGAAAGTAAAAATGATTCCGTTTTCGAGCTGCGTCAAGTAAAGAACTTTAAGGAGTTTGAAAGGATCGACTCCAATATGGATTGTTATGACAACAATGATAGCAGCGAAGATGATATAGTGGAAACTATACTAGCGAGACAACAAGTTTGGTTGAAGATGAGGAGACGAATGGAGATGAAGACGTATCTCAGTGTAGCTGAGTGACTTCTGCAGATGCCAGGAAAAATTATTGATGGGTTGTGACGCAACTTCATGCAAGAGGGCAACGAAGGAAGTCCAATATCGTCATTAGATTACAGTGCCAACCTTGTATGAGCGACGATAGTGAAGAGAATGAAGCAGAACTCCCTGGACTAATTCCTTCAACTAGGAGCTACACATTAAATAAATACTCCCTGGTTTCTATGCAAATGAAGCTTTAGATCATCAATTATTCTTATCTAATATTCCATCGTTAATTCTATATCTAATCACAAATCCTTCTTTTGCAGGATTTCGTAAATTTATCCGAAGTAGATCGATGCCAAGAGATTTTTTTATGACACAAGGTTTCCAAAATTGTTTATAATGTATGTATTAATTTATTGTTTAAATACTATGCAATTAAACTTATTGCATTTCAATTGTCATTTACCTTTCTGACTTTCATTTCAACGCTTGTTTAAACATATTTACGGGATACTTCGGATAAACGGGACAGCCGCTTAATTGGGACAAAGTACACCGGTCCCGATGTGTCCCAATTAACCGGAATCTACTGTATATTATATATTTTCTTTATGGTTTTTAAGGTTTATGGACTAAGGGCTCCAACTCATATAGGCGATATCGGCCCATTTCAAATTATCCCATAAATGCCGGCTATTCCCGGCATTTATGGGATAATTTGAAATTATGAATGCAATTCTTAAATTCAAGCCCTTGGAGGTTCCATCAATTCCTGATTGAATTCCTTAGTTCAAGGCCTCTCCATTTTCCTAATAATACTCTATTATTTCAAAAGGGTCCTCACAAATTTTGCCATGCAGACTGTTGTTTGCCAATTCGAACAGATTAGAATATTATTTACCGGTCGACCTTTTGTGATGTAATATTTAATTTCACATAGTCTCTGAATATATGTTCTTGCGTGAATGTGAAAACCTTATGGACCATCTCTGTGATGAACCTTTTTTCACATAATATGTATGTACTTCAAATTTCTGATGTGCAACAGATACTGTTCTGTGTCTAGAAAAGTTGTACATAGTCCTGGGTTAAACTTGTGCAGAGCCAAAAAGCAGTGATTACTATCTTGTGCCCATTGCTCCCAATTGGCTAGAAGTTTGTTCATTGTTTCAAAGTGCTCAGTGCACAGTTTTTCACACATCTCACTGGAGTATAAACCGTTTATGTCCATGAATAATATCAGGGTGGCCACATGTCAGGGAAATGTCAGGTAAAAGAGGTTGGCTGTCAGGGATTTTCGTGTCTTGTCAGGGAAACTTGTAGTGGTTGCGCCTCTACAAGTGGCTCGGCTCATGTTCCATATATGTACTTCTTTCGTCTCCGCCGCCGTTTGATATATGCTGGGCCACTCATTGCCAGTTCTTTCTTCCTCCCTTTGGCTATGCCCGGCTATTCCCGGTTACCTTTTCAAATATCTTAGCTGAAAGGCAGACCTGAAATGTGTGGGGATGGGTACCTTTCGGTAAACCCCAGGACACAGTTTTTGGAATTATTTCCACCACTTGTCCACTGGCCGTTCAGGTCATACTGTGTATACAATGAATGGAAGTGCTTTGCCCCTTGCACTGCCTGCCTGCCTTCCAGCCATGTTTTCTTCTTAGTATTCCTTATGCATTGCACTTTCTTCTCAGTCTTAGCTATTCAATATCGTTATTCCAGGTTTTAATACTGACCTTTAAATGTCTTTTGTTCTGTAGTAATATGTTGCTATTACATTTTCTACCTTCAACATTAATTTTAAAAATAATGACAATTTATAGAATTGACTTTTGTTTTCTTTCTAAATGAACTGATAGCACCTGCATATCAAGTATAGCAATGCATTTTATTACGTATCGTACCATCATTCAAACAAAAAAATCATAAAAAATCGCTGTACACTTTGTTTCAGGGAGACATTTTGTGAGGGAATTTCGTGGAAATGTCAGGGAAAATGTCAGGGAAATGTCAGGGAATTTCAAAATTAAAACTTTGTGGCCACACTGAATCAGACATTCATCAGACTTTCCTTCTGCATTGGCATATCTCTATATGCATTGTGGGACTCCTCCTTTGATGCTTTCTTTCACCAATATGTACAATTTGGGAACTGTAATGATTTTAAATGCAATGAGGGGTTCATTTAGAGGCTGCAATACCACGTGTACAATGGTATGTCTTGGAAATAAACTGGGTCACCTTAGTGAGTATACAATGATGCATCCAGAAAGGACTCGAACACCTCCGTCAATGCTGTGACATTCAGATTGAGATAAAAATTATGATACTCTTTGAAGGTCAGCATGCATTCCTTATGGAATATGTCCAAGGCGACGGTCTTATCCTGCTGAACTCCCTTGACCTTGCTATACCAAGCCTCATTGTTAGCTGGGAGAGTGTGACGTAATTTCTCTATTGAGTCAAACCACTCATATGTGAATGGCTCTTTTTATTATTTTACTTTTATTACTTTACTCTTTTTTTATTTAAAAAGTGTTAAAAATTATCTTTTATGCCAAAAATACCACCTCCCACTGGTTCTTTAAGTGTGGAGTTGAGGTGTGACCGCTAACGAGAAGTTATGTTCTCTCTCTCTCTGAAATGCAGAATTCCAGAGGGTTTATGATCGCTTGGACATACGGCTGATCGAGCGAGGGGAAAGTTTCTACCAAGGGAGAATGGAGGCCCTGGTGAAGCGATTGGAAGCAGCCCAGTACTTTGAGGAGGACGAAGGTCGGAAGGTCATGTGGGGAGACGTGGAGCGGAGTGGCATCCCACTGACGATGATCAAGTCTGACGGAGGGTTCACGTACGACACTTCAGACATGGCGTGCATTGAGCAACGTGTCCACGAGGAGCGGGCTGAGTGGGTGATCTACGTGACGGATGCTGGGCAGGTGGGCAGCAGGAGCATAGAATAAGTATAGGTGTAGCGAAACTTGGTGGCACTCGCATGTGAAAAGCATAACGTCTGGGAGAGGAAAGCATGTAAGAGAGGTGGGATAAAGAGGCCGAGGGTTTATTAAGAGGTCCAAACAGGAGCCTTGTGGTACCTCTGTCTGCTCATCGACGCGTCACTCCCCTCCACTGACATGAGACACTCCGCTTTCGAATGCCAGGAAGTTTCGCTATGCCGATACATATATTGTTGAGATATTGGGGGAGTGAAATAACTCTGATTGTGAGCTTTATTACCTTTTATTCATGAAGCAATATGTGGTGAAATATCTTTTGAGAACCACCCGCATTAAGGTAGAACCTCTACTACAAAGACCTTCGAAAACATGCCCTGATATTTTCATATATTGCAGAGAAATTATGCCTTAATCGATCTGTGAAAAAATAATTGAGGGTCATCGGCCATTTAGCGCTGATATCAGGATTTGAAAATCGTCATTTTCAGCCTCAAATTACATTGCTCTTATGGCGGAATGGTGTCGTCCCTCACTTCAACATTTTATTTCTCAAGATTTTCCTCGACAAGGCTACCTCAAAAACGACTATATGGTGATTAAATAATCAACGGATACAATGCATTTTTTTTTCAGGTTACCTTGTCAGCCATTTAATGCAAATATTTATGATTGAAGAGCGATAAAGAGTCTTACTTTCGTTCTGTAGCCGCCATATTGAAACAAACCTGGCAACTATGTTCGAGAAGTAAACAAAAACATTGTCCCCATCCATGCCTCACGTCAAGATTGCAGACGATTTACTTTACACCGAAATATGTAATTTATCAGTGCTGGTTACTTAAAGAATACCTATAAGCGCCCAAATTTCATTAAACATGTGAATTATCATTACCGGAATAGTATTCATCTCTTAAAATAGTAGACGTCTCGCTTTAAATAAGGTCTTTATTGCTACTTGCGAGGGTTTATCTGTTCTTCAAAAGACTACTTCAAATAGTTTTACGTTTATTTCGAAAAATATACAACGTTTTAACTTGCAGAAAATACTTGTTTGAATAGATATTCATTATCTCGCGCATAATATATTTCATCAGCAATTTAATTGAGAATATAAGTCGATAATAAGGTTTATTGGTAAATGAACGAGACAAGAAGCATATTGCTAATAGGTACCTACTCTACAGTGTTTGGAAATACAATTTCACGAACGTACTAATTAATGGAATATTCACCCATGTAATTCTCCGAAAGTATAAAATAGAATCTCGTAGGGTACTCCATCAATTGTTCTGATAAAAAATATTACCACATAAATTGTTCTAGTAATATTCCGGAAATTAGTAGTTTACTCGTATACCTGATTCATTAGATCCCACTTATTATGCGATACAATAGTCAGTTAACTTAGTTGATTGGTCATAACTCTCTGAAATGGGTCAATACCTACATATTCACTATTGACACGATTCAGAGATTTCCACTTATAGATGCGTTGGATATGAGTACTAAGTTTTCTTTACAGGTACCACTATTTTGCACTCCACAACCAATCTTCTTTGATACGTTTTCCTAAGGTCCAATTAGTATAATTTGAGAACACAGCAGCAAGTACATTTATTCATGAAGTCATTGCAGGAGTATAAAAATTAGGATACATTTTCGAACAATCTGAGACAGCAAAATGAATGTGTATCAAGTTTTAGAAGCAAGTCTGGAGAAATTGCTACAGGTTTGCAATGCAAACCTTGCAAGTTTAATGCAAACTTAGGTACTAGGAACAAGGGTTATTAGTTAACCTAATAATCCTGATACTAATGATTTGAATTGCACTTGGGTCATCAATGAAACATTAGCGTCTAGTTTTCACTAATCAACTCCTCTCACTCAGAAATGAGACATGATGATATGCTAACCACAATCAATTTTGCTCCGTATGGCTTTGTATATTGAGGAATTATGAATTTCCTATGAAATATATGTATGCATCAATTCTGTTTTAGAATCCACAGAAAACCTCCAGGATCTTTGATTAAGAATCCCATAAAATGCTGAGATGCCTTACAAGGAGACATCGCGTGAGTGATGTTAGGGCGAAGATATTGTTGAGATATTGGGGGAGTGAAATAATACAAGGAGTATATATGGAGGATATACAAGGACTGCATTGCGAAATTTCAAGAAAAAAGTACTTGGTGAATTACTCGAAGAAAATCCGAAATCTTTTTGGTCATATGCGAGAGAGCTTCAGGGAAAATCTTCAACAGTAGATTCGTTATTTGATAAAGATGGCAAACTTGTCACCGATAATATTGACAAAGCTAACACGTTAAATTCCCACTTCGAAAGTGTATACACTACAGACGATACTCCATGTTATTTCGACATTTCATTCACTGAGGAACCGATGAAAGAAATCACTATTCAATGTGATGGGATAACTAAACAGCTACAGTCGATCAAAAATAGTAAATCTCCGGGTCCGGAGGGAATACCCGCGCGTGTCCTCAAGGAATTAGCGCCACAGATCGCACCGTTCTTAGACATAATATTCAAGAAGTCATTGTCTGAAGGAAAGATACCAATAGACTGGAAAATTGCAAACGTTACACCGATATTCAAAAAGGGAAACAGACATGACCCAGGGAACTATCGACCAATTTCATTAACGTCTATTATAGGCAAGATACTCGAACATATTAGCAATATCATGACGTTCCTGGACAGTCGTAACTTCCTTCATGGCTGTCAGCACGGCTTTCGGAAAGGTAGATCATGTGAAACACAGCTCGCGCTCTTTCTTCATGACGTTCTCAAATCTGGTGAATCGAAAACACAAGTGGACGCATTATTCCTAGATTTTAAGAAAGCTTTCGACACGGTACCTCACAACAAACTTTTATACAAATTACATTCATGCGGCCTAAACGAAACAGTAGTAAACTGGATACGTGACTTTCTGAGTGATCGTAAGCAAAAAGTAGTTCTTGACGGAATTAGCTCTGATGCAGTTAAAGTGACATCAGGTGTCCCACAAGGAAGCGTAATCGGCCCCCTTTTGTTCATTATATACATAAATGATCTATGCTCTCGAATTAGCAGTAAAATACGTTTATTTGCTGACGACGCTGTCATCTATCGCGAAATTAATGATCACTCTGACTTTGAAATTCTATCATCGGATTTAAACAACGTTCATGTGTGGAGCCAAGAGTGGGGACTCGAACTTAATCTGAGCAAATGTGCGGCGGTACATTTCTTGCGGAGGTCGTCCAACTATCCCCGTGTATATGCTGTGGATGGCGTTAAGATAAAGGCGACAGATGAAGTTAAGTATCTGGGAGTTACGATAACCTCAAACCTATCGTGGGGAACACATACAAGGTATGATCAAAAAAAGACCGGACTGATTTTATAACTTTTTTATTTCGACGGATACAGCTCAATCGAACTTGTCGCCCTCAAAGTACATGCCTTGGCTGACGACACACCTTTTCCAACGTTTCTTCCAGCTCTCGAACCCTGCCTAGTAAGCCTCCTTAGGGATCCTCTTCAGGTCTGCCGTACAATTAGTTTTCATGTCCGCAATAGAGTCGAATCGGCGCCCTTTCAAGGTTGAATTTAACTTTGGAAACAAAAAAAAGTCTGATGGAGCCACGTCTGGAGAGTAAGATGGCTGCGGGATCACGGAAGTTCTGGTTTAGGCGAAGAACTCTGTCACGATCAGCGCCGTGTGAGCCGGCGCGTTATCGTGGTGGAAACGCCATGCATTGTTTCTCCACATGTCCGGCCTCTTTCGGCTCACTGCGACCCTCATCCTCTTCATAACCTCTAAATAGAAATCTTTGTTGATGGTTTGACCTTGAGGGACGTATTCGTAATGAATCAGCCCTTGCCAATCGAAGAAACACACCAGCATGACCTTCACATTGGACCGGGACATGCGAGCTTTCTTTGGTCGTGGGGAATGAGGACCCTTCCACTGAGAAGACTGCGCCTTTGTCTCAACATCATAACCGTAAACCCAGGTTTCGTCACCGGTTACGATGGTTTTAAGAAACTCTGGGTCGGCATTGGCTCGATCCAGAAGTTCCTGACAAATGTCCACACGTTTTTGTCTCTGTTCATCAGTCAACACCCGCGGGATGAATTTTGATGCGACGCGCGTCATGCCCAAAATGTCTGTCAAAATTGTCTGACAGGATCCAAAACTAATGTTCACTTCCTCGGCTATCTCCCTAACAGTTAAACGGCGATTTTCCCGCACCAAATCGATCACCAATTTGACATTGCTGGGGTCTGTCTATGTGGAAGGCCGCCCCGCGAAATCACGATTCGCGCCCAGCGAATTCCGGTTCGCGAATCTTCATCTGTCGAGGTTCTGCCCGATTTGAAACGACTGTACCACTCAAAACACTGGCTTCGACTCATAGCTTCATTACCAAAGGCTTGTTGAATCATTCCAAATGTCTCCGAAGCACTTTTGCCAAGTTTGAAACAAAATTTCACGCACACACGCTGTTCCTCTAGCTCCTTCATTGCTGCCGTTGCACGGGGCAACGAACAGGTTAAGACACGTACCGCTGCTGCTGCGTAACGACGCGACGTAAACAAACGCAACACCTCTCGTTTTAGTCGTCAAATGTGTCGCTAGATGACGCACTGTGTCTAGTTTCGATCCGTTGAACGGTTTGCGTGGAATAAAATCAGTCGGGTCTTTTTTTGATCACACCTTGTATAAGAAATATTTGTGGCAGAGCTCTGAAGAAGCTAGGATTCGTCAAACGTACTGTGGGAAGATTCTCAGATGAAAAAGTAAAAGAGAGGTGCTATTTCGCACTCGTCCGGCCACACCTTGAATATGCAGCAAGCATATGGGATCCGGTGCAGAAAGACTTAATTCGGGAACTTAATATAATACAAAGGAAAGCTGCGCGATTCGTCAAAAACTGCTATGGGCGTACAGACAGCGTTACGCAGATGTTAAACGAATTAGGCTGGGAGCCGCTAGAGACTCGGAGGCTGCGCGCTAGGCTTAGATTACTTGAGCAATTGAGAATAGATATCTTTCAGAGCGACACGGAGAACATCATATTAGAACCCCACTATATTTCCAGATCCGACAGAAACGATAAATTAAGAGAGATATTTTGCCGAATGGATAGGTATGGGAATTCGTTTTTCCCCCGAACAATAAGGGACTTTAATAAATGCAAGGCGTAATTTCATAGAGCGTTTCCTTTTTATACGTAAACGGCTGGTGTCCTAACACCCCCCGCCACACGCCTATTGAGGTGGCTTGCGGGGTAGTATGTAGATGTAGATGTAGGGACGCAAATGATGCAATTATTTTCTGAAACTAGAGAGAGAATGCGGGAAAAGTTTCACGGCTTTTTTCCATTTGAAGCCGGGTTCGAAAGAAAAACGCAACTAAAGAATTTCCCTCCGTATAAATCCTTTTAAATGCGAGCTTAAGATAACAGAAGGCGTGGCCGAGTGGTCAGAGGCGTTGGACTAACAATCCTTGGACTATGGTGCGGGTTCGAATCCCAGTACTGTCAACTTTTTTTTCTTTCGAATATTTGAAGGAGTTTCTGTACATTACCTATTCCCATACAGTTATGGCAGTAACGGCAATGTTTTTTAATTTTCTACCTATTTTCTGGATTTCCAATCAGCCCCTTTGGGAGACTTTTGGAGCTAATTTCGGGATTCTTGTTTGGCCGAAAAGAGGTCACATGCCGAGAGGCCTTAAATGTGTAGATTTTGAAAATACTAGTATATTTCCGTGAATAGGATGGGCTTTGAATTGTCGTGGCTCTTTCTCAAGGCGGTAAACAATGAACGGATTATTATTTTTTAATATGCAGCAATGCATGCACTTCAAATTTCCCAGGAACTGCGTTCGAATTATGACTTTTGTGACTCAATTTTTCGTTCAATAGCGAACATGATATAAGTAGAAAAGAGATGGTAACTGTTTACGAGGTTATGTAAAAAATATTTGCTATGACCTTTTTGCGGAGCAACATATTATATTGAAGGGAAGCCTGTATCGTGGGGGAGAGGAAGATATAAGATTCCAGCTCATAAAATATCACGCAATGATAACACTATTTCTTTTCCCACCTCATATTTATTTCAATTGAAGGAATTCAACTTTTTATTCATGGCGTGGAATTGCTTACTTTCGGATGATATTCATCGTAAAAACATATAAAGCAAAGAATATTTCTGCTCCAAGCCAATTTGTTTTCTGTCGCCAGAACATTTGCATCTGATCGGAGGCATATCCGTTCTACAAACTTCAGACCATTTATTTATATTTTCTCATATTTTCTCGGATTTTAAAGCGAGCCTTAATTCTTTTACTGCGGGTGAAACACATGAACATGTGCAACTCCTGGAAATACGTTCTTCTACGCTTGAGCCGCTCTTCATATCTGCTCCCTCAGCCCCTACACATCTTTATGATTTTATTAACCCAAACTAGTTTCCCTCTCTCTCTTTAGGGGCTGCCAAGACCAACAAGCCTACATTTCAATGGTTTGTTCAAGGCCTTCTCAATGACCTCTATGTATAGCGTTCGCTCCGGTTCTTACAAGAAGGGGTGGAAATTTTTACGGAAAGAAGAAAGTGGAAAAATTTTTTGAAAAGACAGTGGGTGGGTTGGGGAGAGGAGGTAATGCAGGGAAAACCCTGCGGAAAGAATATTAAGATGAAAGTAGAGAAGAAACGGAAAATTCAGGGTAGGGGGATGCATATTTAGGGTTGAGAAGGGGTTAGCCCTTAGGATAGATTCCAACTTAAAAAATGAATCGTGCTGATAACAAAGTATTTCTTTTTCTATATTATGTTTATTTCATTGATGAAATGTAACGTATCAATTATGTCGTTGAATTACATACTTCTGGATGACATGCATCGTAAAAACATTTAAAACAAAGAATAATTCTACACCAAGCACATTGTATAAAGCTCCCACCTGAGCAGTTACATTTGCGTGAACGCAAATCATGTGGGAAACATATTTCTCGAACATTGCTGAATACTGTCCTATCTTCGACCTGTTTTGATGCATACCACGCATATCTAATCATGTCAAGGAATACAGGCGAAGATAGCTGATGGTGCAGCAATGAATGTATTTTAATACCATCATCCCGGGATGTAGTTTCTCTTTTTTCTTTTAACAAATAACTGCTATTTTGGTCATAGAAAATATTTTTATAAACAAAGGTCATAGCAAATATTTTTTACATAACATCGTAAACAGTTACACATCTCTTTTCTACTTGTATCATGTTCTCTATTGAACGAAAAATTGATTCACAAAAGTCATAATTCGAACGCAGTTCCTGGGAAATTTGAAGTGCATGCATTACTGTATATTAAAAAATAATAATCCGTTCATTGTTTACCGCCTTGAAAAAGAGCCACGACAATTCGAAGGCCATCCTATTCAAGGAAATATACTTGTATTATCAAAATCTACACATTTTAGGCCTCTCGGCATGTGACCTCTTTTCGGCCAAACAAGAATCCCGAAATTAGCTCCAAAAGTCTCCCAAAGGGGCTGATTGAAAATCCAGAAAATAGGTAGAAAATTAAAAACATTGTCGTTACTGCCAAAACTGTATGGAAATGGGTAATGTACAAAGACTCTGTAAAATATTCGAAAGAAAAAAAAGTTGACAGTACTGGGATTCGAATCCGCACCATGGTCCAAGGATTATTAGTCCAATGCCTCTAACCACTCGGCCATGGCTTCTGTTATCTTATGCTCGCATTTAAAAGGATTTATACGGAGGGAAATTCTTTAGCTGCGTTTTACTTTCGAACCCGGCTTCAAATGGAAAAAAGCCATGACACTTTTCCCGCATTCTCTCTCTAGTTTCAGAAAATAATTGCGTCATTTGCGTCCCTAACATCACTCACGCGATGTCTCCTTGTTAGTGATAGTATGGATGAGGCTATTAAATGGAAAATCTACATAGAATTGAAATTTAAAAGCTTTGTGTCAGTCAATTGACGGGGACTTTAATCTCAAGATACTTAAATCAAGGCAGAAAACTTTAATATTTAAACAGTTGTGGACACTTTATGGTGGGAAATATTGCAAAAAGAAATTAAAAAATTAAATTTCAGTAGATTATCATATATTTTATGGTTAGAACTTATATAGCTACTGATGTGTTTTCATCTTTAAACTTTATTTAAAAACAAATTATGATCAGACCTAATTTCAGCAAGTTAGACCTATGGATTTGAATTTTCACTTTTATATCTCCAATTTTTTCATTTCTAAAAAGTAATATATGTATTAATGAACTTGGATTAATATGGAATGTAGCAACTGAAGTCCAATCAAAAGATAAAATTGTCTATTCTTGCTTATACAGTAAAACCCCCGTACAACGAATTTGTTGGGACCGGAAAAATCATGACTTCGATGTAGGGGTTTTTCGATGTATGGAGGTGGTGTGCGGGTTGCGTCTCCAAAGGGGCATCCAAGTGGTCCGCGTGCTTTACGATGCAAGTCGAGTAAATATCTCAATATTGCTTTATTCACCATTAAAACCAATTCACCATTCACTAAGAGTGTTGATAAACAATTTTTATTGTTTACCATCAAATACCGTGGCTATCACTGCGTTTTTTTCAACCTGCGTATTTCTAATTGAAATTATTGTTTTTTTCGTCGATTCTGCTCTACGCCTCATCGCTTACTTTAGTTACAGTCTGAAAGTTAAGGAGCGCCAAAATTAATGCCTAAGGATTACGTATATAAAAGTGCTCCATAATTTTTCTGAGTATCTAGAAGATATTATTCTACGAGTGCAATAATTTAAGTCGATATCAATTGGCAGTTTTATGCAGCAATTTTGCTTGTAAGAGCACATATTGTCATTTAGACTTCCGAAATAAAACGCACTCTTGGAAACCCATTGAAATACCGGTAAATTTCTATGTTCGTGATCAGAATACACTAGATATCGATAAACGACAGTGGAAGTTAAGTGGGCGAGTTAGTTACCACGAGTAAAAACGTGGCAGTCGGCAATGCATTGAGGTCACAATGGCAATCTCGGATGATAATGCATTGACGATGCCGTTAACGCGTGTAAGAGGCGCACCCCTCTTTTTATGCTTCGAAGTTGAAGAAAAAATTTTGGGGCTTTTTTTCTCCTATTGCGAGGTGTTGCGGGCCTAACTTCGAACTTTCGGCCATTATCAAAGCCGCTTGCGATATTCTCTTATAATTTACGCGGCATTTTTCATAGGCATGTATGGACCTCGGAGGCAAGTATTCACTTGTAGCCTTAGCCCTACAATGCTTGCATTGTTTATTGTCCTTTGAAATGAGTGGAGTAATTGATATTCATTAAAACAAAACAAATCCGACCTCGCTACAATTCGTGTTTAGTATGTAAGTGCGGACAGTCGCACCGAGCTCTGATTTATAGATCCGAATCCCCCCACCGTTTTCCTAATGCACAAGTCATAGTCGTTGTAAGTCGCCTTTAAAAACGTGGTTAACTTTTACAAATTATATTTTGCTGAAAATGATGACGAGTGGGAATGCAAACACGTTAAATGCAAAATACCCAAGCGTCAGCCGCGTAAAAAACGAACGATAAGGTAGATACGACATCAAAAATTGAAAAAAGTCAAACTTTGAAAGAAATCATAACTGTCTATGGAATTTAAAGCATTTATTTTTTCAATATGGTCCAACAAAAATCTTCAATGAATGACAAAGTAAAAAAATTCATGATTTACGTACATAAAACCGGCTGACTTACTAGTGAGACGGGCGTCGCAGTACGGCGGCACGCGCTCATGTCCTGTCACAGCTCGTAGATTTTCCCTGAAAAGACCTTCTGTCCCTATTGCTATGGATTAGTGCAACCTTATCCTTCCTCCATCTTCTAATGCACGATTCCGGCACATCATGCCTTAGTCCGGCAGCGCAGTTTCCTACATCCTCAGCGTCTTTGATGACTTAAAGCACTTCAAGCCAACTACCGTGAAAGACAACCACTTTTTGCCCTTGTTCATTTTGTAACAACACTGACCTATGTTGACGCATGCACAAATGTTAACATTCACAGAATTCTCTCAGTTGAGCTTTAGGCAGGTGCATACAGTGGAGTCACTCAAAGTTGTCCGGTGACAGAAAATGAGAAAGTTAGGAGTGTAGAAAATGCCAGTGCTTGCACTTGTCGCGCGGCCAATTGCTGTTCCCCAATTGCACCCCACACCCTTGCCTTGTCAAACAAAAAGTTTTTAAAGTTATTAGGCAACTGCGTCCCCCGTAAACAAGCGAGCGAATGATACCCTCCCCTTGATGACTCACACTAAGCACCAAGGTCACTCAGCTCTCCAGGGACTTGCCTCGGCCACGATACGCGCGGCGCGGCTGTAGGCAAGCGATAGAGTGGCAACGCTGAGTTTTATGTTCCTAATGTTTGACATGGAACACACTCGAACCCAGCCATGATAGACGTGAGCGGAATAGGTGCCGCTCGCCGCCAATCCCAGGTAATAAATTTTTCTTGTGCCGTTCTTCTCATTCTGTGGCAAAATGTCGGCCGAGAACGTTCTGTCTTCTGATAGTATGTACTGCCATTTCAGATTCTGAACTTATCTTAGATCGAAACACAGCTCGTTTCGTGGCCACTACCGCCATGCCGCGATACTGCTCTGCAGCCCACCACTCGTATCGTGACCGAGGCTCAAAGGCTGGCAGATAAAAAATTCGAAAAGAGGCGCACCCTCATTTTCGGCTGCGATTTCTGGGAAAAAAGGTATCCTCACGCAATCGAGCAAGTATTAGGAAGATCTCGACCAAACGCACCACTTGCCGGTTAACAGACCACATCCAACAAGGTTAAGACGGCAATAGCAATATTTGGATAGAGGGGTAACTCCAGATTTCCCTTTGGGATGGGGATAGAGTAGATAAAAATTGGCTCTCATTGGTTGAACACCAACCAATGAAGTTTTGAATACTTCGCCCTCCTAACAAGGGGAGTGTCCGATAAACAGGTCGCAGATCTCGATGAAAATTCGTATGCATATAGAACTCCGAATGCTTTTCACGAATCACTCCACATATGGGCGAATAAATCCAATAGTTAACAAAAAAAGGCGTTTAAACATATATAGATGTTATAAAATCCCTATTTATCAGCTTCCGGCATCAAGGGTGATGTCCATTGATTAGCGTACGGGGCTGCGGTGCGGAGGGACCATGTTCGATTCCCGTCGGAGACAAATTTTTCATGCTTACTTTCTTTGTTTTTTCCTTCGTGGAATTATATGTTAAAATCTAATTTTTACTTTTCTATTCAAAGTTTTTTTTAACGAGTGGAAATATTTTTTTTTTGCGAATACCATAGGGCTTATTTTTTTTTCTTTTCCGCAAAATTTCTTTGTTTCCCCATTCTTTCACCACGCAAACTTGATTTGTTCCTTCATTTGCAAGACCTCCTGTTGATATCATAATTATACAATAATGAAAATTTTATGAAAGTGGTCACTATCGCCATTTAAAACACGAGCCTTTCTCGACTAGCCTTATTACAATGTATTTATTTGTACGTCTTTAGATCGTGAAATGGTGATTCGATTACAGAAATTAGTAGATAATCCGATAACATTTTCCCCTCCTTTTTTCAATGCACAACAAAACAAGAAAACGGGGATCTTTGATCGTGGGTTTTATAAATATTGATGTAACAATTATTTAGACTATTGTATAATTATAATATCAACAGGAGATCTTGCAAATCAAGGAACAAATGAAGTTTGCGTGGTGAAAGAATGGGGAAACAAAGAAATTACGTTGACTTCGCGGGAAAGAAAAAAAATAAGCCCAATGGTATTCGCGAAAAAAGATATTTCCACTCGTTAAAAAAAAACTTTGAATAGAAAAGTAAAAATTAGATTTCAACATAGAATTCCACATAGGAAAAAACAAAAAAGTAAGCATGAAAAAAATTATCGCCGAGGGGAATGAACATGGTCCTTACAGGCAGGTGGACAGAGGGTCTTACGATAACCGTCCACCTGCCTCTCCCAAAATAAAATCCGATACCGAAAGGTAATATGAAACCATTTTAGAGGAAAACATGGAGCTCCTCCCATTCACGGGAGGGGGGGGGGGTCCCGGGAATGTAACCCAATACGGGAAAGTAATCTGATACGATTTAAAAAGGGAAAATTGAGCTCCATCCTCACCACCTGCACCTTTGCAAATGAGGTGGGGTGGATGAGTGAGAGTGGAGAATAGCTCCCCTGATCTGATCTTTTCAGAGTATCTTTCTGTATTGGGTTACGGCTGGCCTGCTGGTAGTGACTGGTATTCCCCCCTCCCCTCTTGGTGCATTACTCATCCACCCAACTATCACCCGGCTCAGCTAACGCCGAGCGTGGAGCTTTGGCTTCCCTTACACGTTTCTTATTGTGGGAACCATCAGAGTTGCCGGTTCCCACCATAATATATGTGTAAACGAGCCTTCACGGAGCCAGAGCGTCAAGTTTCCTTCATGCCTTATGCTCTGTAGGTCTCGGATGTAAACATTTTCGAAGCCCGGAGCGGAAGGGTTAAGACGCGGTACTCTCCGCTGCGGTTCTACTTCCTGCTCATTACGTAAATGTCTTAGGAAAAATTACCTGCAAATGAAGAATGCTACGTTTTTTTTTCTCAATAATTCGTTATAGAGGGTCACTTTTCATGTTTTGGGCCCAAGCGCAGACTTCGATGTACGGAGTTTTCGTAGTTAGAGAGGTTCGTTACGGGAGGTTTTTTAGCGTGCATTGTCCATTGGAAGGGTCCGGGACCGGGCCAATGACTTTGAAATAGGGAGTTTTCCTTAAAATTTCGCTGTATGGGTGTTCGTTGTATGGGGGTTTTACTGTATAAAGTTTCATGCCTGGAAGATAACATAATAGACAGCAAATGAATCTGAAGTTGACAATGCAATTCCATGCAATTAAAAATGAGTACCCCTTGCTTCAACTACTACATACTGTTTGGGGTCATATTAGCATAAGTCAACTGTACTACCTCTCTATCTAAATACCACTAAGCAGCATGACCTCTGCAAGAATGCATATTTCTCTAACTACAAGTACAGGGTAACATTCCGTTGTCTCGGACCTGACTTCGTGGAATTTGCTTAGGATTGCAATTGATAAGTATAACTTAACTTTTCCACATAGATTTATTACAACAAAACGACCTAGGTTTCGACAAAGCTCATCATCATCAGGTGAACCTGATGATGACGAGCTTTGTCGAAACCTATGTTGTCTTGTTGTAATAAATCTATGTGGAAAAACTAAGTTATACTTAGCTATCATTTACAATGCAGGGTAACAAGAAATAAGCAGATGGTCCATTGGCTGTGTTGTCCTAAAACTTGAAGAAAGAGACATTGTTGTGAACTTCACTACCCCTGAAAGCAAATGTTGTAGGCTAAGTTGAAGAAAGAGTCATTCCAGAGAACTTTAGCACTTACCTGATAACAAGGATAAGTTAAACATGGAGCAAAAATATTCTGATGAGTGATGGATACCCTGAATAGATGTTGATGTCAGTACCAGTGCCAAAGACTATCAGATCTTGCCTGACAGCAACGCTATGGCAAGAAGTAAGTCTAGAAACCCTTCAAATGTTCTAGGATTGAAAGAAACACAAAACATACATTTCAATAAGCTTTTATTTCTTCAACAATTTTTAAAATATTACTGATAATTAGTTTGTTTTTTGTAACATTCAAGGTTTTACACAAATTCTGTACTCCTTCATCACCTTCAGATTGCCAAGTGTTTATTAAATATTGAAGACCGATTCCTTTCTCTGCCAACCTGTTAATCATATATGATGACACACCCCTATCTCGCAGTGGTTTTAAAGTAGGAATTAATTCCCTTTTCCTCTTGCTCTGCTCTTGCCTCTTCACAAAGGATTGCAGAGTAAAACTGCACTGTGAAACCATAGCTTCACTGACACACAGTTTTTCACATATTTTTTTCAAATTCAATGCATCTGTGTATGCATTATGCCCATTGTTACTTAAGTCTCCCCGAACATCTTCCACTAATTTGCTCTGAGCATAGGACTTCCTGTCAGGCAGCACTTTCTTTAATAGGGGCAAGGTGTCTGAAAACCCAGCAACAACAGCACTAAACTCCTCAAATTTATTGCAACGGTTCACTGCTACCAACACCATTCTTGCATCAAATTGAACATTGTGTCCTACAAGGACCACCTTATTAAATCTTTTCAGGAATGAAATTAAACCACTTACACCTTCCTCATGTTTACCTGAGCTAACTGGCTGGCCTTTACAATATAGAGTCCCATTGGCTGCTCGAAGGTTTGTGATTTCACTTACCCTCTCTGGTATGCCTTTATCAGGGTAAAAGTAACACGAGAAACTCGTACTTCCCACTGCACCAATTTGCAGTAGCTCTGCATTCCCTGACAAGCCAGTTGTTTCAACATCAAAAAAGACAGTTGCACATGCATCAGCCACAGGAACAAGATGTGTATAAAAAGCACTGGTAATGTCAGGGTCATAGGCCATCCCTGTTTGATACGTGATTCCTTCTCTTGCCTCCTTCACCTTGAGCATGCCCATAGAGGAGAGATTTTTGAACAATCTCCTCTGCTTAAAAGAGCACGTTTTCCTCTTTTCATCCAGTGACTTTCTTTTCAGGCTTAGTCGTGCCCTGTAGCGAATGGTGTTGTGACCAGGGGATATTAATAAGCTTTTTTTAACATCAGTTACATATGTAACACCAACATTTTTTTGGCAGACCGCAGCTGCCACCCTGAAATCGTTTGATTCAGATGACCCATAATGCCTCATTTTTGGTGCCTTACTGGCAACAATTGCATTAAAATTTTCATTACCTTGAGTTGAGCCACAAGGAGCCAAACAATCTGAATTATTGGCAAACTTCTCAAATACCTTTATGAGTTCACCATGTAAGCTCTCCCCAACAAGACCTATTCCTTCAGGGAGACCCTTGTGCATGTAAGACTCCGGATCTTTCACATATCCACACCATGAGCCACAATTTCCGTGGATGTCAAAAGCATGAGGTACAATATTTATTATGGCCTTTTTGAGTAGGTCTGGGTGGTCTTTGTTTTGCTGCAGGGCATAGCCAAAGCACCTCTGGAAGTACTTGATGACCATGGGAGTGAGAGATTTATTGGTTGATCTCAAAGCATACAGGGAATTGCCCAAATTCTTCTTGGCGTGATTAATGTCAGATACCTTAATAATATCACCCACTTCATTCCTCAGTTTTGCAGCTGTTGAAGAATCATCATCACCAACAATTGTCCCTACTTTGACATTAGCTGCCTTCAAAGGAGTACTTTGGGCAACTAACTCAAAGGCTAAATCAGCTTCCATGGCTTTAGCACTCCCAGACCAGTTTTGACGACAATCATGATCTCGCTTTCCATAATTGCATGCCTTACATGAAACGTTCCTGGTGCCATAAGCTAGCACTTTCTTAGATTTCTGACCAATTAAACAGCCATGTCCTGTAAGGCTGGAGTAGCTCCTACCATTTCCTCTCTTTTGCCACCCCATGTCATAAGATACAGCAATGGGTGACATGTCGAGGGGTGAATCAGTTGAAGGCAAGCTGTGAGAGAAATATATTGTCATTAACGTCTCCCAATTTCTTTATTATTAAATAATAACTGTAAAGGGAATTCACAAGAGCCTTGTTTCTATGTATCATTTATATTCTTTTGAGTGTGTACTGTTTGAGAGACGAAATAGCTATGAAAGTAATGAAATTGAAGTAAGGTCTGACAACAATTTTTGTTGCTTGAGATAGAACTGTTCCCACTGATGGAAAATAAATGACTGACAGAATAACTATGGAACTACATTGTAATTGGATCATGCCCTTCAGGCCTAGATTTGGAAAACATTGTAGGCAGTAGGGAAGCAGATAGATAGTAAAATTGAAAAGAGTACTTAATTTTCCTTAATGATATTCCCATTCCACAAAAAGATGCATATTAACATCAACTTTAATACTAATATTGTTGTAAAAAATAAATTTTTTCACTGGTTTTCCACCAAACTCTCTTCTTAGTTACTTCATCCATGATGACAAAAGATATTTTATATCTATGAATGTTTTTAGAACAATGCATATTAAAATGCAAGGTAGGAGCAAGAATTCTAAACAACTTGCCATATTACGAATTGCCACTCAGTATTAATAATCCACCATTAACAATACCTCCACACATGAATTTTAAAAGCAACTTATATAAGTATGTATATATAATCTGTGGACTTAGATGGCATACCATCTGCATATATTACCTATTAAATAAATGTGCTCATCCATTAGTATAACCAATAATGATTTTATATAACCGGTCTCTATCAAAAGTCTTTTCCAAAGTAGTGGAAACTTAGTCATGTTACACCGTCACACATCAGGTGGATATGTCTATCATCAGGAATTATTGAGGAATAGCAATCTAGTCACATATATGAAAACTTTTCGAAGGCATTACATTTATATACCCAGGCTAATTAAATTATATATGTATCAAAACTATACATGCAATGCTATTGAAAGCAAATTACAGGTGGGCTCAATATTTGGGTGGGTCAATACAATAGTGGATATCAATTTATTAATATCAAAATATAAAGGTTATAGCATTGGACATGCATTCTTGATTACCTCCACCATACCTCCACACGTGAATTTTAAAAGCAACATATGTAAGTATGTATATATAATCTGTGGACTTAGGTGGCATACCATCTACATATATTACCTATTAATTAAATGTGCTCATCCATTAGTAGAACCAATAATGATTTTATATAACCGGTTGCTATCAAAAGAGTCTTTTCCAAAGTAGTGGAAACTTAGTTATGTTACACCTTCACACATCTGGTGGATAAGTCTATCATCAATAATTATTGAGGAATAACAATCTAGTCACATATATGAATGTATGTCCAATGCCATAATTCTTTGATTTTGATATGAATAAATTGATAGCTAATCATCAAGTTACCTGTAAGATAGAATATTAATTCTGGATTAAGTATGTTAACTCAGGTGAGCTTATGTCAGTCTATGGAGACCCAAGGGGCCTCATTTAGATCCTATATTTTTATATAGTTCATAAATGATATAAGTAACATTTTTCAATATATACTATTTATAAGTTTATACTAGACTTAGTAAACCTATGTTATAAACTTAATAATTAGTATCCAACAGTAATAATTGTGAAAGATCTGGGTGTATTGTTTGATAAATCAATTAACATCATTAAGGACATTAGTGAATCATTAAAAATTATATTGTTAAAAGGAGCGTGCATGTACTTGGATACATTACGAGATATTCTCAAAACTTCATTAGTATAATGGTATTGAAATATTTATACTGTGCTCTTGCACATTCTCATTTAAAATATGCATCCATTATATGGAACACATGTATTAATCCTACATTACAACTTTGGGACGAGTTCAGCCACATTTATAATAAGTTAAGATCACTAGATAAAACAAATCTGTAGGCTTAGATGGCATACCATTTGCATATATTATTAAATAAATGTGCTCGTCAATAAGGAGAACCAATAATGATTTCATATAATCAGTCACTATCTAAAGGGTCTTTTCCAAAATAGTGAAAACTTAGCTATGTTACACCATCACACATCAGGTGATAAGTCTATTATCAATAATTATTGAGAAATAACAATCCAGTCACATTTTTTCACTTGAAAACTTTTCGAAGGCAAAAAAATAAATATATATATTTATGTTAAATGATATATGCAATGCCATTGAAAGCGAATTATAGGTGGGCTCTTATGTATTTACAACTTTGGGACAAGTTCAGCACACACATTGTTGAGGTATATAGGTATCACATAAGAGCAATATTAACCATATGGGTATAAATTATATTGAGATAGAAAGCATGTTGAACAGTATAGTTTTACTTTTTAGATAAAGGCAAAACATTCATCGTCGGAATACTGCTTTCACATGCATAATTTTTAGGATAAGTGGTGATGGACACCTGACATGATTTCACTGTATCTGCTTGATTTGAGATAGTAAGGCCCAACCCTTCATTGTATGTAGATGAAAAACAATTACCTTTCTTGTAGCATAGTTAGACCCGTGTGCTCCAATTCTCTCTCCAGCAAAGAAGAAGAAACACAGCTTTCATTTGCCACATTTTCTATTTCAGGTCCAATAAGCCGCTCACTTCTCTTTAGCAACGACTCATGAACCTCCGGAATGTTTAGGCACAACAAAAAAGCATTAACATGAGCGGCTCCAATCCCAGCATCAATCAGACCTACAATTGTAAACAAAGTCGGATGTACAACAAACTGAAATACACTATCAGTTTTATAGAAAGACGTATAAAACGAATATTCATGAACGTCACTTACCAATGGCAGCTTTCAAATTAATATCGAAGTACTGCCTATTAGTCTTTGGGTTGGCTTGAGATTTTGATGTCAAGACCATGTTTACAACGCCACACGCTCTACATGCTATATCCCATTTACATGCCAGTCCGATGAGATTTTCTTCAGTTATATCATTTAGTGATAAAATGGAATCACACTGCGTACAAATCATCTGCTTTGCCAAAAAATGTACGTCTACGATTCGGCATCCTTCAACACATGCACTCGAAGAGTTGATCGGATCACTTTCGGCCACATTCCGTTTCCTTAGATTCTCCAAGCTCTTAGCCTTACATTTAGACACAAATTTGCCTTTAAATCGACCTGATGAAGCCATCACTTTAGCCCTAAAATGCAATTAATAATTTAAAGCTAAGTACACTGGCTAATAAAGTGAAAAATATTATCACAATGCAACGAAACTCAATGAGGTAGTGCAAGCGAACAAGGTGCCAGGCCGGTGTGAAACTACGATATGTTGACAGCTATGCAGTGTTGTCGAGTTCATTGTCAGCATTTATATATAATACATTTGTTTTAATTACGTTTACATTAAAACAGCAAAAGCGCTCACTAGTTCTAATGGTTTAATTCATCCCTAATTTTATAATTATGAAGCTTTACTGCCGTTCCAGAGAAAGTTTTTAAATTCCTCTGAGACATGGCGTCAATATAAAAGCCATTCTTCATATCACAGGATTAGTTCATTTTGAATACAATCCATGTACTGAACAGTTATGTTGATTGATTGAAAATTATTTTTAATTATTATTATTAACATATTGAGCCATTTTATCTTGTTGCTGCCCAGTTTATTTATGTCATGAAATAAGTACTTCGAAGCGCAGGTTCTACCTTAAGGGACCACCTCTACCTACCAAATTTTTGCAGAACTGATTATAATTCCCGAATGCTCAACCCCTATTTAATGACCACCCCTCACCCCAACCAATGACCAGTGCCTCCGTTTAGTAACCAAAATTATGAACTAATCCCTTTTGCGGCAACCTTGTATTTTACTGTTTTGGGAGGAATAGTGGGTAAAAGTGTATCTCTTCACCACTGGCAGTGGGGATGGAGTTATACGACCCTTAATGTTCTTGATACCATTTTATCGAATACCACAGTAGACTGACATTGAAGGAAAAAGCTGGGTGAATCAGTGGAAAGAATTCATTCAACAGTCATTGTTAGGTTTTCCTCACTTTTAATTGAAATTTCCATTAAATTTATTAAAACGTTTTTATTTGGTTGAGTTCTTGTCTGTTTGTCTGTTCGGTACAAATTTTGCAATCAATTTTAAACTACATAACTTGCCGATGAGCTAGAGACTTAATACTTTAAACATAGCTCAGAACTGGATGACAATGCAATAATATCTTATAATATATATTAGGTATATATGATATAAATATTAAATATTACAATATAATTTACATTACAAATGATACATATGTACATTATATACACAATATAATGTACCATAATATAATAATTAATTAGTTGTAATGTTGATATAAAAATCTTATACCATTGATTTTGCTTTCATGTTTAATTTTCAGGAAAATAACAATTAAACAGATGGATATATTATTGGTAGATAGGTAACAATTTTCTATTTCAAATATAATAACACAACTAAAAAACTGAAAATAATTATTAAATTAAAAATAATTTTTAAAACCACGTTTTTAAAACGGACCAAAAATTATAAAATAATTTTCTCTAGCCCCACATACATTTATATCCCCATACATATTCTTAACCTCATACAGATTGTCCTGAAAATTTATGAATGTGAATTTCAATAGCTATGAAAATATGTACTTGTAAGATTGAAAACGAAAAACTTAGGGTGCATGAATTTGATAATTGATGCATAAATAGTTCACCTAAGTCACTGACAATTTTATTGCACTGCAAATGATATGAACTGCTTTGTGAGTTTTCTCAATGACAGCTACTTCCTACAATCCTTACTATTATATACTGCATGCGCCCCACGTTTTTCGTTTTCAATCTTACAAGTATTTTCATAGCTATTAAAATTCACAACCACAAATTTTCAGGATTATTTGTATGAGGTTATGAATCTGTATATATAAATGTGTGTGGGGGTAGGAGAAATTATTTTATACTTTTTGGCCCGTTTTAAAAATGTCATTTTTTTACAATTATTTTTTATTTCAATAATTATTTTCCTCAAGATTTCACAATGAATCTTGACTTATAATACCTCACAAATTGGTTAATTTTTAATGCAACTGTAGTCGATAGAGCCTCAGAAGGGGTGATCAAGTTATTTAAACATAATTTACACAGTTTACTTGTAAATTATCTGGTGGCTAGAATACCTGGTAGTAACATAAAGGCTTTAAAGTGGAATGTGTTAGATGCCATGCGAGCGGTATCTATTAGCTGGGAAAAAATATCTCCGGCTGAGATATCAGCTTGTTTCCGACATGCCCTCAAGGTAATTAGTGACATTTACCGGGCGAGTGACACCTCCCAGGACGAATTTAAGAATCTAAATGATGTTTAAGGATTTGTGCTTAAAGCAAGTGCAAGGAGACTGAAACAAACTTTCATTGATAATTTTTGTGTAGGGAAATGAATCTATGATAGCAGAATTTTCTTTTATCATTTTATTTTCCTTATATGGCTTTAGTATGTTCATGTTTGTTTTTTGAGTCACAAGATGAAGCTTGTTAATTATTTTTTGTTCGAGATAGAACGTATTCATATTTTACAGCTTTCCCTCTTTCTTGTTTTTCTTTTTTACTACATTACTTGTTTTCACTACATCTGCCAACAAGCAGTTGGAGAGTAGTATTTATTGTATCATCTGTTTTGTTACGAGTACTACCACTTGATGTTGAATACGTACATTGTTATGAATTCGGATGCTCTGTATTTAAAGTAGTCTACGTTTTCTATTGTATTTTGTAATTGTTTCAAAGAGTATATATATATTGAAAACAGGTCAAAGATGATTCATTTCGATGTGCATGAAAGGTATGTACTACAAATCATATGTCTATCTCGCTGCAGGGAGCGTAGTCAGTATTAATCACAGTCACCCCCGGGTGAAATATCTTCGACTCAGACCACGATTCCCTCGATGCAGTTTTCCTCCTCCCCCGTTCCATGAAACACCGCAGGGTTCCTACTCCCCTCCCCAAGCCTTTCCCTGCTTGGTCGAAGGCATGTTCGGACGACATTAACTGCAGCCTCGACTTCATCCCCTGGAATGTTCTCACCTCCATGTCTTGTTCTCCTGGAATGTTCTCACCTCCAAGAAGGTGTGGACTTTATTTACACTATCCTTGAGAGTGCAGGAAGATTTTGTGCCCATGGTCAAACCCAAGTCCAAGTGTTCCGTCATTGGTTCAAACCAGATACCATTCACACTCTTGGAAACAAGAATCGTGCTTGGTATCTGTACAAAGCTTTCCCGAATGAGAACACTCGGAAATCATTCAACGATATCTGCCGCTGCTCTAAGAAGCTAATCCGCCGTGATCACAAAGAATACGTGCTGGGCCTTTCCTCTTCCATATCCTCCAACCCAAAAAAATTCTGGTCCTTTGTAAATAGTCGCCGTAATCGGCCGTGCATCCCCCTTGAGATGTCATATGAAAATGTCAACTGACAGGTCAAGATAGACCAAATTTATTAATAAATTCTTTACAGATTGCCTGGCCCCTTTATCTAATCTCCCCATTCATCGTCATCACTTCCTCACTTCAATTCGTGACCACTCCTTATCCATGACTAAGACATATCCTCGTGAGGTATTTGAGTATCTCTCCAAAATCCATCTCCATCGTGCTCCTGGTCCCGATGGCCTCAGTCCCATACTCATCAAACACTGTGCATCCTCCCTCTCCCTCCCCTTGTGCCTCCTCTTTAACCATTGCTTTTCCCTCGGCACTTTTCATTCCCAATGGAAAATCGCAAACATCATTCCCATTCATAAAAATGGCCCTAGATGAAGTTTCTAACTATCGCCCAATATCTTTAATACCAATACTATTTTCAGTTTGTAAAGAATTATCTATTTTACTTCCCCTTTTTTGTCCAAAAATCAACATGGTTTCCTTCCTGGCCACTCCTGCCTGACCAACTTAATAGTTTTTCAGCACCATACAGTCAATTGCATTTCCAACAAAACCCAATTTGATGCTATTTTCTTAGATTTCTCAAAGGCCTTCGACTCTGTAGACCACTCTCTTCTCCTTCACAAACTTTCCTGCCTTCACAAACTTTCAAATTTAACCTGCATGGTAATTTCCTAAACTTAGTTGACTCCTTCCTCAGCAACAGATCCCAGCGGGTAATACTTACCGGCTCGTCATCCCACTAGTCACTTGTAACGTCTGGGGTTCCCCAGGGAAGTGTTCTTGGACCATATCTTTTTAATCTTTTCATAGATGATCTGGCCTCCCTAGTTCCCTCCTCACATGCTCATACCCTTCGTTATGCAGATCACTGCAAAATTTTTAAGCAAATCCACAATTTCACGGACTGTTGTGATCTTCAGGATGCCTTAAACATGGTCTCAGGGTGGTGCAGTACCTGGAAAATCAAATTAAACCCAAGAAAATGCAATGTTATATGTATCTATTTCCCTAAAAAAATCCCATTGTAACATTGATTTCAGTTACAATATAAACTCTCTAAATCTCAATCGCATCTCCTCCATTTAAGACCTGGGCATTTTGATGGACCACAAACTCAACTACTCTGACCATATCCTTGCAGTTAAAAATAAAGCAATGTGTCTGCTTGGCCTCCTCTACCGCTTCACACAAATTGCAGATCCACTAGCCTTACGGTCATATTTTTCGACTATTGTTATCCCAATAATCACGTATTGCTCCCCCATCTGGTCCATATCAGCTCCTTCTAACATTCAGACCATTCAGCCTGTTACTTCTTTCTTCTGCAAGATAGTTAAATACAGAGTATCTCATTTTCGAAATATGCCAACTGAAACTATTATGCCTACACTATCTATTCTTAATCTCCCTAAACAATTTCTCAAATCTGCCCTGAAACTCATCCACAGCATTCTCAACTCTGCCATTGACTGTCCAGAAATGATTGGCAGTATCAACATTAAAGTTCCATGTAGACCTACTTGCACACATTCGTTACTCCACATGCCCATCCCCAGATTATCCTTGACCAAGTGCTCCCTCCTCTTCCGCCTCTCTTCCCTGATAAACTCACTTCCAGACAATATTGACCCGTTTTCACTTTCTTCCTACACTTGTAACAGCCGTGCACTTTCGTATCTCACTGGTTATTTTTAATTGCTTCTTTCTTTTTATGTGTTTATTTTCATACATTTTTACTGAGCTGATTGTTTTTGTTTGAATTCATTCGTATATCTTTTTCTTGTTTTGTTGATGATACATTGTGCCACTGTAAATTGGCAAGCATGCTGGATGTGGGCAATTTTTATTAATAAATAACACAATTTGCCTTTTCTGTTATTCTGTATTCATTTTTATGAAATTATATACATGTTATGCTTGAATATGATGATAATAATTACGCCTTGGTAATGGGCCACTTGGCACGAGATTATTTAAAGAATACATATAACCCTCTTACAATGCAAGGAAAGCTGGCCTGGACTAAGAATGTTGCTGTGGTGCTATGGCAAATTCCCAATTGCTTCCCCTCTTCAGGCTAGAATTGTGGCGGAATGGCATATGATGATGATATGTAGTGGGATAGATAATGCAATCATCAAATAGCTGGCCCCTTAATAATACTCCTCCCTTCGCTGCTAGTTTCTTCTCAATGAATGGGGAAAATATTTTTTTTAATTCCAGCTTAATCTGTCATATTATTTAGGCCAATTATGAATTCTTGTCTGTTACCTTACATTTTTGTGAAAATACCATTTTGCTTATTATAGGCATTTTGAACAGCTGTAAATTACTTATGTTGGAAAACCTCCTTGCAGGTCTGATTTAGAACCCACGGTTATGACTGACATCTTTTGAAATTCGGTGTGGGTGCATATGAGTTTGTCAAATAATTCGATTGTTAAGAACAGGGGCGGTGTGGCCAGGATGGGAAGGCAGAGATTCCCCCCCCGGGCCACGCACTAGGTTTCGGGCTAGGGTCCGAAGGGCCCGGTCCCAAACTTCGAACAACCAGCAGACCAAACATCTGAGTGAAAGTACAATTTTGTCATACTGTACATAAATACCTATGAAATTGTAGTTTAACGCGTTTTTAACGCACACATTTTTTCAGAAGGGGGGTCACAAAAACTGGGCCCTTCTTGACGTGCGGCCCGGGCCCCTGAGCACCCACGCCACCCCTGGTTAAGAACCAATACCTTCTATCTCCAAAATGTTCATTGTCCAGGAGACCGGAAAAAGTAATTATAAAATTTACAAAAGTATTAATGGCAGGTAATGCCACTGTTCACTTTTTTACCATTAACAATTCAACTGGAGATAGGAGATTTTTCCAGTAGATTCTTTTATTTTTTTTCCGACTTACCAGTACCAAACTTAATTTTTGAGAGGAAATGGAGATAGACGGTTTTGGTTCTTAACCATCGTGATGGTTGTATTTGAAGAAAGAGCCACTTTTTTTCTTGTATATCATTGCTGTTTTATATATTTTGGTTTCCTCAATTTTAGTTAATTAAGACATGTCATGTGATTTTTTCACTTACAATAAGGTTAATGATGATTGATGGGAAAACGTATTTGCATCAGTTTTCATACCTAGAAAATATTTAACCAGAGTATATAAATAAAACTAGGCCTCAGTTGTCTGAACGTATTATGTTGTCAATTCTATGTCACAATGTGAGCACACATTTTAGGTGACCACTGAAGGATCTCTTTACTAGCAGCATTTTCCCCCTTGAAGGAGTGAAGCCCTTTCAAAAAGTTTACTCAGTAATTTGGCTCCAAACTAAATCCCATTGGTAAGAATCAGAATTTTCACTCCATTCTTATCACCTAGTATTACAAATTCCTGAACATGTGAGGATATTCTGTAATTTCCTCGCTTGTTCAAGTTCATTGGCATTATAGTTGAGGTCAGTTTGAATAAGTCATTTTTATGTTAAACATTGATGCATGTACTTGGTGTCACCCCACTACCCTCTTATGTCAAACTGAATAAAAACTTGCAGGATGTATGGAATGACTTTCAGTGGTGGAGAGTTTAAATACCTCTAGATGGTGTTTTCACTTTCAGAAACTTTTTGTTGTGCACTGGCATATTTAAATAGCATTTGGTCTCGTCTTCACACCCCTCCCAGGCCAATCACTTCACGACGCTGTTCCACTGTGCCAGAAGGTGTGGGATACTCCCAGATGGTGTTCGTATCGACCATGTAGGCTTTGGAGTTGTCTTGGGTGAGGACCGAAAGAAATTCAAAACAAGATCCGGTGAAACAGTTAGGCTTGTGGAACTCCTTGATGAAGGTACGTCAGTATAGTCATTACATTCTGATGTCATTAAAAGGAAAAAGTAGGAGAACAATAGGTGGAGTGAAGGCTTCCGCAGTGGCTGATCATGCTGGAGCTAGGTATTCCGGAGCAGCTGTGTGTGTCAATCAACATGACGACAGTTTCTCCCCCATTACAGGAGGCGTCTTCAGGTCGAAGTGACTTTGACCTTAAGACACCTCCTGTAAAGGGGGAGGAACTGTCATCATGAAAATTGACACACATGCAGCTTCTCCGGAAAACCTAGCCCTACTAGGAAAACATTATTTTAAAATAGTGAACATCTAAAAGTCTGCCTTGTTAAGTGGTTCAACTAAGCAAGCAAAGTGTTTTGTGATGGCAATGGCACAGGATTTCCCTTTAAAGAGTGAAAATGAACCTGGTACACAGTCCAGAGACGTTTGAACATTGGTAAAATACTTAATGATTATCACACTACCATTTATAATGGTCTTCTTTGTTACCAATAACTCTTTTTGTGAATTCCATGACTGAATGGGTTCTCTGGGTAAATATGATCATAATCAGTCTGGATTCAGGGTGTAGTTTTTAATATAATGTTTTACTCCTATAATGTAGGATTGAAGCGTGCCATGGATAAGTTGGTTGAGAAGGAACGAGACAAAGTGCTGACACCTGAGGAATTGAAAGCTGCCAGGGAGTCAGTTGCCTATGGCTGCATCAAGTATGCAGATCTGTCTCACAACCGCAATCATGATTATGTATTCTCATTTGATAAGGTGAGTCCTGGATGCTGTGTGCATGTTGCAAAATAAAAAAATTTTGTAAATTCATTATTGTTTGGCTTGAGAGGAACCTGGGTGGCCTCCTCTCTGCCAAATCTTTGTAAACCCAGAAAAATCCTTAATGTTGCTGCCTCCTTGAAAAATTCAGGAATTTTCCTTGATTTGCCCATGCTTTTGGAATTTCTCCTTGATTTTTTGGGTATTTCATATCCTTGTCTTACACCTTTTCCTCACTTGAGCTCCTTCTACATTGCCACCACATTAGAGATCTGCCAACTGTTCTTCATGCAACCTGCAATTCTTCTGTCATTAAATGATACTCCAATGCTCTTCAATGTAATGAGCATGCTGTTCCTATCCAGTGGCGGATCCAAGGGGGGGGCAAAAGGGGCAATTGCCCCCCCCCCCTCCCCGAGACAAAAAAAAACCCAGTTCTTGCCAGATAGCAGGCTCCGTGACTAATGCTCCTACACACAACTAATATAATGTCCATCATCCTTACCGTCGTAGGTGCTAATATCCACGTGAATTAGTGATGAGCGATATATCACTGTGATTGAATCACTGATACTGCAAAATAGCAATCACAACCTGCGGCTTAATATTTGAAATCACTGTGATTGTGATCACACTGCTACTAACTCCAATACTGCTACAATGCTACCCTGCTACTGCGAATTAACTGTGACAACGTGATCGATGAAGCTACAGTAGCAGTTTGTAGCAGTAGAGTGTGCTTCTCTGCGTGATCTGTGTGATTTGGTGGTGAGATTCTATTCCAAATGGAGAAAAGAAGAAAAGTTATTATGTGGAGGTAAAGTACCACAAGACTGGGAAATAGCCAATGTCACTCCAATATTTAAAAAAGGAAATAAACAAATGTAACTACCAGCCTAAATTGTTAATATTGCTGAAGAAATCATACCAATAACATATCTATAACGTGGGAGGAGACATAAAGGAGTCAGATGAAGTCAAATACTTGGGAATCACCTTGACTTCAGACCAACAGACACACATACGAAACATACGCAGTGCTACATTAAAGAAACTAGGGTTTATCTAGCTAATGGTGGGAAGGTTCTTCAATGAAAAAGTGAAAGAGAGGGACTAATTTGATCGGGTTAGTCCACGTCTGCAATATACCACGAGCATTTGGGATCCTGCGCAGAAGTATTTGATTCCTGAAGTAAATAAAATACAAAGGAAAGCCACACACTTTGTTAAAAACCGCTATGAGCGATCAGAAAGTGTCACTCAGCTGATGGAAGGATTAGGTTGGGAATCATTTGGTTGAGACTCAGAGGCTACACGCTCTGCTTATATTACATCTGATTGGATGAGTTTCAGTATTACTAGGAGGATATAATTTTGACCCTACGCTATATCTATAGAACTGTTAGAAGGGATGAAATAAAGAGATATGCTGCGGAATGGATAGGTGCAAAAATTCCTTCTTTCCACACACCATTAGAGATTTTAACAAAAACAGCATGACAGTGACATAAGACACATTATTAACATACTATTCACTTCTGTTCTCTCACTCCTCCTTTTCCCCATTTCCTCCATGGCTGGTGTCCTAAACATCCCCTGCCACATGCCACTGCGGTGGCTGGCAGCATAGTACAGTAGAACTCCAATTATCCGGATCAATTGGAACCAGACCCTATCCGGATAAATGGATAGCTCACAAAAAGGGTAATTTGGTTGGAATCTTCTTAACGTATTTACTTCGGATTGATCTAACAACACTAAAGAAATGTATGTGCTGTAACCAATAACTTTCAAATGAAATCAACTGTATAAAGCAGTGGTCTCCAAACTACGGCCCGTGGGCCGGATGCGGCCCGCAAGGCCCTCTCATCCGCCCCGTGGAGACCTTTTTGTCTATGGAAAAAAATTACATAAATTTACGTTTATCCTGCCAAGATCAGCTGCCGCTTACCTGAACGTTATGTTTTTACCGAATTAAAATAGAGGGGCGCAGTAGTGCGTTATGTTTTCTAACCAATCACTACATTGCAAAACCTTATTCGCTGCTTACTTTTTCTACTTCCATTCACAGTCAATGAGATGGTATAACGCCATCTGGTGACGGAGTTTTTAAATGGTTTGCTGCTTGTTCAAGACTTGATTATTTTGATCACAGTTTGCCAGTTTCGGTTGACTGCTGCGATGAGGAGGTGTTGGTGTCAGTTAGTGTCTGATTGCGAAACATGTTGCACTCTATTTTATTTATTGATAATTCTCTTCGCGTAATTGCATATCAGAGTGTTTAAAGTATTGGGAATGTCGTTAGTTTAGTAAGAATTTTTCGAATATTCTGAAGACGAAACATTAAAAGCAACAGTCTCTCCATGAGTGGATATATTTGCACACTATATTCAGGTTAGTAAAACTTAAGAAATCTTAAGAATTTTTAAAAAATTTTTCAGGTCATTTGCAGCTATAATTGCGATGAAATTAGTTCGCATAATCAGGTTTTTTGAGCAATATTTTGTGCAAGATACTTTCAGTTTCACTATTTATTCATGTTGAATTCACTTTATTTTAGTGCCCAGCGATGGCTGAGAAGAGGAAAAGAAAAATAGACGATGAGTGTCGGCAATTTCAAGAAGAATGGTGTTTGAAATAATTCTTTATCAAATCCAGCGAGAAAGCATTGTGTGATTTGCAACGAAACTGTGGCTGTGATGAAATAATACAACCTGCGCTGTCATCATCAAAGCAAACATCAGGAGAAATATCCACAGTTTGAGGGTAAAGTCGTTGCTGAAAAATTTTCTAAATTACAAAATCAACTCGCATCTCTGAGGACATTGTTCAGTAAATCCTCAATTGAAAATGAATCCTTAACTAAGGCCAGTTATAAAGTTGTCTACTTCCTGGCTAAAAGTGGCAAACCGTTTACAGATGGTAAAGTAGTGAAGGAATGTTTGTTGGAGGTGGCTGAGGAACTTTGCCCAGAAAAGTCAAAACAATTTGAAAATGTAGCTTTGGTTGCAAATACCATTGCCCGCCATGTTGCAGACATGGGTGAAAACATTGTGACTCAAATAGTGAAAAATGCATGCAAGTATCACCATTTTTCAATTACAATGGATGAATCGCTGGACAGCTGTTCCTCCTCTCAGCTGCTTGTGCTCATTAGAGGTGTGGATGAAGACATGAACATAACACAAGAGCTGGCTTCCCTACATAGCATGTATGGCACTGTTACCAGAGAGGATATATTCAATGAGTTGAAAAAAACATTTGCTGATTATAACTTGGACTGGACTAACCTCAGTTGCCTGACTGTTAGTAGAGGAGAGAACATGAGTGGCATAAAGAAAGGCTTGGTTGGACAAGTGAAGCAGATGTGTAATGAGAAAGACATTCTATAACCAATGTTCCTGCACTGTATTATTCACCAGCAAGCTGTGTGTGCTAAATATGTGGGCATTAGCAGTGTACTGAATCCTGTGGTGAAGATAGTGAAATTAATAAGGTCACATGGGCTCAACTATAGATAGTTAAGAGACATGTTGAAAGATACAGACACAGAATTGCAAGATTTACCATATTACACAGCAGTAAGATGGCTAAGTTGTGAGAAAGTTCTGAGCAGAGTATTTAAGTTAGGAAAGGAAATAGTAGACTTCCTGGAAAGCAAAGGCAAGCCACAACGATTACTGTCTGATGAAGAGTGGGTATGGAAATTGGCCTTTGCTGCAGACATAACTAGTCATTTGAATTTTCTGAACCTAAAACTACAAGGAGGGGAAATCTAGTTTCAGATCTATACACCCACCTAAAGGCCTTCAGATCCAAACTTGTCTTGTTTTTGGAACAAGTACAGACCAACAACTTGACGCACTTTCAGCAGTGCAAGACCTAGGTATTCATGGCTGAAGCAACAGCTGAGTTTCCCACGTCATTTGCATGCGAGATCATCAAAGACCTCCAGCTGCAGTTTCAGCAGCGGTTTTCTAACTTGGATTCAAAGGCAGAAGAAGTGAGACTGTTTCAAAACCCATTTGAAGCAGATGTGGCCAGTTGCCCAGATGAACTGTAGCTGGAGGTCATTGAGTTGCAAGCAAATGACCTCCTTAGGGACAAGTTCAAAGAAGGACTGGTGGATTTTTACCAGTTTTTGCCCAAGGAAGACTTTTCTAATGTCAAAACTTTTGCATCAAGGTACCCTTCAATCTTTGGAACAACATACCTGTGTGAACAAACATTGTCAAGAATGAAATATTTGAAGAACAATTTGAGATCAAACTTGTCCGATGATAATCTCAAGTCACTGTTAATGTTAGGGACATCAAATCTAAAGCCAGAAATGTCTGCTATTTTGGCATCCAGGAAACAATTTCACCATTGCCACTAACACAGGTGTTCATGTGTAGTGTATCTAAGTGTTATTAAATAATAACAGAATATAATAATATTAAATAAATAATTAAAAACATCCATGTTTTGATTCTTTTTTATTTGGACCTCGAGTGTGTAGTCTGCCCCCAAACTGCTCTTTGATAGTTAATGCGACCCTCAGGCTGAAAAGTTTGGAGACCCCTGGTATAAAAGATATAATATACATTACTAATAGCCTATTGCCATGACTGTAAAAAGCTGATTTTTGAGGATTTTCCTCTAAAAGCGATCCCGATAGTTTGGAGTTTTTGTGTATGTTGTTGCAGAATTGAATGTCTAGGAATATAGGAATACATTTAAGAATATGGTTTACCTACTGATGTGGGTTCTTATCCAGGGAGTTCCATTGTCCTTTTGATGCAATTGATTCACTTTACCAGCTGTGGGAATGTTGTAATCTTTTGGAATTATTAAAACATGTGATGAGTAATACATTAGAACCTCTTTTTTACAAACCTTTAATTTACGAAATGACACCAATTTACGAACCATTCCGCCGGTCCCGATCTTTGTATATAGGAAAACCATGTAAAATGACCTCCGTTTTACGAAACCTCCATTTTAATGATTTGCGAAGTGAGAAGCCTAGGAGTCACTGACCCCTGTTTTACGAAGTATTTGAAATAGTTTTGTCGCAGTGTTTTGAGGTCAATGCATCAGTCAATGAGTAAATATTCGGCATTATGCGAACGTAAGAATGAGCATTTCAAATTCAAGAAATTGTAGAAAAGGTATCGAAAAACCTTAACAACATTTAAAAATCTAACGCATGTTGCCTCTGCACATATTTTTGGGTCACGTCTGGCGGTGTTTTTCGCTGCGCAAACGACTGAAACAACGGGTTGCACTCCGAGGGTGATAAGTCGGGAAAGCCATCTCAAGTAAACAAAATTTGGCCCGATTTTATGGTAGATATTTATTTCACTTATATTTGTGGTCAACTTGAATAATATATGATCCTGGATAAAAAAGGATTCTTTTCTAAATCGATTTTAACGTCAGATAAAAAGAAGAAAGAAATTACTAAGTTTCCTCTTCATTTGGTGTAATTTTAATGGCCTATAACTTACTTACTCTTACTCCTGTGGCCATTGAAAACCTAGGAGGTCTTTGGCCTCGCCAACCACACGTCTCCACGCTCTACGGTCGCCTGTCACTTCCAGATGTGCTCCCATCCTTCTCATATCCTTCTCTACTTCGTCATTCCAGCGCATCCTTGGTCTTCCTAACGGTCTTGTACCTTCTGGTTTTCCTTTTAGTACTTGTTTCATCATTGTTTCTTCACTTCTTCTATGGACGTGTCCCAGCCACCTTAATCTCCTGCTTCTGATAATTCCCACAATATTTGGTTCTTTATACAATTCTCTTAACTCTTTGTTTTTTCTTATTCTCCATGATTCACCCTCTTTAATGGGACCAAATATTCTTCTCAATACTTTGTTTTCAAACGTTATGAGTTTCTTTTGTGACTTTTTGGTACAAGCCCACACTTCAGAGCCATATAATAGTATTGGTATCACTATTGTTTTATAAATCCTAATTTTTGTTCTTTTTGATAGGAGTTTATTCTTAAATAACTTTATTAAGCTCCAGTATGATCTGTCAGCTGAGGCAAGTCGGGTGTTTATTTCTGTCTCTTCTTTGTTGTTGTTTGTTATTAGTACTCCTAAATATTTAAATTGGTCAGTTTTTTTAAACTTATGGTGCAATACTGGTAGATAATTCTCTTCATCTTCATTTCTGCTTATTTTCATGTACTGTGTTTTGCCTTCGTTTACTTTTAAACCTACTTTATTCGCCTCATTTAGTAGCACTCTTGTCAAGTTTTTAAGTTCTTCCTTATTTTCAGCTACTACTGCTACATCATCTGCAAATGCTAGTAGGTTAATTTTTTCTGGAATTTTGGCTCCACCAGGTGTATTTCTGGTTCTCTTTAGCGCCTCTTCTATTGCTATATTGAAGAGCAGTGGAGAAAGTGCATCTCCCTGTCTGACGCCTGTATTTATTTCAAACGTTTCGGAGTACTCTTTTCCCACTTTTACTTTTCCTTTGGATTCTTTTATACACATTTTAACAAGTTCAACAAGTTTAACAGGTATTCCAAAGTTCTCCAACCTTTCCCACAGTTTTTCTCTGTTTATTGAGTCATATGCTTTACTAAAGTCTATAAATAACACAAACAGATCCTTATTGTATTCCCAATACTTAGAGGCTACCTCCTTCAGGATAAATATTTGGTCAGTGGTGGATCTGTTTTTCATGAATCCCGCTTGGTGGTCTCCTATCTTCTCCTCTACTTGTTCTTTCAGTCTATTCAACACTATTTTGGATAGTATTTTGTATGTAGTGTTAATCAACGATAATCCTCTATAATTGTTGCAATCCAATTTATCCCCTTTCTTATGTAAGGGCACAATGACTGCTTCAGTCCATTCTTTTGGCATTCTTTCTGCTTTCCATATTCTTGTTATTAATTTATGTAAAAATCTAATGATTTCCTCACCTCCATTTGTTATTAACTCGATAGGTATGGCATCTTCACCTGGAGCTTTGCCTCTTTTGAAAGTTTTTAATACAGATTTTATTTCCTCTATTGTTGGTTCGGAGCATGTGATACTTTCTTCCCTTAAAATATGTATATCCTCTCTTCTTCCGTCTTCATTCTCTTCCCCATCTTCTATACCTTTTTCACAGTTTAGGAGCTCACTAAAATATTCTTCCCAGACTCTCAAGACTCCCGCTGGTTCACTAGTTAAGATTCCATTCTTGTCCTTTACCCCCACTACATTTGGCTTAAAACCTTTTTGAAAGAATCTTACTTTTCTATAGAAGTCTCTTGAGTTGTTTTGGGTACAGTCCTGTTCTGCTCTTAATAGTGAATGGCCTATAAGCGTAGGCTATAATAAAATTTCCGCCAGGGTATATTACTCTCTCAGGAAACATGTGAATTGGCCAGCTTATCAAGTCTTTCTTGAAGGTGTTCACCTGATTACATTGTAACCACAGTCTACACGGAGTAACCGTTACAATGTCTTCGCTCTCAATAGCTGGTTTGAGTTTCTTCTTTCCCTTGTTATCAGTTCCTATGTCATCCGAGAGTGGCTCGCACCTACAACTTTGTCTCTAGAATTCTTTGAAGCCAGAAAATTACACTGCAATTCCGTGAGTATGGTTACCAAAAGGTCGATAATCAAGGAAGTAAGTGATCGCGCGCAGACAAAAACAGAAATTGCTCGGAAATATGGCATTTCTTTATCGACATAACAACAATCATGAATTCAAGAGAAAACATTAGGAGTCACACAACAGCATCGTCGAAAACCAAGTACATTTCTTCGTCGAAATTTGAACAGCTTGATTTGCAGATGTATTATTATTATATTTTTTTATTTTTGGTTTTACGTCGTTAGGTAAGAACTTGCGATCGTGACTTACAGCTATCAGTACCCGCGAGTAAATAGTTCTCGCAAATCACCGCTAGATGTCAGCGCTGTAGAACGCATATGTGGGAATTTCAAACTAACTAGAGTAAAGTTCTAAAATTGACTTTCATCAGCTACGAAATATTATTGAAGGTATTTCAAACGGTACGTTTTCTTCAAAAAAGGCATTTCCTAGTCTTTAAACTGAAAAATAATGGGTCAATTGGAACTTTGTTTTGAAATTTCCTAGTTAGAATGCATCCGTGGCATTCCCATGTTAAAATGGCCTCTTTCAACACAAATTCGACTAACAATAAACATCCCCTGCGCTAATTAATGCATATGCCTAAAATACTCCGTGGGATGAATTAATTCACTTATTCCCCTTATTATGATATCTACCAACTTGAAGCTTCAAGAAATTAATTCAGTTGCAGCAGCCAAGTTCACACCATTATTAATTTGTAGAAAAATATTTACCAGTTTTTAAAGTTTGTTAATATCTTTGAAGGAGAGCATAAAAAATATGCCACTATGTACAAGAAGTGTAGGTTTCTAATTTCCTTTTGTTCTATTGAACATTTAACTGGATGTGTAATTTATTTTATTGAAACATTACCTTCCTTTTAATCCCATTTATCTTTATGAAGTGCGCTACAGAAACTGGATTGGGATTGTTGCAGTTTTGATTACTTGAAAGATAACCTCCAATTTACAAACCCTCTGATTTACAAAGCTCATATTTTTGGGTCCCTTCAACTTCGTAAAATAGAGGTTCTACTGTACATAAAAACATTTTAGAGATATGAAATTATTTTCAGTCACATAATACGGTTTCAGATGAAGTTATGTGGAAACTTTTTTTTACATAAAAGTGGCTTGTAAGTGCAGAGTAAATAAGGAAACTCAGTGACATTCTCCGAAAGTGTTTCACTGGGTGACTTATGTATGAGGAGCTGTGTTTTCCAGCCAGCATGTTGTAGCCATTTACCTGGTGAACTAAGAAGAATTGACTCGGCTAGTTCTCAGGGAAAGTTTTGTGCTTTCTTACAGATGTTGCAAGACAAAGGTAACACAGCTGTGTACTTGCTCTATGCATACACTCGGATACGCTCAATTGCAAGGACAGCTGGTCTGTCTTCCGAGGACCTGCAAGAGGCAGCCAAGACCTCTCAGGTGTCATTGGACCATGAGAAGGAGTGGAAGCTGGGTAAGGTGCTCCTAAGATTCCCTGATGTCCTCATCCGAGTCACGAAAGACCTTGGTCTCCACCAGCTGTGTGATTACCTCTATGAGATTGCCACCACCTTCACTGAATTCTACGATGCATGCTATTGCATTGAAAAGGACTCATCAGGTCAGTGCTGGGTGCATGTTTGATTAGCAAATTAATACCTAGTTGGGTGTTCGCCTCATTATTAGTTTTAGGGTAGAATGTCAATTTTTCCATTATTTGTCAAACTTTAGTCATATGATTCACGTTTTCTTGTTGGATTCCCAAAAATTCAGCTCAAATCATTTATACCCAGTCCCAGGGGCGGCGTTGCCAGGGCGGGAAGGCGGGGATTCCCGCCCGGGCCCCGAGCCATGCACTTGGTTTCGGGCTCGGGTCCGAAGGGCCCGGCCTGTCGGGCCCTTAACTTTGTACAGCCAGCAGACTAAACGAAACGAATGAGTGAAAGTACAATTTTGTCATACTGTACCTAAATACCTATGATATTGTAGTTTAATGCATCTTTAATGCACAAATGTTTTCAGAAGGGGGGTGGGGGGTCACAAAAACCGGGCCCCTCTGGACGTGCTGCGGCCCGGGCCCCTGAGCACCCACGCCGCCCCTGCCCAGTCTGATTGTGATCAAGGTCTGATATTCCTTCCTCATTGACACCACGGAGGAAGTATTGTGCTGACAGCTCTCTTTCATTTCCCTATTTCTCATAATACCAGGTATAAGATTTGCACTCGATATAAAAAGCTGGGACAAGGAAACAAATCTGTGTTTGAGCACTTTCTCTGTTATTTAATGAAACCTCTGCATGGCTAACTAACTTAACATTAAGGGATATTATGTATGTTACAAATTTGATACTCTTCTTTAATGTTAAAATGCAATATTGAAAGGAGAAATGCTAGCAGACAATATTACGATGCAAGTTTCCAACTTAAGGGCTTCTTGGGGGTTATAAAATCATTTCATTTATCATGGTGGCAAATGCTGCAAAAGTATGAGTGGCAGAAGATTAAGGGTTTAGTTAGGGGTCTAAGACACTTTGGTGCTGTCACCTCAGTGCAGCCACCTTGGTGCACACCCACTTTGGTGTGGGACGCCCAACCGTGAAACACCTTGGGGCAATAACCGTGGTTGCTGCGATACGTTCTCAGTATTTAAACTAAGGATGCTCCGTGCGTATGAATTTTTATCGTATTTGCCACATTATAGAGTCTACATTTTGCCTTACTTTATCTGTGTCACTTGATTATAGCATTTTTATGGCCCTTTTCTGGGGAGGATGCAATAGATTTGTACTTGCTTTATTATTGAATGCCAATTTTGCTATAAACTTATTACGGTGGTGAGATGGGAAATTGTCGAACACGTTCAACATGTGGGTGCTTAAAAATTGAATTGAAATGCATGGCAAAGTGATCATTTTCAGTGAAGTTTTAGAAAATTAGGAGCTTCCTTGAAATTATTTTGATGTAATGAAATCTTTTATTCAATTCCAATGTCTATTTTTCACCTTCCCTACAGGGAATATTTCTACAAAGGAAAAAATTGGAATAGATGAGTGTTGTGCCATTGAATGTCATTCATTGGCATTATTGGTTTCCAGTTGTATGTATTGACGGTGAAGTTGATTATTGTGCTAAATTATTATTATCTTTTTTACTTTCAGGTGAGATAAAGAAAGTGAACACAGGCCGAATTCTTCTCTGTGAAGCAACCGCTCTGGTCATGGCTAAGGTATTTGATATTTTAGGTTTGAAACCAGTTCCGAAGATGTAGGCAATATCAACTTGTGATCATTGATGGAGCCTCGTGGACTCTGATATCTTGTTGATGTGCCTTTTATGAGGAGTTGCTACGAAATAAATTTTTATTTGCCTACATAATCAATTTTTTCATTCTTTCAATCTATGTTATGTGAAACAGGAACTAAGGTCCTTCATAGAACACATCTGGAGGTGGTGTATTGACTGGAATTTTATTCTGTATTGGAAATAGGTCCATATAAACAGTCATCACAATACTATCTTTCATACTATGAACAGTGTAACACAGGAGTGTGAGTTAAGGTGTACATTTTTGAAATCTAAAGTGAAAAAAATACTCGTTCATGTCAATCACCCTTGCAGTTGTAACTCCTCTTTTGATTTAAGATTGCATAGCTGACTCACTCCACTGGCAATTCAGAGGTCTGTTTTCACATTCATGTATTGTTAGATGATTTTGCTTCAGGGGAACTTCAACACATTTCTGAATCATAAATACCTTAAAAGCAAAAATAAAAACTCATGTTTTTTCATGAGTCCCTCAAGAAGTCATTCCTCACATAATCTTCTGCCTATGATGTACACCCATGTTTTTACTAGTAAAATATATTACTAAGTACATATTTTATGCACCTACTTTTGAGAAAATGCTGTTTTGCAAGGTTTGTCCAAAAAGAAAAAGAACTTTTCCCAAATAATTATTATTACTTTCAGTACAGCTTAATCAGATGTGTCCTCTTCAAAACAGTTCCTCACACCATTAATAAATCGCTCCTGGTGCCTCTTCCACCACTGGAATGCTGTTTTTGTAGTGGCTTTCAGGTTCCGTAGCAAATTTCCCTTCATAGTTTCTATTGGTTGGAGACAAAAAGAAGTTTGTTGGTGCCAAATCAGGAAAATAGGGTGGTTGGGATGCAACCCAGGTCTGATCACCTATTAGGAAGCTATCCTCCTCATTTCAGTAGTACATACTAGACCGACTTGATCATGCTTCTTTTTGATCTGCAAGTAACCACGGAATGAATTTTGTAGCTACATGTTTGGTTATTTCAGTCAAAATTGTATGACAAGCATCAGCTTATTTCTAATCCTCCTGCTATTTCACAGAAGGTCAACCGATGATTTTTTCATCCCACAAAACAGACATCCTCAACATGGATGTTGATGGCCACCCAGATTTTATGATCGTCTTCAGTGGATGTTCTGCTTGCTTCAAACTGCTGATATGACCCATTGTTTTGTGTATGCCTCTTAAATTCTTCCTCATAGCCCTCTTGCAACATTTTTGGAGTTTCTGTAAATGCCATGCCCAATATAAAACAAAATTTCATACAGATGCATAGCTATTTGAAAATCTTAAATTTTAGCCACAGAATAATCGCCAGGACAAGTAAACACTTCTTCACTGAAATGCTTGCCAGCTGAAAACTAAACAGCATAGAATGACACTATAAATGGCAAACTATTTCTGAGGAATCCCTCCATGCATTACAAGGATTGCAGATAAGCGAGTGTCAAATTATTGGTGGGCTGTTTTGATGGTTGTTTCGTTTTGGAAAAACCTAGTACAAATTTTGAGGATACCGGGGCCAGCCACGGTATAACCTTTTACTGTCACCCGCAAGTGCACAGAAGTGCGAGGTATCATTTTCCCATCCCAGAGTATCATTTTCCCCGCCCACCAAATATAGGCACATTAGATGACCTTGTATGTATTTGAAACATTCTATTTACCTCAGCTTCACTACCTCATTCAGGCAAGGTACTAAGAATTTTAGGTCCACACACCAACAGACAAAGTAATGCTAATCCTAAGTTTTGAAAAAATTCGAGATTTTGACGTGGGAAAGCAAATTTCTCAAGACTTTTCAAGTCCTGCAGCAATCCTAAAGAAGGAAGTTTGTAAGGTTTGTACGAATAAATATACATACAAACAAATAGTGCTCACAACTTATGATGATTGGAGTGTACAGGGCAGAACTCCATAACAGAATGGCACAAAACAAAACTAAGACATCACCACCACCACATTCCTCTCCACAAGTCACCACCAGGGGTGGCTACTTTCCTGGAGGGTGTGGAATACCATATTACCATTTCTCCTTTTTCATGGGGAAAATTGGCTTCCTATCTGATGTCATATTAATCTTAGGTTTCAGCCATGAATTACTAGTACAATATCTGAGGGGAAACAAATATTCTATCTTCCTCAGCAGGAGTAAAGAATAGATCCTGAATGTTTATTTGGCATAATTATTCTCTTACCACCAAATATGAGCTCCATTGCCTCATTCAGGCAGGAAACTGAAAACCATAAGGGCAAACCCCAATAAACAGTGCCTGAAATGGTAAGACTTATTGAAAACAATCAGATTTTGTGTAGGGGAAGCAATTTCCATGACTTTTCCAGGTCTGCAGAAACCCTGCATATATATACTGGGTACAGGGCTGTAGCCAGGTCATGTCTTTAGGAGGGTAATACGTTTTATAATAAAGGCTTGGGAAGGTTAACATTGTGAATGTAGTCGATATTTTCAAGGTTACTACCTATTTGCAGTCTTAATTTAATATGAATTGTTTTATGTAATTGTTCGACTCTTAAAGCTCGCCTCTGTAAAACAGAGTACTAAAAGGAGGCTTAATTAACACGAGAATGCCTGAAGGTTGCGCACACCCTTGGATGCCTAAGGGGTCATTTTTTACCCCCACTTTTTTATTGTATTGCTCAGCGAATGCATCGTTTTTGAGTTTATTATGTAGTATTTTTATGCCTTTTGATATTTTAACGGAAGATGATGACAATTTTCGGAGAGGGTTAAGTTAGGCTTAGGCACAGCAAAAATATGAAGAAAACTATTTTTTTTCCTAAGTTACAAATAATTCTGCGACACTTTGCAGGTAAGTAAATTAGAGTTTTAACAGTGTGGCATTTGTTGTTTGTTATATATAAAAATAGCCTTGCCCTTTAAATTTTCAGGAGCAACAAAAATTTTCGGCTTGAGGGCACTAACTTTTGAGTGACGTGGGGGGTGGGTTAGTGCCCTCAAGCCAAATGTTTTTATTTATTTATTTATCAAAACTCCAAAAACAGCAACTAAGGCCTTTGGATTCAATAAACAGAATAAATTAAAAAACAACAATAGTAGTAGAAACAAAACAAATATTCAAAATATAAAAAAAGGCAAGAATGAGGCGAAGATGAGATGAATGTTACACATTACGTTTCAGTTGGGAGAAAAAGACATTGCGTGAGGAGAAAAGGTTAAGGGTGGGGTGACTATTAGTTAGGGCATTGAAAGATGAAGGTAGGCGGAAGAATAGTGAATGTTGGGAAATGGAGAGACAGAATTTGGGTGTGTGTAACAGACACATTGCGAGTGATGCGGGCTGGGATGCGGAGTGAAAAATAGGAAAGAAGAAGATCAGAGCGGAAGGACCCATTCATGATGGAGTGCAGGAATTTAAGGTCCGAAGTCAGCCGGTGAAGGGAGAGGTGTGATAGGCCAAAAGATGATAGGATTTCTTCACATGAGCTATGTCTATGGGAGGACACGTGATGACGGACTATGGCTAAAAAGAAGTTAAGGGTGCGGTTGAGTAATTTAAGAGTGGTGGGGGACGCAGTTGACCAGATGGGAGAGCAATATTCTAGGATGGGTAGTACACATCCAAGAAACACAGATTTTTGGGCAAATGGGTCAGTTATTTCTTTGAACCGATAGAGAATTCCCACTATCGACATTTCCTTTTACGAAATACCAGAAATATGTTCATGGAACATTAACTTTTGATCAAAAGTAACCCCTAGGTCATTGTGGGAACTAACAGGAGGTATAGGATGCTTGGAAAGTTGGTATGTAAAGGAGATGGTTTTGCGTTATGTAAAGGAGAAAGATATTGCAGCAGACTTCTCAGGATTCACGCGCAGTTTCCATTTGGCACACAAGCTATCAATGGCATTTAGAGATGACTGTAAATTAAGGGAGTCCGCCACACAGTTAATTGCTGTAAATACTTTACAGTCATCTGCATAAAGAATGCTGCGACCCGAGGGTAGAAGATCTTCAATTAGGTCGTCTATGTGCAAATAGAAGGGGGCCAAGAACTCTGTCCTGGGGGACTCCAGAGGTAACTGGCAAATACTTCGAGGAAATTCTATCTATTAAAACCTGCTGGCTGCGAGAATTCAAAAAGTTAGAAATAAGGGATAAAATGGGGCCATGTATATTGTTACGGGACTGAGTTTGTGCAGAAGGAGGTTGTGATTGAAGGAATCAAATGCTTTAGAGAAATCTATATAACAGATGTCGAGTTGCGACCCGTTTTCGAATGCAGAAATAATGTGATGATGTAAAATGGATAGATTAGTGAGGCAGGAGCCACCAGGAAGGAAACTATGCTGAAAGGGTGAGATGTATGGGAGAGTGAAATTAATCTGATCATGGAGAATACGCTCAAAGATTATAGACAACACTGGTAAAATGGAAATGGGGCGATAATTTTCAATTTTATCCTTAAGACTGGATTTCAAGATGGGGGTTACATAGGAGTTCTTCCATTGCGCTGGGAAAGTTCCGGATTCGAGGAATCTGTTAAAAATGATGGAGATGGGAATATAGAGAGCGCCAGACGTACGATGAAGGAAAATTGAGGAAATATCATCCGAACCGGTTGATTTGCTAATAGGTAGGGATGACAGATACTTTAGGATTTCACGAGGAGAGGTGTAGATAGATGCAAGGGAAAGAGCGGAAACAGGATGAACAGGGGGGAGGTTCATATTCGGAGGAGAAGGGGTGAAATTAAAGGAGAAGTAATCATTGAAGCCCGAGGGCCTGGCGTCACCTTCATATGTCAACACACCGGCTGATAGTTTATGTGGGATGGGACGGGTTTTTATTTTGGTATTAATCAGTGACCAGAATCTCTTAGAGTGTACCTTAATGTCACAAGTAATTCCTTTGATATAATCCGTGTAGTCACAACGGAGATGTTGAGCGTGGCGGCGAAGGAGGACAAAGGACTCACAGGTGTAGGGGTTGGGAGAGCGCTTCCAAAGTTTCCAGGCAGCAAGCTTGTTTTTTAAGATCCCGAATGTCTTTGCTGTGAGCCATAGTGGCTTCCCCTTTGACAGATGTCGAGAAGGGACAAGGTCTGCGATGGTCGCATGGAGAAGGTCGTAAAAGAGTTGGAGCGCATCCTCAGGTGACCCAAGCTCCAGGAGGTCCCAAGGAAGTAGCGAGAGTGCGGTTAACCCATTCGCATCCATCCCCTGGGATTTAAATCGACCCCAAACACCTCATATAATAAGTTTGCAAGTAAGAAAAAGAATTTCCTAAGGTGATTTACAATGGAAAACATTTTCTAAATAGCCACTAGATGGCAGCTACAAACAGGTACACTCTCAGGCCAAAAAGTTACAAAAAACTCGTAAGATAGCAGCAGGATCAACTGACAAATAACAGCGTAAGCGTACTGGTACGCATTCTGCGTACCAGTATGCTTGGGGTGTTTGTAGCCAGCTTGAGGCCGCGTACCAGTACGCTTATGAATGCGAATGGGTTAATGGCAGGCCAGTCCGCTTTGTTCCAACAGCTGAGGGATCGGGATTTTCAAAGTGAGATGCAGTTTAGGCAGTGGACTACATAAGTTTCCTTGCCAAAGCATTAATTACAGTTTTTTTTGCAAAACTTGTATGACATACTACACTTTGTACCTTTCTTATATTGCAATTTTACCTGACATTTCCAATTTGTCAGATGCAGTGAGAGGACCACCCTGTCGTGAATCAGCATTTTCCTGAGCAAGTTCCTTGCCAAGTTTTAGCAAATATTCCCTCCTGGAAATTCTAGAATGGTCGAATTTTTTGTAAAGCACATGGGCGTTGATTCCAGCAAGATCGAGAATGTTTGAAAAGGGGCTGTCCATAAATCAGTCCAATAAAGTCCACACGATTGGGGTTCACCACCTTGTGACAATATGTGACAGGGGGAGCTATGCTTCATGTGACATCAACTGTATATTGTGTCTTATTTTTACTCAGACTGAGGGAGGAGGGGTAGAAGTTTTTTTCATTTTTGTGACGTTAAAGGGGGGTGGGCGACACTATTTGTGACTGTGACAGGGGGGGGGGGGGGGAGGGGGTCTAGTTTGGTCCAAAATTTCGTGACATCATACATGGACAGCCCCAAAGGTATGCATGGGCCAACGTATGCAGGATGGTTTACAGAGTATTTTCTAGCAATCTGATGAACAAAATCAACGCCATACTTGGTCTCATAAAAACAACTGTTTCAGGTTTCTTCTTTTCATCTATACCAATCTGAACATTTGGGTGGAGTGATCTCATAAGAAGTAGGTACCTTTTTCTTGGTTTTCCTGTGATAAAGTGACTGTCAGGTCATCATGCTTCAAAATTTGTGTGTTATACAGAGGCATTTTTGCCTTTTTCACTTCAGCTGGAACTTCACGCGTAATGGGATTCAATGTTCCAACAAGACTCGTGCCCCACCTGGGTAGGTTATACCCACCCAGGGCATAGATGTTTGTGATTTTTCAAGTTTATTGTAACAGAGGACCTAATGGTCATAATTATGCTAGATTAAGTAAAGACGCTATTATTATTATGAGAGCAACCTTATCATTCTGCAAGTGGTTGTGTCTGGTGGACCTGATGTCAAATCGTACAAACCTCAATTTCCAAGCTAAGTTAAAAAAGCAAATGGGGTCAAAAATGACCCCACTGGCATCGAAGGTAAAAGTACAAAGTCCTTTGAAATGGTGGGGGCTACATGAACTATTTTTTGAGGGAATACTCAAACTGAAGGGAATAAAAGTAACAAATCAAAAATACATATGAAAAAATTGGGGGAAACAGCCATGTTGAAAAATCTAAAGGGGTAAAAAAGGGACCCCTCCGGCATTAGTGTGCTAAACTCTTGAAAAATAAAAAACTTTAGATCTAGGTCAGGCAAAAGAAATTCCAGGAGGGGCGGCGCCCCCGCCCTGGCTACGGCCTTGACTGGGTATGAGCTTTTCTAAAAAATGAAGTGGCAAGATTGGTCACTAAATTCACCTCCCACCTTTGTCAAATAAACATACAGCCCTCTAAACCCCCTACTGAAGAGCATTGTTGTTTTTCCCTACCACACAGTTAAGCAGCATTCCATGATGCATGCATGTGATTGTTATAATTTACAATGGCAAATCTTTACAGTTATCGCACATCACAAGAGTACTGGTACAACTGTGAATAACCTCTAGGCTCATCATAATACAAGCTCTCAAAGTGCATCCATCGAACCCAAGGGTACTCCCATCTGGAAATATTATCCAACCTGATGACTGCCCAAGGCTCTAAAATAGTATAAGTGGGAGAGGATCTGCATTTCTAAAAAAAATCTCAATATCTTGGCCATTAAAGGGTAAAACATTGTGTAACTACTAGTAATTGTGTAACTAGTAATTAACAACCTATCGATGACAATAGTCATGTCGAAGACATGACATGCAGACCAACCTGTGCATATGCAAGTGTTATCAGAGCACGTCAATGTTAATCACCACTGGCAGGGTGGTGGAAGAAGGGAAGGCTCTGCTTTCACATTAATTTCTTTCTCTCTCTCTCTCTCCTGTCTTCACAAAGTTTGTTTTCCATATCAGAAATCAAGACCAGGAAACGATAATGAAGTTACTATAAAAATTTATTCAACTGAAGGTACAAAATGGGCAACAAATTACAATCTGGTAAGTACGGAATGTGCGAAATTGCCTTAACATCCTCAACAGCACACACTTCCATGGACTTCTGCCGAGCTGCGCATCGAAAGACTTTTTAAGACTGAAGCTCGCGGTCAAACATATAGATGCCAAGTCCTTCACCTACTCTCTTGATGTTTGTGATGTAGTCCCCAAGCTCCTTGATGGACTCAACTTGCTCGTTGAGGAACTCAGATTCCAGGAAGTCGCAGAACTGCGCATCCCCGTGACGTCCGGCCAACGCGTGCATCGTCAGGAGAGACTATTTCGGAGGGAAAGGCAAGAAACATAAGAGAGAATACAACAGAGTAACCCTGTACTTCGACTTACGCACCACCCGTATTTTAATAGGGTTGTCGTGGTGAACCAGCAGTGAGAAAAACCATGCACAGAACGAAAATTAAACGAAATACCGTGACCTTGAAACTTCGGGTCTTCGTTCCCGTTTGCAAAATGCCGAGTCACCGAGTCTACGCCGCGAAGCACGACCAACAAATGTGAATTACCTCGACTACATGGTCGATAACGAAACCTACATGGCGAATAAAACATGCCCCCACGTCCGACAGCCTAGCCTATAACATATCAAACATCTTCATTAAAGTTTCCGGTTCGTTATATATATATGATTATGCTTAACTAGCCTTCGATTTCTCACGTTCTCAGGCCTGTTGGCACGATAACTGATATGTTGCCAATAGAAAGGTGCACGTTCCTTCAATAGCGCATCGTGAAAAAACGATATGTGGAAAGCGCGAATGCGTCCAACGCATATTCTAATTCAGAGCATGTGTTCACATAGCGCCTACATTTTTGTCCTTGATTGAGTAGACATCTTATTGAGATTTAAGCATACATCATTCATCAACTTCCGCTAAACCATTCTCACGAAAAGGCCAAGTGCGGGAAGTTACGACTATAACTAATTTTCCTGAGTCATTGCGCCGGGACTCTTAGCGTGCGACTCTTAAACTGGATACTTCACTAATTGCATTAAGGACTAAGACCTTCCGTTATCCTACGAAATACGTTACCATAGGACTAGCAAATGGAAATCGAAGATATGTCAGTCTACGACGCACATAAATGAACGGCCATGGCAAACGGAAAATCACATGATCACCTCTACGCAATGCGTGCGATGATGCAACACGATTACATTCCATGGGAGACGCTACAAACCAGCGACCTAAAACTGAGTAATGACAAAAGCCATCAGCTCAACCAATGAGGTGTAAAAATTTGAAAGATTAGGCCTTTGAGTTAGACAAAATGCATCTGAGTACACATACATCGTATGGATGGAGATAACATACAAAAGACCGAGCGCGACGAAACGGGAAGAGACACTTATCACCACCAAATGTAAACAAATTCTATAACGATTTCAAAAGGCACCGTGCTCTACACGAAACAAGGTAAAACGCAAAAGTATTACTAATATCCTCTAATTCCTCCGGTGACCCTTCGAAATCAGTGACCCTCTTATACGGGTGGTTTAATTTTGTGTTTACCTTAGGTCAGCGTGGGTAGCAACAATCATAAGCGTTCCAACTTAATTGGCCTACCTGGTTAACCCTCTTTTCCAGGAAAAGGGCACACTGCATCGCCTTGAGAGGTGAATTCCAATTATCAGTGGCTGGAGGTAGATCAATGCCCCTCATCACCACTCGGCCACCACGGCGGTTCTGGTAGTGCATCATTTTTCTCCCATGCTCACGCTCCTCATCAGATTGTTTTGAGAAATACTTGTGGAAACCCTTCAATGCAACATCATCTTGATCGAAGTAGTTTGCCTGAAAACAATGGAGAGAAAAGATGTTCGCCTGAAAACAGTCCTATGTGACAACTGCGAATTCCTTGAAAGATGAAATACACGAATCAGCATATGTACTTACAATCGTGAGGTATACGTGGCTAGCGTATAGCTCTAGACTTATCTGCTCATTAAGCGCCAATTCCACCTCTTCGTGGAAATTCTGTCGGCATGCTGACTCGGCCATTTTACAGTACTCGGTTAGTGTTACAACAGAGAAATACAAGTTGACTAGACGTAAAGTCTTCAAGCTTGTTCACTGCTCGTTCACACCCTGGCGACCCAGAACAGCGAATGGTGCGCTCGGCGATCATCGGGTATTTAAAAGAACAATATTTTTTAAAACAACCATTCCTATTGGCCGTTGAGAGATTTTTCTTGATTGGATGAGATGATCGCCATGATATTTGAATCGGATTTGCGGATTTGTAATTGCGTCTGGGATGGCTTGGGAAACCAAAAGAGTTGATAGTTTGTTTGTGTATTTAAGTTGATTGATATACATTAGTAATTCTCGAATTGTGGCGGAAAACGAAATGCAAGAGTCATATCGGCATGTCACCCTAAATCTTCACAAGTGGAAGCCTAAAATGGTATGGATCTTAATAGAAACGTAGAAAGTCGTCATTGAAAGTACCGAATGAAGTGTAATTTGAAATGAATGTTTTATTTGTTTGCCTGATTTATTCTGAAATTATATGTTGACTAAACCATTCTTGCAGAATCAAAATGATCAAATTGGTTCTATTTATATTTTACTCATTTAACCAAATAGCGATATCCTTCATTTTTCTAAAACTTACTTTTATATATATAAAGTGAGGTGATGATATATAGTGCTCATCAATTTTATCATAGCTGTCACAAGAGTTGTTTTCTGTTTATTTGCGATCTTTTTGCTGACCGTGGTCGTGAAGATGCGAGTGTTGTACCATGGCCGACTTCATACTTCATGTATGAAGTCGGCCATGGTTGTACCTACCTACCTAAATATATATAAGGTTTGTAGGTTTATAAGGTATACCTTATAAACCTACAACATGGAAGAAGATCCTACAATCCTTATAAACATTTCATTAAGTACCTGCGTGCATTGCAGATGATAACTAACTATATATTTTTCCTTTTTTTGTCTTTTAAAGCATCGCTGTCAATTTCAAATACATTTTTTTTTACTGTGATATCTTAACTGGCTAATTTTGAACCTGATAATTTCAATTTTGGAGCCTTACTGAACTTGTCCTATTCTCGGTCATGTATAGGCATGTATGGGATAACATATTACCTATTTTGTAAGGCTTGTTTACAAATCTTGCTATCTGGGCATATTTTGGTTATTTGTGGCATCCCTTGGCATTGGCAAATACCAATGCCAAGGGATGCCACAAATAACCAAAATATGCCCAGATAGCAAGCATTGTAACCAAACCAAAGAAATGTACTTTCATATGAAATCCTCTAATGAAGAAGCCGGCCGGTGGCGGCGGGGTCAAGTCCTCACCAGCTAATCCGAGGGTCGTGGGTTCGAGGCCCGCCTGGGTCGGTTTTTCACTTGCCCAGGGCATGGGTGTTTGTCAAGTCCTGGTGGTTCAGCCCATGAAAAATCTGAAGACAAGCCAATGGCTTTTCGGGATTTCAGGGGCATACGGACCACCGCAGAATCCTCAGGGAGCAAAAAAAAATGGCACATTACACCAGCGCTACTCCCAGCGGAATAGGGAGTTAAGGTATTGATTGAAGAGAGCAAAAAAGTAGTATAATGATGGACGAATTAGGAATTCCTCTTATTAGATATGTACATAAGAGTTGAATCGTTGCTCAAGTACTGCTGAATTGCCTTCTGATTAGGGATGGGCAAAAGCGTGTATTGCAGTAAATGTGTACATGCTTAATATATGATTTTTTTCTTTCTTGGCGAATTTTATATATAAATTGTTCTCGAGTTTCAAGCTGAGTAAGGATTTTGGCTGCTGCTGCTACACGATTGTTATTCAGACGTGTACACATCTTACCTGTCCCGACACATACAATAGTTAGTCTCTGGCCCCACATTCCATTCTGCAGTGGGCCTACAGGTATGTATGCCTAAAGTGTTTGCATAATGGCAGCCTGATAAGGTCAAGCATTGTCACAGGGAGTATAGGTTGCGACTGTAGGCGGTGACAGTAGTCACCGAAAGCGATCCAGATTCCAGGAAGTACAGTACACACAGATTTATAACGATGTTCGTTTCCTAAACTGATGTGTAGTATGCTTGTATGTCGTTAATACCTAAGTGCCATACACACTTGCTTTTTTACACAGTTTATTTTTTTTATAACCACAACAATAACCATTTTCCTGTCTAATTTCACAAGTACACTCATAAGATATGCTGCTGAATGGTAGCATACCTATAGTGAAGTGCGTGCTTGTGAGGCTTTGCCTTGTGACAAGCATTAGCGATTTATGCTACTGCATCAATAGTCTTCGTTACACTAACTTTAGGGTTTAGTGGAATACATGTTGGTGACTAATCACCCCCTGCCACACATCCTTGAGGTGGCTTGCAGTGTATTTTGTAGATGTAGATGGTATTGGGTGTCTCCGGTGTTGGCAGCACCTTGACTCAAGGTGACCGGGGGAGGGGGGGATGTGGCAGCAATTTGTGATCAAAGGCGGACGATTCTAACGTGTATTATTTTGCAAGAAACAAAACGTGTACACGCAACCAGACGTGTACATGTTTGCACGTTTATACACACCCCATCCCTACTTCTGATGATAGCGGTAACATTATTACTGACCTGTCTCTGGTAAATATGTCTCCTCTTGTGCCTGGAGGGCCCATGCCATTCTATACATACATCAATATATCTATATAACCTTGCAGTAAGAGAGTTACGCTCTTATCTTGTTGAAATTGGGACAAAAATCTGCCTACATAGATTATGTATCAGGCAAAATAATAAAAGATTGGGGAGACCTGATTCTAGCCCCTTTGATATGCTTATGAACCAGTCCTTGGCTGAAGGCATGTATATCTGGATGCCTTTAAGGCGTCCAAGGTTATACCAGTTTATAAGAACAAAGGTGACAGGAACAACTTAAAAATTTACAGACCTAGATCTATAATTCTCAATTTGGCCAATTTCTAGAGTATATTTACTGTTAAAGACTGTTGGGATGTCTTGAAAGCCAAAACTTGCTATTGATTCACCTGTTTGATTTTTCTTCAAAGGGAATTTAACGAATCCAGCTCTATTTGTAGCTATTGATTATATAATACAAGAGATCGACTCCAAGGATAGGTCATAGGCATCTTCTTTGACTTGAGGAGAGTGTTTGATGGCGTGGATCATAATAACTTGCTTTCAAAATGTGAAGTGCTAGACATCATAGGTGTGGCATTAAGCTGGCTGAAGTCATATCTTGTAAATCAACGACAAAGGGTAGCCTATCAAAGTGAGGGGAATATCTCTCTCTACTCCACAGGAGGTAAACAAAGGAGTACCTCAGGGGTCTGTTCTTGATATTTGTTAATGATTTACCCAGGCAGCTACAAATCATTCACACCCATCATAGTTATCTGCTTGCGCCGGTCCATGGTGCCACCCCTCTCTGTCTTCCACTTCTCTCTTCATCCTTGCGTAGCCTCCTCTTCCCTGTATGTCTCTCAACATCTCCCTTTTCCTTCTTCCTCTTTTGGGTTTCCCCTCGGCACTCTTTCCAGCACATGCCGTACCAAACATTCCCTCCTCAAAACATGCCTGGTTCAATTTCACTTTCTCCCTTGTATGGCGCACTCATCTACTAGTATGAAATATATATGGTTTCTAATGAGATCTCCTGGTTACTTCCAAGTGTAAATCTTCCTCCTGTGGTTCTCAAACCAAGTATTGGTAATGAATAGCCGTCTTCCTTTACAGAACTCAATCAGCCTCCCTCCCCTCTCATTTCTCTTGTCTAATCCAAACTTCCCCTCCACTCCCTCCTCCTCTTCTGCCCCTACACTTGCATTCCAATCTCCCATCACTACATGACAACACCCTTGCCTCCTTTAAATATTTCTTTGATCTTTCTCAAACTTCTTCGACTTCCTCCTCATCATGATTTCTTGTGGGTAGATACACTTGTATGACTACAAACTCTTTGGTGTTCCATGTACATATCTTTAATGCCATAACTATAATATCAAAGCCGTAAACTACTTTGCCTACACAAGTCTTTATTGTTTTATTCACAATATACCCAACTCTGTTCTTTCCTTTGAAATAAAATGTATACATAGTCATCCCCGATAACTTCTCCTTGTTCTTCCCATCTGACTTTGCTCAATCCGATCAGATCCATGTTATTCTTGATAATCTCTCTTCTCAGGTTTTCCAACTTCTCTTCCTTTAGAAGGCTCCTTATGTACCACGTTCCAGCTGTCAGTGCTCAGTTTTGTACTTCTCTCCTCGTTATTGTTATTCCTGCTTGTTTTCTTCAGGCACTGTCCCCCCACCCCAGAGATCTGATTGAGGGAATATTTTATCTCCGGAATGATATTTGGTTTTCGAAGAATCCATGCCTGCCACACGTGCCTGTGGTGGCTCATAGGGTAGTATGCAGATATAGAGCTCTAACTCTCCCACATTTGTTTTCCTTTTTGCCTAGCTTACTTTATCCATCCTTGCCCTCATCACAGTATCTAAAAATAAGAGACTGGGGTTTTGTGTCTTCTTATTTGGCTGAATATGTATTGGAGATTGTGGAAAGTACCTTTGGTTTTGGACTGTACCAAGTGCGAGGATACTTGGGTATCTGACACAATGCACCCCAGAGACTGAAACAAAATCCTATATTTTGTGTACATCTACTTATCTAATCTAACTTATCTAACAGGAACACTTTTTGAGCGATTGGGGAGGGGGTCAGCATACTCCCCCTCTCTAGAGTGGTGGTTAGAAGGGGAAGAATGAGGGTAGGGGGGGATTAGATTGTTGTAATAAATCATTAAAAAGGTTTCCAATGCTCATATTTTAGCACTCATTCTAAATTGTTTGCTTTAAATAAAGACTCATAATAAATCTATTTCGATTTGTCTGCCATATCATGGGATGGAATATGTATAAAAAAATTGTACCCACAGGTTTAAAATCAAAATGCATACTACCTAAAATACCTTTAATATATTGCTATATGGAGGGTGATTCACTAGGACACTTTAGAACTTTGTAGAGGAGGAGATTATAAGCATTTTTATCCTATAGAAAATGTTCATTGAACCTAGTGTAATCCAAATTACTTGGTTAGCGAGTTATGGAAATGCATTTATCAGGAGCATTTTGCAGTTACCATATAAATGTCAGAAAGCTATGGTGGCCAGTAGTAGTAATAAAGTAGAACTTATCTTAGTTTTTACTCTTCTTTCTTTTATTTTAGTTTTTAGTATATTACGTCCAATGTTCAAGACGGAAACTGAAATAGTAAAAACATTTTTACCTTCAATTTTAATTTATTTTTCAAATATTTTTTTCATTTTCAGAAATATGAGAAAAATGTTATGATACAATAGATTTTTCAACTTTAATATAGGAACTTAATTATTTTGGCAACATTTTTTACTGTTTTAATACAAAAATAATTAATATGAAATATTAAATAAACTATTTTTTTGCGTCTCTCTCTCATGCTGGGAGCCGACATCTTTTTCCTGGAAAAGGCAATGAACTTCAGCAATCGAAGATCATGTGCATGAACATATAATGCATGCATGTTCATGATCATGTATTTCCATTTAAATGTACCAAAAGAAATAATTTACCTCTGAGGCTGGGATGGAGGTGTTGTTGTCAATTGAAGAGAGCAGTCAGGCAGCACAACAATCATTATATCATTACTGCAGCGTTACCATATATCGATCTATTGAAGTCCTCAAGTTTGGTTTATCGGAATGGATTGATTGTTGATCTCTTGCATAGGTGTATCCAGGGGGAGTTTTGGGGGTTGTAAACCCCCCTTGATAAAAAAAATGTAAAAATGATGTGTTTAACACCTGCTAATAGTGCACCTATAGATCACCTTCCATAACATAATAGAACACCGTCAAAACGTCATTTTAAGATGTATATTTTTCAAAATTCCTGGACCCCCCGTTTTAAATGGGGGGTTTTCCAAATACCCCACTGGTGACCAGGGCCGTAGCTAGGGGCTGGCCATGGGGTTGGCTGCCAGGGGCGCAAGCCTCAGGGGGGTGCACTTTGCAGACCCACAGCCTATGGGCCGCTGGGACACAGGCACACAAAATTAAAACATGATGCTAACTCGCATTTAAAAAACGCACCTGATTACGATAGGCACCCCCACAATTTAGGAACGGCACCCCTAACTTAACACACTAAATTTGTACCGAACCCTACTACACACAGACTAATATTAAGAAAAAACTAAAAGAAAAAAAACTGCACACAAACTAATATTTTGTCACACTCATATGTTCATTAACATTGGCCGTTTTTCCTCTCTCCAGGACACGCCAACCAAAGTGGCCGGGCGGCACGGCGTGCTGGCACCAAACCGGCGGTGTCGGCAGGCCATACTTCGTGAGAACGACCAGCGAGTGTAGCAGAACACTGTGTGCGGAGTCCCCACAGTTTATTCATTCTGATTTTTAGATACCTAGTGTTATAGTCAGTGTAGCGGGGGGCGCAAAATAATGTATTTGGGGGTGCAAAATTCAAATCTTGCCAGGGGCGCTGGTGACCCCCCCAGAGGCTTCTAGATACGCCTATGATCTCTTGAGTTGAGATTTATTGTTAACAAAGCCGATTAATCATTTACATTAATACCTATAATCTTCCTTATTCAATTAATTGCATTATTAATGTGAGATTCAGCTATTGAGGCGATCAGGGCGTAAATGGTATATATAAATTCAAACTTACAGGAGGTAGGAGAAAGAGGAAAAGATAAAGAATTCGTTCTTACGGGAACGTTTCGAACCAGTTGGTCCTTCGTCAGCTCTAGAAGACATATATATATATATATATATATGTAAAATGGCGCGAAATAAGTGGTTTGGAAGCAAACGTTTGCCTTTTTAGAAGAGCAAGTTTTTACTAAATGCATATTTCTCTTTCAGATTACCACTAAGTCTCGACTAATTCCCAAATTATTTTGATTTACATTTGCAATTAGCTTGTGGTTTCAAAAACGTTTTAGTTTATTTAAAATTTAACTGGAATTTAAAGTAAAATAACCAAAACTTCAGAAACAAAAAAGCAATGAAATAATTTAGGCGTAGGTATAATTTAAGGTCTATGACAAAGAAATGCGCCGGGTTTGGGGGGGGGGGGGCAATTGCCCCTGCTGCCGCTCCCCCCCCCCCCCTCTGGGGCCGCCAATGGGCGCATTGCATTTTGGTAAGCTCCGGCGAAACCTTCACAAAATCTCATACTTTCACTGGAGCGGAATGTGCAGACGTGGTTTTCTGTGCATGGGTTAATTCGTGATGGGAATGCTTCCGCTGGGTGAGAGATAAGGCCCGTTCGTGTGCCTCACCATGCACTCCTTGGCTAACGCTCGGCTATCACCTCGGCACATCCTCCTTATCTCTAGTGGAAGGCGGAGGTTCGACATCATTCTACTAGTACCCCTTCAGCTCAAGTGGAGAATGTTTCGAGGGGACGGACGGCTTCTCGTTCTCGCATTTTCTCGCATCTCCTCATTTTTGGGCGAGGTAAACTTTCGGTTAATCTCGGGAAACGGCTGCAACTTGAGTTCCGAGCCTCGGAAATCTCTTATAATCATTCGGTGGAGAAGACAGTTCCAAGTGCGTTTAGATAATCGGCGCAGGCTCCCAACTTATGTTCCCAGGATTACTCATATTTTGATCATCGGTTTTATTTCGTATTCTTGTAGCTCTTAGTGCTGCTTATAAACATGAAAGACATTCGTATTTCAATATCAAAATGTCTACGAATGGAGCATTGGTGGCCCCAAGGGGGGGGAGGGGCAGTAGGGGCAATTGCCCCCCCAAAAACCATTTTGCACATTCTTTGTTGCGAATTTCCGGGACGAGACCCACGAACCCCCCTTTTCCTGGGGGAGTATTCCATACCCCAAGAGCCGCTAGGCCCCCCCCCCCCCCGAACCTCTGGACTGAAGCCACCCCTGGAATGGAGAATAGGCAATGAAGCACTATTACTTATAATTATTCCTTCAACCACCTTGAAAACTGTTTGGTATATGGGATGGAAGAAAAAAATCAACGGGCATCAAGCGAAGAATAGTTCAAGATGCATTCACGATGAAAAAATATCATTTGTGTACCAAGAAAATGAGGCTTCCAATGAGGAAGAAGTGCTTGAAAACTTTCGTGTGGAGTTTTTTATGTATGACTCAGACAATAAGTATGGGTCATTGGAAAGCTGGAAATGCTGAGGATCAAATGGACGGATGGGACCAGAAATGAGGAAATGCACAGAAGAATATACCATATGGAGCACATATCAGGAAGACGAGATCCAGATGGATAGGCCCCACTTAGAGAGACAACGACTTAGTCATCCTCATTATCAACTGCCTTGAATTAGGCCAACTGGCCTGTGCTCCCCTTCAAGTCGGAAGCTGGTCTCTCCATCGCTTCTTTGGTCGTCTGCAATCTCTCTTTCACGGTGTTCTGTACTTCAGAGGTACTTTTCTGGGGTAATGTTGTCCGATGTCCTAAAACTGTGCTCATTCCGTTTTTTAACGGTATTTTTCAATAGTTACTGTGATGGCCGGAATATTTAGCTCTGAGTAGATGACTTCATTTCGTTTATCGTCGTAGAGAGTATAGACTGTGTCGTGGCCCAAATGGTCGGTGCGCGACAGATAGCCTGCATAGTCCGAGTGGTTAGACCTTGCAGAAAGGGTGAGGGCACCTAGGAGTCGAAACTCGGGCGTCACGGTAGTTAAAAAATACTTTATTTAAAAATCAGTGCAGATACATGTAGGGCCTCCTGTCATGTCCGTTGCTCGTATGACTATATCCGAGGAGAGCGTACACGCGCTCTTACTCACACCCCAGACTAGAGACGCGGCCAACGCCCTGAGTCACCCTGATGTCATGGGTAATGTCACTTTAGCTATTAAAGTGGGAGGGATCATAAAGTTGGGAGAGAACTCAGAAACTGAGGCAATTCCCCAAAAATGGGATTTATTGATCAGTGATTTATGGGCACACAGATGTCCCTATCTTAGCTGCATCTGAGAAAGAAGTCACTTCTAAATGATCCCTAAGATAACGCCAAATACGCTCTCGCTGCTGGTTATTCATTCATAGAAACTCATAAATCCAGCCTCCATAAGAAATTCGTAAAAGCTCCCCCATCCAATTAATTTCCAAAGAGGAAGCAGCGGCATCCCCCACCCATTGGCCACCCCAAGAGGAGTTACCTCTTGAAATTGGGTATATAAGGTTTGGTAAACCCCTTAGTCGGGGGAATCATTGGTCAGAGCTGCCGAAGGCTATGCTGGAGGAGCTCTCTGAAGTAACTATAGGGAATCTGTAACATTATACGGGAATTACATGAAATGGGTTCTCGTTTCCAGGCTTCTAGACAAGGGCTGAGAGACCTCTTTGTTCTGAGTATCTTACAACAGCCAAGAGTCTTAATTATTTCATTTCAGCTGCCTCTATCCTTCTGATTTGGTTAGATGTTAATGCCCTTGTTTCATAGCCATTTAGCAGAGTTGGAGTTGCCATTGTTTTGTAAAATTTTAAAATTGCCTTTTGGCGTGCATGTTTTAATAGGACACTCTTTATAGTTTCTACCAGCTGCTGAAATATGACTTTTTTCATGCCTATATATACCTATCTGGTATTTGTACTTAACAGACGTTGCTGCTAAGATAGGTGAAATTACAAAACTGTTCTATTCCTTGATTTTCAATGATATTTTAATACCTTAAAAGGTGTTGCAAGCCGTATGCCGTTTCAGTGGCTTACATATGAGGCCGTGGTACGGGAATGGCTGGTTTTATTGTAATTAGTTTCCGAGATAATGGAAGATATGAGCAGTTAAACTATTTAACCGTGGTTCGGGCGGCCCACGGGCCTTAACCTCCATAGCGGCCCACGCTTAATATAGTGGACATCTCCATTGCAACGATCTGTATGCCGTTTACCACATACTTTTATGGTAGTTGCATAAATTGATAAATAAATAATTATTTTACTACATATCGTATGAGCCGTTAAACAATTTTACCGTACTCCGGGCGGCCCACTGGCTTTTACCTCCAGAGCAGCCCACACTCAATGTACTGGACACCTAAATTGTGACCATCTGTATGTTGCAAGCTTTAAGCCGTTTACAGCATGCTTTTATTGCTGTTAGTTTCCTATATATATATAAGCCGTAAAACAATATAACCGTTTTCCGGGCGGCCTGGAGCTCCGGAGCGGCCCACACCAAAGAAATCGTGTAACGACATGTTGAGGACTTATTTCCTGAGATATCATCACTCAAACATTTTTAACATTTTCTCTTACGGTACGAATCATTGTACATTTGACTATGAATAATTCTCATAGGGTTCCGCATTTTCGGGTTCTTCATCCGCGGTCGTTGACTTTGGCTGAAAACGGTTTTGACAGCCATCCTGCTATCGTCATCAGGTCAAAGGTGAAAAGAAGCTGTTTTGGTCGCCTAGGGAAAGCGAGACGATGTCTCAGAAATTGGGATGCAGGATGGGGACTGTCCAAGAACATATAAAATCAATGGTCTGCGAGTTTACTTCGTAGAATGAATGCATTTTAGTTAAAATGAAAACTTGGTTATATTCTACACAATTTTATTATGAACACGACCGGTTTCGACCTTTTCAGGTCATTCTCAAGTGTTACACTGTTGTAACACTTGAGAATGACCTGAAAAGGTCGAAACCGGTCGTGTTCTTAATAAAATTGTGTAGAATATAACCAAGTTTTCATTTTAACTAAAATGTCCAAGAACAAACCAATCAGCTGGTAGAATACTTGAATGAGTCGATATAGTGCTGGTCGTCCTGGTGCTGCACTGCGATTGGTCGGAGCGGATGATATCCTTCTTCATGAACTGCTGAGGGGATAGCCATTGTCTCTGTTGAAATTTTCCGATAATTTCCAAATCTCCATTGCTTCCTTGATTTGTCTTGGATAATAGCGTCTCTCCTTGGCTAGTATTTTTGCATCTTCGAAATTAATTCTGTGTTCCGGCTCACACCAGGCATGTTCAGCAGTGGCACACAGATTGAACTGCTTATTATTCGTTGCCCTTGCTTGCTCTTTTAGTCTCGTGCCCATGGACCTGCATGTTTCGCCAATGTACAATTTGCCGCAGGAGCATGGTACAACACGGTGCACACCTTCACTTAACTCCTGTGGAATGCGGATTCCACCTTCGACCTGAAGACGATAGCAGGATGGCTATCGAAACCGTTGCCAGCCAAAGTGAACGAACGCGGACGGAGGACACGAAAATGCGGAACACTAATGGAAACTAATTAAAAAGTTAGTAAAATTGGAGTAGGAAAAGTAGTTAGATGAACTAGTTCTATCATTGAACGGGTCGTAATCTACAGTGAACTAAGAAATTTTAATGCTTCTGAAACGGAAAGCTAACTCATTGTTAAATAAACCTTAGAATGATATTTGAATACTCATTTGTTTATTTATTGGATTAACAGCGCATTGTGCAACCCATTATTTACGTGAAATTTCTGAAGTACGCATCGGATTCTCTCGAATCGCAGTCCTCACATGAGGAAAATATATAACGCTACGGCAATGCTTAATGTGACTCATAATGCGCTGATAAATGGGTCAAAGATTTAATGCACTGATTATAGGGTCAAAAGTCGAAATTAGTCATCATAGGCGTACAACCTTGAAAATTTTCGAGCGTGACGACCACGGCATTGTCGTAACTATTTATTTCGCGATTCCTGGGGCCGCCTCTGAACACTCACCAATTGGCGGTAAAGCCGGATTTATTTATTTTTATTTATTTATTTATATTTATTTTTTTTACTCAATTTTATCTGCAACATGTGACAGATATTTATGTTCTGGAGGTGAAATGAAGAACCTTTCTTTTTGATTCACCTAACATATAGCCGTTTCCAAATAACAATCTTTTATTTTTTGGAATGTAGAAAAATTTTTCTAAATTGTATTTGAGTATATTTGTATTTTATTATAATCTTCATTTGAACTACTTTTGTACATTTAAATATGTGCATCGGATCTATAAAAGTGTGCTGAAGTAAGCACCTTCTAACGAGCATTATGCTCAGGAGAACTTAAAATGTGTTATTGTTCATTTCTTTCTTTTTTTCTTGGATCATTTTTCTGTACTTGTATTGTACTATTGTTTTGTTTTCCCTATATTAGATATCTTATATTTCGCTTATTATTACGTATTATTATTAAGAAGGACGCAAGATACGGCTATAAAAAGAATTGATGATTTCACTATAAAATCGTTTTATAATACCTACTGAAAATTATTATTGAAAAATATTGAAAAAGAAGAACAAATTAATAAAAAATGGATCTTAATCAGTCAGTTCTAGTGATACTCTTTTGTTTTTTTTTTGCTGACACCTACTACTGTTTTTGGCCAAATGAGAACTGGCAATCAATGCTATAACTTCTTAGGACAGAAAAAAGAAAAAGGAATCAACTTGCGCAATCGTCATAATCGCTGTGAAGGCGAAGCACTGATAATTAAATCGATCAAAGGAAAACTATTGCGACTGACGACTCACGATTTGCATGCGTGCACACAGATGAAAAAGGAGCAGGATGAGGAGGACCACTCTTAGATCTCTTTCACACGAGCTCTCGTAAGCGTGCTCACGAGAGCTGAAGCGACTGGCAGGGTTTGAACCGCCGTGAAAATTAACGTGACTGAGCTAGACCCTTTCAGACGAGTCCATCACTACGTTGACCAATCGATCTCAGATCGATCTGACCGGTTCAGCTCGGTATGGTAAACGGAGCGGGCTGGCCAGAACGATCTGAGAAGCAAGCCGAGTCAGCCCGCTTTCCCTAACCGGCCTGAGATCTCAGATCGATCCGAAGAGGTCGGATCGTGGCGCTCATCGTTCTTTTGGTTGCCAATGGCAAACAAAATAGAATCGATGTCCAGTGGCCTAGCGAGGGGGGGGGGGGTCAGGGGGGTCCGGACCCCCCCCCCCCCCCGGAAATATTCATTTACATCTACATACTACCCTGCAAGCCGCCTCAATAGGCGTGTGGCGGGGGGTGTTAGGACACCAGCCGTTTACATATAAAAAGGAAACGCTCTAATGAAATTACGCCTAGCATTTATTGAAGTCCCTTATTGTTCGGGGGAAAACGAATTCTCAATTGTTCAAGCAATCTAAGCCTAGCGCGCAGCCTCCGAGTCTCTAGCGGCTCCCAGCCTAATTCGTTTAACATCTGTGTAACGCTGTCTGTACGCCCGTAGCAGTTTTTGACGAATCGCGCTGCTTTCCTTTGTATTTTATTGTTCCCGGATTAAGTCTTTCTGCACCGGATCCCATATGCTCGTTGTATATTCAAGGTGTGGCCGGACGAGTGCGAAATAGCACCTCTCTTTTTCATTTCATCCGAAAATCTTCCCACAATACGCTTGACGAATCCTAGCTTCTTCAGAGCTCTGCCACAAATATTTCTTATATGTATTCCCCACGATAGGTCCGAAGTTATCGTGACTCCTAGATACTTCACTTCATCTGTTGCCTTTATGTTAACACCATCCACAGCATACCTGTATACATGGGAATGGGCTCCACACATGAACGTGTTTAAATCCAATGATGGAGTTTCAAAGTCAGAGTGATCACTAATTTCACGATAGATGACAGCGTCGTCAGCAAATAAACGTATTTTACTGCTAATTCGAGAGCATAGATCATTTATGTATATAATGAACAAAAGGAGGCCGATTACGCTTCCTTGTGGGACAACTGATGTCACTTTAACTACATCAGACCTAATTCCGTCAAGAACTACTTTTTGCTTACGATCACTCAGAAAGTCGCGTATCCAGTTTATTACCGTTTTGTTTAGCCCGCATGACTGTAATTTGTATAAAAGTTTGTTGTGAGGTACCGTGTCGAAAGCTTTCTTAAAATCTAGAAATAATGCGTCCACTTGTCTTTTCGATTCACCAGATTTGAGAACGTCATGATGAAAGAGCGCGAGTTGTGTTTCACATGATCTACCTTTCCGGAAGCCGTGCTGAGAGCCATGGAGGACGTTACGACTGTCCAGGAACGTCATGATATTGCTAACGACGATATGTTCGAGTATCTTGCCTATAATCGACGTTAATGAAATTGGTCAATAGTTCCCTGGGTCGTGTCTGTTTCCCTTTTTGAATATCGGTGTAACGTTTGCAATTTTCCAGTCTTATGGTATCTTTCCTTCAGACAATGACTTCTTGAATATTATGTCTAAGTAACAGTGCGATCTGTGGCGCTAACTGCTTGAGGACACGCGCGGGTATTCCCTCCGGACCCGGAGATTTACTATTTTTTATCGACTGTAGCTGTTTAGTAATCCCATCGCGTTGAATAGTGATTTCTTTCATCGGTTCCTCAGTGAATGAAATTTCAAAATTTCATGCAGTATCGTCTGTAGTGTATACACTTTCGAAGTGGGAATTTAACGTGTTAGCTTTGTCAATATTTTCGGTGACAAATTTGCCATCTATATCAAATAACGCCCTTTCCTTGAACTACGACCTTGACGTGGTGGAAGGGCTTGTGAGTTCCAATGACCCCTAGAGCTGGACTGGCAGGAGCAAGTACATTGCTCCTGGTAGGGCCACCCATGCCAGATAGGTCGAAGGGTAGGAGCCAGACGAAAGGTAGTTCCGTGATGGTGTCACGTTAAAAATACCGTTGAGTCGCGTGGGATACCTCTCAACTATCTCCTCCCAGAACATGAAAGTCATTCAAAGAGAATTGATTCCTGGCAACTACGGGACGCCGCCCACTAGGGCGGGTGTCGTGCCCGGCAGCGGGGGAGGCAAGGCCTCCGCGGTCGTCAACATACGAAATCCTTGCACAGCAGCATCATCATCGGCGGATACAAGGGATAGGAGGGAGAAGAAGAAGAAAAAGAGGAAGAGGAGGAGGAAAACAGTGATAAAAATAGGCACTTGGAACGTAAGGACCATGATGAGGGCCGGGAAGCTTGAAAATATTAAGCAGGAAATGGAAAAAGGAAAAATAGATGTTTTGGGATTGTGCGAGGTGAGATGGAAGGATAGCGGGGACTATTGGACTGATAACTACAGGGTAATCTATAGTGGGGGAGATGAGAGTCAACGGGGGGTAGGCATGGTACTAAACACAAAGTTGGGACTGAGGGTGGTAAACATTGAACAGGTGAGCGACAGGATACTAGTGGTAGAAATAAAATCACGTCCGACGAATTTCGTACTGGTCCAGGTATACATGCCTACGAGCAACTATAGGGAGGAAGAGGTGTACGAGCAAGTAGAAGAAATAATTAGAGAAGTTCCGGGAAAGAAAAACCTGATAGTGATGGGTGACTGGAATGCAGTGGTGGGGGAAGGGAGGGACGGATTAGAAGTAGGAGGGTTTGGGCTAGGAAGAAGAAATGATCGCGGTGAAAAGGCAGTTGAATTTTGTAGAAGAAATAAATTAGTAGTGACAAACACTTGGTTTAAACATCACCCCAGGCGTAGGTACACATGGAAAATGCCGGGTGATACTGGGAGATACCAAATTGATTATATAATGGTAAGGCAGAGATTTAGAAACAGTGTAAAAAACTCTCGTAGCTATCCAGGGGCGGATGCGGACTCGGATCATAACTTGGTGATGATGAAGTGTGAAGTTAGATTCAAAAGGCTTTGTAAAGGTAGGAAGATAAAGAGGTGGAACCTTGAAGCATTGAAAGGGTTGAAAAGGAGGGAATACCAAGAGCTAGTAGAAAAGAACATAGGTGAAGAGAAGCGGATGGGAACCATAGAGAAAAGATGGGAAGTTATAAAAACAGGCATCGCAGCAGCGGCAGAGAAAACAATAGGAACGGTGGAAAAGAAGAGGGTTAAGAAGCAGTGGGTTACAGAAGAAATGATAAAGAAAATGGAGGAGAGAAGGATATGGAAAAACGTGAACACCGACGTAGGCAAGAGGAAGTACAAGGAATTGAATAATAAACTCAGGCGAGTGACCAATCGGGCAAAAGAAAACTGGTGGAAGGGACAATGTGAGGAAATGGAAAAGATGCAGGAGGAGGGGGAAGTGGGCGCTTTGTACGCCAAGGTGAAAACGTTATCGGGTGGTAAGAGAGGTCAAGCGATACCAAAGGTTAAGGACAAAACAGGGAAGATATTAATCGAACAGGAAGATATTCAAGAAAGATGGAGAGAATACGTAGAGGAGCTATATGACAGCGAGAATAGACCCCTTAGCCTAGATCTAGAGGACGAAGGAACAATAGATAAGGATAACCTCGGACCAGAGTTACTTGAGAGTGAAATAGAGAGGGCACTAAGAGAGATGAAGGGTAGAAAAGCCGTGGGAACCGATAACCTACCTTCGGAGCTACTGAAGAATCTAGGTAGTAGGGGGAGAAAATCGTTTTTCGAACTTATTCGCAGGATCTACGAGGAAGGAGTATGGCCAGAGGATTTCGTGAAAACAGTATTAATACCTATCCCGAAGAAGAAGAGAGCTTCAGAATGCGAGGAGTATAGAACAATCAGTTTAATTTCGCACGCGGCAAAAGTGTTGCTTAGAGTACTAAACAGAAGGTTGGAGGGCAGAGCAAAGTGCTATTTAGGCGATGACCAATTTGGGTTCAGGAAGGGGAGGGCAACCAGAGACGCGATTGCAGTAATGAGGACACTTATAGATAGAAACATAGAGCATAATCAGGATGTTTTCGCTTGCTTTGTAGATTTCGAAAAGGCGTTTGACAGAGTAAACTGGGAGAAACTAATGCAGATACTGGGGAAAATAGGAATAGATTGGCGTGACAGGAGACTCATCCGAAACTTATATATGGGGCAGAGGGCTCAGGTAAGGGTAGCTGAGGGTGAATCAGGGTGGGCAGTTATAGGTCGCGGGGTACGGCAAGGGTGCCCGTTGTCGCCTTTACTTTTTAACATCTATGCTGAGGAAATGGTAAGAGAGGCATGGGATGAGCTAGAGGTGGGAATGAAAGTAGGAGGCCAGTGGATAAAGTCGGTTAGATTCGCAGACGACCAGGCGTTGGTGAGTCGGTCATCGAAAGGATTGCAAACTTTAGTAGATGCTCTGGATAAACAGTGTGAGAAATACGGGATGAAGATAAATAATAGGAAAACAAAAGTAATGAGATTCTGTAGGACAAAGAAAGCTAAGCTGGTGATAAAGAGTAGGAAGTCACAAACTGGAGCAAGTAGAACAATTTAATTACTTGGGTAGTACGCTGGAAGAAACAGGACATAGTAGCAAAGACATTAGGAGGAGAATAGCGCTAGCGAAGGAAGCGTTCAATAATAGAAGGGAGCTGATGACGGGGACCTTAAGTAAGGATGTAAAAAAGAGGCTAGTGAAGAGCTTAATATGGAGTGTGGCGTTGTATGGGGCGGAAACGTGGACCTTGAGAAAGGAAGACGAAAATAGGCTGAAGGCTTTCGAGATGTGGGTGTGGAGGAGGATGGAGAAGGTGCGTTGGACGGAAAGGAAGACAAATGAGGAAGTGCTTGACATGGTGGGCGAGGAGAGGAAACTTATAGATGAGATTAGGGGAAGACAGGGTAGGTGGCTGGAAGGGGTAATGAAGGACGATGGTTTGCTGAAGGCCGTGATAGAGGGTAGGATGTTGGGTAAGCGGGGAAGGGGAAGGAAGAGAACCGGTTTTATGGACGGGATGAAGAAAGGTAGGACTTATGATGAGATGAAGAAAGAAATACTAGAGGTAGAAAGGGCACGGCACGTGTAAGAGTTCGTCGGATATTCTCTGACTTTCATCACAACCTACCTTTAACCGGTAGATTACTGTAATGAATGAATGAATCAAATAACGAATCTACGGTTGAAGATTTTCCCTGAAGCTCTCTCGCATATGACCAAAAATATTTCGGATTTTCTTCGAGTAATTCACCGAGTACTTTTTTCTTGAAATTTCGCAATGCAGTACGTATTGATTTCTTGGTTTTTGAGCGTTGCGCAGCGTAAATTTCTTTTGCTTCGAGTTCCTTCGATTTGTCACCTAACGTAGTGGATTTTTTGAACAAGTTGTACAGTTTTCTCCTTCTCTTAAGGTCCCTCCTAACATCGTTGTTATACCAGCGAGGTTCTTTAATGTCACATTTCAATTTTCGCGGAATTTATTCGTTGATTCCCTGTCGTAGAATTTCTAAGAAATATTTCCATGATTCATCAGTGCTTTTATCCTCTGTTTTAGCTACGAAGTCCGTGTACGAATCATTAAGCATCTCGCCAAATTTTATGAAGTTGCATTTATCAAATAAATAAATATTGCGTTTCGGTTTTACAGCAGACTCTATTTCAATTTTTAAGGTTGCAAAAATTACTCTGTGATCATAATAATATCGAGTTGTTTTATCAACTTAGGATGGCATACTGCAAAAAGGTCTAATATTTTATTTCCTCTCGTAGGCTTGTCAACTACTTGGGAAAGTGAGTGATTAGCAAGTGTGTTGAGTAAGATCTCGCTGATTTCCCTATTCCTAGTATTCGGTTTTACAGTGTAAAATCCCAATTTATAGATGGTAGATTAAAATCTCCCCCAATAATTATTACACTTTTACTGTCTCTCACAGTAAATGCGGATATTTGATTTTCTAATTGGTAAATAACGTCAACTTTGGAGTTTGGAGGTCTATAAAAAGAGCAAACATGTATACTCCTTTTGTTTCGTTGTTTAATTGTACACCACACGCTTTCTATTTCATTGTCAGTTATTTCGTGGGCGGTGCTGTGTAAATGTGATTTAACTCCTAGAAAAACTCCGCCACCTGTCCTATCGCTTCGATCGCTTCTGTAGATTTTATATCCTGGAGGAAAAACTTCGCTGTCGCTTACATCCTCTGTAAGCCAGCTCTCCGTTCCTATGACCACGTCTGCGTCCTGAAATATATGCTCTATTTCAGCGCGCTTGTTTTTAACGCTACGGCAATTAACTACTATAAAGTTAATGTCATATTTTGTAGATTGAGTGTCGGTTGGTTCTTTTCCACGCTTATGGGTATTAGTTGGGCGAATTTCACTGGAAGTGCTTATTACGTTTGATATAATTTATTTCACTGGAGTACGCGTTTTGGGAAAATTGTCACTATTTACCGGATTTAGTGCTCCTAAGTTTACTTGGATGTGAAAATTTTCGCAATGCGGATTTCCTCGGAGGCTACTTTTGGTTAAATAAAGACAAAATATTAAGACATATAAAAAAATAAATTAAACTTGGAACAGGGGAAAGTCTACAAATAATAAATTATCATACCGTTGTTAAAAAAGGTTTGTCCTTTTGTTTAAATAATAAATTCTCAAACGATACGTTTGGGCTCGGTCGCTCGGGTAGTGTAATGGCGGTGATTGTATAGCTGGCCGAGTTTCGACTGTGGACTGTCTACTGTCTAGTTCGCCCTGTTTTTCAAAAATTTTCCCCTGGTTTTGGACCCCCCCGAACGAAATTCCTGGCTACGCCACTGTCGATGTCATTTAAGGCGTGGCTTGTTGTAAGAAGGGAAAGGAGAGACGTGTTCGGCTGAAATACGCAAGAAATCTCAAAATAATTCAAACTACTGAATTCGATAGTTCAATATCGATATTTTCAGACCGTGTTGGGAAACCAGGCGATCTGAGTCAGATCGCTGCTGAACTTTCAGCATGCGGCTCAATCCGCTGGTAGCCGGCGACTTGTGGGGAGCTTTGCGACGTCCCATTGCAGACACGCCTTTCACACAAGGCTCATGAGAGCTAATCACAAGAAGAACAGCTTCCTCTTCCAAATCTAGCATCCTGTGTGTTCGCAACAGATTAGAACGAAGGGACATGAGGAGCATCGCTGGAGCAACTGTCGTTGTGGTGAATCAGAGCTTGTTTACCCGGCTCACGTGAGCTTGTGCATTTCCTTCCGGCTCTCTCAAGCCGCTCTCGTGAGCGCACTCACGAGAGCACGTGTGAAAGCGGTCTTAATGTTTCGACATATGCACGGATGATGGAGGGAGGTCTTTCGCTGACCATAAGAACCTTTTATTTTTTATTTATTATTTAAAATTATTAATTACCACCGAAAACAGCACAGCCTTTACATCGGGGTAGTAGTAACAATCAACAGTGGACAAGCACAAACAACCATGTCCTGGGAAGTGAAAAATCCTCCCCAGGCGCGATTCGAACTCGCGACCTTTGGGTTAGCAGGCGAGGACGTTACCCCGCCGCCAGCGAGGCCGACAAATCTACCACCGAAAATAACCAGGAATTAGGTTGACCGCATACGGAGGATATGAAATTCCTGAATACATTGCAAAAATGTGTATTAGCGGCAGCCCGGCAATAAAACTCAAAGTAGAGCACGGAGGGTATTTCGAACAAGAATCGACCGTTGCCATAAAAAAACACCCGTCGAGGCGGGCAGCTTCAAATGCAGATCAAAGATACCGCCAATATTGGACACCGCCGCAACTTGGATGGTACTCCATGCAGAGGTAGTAAAACCCCGCTTCACATGGGTTTGGCGCGTGTTCGGATCAAGTCCCCTGTCATTTAGTCTTTGAGGGATAGACACCCGCGGCTGGTTTTTCCAGCTGAATAACATACAGCTAGAGTCGTATTTGCCCAAGGTTCTTACTCTAACCTTGGTATTTACCTCTAAAAATGGTAAGGAGTCATACAGGGAAAAGGTCGAAGGAAGTTTTTTTCCTACACTTCCAGCATTAATCCACCATTCCGTTAAGTATCTATAGCTGATTTTCTCTCTCTCCATTGTCCTCAAGGAAGTTCGGAGAAGGGTAGAATAGATTAGGGAAGAGTAAAATTCATAATCGATACAACCCTAATTACTGATACATTGGAAACACTATAACTGACCACACGTTTCAGTAGTTACTACAAAAAGGGAGGAATCAGGCGAAATGTTGTGGAATATGAACATAATAAGACTTCGGTGCCGACGCTCACGCATACGTGGCAGAGAGTCACTTTAGTCATTGTCAATCGCGTTTAGGCAATTACAGGCAGATGATTTCTACATAATATATTCCTTATACCCACAGTCCACTCATCCCGCCATAAAATTCACCGTATCACTCGGTATCACTTTTTTGTAACCCAACAAGCTACACGAAATTTGTTAGAAATGTTGATTCCTCCGATCACAAGCTCCTTCAACGAACACAGCAATCACTTAAAGATTAAAAACTACTTTTTTTCCGATAGTACATTGTCCATATTAATATGGTTTACAGTCATATTTCATATTCAGGGTGTCCACGGACCCTTGAAATCCTGGAAAACCTGGAATTATTCGGGAATTTTCCGAACCTTGAAATTTCCGTGAATTAAGCGGGAATTTCTGGTTAAATCCGGGAATTTTTAAAACTAACATTTCAAGGCGAAAAAATCCTTATTTTATACAGTCGGATCCGTTCGCATTTAACGATTATTATTTGAGGTCCCGATTCATTCCTTATTAAAACAATGTAAAAATTATCCTCATTTAACGTTTCTGCATTCAGCGTTTTTCCGTATTCTACGTCGATAATTTTTTGCTCGCACGAGCTTTTCTGCCCATTGTAACGTTTTTTTCATGATCCTGTAGGTAAATGATTTCCCAAAAACATCAATGATCATTATCTCCGCTATTATTTTTCATTGGGTCAACGGTGCTCAAGGTTTCACTTGAAGATGTACATTGATACTGCACATATTAACATGAAGATGTTATGTAGGTGTAGCAAAACTTTGTGACACTCGCTCGTGGAGAAAATTACGTCATGGGGAGGAGATCATACTAGACAGGAGGAATAAAGGTCCTCAGGTTCTCTCTAGAAGTCCCAAACTGAGCCCCTTAATAATTTTCCCCGCTCATCAACCCGTAATTCGTACTCAGTGAGCTTAAACGCTCCGCTGGTGAGTGTCACCAAGTTTCGCTATACCTATATGTTCATGATAATATATACACAAGTATGCCCACGATGGTTATACACCCGCTTTTTAGCATAGTACCCGATGCTATGGCGTGTAACGCAGATGAAATGTACGAAATTTTCCCGGGAGAGTGGCGGAGTAAATGGAGAAAAAATGAATGTCGAACTGCGCGGCATACGATAATGTGCGTACCTGCAGTTTATTTTCCCATTTCTGCAGATCGGCTAAATATGAAAAAAAAATCGATGCTCGCAGTTAATATTAGTAATTTTTTTAAAGCTAGTACTTAATTTGTGTAAGTAAAATGGAAAATGCGTATAAACAACCGTATAAATAGGCATTATTAAAAACCAATAATGTGGTTGTTAATAACTTTTCAAGCTACCTCAGATAATAAAAAACGTAGAAAACGGTTGAGTTTTCACGGAATTATAGCGAATGTTTCCGCGCGCCGCAGATTCGAAGTTGCGTTTTCAGTTTTTGTCTCGCGCGCGAGTCTCTCGTCGTCCACCACCACTCCCGCTACGGTCGTTCTGAGTACACCACAATTTATACGCTATTTTAAGTAACTAAAAAGCTCTTTTTTTAAAAAACAAGTGATGTCTTTTGAAAATATGTCTTTGACTATCTATTGCCGTTGGATTCGTTTGTTCATTGTTTTAAACAAAGCGGCTGCGAATTTTAAAAAGAAATTCTTAACCCGCGCCCTATGGGTCGCAGGATACTTTTTTTTTAATCTTTGTTTTGAAGCCAGCTTTCGATTTTTTTAAGTTCGAAACTGGTACGATGTACGAACGATGCTGTGGCTCTAAACGTTTATAAAAAAAGTACCCCCTTTTTGAAGCAACAAATAAGAAATTAATATTTAATTTTTTCATTTATTTTTGTTAACAATTGTAAATCTTCCAGAAGAGAATCCACTTTGAATTGACCCAAAAAGTTGATAAACAAAAAAGTTATGGCTTTCAACATTAAGTCTTGGGATAAACAAATTTACATATCTCAGCAGCAAATTCACCGATTGACTTTTGCAAACTCTCGATCGATTTGGAATTGGAAAAGATTCCTTTTAAAATTATCAAAACATTTAAAAAATGCTTTGGTGATAAATCATTTATTATTTTAAATGGCCGTTTTGGACTGTTTTTCGTTAATTTTGCAATAACAAATTAATCAAATCGAACTTACCACGACTCAAATTAATGGTCTTTGAATTACCTACAAGTATATTATGCTTATATTCGCTAAAAATCTTATAAATATTGGCTTGTAGGGTTAAAAAACGTATTTTGGAAAACTGGACACAAGTAGCTCCGTACAGACACCGTATCTCGAGTTGCAAACATATTGGGGGATCTTCTTTCATCCCCCCCCCTACAGCGTAAAACAGGTCCCATCCATTCCTCAATTACATCCCTCAAAACGCTATTTTTTCCCTGTTTCTTGGACTAAAGAATAACTCTTCAACAAGACCTCTGGTCAACGAGTTACTAGTCTCCTTGGTACCGGTGGTTTAAAGAGAGCATAGGTAGCTGGTTTGGATTTTGGGATAGCTTCAAAAACGAAATCTTTTAGTATCGAGGAGAAGAAAAAAATTATAGAGGAGGTGGATAAAAATCCTCACTTGAAGAGAGTTGACTTGGCGAAGAAGCTGCTCATGCCAGTAACAACCCAGACTTTTGAAAATTTCCGTGATAGCTCAGGAGATCACCAAATTAATCATATCATATTCAATTTTTTATAGTTGCTCTGGGTCAGCTCCTAATTCTGTAAGGTTTATAAGCTAATTAATAAAATAATTTTCTTAAATATCATTAACAAATTGTATATCATATTTTATTTTAATTTCATTTTTATAGTTCATCTACATCTGCAAAATACCCAAAGTAATAGTTGTTTCCTGGAGAGTGTTTCCCAACGTATTTTAGGAAGAGCACATTAAATTGATGGTATTTTTATTATTTTTTTACACCTTTTAGTAACCTTATATTATCCTTTTTATTCATGGAAAACTGTTCTAGCTCATTACATACTCTGACACCTCAAAAAATAGTAGATCCGCATTTAGTGTTTGTCCGCATATTGTGTTTAAAATTTTATCCCCTCTGAAAAACGTTTAATCAGGATTCTACTGTAATTTAAATCAACCGCGAAGGCCATAATATATATGTTGTTTGATAACGGTACATAATGTAATGGACTTAGCGTAGGTGTGAATTAATAAATCGAAGACCTGAATTTAGTTAGGCTCATTGTAACGTCAGCGTCACATCAAGTGTCCTTTTACCCACGTTAACTGCTCATCGTACAATGACCTGTTCGCCGGCTGTAGTATTCGTCAGTGGCGGCCTCGTAGCGTATTCTTTTTGTAGCGTGCGGCGCGGGCGGTGCTCCGGCGTCCACGCCGTTGATATCTATGTCACTAATTGATCCCTAACGACTGACAATGGGACTCCCATAAATATGACGTTCAAAACAAAGATTAAAGATTGAGTATGCATCCTAGTACTGCACGAATGAATGAATGCACGCCCGATTGAGAAAAACATGCAGTTAGAAGTTGTGCAATTTCGTGCCCCGTGTAAAATGGCCTTTAGAGGCAACTAGGATGCAGCCTCTTGGAAATTCATTCGCCCTGAGACCTACGTTGTGTGAATTCGAGAATCTGATTGCTGTGTTGCCAAACTTCCAACGCGGTGTTCCATGGTGATCTTCCTTACTCTCTCATTTCCATCTTTCTTAAATTAACCCATTTCCTTCTTATCCTTATCCTCTTTCTTCCTTTATACCGTCACCTATGTTCATTTCCTTTTGTCCCCGTTCCCGTGATTCCCGTCAAGTAAATACATTTATAAGTTTCTAGATTAATACGTAGTAGTGGAGGTATAAACGGGAAGTACAATGATATTTATTTTAACGGGCACACGACGAAGTATCTCAGGAAACCTGGGCAGCATGTGTGCGTCACGCAGGAAAAAAATTCAAATATTAGATTTTCAAAAAGTAATTGCTCGAAACGATGACGATCATCTTCCAGTTACGTGAGAGTGATAGCGATGGATGACTATTTGGATGTTGACTACACAGAAGGAGATGAATTCGCCTTGGCCACTCCGTTGGACTGAGAATGAAGCTGGGAAAACCTACTATTTTGTTGCTTTTAAACTGTTGAATACTTTTTATTAGAAATTAAATAGGCCATTGATTGCGAGAGCATTGAGTTGCCGCTTCTCTTCCATTAAAATTATGTATTTTATGTTGTGAATAGTATCGACAGTGAATTATATTGGTTAAGTCATCACTGCTATAAACTCACTTCTGCTGCTGCAGTTTTCAAGGGATACCGATAGCGTTCTCTTTTTCGAATTCAGGTATGCTCATTACACTAACTTTAGGGTATAGTGTAATGCATGTTGGTGAATACTCACCCCCTGCCACACACCCCAGAGGTGGCTTGCAGGGTATTTTGTAGATGTAGATGTATCCTTTTTGTGCTAAAACGTTCTCCCGTGAATCTTCTCTTTCTCGTGTTGACCCGTGGTGAATGTTCATTTCACCAGTTGCTTCAAGCTCGCTTCTGCTGAGGTCGTTTTCGAAGGAAATTGCTTTCTCTTCCCGACATTTAGGTACAATATGCTTTTTGTTCGCAAAATTCCACCCGTGAATCATCTAGGTTCTTTGGTCTTCTTTTTCCCGTAATGACCCTTGGTAAAGGCCGAGATAAGAATCCCCTAGAGCGAAAAGAATGCATTGGCTATCCTCGACTTGGGCGTTGGCAGGGCGACAACCCGTTGAGACGAGGCACGACACAGGATAATAATCTCGGCAACGTCGAGCTAATTGATGGTACCACTCTCGGTGGCAGCTCCCCTTCCCCCGGCATCGGAGAACTTCGTACTGTTCCCAACTCGCACGAAAAGCACCCGCCCCTACAAGTTTTAGTCCTGCCTCCCATCCCCCAACATACATATTTGAAAAGGATAATCTTTACTGTCGCAATGCTGGTCGGCCAAGGCTTACTAAGATGGTTTCAGGATCAGGCCGTGCAGCCTGAAGAAGAAGATTTTTGATGGAGTACTAACGGCTTCGCACTGATGGATCCATTTTGATGGATTTCTTAAGGTCAATCTTGCGTCAACTTATCAATTTGTTTATTCCGCAATCATAAGCCAATCTTATAAGTGCGGGCGATCAGCGAAACCAAATGCATTAGAACAAGGAATAGTGAAGATAATTATGCGATGCTCTTGTTTTATCTTCTTTTAATCATTGTTATTCTGGTGAGTTATCCATTATCTTGGACTATTATTGGAGCTCTCCCTCAATTGAGAGATGGGCTAAGATTATTTTATTTTGTTTGCTGCAGAGTTTTGGGGTACCTATAAACTTAACCCCCATGTTGGCAAACATAGTTAGTACTTACAAAATTGAATTCAAGTAATTCTTCTCATTTGGAAAAAGAAACAAGTTGTATACATTTCCAATAATAAATTAAAATACTGGATGATTAAATAATGTGCAATAAGTCCTTTTATCCTCGTCTCCATCATGTCCTCTTCTGATCTTCTTGCTTTACAAAATACATGTCTTTTTCTTACAAAATAAAATAAAAATAAGAATATGTTTTCGTGTGATACAAGGGTTTTGTGTACTTTCCCATAGCGAAATACAAATGAATAATGAGGTGATGTGCAGTTGTAGGTCTTCTTTTATTCGTCTTCTTCATATCCACTTCTGCACTTGCTTTACAAAGTGTATATATCTTCTGTATTTTTACATTAAGGCATCTTCTTCTTTCTTCATTTCGCCTCCTTAAGGATCAGTTCTTACTCTTCTTTCCTTCTCTGTTTCCTTTTGACAATCGAGATTTGTAGGCTCTCCTTCTTGAAGTTAATAATGATTTGTGGTTTTTTCTCCAATAGTTTACCTTTTTGTTCGAACGTGGGATGTTGTTCCTTTGTAGCTTGTTTCAACAGGACTCTTTCCTCTTCGTAATTGGGACATTCGTGTAGTCTATGGTGCACTATATCTTCCTGATTACCACACCTGCATTCGTTTGTTTTAGATTTGCCTATTTTCCTAAGGTAGGAGATGGAGTTTCCATTCCCTGTCAATATTTCCATTATTTTTGGATTCATTTTGAATGTAATTGCTAGCCTGTCCTTTATTTCTGGGAAGAACTGGTAGGTGATTATTCCTTCATTACTATTGGCCCAGAAAGTCTGCCATTCCTCTAGAAGGATTGACCTAATGTTCTTTTTATTCTTTTTAATGGTTCATCTAGCTCAAATTCAATTCCAAGGATGGCTGTTCTCCCTTTCCTTTTCAGGTCTAAAATACCTTTCCTTTCTATTATGGCAAGTGTTGTTGGGAGTATGCCCGTAATGGTCGTCAGGGCTTGGTTGCTGATTGTTCTATAGGCTGATGTAATTCGAAGGAGGCAGTACCTTTGTGTCTCGCTTAGCTTTCTTTCAATTCTGCCTAAGGCTAGCTTTTCGCCCCAAATTTCATAGCCATAGGATAATATTTGAAATGCCACCGTTGAATAAAGTATTTGGAGTTTGTGGGGATTTATTTCGTAGTGAATTTTGCAATATTACCATGTAATATTACCATGGACTTCAGCCTTTACCAATTGCAATATTACCATGGACTACAGCCTTGACATTGTGACTTGCATGCTTTGATGGACCCCCTAGAGCTGAAGTGGCGGGAGCAATGATGATTGCTCAAGGCATGGCCATCCTTGCCAAATAAGTCGAAGGTTTACGAGACGGACGAATGGTAGTCTGCGCAGCGTCTATACCTCATAGTGAGGCAGCTTCAGATACAGTCTTAGGATTCTGACGTTTTCTTCTTTTTTGGGATAGGGATTATGCCTGTTGTCGACCATACTTCCGCCTCGTAGATCCAACTAATTTCTTCGAAAAATCTTCATCTTCCGTTCTTTCCTAAATTCTCAACTCTCAAGGGATGTTATCGAGTCCTACAGATGTTTTTAGCCGTCATTTCTCGTTGCGCTCTTTCACATTTCGCTGTCGAGTATTCCTTGGTCGAGGTTATCCACATCTACGAAGTACCGTGCAAGCCACATCTAGGGTGTGTGGCACGGGGTCATTCCACACCAGGCATGCAGCACTCGTCCCAGCGCAAATCGGGACCTCGCACGTTCCACCGGCCGCTAGGCGCAGACCAAAAAGCAGTCAGGAGACCAGTGAGCAGTCAAACTAGAGACTGGGAGAGTGATACGTAAATGAACATGCAAGCATGCAAAACAATGCTAATGACACATCTGCTGGTTAATATTACTAATACTATTTATTTATGAATGCTACGAGAACTACTTCATGCAGAGAAAAAATAATATAATGCCGGACATATCAAGCGGTGTGAAGTGTCAGTAATGATGCTATGTTATTAAACACAAGTGAAAATTCTACTCTACCTATTGAGGGTGGGAGTTTCATGTGATTGATCTATCGCTGCTATTATGATCCCTTATGCATCCGTATCTACGGTTCATTCCTTTTACATGTCTAAAAGCGCAGGCCTATTATCTCTGCCATTTAGTTCTTATACGTATTCTCTCCTCCTAACCTGGATTGTTTCTGATTCAAACTTCCCTGAGCTGCCCTCATTTATCGTTTGCCCTCTTTTTCCATCATATAACAATGTCATCTTCTCTCACCAGCTGTCATCAATTCGAAGGTTGCCATGTTTCAACTCTCTACTGCCTCTTCTACACTACAGGTGTACTTAAGTAGGGTGTACTTAGTGCAGTATTTAAATGCAGACGAGCGTCTGCACACAGATATTATATCTACCTCAGCGCTACCCGGTGTTAATGGAAAGAAATTTGCATCGCGCAAAAATAATGTGCCCTAGAAGTAACTTAAGACCTTTTTAGACTGGTATAACCCCATTAATAAATGTAAAAAAAGAATAACACCCACACAATTACTTAACTCCTCATATAAATGATGTAAAAACATGTATGAGGTGCATGATTATCGAAAATCCTCGGCTTATCGATGACGAGACTTCGACCTCCTTGACGGTACACTATCGATATCATCCAATTCCACTTAAATGGGTGTCCCCGGGTCCAATTAAGTGGACCCGTCCCTTAAGTGGTGAGAGGGCGTCTACACGGTGGACTAAAGTGAAAACTGCACTTGCAGGTGTACACTTAAGTGGTCAGTGTAGACGCGGCATACGCCATTCTCTTTTCAGCTAACTGCTTTCTTAATTAAGGTAGTTTGAGCGAAAAATCACTTCACCTGGAATTTGATGAATTTGACCTCATTTTAAAGGAAAAAGTCTCATCCTTCCACTTATATCAAAATATCTACCCCTTGCCGAACTAATTTTCGAGTAATTTGCCTGAAAATATAAGCTGTTTTACATGGGATAGATTATGGCTGTGCACTCCAGAGGGAGAATATTTAAAAAAAATAGGAACTTCTAGCGCCTAGATTTCGTCAAGAAACTAACGGTGTGTAGATTATATGTTTTCTCAACTATTTATAAAAAATAATCTAATACTCACCACAGTAATTTTAACGGAATCGCAAAAAACCTGCTGTTTTGAAGGGTTTTCGGCCGTTAGGTAGTGTAGTTCTTAGTAGTAGTAGTACTCCTAATACTTGAATCCTTATCTGTTACCTAGTACTAACAGCACGCCGCGCATGTTTTCTACATAAGTCTTGAGTCTCTGTCCATTTGTGTAGTTGCTAAATACATATACATATATTAATGGTCCCTCTCCATTGTGATAATATCTGTAGTGTAGTAGTGTATGCTTGTGAGGCTTCGCCTCGTGACAAGCATTAGCGATTTATTCTAATGCATAATTAATCGTAGTTACACTAACTTTAGGGTACCTATAGTGTAATGCATCTTGGTGAATACTCACCCCCTATCACACACCTCTGAGGTGGCTTACAGGGTATTTTGTAGATGTAGAAGTAGATAGCGTCTTGGCGCTCGAAAGTGAAGCCTATTTCTTTGCGAAAAATGATCCACCTAACATGCCTGTCGCGCCGTATTTGTCCATAAATTAAATGAAGAAGTGTTTTTAAAAATTCATTTCCATTTTCCCGTTTGTGTTGTTAAATAATTACCATACCGCGATAATTACTTTAGTATTACCTATATTTTGGACGTATCAAGTCCGCGTCTGATTGATTCAACATGGTCGATTTCAGTTGTAATGACTATGAATATACATAGGGATCTAAATCTTCGGCACCACTGTACGGGCAGCAGTGTTGCCTAACTTTCCGCGAAAAATAGGTCGCCCAGCAATCGGCATGATTCCGCTACTGTGTGTCAAAAATGGCCGGTTTAATTGGGAGGCCAATTCCGGTACCTTTATTTCCATAACATCCATTTGAATCACGGCCTTTCCTATTAGAACCACCTTCTCTAGAGTGTCGGCGCTACAATCTACTTTGTCCTGATTTTTCGGTGCTTGCGGAATGTTTGGCAACACCCACTGGGGGCAAGTTTAGGATCCATATGTATAATTCATGTTAATGACTGTGCTATCGTACCACACGGTTCCGTATGCATGCATATTATTCTCTTATTCGGCCTCCACAGGCCGAGGTGGACTGATTCACCACTCGTGTGTGATGGGCGCGTTACCACTCAGCCGCCGCAGGGCCGTCAGAGGCACGCCTGACACGCATATCCGATGGATTTGACGGTGAGCTGCGAAGTGGTTGGCGGTCGAGTTGACCGAATGGCTCTAATTGCGGAGGTTCGTGTGATTTGTAAGGCGTTAAGAAACCTTGATGACGAAGGTTTCGCTTGAATTCCCTCGCGCGCAGCCGATGTTGGAAACATCCGGTTTGCTTGGTAAGTGGGTGTTTGTAAGGATGGGCGGTACTAAAAAAAGTACCGGTTTTTTATGAGTATTAAAAAGCAACAATACTACTCGACCGGTAGTACTGACGAAAAAATACCGGTATACCGGTATATATGTGATTCATGAAGTATTTTAATTAATTCCCAATTAACATACGTTTCACCCTAATTTTCCGGTATTTCGGCAAATTAGAATATCAGTCCAATAAGATACACAGAAATTTCCATCCATCGGCATTTTTAATAAACATTCATCGGGAATATACATCGGCTGTTCAGTAAACACTTTTTACGCTGTATGTTTGCGCTCGTCACTTTTTGTTGGAATGATTTTAAATCACATGAATAACAGTCGGTATTATTTTAAATGTTGTGGTCAGGTAAAATCCCCTGTTATCAATCCTTGGGGTTGCAATAGCGTTTAACTTACAGGAATAAATATTTGTATTTATACAGTTCAAAATCATCGATTGTCTCTCTTGTTCAGCGTGTTAGAAATGTATACTTACCTATTATATCAATATGATAACAAACTTATCTGAACTTCACGGTTGCGTAAATAAGAAAAAAAGACAGAACATTTGAAAATAGTAGTACATTTTCGTAGGTAGTTCCGTTAGTAGACGCAAGATGGCAGCGCTGTCTAAATACCGATATTGTTAGTACCGGTACCGTTGGTAGTACCGGTTTTAAATACTGGTCAGTACTACCGAATTAAAGAAAATAGTATCGGTACTACCAAATACCGGTATTTTTTTGCCCAACCCTAGGCGCTTAATTCGCTTCCACATGCCGGTGTGGGAATTCCCGGAAGCAGTATCACTGAACACCCTGAAATAAATGCATACGCGATTGTTCCGTTTGCTCTTAGTTCTTTTTCAAGTACTAAGCATTATTACGGAGCCAAGGCTTCCTTAATTATTTTATGTCTAAGAGGAGAGTAGTTCATAGCCATTAATCAACTAAATACTCTTAATATTCATTATAATAAAGTTTGATACTTTTAATTAAATCTACTGTTTAACTACTATACCTGACGATGCCATAAAATTGGTGAAACGCGTAGTGTGTTAAAAAAATAAGAAGTGTAGAAAAGAACCAAACTTCATTATAATGAATATTAAAAATTTCTACAAAGTAGAGCCTGAAGCTGTGAATTTTAAATGCTCTTAACTTTTTTATCTTATTTTCACACTATCAGGAAACGACTCAATATTCTCGCTTATTTGTCCGAAATAAGCTGTTTTCACTGGAAGACAATTTGAAGTCATTACTCTTTCCAAACAAATAAGAAGCAAATGAATATTCAACATGTAACTCGACGAAATACCGATATCACCAATAAATAATAATTATGGACGCTAGCGCCAGTGGACTCTATGGTGGATGATTAAGGAACTCTATGACGGTAATGCACTGTAAATATGAGTCATAAAATGCAATTAATTATAATTGATCCATTAGTTCTGTAATTGCATCTCATAAGTGCGATATCAGTGGCTGTTGGACGGATTATTTTGAAGAATTATATAATAATGGTGCAGGTGCACGAGGATGAGCCTTGCTAATAAGTGAGAATGTCAGTATAGAAAAGAAGATAAGTGAGAAGGAGATATTAACGGCGGAGAATATTGAAAATTGGGAAGACTACACGTAGATGAGATATCCAGTGAAATGTTCAAGTGTGGGTGTAAGTTACATATTAGTCGCTTGTGTGAATTGTATAATTTATGTTTAAACGCTTCCGTTATTCCAAAGGATTGGGAGAATGCGATAATTCCATTGTTCAAATAAAAGTGTGGGAAACCTTATGTAAAATTATAGAAAAATTTATTTATCGAATATTCCGGGATAAGTGTTCAGTAAAATATTAATCGAAAGAGTGAGTAATATTACTTAAAATTGACAAGAGTCTGGGGTGGAGAGTAGGGTGGCACTTATTTTTCGAAATTGAGAAAAATTATGTTTTCCAGCTCAAAAACATGATCAATGTTGAGTGTGAATTCACGTGTTAAAGTTCCGTCACTGTTAGTAACCGAAAACTCGTGCTCCAAGGGCACTAAGTACTTCGAAACTTAATATAGGTACGTGTTTTCGGGCGGGAGAAGCGCTCTATTTAGTAGCACTCAATAGTAAATTACTCTCGGATCTTGGACCGAACCCTAAAAACCAGGAAAAGATAAAATCCAGATTTAACATAGATACTTGCCAACATTAGATCCAGAAAAAATTTAGATTTAATCTAGCTTGAAGTAGGTGATATGCACGCCACATGACGTATTAAATCTAGATTTTACATAGATTTTTTCGAGATTTAATCTGGGATTTTTCCCGGATTTAATCTAAATTTTGAAATATTTTCAACGAACTGGCAGCCAGGGGGTATTGGCTCCTTTACCTATTATTTTTGCTAGTTTAAATTTATGGCTATTTCACTGTGAATCCCACATAGTTCTCGAGCAAGTTAATTTAAGTGATCATGGAATGGCACGTACAAGAAATTATTTTCAAACTCTGACGTTTAAATTCCTATTCTTTTGACCCCTGAAAATCAAAACAATTTTAGTGAAACTCCTATTAAAGCACCACTGAATTATCCTTGAGAAAGTCATCAGGAAGGGATTAATAATACACTATTGTCTGTTAGGGAATCCCTAAAGGTAGCTTCCCTATGGGGACTTTACCTTTATGGACAAATTTACTAATAGGAATACCCTGGTGCTGGGGAAATAGATCTTTTGGATTACGAGTTTCGTCGGTTTTCACGTATCTCTTCGCGTTTTTGAGATACGATTCCGCGCAGTTTGAACCGTTCCCCACGGCGCCACCTAGCACCATTGCACCACCAAGGTAAGACCCACACCACTCCCTTCTCCTACTACCGTATCTCTGTCCTCCTATATACCCCTCCCTGAATCAGCGCTTCGTGGGACCTCCAACCCGCGTCTAGAGGAATGATCGTCGATGCATTTTCTCTCGAACTCTGATAAGTGGTCTCATATTCAAGGAAGTTGTTGATAGCACTCAGGTATTCACAATGGCGCAAAGGATATACATTTTAAATGTATTGTATTATAAATTTTAAAATTTTATTTAGTTGACCAAACGTTTTCAAATTCTAGACCGTTATTCTCGATGCAGTCATATAAAAAATTATAAAATTCATGGATTCAGGTGATATGTGGAATTCTTCTATGTTAAATAACTCGTACATGTGCAATTTTCCACAAACAGATAAACTTTAATGCATGAACCGGGTTTCAATGTTATACATCATTTTCAGGTTTTTGGAAGCCTGAATCCTGAATATGATGATATCAGTCTCATATAACAAGGAATGATTTATTATTTGATACTAGATTCCATGCCCGTAATTATGGCAACAGTTCGCCCATTGACCAAATTATGAGAGATAAAAATAAATGCAACGGAATTGATTTATTTTCTGTGTCATTATCATTCCTTAAAACTACTTGCTAAAAATACCTGATGAAATATAGAAAACGTTTTGAAAGTATAATTATTTCTCGTTTTAATTTATTCATTATTTATATTTTACTTTTACTGTTATTTGTATTACCTATATTTTATTTGTGATTGATAATATTCTAATTTTATATTTAAGTATTAATATTGTACTTATACTACAAGGTTCAACGCTTGCCTTCCCCAATTTGACTATTTTTTGTGATGAATCTTGATATTTTCTATGTTATTGTAATATTTTAATTCGTGTACACGACAATGTAAACCTCTGTAAGAGGAAATTGTGCGTTGAATAAATTTATTATTATTCTTATCACTGAAACTCGGGTCGTGGATTAAAGTTTATCACACTTGTGGAAAATTGCGCATATCCAATTTATTTACCGTATAAAAACTGTTTGTTAAGCCCCTTATAATGCAATACTTGGTGATCGTTAACTCAAGGACTCTTGGAAATTTGTAACATTTGGAATTAAGGAAAACCAGAAGGGGAGGGAGAATTCAGAAGAAACTATTTCGAAGTCAAGAGTGGCCAATAAATGACATCCGTGGCTGGCATATGTGTTCTCAAAGTATCGGGCGAGGGGAGTGGGTTCTGAGGAAAGATTCCAGTTTATTTCAGATTAATATAACTACGGAATTGTAAAATATGTGACTTTAGCGTCATGGTGAACATCGTTAAGTTCCGAAAATTAACACCTGAGACAGGTGAACTAAATTAGTGTTCCAACAATGGATATTATGAGTATCTAGGTAGAAGAACGGCCACTTTGTAAAAATCCACATTTATTTTAAACTCTGAAATTGAATTCTATTTTTCTTCGACTCATTTCGGTCTGAATAATTCTGGTGTAAAAGTTTATATAGATATTTCCTTTTTTAAATTTCTTAAATAATAACATTATTAGAGGTTACCCCAAAGATTTTACTAATGCACATGAAAGGAGTTATCTAATTTGGGAAGGAATGGAGTGTTTTCCAGTCATAATGATTGATAGCATATGACTGGTAAACGTTTGCAACAGAGTGTTGCAATTTTAGGTATAACAGAACTTGGTAGGAAAGCAAAGGATAACGCAGGGAAAGGAACTTCCTCATACCCTGAACGTGTGAATTTCACACACCAAGCTTATTGCGGGTTGATATTAACCCAAGGAAGGTAGAAAGTTTATACCCAGTCACCCCGCAATAAGCAATTTGTATTGTAAAATTCACAGTTTCTTTCTACTTACCTTGATATCTACCCTAAAACTATCAAAACAAATCTTCTGGTTATCTACCATGGATGGAAGTAATGAACGTGCGATATAATGGAATTATTGGTACATGCATAATTTGCTGATGTCATATATTTTCGGTTATTGAGCAGGAATGATGCATTAAGGCAGGATTAATGTTTCGGGTAATAGAGGTTCCAGAAAGGTACTTCGCCAGCGTATATTGGCGAATGCTTTTCAATCTTCCTGTCGTACCTCTCAAACTAGAATGGTGTTGAATGGAGGCGAGTTTAGTGTGTGCCGAAACTTTCTCATTTATTTGACTCGTGTATGAAAAACCAACCTTGAAATTATAATTCAGTGCAACATCTCTGCAATGAATACTGTGACAGTGGGAAGATATGTCCAATGGAGTGCAAAAAATGTTTTTTTTTGTGTGAGTAGAAAAGCCTGGAGAATGATAACCACCAGCAATGCTCGATTTCTCATCTCGTGGATTTGCAGCAGCGGTTGATAAGATCACAGATGCTCGAGTTGAGGACAGAGGTTTGAATATACACTCATCCAGCGCTAGTGATAACCACCGGAGTCGTAGCTCTATCACCACTCGCGTAATGAAAATACAGAAGCAGCCTTTAATCACGGTTTTTGCTTTCAAAATAGCTAAAATAAATAAAGAAAAACAGGCAAAGACAGCTCATTACTTTTATTCGTGCAATGTTCGATTCAATCACGATAATAATTTAAATTTTAAAAATATAAGCGAACTTAAGCCTGGGAATGCACCACCACCCAAAAGTGACTTGGCAACAAATATTTCATATAAATTACCTACCTGACGAAGTGAACGGAGTGGCTATAAGGAAGAGCGAAATTATAAAGTCTTAACATTGACTTAAGATGGCTGGTTAATTGTTCATGATAATCCGGAAATAGCAAAATGTGTCAGATGGCAAAAATACTTTTTTTTTCAGTACAATAAATTCATTAAATACTTGACTGTACTGTTTAAAATTGGCAGAGAATGCTAATTAAGAATGCATGTCTGAAATCGGTTGTTTTGTCCTCAGTTTTGTGTATAACAATGAAAGTAAGATAGAATATATGAGGGCAGAACTACACTTTTATATTCTCATAAGGGTTTAATTAGTTAGCAATAGCCTTGCGAAACAAAGTTGAACAGTCATATAATTATTGCAGGTGTTTTTGAAGCGCTAAACCTTTTGTCGCTGGATAATCGATGATAGTTATGTCAGCTGGTGCAAATCAGTATCGCTCTAGATATCCTTCTTGAGGATTCAATTACAATTGCCCATTCCACTAAATAGGCTCTTTTAAAATCAGGTCGTCTTTAGCCATACCAGTATTTGGCCGAAAAAGATTGATTACAGCACTCCCGCAAATTTTAATAACACACAATCCTGCATCCAAAATACACGGGCTAACTCCGGAAAAGGAGAGAAGGACACGAAGTTGGTTGAAAAGGGATTTTAATCCAATATTTCTGTTCCTTGTTGCCCTGTTTTGAATCAAAGCCCCTCCGTTCCCATTCACATATTTCTCAGAGTACACAATATAACCCATGTCAATCAATTGGAGGTAATCTCTTCAGTTAAACAGTAACATAAACGTTTTAGGGTTTTTTCAACTCCTCTATTTCGTTGTGTAGCCTCATCAGCATGTATTGAAGGAATATTTTCTAATATTTGTTTCAAAATAACTAAGCTTTGGGACAGGCTAGCCCTCCAACCGTCATCAAAGTTAGCCAAAATGCATTTAAATGCATGAACTCTGTCGTAGTTATCAAATATGATTTTGTCCTCCTTGGAATGATACTAAACATATAAGTATTTATGTCAATTTAAAGTAACTGCCATGCCGTAAGCAGTATTCGCTCTATCCAGGTTTATAACTCATTCATTGCATATGTTGTCAAAAAATATTTTATATAGTAGAAATGTGACAAATATTTTGAGAAATAATAATGAAACAACGTGAAATAGTATAAGAAATGTACGATATAATAAAAATTCTTTCAGTAAATCTAAACGTTAACGAAGTGTTTTACAATTTCACCATTTCCAATAATTAATAAAAAGGGTACAATGGACAAAACTTCGATTTTGTCCGGGACGGTTTTCCTAGTTTTTTTCCGTGGGTGTGGACGATAGCAAACAACCCAAGTTTCGAGTGACAGGTTTGAAATACAAGGGGGCGTAAAGCAACAATGCGTAATGTCACTGTGGCTGTTCAATTTTACATGGATAAATGTGTAAGGGATGCATGTAGGGATAATTTCGGTGCATTGGTTGGAGATATATGAATGTCCGAGTTCTACTGTACGCAAATACTGCTGTGCTGAACCTTTAACTCCGAATAGCATGGCAGGACATTGAAATAATTTTAAAATTGAAAATCCCATCGGCTGCCACCTATTCAAGATGGCGTCGCGACTACGTCATATCTGCTTCACTGAGAGGCCTGTCAAGTTGGTACCCAATTGGTTTTCGGTTTAAATTCTCAACTGAGGTAGCATGAGAGACAAAGCGCAGCCATCAGAAAAACACCAACTTTCACGGAGTTCAACGAAAACAGCGAAAGGATAGGTAGCAGGGGTCAACCGAGGAATTTATTTCGGGGGAGACACCACCATTTAAATTATATAAATATATATTTTTATAATTCAATAACTGCAATTAATAATTATTAGTAATAATAACTGCAATTTTCAGCCATCCTAAAAAAGCTACAAAACTGTAGCAAAAATGTAATAGACAAAGACGTAATTAGGACGACATCTAATTGTTAAAATTGTTTGGTACAACCCAAAATTTTCTGGTGGGGGCGATGTATCCCGTTCGGTGTATCCCCTTTATCCCCATGATAGGTAGTAATCCCCTGGGTTCGCCCCTGATAGATAGTATCCTCGTAGCTATCAAAACTGCTCACCAAGCAACTGAACTCGAAAGCCTCCCCATCAATATCAAGCAGATAGTTGAGAGGAGGTCTGATGAAAAAGTAAAAGATAGGTGTAATCTCACTCTCTTTAAGCTACATCGTGAGCACGCCGCAAGAATGTGGGATCCCTGAAAAAGATTAAATCCTCGTGATTAATAAAATGAAAAGGTCAAACGCCTGTCTAAGTTTGTGAGAAAAATTCCTATCTCAAGAGCTTCAGGTTGACATGGCGAATATTGTTCAATCCTCTGACTACATCCGTAGGGCAGACACAAGAAACGGAATTAGAGAAATTCACTGTCGAACCGATATAAGCTGAAGAATATTCACTCTTCCCGTGCATCGTCAATGATGACAACAAAAACTTAGCGAAACACCAATCCGTGTGATCATACTTCCGTTTTGAGGACCATTCGTCGGCCAAGGTAGCCATGTATGCATAATGCATTAACGCTCATAGTCCCTATAACCTTTGTAGCGTATAGTGTAGGGTATGGTTGATTAAAATTTAACCCCTGCCGCACGTGCTTGCAGGGTATTATGTCGATATAGATCTCTGTAGCTGGAAGAAAATCCGACTGGACCGGAAATGAAACCCGGACTCTCTCATTTCGCGTTAATGCTTAGACCACTAATGTAAGATATGCAGCCGACATGTTTACCTTTCACCTGACATTGTGTGTATGTACCTGAAAGTGAAGCATAATCATTGAAACGTGTTGTAAGCATCAAGTGTACACCATAAGTGTTTGCAGCATTCGGTGAAGCGTATGTGAGAAGCGATTCGTATATAAAATTATCTATAATGGAGAATCATTTATGTCACCAGATTATCCACATACCGGTGTAAGACCTCTGGGCATAATTTAACATCATCTAAATAATTTCGTCCATCGAGCCACAAGATACTCCCGGCTGGAAAAATTATCACCAGACCAATTACATCTATTGACGGAGGTCCTCAAAAAGCAGGAGTAGTGGATAGTTTCAATTACTCAAACTTTGGTAAAGTCAGAGCTTAAACTGGGAAAATTTTTGCTACTAATTGGCAATCTCAGGATGGTAGTAGTATTGTTGTAGCCATTACTTGATGGAGGTAATCTTGTGGTTTTTAAGTGTCATGCAAGCATGAGACAATGTTAATTACCACAAACAAGGATGAGGAAGTTGGGCCACCGATTTTACATGAATAGCTGCGAGCATATTCTTTCTTGCCTTACCTTTTCCAAATAAAGTTCGTCTTCCGCAGAAACAACCAAGACAAGGAAACCATAATATAGTTACAGACATTATTTATTCAGCGCAGGTACCAATGTGCAACAAATTACATTTTGATTAGTACTGAATGGGCGGAAATTTGCCATCTCTGCAGAGCACTCTCTTCCGTGGTTCTCTGACGAACTGCGGGTCGGGAGGCTTTTTAGGCTTTTTAAGACTGGAGCTCGCGATCAAAAATGTAGATGCCAAGTCCTTCGCCGACTCTCTTGATGTTCGTGATGTAGTCTGCTAGCTGCTTGATGTGCTCAACTTGCTCGTTGAGGTACTCGGTTTCCAGAAAGTCGCAGAACTGCGCATCTCCGTGACGTGAGGCCACCACGTGCAGATCCAGAAGAGACTTGTTTTGGAGAGAAAGGCGAGGAATATGAGATAGAACACAAAAGAGAGTGGCGCTGCCCTGCGACTCACGCACCGCACGTGTCTTTTGTGTGGTTGTCGCAAAGGGACTAACGGAATTGCGATATCTCGTATGGATTACTACTGGCGCCAATTGTTTCAGGCGCAAATGGAAAAATAAGTATGAGTGAAAAAGATAAAGATCGTATGTTTTTGCCATAAATATATTATTTTTTTATGAAAAATGCTGTAACTATTCCTTTTGCTGTAAGACGTTTATCAGCGTACATTTAAAATACGCCTGAGACCACACGAGACATCGCCATCGCAACTGTAAGTAAACAAATAAGATGGCCGAGAAAGTACACTGCAAAAACGCCAAGAGAAGGACTGGACGGCATTATTGCGCAGCAATCTTGTTCCAGAATTTTTCAGGATGCAGAATTGATTATACAATTACCTTTTTAAGTTTCCCCTGAGTAATAAATAGGTAATTTCCTACTTAAATCTGCCAGATATTCAATTAAAGAGTATACCTTTCGCGCTGATAGTTAGCGCCTGACCGCTAGAGTGCTCTGGGTGAAAAATATAACCATTGGAGTAATGCGAGTGTCAGACCCTTGGTTGTCGCGGTCAAACAGCGGTGGGAAAAACGATGCCCAGAACGAAAAGTGAAATTCACAGACCTTTGGAGGTCGTAGCCCGCGTTTCCAAAATGTCAAGTCATCGCGTTTACGCTGTGGAACGCTATCAAGCAAGTTTGGATTGCCTCAACTACTTGATATAGATCCATTACGCTTCCATGGAAAATGCGAATACGTGCTAATGTCCACTAGCCTAGCCTTTAATACATATTTGTGCAGTAGTCAAGTCTCCAGGTCGTTCTTTACTTATTCATGGAGAAATTATATCGATCCTTGCATTATTGGATGCTCCACCATATTTATGATCCTTAACAATGAATCCAAAGGAGACTTTTTATTGTACCTAATGTATAAATTCAAAACCAGAACAGATTTTGCCAAACTATTGTGTGGGAAAGGTGTTCGCGGTGTAAATTCGTGAAATTGACTTGTATTGATATCAAATAATCAAAATCACTTTGCATAATTTCAATCTATTTTATTAGAAACCGATAGATATTAGTTTCGTCACTCTTTATAACATTTTTAAGTCAACTGAAAATTTCACAGAGCCACATATGATTGGCCACCACTTTTCACGCACAAGTTTAGGGATTGCGTTAATGAGAGCTCAAATGATGGATTTTTGACGCGATCGTTTTCAGGAATATCGGTAATATTATGGATCCTGATCCCCTTTTATATCATTAGAACACGTCCTTTCTTCCGTCCTCGAACACGTAACGTGAATCTGAACTGAAGCCATCCAGAGCGCACGGAAGCAAATAGTGAATGTGGCGTCAAATGTTATTTTCAATTTCAAGAGAATTGCAGACATTACGGAATCGGTGCTCGCAGTTATACAAAAAAATGACCGTGCGATAATAAAAATGATTTACTTTGGTAATCTGCGTATGGAAAAATGAGAGGTGGACTCTTCGCGGTGAAGGCGCGCTTTTATGCAAGTAGGTAGGTACCGTGCCGCTCGGCGAAGCCCTCTCCAATCACATTGCAGCCAGCGAAATAGCGTAAAGAATCAGGTTTTATGCATGCATAACTCGATAGATGGGTGAGAATATTTTAAGAACGGAGTTGATTTCACAATGACAATTCAGACACGACGGCGACATAGTCAATATCAAGGGTCTCACGGAATTGCGATATCTCGTATGGATTACTACTAGCGCCAATTGTTTCAGGCGCAAATGGAAAAATAAGTATGCGTGAAAAAAATTAAGATTGTATGTATTTGCCATCAATCTTTTATTTTTTGTGAAAAAATGCAGTAATTATTCCATTTGTTGTTAGACGTTTATCAGCGTACATACATTTAAAATACGCCTGGGACCACACGAGACATCGCCATCGCAACCGTAAGTAAACAAATAAGATGGCCGAGAAAGTACACTGCAAAAACGCCAAGAGAAGGACTGGATGGCATTATTGCGCTGCAATCTTGTTCCAGAATTTTTCAGGATGAATAATTGATTATACAATTACCTTTTTAAGTTTCCCCTCAGAAATAAATAGGTAATTTCCCACATAAATCTGCCAGATATTCAATTAAAGAGTATTCCTGTCGCGCTGTTGCGCTAATAGTTAGCTCCTGACCGCTAGAGTGCTCTGGGTGAAAAATATAACCATTGGAGTAAGTGAGTGTCAGACCCTTGGTCAATATCCTTTGACACATTTGACCGGGCGCATTTGCTCTCGAGTTCCGAATTACCCCCTTCTCTCCCCCGCCCCTCCGAACGTTTGCCCATTCTCGAAACTCGCTTAGGTGATACAAGAGGACCTTTGGACTCTTTGAACCTCTGTGTTACCTCAAAGATGCTAAACAAAGTGTCAAAATCATGGTCGGTTGCTAATAAAATGAATGTTTTCAAAGTGGATTTATTTGAAATGAGAATGCCTTAGAAGTTTTCACTTTCCCAATATTTTAAGGCTAGTGATGGTGTGTTTATTAAACGAGTTTCGCGATCCCGCTCGCATAATTGGGCAAAGTGCAAAGATACTTCAAAGCCAGATATTTTTTTATGACCTATGTGTCATAACACCAAAATATTGAAAGAGCGGTTTTCGGGTTGATAGCAAAATTCTCCCGCGTTTGTATGTAGTCATGATAATACATCTCCGTACAAGGAAGTGCTCGACCAAAGTGTCAACTCGCGATTTCTTTTTTTTCTCTCGAGGGTTACAATTTGATCTTGGCCGAAGTGTCAGATTGGCGTCCCCGCTTCCCTTCAGCATGTTCTAATGAGCCTCCCGTTCGCCCCCGCCTTCTCCCCGCCCCCCAGATCTCGCCCCACTCCCTGCCGCCTCCTACTCGGATCTCCCTCCCCACTCGCTGTAGAGTGGAGAGGTAAAAGATGCGACGTTCGGGGGTTGCAAGCGTTGCGAGCGCTTTAGGTCGCGCTTCTTATCTCTGCGTGTCCCATTCGAGCGTATTTGACAACTTTACAAGAACCTGGGGGGTTATTTTTACAATTCCACCAGTGCCACGAGTGCCTGTCGTTTCACACATATCCAGATGCTAAAATGAAACAAGCGAGTCACGACAACCGACAACTTAAACCGCTATCTTAAAAATGAAAAACCTCATTTTCCACTCGTACATTACATTGGTTTAGATCATATTTATCTGATCGTAAACAAGCTGTGTATATCGGGGATGGAGTTGTATCTAAATGGACTACAGCTACAAATGGAATCCCCCAGAGATCCGTACTCTCCCCCCTCTTATTTACTATTTTAATCAGGGACCTCCCATTGTGCATTCGACATTGTAAATACCACCTTTACGCTGATGACCTACAAATCTACTATTCGTTCAGACCCTCTGAGCTAACTCAGGCTGTTCGACTAATAAATGAGGATATAGACAGCATATGTTTATGGGTCTCAAATAATAAATTACTCATCAATCAGTCCAAGACAAAATCCATCATCCTAGGCAGTCCAAGAAATATCAATTCTCTCCCTGACAATATTCCCAGTATAAACGTACTTGGAACTGACATTGTATATTCCTCTTCGGTTACCAACTTATTGTTAGGTGTGATTATCAATCAAACGCTAACATGGACTGAACAAGTATCTCTGGTCTCCCGCAAAGTTCCTCCACATAATCAAGCGTAATAAAAAGGAACTTCCAACCCAAATTCGCCACAAACTTGTCAGATCGCTTATCCTACCTATCTTCGATTACTGCTGCGTAATTTATTGCTCCGTTCGGGAAGACATTCATTTGAAACTGCAAAGGTCACTGAACGCTTGCCTTCGATTCATTTACCTGATTCCAAAATTAAACCATATATCCCACGCTTACCAACTAGCAAATTTCCTTACAACACGGAACCGCAGGAAATACTTTTTAGGTTCCCTCTTTTAAAAATCCTCAAGTTTAGAGATGACGCCTGGGTTGCTTAACTGGTAGAGCACTCGGCGCGAAATCGGGGGGTCTGGGTTCGAGTCCCAGTCCAGGCGAATGATTTTTTCACTGTGAATTTCACACAATTGTGTGTCCACTAGCGGGTGACTCCGTTAAAGTTACTGCGCGGCTAGTTCCACAGTTGTTTAAACTCACGAACGATGATTAATGGAAAGATGCGCGAAGGCGAAGGTTTTCTCCGATTTCTTGGTAAATACGGTAAATACTTTACGAATTGTTCGTACCTAACGCTTGAGAAGGGAGGATTTTTACCATGAAACAGTGAAAGACTGTACGAGACTGAAAGACTCGTACATTATCTTGGTTTTCCGCCTTTACTGAAAATCCTGACATAAACTAGAATCGCGGATGTGGTGACCTTCTTTCTTTACTTCCCAAAACACTCCGCTGCACATAAAAAATACTCCCGATCTGTTTTTTAAGTGCGCTGCCTATGAACAGGACCTGAAACGAATGGGAAGAATCAACTATCTCGTTGTGTTGCAAACGGAGCAGCGCACTGAAGCGAATGAAAAGCGTATGACGATCGCGAGGGTCGTGGATGGATCACGAGGGTTTGTCGTCACTACGACGCGACGAAAAGATCGCAACGTCTCTCAAGGGCAGAGGAAAGACGGGCCGAAGTGTGGTCGCTTATCAATTCATTATCTCTTGGATTTTCCGGGAGATAACGCATTTTTAACGTCGCGACTCGTCACGCGGGGGAAGGAGAACTCATCTCGGTATGCGAAGACGACGAGGAAAGTCGCATCTTAAGGAGGACGCGCGATTGGTGATCACCCGGCGTGGAGATCTTTGCGATGGAGGTGAGGTGCTCTATCTCTTTCACAAAGCGAAAGGGTTCATGCATTACTTATCTGGCCATTGCGCCACCACAAGTGGGCGATTGTGAAAGAAGAGTTTATTGATGAGGACAAATCCTTATATCCAATGAAGCGCAGAAGGAAGTGAACTCCTTTGCTAGCATTTCGGACATATTGACGACCATCTTCGGATAGGTGGTTTTATTTTGGCGACGTGAAGCTCGAAGGAACACGTGTGAGTCGGCTGAGAGGTAGACTACAAATGTGCTAATAATTTGTTATCGATTGCTACGTCGCCGAAACAAATCCACCACCTCTCGCCGTATATGGCCACCCTGATGACCGACAAGTTACAATAGGAATGCATTTCCTTTTGCATTTCATTGGCTATCAGGCTTCATCTTGAATAAATGAACTAGCAAATTAAGGTAGTTGGAGCGAGATATTTCCCTAGTCATGATGGAGACCATATTCGAATTTTATATTTTAATTTCAGCGTCTGTAAGAAGTGTGAAGTAAATATTGTAATATTAATGGTGCAAAAAAATATTTATATGTATATGAAAAAAATGCTCAGTAATTAAATATGTAAATATATCTACAAAATTCTCTAACTTGACTCATTTTTTCACGCCGCACGGCTTAAAAGCCCTCAAAACAGGAGGGTTTTTTTTGCGATTCTGTATAAATTACTGTGGTGAGTAATAGATTAATTTCTATAAATATTTGAGAAATCATACAAACTGCAAACCGTTTGTTTTTTGACGTAATCTAGGTGTTATAAATTCCTAATTTTTTTCAACATTCTCCCTCTGGAGCACACAGCCGACATCTATCCCGTGCAAAACAGGTTGTATTATCAGGCGAATTGCTCGAAAAGTAGTTCGGCAAAGGGTTCATATTTTGATATCATTGGAAATATTAGTTTTTTTTTCTTTAAAAATGAGGTCGAATTCAACAAACTGGTGAAGTGATATTTTGCACAAACAAACTACCTTAAGCTTCCTATGAATTCATGAAAGATGGAGGCGGTGACGAGGGCGGCCTTCCATAGCACTGATCACGACTCGGATCCGTGCTAATTCTACAGTCGCCCACCTTCACCGTCCCGCGCATGAACGCGCGCGAGATGAAGGATGATAATCACCTGGTTAACCGTCTTCTCCATGGACAAGGCGAACTGGATCGACTTGAGAGGCGAATTCCAATTATCAGGAGCTGGAGGTAGATCGATGCCACTTATCATCACTCGGCCACCACGGCGGTTCTGGTAGTGCATCAATTTTTGTCCATGCTCACGCTCCTCGTCGCTTAGTTTGGAAAAATATTTGTGGAAACCCTTCAATGCAACATCATCTTGATCGAAGTAGTTCGCCTGAAAGAATTGAGACTAAAAGAGTCAAATATTTGCGACAACTTTGAATTCCTTGAAAAAACGAAATACACAGGGAAGTAGGATTTAGTTTTTCCCGGCGAATTATATTGAGGAAGTCTTCTCGGGTCTTCCACCGGGATAGGTTTTTTGCTGCCGACGTTTCGGAGTCTGTCTTGTACTCCATTTTCAAGGCGAATGATGATGTTTGCGAAGGCTTCAACCGTCACCATTGTTGCGCGTGGTCAAGGGCTGGCCTGGGCTGGCCGTTACGGTTTGAATACGGCAAAAGTTTTAATAGCTGCTTTCACGAACCGCTTTAAAGGGAAAAGCCATGGTCATCATTCGCCTTGAAAATGGAGTACGAGACGGACTCCGAAACGTCGGCAGCAAAAAAACTTATCCCGGTGGAAGACCCGAGAAGACTTCCTCAATACGAAATACACACTGATCAGCATCTGTACTTACAATGGTGAGGTATACGTGGCTAGCGTGTAGCTCCAGGTTTATCTGTTTACTGAGGGCCAATTCCGCTTCTTCGTGGAAATTCTGTCTACATGCAGATGCGGCCATTTTGCAGTGCTCTTTCTAAATGTTGCAACAGAAAGGTATAAGTAAATTAGATGGAGAGTCCTCACGCTGGTTCACTGCTCGTTCACACCCTGGCGACCCGGAACAGAGAATGATGTGATCGGCGATCATCGCGTCTTTAAATGATGACTAATTTGTAGAACAATCATTCCTATTGGCAGTTGAGAGAGTTTTCCTGATTGGATGAGGAAATCGCCATGATATTCGTATGGGATTCGTAACTACGTCGGGGATGGCTTGGGAGACCAAAAGAGTTGATTGGTTGATAGTTTCTGGGAGCCGATTTCTAATTTTGCAGTAGTAATCTTCGCATTTTGTCTGAAAACGGATTGTTAGTCTTATCAGCATGTCATCCAAAACCTTCGCAAGTAAAAATCTTAAAGCTGGTGCCATATACCCATATATTAATCCCTCGGAGAAACTCGACCATGACAGGACCGCGTGAAGCGTGGCGATAGTTTCCTTGCCTCCTGCAATATAGTTTGCGAATCGCCATCCGCTAAATTAAACTACGCCGTTTGATTCATGTTCGTATATCTAAGAAGCCATCCATTCCTTAAGTGTACCCTTAATTTTTTCAGTAATTGCATTTTCAACTTAGTCCAGTATAACCTATCAAACGCTTTCTTTGCTGATTGGTTGTCAAAGAAATTGTATTTGCAGAATTTAAATGGTTAAATTGGTTTCATATATTTTAACCCAAATTTAACATAAAATATGAAATGTGTTAAATAAAATAGAGAAAATATTATTCTTTACTGTTCTTAACCTGGCGTTCATCTAAATCTACACACTACCCTGTGAGCCTCCGCAGAGACGTATAGTAGGGGTTGTAAGGGCACCAGCTATGAGAGGGGAGGGAATCGGAAAGAGTGGGGGGGGAGAGGAAAGAGGTGTTAACAATGTGTCTTGTGTTAGGTTTGCGCTGTTTTTGTTATTAAATAAAATATAAAACCGTGTTAAGCGAACTGGTTATCCACTAAAACATAGCTGTCCTGTGTTTTTCATGGATTTGCGATCTTTTTACAGACTTTTTCGTGCAGATGAGTGTTAATATTCTGCTGCTTTATGTATGGAAACGATTTTTATGCACTATAACTTTCTTAGTCAAGTAAGTAAGAGTATTGCGACATCATGTCGTATCATGCTATTTATTTTGATAAGCAGAACCAAATTATCAGTGCTTACTTCTTTCGGTCAACTCCCGATTATAAGTGATTATGATTAGCTCTATAGCCTCTGATTACAAATTTTCGCGGCTCATTCTAAAAGATAAGGATTATCTCCGCAGATTTTTGACTTCTCAACTTTCTGACGACGAGTTTATGCGTGAACTGTAATGAAATTGATCGCCACAAAATACTGTCAAGAAAATGATCCCTATGAAAATTGTCGTATAATAAATGCACTAGCCTCTTCCGAAATACGCTTAATTTCCTCACGTATGTATGAAGTACAAAGTATGTAATTTTTATGTGGGTAGCATGGCGATTGCAAACAAAGTGAGTTCGAGTGGACCGAGGTTATGGTTTATGAGTGAAACGGAGGGAGTCACCAATGAAGAGGTCCCGTGAAGAGTTTGGGGAGGAATAAAGTAAAATGAAAATTCTGAAAAGTGGAGGAGGCAAACTTCCTGCGCATATTTTGTGCCACGCACTTATCCTCTTGAAGGTGAAATGAATAGGAAGAAATACTGAGGAAGACAGGATGGAATTCACCGGGGAAATTATGAAGGACGTGAATGCGTAATGAAGCGTTAATGAAGTCTATTCGGCTTCTCCACTAGGTCACACTCTGCATTTCTGACCACGTTTTGCTCTAAAATCGCTCGGAATAAAGGTTTCGCTCATTATTATCAATATCGTCATCAGGGCATGCCCTGACGACGATGGACGACTCGTACATCGAAACGTCGGCAGAAATGCTGAGTGTGACCCGGTGGAGAACCCGAATAGAATTCACTAACATCATACGCCGAGAAAGCATCAGATCATTCTTCGCAATGAAACGGTTAGCTGAGAATAGTGGAGGGTTGCAGCAAGCACATCTTCGATTTTATGACTGCTTATGATGATGACGATGTGTGTGGACATTTCCACGGCAGTTTTGCTTGTGGGGTTACTGGACCATTGGCGGCCCCAAGGGGAGGCAATTTCCCCCACCCCCAAACCCGGCGTATTTCTTTGTCATAGTCCTTAAATTAAAAGCCTATATTATTACGTATTTTTTTGCTGGTGATGTTTTGGTTATTTTAATTTAAAATCCAGTTAAATTTTATGTAAACTAAAACTGTTTTTAAGACCACAAGCTAAATGCGAATGTAAATCAAAATAGTTTTGGAATTAGTCGAAACTTAGTGGTAATCTAAAAGGGAAATATGCATTTAATAAAAACTTCTTCTTCTTAAAAGGCAAACTTTTGCTTCCTAAACACTTATAACGCGCCTTTTTGCAAATAGTTTATTACGAATTTCTGGGACTATACCGACGAACCCCCCTGGAGGGTATTCCGTATCCAAAGAGCCCCCCCCCGAACCGCTGGTCGGTAGCCGCCCCTGTACCTGACCCTTGCCAACTAATTCATATCCACTCAATTGGTAGGCCCTTGCGACTTAACAAGTTAAATACTTATCAAGTTTTCGCATTTCCCATGAAACCCAATGGGCGGGCGACGGAAATACTTCGAACTGCTAAATTTCTCCAACATGTCACATTTAGTGCCATGCGAGATATCTCGCCATTCGCCGCTGGTTCGGCCGAAAGGAACGGGATCTGATCATTCATCACTAGAGGGTTCGATCTCGCGATGAATGCCATATTCAACCCATTCGATTTGATCATTGGTTGCTGAGGAACCCTACATGGCACCGCTCACGTGCGTTATCTGCCCTTTTTGAAATCCCCATGTTGCACCAATTTTTTTTTCTAGTGATTCATTAAACAGATATGATATTTCTCCAATGGCCGTAAAATATTTTACGGCCATTGGAGAAATATCATATCTGTTTTTTCTATAGAGGCCGTAGAGCTCATCTACCTTGATTTAGTGATTCATGTTTCATAATGTAAACAAGCGATTGTATTACACCAATACCACATAAGCCGATTGATAAGAGGAACATTTCGAAACATGAGGCACCCATTACCAGTATTCTCCGAACATTGTCAAGCCTTGAGAGAAATTTGTGTTTATTATATAATAATAACAATTTGCGCATTCATTAGTATTAATGTCGCTATGAAAAATTGGAGAAAAAAGTTAAAGATAAACGAAAAGCATACTAATATGTACAGTACATAGGCGTTTCGTTATAAAAATATTTTATGCTTAGTTATTAGCATTTGATTAAGTTTCTGATAAACTTCAAATCAACTCTTTGCATTCATTAGTTACGGAAATATTGAATTTAAATGAGCACGTGTTTTGCGAGTCGCGCCAATTTTGTATCGCGACATCAATCGGTGATGGAGAGGTGAATCTTGTGCAGTTTGGTATGGAGAACCCCAGTAATTATTAGAGAAACCTTTGATATATTCATAGATAATAATTGAGCTGAAATACTTCTAGGGTAAGCAAAAAAGTAGAATTTTAAAGGATGTAGGTATATTTGTTATTGTTATTTAAATAAAATGGAAGATTTCTGTAAAGGGGTTAAGCATTTATGGATGAAAAATACGTTTAAAATACTACTTGGCCTGCATCACTTTAGGCACGCTGAATGTTAGTAAGCTACAACTTGATAATATGCAAAAGGGCCGTTAAATTATTTTCTCTCGGATAATCTTGAGAGTGACTGAGTCTTCATTAAAGTAAGAGACAAAATAATACAGACTATTTGCGACGTACGACTATCACCAATATAATATCCTCAACGGCGAGGAAGTAGAACGCGGCGGATATTATCGCTCTGACGAGGAAATGACAAAATGACCTCTCTGACCCGTAGTCAAGCATGTACGTAGTACGATATTCAATGCGTAGATTAGTTACTTGCGTTATAAAATGCCTTGGCGCATTTGCCTTTAGAACCTATCCAATATCCATGTAATATTAAGGTAAATAAACTATTTTTCGAAGTAAAGTTATGCCTGATTAAGTTTGATTTTTTGACGGATAGTATTAAATAGTTTTTATGTGCTTGTTATCAAAACATCCAAATATTTTGCGATGTCGTGCAGCACACGTTCTGAGAAAAGTAATTTATATTTTACCGGGTAGTAAAAAAAACTCGTGACGGACTGGGTGATTGCTCCACGAGGTATGGTTTTCTTGATATAGTACCTAATTAAAATTAAATTATTTATGTATCTGTTACCGTGATCCAGTCTCGACCAAAAGAGCTGAGACTTTACCCAATGTGATCGGTTATATTAATTGAGGCAACATGAGGGAATTCATTCGCTTTATATAAGTTGTCCCTGATTTATTTCTTCAAGATATTCCCCGAGTTCTCATATTCCCAACGTATGCATTTTCATGTTCACGTGGAAATGGACGTTTTAGCATTGCTTTCCTAAGGAGCGATTCTCCCTGCTACGGTTCCAGAAAAGTCATTGCTTCGATTTTCTTGAAATAATCTATGGATAATGGTGTATTCTGCAAAACTCTTGGTTTTTCAAAGAATATATAATGAGTGCAACTATTATAAGTGTTATCGAGACTCGGGACGAGGTCTCTCGTCCCGAGTCTCGATAACACTTATAATACTATTGTATGTTGAGACGTAAAAAATCGAGACTATAATATTATATGTTGAGACGGGAACACTGCCACAACACATTCGAAAGTTTCGTGAAAACGTGATCAGGAGATGTGAATATCTAATGCTATGAACTCACCGTGATAACTTGACTTCGAGTTATCTTAGTAATAACTAAATAGTAACTTTTAGGTATTCATTGAAGTCAAATTCTGTCACGTTATGCTGGTTCGGCACTTGGGAAACCTGATAACAAGCAAAGAGTGAGCTAAATCTCACTAATGCTATGAACTCACCGTGATAACTTGACTTCGAGTTATCTTAGTAATAACTAAATAGTAACTTTTAGGTATTCATTGAAGTCAAATTCTGTCAAGTTATGCTGGTTCGGCACTTGGGAAACCTGATAACAAGCAAAGAGTGAGCTAAAAAAACTATTCGGATGTTTGCTGCGTGTTATTGGGTGTCAGCCCGACGCTCCGTGGCCCCTACTGGTAAGTGATCTCCACTAGTAAGTGAGAGGACTTCTAGGGAAAACATGTTTTTCTTGAATACGTGACGAGCAGAAGTCACGAAATGTCCCACAATGGGGCAGAATCCCTAAAAGGAGGCCAAAATACGAAGAAATTGCAGGATTGCCATGAAAATTTCTATGCATACATTTGCAAGGTTGCTGAAAACAAATCTGGACTTACTTTAGCAAAAAATAATTCTTGCCAATTATTCGGAAAATAAAATATCTTTTACCATTAAATGAAAAAAAATGTGGATGTCTTGATTCACTGACTGATTCATTCACTCATCAACGCTCAGCCAAACTAATGATAGCAAAAAAATGGAATTTTAAGGATATATTTCCATTATAGTTTAGAAACGTACGTAATAAGGACTTCCTCGAAAACAATTATTATGGAGTGATTTTTACCCCATTACTGTTAACGTTTTACTCCCATTGGAAAAAAAATTGATTTCGGTGCTTATGTACATTTCTTTGCTTTTTTAAATAACTGGCATTCTATTGGATGGAAATTTTCACCATTGGGCGGTTTAAAAGTTTAGCATTATATTTTTTATTGCTTTCTTATACGCTTTATTTTGGCGTAAAATTGCGTTTTCAGCTCTAAAATCATCCATTTTTCTCTTCATTACAACAATCGATATTTAATTGGCAACCAGACATGTGTATTAACTTAAAAGCAATTTCATAGACTTTGAATGGATTTTGACGCCTATCGAATTTGAAGTTCAGGTCAAATGATTAATTTGAGACTTGCAGCAAGAACTTCGGCGTGATGACGTTCACCCGAACATCTCCATGAGTGGCAGAGTTCGAGGAGGACAAGTACCGAGGAGGACCAAGTTTACTCTAGGCATTTAAACTATAATTATAAAATATTTTTCTAATAATTATATTTGCTATCTTGTTTGTTTTGATAGTTTGGATATGGCACGCTAGTAACAGGAGGGAGAAAGCGAAGCGCCACACAGGCTAGTAGCGGGCGAGAGAGGGAATGCGTTGTCCCCTAATAAATCAATTTGACCTAACGTGATTATTTAAGCGACACAACATTTGTGCGTTTAAAACTTGCCTGAGCACATAATTGGAATGTTTTATTTATTAATGAGATTACATCTTCGACTGTGATGTGTTGAAAAAAAAATCTCGACACGATTCTGCGCAATTATACTACTTCTCCATCGATTTACAAAACATTTTAGTGAAACTATTAAAGAAATTATCGATTGAAAAATTTGAATGCTGCGGAAGATGGCAATTAAATATTAATTTTAACATTTGAAATTGATATAATAATTATATTCATGAGTTTATTCCATTCTACAAAATTGATCTAGGCACAATTGCCAATTTGCAATGTTAATCGGAATTTGGCCTTCTGCGGTGCATCTGGTGACACTTGTGGACAGTTCACGTTTCACTTTGACACTGAATGGTGCGAGCTGGTGCATCCTTTGTGCATCCTGGTGCTGGTGCCTACCTGTCGAATGCATTTTCTTGCAGCTCGAACACCAGTCTACCCTACGTACCATCAAACATAAACCAACTAGAAACTTTATTATTCCATCTTCTTCTTGCGGGATTCCAGTCGCGTCTTTGTTTATTAAGACAACGTTTCTCCCACTACCCTGGAGGCCTCTTCAGAATATGAAGAGAAAAGTTGTCTTGATAAACAACGACGCGACTGGAATGCTGGGAGAAGAAGATGGAATACCTAACCACACGCCACGGAAAACTTATAGATAGAAACTTTATTAATTTTACTTACGGCCACCATTTAGGGATTTTGGCCCACTGTGCGTCGGGCTGACACCCAATAGCCTGCGGCATACACCAGAATCGTTTTATAGGTCATCATGATCCGCGAAAGCTTAGCTTAATAAAAGATTAAAATAATAAGTTCTTGAACATTTCCACACGGAATAATGCGATGATTGGGGAAGCCATAGTACTATTGATAGTGTCAGTATTGGTGCAGTAGCAAAGATAAGTGATGTCAGAACAATATGTGGGGTGCAGCTGCTAGACGCTATGGCTGTGACGACCATAGTGCATTGCTCCGAGCAATATGGCTGCAGTAGCTAGAGTTAGTGTCCCTTCGCCCATACCGTGACACTCTGGTCTCCCCAGCCATACTCTGCTGCTCGGCTGACAATTCCCTCTTGCTGCTGCATGGATGTAGTTATCGCTGTCACAGCCTCAGCGAAAAGCAAAAACGTGTGGTAATTGTAAATAATTTTCTTTAATCTAATAAAGTAAACTTAAATCGTAAATAATCTTGTTTATTCTCATTAATATTGACTTTATATTCATCCTATGTGGCAACATAGGTTTAAATTAATTAATGCCTGATAACTGTTATCGTGATTGGATGGTATTTGCTCAAAATATCACGGCATTTAAAAATTAGTGGAGCTTGTTTCAATTCATTCCCAGTTACACCCCAGTTACAGAGTTTTTAATACAGACCAGTTACACCCCAGTTCCATCCCAGTTACAGAGCAAAATATTTCTACCTGGGTATATTTAAGGCATCCTCTCCGATCACCTCTAACTATGGCTGACCCAGTAATATCTGGGGCTAGCACACCAACAGAGCTCACCTGGAACTATGGCTGACACAGCCAAAGTGGATTCCTGCAGCAGCAATAGGGTGTTTAGCAATAGGCTATGGCTGCAGTAGCCATGGTTAAGGCTGGCTGAAATATTTCAATAGTCTATGGTTAGGAGAGCCATACATCCGGTTGCGGGAACTATTCCTTTTTTTTCGTGCATCTAATGTGATGAGCGCAAGTAATTTAAAAAAGCAAAAAACAAAATAATCATCTCTACGGAATTAAATGTTTTTCTTATGGGAGAATTAACAATAATGGGGGGAAATCACTCCATAAAATAGTTTTCAAGTAAATCGCAACTTACAATTAGTTCGCTCCTACTCCATGATAGTGATGTATCTTTAAAATTTCATATTTTTGTCAACAGACAGTTTAGGCTAGGCGTTGATGAGTGAATGAACCAGTCAGTGATTAAGGACATCCAACTTTATATTCTAGATGTACATATAGCTATGAAAACATTTTATTTTTTAGAAAAAAATTAACAACAATTATTCTGTTGCAAGTTTAACATCAGATTTTTTTCAGTAACGTTAGAAACGTTAGTTCTCTCATAGCAATCCTGCACTTATTTCATATTTTTTTAACAAATGCACATTCTTTACTCTAACCCTTGGTCAATTTCACCGTTTTTTTCGCCAAAAAAATTCGCTGGCAAAACGAGAGCACACCTTTATCCTTTTTATTTAGCATTTCTATTCAATGGTATACTTTGTGGAGATTTGTGAAACACGATATGGGCACAATGGTACGCGTCCTTACGAATAAACTGGAGGAAGCGGACGGAAGCCGGACGGAGGCGGGAGGAAAAGTGTGCGCCGGCCTTAAGCGTTATGCATTCGTCACTTTTTTGTTTTAAAATCTAAAAATATACAGCCTTTGTGCATTTATAACAATTACTGTGGCCGTGTCATAAGTCATATCAGAAAAATGTTTTCTTTTATGGGTTTTTAATGGCTGTGAATCACTGAATTCATGTGGAAATAGTTTTGTTTGCATCCACGGTCGACATTTAGACAAATCGAAAGTCTATTGAGTTTCTTACCTGAAATAAGGGTCGATGGCACTGTGAAAAGTACCTTTGACTTGACTGGAGCTTCTTTCCTATCGAAGCTGAGGGTTTGTAATCGAGCCTCTGAAATTAAAGGATATAGGCTAGTGGTTGTTCAAAAATAAATTTCCATTATATATATAGTCAATTAAAATGGTAAAAAGTAATAATAAAGCGGTAGAAGTATAGTACTTCGTCTAAGTCAACGGTGTGAGGCAATTATTTCTTTTCCTGCTCCAATTCGTTTACAAGAGGGGCCATTATTATAAGATATAACCGTCTACCTGGCACTAATTAAGGCAATCATTGGAATCCCACCACGCACTTGAATTATGTGCACGATTGTGGAAGTAATAGGAAATACCAACGGCATCGTAGGATGAACATCAAGCCCATTAAGAATATTACTGCCTTAACTAAAGTCGCGGAAGAAGCAATGGGGAGTTTTCCAAATACCTTTTTTAATAGCCTCGGCGAGAGAAGAAGAAACCGTTTCGAGATTAACATTACTTCTTTCCTTTATATTTTCCCGTAAGCCCAGAATCTGGTAGAAGTTTTACTTGAGGACCATATTTGGTTTGCATCGAGATTGAAAAAGTCTATATCGGTTCGTAGACGTAATTGTTTGTGGTGACCCGTTGCTACGCGAAAGTAGTGCCGAGTACGAAGAATTTTGGTTTTCGGAGGAGGCCACTAGGTGGCTTTGGTGGCACACGGCTATTGTGACTTCAAAAGGAGGAACATTGACGTCGCCTGTAGTGTGCTTTTTCGCTAGTGTCGGGGGCTTTCCATTCAAGGTGTTGAAGTTAGCGCACATCGGAACACATCAGCGCACTTTAGCGCACACGAACGACGTTGAATGGAACGATGTGCGCTAAAGCCGAGTTCACATGGACCCGGAACGGGTGCGGAAATGCGGAACGCGGAAATGCATCTAGCCAATCACACACCCCCTTTCCGCAGTTTCCTATTTGTGATTGGCTAGATGCATTTCAATTGGAACAACAGTCGCGGACGAACGTTTTATGTAAAGTTGTTGAATATGTTCAAAACAAGTATTAAAAAACTTTTGAATATGCATGTTTGGCTCCATGTAATCAACAAACTTGGCAACGATCACGGATGCTGCTTCCGATCTGTTTTGAAGTGCGCTACCTACTAGTAGTGAACAGGGTCTGCAACGAATGGAAGGCAAGTACGCTGTTGTGTCGCTATATGATAAGCGCACTGAAGCGAATAGGGTGCCAGAAAGGATGAATGCAAAGGTCTTTCAAAAATGAAGAATTCATTCTGCAAAAAATTATTGATCAAAACGCGCAACGATAACAGACTTCAAATAATATTTACTACTACAAATACAGTTGCGTTCACTCCATTACCAGAATGTGTTATTTCACTCGTGTGATGGCTCAAGTATCTAAGTAAGTTAGCTCTACCTCTTTGTAAAAGAAATCTTTCGCTGAATATACGCCAATTGACGCCAATATCTCATAAACTATTGACCGCCAACTCCCACAATTGGGTATAATTGATGGTAGCAGGCCGGTGCTGGGTACCTTGAGAGGGAGGGGTCAATGAATGATGAGGGAGCCAGCCAGGGACGCACCCAGCAATTTTTAGGGAGGGATAGGTACTACTGGGATGTAAAGAATACATGGGGTTCGGCAAAATGTTCAAAATTTATGTTCATGAAAATGCGTTTTGAATACATTTGAAGGCTCAAAAACGACTTTACATCAATTATGTTAATAAGGACAAATTTTGGCAAGAACATTTAAAGATATTCAAATAATGATTTTTTTATTAAGTACAGGTACATAAACTTGGAATGAAGAAAAAAAGAATGGTCACGGATTAAAAAACCACTCTGTGCCAACTGTATTTAAAAATAATATATTTTGAAGGTAAAAGTGTTAGTAAAATATTTTTTGGCAGTTCTGGCGTATAAATTAGGACTATAGACAGAAAACACTGAATTAAGCGATAAACCAATTTCTTATTAAAATGAAGACAACAAAATTAACACAATACATATATGCACTAGGCTATCTTCCAAAACACTTGAAAATACCAAACAGACAACAAAATTTTCCACGCCCACTTCAGATTAATCAAAGTTATTGTCTTACTCTTAAATAAAAAAATCTGTCTTGTTTCAGTCATCTCGACTATCGTAATGATCACCCATAACTTAAAGTCACAAAAACCAATTCGAATTTCAATCACAAAACACATTAAAAATTAACATCTTATAAGAAGGAAAATTTTCGTTCAGAGTATCATTTAATGAGACTAACAGCGCCTCAGCTTTAGTGGATGTGACACACTGAAAATATAACAATCCTTCAACTACGTAACGTCCTTGTACAAATCGGACCACAAACGCACATTGACCATTGCCTGAAATGTCTATTGTTGTGTCTATTAATGTAGAGTGCCTTACTACTTTCTTTAAACTTACTGATATCCATTCTTTTATCTCGTCTCGAATGATTGTGAATATTTTCATAGCAACTGCAGTGTTATTACTAAGAAATGTAACAAAACCTCCTCTTCCCTTTAATTTGCTTTTCTTTCCAGTTTCCTTCTCTTTAAGTTTTCTTGCCTCATGGGATTGTATACCATTCCTAGTAATTGAGTCCAAATGATTTTAAAAAGTTGATTCATATTTGCTGAGCAGAAATATGATTTCCAAAAAATTACCGTGATTTATGGATTCATTGATTGTGTGTGCTTGTTCTGTAGATGTTCGGAAAGCAAAACCTTGTTTGCCTATTCATTTCAAAACATCGACGATGACTTGTACAATATGTCTCCTTTGAAATACCTCTTGCTTCCTCTTTTGCAATTGGTTAAGGAGAAATAGATCATGGGTCAGTGGCGGATACATATGGGGGGCGCGCGCCCCCTCCTTGCGGGGCCGCCCGCACTGCCGCCCGCGCCGCCCCCGCCAGTCAGCTCGCACGCTATTCGTTCGTTCCTTTCGTCAGTCGACTTTGAGTCGAGTTATCGAGTAGTTGTACCTCCTTATGTAGCACGCGCGCGCGTCCGCGTCATCGTATTTTATTCGTTTCTGTCTGGCACACATAGATAGCTAACCTACGAGAAAAGTCGCGGCCATTCTAGTGATCTCGATACGTTATTCTATCTGGTATTTGTTCGAGAAAAGTCGCAAATATTCTACTGTTTGTATTTGTTCACACTCCTTAAAAGTCTGGAAGCGAACATTCTGGCACCGAATGTTCTCGAAACAACCGAGCTACATATATAAGGGAAGCAGAGTCGCTGCCAGGCAGTCAGTTTGAAAGCTACAATCGTCGCGATGACTTGCGACCACCCCCCCCATTGAGTTTTTTCTGTATCCGCCACTGTCATGGGTAGATTTTTCCTGCTTTGCCGCCATGAATTAAGATACGGACTCCAAATGTGCTTTAGAGACTTCTAGATGTTCTTCGATTCTTTGATGTACCTACGTGCCTCCAATTTTCAAATCCTGTGCAAAAACTTGAACTCACCCTGCTATGGATGAGGCAAATCTACATCTACATCTACGAAGTACCGTGCAAGCCACCACTAGGATGTGTGGCACGGGGTGATTCCACACCAGGCATGCAGCGCTCGTCCCAGCACAAGTCAGAACCTCGCACGCTCCCCCTGCCGCTAGGCGCAGGCCAAAAAGCAGTCAGGAGAACAGTGCGCAGTCCAACCGGAAACTGGGAGTGATACGTAAATGAACATGCAGAACAATGCTATAGACACATCTAGTGGTTAATATTACGAATATTGTTAATTTATGAATGCTACGAGATGCTACTTCATGCATAGAAAAAAATAAAATAATGCCGGACAAATCGACCGGTGTGAAGGGTTAGTAATGATGTTGTGTTGTTAAGAACAAGTGAAGATTCTACTCTACCTATTGAGGGTAGGAGTTTCATATGATTGATCTGTCACAACTATTATGATCCCTTATTGTACGTGGGAAAAATGACATTTTAAATCTATCGGTTCTGCAGTCAATTTCCTTTATTTTATACCTGTGATCGCTTCTCCCGTAGTACGTTGGCTATAGCAGTATATGTTAGGCGTCCGGCAAAAAACTGTCTGCTCCGAACTTGCGCAAAAGATTTAACCTGTATTTCTCCCTTCGATCAGTTAGAGATTCCCACCCCAATTCCTTCAACAATTCGGTAACACTGCTAAGTTTATCGTAACAACTTTTCACAAATCTTGCTGCTCTCCGCTGCATTCGATCTATTTCAGAGATTATTCCTACTTCGTAAGGGTCCCATATGCTAGCGGCAAACTCCAAGTGAGGTCTCACGAGTGAAAATTACATCGCTCTTTAACTTTCTCGTCGTATTTTCCTGATACTCTTTTGATAAATCCCAATTTACGACTAGCCTGTCCGCATATTTACCGGACGTATTTCCCCAAAGACAGGTCCTGAGTAAGGGTCACACCTAAGTATTTAACTGACCCTATATTTGATAAGTCTGTTTACGCTTATTAATTGTGTACGTTTCGTTGACCGAGTTATTCTTTTTCCAAAAATTCATAACAACGCACTTTTTAAAATTCAATTCTAACTGCCAAGTATTGCACCATTCATTTATAGCATCCAGGTCTTTCTGTAACGCGATCTTGTCCGACTCATTGCCTAGATCCCTGTACTACACTGCGTCATCTGCGAAGAGGCAAATTTTGCCCGTAACAACTGTAGTAATGTCATTAATATACAAAAGGAACAATAAGAGACCGATGACACTTCCCGCCCCTCACGACATTTCGACCACAAAAACACGAGTATATCTCAACCATGTGAAGTATGGGAACTTAACCTTCTTGCTTAGAGAAAAACACAACAATGACAACATTCCAAACGAATTAACTGGTACAAAGTGTGTAGCACTACAACACTTCAGCAAGGCACACGAGTTCGGATTCGCTGTGTTCAAGGTCGCGATACCCCTTGTAGAAGGCCCTTGAACAGAGTGAATTCATTTGTTTACTATCTAGCAAAAGATTTACGCCCCGATCCGGCAAGACAGCTGGCTATGCTAAGACAACGCAAGTCAACCAACCTTGCATGCAGCAAAAACTATTATTTAGTGAGGGCGACCAGCTTAGCATTTTTGTAATATAAATTATTTTTCGAATTAAACTCAATTTTGCAAACCACCGATAAGAACTTGTCATTTTTTAATTTAAAACCGTGATTATAAATTCCAGTATAACAAAAAAATAATTTTAATTTTTTCAATCCAAGGGCGCCATTTGTCTTATAGGCAAGGGCGCAGGGGACACGTCCCCCTGTCCCCCCGGGCCAGCACGGGCCTGGATGGTAGTTCAGGAGAATCTAACTCCCAAGTTTCGGTCAAATCGGCCATACGTGAACCTGGAACTGCCATTGTTAGATACTTTTGCGAGAACGTTTTCATATCGCGTTTTAGGGACCTACGGTTATCGTACGTATTATACAAATAGCTTATTTTGTTGCTTAAGTTAGCGTATACGCTTATTTCACGCCTCTTAATGTCAAAATGACTATTTAAATGTGGAAGCCCTACTTCTTATTTTAAAACTACCTATTAAAGACTTACCTTTTGATGTGTTCGATTGAAATTGTTACCAACTGAACGTTAATTTAAATGTATTCATCGAAACTAGTTCCCTACATAGTGTGAAGTTCCTCTCACCTAAAAGCCAATAAATATATCTTGAATGAAAATTGGTTTAAAAATAAGTCGGTAATCACTGAAGCTTGCATAGTCACAGCTTGCTTGAAGTCGCAGAGTTGACATAGGAGGATATAGACAATATTGTCTATATCCTCCTATGCTATCAAACCACCAGGGCTCAACAAATCTCATTGACCCCTCCTCCCCCAACTCACTTCTCTCCCCTCCCCTTTCTACTCGCTCCGCCCCCCTTCCTGCTCCCGCCCTCGCTTCTCCTTCTTTCTCCCCCGCTTCCCCTATCCCCTCTGTCTCCCTCCCCTCCTTCCCTCTAACCCCTTTCCACTCCACTCCCTCCCTCTTCCGAGCCAACTTACCATTCTCCCTTTGTATCTACTCTGAGGAAGATGACACGGCCATCGAAATATTAGAATTTGTTATGTGTAAGTGTATCCTTTTTTTGTTTTCTGTCACCACATCGGCCAACCTCCAGGCCATTAATAAATAATATATTTACTTATTTATTAATTGGGTACGAAAGCAGGACCACCAGTCTCCTCGTGGGGTAACCGGTAGGTAACTGCTTTTGCCGGCCGGCAATAGGCAACCAGCAATAGGCCGGCCAATTGTGGATGTATGCGTGTGGGGCTAAGCCCCCCAAGAAGGCTAACAACCTCACTCCTAACTCACCTCCCTCCTATCTCACAATCTCACAGTCTGACTCAAACCTCCCACGAGTCCTCTCACACCTCCATCCTATCTCACATCTGTCCCCACTCTACCTCAAGCCACATCTCAACTCCCTCCTCCGATCACACCCTCTGTCCCCCAACAGTCTCAAGCCCTCTTTCAGCTCCCTCCTATTTCACCATTATCTCACCCCCCTCTCTTCCAAGCCCTATCTCTGCTCCCTCCTATCAAACAGTCTGACCTACCTTTCCCTCAAGGCCTCTATCAATGCCTTCCTATTTCGCAATCTTACCCATCTCTCCATAAAGCCCCCTCTAAGCTCCCTCCCATATCACCATATGACCCCCCTCACCCTACTAGCTCCCTTCTTTCTCACTATCTGAACCCCTATCTCTCAAGCCCAATCTCAGCTTCCTCCTATCCTACCATGACACACCCTTCTCCCTGAACCCCTATCTAAACTGTCTCCTACCTCACCATCTGTCCCCACTCTCTCTCTCTCGAGATCTATCTCAGCTATCTCCTATCTCACCTTCTGTCCACCTCTCCCTCAAGCCCTAATTCAGCTCCCTCCTGTCATACCATCTGACACCCCTCTCTCTGAAGCCCATCTCTTAGCTCCCTCGTATCTAACCATTTGACTCACCTCTCCCTTCAGCCCTTTCTCAGCTCTGTCCTATCAAACCATCTGACCCTCTCCTCTCCCTCAAACACTATTTATGCTGATTTCTATCTCGCCATCTGACCGGATCTGAAGTGGCGTTGTGGTGAATCGGAGCCTATTCACCTGGCTCACGTGAGCTTGTGTATTTCCTTCCGGCTCTCTCAAGCCGCTCTTGTGTGCGCCCTCACGAGAGCTTGTGTGAAAGGGGTCTAACCATCAGACCCTTTTCACTCTCAAGTCTTCCCTCAGCTCCCTTCTATCTCAACCTCTGATTCCCCTCTCCCTCAAGCTAAGCCCCTGTCCCTGGCTCCCCTATCTCACTATCTGACCCTTGTGTCCCTCATTCCCTCCTTCAAATCCCTCCCATCTAACCATTTTACCCCCATTTACTCTTCACCCTTTTCTCAGCTGCTATCTATCTCACCATTTGACTCCCCTTTCCCTCAAGTCCTCCCTCAGCTCCCTTCTATTTAACAATAGCCCCCCTCACCCTCAGCCCCTCCCTCAGCTACCTTCTATCTCACCATCTTACCTCCTTTTCTTCAAGCCTTCTGTCAGCTCCTTTCAATGTATCCATCTGACCCCCTTCCCTTTTATTCCCTTCCTCAGCTCCCTTCTATCATACAATCTGACCCCCCCTGTCCCACAAGACTCACACAGCTGCCTTATATCTCACCATGTGATCCCACTCCCTCAAGCCCTCCCTCAGTTCTTTCTATCTCAAAAATTGACTCAATCTTCCCTGAAGCCTTCCCTCAGCTCCCTTCTATCTCACCGTCTTACCCTCTTATCTCTCACTCCCTCTCTCAGCTTCCTTCTAATTTACCATTTGGCCCCCAATTCTCTCCATTCTTTATAGCCATCTTACACCCCTCTCCCCATAGACCTCTTTCATCTCCTACCATATCTACAGTACCTAGCGTTCCTGGACTTAAAGTTTGAAATGTCAGACATGTGAACACCAAGTAGAATGACTTCTTTCATTCACGTTTGTAGTATTTCAAGCAGGGATTCACATTTCAGAATGAGAGTATGGGGAAAGAAAATTTAGACTTATTTGAGCTATCTACAGAGAATATGGAAGGGGATACAATTCTGACCAATCACTTTTTCTGTTGTGGAAGAAAACTAAGGTGGAACTAAAAAGGCTTAACACCTCATCTGAACAAATGGCTTCAAATGACAACACCACTCTTGAAGAGGACGTGGTCACAGCTGTCGCCAAATCATTGAATATACCAATGGGGAGTGAAACACCTGAAAAATGCTTTCTGAAAGACACTCCCCTGGTTGGGTACAATGAAAATAGCACCATCCCAGGACCATCAATGTACAGTCTCCCATGTTTGAAGGCAATGAAGATACTGCCATCCCACGGCCATCAAATGCATCATCTCCATTTAAAAAGTATGTGTTCTGTCCCCCTGTTAGCAAGAAAAAGCCCTTGAAGAAAATGCCAAAAGAAAGAATACCCACTTCATAGTCTAGGAAACTTGGCCAAAATATTTTAAAACAAATTGAAGAAAAATAATGAGATAGAAATAGAGCAGCTGTCAGGGAAAAGATAGAAAGAAGAGAAAATGAAAGAGAATGAGAGGAAAAGAAAGAAGAAGGATCTGAGCAATGTTGGAGGTTCTGACTGCAACAAAGAATCTTCTGATGAGGATGTTAAAAATACTCTGGGAAAGGATGATTTCAAAATATAAGTTAAATAAGAGCTATTGCCCAGGAAAAATAGTGGAAGTTGTGGCTGATGGCTACTAGGTATGTACCTATAGCCACTGTATGGTACAGAGTGGCCATTCTTCTTACCAGTGGCCTGATAAGGAAGATAAGCTTTTTTACATGAGGGAACTGATAAATAGGAAAATCCATCATCAAAACTTGTGTACTTGCCGTGGGTCATAGCGTGTACCAGAAATGAAATTTTACTCTTAATTTTTTATGTAAGAAAGTATTACCACTTATTTGTATTTACTACAAAAATACTATACCTATGTGTCATTGATATCTTATTAATACTGTAATACAGCAGTAAAATAACAAATATTGTCATTGCTATTATTTTTCTCTCCATGAGCATATGGTCAATCACTAAAACAAAGGATGGCTAAATACTGGAAAAAATATTTTTATATGGTGAATTACTGACATAAAATATTTGATAAAGCAGCCACACAAACCAGAATAAAAGAGTACTTTTAAAATATTGATCAACTGTGTGCTAGCAGAAATTATGGCAAGTAATTAATTGATCTATTAAAACTATATACATACTTAATTGGTAAAAAATTCATCAGGATATGGAAGCCATATGATTTTTTTCTTAAGAAGTCAATTACTGGTACCATTACCTAAGTTTGTTATTGAAAATCAAGGCAATGCTGGAATTTTAATTCATTTTTATTTCACCACATATTACATGGAAAATGCTTTCCTTCAGTACAGCCTCAGCTAACATTTTATACTGAGTTTTTTTTAACAAAATAAACTGGAACATTGCAAGAGAAACAAAACTTGAATTCAGGATGCTTGGAATCCACAGGAAAAATAAAATCATGTAGGTATCCTCTTCGTTTTCATTTGATGAGAATTTGGAAAGATAACCCAGTTTCCATTGGCCCCTTAAAACTCTTTCGCTTTGTGGCACAAAAGTAGTCCGGCTTTTCACAAGTAGTCCAGTTCAGTTTCCACTGACTCCTCATTCACATCAGAGATGAATCTTCAAATGCCCTCTCCAATTGGCTTCACAGTTACCTCATGGATCTAAGGATAGAAGAAAATGGAGATTATGTTGATATGAGTGCTCTCTGAGATTGATATATACTTGGGGGATGCATTGCAAGCTCTTGAGTTATACATATATTTTTAGATATCACTTCTCTGACTATAGTCTGGTGCAATACTTTCCCTTTTTTCAGCTATAGTGATAGCAGTTTACCTCCTCCCTGTTTATTCCAACTCAAAAGGGGTTACACTAAGTTTAATTTTTACTATTATTTCATAAATAGATCATATTACTAGCAATGCAGGACTAATAGTGAGGAGCGAATGAAAACACGACCACCACGTTTGAAGGTAAGACTTACTTTTGGAAAGAAATAAACTTTGCAGTTTTCCACATGGTTTTTTATTTTTCCCCTTATGGGAAATGGGGTAGACATAAAAAACGTGTGGAAAACTACTACAAAGTTTATTTATTTCCAAATATTAAAAGTTCCACAAAGTAAGCTCGTCGATGATTAATTTTATAGGAAAGTCTGATGCCACTCTATTTTTCAAAATGATTGGCAGAGTGCAGCATGGGCATGAAACAAAACACACTCAAGTTTCGATCTTTTGTTGTGTTTTTACCACAACTTCGAACTCCAAAAAAGATAATTATTTCAGCACTAATTTATAGTATATGGCTGGACTTGCAATGATTGTAAGAAAAGTCCTTGTGTAGGCTTTCGCGGGTAGATGAATATGAAGATACAGGTCTTCCGGGTTTTGCTCTGCTTAGGTCCATTTTTCTTCGGACGACAGTTTCAGATGACAGTTTCGGATGAAGAAAAATGGACCTACACAGAGTAAAACCCAGAAGACCTATGTCTTCATATTTGTCAGAAAAGTGTTCTCAGTCTCCTTTGTCACCACTGAAGTAGCTGGTTTCTTAATCATAAGACATGATTTTCCCTCTTGAAGAAAGGGTGTTGATAAATATATATTCTTTTGGTTAGCTCAGTGGAATTCTTGCTTCCATCATTTGATTAAAAATTGGAGAGAACTCTTGAGGGGTCACTGATGGCTGATAAATTGCAAAGGGGCCCTGAAGTTTGGCAGAGGTTTCATCATACATAATAAGATAAAGCTTTAAAGCTATCAGCTTTAGTGAAAGTTAAGCAGATACATAATTGGTCTTGATAAATTTCTCCAAGCTCTCATAACATCAAACAATCCTTGCCAGGAGGAGCAGTTACACTAATGTCAGTGACTTCCCAATGATTTTTTTCAAGTTATACCTTAAAGGAGTCTCAATCATAATTCATTAAGATTATATTAAATATAAGTACCTATGTACTATTACACAAATGTTCCACCAAAATGCATGTATATCAATGGCTAAGGGAGGCTACCCTTGAATGCATTGCCCTTCACTTCCTTCCAGTATTTTTTGGTTGATTCTAACAATAATCATTCTTATTTCAGATTTTAAAGCCCATAAATGAGCACAACCTTGATACATGAATGCATGCTATGTCTATGTGCATTACCTGGACTTTTGGCGGCATTCCTAATGCAAAGACAACACAGTCAGCTATATCCTTCCCCTGTAGGTATGGGTTGTCCTTGTAAATATCTTCTTGAGACCCAGCTGTTTCGAAAATTTCTGTCTTTACTAATCCAGGGCTGACACTCTGGTGTCACATATTCCAGGAAAAAAGAAGGAGAGTATGTATTTTTCATAGTAAAAACTTCGACTATTGCATGTGTATAAAAAAACTTTGAAAAATGCTTTCGAAAAAATGTTTGTGAAGAAAGAAACCCACACTCTTATTTTATTTACAAATACTATGATCGCTTGCAGTACTGTGGGTGTTTAAAAAAATTGTTTTCTCCTTTTTTTTAGTACAATCTTTATAAATGCATGCTTTTATTTTTTTTAAATATAATATTATTTTCTACTTTATAGTCATTGTCAAAATAAATATTGCAGTAATTTCTAAACTCACTTAGGTGAAATTAATAAAACTGAATTAAAACAATTTTCATTTACAATTTTTAAGAAATTTCATGTATAAGGTCATGTTCACTTAAGTAATTACAATCGTTTCCATGCATTCATAATTTGCGATTGGAAAAAGTTACGAATACATATATGTATGTATACTATATTGTACATACATAAAGTATCATGATATGTAGATGTATCATGTATGTACAACGTAAATCATGAAGGTCGAAGGTATTGCATTGTTAAAAGCTATTAAAGTATGCATTGTGAAAGTTAAATTTCCTTTAATCTAGCCTTTATAGCCTGCATAGCATATTGCAAGGCTTGCTAACAATTAAAAAAATCCCTAGCAATGAAAGTGATCAAGCTAAAACTTACATAAATATTTCACGCAAAGTTTAAAATGTTTATTTTTTCAATAGGTAGGTAGAAGAAAAATGACTGATAAAATTAAATAATGCAATGCTTTGGTTTCATTTTGGTCACTTTGGTCAAGTACCAAACTACTAGCAGAATTATTTAATACAATAGATTCCAGTTAATTGGGACACATCGGGACCGGTGTACTTTGTCCCACTTAAGTGGCTGCCCCGTTTATCCGAAGAATCCCGTAAATATGTTTAAATAAGCGTTGACATGAAAGTCAGAAAGCTAAATGACAATTGAAACGCAAAATGCTTAATTGCATAGTATTTAAACAATAAATTAATAAGAAAACATAAATTATAAAAACATTTTTGGAAACCTTGTCATAAAAAAATCTCCTTGCATCGATCTACTTCGGATAAATTTCCTTTACGAAATCCTGCAAAAGAAGGATTTGTGCTTCGATATAGAATTAACGATGGAATATTAGATAAGAATAATTGATGACCTAAAGCTTCATTTGCATAGAAACCAGGGAGTATTTATTTAATGTGTAGCACCTAGTTGAAGGAATTAGTCCAGGGTGTTCTTCTTCATTCTCTTCACTCTCGTCGCGCATACTAGATCGGCACAGGCATCTGAGGACGATATCGGACTTCCTTCGTTGCCCTCTTGCATGAAGTAGCGTCACAACCCATCAATAAATTTCCTGGCATCCGCAGAAGTCACTCGGCTACACTGAGATACGTCTTCATCTCCATCAGTCTCCTCATCTTCAACCAAACCTTGTTGTCTCGCTAGTATAGTTTCCACTATATCATCTTTGCTGCTATCATTGTTGTCATAACAGTCCATATTGGAGTCGATCCTTTCAAACTCCTTAAAGTTCTTTACTTGACGCAGCTCGAAAACTGATTCAGTTTTACTTTCACAGTCAAGGTCTTCCGATATTTCTGCACTTGAGTGCTTAAAACCTCAAAGAATGAAACAATTTTTAATCGTTTTTCTGATGACTTCTTGCCTACTATCTGCCAAAAATGTTACTGCTTGCAGGACGTTCACCTTTGAGCTCACTTCCTTGGCAGTTGAAGACGATGTCAGAAGATTATCTTCTATTGATGCTAGAATTGATTGATCAATGAATTTTGCGCGGTATATTGTTTTCAAATTTTTGATGATCCCATGTCTATTGGTTGGATAAGAGATGTTGTGTTGGCTGGTAAAAATTCCAGACAAAAAAATTCCATGTTTTTTAAGACGTTGGAGCAATTAGGGAGTGCCGTACAATTATCCAGAATAAGAATCACTTTCCTCGATTTCCGCGCTAGTTCCTTATCCCGACTGCTTAACTAATGACTAAAGAGGCCTGCAGTCATCCACGCATTTTTATTGGCGTAATATTCCACCTGTAAGCTGTTCATTCAAAACTTCTTAAAGCAGCGAGGGTTAGCACTTTTTCCAATCACCAAAAGTTTCCTTTTATCACTTCCCGACATGTTTGAGCAGCACAAAACAGTAATCCGTTCCATTGCTTCTTTAGACCCACTTAGGGTAAAGGTGAGCTTTTGGTTCTGATATGTCTGTTGAAAGTGGGTGAAAATTGCGTTAACGCTGGCGAGACGAAAGCTCACCTTTACCCCACTTAGTTCCACATAACTTTAGCAAAGAAAGCAATTAGATGGCTCGGTAAAACATTTCATCGGCGTTGTACACATCATCTGCACAGAATTCCTGGAGTAGGGTGGGTAGCCTCTTACATCTCCATTCCTCTGATCTTACAAAATCAGCACAATGTTTTTCTCCGTGAGCATTTTTGAACTTTATTTCGTTTCTACTCTTCCGTCTAGATAGCCAACCATCTCTTGACTTGAAATCAGTATGGCCAAGCTTCAAAGCTAACTCCTCCGACTTGTTTTTTACATAGGTCCACTGACACTAACTTCTCGTCCACTAACAATGGAATACATTGATTAAAAGCGTGCTCGACATCAGGATCCTTACCTTGGCGTTGGCATTTTTGGGTAGCACCTTGTTTCCCTTTACTGATCCAATCTTCTCTAAGTTTATCCTGCTGCTGTATTAATCGGGCTATCGCTGATTTTGGTACTCATGTTCTCTCTGCCAAACAACGAAGACTGGTTTGAGGTAGATGGTCCTTAATTCGGTCCAGTATTGTATTTTTGCAGCCAGTGAAAAATCCTTACGCTGCATGTCAACCTGATTTAGTAACTTTTTCGGGAGAAATTTTGGGAAATTAGGAGGAATCACCTCCACCCTTCTTTCCTCAAAACATTTTATCTTATGACAGATCGCCTACAGCCTAACCTTCACCTTAATGGTATAATACGCTAATGAAGCCAAGTTGTGTACCTACACATTATGCACCTCTGTGACCACAAAATTTAAATCCAATTCTAGCTGGACTACCTGAGAACGAAGGCGAGTGTACCAACAGTGAAGCATTAATTGAAAGCGCTTTCATGACTGACTTTGTTTAGTGATGGTAAATGAGACAGTAAAGGTTGCAATAGATTCCCTCATTGGGGATTGGTTCAAATGCATAGGGAAAATGTACCAAATGATTTAGAAGAGCTGAAAAATTTGTATTTCTTCAAGGGAGTAGGAGGCAAATACAGCCGATGCATGGCCCAATTAAGCGGCTTCCTGTCCCAATTAACCGGAGAAAACTCAGGGACTTTCTTCAATTGGGTTCTGTTCTTGATGATTTGTCCCGAATAAGCGGCTGTCCCAAATAACCGGTGGCCCGATTAACCGGAATCTACTGTATTTCCGATAAAGAAAGAAAAACGTTCTACACTGAAAATGTTTGTTTTTCCCATTTAATTCCATTAAAACATGATACCTTCTCTGGGATTACATCTAGGACAAAATATTCTAAATATAATGACTGATTATTCTATTACCATCTGGAATATTAATTAATAAATTTCAGAGTGATTGCTGGACAGAAAGTGGGCCAAATTTTTACTACAATCTTTAATGTCCCTGCTCCACAGACAAATAAGTGAAGCTAATTAAAAGTGTATAAAAATTAGAGTAAATTTTCCAGTTTTTTAAATATTAGCTACATGTCCAAAATAGTATGTCCCATTTTTTCGAGAAGAAATGTGGGAAGCCCATATTCATGAGATAGAAAATAGGTGGTAATGCAAAAAGATAAGTGAATGAAACAGTTTACAATATGAACAGACTAGAAGATAGCAATGAAAAACACTTTTTCTTTTAAACTTTGTCTATCTAACCTCTGTAACATCTGTACATATAGTAAAACTAATTGTTTAATTCACTGATGCTTATGCTTTACTCCTGCAGCCCTGATGACATGTGTAAATGCACATGAAATGTTGGAAAAGGAATAAGATGTACCTAGTTCATTTCATTTCAGACCAACATGACTATGCATGATATGCTTCATTGCAATGATAACCTAGTTTTCTATGCTCATTAATGTAGCTTACAGTAACTCTAATATTAGACTTGGCTTCCATCAGCTCCTTTCGCAGTCCTTCCGTCAGCACTGTTACAGCATGCTTGGTGGATCCATATGCGTGATGACCGCAAAATGGAAGAATGCTGTGACCTGCAACACTGTAAAAGAATGCCATTTGTAAAGAGTATGATATGTCTGCGACCATGACAATAATTATCCCATCTAGATCAGTTTTTGGAGCTTGTGGATCAAGAGTGGCATTTGGAGGTGGCAAGCAGGGTGAATGCCCCAAACTCGGCTGCTTTTGAAGCCAAAATGTCCCATTCAAGCAGATTTATCAAGTTATATTCTCCTGTATACATATTTTTGAGACTACATCAAATGCTCAATATGAAAGAAATAGGTTTTTGGCTAATGCTTTTGGCCTTAAGTCCATTTTGCAGAGCTGTTTTTCTAAAGAGTGACAAAAGTAGTGATTGAGAAAGCTAGCAATGTATATATGTATATCCATGGTGCTTGAAGTGAGCAACCCACATGCCTATTCAAAGAGAGTGATTAGAGCTTGGGGAAGTATTCAAACATGAGTTATCTCTGGTGACATTCAATGCTTCTTCGAATGTATTTGACAAATGTAAAATTATTTTGGCAATGTGATCTTTTCAGTGGAGATGATTTTGTTCTCATAGTCTCCAAAAGAAACTTTGGCCTGATCCGGCCCGACTTTAATGATGCTTTTACAATAACTTGATGCTTTGGAAAGCTACTGTAGCAGGTCAGCATATAAGATTCAAAGAAAAGGTTGAAGTTCTTATGAATTGTAATAGCAAAACGATTTATTAAAAAAAAAATTATTTAAAAAACTGAAATTTAAATAAATTTAAACGATTTATTTAAATTTAATGAAATGTAAATAAATCGTTTTACAGAATGGAATAGCACAAAGTTAGCAGTGAGCTCATTTTATTTCATTGTAATAGCGACAAAAACACTGTCCTAACATGTTTGGGATAGTTCCCAGAGGAAATCCTAAACTTGAGATTCTCCGAAGTGTCTTCTACATACATTTTGAAGTTGGTGAGGGGTGATCCGTGGCCATAAGATGAAATATCAAGATTTTGAGATCGGTGATCAAAGAATCTTAGATCAATGGAGCAGGAAGACAATAGATTTGTGTCGAGAAAATATATTATCTACGGTCCATTGAAAATGCTGTGTGGTTATAGCAGGAGTATGGAAGCTAGCTTACAGGTTGAATGACCAGTTGACATCAAAAATAAGGTTTTTTCACAGCTATTGGCAGAGATATCTCTCATAAAGTCACCACGCTGAATTATATTCTTGGATTACATTGAGAGGTTGGCAAGGATAAGTTCAAGGTGGGCTGTAAAGGAAAACGCTGAAGTTGTTTTAGCTCTGTAGGCAAAAATCAGTTGGAAGTGTTAAATTTTACTCTGACAGTAGCACATTCAAATGTCTTTTCAAGTGATGTGACCATAAGATTTCCTTAGCACATTGAGTTCATGTAAATTTTTTGTCGTGGTTTACCAGTCCCCTTACATCCTTTGTGTACTATAGTTCTTTCCAAATGACTTGGTGGCTGAGAATTCAGCTGTTCTCATCAGCTCTAACTTACACTTGCACGGCAGGGGAAATTTATGGAATGGGCGAGGTAGGGGGGGGGGACAAACGCGAGGTAGGGGAGGGACGAATGGCAACAAGGCATTGCCATTCCAATGGTGCATACCTAGTCCAATTAAGACAGAACTAAAGGTTTTACATAACAGCTTCCGCATTTAACTTGCCACCAGGAAATTATTGGCAGAAAAATTATGTATATGCATAGATGGACATTGTATGGTATGCAAACCATTGAATGGTATGTAAACGCAGAACATGTGGCACCATGGCAAGGAGAGAGCAGATCTTCACACGACAGAAGCCAGAGCAAGACTGAGGTCTCAGGAGAAGGAATTTCACCACCCACGCTCATATTGCCTACCCCAAGACCATATGACTGGGCTCAAGCTCCTCCTCCTGGCTGGTCCCACCTTCCCAGCCACCAACTCATTTGAAAAGAACTATAGTCAGCCATCTAATAAATGAGTTAATTACTAGTGAGCCAAGTGGCTTCGTTCTTGGTTAACTTGTTTATTATATGTGAGAGCTTTTTCATTGTTGCATGTTGCTTCCATTGCGATTTTTCGATGACAGGTGTGAAAAAGTAGCGTGTCTGCGTAAAGTTAGGCTTCAAACTAGGGAAGATTGCAGGGATTACATTAACACATCAAATGTGGAGGTAAAAATTTGGAGACAATGCTAAAGGCCAGACCCAAACATATAAGTGGTTTAAACGTTTTAAATATGTATGGTCAAAAATCGGTTGAAGATGATCAACGTTCAGGATGGCCTTCAGCAAGCATTAAGCCTGAAAATGTCACTGCTATCCATGCTGCAGTCATGGAAGATTGTAGGCGGACCATCCATGACGTATGTAACATTGTGGAATTATCATGTGGCATATGCCAGAGGATTTTGTCCGACATACTCAACATGAGAGGGAATGCTGCTAAGTTTGTGCCGTGGCTGCTGAGTGATGAAATGAAATTCTGCAGTGTTCTGGCATAAAACAACATGACTAAAGTTCCTATCCTACTCACACAATTTAGCCCCGTACTAATTCTTTTTGTTCCCTGAGATGAAATTCAAGTCAAAAGGATGAATATTTGAGAAAATTGAAGAAGAATCCCTGGTGAAGCTAAACAAGTTCACGAAATAGGACATCCAGATGGCATTCGCAATAATTTGAAGAAGCCCTGGGAGGGGTACATACATTCTAAATGGAAGTACTTCAAAGGTGATGGTGGTCAATAAGATCCAGATGTGATGTAATGCAATCTATTGATGGATTTTGGAAACTATTGGGTAGCATCTCATAACAATTGAAACTGCTCATTGCCATCACTCAGGTCAGACTCATGTCAGTTGCTTGCACTTGGTATGTCTCACATGAGGGATACTCGCAATCAACAAGTTAACAGAAAAACCTTGTTTTACAAATATAGCCACATTGCCAAAATACTTTCCATTAAAAATTATCTTTTTTAGTGTATCATTTATTTTTACATTACTTGGGAAGAATGTATTCACCTTTTTCCATTCAATGAATCATCTTGAATCGCTGTCTTTTATTGATTCCATTTTTTTAATCTCACCTGTTTATATGAATGATGTGGCCATCATCCACTCCAGTCTCCCTCATTAAGCGAACAGCTAAGCCAGTGCATAGACTAAGGGCTATCACATTGGTCTCCAATAGTTCCCGTATCACATCTGTTTTGTCCATCTCTGAATTATTGAGGTGAGAAAACGGATATATATTGTATTGTAAACATATTACAATAATTATCACATATATATTGATTATACTCCTCGTGTAATTATATGTATATTGGATTTAATTCTCTCCAGTCTAAAAGTAAGTGTACCCTCAGGAAAAATAATATTTAAAGAATGTAATTTTTAAATGGCGTAGTGTCACCCTAGTATTATTATCACCTGAAAGTTTCACCATTCGTGTGATCCCAGCGTTGTTGACAAGGGCATGAATAGTGCCAAAGGTCTCCTTGATCCACTTGAATGCTGCCTTAACTTCCTCCTCATTGCAAATGTCCACTTTGTGTGGATGGAACTTCCCCACCTTATGCTGACTTGACAGCTTCTCAGCCAGCTCCTGGTCAAGGGGAGATCAAAATATCAATGCTTTTCCAATGGATATAATAGTAATAATATTCGTTTATTTTGCAATAAAATTCACTTACAAAGATAAATACCAAATAAAAAAATGTTAAAATTTTTCAAATATGGATAATGCAAAACAAAGATTATGGTTCAGCATCTGCTGTTCTCCCACCATACCTCATGAATCTATTCAGATTCAAATTCAAACAAATATAATTCAAAACATTATCACAATTTAATTTTTTCCAAGGGGTTTAACATATAAAATTGTACATTATAGAACAAGTTTTTGAGTATCTCAATTGAGAATTAAACCTTTTGTCATATAATAAATTTGTTTTGAAACAAATTTATTATATGGCAAAAGGTTTAAAAGATAAAATGTCATATTTCAAATTAAAATTCTGTGTTTAATTAATCTCTATACGTTATCCTAATAATTAAATTAGGAAATTATTTCACAAAAAGTTAAAATAATTCAATGAAGCCTGGGCTAGTCATATAATTGCATACAGTACCATTTGGACTAGGATTCATCTCCCTATTTAAATTCTGAGATTGGGAGAGAACTACAAACATTTTCATTTCTACAAATTATCTGTATGTATATATATTGACTTCTTTATTGACTTCTCAATTTCTCAACTTCTCAATTATATTGACTTCTCAATTTTCTACAGCTGAAGAAGGGCCTACATGCCCAAAACGTCCCAGTAAGTCCTCTCTCTCTTTTTACTTTTCTTTCCCCACCCCCTGTCAAGTGTTTTTTTTATTATTGTGGCCTATTGGCGAAATTTTCGTTTTGTGTATATGTATATATATATATATATTATGTATATGTACCTCTACATACCTTTGATTGTTAAATTGGGAAATTAATTTACGAACAATTAAAATAATTCTATTAAACCTGGACTGGTCACATTATTGCATACAATATTCTTTGGACTAGAATTAATCTCCCTCTTCTTGTATCTTTAATAACATTTGTTTGAGCTTTTTTTGAACTGGTTAAATGGTACATATATTAATCCATTGGTTGGGGAGTTTATTAATAATTTTGGATGCAAATCCTGTGAAACTAGACTAGATATAAAGCACTAACAATTTTGCTACTGTTACTTGACACAATTATCCTCCAAAAAACGCATAGGAGTGTACTTAAAGTATTGGCATTGTAACCATGCATGAATATATGCATGGCACTGGAGTGATCTTGAATTAGTTTTTTTTACATATTAATTTCTTCCTTTTGTTCATGATATGTTTCATTGTCTCACAAGCTGCAATTTATTGAAGGCCGCATAACTTTACATGGATACAATTCACTGAGCACGATTTGTTGAGTCCTCTCTCTCCTGAGCTCATCACCTTCCACATAAATTTACGTACTTGTGTATATTTTGTGTTTTTAAGTCTAAAATATTCAGCAAAATAAATAGAGGTCATATTATATACATGTAAAACTTTAGAGGATTTTAATTCTTGGGAAGACAAATTCATATTCCCTTAAGTCCATGATGCATGCCACTTTTTAGAGCTAGAAAGGGCGAGAGTGTAAAACCCTGAAACCTTTTTTTCATCCCCCCCTCCCACCATGGCCGCCACATCGTCGTGGTGTTTTGAGCTGGAATTGAGGGAAAGAGAGGGAGAAAGATAAGGCGGACAAATAGCCACTCCATCCCCCAAACTCCGTGTGTACAAAATACTTACGTACCTATACAAACGCGCACAACACTGGATTTGGGCCCATTTTTTCTGTTTTCCTATCTCATCTCCCCTATTCATCCCCAGTAGCGTAGCCACGAGGGGGACAGGGGGGGAGCGAATGCCCCCCCGCCCTGTGTTCTGGCGCCCCTAATTCTGTGAATCTTCCACTCTTAAGTCTAAACGTATACATAAATGTGTATAATAAGTTGTCAAATGTCATATTTTGGACAAACCCATCCGCCTATTGGATCACTAAAATTTGTTAAGTTTAGTGAACTGGTTAATTTATGAGTCGGCGCCCCCTAAAAATTTTCTGCCCCCTCAGACCCAAAACCTGGCTACGCCACTTCTCCTCTCTCGCCATCCCAGTCTTACCAGACAATGGAAGAAAGGCCCGGCAACTTTTTAAAGATAGTCGAACCTCCATTGCTCCCCCTCTTCTTTTCTTGCGACCTTTGTCACCTGCTCCATTAGAGTGCAAAACCTGATGACCTAAGACCTACTCCTCCTCCCTCCCTTACTCTCGCTGGATGTTCGAGAATCGTCCAACGTTCGGAAACTTCGGGGACGTAATTTCACTGCTGATTGGGTGTTTTTAAACTAGTGGTGAAATAAAAGTGCTGTCGGAGCGAAAAGGCTGCAGCCGCAACTGTTTTGGTCAGACAACTGTTTCAAATAACTGTTGCAAACAACAAGTTAGCTTCTTGATCGTCCTGCAGCCGTGCCGTTGCGCTCTGTGCTGTGCAGCGGCAACTGATAGCTGAAGCTTACAGTTTCGTCTTCTATTCTGTTCCAGTTGCACAGCATGTGTTGCTGCGTTGCTGTTATAAACCACAATTTGTTGGATCTGAATCTGTAGAAGGCGGTTGCTGGTTTATTCTATCAACACATGTCCGCCCGTCGTTCCAGATAGAATTTAGAATCGTGAAGTGCCTATATTTCATGAATCCAAATGAAATTGGTACTTTATATAAGTGACAGATTTCTAATTACATAGAATACAGAACTACCAGTCATTTTGTAACAGCGCCAATCGATCGCCTGTTGTTTGGTGAGCATCTATCTGTTGTCCGCAACAGTGCATTTTGCGGAACTGTTTCTTTTTGAAACTGCTTCGGTTGTGAACCAGCTGCAATGAAACTTGTGCTCTTTCAATGCCACCGCTATTTTAAGCAAGCCCAGCCTGAGGCATATGTGAGCACCTCCACTGTGCATCGCCAAAGCACCTGACTGCTCGGACTGCAGGATCGGTGGAAAGCTCTTCTCGTAGCCGCTCCCACCGAGAGCCATTCTGCCGCCCGAGGGATCGAGCCGACCATCGACACTCCCGCACCCTTCCTCTTCCTACCATTGAACGGAAAACCCGACGAGGCTCTCGTACCTCCCTCTTCCGACCCTGATCGAGGTTACCACCCCGCCAAAGACCGATCGCCACCGCGCGACGGAGGACACCTTGGCCCGCATCCCGAGGCACCTCCCCACTACCGCATTCAACCCGTCTATAGAGGCTCTCCGAGCGCCCATTCCTCATTAGACCCGGGACATCGCGGCGCCTGAAGGGACCCTTCATTCATTTCCTCATTCATTCCCGTCTGATTCCCAATCCTCCTCGCTCTTCCCTACCCCCCACATAGCAGAGAATATCTCCGAGACGTGCTTCACAAGTCTCAAATTTTGCATTCGTCACAGAGAGATCACTATGGCATAATAAACATTTCATGTACAAATTTGTGTAATCATCCTTATTCATCAGTCCTGTACATGTGTACGTATATAATTTTTATATAAAAAAGAGGGCGATTTATTAAAAACGAAGACATTGACTTAGAGTTATGTCGTAGAGGCGTCTCCGAGAGGCCTCATGCAAGATATCACGCAAAATATGTATAATGAAATAATAAAAAAATACCCTGATTATCCACATTAATATTCATATCTAATCACATGCGATGTCTCTGAGACCATGGAAAAAGCAGACATACAGCTTTCTCAGAGACAACTCAAAGCAGTCCCTGATATGTCCCAAAATGTCTCTGAGATGCCACAGAATGTCTCTGAGAGATTCAATGAGACATCTAGGAGACATTTCAGAGATGCCTTCCTGATTTTGTGGGCCCTCATGCTTGGTTGGCCAATAAGCCAACCGTTTTTAAAAGCGAAATCTTTTATTCCTTGACACTCTGTGATTCCCTTGAAACGGACCTGAGCTCCGAAGTCCACCTCTCTTGCTCCTGCTCCTCAGAGGAGCAACGAGCCTGACACTGCTCCCCTCATCCAGTGATGGAGAGACGAAGAGCGCACACGTCATCCGTCTTGGATACTGTTGACAAAGGCTAGTGCAGAGCTGGGCGGTATTTGAATCCCAATATCAATAACCAATATCTTAAAATATTGAAAATTGACCAATATAAATAACCTGTGTTGGACTATTGAGTATTAGAAAATATTGGCATATTGGAATATTGGAAAATAATGAAATATTGGTATATTGGAAAATATTGAACATAGCAATATTAGCCGGTAAAATCATCTTGCTTACAATGGTTTACAAATGCTGCCTGCATTAACTATGTAAAAGTGTGAGAATAAAACAGGAAAAGTAATTTATGCTTCTTTTCCCCAGTCATTGCTATGAATAATGGTGGAAAAGGAAGTACTGCAATGAGTGCCACGCGTGCAGTTTGTTTTCAAAGATTAGGGCGTTCCACGATCACCCTCCTCGCCGGGTTCCAATATTCAATGATTGAATTTTGAACATTGGTAATCCAATATTCAATAAATATAACTGTTTCAGGCTGGATATGGTGGAAGTTCTCAATATTCATAATGAATAAAAACACTTGGTAATCTTCCGCAGATTTATTTCTTTGGCATGACGTGTTTCACCACACTGTGGCATAATCATGTGCAGGGTTCTTCGGTTTAGGCCATGCATATATAGGTTTCCACCAAGGCATCAGGGAGTGGGGGGGAGGAGGGGGAAGGCTAAGGGAGGAGCGGAGCGAACTTCTGATGCTTCACAATTTCCATTGTCTCCAAAGCATCCATTTTCCACACTTTATCTACCCTATGAAGCAACTTGGGGGTGATATCACTCTTGTGGCCGTCTTCCAGCAGATGTTGGGCAAAATTAGAGGATGTATCCTCCAATCGGAAACATATTTCATGCTCCCTGGCTCTTGTTTTAATCGCTCGACCAGTCTGACCGACGTACACTGTATGTACTGCATCCCGGTGTATTATATTCCAACTTGTACACGACAGACTGTTCGAGCATTTTTTTATCCTTCCCGTTTCCCAGGAGCTTTCTTAGATTCCACCTTGTGTAGTGGCCTACCTTATATTGTGGGAGTAGCAAGTTGGCTAGCCTGTGGGATATGCCGTCGATGAAGGGGAGCTTACACCATTTTTGTTTATCTAAGGGCAGAGGGGTAATGGACGTTAGCGCCGAAACGGTTTTTTGTTTTTTTTTCTTTCTATTTATTCCATCAACTAATTCTGCTTTTTAGCCATTCCTAATAGCGATAGTTTTAGTGATAGCGAGATAGTTAGCGATAGTTAGATAACTGTCTATGTTATAATTAATTTCATTGAGGGGTACAGTTATAAGTCTATGTACAAGTGAGAGGAAAGCGGCATGCTTATGGCAGTGGTGGAGGGCAGAATTGGATGGGATGGTGTGGTCCGTATAAGACGGTTTCCTACAAATGGCGAATTCATGTTTACCTCCCTCAATTGAAAAATTCAAATCTAAAAAATGATTCTCCCAGAGTTACTTTTCACCATTTTTAACGCCTTGGTGGAAACCTATATATGCATGACTTAAACCGAAGAAGCCTGCACATGATTATGCCAGTGTGGTGAAACGCGTCGTGCCAAAGAAATAAATCTGTGGAAGATTACCAAGTGTTTTTATTCATTACAAATATTCAATATTCCAATTGGAAATATTGATTCTTCCATATACAATATTCCAATTACAAATATTGGTTTTTCCGACCACCAATATCCAATACAGAATATTGGTATTGGTCATTCCAAAATTGTGATTTTGGAATCCCAATATTTAAAAATATTGATATTGGAACCAATATATTGAAAAACCGCCCAGCACTAGGCTAGTGTCCACTAGAGACAAAAAGTGTTGAGATTGAGTCTCGACATGGGCGTAGCCAGGGAATTTGGCTGGGGGGGCCATGGGACCTCCCACCCTCCGAGGGGTCTGGGGGGTACCCCCACTTCAAGAGGGGGTGTTTTTTCCCCGGAAATGTGTGAACGGGGCCAAAAGGACCGCGCCACCGTGCTGTGGCTCGGCCGCAGGCGCGCGGTTGCCAGCGCTGTGTGAAGCATGGCCGCCACAATTTCGATTTTCCAAATTTTTCTGGGGGGGCCACGAGCCTTCTAGGGAGGGGGGGCGGGCCCCCCCCCCCCACTGGGACCCCCCTAGCTACGCCCATGAGCCTCGATAGTCAAGTCATAATTGGATTGAGAGTCAAAGGGAGGGAGACTACTCGACTACTATCGGAGACAACCTGCGATGAGTCTTGGAGACACCATCTGTCTCCAGTGGACACGCGTCTTATCCTCCAACGGAGACAAAGTCTCACAATTCGAAACAGTTTCGTTTTGCTGAGAATAGTCTCAGGTTCAATGCACTGATAGCTGCGAAAATGGAGTGGACCGATGCAAAGGTTATCCAGCTGATAGAGAAATACGAAGAGAATGAGTTATTGTGGAATACTTGTCATCGAGATTACAAAAAAAACAGGGAAAAAGGCGAAAATAATTAAGGAAAAATTCCAAAATTTCTTTGTTCTTTTTTCGTTTTCCTTTTTTTTAAAAGCTTGTGATCAATGAATAGGTAACACCAGTACTCTACGGCAGTGGCATACGAACCGAGGGGGGGGGGGGGGGGTTAGGGTTTAAACCCCCTTAAAAACATGTTTACCTGAATTCGTTTTCCCTCGTTTACCAGAACTAGCGTTTAGAATCTTTCTTATTGGGCTGAAAAATATAGTTGAATTGTCTTAACGAAAAGAGAATGTTAATTTCATTATAATTTTATTGAATAATAATCTAAATATCATTTTGATGAAATAAATATTAATGAACACCCCCCCCCCCGCCAGAAGTCAATCCTGCGTACGCCACTACTCGACGGTTATCTTCCATTGCTCTCCCTCTGAACAAGTGCTACTTTTCGCCAGTGGACTAGTATCTGTGACAAGTCTCTGAGACTTTGTATCACTTACAGTGGACACAGAGCTGAGACAATTCTCTGAGACTCGAGTCTCAGAAAGGTTTCGGAGGCTGAGACTAGTCTCCAATTGACTAGGTTCCGAGATAAATCTTGAGATCTGATCACAAGATATAATCACCAGTGAAAAATAGCCCAGAAAAGTGGATATAACCCAACAGAAGGAACGAAACATTAAAGTGAACAGATGAAGTAATCAGTAAGCTACATTTCCATGCAGTAGATTTCGCACTGCATTACCTGTGCTACAAGCATTGCCCTAAGACCTTAATTTGAGCCCTGTTCATAACTGCATATGTGTACACCTGAAGGGCACACTGGCGTAGGTGGGTATGCATGAAGTAACTTGAGAAGCCTGTAACTGGTTATGTAGTCGTGAAATAAAGGAAAAATAATTCTATTTCATAGGAGGTTACTACATTGATCAAATCGAATGATTAAATGTTTAATCGATGATATTTATTTATTTTATTTTTTTAAATTTATATAATTACCACCGAAAACACCACACCTTGGCCTTTACATCGGGGTATTAACATTTAACAACGGACAAGCACAAACAACCATACCCTGGGAAGTGAAAAATCCTCACCAGGCGGGATTCGAACCCGCGACCTTTGGATTAGCAGGCGAGGACGTTACCCCGCCGCCACCGAGGCCGGCGAAATACTCAAGTTTACCCCTTATTCAGGGCCTCTCATAGGAAGAAACATGCACGAAATTTGCGGACAAACTAATTGTTAGGAATTTGTCACATTTCCCCAGAATTCCTAGGAATTCTGGGGAAATGTGACAAACTGGTTAGCGTAGGGAACCATCCTCATTTTTTGAGCAGATTTGTACGCAGTCTGGGAGGACTGGATTTATGTCCAGAATTTTCACTCTTTAAAATTTGAAACCTTATTATCATATACTTTAGATTGGGAAGGCGCAGTAGTTATATTTGCTTAGGCAGCTAGGACTTCACGATCAAAAGGTCGCGGGTTCGGATTCACCCAGAGGCACGGCTACTGTTATTGCCTTGGGATAAGGGATTACGTTATACGGAGCGTTATAACCCTCGCAGTCCAGACACCTGAATATAATCCAAAATTTACCTCTATTCGGAAACCCCCTCATCAAAAAGTACAAAAAAAAACACCTGGCAATATGAAGACGATTCGTGATATTAGGTTTTCGCGGCGATGCAGTGTTGGGGCAAGCATCTACCGGGTTTCGGCCGCGTCCAAGTTTTAAAGTACAACAGTTTCGCCAGCTGTCCTGCTGGCGTCTTCAGAAGGAGGCCCTTCACCCGAAGACGCCAGCAGGACAACTGGCGAAACTGTCGTACTTTAAAACTTGGACGTGGCCGAAACCCGGAAGATGCCTTCCCCAACAATGATTCATTGTAAAAATATTAATATCATTATATTTTAAAGATAAGTGTCCTCATTTTTAGAGCTAATCAGCCTCAATTTTAGGATAAGTGAGATTGGTCGAAGAGCGATGTTATGCTCATCTTCTTGCCGGGGCTCGCTCGCAGGATTCCGTCAAGGACCCTATAAGCCGTCAGTGTGCATTCACCTACTAGGCAGTTGGTACATACAGGTTTCCTGGGTGACGCCGCGGGGGGGAATAGCCCGGCGAGGCGGGAGCTGAGTGAGGGGGGCGCGCCGGAATTCCTCCTTGCCCTTCAATGCCTCGCGGGCTTGCCCTTCGTTACGTAACAGGCGACGATGGCGACACAAAGCGAAGAGCTAGACGGATAGAAGTGGATAGAAGCGTCGACACGCGGGCGGGAGGCTCTCTCCATTGGCCTCCTCCGCTCAGGGATCGACTAGATTTTCGAAAAAGTTTTAAAAACACGGCTTCTCACATGGAAGTTAAAGTAGTTCGAGCGAGATATTTCCCCAGTCATAATGGAGGCCATATTCGAATTTTATATTTTAATTTCAGCGTCTGTAAGAAGTGTGAAGTGAATAAATTGTAATATTAATGATGCAAAATTATAGTTCTGACCAAAATTTTTAGTAATTAAATAAATATATCTACACAAGTCTCTAACTAGACTAAATTTTTCACGCCGTACGGCTAAAAAAACCTTCAAAACAGCAGCTTTTTTAAAGCGATTCGGTAAATATTACTGCGGTGAGTAATTGATTATTTTTTATAAATAGTCGATAAAACATACAAACTGAACATCGTTAGTTTTTTGACAAAATCTAGAAGTTATAAATTACTAATTTTTTCAATATTCTCCCTCTGAAGCGCACAGCCGGAATCTATTCCATGTCAGAAAGCTTGTATTTTTAGGCAAATTGCTCGAAAAGTAGTTCGGGAAAGGGTTCATAATTTGATATCATTGTAAAGATGAGTTTTTTTCTTTAAAATGAGGTGAAATTCTAGGTGAAGTGATTTTTCGCTCAAACTATCTTGAAATGATTTCTATGGAAATGGCGATGTCACGATGTTTATCGTTACTAGCAGGGAATCGTTCTCCTAACGCATTGCCAAAGATAACTACCCCCAACGAGACTTCCAGCTTATACAAAAAATAATATACCGCAATTAATCAAGGAATTGTCATATTACTGCATTAGCGCGGAAAATTGCCGAATTTCGGCAGTGAGTCGCTTTGTATATCACACCCCTCGAGTCCCACGGGAATTTGTGTAAAGCTACCCGCGTATATAATCTTCACTGCTTATTGTTAGCCTTTTAATCCCCGCACGCAGGTCTCCGGATGTTAGGCCATGTAATAGCAGAATCGGAACGAGGGGAAGTTGAGGGTTTTGTGTGAAATTGGAAACTCAAAAGAAAGTACTATTGCTAATAAAACTTTTCCCTGTTTTACATTTATTCCTCTAATATATTTTTTCCATTGGCTTCCACTTTTGACAAATTGAGGAATCATTTTTAAGGCAATAGATTTTTTTCTCCATTTTTTTCGAACGAGAGAAACTATTCTCGGCGTATTATTTTTTTCGTTTTTGGAATATAGGAGTAACATTGATGCATTTGTGCATGTTCAGCTTCGAGCCATAGATTATGATGTTTATGATTGAGAGCTATGCAATAACACATGCAGCAGTCAATGGAGAGGGATAACCCATTTTTTCAAAGTCCAAACTGAAAACAAGAATATTTGGTATTTTGGCCAGTTTATTTTCGATTTCAGCCCACTTAGGGAATGACAGAATTGTCCTCCTTGGGTATACATTTGGACTCAGTGCTTTGAGCCGTCTGGCATTTCGGGTGATCAAAACAAGTAAGGGTAAGAATGAGGCGGAAACAAGTTTTAAGTGACGAATAGGTTCGTCTAAATGGGGAATCAAAAAAATGAGGAAGAGAGTCCAAAATGGGGAGGTGGAGGAGACGTTTGCTACTTTTTCCTCGCCTCTGGTTCTCCCTCTCTCTCTTTTACAAAGTCCACCTCACAACAATAATGAATGTGTAAAGTAAAAAAAACATACGAAAGACTCTAAGATGAGTGATTCTTTTATGCATTGCATGCGTTATTTATTTATTTATATTTATTTATTAGAAATCCAAAAACAGCCAAGGAGACCTTTACATTGGATTTTTTAACAAAAGGATTAAACAATACAATAACAAAACAAAGGACAGCAAATTTGTAAACTTAAACACTGAATAATATCCACTGAATAAAAAGACAGCTTCATCCACTATGGTAATTTAGGGAGGGAGGAAGATAGGAAGGGGAATTTAGAGAGGAAGTCTGTTGATAGTGGTTGTGATAATGATGAATTAGGTGATGTTATGTCAATAGAAGGGGAATTGAGGGAATTGTAGGTAAGAGGCAGCCGGTAGGTAAGGAATCTCTGAGTCACAGATAAACGGTGGTGAGGTAGATGAAATAGAGACGAATTCCGGGTTTTACGTGAGGGGACACGGAAAGAAAACATTGAGAGAAGGTCGTTAGACCTGAAGCGGCCATTGATGATTCCGTGGAAAAACTTGAGGCCACTAAGTGTGCGCCGACGTTGCAAAGAAACAATTTCAAGTTCCAAGAGCAGTGTATTAGTAGTAAGATTCCTAAGAGAGGGGTTGCGATTTTTAACAATGCTGATGACGAAATTAACCCTTTAATTGCTCCCATCGTCTATTGGCGATTTGAAGAATGGTTTATGGTTTTAGTATAAAAAAGTTCAACAATTCGTATTCAACAATAAAATCAGACGATAATTACTCATTGTAAATTTTAAAACTAATTTTCCTCAAAATAAAAAGTGACAAATTTTAAAATTACGCAAACATTTATAAAAATGTTTGCGTTTGGGGAGAGCTATATTTCAGATTATTTGCGCAGTTAAAGGGTTAAGAGGCCTATTGAGAGCTTTGAGATAGGTGGGTCAAGCAGAGAACAATATAGGCGAATAATACTCTATTATTGGGAGAACACAGCCGGAAAAGATGGATTTCAGAGCCAGAGGACTTTGTATTTCTGTGAATCTGTAAAGGAGTCTAACTAGAGCCGTGGCTTTGGAAGATATATGTTTAATGTGAGGGGCGAAGGTTAGCTTGGAGTCGAAAAGTACACCTAGATCACTTTGCGATGTAACTTTTGGGATTGGTTGGCGAGAGAAACTATGGGAGGACTTAACAGGATTAGTGCGTAATGCAAAGGTCAGGGTTTTGGATTTAATGGGATTAACCTTAAGCTTCCAGGTAGAGCTCCATTCTGAAATGGAAGGGCATCCTGTAGGACAAGAGTTATCGGCGTAGCGTAGTTATAGGAATGTGTTAAGGTGGCTACACCGGAAAATGAATTAAATGTCATTTTATTCATATTCTGGCCACTTAAAGAAAAACGTGTTCACTATCTGATATGAACAGAAAAATTACACCTTTCCACACTACTTTTTTCGAACCGGAAATTACGTGATGTTAAATGGGAAATTGGGAGAAACACGGAGATAAATAGTATTTTTCCAACATAATATAACTGCCATTTTCGCGAAAAACTGTGTTTAAGAAGGGAAAACTCCCAATGCATCGAATAAAAATAAAATATAGGAACCTTACCACCTTTTTTGTATTAGTTATTAGCGAATTACTGCCGTAATTGAAGTCAAAATGCGGTAATTCCATATAAATGGCGCTGCATTCGGCTCCTATGGCCTGAAAAATGTGCACGTATAAAATTTATTCGAGGAACAATCTGCATATTTTGCACCTTAGCTTTGGTTTTCAATAGGCAGCGCAGGCCATCACCGAAAGCAGAAATTTTTAAACCAAATAAACAAAAATTTGGAATTTAGTATTTGTTCTGACTCGCACAGTCGCTGCGGAACCTCCTTAAAGGTGCTGTTTTCAAGCCTATCGCCAATGTTCTTCGCAGTTGCTGAAATGAATGATTTAACGGATGAGAGGACATTTTTCTTGCGTACATGCTGCTGTTTTTGCCAAGGCTTTTTTGGAGGATGATGGCCCGTAGAGTCAGTCGTTAAGACGTTCTTCCGAAATTCAAGATTCGAACCGGACGCGAACCATTGCCTCTGGTTGAATGGCACTGACGACTCCGTCGCTGTTCCCCGGAAGTCCCTGCGACCAATTCCACGCGGCCCGGATGCGACAGGAAGCACCGGAGCAAGACCGGAGCACTTCGCTCGCTCCGCTACATTCCCACGTGCGGAGAGGAACTAGCGAGTATGAGGGTAGGTAGTGAAATGTTTTGCAATCATTAACCTTCAAAAATTCACCTTTGTAATGGTAGTGACTCTTTGTCACTTGGTTTTCAAGGTACGTGAGATATGAAGTGTGTGTTGTAAGGCGAACAATTATCGTTGAACTTGTATTGAGCAAAAGAGATAAACTCAAACTATCGATACAGTAATGACTCGAATGATACATCAATAATGAATAAAAAATGATCACTTGATTACGAGCCACCGACTCATCGCCGGGTAATTTTCTTTCCTTTCTTACCTAAAGTCATCCTTGATCAGCGTATGTCTTTGCTCGATGACCGTGTTACCACACCCATATTCATCCAATACAGTCCCAATGTAAAGGAAATATTCTAGTCCATGCTCGCACGCGTAATATTTAATCTAACGTTTTAGTAAACCCTTAGTAACCACAGGTTGTTAAATTGATGGAATCGGCTTTTACTACTACTTTTACATACTTTACCTATAATTTTCATGGATTTTAAAAATGTTTATTGCTGGTTTCAACCGGTAGTGCCGAATAAAAACAATTTTGTGAAAATAATACGTTGTTATACATATATTATCATTCAACACTATGTTTAGTTTCAAAATATTTCTTGAAAGCTTACATTTTGGGTTCTAATCAACTATTGAAGTTTTCGGTGTACCTACTCGAAAATCGGGAAATATACGTTACGATAGTTATTAGATGACTATCGAATGAGATATACGGATACAGAAGCTGGAATCGAATACAAGTCATTCATCTCGTAGGATCTCGCACCGCTTTTCCGTGGGGTCATTCAGGTACATGACGTTTCGGGGTAGGGGGTTTGGACACTTCTTACCCTGTATTACGTAGATGAGTGAAGGGGTCCGAGATCATATATTACGCATTATTTTACCCAGACAGTAAAGAGTCCCGTGATTCCGTAAAAGGTGTGTAAAGTAAAAGCAAGCATGCGTACGTAAACTTAACTCTTGTCATAATTTATTTGTAAGTAATTTAATAGTAGAGACGTGTTTCATAAGCGTGCGGATATAAACGCACGTGATTGAAGTTTATGTAAGCAACTCGTAAGCTGACTGACACTATGCCCTTACGAGAAAAATAATTATTATAGTCGTGTTAAGACATATAAGATCGTCAACTAGTTTATTCTAAGCTCATAAGAAGATATTCTGCCGACTCTCATTTCCAGATTCTTACAATGCCCATTAAAAACTATTATAAGCAATATTTTTAAGTCTTCTTTTTTATAGGAAGAACAATAATTATCTCACCTAAAACAGAAATCATGTTCCGCATAGTTCTCTCGGTAGTAATCAATTATTCCCAAATTGGGTAACTACAAACGGATGAGAGGTAAGTCTGCATATCATGACGGTATGCTCGCCTGTTGAAATTAGTTTTCATGATACAATTTATGCGATAGACTGTTCAGGTATATAAAATTGAAGGGCGCATCATCATTGGAGAACTTGAAGATAAGAAAACTAAAAGCAAGTTAATTTAAGTCAAGTTAATTAAAGAATTGCCAATCTTAAAACGTGTATCAATTTATTTTGAAACAGTCTTGACAACTTGAGTGATTGAGGGAGATGTTACATGTGCCAGTTATTCATTTCATGAAAATGACGAAAACCTATCTGTTTAAGATAAAGGACATTTGGAGTGAATATCAATACATATCTTAGATCTACCTTAGATCTTTTCGTGAAATTATGCAATTGCGCAATCCACCATATTCATGCTCATCAAAGGTTATTTGCATAAACGGTTTCTGTGAAGCTTACTCAATTACGAGGACAGGTGGCCGTGAATTTTACTAGTTGCTTCCTTAACACTTACGTAAAATGCATTCAATCAAGTAAACCGTTTACCTCTCTTTTACTTAAATTTGAATAAAGTGAAGGCAAACTGTTTCTTTGTTTTTACTGGGTAGTTTCATGTGAGATGGTATTTTCATCACTTTTTGAATAATCATCAAACGAAAATACTTTGTTTGCAGCAAATTAAACTGCGCAGATTTCCCCCTCCGTATTCTTGTGGACATTATGAAAAGCAGGGTTTTGTCACAGAAAAATACCATAAAAAACTATAGAAAAATTTGAAAGAAAGTCAGGTAGAAATTTAAATATTTTACATCATTTTTACTGTTTTACATAATTTCTTAGCTTTGGTAGATTATAATTTCGACTCCATGCGTGTTTAATTTCTGACAATAGAAAACGATATTTATGTTAAACATCATCGTGCATTCTACCGAAGTTTTGTGTTTGCTATTGATAAAAAGGCAACTTTTCAAACGGCGAAACAGCATCTCAGATGTCATTTCATAACTTTATGAAAACTACATCCTAATTTTTCACTATCCCAATTAAAGTTTAGTATACGACCGGTACACCAACCGTATAAAATTCGATATTCGAGTTGTAACTGGTTGAGTACAATTTGTATACCTACAGGTCGTATACTATGCATTGTTTTTGTACAACCTGCGTCAATTTTGTGCCAATTAAGTTACACACAATGCAAAACCCGTTTCACATAAATATGTACTGTGTATAATTTTGATGTGGTAATGTAATTCTATAATATCTAAGGGACTAATCCTCTATTTAAAGTTAGTATATTAAAGCTATTATACAGGATTTTGTGTCAAAATGTAAAAAATTGAATATTAAGTATACTCCATAGGGTTACAGTTATTGTTTATTGTAAAGTGAGAGTTATTTTGCTGATAAACTCTCCATCTATTGGTCTAATCTCATTGCTGACCCTCGCCCCAATTCGCATATTCGCACTGACTTACGTACATAACTACCTATGAGTGAATACGTTGTAAAATATCAGGAGAGCAGAAAGTGGAGTATGTTTAAAGCATTTATCTAGACTCAATATAACTGCGAGTAGTAATTTTAATGAATTGACTAATATTAGATTGAAAGTTGGGTAAAAATTAATGTCTTGTGAAAACGTTTTATGGGATAAAATACTCCTTAAACTATTTAGTTTAAAAGATTTGACATTCTTACAACAATTTCCAAGATGAAAATGTTTATCATATCCTAATTACATGTAACAAGTTGTATACTTTTTAAACTACCTACGTATACAGTTTCAATACAACCTTCACAGGATTTTTACGGTCGTATGCAATAAATACAGAAGTAAAACTTGGGAATGGTGTTGAATACGGGTTGTATGCAAGATGCATATAGCCCGCGTAACCTGCATAAACCTTGTATGTACCTATACGGGTTTTAGAGAATTTGCCTCATGTGGGACATCTCTAATGATGCAATAATTTCAAAGATAGCGGTCGGCGTTTCCGGTAATCGTAACTCACATTTTTTTCTTTTAACACCCTGGACATGCCTGTGGCGATAGGCCCCAGTTTAAAACTTAATCGCGGATTAACATTGACGGGAAAAAATCGCAAATCATTCATGTTTGAGAGCGAATGTATTCTGCTTATACTTCAAGAGTCGATAAAGTTGCGGAATCGCCAAAAAAAAATCACAAAATTTTTTCAAGAGGGGGTGGATGAGGAAGGCGTTCAAAAGCGGCCGAAACCTCCTTACGTAACACTTGAGCGGTTCCCGTTCGTTCGTCTGCGGTTGGCACTGACCTTGAGCCTGTCCTCGCGGCGCGCGAATCCAACGACGACCATTCCGTGGCGCACGAGTTCCTCTGCGATGCACGCGCCGATACCGGCACTGGCCCCCGTCACCACGGCCACTCGACCAGACCAACGATCCATCTCTCTCAATCTCAATGGGCTGCGGCTGGAAGAATCGGATGCGAGCACGCAGTCTGCACTCTCGGACGCGTGCGTGAGGTGGTCCGGGTGAAACGAATGAATGAAGTAATGCGTGTGCGGCTCTCCTTTAAGTCCGTGGGGTATACTGCGAGGCGTCTCTGGTCGCGCTTGAGGCGGCAAGTGAGCGAAGCAGGCGGACGACATGCCCTCTCCACTTGGATGACCTTGGATGAGTGAGAGAAGGAGGGAGCGGGTCGCTCGCAGCCAACCACGGTGCACATATGCACTGCATAGCCGCGCAGCTGGGAAAGGGTGGAGGGGGGGATTGATTCCTCTGTCTCTGTCCCTTCCCCCCGTTCCTCTCATCACATCTTCGTCCTCCGAACAAGCAAGCACCGCTGCACTGCGCTGCACTACCGTCGCCCCAAATGGAGAAGTCCCTCCGTTCGTCATGTAGAGACGTTGAATAGTATCGAAGCGAAATTAAGGCTCGCCAACGAGTCTTTCCTGTGTCGTATAGTGAAATATTCGCTCACAATCCGCTTTTCAGGAATGGGGTGGTTGCCTTAAAATTTAAAATATCGAAATCTTAGTATTTACACTAATTTTTGTCCGCAAGATTTGAAATTACAAACAAAAATCTCGAAAAATTGGCGAAAACATAATAAATTTTGCATTAAAGTTTCGGAAAATGAATAGACGTTTTTTATCGGTCCGCGTGACATAGCACCGACCGAAAAAAATCACTTGTGTCGCTTTAGTCCCTTAGCGTGCTGTGGAAAGTAGGTACTGTTTTGCGTAATGTTTTTCTGTGAAAACTCGTTTTGTGGTACGATTTTTGTTTTATTTCGGGAAATAATGATTTTTGGCTGCTACCAAGGTCAATCTGGCAACTTTCCGGCCGTATAGGTACGTCGTTATGGTTGCTGAATATACGAGTAAAATACTCAATTTGCCGGAGCTGAAATTCGGGGAATGAAAGCAGCGTGGTACCTCATTAATTTGTATGTTATTTATGTACCAGAATTATTCAATTCTTAATTGAATATCTAAGATTCTCCAGGAGTAACCTTCGCCTTAACTATAATGCACAGTTTTCCTTCTGTTTTCACCTGGGCGTATCCAAAGGCATTGTCCCCGTAAGATTATCTGCCAGCTCTTTAAAGTAGGAGAGAAACATCGATGTATGTACGAAGACGATCATGGAAAAGTAATCCCGTGGATTAGGCCTCAAAACAAGTAGTGCTATCACTCCTGAAATCTTGTGGGTACTTCATTATGAAATTACCATAACTTTTACCACGAAACCCCCTCCCCCCCAACTCCCGGCCTTGCACCTCCATCCCCCCCTCCCACTCATTTTACATCCCTCCCCCTCCTCCCTATAAGGTATATATACTCGGCCACCACACGATCAGATACCTTGAAAATGGCACTGAGTTGACGAAACCTGGGTCGTTTTTTTCCTAAATAAAATGTGGAATTTACCAAGTGATTTTCCAATATGGATATTAAACATTTCCACAAAGTTACGCCGGAAACGTTTTCTCATATTATCAGAACTACCGAGTTACGGCAGTCGTAAGGCGAAACCAGTGAAATGCGAAGACTGTGCAGCTTCCGCGGCTAATAAAGATTTTATTATTTTCACATGCTGCATTAATTATTGAATTTAAATGAAATATGGAAAAAATATGTTTTACTTTTGCATCCAAAAGTCACGTAGATTTTTCTTTATTTCTTTATTTATTTTTTCTTATTTAAGGATAATAAAAAAATGGTAAAAGAGATAGTCGTGCAGGGAAAAATAGACCGAAAAGAAAGGAAGTTTTCATAGTAAAAGCACATAGTTTTAAGTTTCCTATTTCACACAACCACAAAACTACACGACCGCAACAAACACCTCCCCCCCCCTTTTATTATATTTTTTGTTGGACGACTGGAAGTGGTGAAGTTCTCTCACCGGAACAGTTCATCCGTGACGCATTCGGTGCGTTTGAAACTCTCGGCGTTACAAGCACGGAACAAGAACGTAGCTCGAATAAGGGCAAAGATTACTAACAACAGGGGTACTGTTGTGACCTGGAAATCGGCTATGGGCAGTGATGTAATTCGGGGTGGCAGTTGCCACCCCAGAATTGTCCAACCCAGCATTTTGCCACCCCAAAATTTTGAAGTAAAAATCTCAATAATTTACAAACAATTGGAAAATAAAAGTCTACATGCACAGCCTTTCTTGAATTTTCTTGATTCTTCATTAATCATGGCTAAATTATGAGGACCCCCGTACTCCCCTTCCACTTGGGGGGTATTCCATACCTAGGGGGGTAGGCATTGCCAGTGGCGTATGCAGGATTGACTTCTGGGGGGGGGGGAGTTTGATTAATATTGATGTGCATCATCATAAAATGATATTTAGATTATTATTCACTAAAACAATAATTAAATTAACATTCTCTTTTAGTGAAGACAATTCAACTATATTTTTCAGTCTAATAAGCAAAATTCTAAACGCTAGTTCAGGTAAACATGTTTTGGGGGGTGTTTAAACCCTAAACCCCTGCCCCCGTCCGTGCGCCACTGGGCATTGCCACCCCAGTTTAAAAAGCTGAAATTACTCCCGTGGCTATAGGGATGCTTAGAATCGATTATTGGGCGGATCATTGCTTCTATTATCGATGTATTGATTCATGAGGGTGTAGCGTTACTTCCTAATATTGCCGCCAGGCTCTTCTTCGCACCTGTAAATATTTATTGTTAGAAGTAAACACGGTCCACATGGGCATACGGTTAGTGCTGTACGGTTTATACTGGAACTTGATCCGATGTATCGTCATGGATGTGGTATTTAAGGCCGGGTTCCAATTCAGGTATACCCGCTTAGTAGGTATGTATGTACTATGTATGTACTACATTCAGTTCGAGCCTGGGCCATACTTGCGAAGTGGAACGGACAGCTAGCGCTTGCCATGTGGTCGGAAAATACCCACCCTGATTCACCCTCAGCTACCCTTACCTGAGCCCTCTGCCCCATATATAAGTTTCGGATGAGTCTCCTGTCACGCCAATCTATTCCTATTTTCCCCAGTATCTGCATTAGTTTCTCCCAGTTTACTCTGTCAAACGCCTTTTCGAAATCTACAAAGCAAGCGAAAAGCATCGCTTTTAAGCATCGCTTGATCGAATTTTTCTCGCTAGAATTCAGTTTTGCTCAGTGCTTTGCCATAGAAAGACGTGAGTTGTGAGTTTCTTTTTTAAGTGTGGAAGTTGTTGGATCTTCTTTACGCTCGGAAAGAAAGACACAGCCAGATTGAAGAGTAGAGCCCGTAGTGTTTTGATGTTGAGAATTTCCTGTTTCAACACTCTTTCGTGGATTTGTGGCTATAATTGGTGCAATCAGTGTAATTAAGTGTGTAACATTCTGTTGTTTTTTAACTTACAAAAGGACTCGCTAAGGGTTTACTGGATCTGAGAAATGTCACGCATCTAGAGATGCATGAAACATTTATTGAAAATGGAAAATAATATAAATCATTTAAGAAACAATAGGTACTGGACTACTTAAGCAAAAAAATAAATGTAAATTAGGACGTTAATGCCAAAAAAATTTATAACGTTTCATGCAAAAGTTTTTTTTTCTCAAGATATCTTCGTAATTGGTAGCAAAGCTCACGATCTGATTTTTCAGAAGAAAGTTCTGAAGTGGCTACCGCTGAAATTGAAATTTCCTCCGGCTTTATATAAATGTCTTCCCAGTACATCCGGTGAATATCTATAGTGTGAATTGTGATGAGTTGGCAGTGACATCCGTATTTCCTGCTTCAATGTGTTAGTTAAAATCATTACTCTTTGAAGGTTAGACGGAGCTGAAATTTGGACGACCGGAAAAACTGTTTGAGAAATCCAGTAAGAGGGCAAAGAGAATAAAAACAGAGGATCTTAGGGCTAGCACATCTCCAGCTGTGTTATCGTCTGCCACATCGATGAGATATCGAAGCAAAGGTGATGAGTCTGTCGGAGGCTAGGAATAAGGATAGCAGAAGATTCCGGGAACACCACACAAGACACTTCTCCAGGATCGCCACAAACGAAGATCTATTTCGAAGATTACTTCTTACATCAGGTCTCATGATAACAACAATTTCAGAAGTTCAGAAAAGAAAAAAATGTACAATTATCTGCTGAGGTAAGGAGTCTTCTTACTTAGAGGAATCGAGCGAACAGAATGATGATGAGACTGATGAAGAATTATCAGACAATGATTTGGAGTGTGTTTAGTATTTTTTCGTGATAATGTATGATAAAAAACGGAAAAATAGTTAATTTATTACTTTTATTATTCTAATACCAAACTAAATAGTGCGTCTGATTTACATGTTATTGCCAAATGCTGTGTTAGGTGATTTCTTTTACAAATCTCTCAGCTCCAAATGAGCTTATTGCAATCGGAGCATTAACTTGGACGTAAACCCCGAGTAAAATAGGAGTTATGTGACATTGTTTTGCGCCATTTCTATGTTTGTAAACCAATAAAAATAATACCTCAATTGGCAATTATGATAGCGGTGATACGGTTAAAAAAACTTTCAAATCCATTATCAGGTCAAAAGAAATTTGAAAAAATGACTGCATGTACGTACCTAATTTGAATTAGGTATTATATTTCTTTTTAACAATTAATGAAGTAGAGTAATAATAATCAGAGATAAATAATTCTAATTTCCAAATTATATTCCTTTGATTTAAAATATATTCAAACATTTGCGAAGCTAAAAAAAATTAATTTGTTTCATTAAAAATTAATTGTTTAAAAATTGTCCAAAACAGTAACAATAGTAATCACTAGACGGATGCATGAAAACAAAACAATCAGATTTATCGGATATGTAATTTGTATTTGCATTTGCGGAAATAACCTTAAATTTCATTTGGATTTTTAAAATCATTGTTTAAACAAATGCTGCAATAAGAACAAAAATATCACAAATACAGAAAAATAACTTCAAATTAGAAATTATCGGATCAAAAACCATAGTGATCAACCTTTACAACAAGTAGGTAAGCAATAATAGCAGCGGTATTAATTTTGGCCAGCTTTTTTCGATTTGGGACCACTGTGCGCCGGGACAAACGGGACACAGCCCCGGGGCCCCCAATCCAAAAGGACATGGATGGATTATTTTAAAAATATTTTTTATTTTTGTATTGACACGGATTACTCAAAAGTGCCAGCTTAATAATAAAAATACAAATACAAGCGCCCGCGCAATAGACGCTCAGCTGATAGTACAGTCATACAGCTGATAGCTCAATCGTCTGATCGCAACCGCTTTCTCCCGAACAAGAGAGAGTAGTGAAAAAATGATTCAATGCTCTCTCTTGTTCGGAAGAAGGCGGTTGTGCCGCCAAAAATACAAAAAACTGACGTGTGAGTTTCTTTTCCTGTTGTGCCTTTGTTTTTGCATGTCACGCCTGGGACCACGTGTTAATTTTCATCAATCCGAAGTAATTTTTACAGAATAGCAAGAAACATTCTATTTTGAAAGCATTTTCACCGTATGGCGTGAAAAAATGAGTCGCGTTTGGGACTTATTATTTATTGGGATTTATTCAATTGCTAATCCACATCACAAGCCTTTGATGTTGTGTCTCTGGCGCGTTAGACATCGACTAGGCCCACTCGTTACATTCCAAGCTTACAGTTTTACGAGATTTTTAAAAATCGCTAATATAGGTTAATCGATTTAGTTTCGAATACAGACTTCCGATACAAACCCGATTCCGCTTACCGTGCGATTATCCTTTTTTGCGCGGGCCCTCCACCGATAATCGCTTCCCTGCTATCGTGTCCAGAACATCAACGACCCCCAAATCCGACGCGATTCCAAAAATTTAAGGTAGTTTGAGCTAGATATCTTCTTAGTCATGATTGAGATCATACTCGAATTTTATTTTTTTATTTCAGCGTCTGTAAGAAGTATGAATTAAAAACTAACATTATCGGTAAAAAAAATTTGCGAATATAGGCCATGATCAGAATTATTTTTTGCATATTCGTGTATTACCAAGAAACAAAATGTCATGATTACATTAAGAGCGGGTAAACCTGTTGGTTGTGCGTGAAAACTTAAACGATTCTCTTGGCATCATTTATTGTTTACGTAATTTATATGCACGTGTTTCAAGAGCGTGGGCACATAAAAACGCGTGACTGAAGTTTATATAAGGGTATGCTGACTTTCTCTGTGCTCAAAAGAACGAAACAACATTTATGGTCGTGTCAAGACCTATATAATCATGTTAATTAGTTTATTCTAAGCTCAGAGGAACGTATTCTGCCGTCGCACTTTTCCATATTCTTACCATGCCGCTAAGATGCTATAATTAGCTGTTATTTTTATAAGCTTTATGTTGAAAGGAAAATCCACGGTTATGTTGACAAAAAATAAAATAAATTCAGTCGTGTATTGTTATCATGGAAGTAATCAATTCAGTCCCCTAACAGTCATTGCAGTCAAATGATATGAAGGTTGGCCACTCACCCGGGGAGGATTGAGAAAGTCGAAAAATAAACTGGAAGTAGTAATTACCAGGAAAATACGGGCAATATTTTAATTCTTTATAAACGTCAAAACCTTCCACATCCATAAAAATGAACATTTTACTAAAAATTAAACGTGAAATAAGAAATCGGGCCTTATGAACACCATAACTTTGATTTTCTTCTAATACCAATCAAATCGTGGTTCTTATTCGGCCGGCCGCGGTGGTGATTATGAATTGACTATCTGAAAACATACGTGCCTCTTAATTTAGGATATTATCTTTAAAAATTTTGCAATCGTTATAAAGGTTGTTTGAGCTTGTTATTTATCTCTTGCAGATGACGAAATCTCTTCTGCTTAAAATACAAGAGTATTTGGATTGTATGATAATATAAATACCATAGGTATCCTTTCATGAAAGGTGAAATACACCACATGCGTGCTTCTCGGTGGATATTTAAGAAAACGACTTTTGTGTCGCTTACTCATGATTTGTATACGTAGCGTGTTTAGTGCTTACGTGCCATAGATTAGGCATCAGAGGTATAGCACTGGAATACTGGATTGACTAGCGTCATACCTATCAGGTAGAACTCAAAAAGTTGAAATAACCTCAGGAAATGAGAAATATTTGTCAGACCCTTGTAAGATCACAACAGGTGTTCCACAAGGATCAATCCTGGGCCCCATTTTTTTTTACTTAATGCAAATGACTTACCTACACTAATTAAGAAAAACAGTTTAAAACTGTGTTATTCGCTGATGACGCGAGTTTTATAGTCTCAGACAACAACATCAAAGGGTTCTTTAATCTGACCCAAGAATTATTGGATAAGATATGGATCTGGTGTCTCGATAATAAATTGAAAATAAATTGCAATAAAACTAAGGTTCTGTTGTTCAACCAATTTAGAAACAGAAATAATCTAAATCTGGCATTAAAATATATATCCATTTCAGTAGAAAATGATGTAAAATTTCTGGGATTGCATGTGCAAAATGCAGGCAGCTGAGCCATCCATGTTTCAAAATTGTGTTCCACACTCAACTCTGTCGTATATCAGGTTCGTTTTCTTTATAACACAGTATCGTTAGAAGTATTAAAATCCATGTACTAATCCAATTCTAAACAAGGGCTTCTTATGGAATAGTTCACTGGGGATCCTCAACTAGTTTACTTTAAAAAATCTTCCTGGTGCAGAAAAAAATAGTTAGATGTATGCTGGGCGTTCCTCAAAAGAATTCGTGCAAACCACTGATGAAGCAGTTAAACCTATTAACGATTCCAGCAATCTACATTTACTGTGTAGCTGTTCTCGTTAAAAATAATATTCAGCAATATAATTTTAACAGAGAGATTCATTCTCATGCCACTAGGAATGCAAACTTTATTCATTTAATTTATCACAAAAAACGTATTTCATCAAATAACCCAATTGTTAAGGGTGCAAAAATATTTAATTTACCGGACAGTGTGATGAATACTAGGTCAGTGGAAGAATAAAAAAAACGTTGAAAACGTTTCTCTTGACCAAGTGTTATTACACTGTTCAGGAATTTTTAAGTGACAATTTATAAGTTTGGAAACAGTATATTTCAGGAAAGGGAACTTTATATGTTAAAAAAATGTTTTCAGCATTATCTGTATTTTTATGTGTATACACTATGTTTATGTTTTTTACCTGTAAACTGACGAATCCTATACCAACAAATATTTGTATAGTCCTTGGAAAATAAAATAAATAATAATAGCTTGCAATCAAATAACCCTCTTACAACTAATTCGCATTTATTTTGAATAAAACGAAGGTAAATGTTTTTTTTTACTAAAGTAGGTATGTGCAATTTGGACACAAAATTAAAATCGCGAAATAAAACGGATTTTCCTGATAATGCGATTCTCGATCGTTTCGGCAAACTAATACCAATTTTGAATCATGGAATTCGGTGGGAATGCACGGAGGAGAGGGTCACATAATTCCTTATCTTTGCCACCAATTTTGGAACTCTTTTAGTCTTTCGGATTTTCAAGGATACTTCATTGTTTCAGGAGCGGATTTTGCGCCTTTCTGGAATTTACTGTACTTATTGGAATGAGGAGGTCACAAATATCCTTTCATCCCCATAAATATATCCTCACAACCCTCATCATACTGAGAATGGCTGGAGTTCTGATTAAAACCTCATTTGCATTAGTAGCGAAGACCAAAACTGATGTGGTCTACTCTTGGTGTGAAGACTCACAGTTCTGCTAAGTATAATTGAGTAGAATTGAACATTTTCTGTGCCAATAGGAATTGCGCATTTACATAATAATAACCTTGAGCCATTGAGTGGAACTCGTATGTCTACTGGTCCAAGAAAAGCCAGCCTATGAGGCAGGTACATTGATTGATTCAAATGTGGCGAAGTAGGGCAGCAATTAGCGGCGTTTTATTTACGAATGAGCAACAAATTCCAAGTATCATATCAATCTGACCTTTATGTGTCAAGGTGCAAAACCAAATTATGCTGAGAGATGTAATTAAAACAAACTGTAGGCGGTAAACGGCTACAATAAGGATTATTGCAATATCTATATTTCCCTTTTTGAGGGATTCAGAAATCCATTAGAGTAATCTATCGGCTAAAGGTAGGTTTTAGTGAAATTCAAAGAAAATCCTCCAGATTTTTTAAACGTGCAGGTCCCTATCCACCTCTAGTATTTCTTTCTTCATCTCAACGTAAGTCCTACCCCTCTTCATCCCGCCCATAAAACCTGTTCGCTTTCTTCCCCTTCCCCGCTTGCCTGTCATCATCCTCTCTATAACGGCCCTCAGCAACCTATCGCCCCTCATTACCTCTTCCAGCCACCTACCCTGCCTCCCGCTAATCTCATCCACAAGTTTCCTCTCCTCATCAACCATGACAAGCACTTCCTCATTTGTCTTCCTTTCCGTCCACCGCATCTTTTCCATCCTCCTCCACACCCACATCTCGAACGCATTCAGCCTATTTTCGTCTTCCTTTCTCAGAGTCTACGTTTCTGCCCCATGTAACGCTACACTTCACATCAAGCTCCTCACCAGCCTCTTCTGTACATCCTTACCCAAGGTTCCCGTCATCAGCTCCTTTCTAATATGTACTAAACGCTTCCTTCGCTAAAGCTCCTTCTCCTAATATCTTTGCTACTATTCCCTGTTTCTTCTAGCGTACTATCTAAGTAATTAAATTGTTCTACTTGCTCGAGTTTGTGGCTTCCTACTCTTATGCCCAGCCCCGCTTTCTTTGTCCTAGAGAATCTCATTACTTTGTTTTCTAATGATTTATCTTCATTCCGTATTTCCCGCACTGTTTTCCAATGCATCGACCAAAGCTTGCAATACCTTCGAAGATTGACTAAACAACGCCTGGTAGTCCACGAATCTAACCGACTTTATCAGCTGGCCTCCTACTTTGATTCCCACATATAGCTCTCCCCAATCCTCTCTTACTTCAGCATAAATGTTAAATAGCAAAGGCGACAACGGGCACCCTTGCCTTACCCCACGACCTATAACTGCCCACCCTGATTCACCGTCAGCCACTCTAACCTGTGCCCTCTGGGCCACATATAAGTTTCAGATAAGTATCCTATCTCACCAATCTATTCCCATTTTCCCGAGTATCAGTATTAGTTTCTCACAATTAACTCTGTCAAAAGCCTTTTTCAAAATCCACAATGCAAGCAAAAAACCTTGAATATACTCTTATGTTTCTATCTATAAGTGTCCTCATTACCGCCATTGCATACCAAGTAGCCCTCCCTTTCCTGAACCCCAACTGGTGATCGCCTAAATAGTAATTTGCTCTACTCTCCTGCCTTTTATTAATATTCCAAGAAAAACTTTTGCCGCGTGGCAAATTAAACTAATTCTCTTATGCTCCCCGCATTCTGACGCTTTCTTCTTCTTCAGGGTAGGTATTAAGACCGTTTTCACATAATCTTCTGGCCATACTCCTCACTCGTAAATCTTACGAATTAGTTAAAAAAAGATTCGTCTTCCCTTGTCGCCTAGATTCTTCAGCAACTCCGAAGGCATGTTATCTACTCCCACGGTTGTTCTTGCCTTCATCTCTTGTAATGCCCTCTCTATTTCGCTGTCGAGTAACGAGGTTATCCTTATCTATTGTTCTTTCATCCTCAATATATATAGGTTCACAGGTCTGTTATCGCTGTCAAGTAGCTCCTCTACGTATTCTCACCACCTATCCTGGATATCTTCCTGTTCGATTAATATCTTCCCTGTTTTGTCCTTAACCTTTGGTATAGTTTGCCCTCTCTTACTACCCGATATCATATAGCAGGTCACCCACTTCCCCCTCTTCCTGCAGCTTTTCCATTTCCTCGCATTGTCCCTTCCACCAGTTTTCCTTAGCCCGATTGGATACTTGCCAGAGTTTATTATTTAATTTCTTGTATTTCCTCTTGCCTAGGTCGATGTTGACGTTTTTCCGTATCCTTATCCCCGCCATTTTCCCATTAATGTCTTCCGTAGCCCACTGCTTCTCACTCCTCGTCGAGTAGAAATACTGTTCCTATTGTTTTCTCTGCCACTCTTATTATGCCTGTTTTTATAATCTCCCATCTTCCCAAATTATGATCTGAGTCCTCATCCGCCCCTTGATAGCTTCGCGAGTTCTTGACAATGTTCCTAAATCTCTATCTTACCGTAATGTAATCAATTTTATATCTCCCGGTATCACCCGGAATTTTCCATGCGTACCTATGCCTGGGGTGATGTTTAATCCAAGTGTTAGTTACTACTAATTTATTTCTCCGACAAAATTCAACTGTCCTCTCACCGCGGTCATTTCTTGTTCCTAGCCCACACCCTCCTACTTCCAATCCGTCCCTCCCTTCCCCACAACTACATTCCATTCGCCCATCACTATCAGGTTTTTCTTTCCCGGGACTTCTCTAATTATCTCTTCTAGTTGCTCGCATACCCCATCCACCTCTTCCTCCTTATGGTTACCAATAGCCATGTAAACCTGGAATAAATCGAAATTCGTCTTTATTTCTACCACTAGTACCCTGTCGCTCACCTGTTCAATGTTTACTACCCTCATCCACAATTTTATATTCAGTACATTTGCTACCCCACATCGATTCTCATCACCCCCACCGTAGCATTACCCTGTAGCTATCACTCCAATAGTCCCCGCTATCCCTTCATCTCACCTCGCACAGCCACAAAGCATATATGTTCCCTTTCTCCATTTCCTGTTCAATATTCTCTAGCGCTCTTCCAGGCCCACATCATAGTCCTAAAGTTCCAAGTTCCTATTTTCATACCGCTGCTTTCCTCCTACTCTTTCTCTTTTTCTTCTTCCTCTCCCTCCTATTCCTTGTATCCTGTGATGACATTGTTGTGCAAGGATTTCGTGTGATGGCGACTGAGGAGGCCCTGCCTCCCCCGCTGCCGGGCACGACACCCGCTTCCAAAGGGTATTACACTTGACACTTCTATTATTAACTTGACACCAACACGTGAACTAACTTTCGTCTGGCTCCTACCCTTAAGCCGTGTTTACACGATGCATTTACCCGCGCGGGTAGATGCGTGAACACAATCACCATCAAAATTTCACCGTGTAAACACTCAAAATTGCGCAAATGCGTGAATGCGTGGACAGAAAATAGCCCCTGTTCTAATTTGGTGAATGTGTTCACGCATCTGTCCAGCCACGTACTTGCGCGGGTAAATGCATCGTGTAAACACGGCTTTAGACTTGTCTGGCATGGGTGGCCGTACCAGGAGACATAGTAATTGATCCTGCCAGTCCAACTCTGGGGGTCATTGGAACGCACAAGCCCTTCCACCACGTCAAGGTTGTAGTTCAAGGGAAGGGTTTGAGGGCTGTCATTAGGAGTTCAACAATATGTGAAAACCTAAATATGTATTTGTGATTAGTTCAAAATTCGGGTTTCCGGAGAAAGGTGATAAAATAATATATTCCACTATACAGTCGTAAACGCCCGCTTCATACAGGTTGACAGGGCACCATCTGGCGGGCGCGAAAGACGTTTCAGGGCTTAATTTCCGCCGAGCGGTCCAGGGGCTTTATTCAGTAAGGGATCGACATGGTCGAACCTCGGAAAGTCCGTGATTGTGTCGTCACTTCCCTCAACAAATCTCAACTTTTGAATGGCCCTATTTGAAATTTTAGAGGCTGTGACGTCAAAATGTCGTCACTTCCGAGGCTCGGAAATACCGAGAACATACAGAATAGCCCCCCAGAACGCTGTTCCGCCAATCATACCACCAACGGGGTAAAGTTCCCCCCCCCCAGACCCACCGCTGCTTCAGAGCTCCGGTATTTCTACACTAAGCCCTGGAGTGGACACTGCGCCAGAAAAGGCATCTTCAGACCGCAGAGGTTTTCCATCCAGAGGAGGTGGTGGCATGCTGCTGAACAAAAAAATCCCATTTTAACCATTCAGCACTAATAGGATTTAATAATGAGGCAAAAGTTTGCAATGTTTGTGCTAATCATATCGGAAAGAAAAAATCTTAAACATAAACAGTTGGACCATTTTCATAACGAAGCAGTCCTCGGTGATGGGACGTAGGTAATACGAAAAGCAACTAACATTTGGGTCCTGCGATGATCCTCCACTTTAGAATTTAGTTATTTTTCGAGAATGAAAATTACATTTTGTAATCGTGATTACCGGGTTGGATGTGTTCCTCGGGAGGCGGGCTGTTGCACAGGCCGCGCCTTTTTCCCGCCAAGGCCCTGCAGTCCGCCGTAATTGTCTCCCCTCCACCACCTCCATATTTTTTTTGTGACGTCCTTCTGCACTTTGGCGAATTAACAGTTGCATTTTCGAAAAGTATCCACCCCGCTTTTCTTATCAAAGATACAGAGTACATATTTGATCATTTGACGACACGATTTTCCATAGACTTAATCGTGACTGCTTGTGAAAAAATCGGATTGTTTTAACATCTATATTGGACTTATGTACTTTTAGCTACAACTAAAGTCGAAAGTTCCGCGGCTCGACTTGCCGCGGGACTGTCGTCTCTGCGTAGCGTGCATATCTAATTCGTAGTGGAGGGGGGCTAGTTGGGACAAGATATTTCTTTTTTAGATTGTAGTTGAGACTTTGCCCGTTTTATTTGGCATAAAAAGCTCCTTCAAGATATTCAGATAGAATTACGTTTGTCGTCTACTTTGGAGGCATTTTATGTGAAAAAAGTATTTTAATTACTAGATAAAAAGTGGCATAAATATGGAGGCATATTATGCGAAAAAAAGTATTTTAATTGCTAGATAAAGTGGCATACATAACCGAAATCATCAAATTCATCACTAATATTTTCTACGAAATGTGTGATGCTCTCTGATGTATATGTTTGAAATTTTCATTTGTGTCCGCTGAGTGCATCAAGAGGTAAAACCAGGGAATAGATTCTATTCCCTGGTAAAACCATGTGACAGTTTTCGCGAAAAAAGGCAGTTGATATTATATAACATTTTTTCCCAACTGAAAACCAGCTTTAGGTCTGAGAGAATTATCTAGAGAAAAATTATTTTTATTTTTGTTGGCTCCTGGATTCAGCATATATATGAATTATCATTGTCGCATCAAAATAAATAATGAAAAAATCAATGCAGGTGAGGTTTTTCGATATGTTACTCATGCATTCATATAAATAACACCCGACTCTGGAAATTTATAAAATTATCAGGGGCGCGTGTATAAGATTTACGCGCTTTTACCTAACACCAATAACAACCTTCACAACTAATTGTTCATAACTGATGTAAATCTGTGAACCATAAAAATTATATTATACTATACTAACGAGCTGGTATTAAGTATACGCGTACACCAAGCATGTAGCCGGGTTTCGTAAAATTGGGAACAATTTGTACATCAAGATGTTACATAATATCGATATGAAGAGACCGGATTAGCGGCCGTGGGTAATTCTTTCTAATTGTAAACATGAAAACTTAAAAAACTAAATGAAACACTTTATTTGTGTTTGAAGACAAAACTAAAGCTAAAATTAAAAAAAAATATTGAAAAAAAACCTCTTGCCGTTTCAGTGTTGAAACACTGCCGTGACCAGGATTCGAACCTGGGTTGTTGCGGCCACAACGCAAAGTACTAACCACTATACGATCACGGCTATTGCGAGGCGTGAGGAGGATTGCTGTTAAAAGTAGTATTATTTGTTGGTTTTCGTCTGTGCTATGCTAGGCGTGGTATTCAGGTGGTTAATATAAATTTCTCCGTGTAAAATGGGATAAAATTACATTTTTAGCAGATACAGTATTTTCTTGATGTTTATAGGTGGGACTTTAGTCTCCCATATTTTCCGAATGCATGGTGGGATCCAATGTGAAAAATAGCCCATTGAGACATCTCTCACGTACAGTGTGACCACCTTGATCAATATATTTTCTCCCGCGTTAATTTATCATGGAAGACGGGAACCAAGACGGCATGCCGCGGCACCTCGGAGTAGTGTTATATTTCAACTCTGTGATGGCACCAAAGTTCTTCGGATATCAGAACGCTGACTGAAATGCCGATAAAACTGATGTCTTTCAAGATTCAACCACTTGTCTCAACTTAAAAATTATGCTCAACATCAACAGTGCTACCAACACTGAAAAATTCATGTCCCTTTTTTTTTCATAAAGAAAACCAACGTCTAGCAACTACAGTAGTACCGGAACTGCCACTGTTTTGTAAAATTTAAATTATTTTCTTGTTTTATTTTTTATGGTTCTATGAATTGTGCCACATACCTAAGTATTTGAGGAAATACACCATCATGTGATCATGGTTCTTTAAAAGATCGTGGTACATATACATTATTATTGTAAAAATAGTAGAACAGTACCATGAAGTTAGAAATATCCGTTGAAGAATCTTTCAAAGTTTTAATCAAAAGATAGTCCTTAGGTATTCATAAATATTTAAATTTACTTCTTTCATTCAGTCTTGACTTCAAAACGTATATCGATTACCGCTTGAAGTATTATAGTTTTTGTGCATATAAACATGCAAATTCGTTTTAGGCAACATTTTATTTGTATGTACTATTTTCTTTAACTGTACATGATTATTATTGAGTCGCCATTTCTAGCTATCTTGTTCGTAAGACCTTAGTGCAATACAAATATTATATTCTTGATGTAATCCAAACTCCACCAACGATAGCAGTCCAACTTCTAATGCATTAGTTTGGAGTCGAAGCTTTGGCAGCTATTTGTTACAACGGTAGCCGTTTGGAATGCTTATAGCCATCTGAAACAACAATGGTGCACTACATAGAAAAAAGCGGTTTTTTACTTTCACAGACAGGAATATAACCCTATCTGGAAACAATTTATAGTTTTTATAGGGAGGCACTCGTTTGTGAGGAGAAATAGGTTGGATTTATAGGGGCAAAGGGTTCTGCAAGTCCTTGATCACGACGTTTACCAATCGATCAATCAATCTGAACTCGGACCAATCTTCGAAAATTCAGAAGCAAGCGGACTCAGATCGCCTGGTATCACTGTCTGAAAATATCGATAATATACCCACAAATTCAAATCATGCCAAAAAGGATTCTCTTCCGCTGTGAATTTCGTATAAGTCTCTAAAAAGAAGGTTAATTTGGTTTATAATTGCCTCCTTTAAACAACCAAGGGCATAATGATTTCCTTTCATAAAATTGAATATGGAATGAAGATGGTCACAAGGCTTAATATATTCCCGGAGCCGTATGAAAACGATAGCACGGTGAACTTCCAGCAACTTTGAAAGCAAGTCTCGCAAACTTGCAGCAAGTCTGCATCAAACTTACTGATCTCCACTTTGTGCACTTGCAGCAAGTTTGCAGAGCAAGTCTGCTGCAAGTGTGCACTATAGTGCTATCATTTCAGTCTGTAAAAATGAAGACACCAATACAAAAAGAATGATATTTCCCCATCAGTTTTCAATAGTGTACATCTGGATAAATTTGTGAATCATTTATTATATTACTTAATCAATGAAACGAAGACCTTCATGAAGAACCTGTGCAAACAAAAATCGGGGCTCCCCTAACTTTGCATTGATATCGCAGCATATTTAATGGAAAAAAGGAAATTAACCTACAAAATGGCTAATGACTTCAAGAAATTTACATAAGTACTCAGTACTTATTAGGCATTTTCTGGAAATGGGCGGGATTCACCGCACCATCTGAAAAAGGAAAGCCCGCTCGGGGGCCCTCATAGATGAGTGGCATTGGTCTCACTACCCTAGGGACGGCACTGCCTTCATGAAGGTCTTCGTTTATGTACATTGTAGCCCATGTGGTTTGGATTTTACAGTTTTATGTACGGAGTCTTATTTTCCAATGTAACTTTTTGCTCCTCATGAGATAACCTCATCACAGTATGGGAGAAGAATGTACGACAAAGGTAATGCAAAATTTCAATGATAGTTGCATTTTACCTAAATTTCTCTGGAATAGGAGGTTTGTACCAGTTCCAGGAAAAATGTTCACATGAATGGAGAAAATTTCACAGGCTTTTCACATCAAATTAGGATTTCACATTTATTTCACAGCAAATGTTGTATAAAATTTTTAACTAGTCTTGAGGGATTTTTTTCTTCAGAAACTTGGTATATGAATGTGCTAGATTTGTCTGCACAAATCGTCATCCATATGTTGCACATAACATCATCCTCTGTTCAAACTCTTGAAAATCTTGGCAATACACTGGGCCTACATGTAATACCTGATATTCTTTATCAAACTCAACTTATACTTAGTTCAGTCAAATGCTCGCTCACTTAATCACTTTGCTGGTGTACAAAACTACATTAATGTAAGCCACCATTCAACTGCTGACATTTAACAGTACATAGGCCACCAATATCGGACTACCATGCCAGTAACCAAGTTCCCTTATACATTTCAGCTTTTCATGAACTAATAAGTTATTTTACTAAAAAGGCACAATATAGTGAGGAAGAATACATGTATGTTGGATGGATCTATGTGCATAGTAGTACATACATAACATATGATGGCTTACTTAATCATGAATGCCCCAAGGAAGAATGTGTTTTATCTTTATGCAATGGTTGATGCTAAGACAAAAACCTATCTGGTAGTGTGGGCATTTTAGTGATAAATTAATCATTAAGGTTTTATAGGTAAACAATCCACGTGTTTTTGGAGTTTCTCTTAACTATGGAACGCTGGGTTACAATGATTTTTTTCAGTGTATATGATATCTTTCTGCAGCCCTCATTTTCGTTCTGCGACAATGTCGCACCATCACTTTATGTTCTGCTTTGGGCCATGAATGTATAAAATTAAATTGAATATCAGAGTTTACCCAAAGGAACCTTCTATGACATTGTTTTTCATTGAACCATTTCATATCTACCAACTGCTACATGAGATATAATAACTACGAATATCTATTTAGCACCCCTTTGTATTTCAGCGCTATTTTTCCCGGTGACAGTGGGGTAAAGTTCTCACCTGATGACCCTAGGGTCATGGGTGTGAGTCCTCCATTGGTGGATTTTACGCTACTCCGAGCATGGTTGTGTGTACTAATCCTTTGTTACCTGGTTATTACCCTGACGTAAAAAGCCTTATGAGCAATTTTCAGATGCTATGGAAAATAATATAAATAAAACACCTTTCCAACATCAAGAGGCCTCTTTTAGATGAATATTGAGAGTACGTATTCTTAAAGGTCCTTGTCCCAAAATAAAATCTACACCATTTTATTTGCTTCATGAATGCAAACTTTTATCATGGATTAAATTACAAAATAGCGGAGAGCACACTCATTGAATACACTTCTGGTCATTTATGAGCATCTCATCCAATGTCTAACAACGGTGAAAGTGGTGTTGCTACAGGACCAGTGGTTGACTTTCCTCTGCTGGTACCAATTGAATTGAGTCCCTCCACGAAAGACTCTGTGTTTTCCTGTTGAGAAAAGAAGCAAGCACATTGGGAATCCAAATTCTTGAATATTTTAAAAATAACTAGGTGTACCTATGTTTAATATAATCACCATGTCAGTCACTATAAGGCGGCAGCCGTAACACAAGCAATCCTCCACTTCCCGCTTCACCAGCCCCTCTTGTCCAGCAAGATTCTCCACACTGATTGTCCCCGGTGAGCAGCTGCTTTCGCTGGGTTTGTCATTTCCAGCCAAACATCCATTCGACAAAATTTCTCCCTCAGAATTGATCTGACTGACAAGCTCCTTTGAGAACTGAGTTGCCAGCTGAGATGAACATTGACGAAGTTGCTCATCTAAAGTGACCTGAAAAATAACAGTGAAGGTAAATGTGAGGTCTAGGGGGCCAATAAGAAAACAAGGTTCGGTACGAAAATAGGACAAGATAGGAATTGGGTTGTTTATTTTCATAAGCCCTTATATCACACTCAATACTTAATTCAGTACAAGTTCAAGGGTATAGGTATAGCGAAACTTGGTGGCACTTTTCATCAGAGGATCTGAGGTTATAGAGGATAAATCAAGCGTTGATGGTTGGACAGATATACGGAAGGACATCTGCAGAGACCTCTGTAGGGACCCTCGGCCACTTTGTCGCATCTCTCTAGTATACTTTACCAGACGACAATCTTCGTCCACGTGACTGCCGTCAAGTTTTGCTTCACCTATACTTGCTAGAGTGATAGCTTTCCAGTATCGTGCAATATAGACCCAGCATGGTGGCTAACAAGCATAATCCCTTTCATACTGGCTGAGTTACTCGATTTCATCATTAATGCAGCACTAGTTTGCTACTAGCTCCCAGTGGGACCCAGCAGCATTCGACCAATCATGTTAGCTTCTACAGATGCTGCGTGATTTTCACTTTCTGAAATCAGCACCTTTTGGCTATCACTAATTTTCAGGCTACAAAATCAACAATAAATTAAAATGAAGATATTCATGCCTGCTGCAAATACAGCGATGAAATAACGTAGAAATTGCCACAGGAAAAAATCGGCCTGGACCTGGAATCGAACCACCGGCCTATGGCTTGCCGTGTCAATGTGCTGATCACTACGCTACCCAGGCTTCCTAATTCCCATGGCAATTTAGGAGGATACAAGGGCTTAAAATCCAGTTCCCCTGTCTCCTCCTCCTACATTGCCACAGGAATTAGGAAGCCTGGGTAGTTTAGTGGTCTGCACATTGGCCCGGCAAGTCATAGGTCCGTGGTTAGATTCCAGGTCCAGGCCGATTTTTTCCTGTGGCAATTTCTAAATACCTAAATAAAAATGTCACAACTGCTGTTTTGGTCACCTGCTGTCAATGATTGGTTGATTTAATATTTTAGTAGACAAGCGTTAAGATATGAATGAAAATACCACTACCCCGGCAGTATACGTTCAGTCATCATGTGAAACCTTCTAGGATGGTACCAATCATCCTGGATTCCATCCTCAATATCTTGTAACGACTTTCATGCTAGGTCTTGTGATAGATCATGCATCGTATCAAACGAGCTTTCGGAAAGACCAACTTTTAATACTGATCTGTACCATAATATAAACTGAGGTGAGATTGTTTAGCAAGGATTCTAATTCATCAAGACCTAAAAATCAACTACATAGATGCCACTCATCATTAGATGCAAGTATCATGAGATGATGACCACATGTACATTTGATGTAACACCTTTGTGTTTCTTTTTTTCTCCTAAGGCCATTTTCTTATCCAATTCTGGCACATCATACACCACACAAGAAGCATTACTTCAACTTGTGTACATCCAAGTGCTACATCCTATCGAGAAAGAATATGTCCTATCTTCTCCTCTTCACTGAGTAATTAAAACCTGTTTTAAACGAATCTCATGTACGTATTTTATTAAGCAACTGTCACTGTCATATGTAGTCCACAGTGAAGTAGAATGAAGGCTTTTCCATTTTTCGGGTTCCCACAGCACTCATTGTTGCAGTTGGACTACAGTTTCACCTGGTTTCCTCATAGTCTTCAGGTCGAAGTGCCTAGACACCAATTTCGTCGACTTATATATGTGCATGTTCATTCTCCCTCCAAGTGTTGTGATTGGTCCGTGTCTTCCTGCCAAATCCTCTTCCATGGGCCTGCTAGGCAGTATCTGTCTTCCCTATCCTAATTCCTAAAATTCGTTCTTCCCTATTATAATTAGAATTAATTAAGTGAAGTGGAATGTAGTAAAGTTTCATGGTTCCAAATCCAGAGGCTAATATGTGTGTGTATCTGAAAATTTCAAGCAACAAGTGAGAAATAATTAAATTCTTCTCACATTATTTTACATTATTCTAGTTTTTAGCCTTTTTGTACAGACAGTTTGTTTGCTCATAAATAAAAGGATGCTCCACTAACCAATCCTATATTTCTCATGCTACGAAAATTAAATCACTGGCAAAGGGACTAGCCCTATCTAGTAAAAAATGCCCCCAAAACTTTTGAGCCGAGGGCATTGTTGCCATTTCTGACATAAAAAAATACTGTTTAAAAATTATTGGTTGCCGTGAGGACCCATAATCACCATAAACACCCAAAATCTGGTTTAACATTTTTATTTTTTTCCTCGGAACATATCGAATCGATTTTTTTGAACTTTTGAATTTCAGTAAATAGTTTGGCATTCAACATTACCATATTTTTTATTTCCTTCTCGACAACTTCTTCCTCATACTTCAATATGACACATAAATTTGAGAACCAGATAAATTAAATACTACTGTTTCAGGCTGGATATGGTGGAAGTTCTCGATATTCATAATGAATACAGATAAATTAATTACGGAAAATCCTGCTGAGACATTCTCGCCTACAAGAATGTCTCCCTCCAAATTCTTCAGTTTTGATGAAATATGTCAGCAATAATCCATTCTTTCTTCTATTCATCACACCATTTAACTAATTCTGCAAAAGTATCAAATTTTGCACATGCACTTTTAACGAGAAACATCAGGTAATGGGGCACCCATTCATCTTATTCATGATATAGGACCAATCTCAAATTTTGAGAACAAGGATCCTAGCATGAAATTTCCAGATGTCAAGTTTTATTTCCACAAATTTCTCTACATAAGAAGTTCAATGAAGAGCTGAAGACAAAATATGCACAATTAAAATGCTGGAGAGTAAAAAAGGCCTCTTGATAGCAATGATGGATCAAACAATGAATGGGAAATTATAGAGGAAGACTATATGCAAGTAAAAACATAAAACAAATTACCAAAGATGTGAAAACGTGGACTTAAGAAGAATTTAAGAGGGTAGATGATAGGAGAGTTGAGTGCTGCAACAAACCAATCTTCAGATTGATGACTGCTGATGAAGATGGCATTGTGAAACAAGGTTTATTGCAACATAAGTCATCTAAGCATTATAAATAACTAAGTTGTTTTAATCAAACCACTCCATATTTGGCTTGTCTTTGTTGCCATTAAGGTCAACAACTTTGCCAAATGAAACATTACATGTTTCTATCATCCCTGATTTTCTGATGGCATCAGAAATGGACGACTGACCTTGCAAAGGATACATCTTTCCTGTGCTTCCATGGGTGGGGCCAACTTATCACCAATTTTGATTACAGAAGAAAAGGTGGATGGGAAGTCTATATGCAATCCATACAGAAAATCTTCTGCCAGCCGCCTGATGCTAGCCATTCGAGAGGCCTGCAAAACAAGATGTTCAAGAATGATGTGCAGCAGTGAATAAATAATGGACACATTGAAGCATAGCGGAGGATGTGTAAGTACTATTCACTGACAGCATGTGTGAATGCCATTTTACATTTCTTACTTCATCATGAGGCTCTTTGTTCATGTCACCTCATCTTGCTGTGATTTTTTCAGCAAATATCAACACACTCACCTTTGTACAGAAAGATGGTACTGTCACTGCAGTTAGTTTGTTGAAAATACAGTAGAAGGCAATTTCCTTGCTCATGAACTCTTTTAGTGGCCTCAGAATCATCACAGCTGGATCTCGCACATCACAAAAACCCTGAAGTAATCAAATCATTGGTATTAAAAGAATGAATGAAATAGAGCTTCCAATGGCTCATTCATTTCAATGGGCTGCAAAGATATAAAAATTAAAGTGTGATGAAGATGATTACGTGACGTAGTTATTTACAACTGGGAAGCTAAGGATTTCCCCTGGCACATCAACTTGCCAGTGACGTCAATCCTCAGCAGTCGAAGGACTATGATTAAAGAGTAGTCAACAGAGAAAGAGACAAAATTCACCACAGATTGACATTATCAATGAACAGAAAACACAGTAAGAGTTGTGAATAAAGAGAGAATATTATTATAACTCTTTTGGAAGTAGCTTCGTGGAAGACAATCTAAACGAGGCTAACAGACACTTTGTAACTTTTCTATTAGAATTGTATTGACACACAACCATCGAGTCAATGTATACATGTCACTTTCAAGGGATCACAGAGTATACAAGGAGAAATGCACCTTCACATAGGGCTTTGAGTGGTGAGAGTAGGGGAAGGAATGTTAGTGTGTGGAGGATTGATGAATTTAGAGGGGGTGAGGTTGTTTGAATGACTAGTGGGAAGGAAAAAGTGGGCGAGAAGGAGGGAAGGGGGTGACTCATGTAGGGTAACTGTAGGGGGGAGGGGGTAATAAATGGAAAGGGTGGGGCTGGGGTGAAGGTTGAGAGAAAGGGGTTATGATTTGTGGTGGGGAACAAACCAACTGGAAAACGGAAGACTTTTAAAATCAGTGAAACCTATTAAAGAAAAACATAAGAATCCAGTTCACATTAAAATTTTTTAAACATTTCTTACTTATGCACTTCCATGCTTGATAGCATGATGTAACATTTTTTCAGGATTTTTTCTCTTATTGATGAGGTGAGTAGCTGTCCATGCAGTGTCTGTACCCCAAAGAAGTGACTGCAAGAAGGCATCTGACCCCTTCATTGGGGCAGCTATTCACTAAGAAAAACATTTTGGAGCAAGGCTTCTGAAAACTAAGTTGAAGATATAGGTATTCTGGGACAGCTACATGGAAATGAATCTTGTCAAATAAGGGACTTGACCTCAGGATGTGAATCACAGGACAAAATGGTAAACCGGATGACAATTTCTCACTGACCAAAGACAAATATTTATTGATGGAATTTGTTGCTACGTGGTCTGGATGGCATCTTACGTCATACCAGGAAGTGATATAGGCCACCAATAATTCCTTGTTTCCCTGTATAATCCCTAGAACTAAAACCTTGTCATGGGCGTGAATTCTCTGATGACCCCTTTTTGACCTTAACTGATCCAATTTCAAGTCCAATTCTGAACCTTACTTTCAAGTACGTAAAACCTTGGAATCCTTGGTGGCACCTGTCCATCAGGTGTTTTGCATCTTCTTTGATTCTGCACTTTTTAAGCTCGTTCATCTGAATGGATAAATTTCTACCCATCTCTCCGACATTGCCCTGGGCAAATTCATTTTTTACTACTAAGACAATATAGATCCTTCACAAAAATGTAATTATATATGTTTAAGGGAGGAATTTCTGAGGAAAAGGCTAGATATGGGCCACTCTGAAAATTTCCTTGGTAATTTTCGTCAATTACCGTGGTATTTTTCGTAATTTACTGCATCCCTTGTAAATTACCATAATTTTCTACATAATTCACCTGTTTGAGAAAATTTTTCATACAGATAAATTCCAAACATGTTCTTTTAAGCCAAGTTCACATTTCCTACGTGTATAATAATTAATTGAGGCATTGTACAACTCATTTTTGGAATATTTTACTTAAATTATAACATTAAAGATTTAGAATATTCTTCTTGAAAATTTCTCATACTTTGACAAAAGAAAGCCAGATTGCGTGTTGCTGCCATAGTTCTTTCTACAATTTCAAAAATTTCTAATACATTAATGTTGTATAAGGTATGGTTTAAACATGGTTATTCCCTTCCTATTGGCTTTCTTATTTAACCATACATTAGCTGTTTAATACTTAAAACTAAAAAATACAGGAAAATTACCGTAGTTTTCCCAACTCTAGTTAAGGCTAACACACTGAGTGGAATTCCCCCATCCAGCTGCCTCTAAGCAGGACCCTCAGCACCCATCATTCATTCTCCATGGACTATCATCACATGCCGGTGGCTATGCATTAGCTTTGGCAACCAGTATCTCTTAATGACTAAACCATAGGGCAATATGTATGTGTACATGAAATAAAAAAAAGTTTTTACTTCCAAGTTCTCAGGTTTCCAAATGGCTAATGGTGCTGACTTGCACAGACGTTTCCATGGCGTAGTCAGCCATCGAAAGGTCACTGTAGTTCAACATCATTGGTTGAAAACCGGAGAACTCTACATCGGAAGCAATCACTGGGATATCCTTAGATTATACACATGAAAGATTTGCCCAAAGACCTTCAAAATTGCATAGTCACTGTTAGTCAAACTTTTATGGTGAACATATTCAATTTTCCCTGAGAGGTGTTTAAAACCCAATGTGGAATTGGTTGATGACCTCACAAACCAATTGGAATTGAACATGTTTTCTCATCAAAATGCTGTTTGGGTGGGTGGAACTTTTTATTCATCAGATTTTTGAAAAATAAGATACACCCTACTGTTTCCACCAGTTAAGGTCAAGAAGGGGTCATCAGAGCATTCACACCCATGACAAGGTTTTAGTTATAGGGATGATACAGGGAAACAAGGAATTATTATTGGTGGCCAATATCACTTCCTGGTATGACATAAGATGCCATCCAGACCACGTAGCAACACATTCCATCAATAAATATTTGTCTATGGTCAGTGAGAAATTGTCATCCGGTTTACCATTTTGTCCTGTGATCCACATCCTGAAGTCAAGGCCCTTATTTGACAAGATTCATTTCCATGTAGCTGTCCCAGAATACCTATATCTTCAACTTAGTTTTCAGAAGCCTTGCTCCAAAATGTTTTTCTTAGTGAATAGCTGCCCCAATGAAGGGGACAGATGCCTTCTTGCAGTCACTTCTTTGGGGTACAGACACTGCATGGACAGCTACTCACCTCATCAATAAGAGAAAAAAATCCTGAAAAAATGTTACATCATGCTATCAAGCATGGAAGTGCGTAAGAAAATTAGAACCATTGTCTACTCACAGTATCCCATGGCAAGAAGGCTCCTCTTCCAACAGAAACATTTGATATGAGATTGACAGCCAGTTGTGATCCATTATCAGCCAAGAATATTTTGTTACAATGTAACTCTTTTGCCACAGCCATCAGAAGGTTCTGCCTAATGCATAGGAAAATAATGCGTCAATTTTATGAAATTGTCCATATTTTATCAATTACAAATTGTTTTGGGACAAAGCTTGATCACTTTAACATAAACTAACACATTAGATGGATTAAATTTGGTGACAATTAATTGGATTATACATTGGCTGAGTAAAAGTAAATACAAATATGTATTATATACTTGGTACCTCAATTTGCCGAGGAGGTCTTCTTTTGCAGTTAAAGTAGTGGTAGCATTGAACAACGATATTAATTGCACATCACCAGCATGTATTCTGTTTTCATTCAGATCAATGCCTTCACCTTTAGAGTTAACATTTAACATGTGTACGGGCTCCATGTTCAATGAATTTGACAATTGAACAGTGTAAAATGGGAAATTGTAATTTTCCACCTGCTTTGCAACAAGTTTAAGTGCTTCTAGACGTTCCTCTCTCGAAAGCTCAACTATAGCTCCTTCTGAAAATGATAAAATTGATGTTTCTCAGTGTTTTCCACTCACAGAATATCTAATAAACACTGACAAAAATGAAACTGTATTTATCACATCTTTATAAATGAATAATGACCATCTATGTAAACTACCAAAGGTGTAAATAAGAATCTCTTGTTTGTCTGCTCAGAGAGTCCTTCAGCAATCAGGTGAAGAAGTGTAACTGAAGAATAACTTCCAGACGAAGCAATAAGGATTCGATCATTGGGCTTTACTAACTTCGACTTGCCGAGAGTGGCTCGGAACTTGTGCGTTGCATACTTCAGAAAACATACCCTAAAAAATCAGAAAGCAAAAATCATGCTGATGTAATTAAACTAGAATTCAAACAAATAAATGGTTCTGGTGCAGTTATGCTACTGAGATAAGTTTATGATGTCTGCAGACACATCGGCAGTTAACTTACCGGCAGTAGGGGTCTTTTGTCCGTAGTACAACTGAAGCCTTTTCTTGCGAGCATTTTTTGCAGTTCGAGTACTTCCTGAAGTAAAATAAATGAATTCAGTCTACAAGTCCTAAGCAATGTATATGTATGCCAGCACCAGATAAAATTTTAATCAATAAGAGACTGCAATGCATGCAATGGTTGGAATACCAAAGATTCACTTGGGCATTCTATCTATTAAAATATGAGTGTATTTTTCATAAAACTTAAATTACCCTCTTTTCTAAAAAAACACCCTCACAATTTTACCCCAGGGTAAATAAATGATCTAGAATTAACTTGCTGAATTACTGTAGAAACAGGAGGAACACATTTAACAAAAATCAGCCAGAATTATATCAAAATGCAGTAAATCTTCGCCTGAGCGTCATTTAGTAATTTGTAGATACCCAAAAATTCAGAATACTGAAGGGTGTATTCCATGCTCTAATCCAGTAACATTAAGTTATGTGAAGTATTCCGGTCGGTAGCCACACCGAAAATGTGAGGAACAGACAAAATAATATGTTGCCCGTTTACCAGTAATGTCGGTATTAGTAAACAACAACCCGAAACGTAACATGTGTGGAAGAGATAAAAATAGCAATGGAACTAAAACAAACCACTTTAAATGGAACTTACAAGTTGCATTGATATTTCTTATCCAGTTTTATGTTCGCAATGTCTAAATCCTCCTCATCGACCGAGCACATTGCTTACACAATTGGCCTTAACGGCAAAAACATAGAATGTCCCCAAACTCGACTCTTCCGTCGGGACCAAAACATCAACAATCTCCTCGACTTGACTAAATCACAGTCAACAATAATATGAGAAATCACCAATGTAGAGTATGGCGTTTTATTTAGGTCTCTGCTTTTATAATAATGACGTCTCCGAAATACACAGCCCAGTGTAGTCCAGTACACGCAATCAGTCAGTCACTAAGCGATTAACACACAGAATTTCAGCCCAGCTTCGGGCGGACAAGCGTATTTCGGTATTCATCTTTGTTGTGCGCTTTAAATAATTGAGGTCTGAAATATGTCATCGGCGAGCGAATTTGGAATTCGAAAACAGAAAATTTGAGAAATGTGGACCAATGTGTACAATTGGAATTATTGATATTAACGGTCGAACACCCATAAATTTTTGTAATAATTGTTATTAAAATGCGCCGATGTTGTTTATTGAATAGAAAAATATTTTTAGCGTGCAATTTAGTCACATTTTCGGGCCCTGCTTCAGTTTTGCCTCCTCCGCATTGTAATCGGTACCCGCGGGAATTTGATGTTCGCAACATTTACGCTGGGATTAAATATTGTAAACATCAAAAGTAGGTTGATTCTGATTACATTTAGTTATTTTTCTTCTTCTGAGCCATCCAAATGTTTGTTCGCTCTTGACTAATCTATCACTGTTGAATTTCCTTGTTCTAATTTATATCACTTCTTTTCTTACAATAGGGGATGGGTCGTGATTCACTTGGCGGAGCAAGAATTTGCACTCTCTGCTTTACGACGGTTGGAGTTGGCGGTCCGTAAATTCAAAAGAGCAAAAAAGTCTGATATAGAATTAGTTGTGAAAGGAAGTTTGAGGGATGTATTTGTGAAAGATGAAGATTGTACATTTTTAATTCGTTGCTGTGGCTCTCTTCTTGCAAATGAAAGTTTGGAGGTGAGACGGATCATGACCAAGGTTGTCTGGGATAGGATATGCAATTCCAGTGAGTATGGTTGTGTTTTATAGGTGAATTATATGGTTATGAATTTTCTAAGTATGCCCTAATGAGTACCTACAGTGCGCTATTACTTGTGGAGAAATATGAAAACGGGATAGTAAAGAATAACATTTTACACTCTGAAAATACTTAAGTGATGCACCTTGGATAGTCAAATTTGACTTACCGGTAAAATTCTATATCCTGGCAGGACCTACTTCCCCCTCCCCAAAACGCCATAAATTGCAATTTTTTCGGAGGCAGTTATCCTATTGCAATACATAACTATGTATGTTATAAGAGGTACCACAAAGTAATAAATTATACATTTACTAGGTATAAAATTCTTTTGCTTTATAAAGAAATATTACTCAAGGAGTATTTAAACTTATTTACCCTTTTTGAAGGAAGCTTATTGATTGTACCAATTGAAACTAATAAAAAGGATAAATTACTTTGCACTATTCCACTGGAAAAATATGATAAATTGAGTCGACATGTTTCATTGCACTGCAGCATCATCAGGACTGAATACAAGATAGTTAATTCTGAATATATATAGTCACATGGGAAGGGAGGAAGGAATGTTAAGGAGGGTGGGGGTGGAGGAAAACTGTGTTTTATGAAACTTGGGTGTGCAAGTGGGAAGGAGAGAGTTGGAGGAGGGGGTGAGGGAAGGGGTGGGGGTTTTGGGCTGAGCGTGGGTCTGAGGAGAGGAGAGGATGGGGGAGAGGATGACTGACCGAAGGTGATGGGAGGGTTTGTTTGGGATTAACTGCGGAAGGTCGAGGAGTGGGGAATGGAAGGGAAAAACGTGGTCATTAGTGATGCGTTCCTTTCGCCTCACGGCCAATATTATGTACAATTGTTCCAAAATATCCAATCTGGTCCCCTTGCTCTCCTTATGTGTCATTTCCGGGATGAAGTCAGCCTGATGTCCTTCAGCGAGGAGGTGAGCCGCGAACTGTGACTTCCCCTCCTTCTTCTCGTAGTCCTTGTGCTCGGCTGCTCGGGTCCTCAGGCTTCTCCCAGTCTGAGGACCCGAGCAGCCGAGCCCAAAACCCCCACCCCTTCCCTCACCCCCTCCTCCAACTCTCTCCTTCCCACTTGCACACCCAAGTTTCATAAAACACAGTTTTCCTCCACCCCCACCCTCCTTAACATTCCTTCCTCCCTTCCCATGTGACTATATATATATTCAGAATTAACGATCTTGTATTCAGTCCTGATGATGCTGCAGTGCAGTGAAACATGTCGACTCAATAAATCATATTTCTCCAGTGGAATAGTGCAAAGTAATTTATCCTTTTCCTACAATGGAATTCCACAAAGTATCGGCCGCCACCAAGAACTTCATGAAACGAAGAAGTCTTAGCAAATAAAATACTATGATTATCTTTTCGTTCAAGGTATTCATCTGGATAACAATCACTTTATGGCTATTTTGAAAACGCACTTGGAAAATCAGAACCCTGTTTGTCCCAAACAGTTTATGTCTGAAATGAGGAAGTTTGGTGTTGATCCCAATGAAGAAACTCTGAGAATGCTGCTATACTCTGTGAATGTAGTTGGGAAAACTGAAGAAAACTTGACCTCTGTGATGGATGAGCTGAAGGCTAGGGGATTCACCTCTGGCCCTGAATTTGATGGAACCTTGGCATCAATTCTTGCTGAGGAGGGGTGGGTATCTTTCTTAAATGAAGGAGGAATATCGTAGAATCAGCCACCAAAGTAATGTAATATGAACCGAAGGATTTAAAAATCCTTGAATCCATCTAGTAGATATCTTCACATAGTTGATGTCACATTTCCTCCTTCACTAATGGAATAAGAATAAAACCAAATAAACCTATAACGAGAGAACTGACATTAGGTGTCACATTGTCTCTCATTATTGTTGTGGATACTCTTAAATTATCAAATTAGGAATTGTTTGCTTCATTAATTCTGTATGCAATATTTAGTGATGTAATTGTGATTGTTGGCACTAGAGGCATCAGATATCAAAATGCTTACCTAACAACTTGTTGACTCCATTTCATGTGTGTAAAGGTGTGTAGCAGTGTCAAAACCTCAAACATGTTTGCGGCAAGAATCTTGTTCTTGCCTGACAGCTCAGAGCTCCATTTGTTTCTGTGAAACTTTCTTTACTAGACAGTTTAGACTTCCTTCACTGCACTCACTTGTTTGGTAATGTTAGGAGAGCATGGGGGTATGCAGGGCTAATAACTATGTTAACATAGTACATATTTAGTGTGATTTATTTGCAACCAGTGGTGGATACATATGGCGGGCGCGTGCCCCCCCCTTGCGGAGCCACCCGCATTGCCGCCCGCGCCGCCCCCGCCAGTCAGCCTATCAGCTTACACTATTCGTTCGTGTCTTTCGTCAGTCGACTCTGAGTCGAATTATCGAGTAGTTGTACTTTCTTATGTAGAACGCACGTGCGTCCGCGTCATCGTATTTTGTACGTTTCTGTCTGACACATAGATAGCTAACCTACGAGAAAAGTCGCGGCCATTCTAGTGATCTCGATACATTATTCTGCCTGGCATTTGTTCGAGAAATGTCACGAATATTCTACTGTTTGTATTTGTTCACACTCCTTAAAAGTCTGGAAGCGAACATTCTGGCACCGAATGTTCTCGAAACAACCGAGCAACATACAAAAGGGAAGCAGAGTCGCTGCCAGGCAGTCAGTTTGAAAGCTACAATCATCGCGATAACTTGCGCCCCCCCCTTGAGTTTTTTCTGTATCCGCCACTGTTTGCAACTTATCTTGCACAGTGACTGGTGGCAAAAAAATTGACTGAATAAAATTCATTGACATGTGAATCTCAATATGCACAGTATGTCTGAAGGTTATGAGGGAAATTTCTTTAGGCAGGGTAATGGGCCACTCGGTAAATTTTGTAGGTGATGCGGTTGCAGAGGTAAAGTAGTACGAAGTTGCGACTGCGGGGGAAACGCAGCTGAGACCCCTTAGATCAGAGCCCTAGGCGTCTCTGTAGAAAGCCCCTGGGCCTCGAAAACCATTGGGAGGACTGGCTCCATAGCATAGTTGTCTCCACATCATCAGACTGATAGATGGCACAAATAATATATCAACCTCCAGCATCGTCTTCTGCATCTGATGCTGGGGAACGCTTTGTATGTCTCTTCATCATTAAGATGACAAACAATGCTTCTGTTAATGAGTTGAACATTCTCCTTGTTTTCCCCAAATCTTCCCTTCGCATGGAGGATGGTTGCATATTTCTCCAAACCCCATCCCTACCTACTGAATTGACTATATATCACTGCTGAATTTATGCACAATTTTTGTGCAGTGTGGAGGTCTTTTATAATTGGAGAATAGAACTTGAGCTCATCCACATGATAGAAACAGGTGAACTTATGCTTCCTGTTAACTGGGACACCACACATTTGTCTTCTTCCTCAGCTCCAGATACAGTTGGAGGAGGGAAATGCAGAACAGGAGAAGATTCAAGCTGTCACATTGATACATGCCTCAGTGGTGTGTTATCTACTCCATGGAAACTGTCTTCTTGCAATATGAAATGAAAAAGCTCATTTTCAACAGCGATGCAGTACACAACCTATGTGTGGACTTTCATCAAATTCAGCATGGTTATGAGAAGAGGTGTTGACAAGGCCGTAGTGGGTGGGTGGGGGGAAGTGGAGGTCAGGGGATTTAGGCATCCCCCCGAAATTTGGAGACAGAAATGAAAAATGAAAGTGTTTCTAATGATTTGAAAAATTAAAGGAGCTTTGAATTAGAATTGAACCTACCGTAATTGAAAAAAGAGAAGGTAGCTCAAGGATGTTGATGGAAATTTCCTTGCTGTGTGCTGCTAAATTGTTCCCCCCCTCTCCTCTAGTTCCTTTTGTCCATGCTCTTGGTTTTCCCTAATTAATTAGTGTAAAAGCAAAGGCTAGGTGAAGCGGAAGGGTTCATGAACGAAGACGGTGGTCGGCCACCCACCAAACGATTGGGTCTAGAGCATTCACCACATCTCTCCATTTTACCCACTTAAAGGGGAGAGAGTGTCTCTCTCTATCTCTTGCACATAGCCGGGGAGGGTCGGTTGGAATACAGGCCCACCTATAGGTCTACAGGAAGGAACACATCTGTATTTTCTCCACCACTAAAAATCCCACATCAAGCTTACTTATTAAGAGCAATCAAAAATCAATTGAGCAAGTGTCTCTTCAGTTTCTGGGCGTATGTTTGAGCTCAAATTTTTCTTGGACCCAACGTACTGATCTACTAGGTCATAAACTAAGTTCCACATGTTACTTACTGAGACAACTTAGTGGTACAGTAAGAAAGGACACACTCTACGTACTATGGGGAATTTTATTCCCATATGCTAAACTGCATCATTTTTTTGGGGTTCCTCTCATCTTAACTCATTGCGCATGTTCAGACTTCAAAAAAAGGCTGTCAGAATCATAGCCCAAAAACCCTACAGACATTCATGCAGATCCTTTATTCAAGGAGCTGAGCCTTCTACCACTTCCTTGCATTTACATAATGATCGCAGTGTTGAACATCAATTCGAATATTGCAGCCTTCCTCCTTAATAGTGACCGTCACTCCCTCCACACGAGATGCAAACACGATATACACTACACAAATATAAGAACAAACCTCAACAAATTTGTCCCCAGGGAAATGGGGATGCGACTGTACAAAAAACTTCCTGCTAAAATAAAAAATATTAAAAATTATAATACCTTTAAAATACAATCAAAAAGGTTACTTCTACAAGGGTCCTATTATTATTTGGAGGAATACTTATGTGCGTAAAGGAAGGACTTGATAAAGTATTTTCAATGTGTTTTTTGTTTATTTTTGTGTATTTGATGTAAACTATTTGTGATATATGTTTTGACTGAAATTGACTGATTTAATATGTATTGTTAATGTAAATTCTGTTTATGACCGACTTGCCTTATTTCATCGGACAAATGTACCTTGGTCTTTGGGCAAATAAAAACCATTATTATTATAACACCCAAATGTAAACTTGCCCAGGAGGAAAACATTCCTTCACCTGCCCCTCATCATGAGTCCTCTGTCAAAGTTGGATTTTGAGCATGGATTTTCTTTTTACTCTTATGTATATAGTGGGAATGTAATCGCAGAACAACTCCCTCAGTGGATATTGTGGAAACAAATCTTTCTCTGACCTATACAAGGATGAACTTACAGATTGAATTTCTAGCTGCAAACAAGAATTCTGCTAAAAATAATCAGGTCTATGTAAATGAGTTTCAAAGTATTCAACACACTTTATCCATTATGATATGTTTTTCCATCGGAACAAATGTTTGTGATTCTTACAGTGGCGGATACAGAAAAAACTCAAGGGGGGGGCGCAAGTTATCGCGACGATTGTAGCTTTCAAACTGACTGCCTGGCAGTGACTCTGCTTCCGTTATATGTATATGTAGCTCGGTTGTTTCGAGAACATTCGGTGCCAGAATGTTCGCTTCCAGACTTTTAAGGAGTGTGAACAAATACAAACAGTAGAATATTCGTGACTTTTCTCGAACAAATGCCAGGCAGAATAACGTATCGAGATAACTAGAATGGCCGCGACTTTTCTCGTAGGTTAGCTATCTATGTGCCAGACAGCTAAGCTATCTGTGTGCGTATAAAATACGATGACGTGGACGCGCGCGCGTGCTACATAAGAAAGTACAACTACTCGTTAACTCGACTCAGAGTCGACTGACGAAAGACACGAACAAATAGCGTGCGGGATGACTAGCGGGGGCGGCAATGGGGCTGGCCCCGCAAGGGGGGGGGCGCGTGCCCCCCATATGTATCCGCCACTGGATTCTTATGACCTTGTAATTTTATTTCTGGCTAAAATTGATTGTTTATGCAGTAATAAACATTTCTTACTGCATGAAGTAATAATAATAATTTTATTCACCTGTTAGATCATACAATAAGTAGACATAGGCTTATTCAGGAGTAATTTATTTTATTGACCAAAGTTAGTCATCATTTTTCATATTTGGCTCCAAAAATATATTTTTGAATCACAAAAATACTAAAATATAATTTGTCATAAATTCCTGCCTCTAATTATGCCCAAAGGCAGCAAGAAAGTGTGATAAGTTCAACACATTTGGCTGGTAAGCAACCTGCACTATACTTAGATGCCCTAAGTGGGGCTGCATGAACTTTTGATGTAAATTATGATGTGTATTAATGGTTGTAAGGTGTTAAATCGGCTGTTTCTTTATACATGCCAATGTATGAGGTATTGGTAGTGCCTGTTAATCCATTATTGCGTTTCAAAAGATCAATCTTATAAGCATGTGTGAATGTAGACATATCGGAATTTGTAGATGGGACATGTCATATATTTTCCTTGAAGTATATATATAGTTTGTGGGGGAAAGGAAGTGGTAATTGCAATCCAGGGGATGAATTCTTATCTGGATGGATCTCAATGCCATTTGGTGACTGCTTTTATAATTATTGTGTCTTCAATCTTTTGGATGTGCCTGTCATGTTTACTCTAATTTCATTTTATTGACTTTAAGATAAATAGTTTCATCTTGCTTTGCTGAAGTAATTTGATTTATCAGGCTCATATTTTATTTTTTATAGGAAAATTTTGGAAGCTGAGGGTATCATGAGTTCCATGGAAAAGAAGCAGCTAGGCATTTCGAGGAGTGTGCATGTTTCTTTGATCAAAGGATACATAATGCAAGGAGAAAAGGAACCTGTCATGGAATTGCTGGCTCAAATGGAAAAGAATGGGGTGAAGCTATCTTCAATGGAGTATACTTCAATTGTAACCAAGCTAGCTGAAGTTTCATCTTTGCCTGAAAGTAAATACAGGAATTTAATTAAATCTGTAAGTATTTTTGTATTCTCAGTAGGCATTGGTATTGTGTAGTTGACTACAATAAAGTCTCTTTATAGTGTAACACTTTGTTGTGAAATTATAAATTTTGTGAAATGAGTAAAGGCCGGTCCCACCTGTCATTATAAGCTTAGACATGTAAAAAATTCAACATAGTGAAAGATTCGATTTAGAAAACTTCAGATTTTGTACGGTATAGCAAAATGTGATATTTGAATTTTTCTTGGTTTTCCAAAATGGCAGAGTTTGCTAATCATTTCTTCAATGAATGGTTTTTTATTACTTACAAATTTGGCACAAATTTTCCCTTTTGTCCTTGTTTTTTTATAAATTACGAGTATTTTATTTAATTCAATTTTTATAATTTTATATAATTTAATTTACAGCCTGTAATTTAACAATCAGTGTCTTTATTCATTATGATTAACAATCAGCATGAGAAAGTAGTTATTTGCTCTTAGCATTGTAAAAAATTTCAATTATGGTCGAGCCAGTGGTTACAGTATGTGCCCGAAGATAAGCCCCTAATTTCTGACAAAATATCTGTTGCCAAAAGTGGGTGTGTCAGGGCTAATTTCGAGCATGAAAAGAAGGATTCGTTCAGAAGTTCCATATTAGTAGTGCAAAATAACAGAAAAATAAGCAATAATGCACTAATATGTTCTCATATCTACTAATTAAAGGCTACACATACATAATATGTGCGATATTCCACAGGAGAAAAATCATTCGCCTTGACCGGGATCCGAACCCGGATCCCTCGATTTCGCGCCAAGTGCTTTAACCAGTTAAGCTACCGAGGCGTCCTTCTCCCCTGTGGATTATTTGGTGGCTTTATAGGAGCATGGTGGTCAGGACTGCTAGACAAATGATGTCATTAGCAGTCCAAGTCGTGCGCTAAGCGCCACAGTCCGCGAGGATAAAGCCGTACATAGAACACAAGGAGGTGTTCGCTCTAGACCAATTTTGAGGAAACCGGGACTAGCCACGGTAGTAACCTTTACGGAGTCACCCGCAAGTGCACATAAGTGCGATATTCCACAGGAGAAAAATCATTCGCCTTGACCGGGATTATTTAGTTTTTAGAAATTAGTGATTTTTCTCCTGTGGAATATCGCACTTATGTGCACTTGCGGGTGACTCCGTAAAGGTTACTACCGTGGCTAGTCCCGGTTTCCTCAAAATTACATATATATGTTTCAGTTGCTAGGCGTAATGATTTAGATGTGCATCTATAGATTAGTCCCATTTTTTTCCTGGGGACAAGGCTAGAGGTTTGTAATTTTGTAATAATAATAATATTTTTTATAACACCATTAGCAAGTACATGTGTGGTTTCGTCAAGAATTTAGGGCAGGACATATTATTACAGAATTATTAGGACAGAATTACAATGTCATCATTACAGTATCAAATGAACATGTAAATTTCGTATTTTAGAAAATTTCTATTTTCGAGTAGCTCCATGTATTTAATATATGCTTTTGGTCAGGACCAACTGTTTTGCTTTGTATAATCAAAACTTTGTATTTTCGTGCATTATATTTTTGAGTGTCCTCTGTATTTGCTTAGTTTAAATCAAAACTTTTACTGTGAAAACTCTTTCTGTACACAATGTCACTCAATCTGTGGACACTGTATGAAAATATTTTATTTTAGCCGTGGGCAAGTGTTAATTGTCACTCTGCTCTTATCAGCTTATTGCTGAAGGGTCATGGCTCATGAAAGGACTTTCTGCAAGTGATACTGGTTTTGTCTGTGCAGGTGATGTCGTCCATGAGCATCCCCAGGGATGAGGACGTGCGGTACTGCTTGTGGAATGCCATTCAGGAGCTGCTACACAGTGGGAGGGGACCCGCGGCCTGTTGCCTCTTGATGAATTTGCCCCGTCCTCTGCTGCAATTCGGAGTCAACTTTGACGAGCCTCTGCCCCTTGCCTTCTTTGGAGAGTTAGTGAGAGCACCCATTGTGAGTGGTGCCTTCCTTGTTTTTTTTTTTTCATATTATGGTGGTAAAACCTATACATGTCCGGTATTTATAGGAATGGTACGACCTCTATTATGCTACAAAGAAAGTTATTTTAGTGTAGGGTTCCCATAATGTATTTTTGAAAAAAAGGGACATTTGCATTTTTCACTTAAAACAACTGGGACTGACGTAAAACTGGCGTAAAAAAGCTGGACACGTTAGAATTTTTTTTTTTAATGAGGGTAGGTGAAAATCTCTAGATAGACACTGTGAGCCCCGAAGCTCACAGTGGTGTGGGACTCTAACCCACTAAAAACACCTCCCATTGGCTACAACCTAGCAAGCTCATCTAGTAGCTTCTCTTTCTTGCTATCGTCGCAGGTGATGGGATATAGCTCACTGGCTACTCCCATTGATGGGGTACAGACCATTGGCTACTCCCCTGCATTGTGACTTACTGTAAGTTTCACATTAGGCTTTGCTGGTACGTTAGAAATGAGAAAAATATGATGAAATTCACCACGCCTGTATAATGAATCACAATTACACTTACAACGATTGGAAGAACAGAATTTTAAAATATGACTGATTAAAGTTCATGTTTACGCGATACGTTAGAATATTTGTCATGCATGTGAACCTAATCAAGAAGTTTCTTTTCCTTTGATATTTGGGCATGGAAGTCAACACAAGACAAATCCTTAAAATAAGTCTTTACAATGATTAAAGCTTGTACTGTTTCATTTGATGAAGGGAAATCCTCTTCTAATACTATCGTTAAATAAGCATGTACGTTTCGGCATGATACAATCTATGTGTAACACTGAGTTCCAGCAAATTTACAATATAGCGATGCCGGCACTGAACTGAAGTCATTTGCAACCGGGAACCGCCTGTATGTATGCCAACAGAGCTTGGGGGAAAAAAAGAGCATTGTTATTAAAATTACCAACTTCTTAATATACCGCATCAAAATTTCATGAATTCGACATCAGGAGTGCTGCATATTTAAAATGGAAAGCCCAATGCACTGCTTTTAGGAATGACACTTAGAAAAGGGAAAAGAGGAACATTTGGAAAAAAGTCGGGGCACCGGGACATTCTATAAAAAAAAGGGTCTGTCCCAGGAGAAACGGGACTAATAGGAACCCTATTTTATTGTAATGTGACTGAAAATTTTTGATTGTTGTGATTTGGAGAATATTGTGAAGAGTTATTGCTTGAAATAATTTCCTAGAGGTTATATTAGAGCCCCCATATCTATGGTCCCCATATCCATGGTTCATTCAGCTTGGAAATAACAATGAAAACTTCTAGACAAAACTGGCCCTAATTTCAAATGTATGGTGGAACCTTGTCCCTGAGCCTTTAGTGCATGATTCATTGTGCCTTGCAAAATATGCTCCAATGGTACTCAATTGTTCTTAGTATGGGTATTAGTTGTAGCCCTGTTGGTTCATGTGTCGGAGTTTTACTTATCCTCAGAGTTTTACCTATCGAAAAAACACAACTCCAAGTTTATGGAGCCATCGAAAGCTAAAATTGCTGGTTAATACAGACATGATGGCTCCTGCTCGCTGATCCCCATTCTTCCATATCAAAATTTAAGCTGACATGAGCCCCACGTACCCAGGATGTGTCAATCCTTGAGTTTCGGTTACCATAAACCTCCAATTGCTTAATCAAACTTTCTCAGCTCGTAAAAAAATTGTTGTGGAATCAAGAGCTGAGTGTGTGCTGATTCAGAAATATCTTTTATTCTTTCTACTCATGTTTACGCTAGTATGGTGGGGAAGAGGAAAGAGAAAAATCAAGGAAATCGGGTTATGAACAATTTGGTGTGACCCTACTCCATGATGTGACCAGTGGTGTACGGATGGGGGGGGGGGGGGGTTAGGGTTTTAACCCCCCAAATACATGTTCACCTAAATTCGTTTTCGTTCGTTGACCTGAACTAGCGTTTAGAATTATGCTTATTGGGCTGAAAAATGTAGTTGAATTGTCTTCAAGAAAAGAGAATGTTCATTTATTATGTTTTTAGTGAATAATAATCTAAATATCATTTTATGATGATGCACATAAGTAATAATATAACCCCCCCGGAAGTCAAAACCCTCCCCAGAAGTCAATCCTGCGTACGCCACTGGGTGTGACATGGGATTACATGTGATAATTTCTTTGCTTCCATACTGCTAGCTCAGCCTTCGTTTGATAGTAAACTTACTATCACTGCTTCACTAAGGGCATATAAAATAGAAATTCCAGCTGGGTTCCTCTTGCATCCTTCAAGGGAATCTTTTTCTAGTTTATTTGGGTTAACTAATACCATTAATTTGGTTTCCTATGTTCCAAAGAAAAGAAAGGCTGTCATTCTCTTTTCTATCCAACATAATGAGACTGAAAAAGCACGTTCAGAAAATGATTCCAAACCAGAAATAGTAATGCAGTAATACCATACCCAAGGGGCAGTTGATAGTGGGGATAAAATGACACAGGAATATGCTTAGCTCAAGAAGATGGCCATTTAGAATATTCATGGAAGTTATAAATATGGTTGGTCTTAACTCTTTCATAATTTGGACGAAAAACCATCCCATTTGGAAAGCCAATGACCAAAGCCGAAAGATGGTGGCAATGTCAATTGTCAATTGAACTTGCTCAATGTAATGTCCTACGAAGAAAAAAAATTACTCAAAACTATCATTTACCTGTCAATATAGCAATGTATACACTTTTGAGAGAAAAAACTTCAAGAGAGTGCAAAAAATGATGCTATCCAGAACATCTTTCCCATAAATTGATGCGTTGCCATTTTTGTCTGAGAATGCAGGATAAAAAGAGGAAGATGTTAATAAATAAATAAATAAAACATTTATTGTCGTAGACCCTTATCGGTCTTTAAGACATTTTGGTACATTCATTATCATTTACACAAGATATAATTTAATAAATATAATAATACTTACAAGATAGTGTTTACACAAAAATATACATGATAATTATAAATTTACACAAAAAATACAAGAAAGTGTTTACACAAAAAATTAAAAATGATTACAGTGTTACAATAATTATTTCTATTTTCACTTTCTCCTTTAACATTTTTTCGTGAATATGGAATTAAATAATTTTCTTTTAAAACAAGGTTCAGATTTCCATGTTTTTACTTCTATTGGGAGAGAACTCCAATTTCTTGATACAGTGGCGATGTATGATTTGTGGTACTTTTGTGCTGTGGGATCTGTAAGTCTAAATGATGGGATCTTGTTAGCTGGTTTTGGATGTCTTTTTTGAAAATAAAGGAGTTGAAGAGGTGCGGAGGACAGGTTGACTTCAGAATTTTGAAGGTGGAGAGAATAGATAAATAAAGCCGTATTTCTCTAACTTTAAGCCATTTTAGTCTCTTGTATGAATCAGTAACATGATCCCACCGTTTTAGATCACATACAAATCTCACAGTAGCATTCATAGTCATCTGGAGCTTATTATTTGTTTCTTCATTAATATTGCGTAGTGCACCACAACAGTAATCAAAATGTGGGAAAAGAATCGCATTTATGATTGATTTTCATAAGTTTATAGGCAACTGGTTTTTGGATTTGTATAATTGGTGAAGAGTTTTATAGCTTTTACTCCTAATATTTAGGCAGTGGACATTCCAATTTAAGTTCCTGTCCATTATTACCCCTAGATTTTTTACCTGTTCTTCATAGGGGACAGCTTTATTTTTGACTGTGATTGCTGGGATGTGGTGAAAATTTATCTTAGAGGTAAGGTTCCTACTGCCGATAATAATAGCCTAAGTTTTATTTTAATTTAGTTTTAGGCCATTGGTCTCAGCTCATGCCTTAATATGGACAATATCAGTATTTAAGCTAGCAATAGTCTGTGTTAGGCTTTCTAAAGTTGATTGTTGGTAAATTTGGAAGTCGTCTGCATATAGAAAATATTGGGAATGAATTACGAACCTCGGTAGGTCGTTAATGAACAAAGAGAATAGTAATGGACTGAGGACAGATCCTTGCACCATACCAGTGTCCATGTTTAGCCAGTTAGATGTATCTCTGGTCTTTCCTATTACTGCTTGCATTCGCCCAGTAAGATATGATCGGAACCATTTGATTACACTGTCAGAATAATTATACCCTTTTAACTTCTCTAATAGAAGACCGTGGTTCACGGAGTCGAATGCCTGTGAAAAATCAAACAGAACAAGCACAGTTAGTTGTCTATTATCCATAGCTTGACTGATATCTTCAGTTAGGCGAAGCAGTATGGTTTGAGTACATACTGGAATTAAAGGTGACAAAATTGGCCTCCCTATTAACACCGGCCATTTTGACACACACAAGTGAACCATGCTGAAGGAAAGGCCGTGATTCAAATGGAGATACTGGAAATAAAGGTACCGGAATTGGCCTTCCAATTAAACCGGGCATTTTTGACACACAGAAGCAGAACCATGTCGACTGCAGTGCGACCTACCTTTTGTGGAAAGCTAGGCAACACCTTTGCCCGTACAGTGGTGCCGAAGATTTAGATCCATATGTTTATTCATGTCCTGGATAATTGACCTGGTATTACTGGACGCGCCCGAAATAATTTGTTTTGTTATTATTTTCCGCGAGATCGCATCTGATAGCATACTTCTCCAACTTTAACTTGAATCTGATAAATGTGAAGAATTTTGTCCATTAACTCTTCATTTTAGTGCATATTCTTTGCCTTTTTATAAAAAAATATAGCAGTATGGTGATTATCTCAGAAAATACGGGATCATTTTCGTTAATTTCCGGAAAGTACGTTTAGTTCGAACCCAGATAATTTGAAGTCCAATTTTTTTGGTCCCTTGAATTTCAAATTAACGAGGTTTAACTGTATTAAGTATGTAGCAAACTTACCAGCTCGGCAATCTTGTAAACCTTATTTTAGAGAGGTGAAAATTCTAACCCTGCCATGTTTGTACATACATTTACTACCTATGTATATATATTAAAGATAACTATGGTGAACTCACCACTAATGCTCTAATACATGGGCACATTACTCGGCAAAGAGGGGACATGCACTTGTATTGTCACTCAACGGCATTATTTAATAAAGGTCCCTTACACGTAGCGCTAAGAGTCTACAACCATTTGCCATCTGGCATAAAGAATTCCCCCTCCAGGGAATCTAAAAAAAAATGAAGCATTTCCTTTTAGAAAAGGTGTATTACAGTATACAGGACTTTTTGAAAGAGTCTTTTGGACTTTAATTCATAAACCATTGTCATTCCTGTATTTTTCTTGAATTTTATATGACCTGTCCTGCATTTTATTGTAAAATATTTGGACCAATAAATACTAAATTTCTTCTAAGTGGAATATCACACTCAGTGAATCATGTCATGGGATGCTCATTGGCAGTGGTCAAAATGCAGAATCTGACCTTGAGATTGATTCTATAAGGTGCAAGGTGATTTCACAAGGATTTCATTTGAGGAAAAAGCACATCTTTTAAGCCAGAATATGCAACAGTTTTAAGTGAATGAATTTAAGTGCATTTATTATCTCAACATTGAGAATACACCCTTAGCTTTTCAGTACATATTCCAGAATTTTCTAATATCAGTCTTTCCTTTGATTTTTATAGGGCATATAGTGAATGGAGTTTGATGCACTGTGTTACTTACTATGTACTTGTAATCATTTTGCTCTATAGGCACCAGAAGAAGTATTGAATATCTGTGACCAGATGGAGGATTTTATGGCTGCGTTATGGAATAGCGAAGGGTGCTTGAAGCCCATGGTGTTGCACACAGTCACTGGGTGTGCCCTTCGAGCTGCAAAGAGTAGCCTTTGTATGTTCCTGTTGGAGGCGCTTGCTCGTAGAGGTGCACAGTTGAGGCCACATTACTTCTGGCCACTTTTGACCAGTGCTGCCAAGCAGGAGAATGAAGAGATACGGGAAGGAGGTAAGCAGGCATGCTATCAATTATGTACCCTGCTAGCATCGCAATAAAACCTTTCCATGACAAATATTCATGTAAAGAAAACCTCTGTATTACGAAGTTATGTCCTGGGTCTTCAGCATATGTATATGTATAATAGGCACACAAAAAACTTCCCATCAGCCGTGCGTGTTCAACTGTGACACCTTCACATGTGGACCTTGAATGTACAGGATGAAATTAACCTCTTCACAGGAAATTATTTTAGTGATAAATAAAAAATCAGCTTTCAGTAAATGTCATGATAATGAATGGTTTGTCTGTCAAGATTGATTGCATCTTTCTTCTTTCTCAGACTCATCAACTCTTATGTATTTCTATTAGAAGCAGGCTTTGGCTAATCTTGGCATGGGAAATGGTAGCGTGGGTGAAACAGATCTTGTTAATTGTGAAAGAGAGGTAGCCCCTGACAGCAAGAAGCGAGGGAGGGATCTGAATACCCAAACTGTGTTAATTACTTCAGCACCTCAACTTGTGAAGTGCTGCTGCAGTCATGACTATGATCCACTTATAATGCATTACATTATACATATGTACATCCAAATCTCAATGGCTTCTCTCTTGAGTCGATCCCAAAAATTTCTTGAATGCCAAAGAAGTTTTGTGTTTTCCCACATAAAAGAAACCATTTAAGTATTTAAGAAGCCATTCTCACTAAAGAAGCCATTGAGATTTGGATAGAGAATAAATATTTCAAATTCAATCCGTTCTGGCGTAACTTTGTGGAAGTCCATTTTCAAATAATGATAAGGCCAACTATGTTTTAATCCACAGAGTTTTTTTATTGGTACTTCAAGCTACAAGTACCATTAAAATACTCTTGTGGATTTAAACAAAGTTGGTCTTGTCATTATTTAATAAATATTTCAATTGCGATTCTGGTTATAGCATCAGCAACGCTTGGGATCCAATTTTGAAAAGAATCAAGAATGCAAGAGCTGAGCCTCTGCTGATTAACATTCTCCGGAGTCAAGAATCGGCTTCCGACCAATCAAGAAAGACCCAGTGTTAGCATATAATTTGTCTGAAATTAAAGATTTACGATATTCTTGCCTTGAGAATGAGTATCTCAAAACTTTGGCTATTATGAATAGTTTAAACCAGTGGAGAGCCCAAGAAAAGTTTCCGCACATTATTTGCCAGGAAAGCATTAGATCCTTCTTGAATATGTTTGTTTAAATTAAATTTTTAATGGACTAAAACAAATTTGAAGCAAAATTTAAAAAAAATTAAATTTTTTTTTAAATTCCAGCCAGCAGGACCATCAGTGAGAATTTAAATTACAGCTTTTAAGGTTAAAGTATGTTGCTTATTGTTTTTTTTGTAGGATTATTTGAAGTTTTGAGAAAAATGATCAGTCTGGGAGTGGCAATCGACGGTGAGACACTGACAGTTTATGTGTTGCCTTTCACAAAACCTCGAAAAAATGGATTTGCGATGCTCACGCTGCTGCGCAAGAGTGGCGGCGTTGGTGACTCGTCTGTGAGTAGGACAGCAGTTATCCAGTGGCTGTTGGACAAGGGTGACCTGGCGGAGGCTGCCAAATTCAGTAAGATTGTCTTATACTTTCTTTGCCCTCATGAATGTTTAATGTGTGCCTCGGCTCTATTGTTGTTCACTATTTCAACCAAATTTCTGTTTTACATCATTTCACTTTGTGATGCTGTGGTGAAATCCTGGGTTTGCCTTAGAGTTGAGCATGTACGCCACTTGAAATAAGTGCAAAGAGAGGCTTTAGTTTCTTTATTTCGAGCAGTCTTGATGTATACAACTTGTTCTCCACTTTGTTGCACAATTTAACTGTATATATTGCCCTCGTTTTCAAATTTAAAAATATCTTCAGAGTGAAACTTTCTCAATCACCGCTTCCTGAATTGGGGATTCAAATTTACCGTTTCCTAAAACATGTACCTATGAAACTTTGCCGAAGGCTGTATGTGATTCTCTTGTATGCGGTTGGCTTTGGTAGCCATTATTACAGTTTTTTCATGGAATGATCGCAACCTAATTTTTAAAAATCTTGCCGGTATTAACTTTTGACTTTCGTTCACTTTAGAGATTCAAAATGCTATTTATTAAGTTATTTTTGTATGTTTGAGAAATGAGAGTTAATGAGAATTGACCGGTGAACGCCATTGCTAAAATGCAGTTATCGCTTGCATTCACCCGGTTACACAAGGATTAGTTCCAATGAAATTCCCTTCACCTATCCTAAGCGGCATAATGGGACCAAATCCAAAAAAGCTGGCCAAAAGTCGAAAAATGAAGTTTGCGTTAAGCGGCCGAAAATAGATGATAAATGTTATTGATTATGTGATCTTCAAGATAGTTTACTACACGGAGCATAGAATACATCAGGATAATTTGTACGGCCTATCAAAGTATAGCATGTCAGTGTGATTTTGGCTGCCATAACTTTCGCGGCAAAAACATGAATTTTCTTATCTTCATTGAAAAGTTTCTATGCAATATTTTGGATTTTTTTAACTTTACACAAAATAAAACTACCTTGACGTATAAAATGAGCTTAGTTTCATTTTGTTTTACGTTTATATTAATGTATTTACATTTTTAGTAAAGAAAGTGCTGTTTTTACGTAAAATTTAAGTTTAAACAGCAATTATCGTTTTCATCGCCATCTGCCGGCACGGAGTTATTTATACTGGTAAAGGGTATACCTTATAGGGTTATAGGGTAAAGTATATACAACAGTTTTCCGAAGAAAATTCCTGCAGATTTTTGCAGTTTTCATTTTACCAACCATGTTTCTTCGAAACTGCCCCGGTCGCTTCGTTGCTGCCGCGGGGGCCGCCATATGCCTCTGTATGGGGAAATGGTGAAATTTACAAATATTCCTGGAAAGGAAGTTCAGTTTAGCATCTTCAGTAAATGTTATACATATTGTACGAGTATATCATTCGTACCTATTGCAACTGGTTACTGAATTGGCAAAAATTCGAGAATACCTACTCTTTTCACATATTTTCTTCCCCGTTAACCATTGGGCCCTAAAGTTTACAGGAGAATGAGATAGGAGAGACGAAATTGAAGACGCTGTATGATTAACCTTCTATACAAAGTGTTCTTATGAGCTGAAGATCGCTCACAGGCACAAGGCATTCCGTGGCTGGGGGGGAGTGGAGGCGGGCAGGGGAAGATCGTTGTCGTGCACGTGCAGCGGCAGGCGCCAACTGGGCAATATGTAATCTGGTCTCCTAGATGTGTCTACTTGCCCACCCTTCTGGGTTTCACAGTCCATTCTTCTTACTCTAATCCTCTGGTAACTCTCCACGGATCTCTTTTACAACTCTCTTTCCTCCTTTTGGCCACCCTAAGCTGTCGGCAGCAATTACAGGTAAGAGTAATCTGTCATTCTATTGATGAATGTAACAACTTTAGGCCTTCACACATTCTGAAAGCTATTTCGACACGCCGAACCAGTGTGAATTTAGCGAATACTGCCTCCAGATCACCAAATTATATGTGCAGCAATACCCTTGGTTTTACATGCCACCCACTGTGCACTAGCTATTAATTCATGGAGCAGATATCGCGAAGGAAGCGATACTTCCCATCGGACAGCTCTCGGAAGAGGCCGTAGAAGCAAGAATAAGGACATAAGAAAATTTCGGGAGCATCACACACGAAAACTTCTTTGGAGACAACGAATGGAGATTTATTTCGGAGGTTGCTACTTACTGCCGATACCTTGATATCCTCCTTCTCATTTAGAAGAAGAAAATCAAAAGAAAATTTTGACCTGGAGGTGTCTAGGTTACTAGGATGAAGAAAAGGACGACTTCGGAGTTACGGAGAGCAAAGGGTCATAATGACTGCCATAGCTCCTTTGGCTTTTACAAAACTGAAAATAACTCCAATCAGGGTTACGAATTGGAGTTATAAGGATGGGTCTAGGGTTGGTGTTATCAAACCTCTGAGATAGCGCCAATTCGTGACTCCAATTGGAATTATTTTCAGTTATGTAATAGTCAAAGGAACTATGGCGGCCATTATAACTCCTTACTCTCTGTAACTATGGAGTTATGAGTTACATAATAAGCCTCGTAATGTGCTCGTATGCCAAATTCAATCTTAATTTCATATGAACAAATAGTTTATCCACAATGCATGTTAAATAATGGCCAACTATACTTTATTAACCACGAGTTAAAATTTATTTGCCAAATTAATTTTTTAGTTTCTTATACCTTTGATGCACCGAGATTTTAGCGAATATTATGTTCCCATTTATGCGTTGGAAAATTTTAAACAAACTTTTAAATTATAAATATCGATTAATTATATGATAGGAATGTATAATTTTCAAAGTATATTTTGGAAAACTTAAGGATGGAAATACTTGATTTAACAATATCTCGTAATATGATTTTATGGTCATTATTAAGTAGATATTTTCAATTCTACCAATGCGGAGCATTAATTTATGAATTAATAGTGAATTATTTTACATTAAATCTTTAATTGTATCCCAGTTAACGGGAAATCTAATTTTACTCTAGTTGGTTTACTAAAAATACTAAATATTCAAAGAAATGCTCAACAGGGATTCTGAACCGTCATCCGTCTTTTTTGTGGGTTTTAAGTTATTATATTTCATTTGTTGCACAAAATGCATAAGAGATATCTACCGAAAAAATAATGATTGAATCAAGTTAAGCAGCTCAAAGTTTTATAAGAACGTCCAAAAAAACGCAGTTAAACCTGAAAACGACAGAGTAATTAATTTTGGCCAGCTTTTTTCCAATCGTTCCCACTGTGAGCCGGGTCCACGTGGGGAACATGTTCTGCTCTGCATTGTGTCAAAAAGTGTTGTACTATGTGTTTTTATACAGATGTATACTTTGTGATAGAGTGCGCATTTATAAGAATAAAACACAGCTCTTAAATTGACAGGTTTAACCAGCTTTTAATGCCTTTTACGAATGTAGCAACAACAACAATATCAACATAACTTTATAAAAAACATCTGTTACTAATCTCCAACACCCCCACTTAACAGCTTATGTTGTCAGTCCCATTCCATTTCTTAATGCTTCAAATTTAAATTTTGGGAGTGGCTTCGTCAGAGTATCAGCCAGCATAAAATAGCTAGATAGTAATAGATTCCTAGTCCAGTGGACCTTTCTCCTCTGGGTCAATTTCCTACTAGTGTTTAAGGGCTTTCAAAGTAATTCATTGCCCTGAAAAAATGTGCCTTTGGTATAAATTTAGTCGAACTCACATTCATAGTAATTCAGCCTGGGAACAGAGGGATAATATGGTGCATGTAACTTTCTGGAAGTATCCAGAAATTGCTTATTTTTTCTTTGATCAGCTCATTAGGTATCTTCAGGGATGTTACAAGTCAGGGAATTCAGAGAAATCAGGGAAATGTCAGGGAATTTGAAACCCGTCAGGGTAATCAGGGAAAATCGTCAAGCTGTCAGGAAAAAATTGAATAAGGGCAAAGGTCGATGAATTGGTCAGTGGCCGACACACCCCAACTATACGTTTGTTCGCTGTTGCCGGAGTTGATGTTCCATCTTCTGATTTTGTTTTTGCTTCATTAATTTGACAATAAATTTGATGAGTAAAAGTAACATTGGTTTGTTTTCTCAACTTTCATGTGCACTTAAAATTTTCACTGTACTCTGAAAATCAAGGAAATGCTTAAGGAAAATGTCAGGGAAAATGACAATTTTTGTCAGGGAAAAGTCAGGGAATTTCTTTTCCAGAGTCTTGTAACAACCCTGATCTTTTTTTGTTTTTGAAGGTGACATACACCAAGGGGAAATAGATTCACTTCCACTTGTTGAGCCTCTTGTCAGGTGTGTCATGAGCAAAGTGGACCAGCCTCATGGCCCATCACTGTCTAGCCTCATCAAGATGCTGAGTGGAATGAGTGATAAACAGGCGAGGAACGTTGACTGTGTGGGACAATTTCTCCTTGAGCTCTCCGAGAAGTTAGGTTTATTTGAACTGAGCGACGTGGTGCATGAAGACCAAGCCAGGGCTGTGGATTATCTGCTTAGGATTTTGAAGGTGATTATCCCTTTTTGCCAGATTACTGGTGTATGTTGAGGAAGTTATTTTCTCACAGATTTTGACATCTCCTGACCCCACCATTATTTCTATGGCGGTATGTTCATGAAGAGTAGAAGTTTATCCCTTGAGGTTGGTTTAAGCGCCTGTAGTTTATTACCTCTATTGCTTCCTAGGTGGGGAAGGCGACTATAGTTGCATCCCATGCATTTATGTCTTATGTGGGGGAGGCACCGAAAGTCACCTGCGACGATTCTATTTATGCTGCAGGCCAGCCAACTCTGGTCATATATATAATCCCGTTTCTTCATCTCCTATGCTCCCTAAATCTGCTGAATATTTGTTTTAGTACGTAGTACTATATCTTATGCTCGTTTTCCCATCTAATTGTTCTCCAGTTTGGACATTTTTTACGCCACATTCATGCTCTACGTTTGTCTTGGGCTCTAAACTTGATTTGATGTTTACTCCAAGCAATTATTTTAAATATTTGACTAGGAACTTCATTGTTGAATAGAGATACATATGTATTATTATGTTTTTATTCTGATTGAATTGTGAATAAAACAAAAAATGTTTTTCCTCACTTATACTTTTCAAATATTCGACTGCATATAAATGAAAATGTCATATGTTGCTTTTTTTGTGTCTGATCATTGCTGAAAGTGATATTATTTCTTATTCCTGCACTTGAATGCCTCATCATTGAAGCTATTCATGGACTGAATTCAATATTTGTAAGTAAATAATATAGTAAGCGCATATTATAACACATCAGCGAACACGAACGGTGATGAATGGAGTAATGTGAACAGAAGAAACTTTCGGTAACCTGCCAGTAGATTGTAGACCATAAGGGTGGGTGAGGGTCTTCTGGAGCCCTCCTGGCACTCAAACCTTCTTGGTCTATTGTGCCATCCCACGTTTAACCTGCCTGCCACTAGCAGGCAGGAGACAAGAGCACCACGGTAGAGGTATGAAGGAGAAGCCACCCTCATCCTTCCCAGTACAGGTATGGAAGAGGGTCACCTCCCTCCAACCCTCCTGGTCTGGGTCAACCCTCCGGGTATAGGTCTGGAGAAGCTGACGGACAGTAATGCCTGATGATGGGTGTTTTGGCACAAGTCATGAGGAATACCTGTAGGATACTGGCTACAGGTGGTCATGGCATATCCTGGCAGTACAGTTATTCTGGGGGGGGGGATGGGGGAGAAGGAGATGCATTCTGGAAATGGAATGAAGAGTGGTGGGAAGTGAGGTGAGGGTTTATACGAGGAAGAATGCCATTGTAGCAATGGCATTCAAAGAATCTCAATTATCTGTATGTAAAACCTTTCCTAACTGCTATATAACCAGATGATTATATGTATAACCAGGTTTATAACAATGATCTCTATCTAATATTACAGCATTTCCATCTAGAAATTGAAATACATGCCAGAGCACTGTATTATTTTTTGAGATTTTGGACAGATTTTCAGTCATTCCAGGAAGAAACAGAATGTTCCCATCCTTTAGTTGCATAGATTTTTTACATTCTGTCAGCATCCCTTAATTATGTACTTTATTTGACTACATATTGGTATCATATTTGTATATCGTATTAGTAACCTGATACTTAAAGTTAGACAGTACTAGCTACATTCATCTAATAGTTGTTTTACTTGTACATTCACAAGATACATACAAAGGATTGAGGTACATACATTCATTCATCAACTTGTATGATCTTGTTTTACATTTCATGGTTTCCCTTTCTGTGTAGTGAGTCATGTCTATTGGTTAAAGGAATGACTTGCTGAATTTATCAATTATCTTTATGGGACAGCTCTGATTCAAATGTTTGCCCTCTTTAACAATGTCTGGTGAATGGGCAGTGCTTGTGTCTATATTGCCCTTGAAGATTTTCCCGTGGCTCTCTTGGAAAATTGATTTATTAATTGATTGATTGTTTAAGAAAGGTGACCACATGATTTGAGAGAATGCGTACATATGTTTGTATTTGTAGGCATATCATTAAAAAATTTGCATAGGGTATGTTTTTGAGGACTTTTTTTTAGTACCAATTTGATTTTTTAAATCCTTTTTAACCAAATAAATTATTCGCGTTGAAGTAGAAAATTTATCTATCTTGCAGGCTTTGGACGTGAATGGCATCAGGATATCCTCTCAAGCAGTCGACACGCTCTTGAATTTCCTGAGTCCACAGCTGGAGCTGAGTGAAGTGGGACTGTTGAGACGCTTGACGATGCCTCCCGTTGATGCCAATCTTATCCTCCCCTCGCAAGAGTTCCAGCCAATCCCCCATCCAGTAAGTGAATGAAACTTTGTCCTTACATCTCTTGCAGTCAAGATTATGTATTTCCTCAACCCTCTCATGCCAGTCTCGCAAAGATAAATGCTTACCCTGTTACGAGCACTTTGAGCATTTCACTCTACTCCTCTGTACCGAGCTCTCTCATGGCGGCGAATCGCTCAGGTTCTCATCCGTCTTGGGAACTTAGTGAGCAGGATGCTGGACCCCTTCCTTGGCCACTGGGCTTGACCTACATTCTACATCTGTAGGTCAGTCAAAAGTGACAAAACAATGAAAATAGGCAGTGATAGTGACTGTAATTTCTGGTTCAAATTCTATTTTTCCATCCCGTGTATGTAATCCACCACAAAACTAAATCAGATGGAAAAAATGTACATACTCTAAAGCAACTTCCTTTTACATGTGTCCCTTCTCAGCATAACTTTTTCTCTACCTCTCTCTTCCCAGGCTGGTAAACCAAACCCCCTGCCACTTGCCCTTGCATTGGATTGCTTTGTAATGATGATGATATAAATGTTGGCTTGAGAAGTGAGGGCTGTAGTGCACTCTTGGATTTTCAGAGGGACATGGACATGAGTGAATTGGAGGCCCACTTGATAGAGCTGAGGGCCAAGGGCCTTAATGATCGAGGCGTTCTCCGTCGCCTTTTCCAACTCCATTGCCGTCGAAGGAATATCAAGAGGGCCCTGGAAGTAAAAAGGGTAAGTGGCAACCGCAGTCTGGTCAGTTGCGACAACAATGACAGTACACTTGCAGTTAAGAGCACAGTGGCACCGTGCAGTGGCAAGCAAGTTAAAGCTCACTGCAAAAATTACTAAAGCTAGAGAGGCTTGCCGAAAATATTTTAAACTGCATAAAATTATGACTATCCCAAGCATATACTTGATATACTTGAATAATATGATTATCTATGCATGCTACAAAAACATTTCTCTGACTAGAAATACAGATGTTCATCAGTATAACACCCGAGGTAAATTCAGTATTTTCTATGATCATTGCAGGATATCAATGCTTCAAAAAAAACCTCAATTCTCTGGAAAAATACTAGATATTTAATAAAATTCCTTTAGAAGTAAAATCAATATTTAGTCAAGAAAAAAAATAAAAAATATTCTAAAAGATTAAAAAAAAAATGCATTTTACAGCATTCAAGGGTATATTGAAAGATTAAAAAAGTCGTAGCAATGTAAAAACTACATTTTTCTCTCTTTTTGTTAACTAGGTACCTATCCTGATACAACTTTGTGTGAATTTTTTGTAGAATTGTAGAATTTTTTTGTAAATTTACATACTTGACGAAACCTATACAAGTGTAATCTAGTTTTTTATGGTGAATAAATCAATCAATCAATGTATCATGAATGTATTACTAAACAGTTAACTTGTGGTGGCCTAAAGTTGTGTTGTTATAGCAACTGCACTGTGGAGCTATTTGCAGACAAGTCAGTAATCCTATCTTACTAATATTATAAATGTGAAAGTTTGGATGTTTGCTCCTCAATCACGCAAAAACTACTGGACCGATTGAGCTGAAATTTGACATGTAGATAGAAAATATATATGTGGGCAATATAGGCTATATTAAAAAGGCCTAAGGGGTCCCCTAAGGCTACCCAAGGCCCCTCTCGTGGTCAATGCTAATCATTGGGTTCGGTGCAGTGGTTTCATTTTTTGCTTTTTAAAAGTACTTTCACTCAAGATAGAGGGCTGGGATTTTTTTTATCGGATGACTGAATAAATGAAGTTTCTAATTCTTTCAATCGATTTTCTTTTACGCTCCGTAATTGTCTCAAAATCATGTTTTTTGCTGAAAATTCTCACGTTTTTCTCTGAAATCAACAATGCTATATTTCCTTGACAACCAGAGATTTGATTTTCAAAGGATATTCATGCCTCTGGCATTTAGGTTTTCCTGCACGATAGCACATAGAAAGAAAATCTGTTTAAGAAGGGCCCAGAGTCCCAAGGGCCCCACGATTGATTGCTTCAGGGGGTTATCCATAAATTCAATGCATATTTACAAGTACCTATACTATTCAATGTCTATTCTCAAAGTAGCTCTCATAGGGGCACTGCATGTATGTGAGAGAACACTTACGTAGTACACGATTCACATAAAGGAATTAAACTTGCAAGAATATTTACGTGCAGTGAATAGTAATGGTAATAATTACAATGATGGGGTGAGCTCTTACGGCTGCACAAATACAAAAATTAAAGGGAGTTTCCAATAAGTGTAAACAATTGGCACCACTCGTCAGAGATCACTAACCTTGCGGTGTTGGTTTGCCGGGATGGGACTTCCACGGTAGAGACCAACCCCAGCCTCTCCACCAAAATACTTTCCTGTGATAGTTTACTGGATGAATGCTTCCACGCCAGTGACCAACACAGCCACAATCACACAACCCAGATAGGATCCTTCGCTAGGCTAATGGGATCCCGCTAAGGATACTTAGGTTTATAACCTGGGACCCTTCGTAATGCTAATGCGACCCTACTAAAGTTGCCTGGTTATTAGCACAACCACACACACACACACACACCCATAAGCACTCAAAATCACCCAATCACACACAAATGGGCCCAACTTCTGGGAGAAACTGCTCCAAAAGAGTGCGGTAAAAATCTTGCAGACAAGAACGGACGAGGGTGAGGGTCGAATATGTGTATTTCGGCTACCAAGTAGCCCTCTTCAGCAATCCTAAGGAATGCGTCACAACAATGCAAGGTTGAAGTGAGGAAGGATAATGACATCCAAGATGATATGAAGGTAAATGAGGAGGGGGGGAAAGGGGGGGCATGACGTCAGCAAAAGCGGGGGAAGGAAGACCGGCGTAAACAAAAGGTGAAAAGCAGCAACTAAAAAGGGGGGGGTCAGTAATGGACATGTTGGGGGGGGGGGGAGGGGAGGCTGAAGGGGGAGGGGAAGAAGAGGAAGAGAAAGTTAGCGCGTGACTACGTCCGAAAAAAACAAGTGACAAATTACTCACAGTTCAAAACTGAGAAGAGGGAGGAATGAGGAATGGGCCTGAGTCACTGTTAAGGAGATTCCCTTTGTTTTTAAAAATAAAAATCCTCTCATAAACGTCTTATAGGTTATTACCTGTATGCTTCAAATGTTTCAAATTATCTTTTGTTATGTTGTGCCCGGTCCGAATTAAATGCTGTGCCATGCTAGACTTTTCGGGATTATTATTTCTGTAGTGAGAATAGTGTTCTTTTTGAATCTGGTTTGTAACATACGTCGTGTCTGTCCTATGTAAGCTAAATGGCAAGTGTTGCAGTTGATTTGATAAATCACTGACTTTTCCGTTGCCAGAATTTTATCTTAAGCATTTCCCATGAGGTTTTAAAGTTTATATTGGTTAGAATAGGAGATTTAGTTTTGGCAGATTTGAATATTTTATCGATCCTTTTCGTTAAACAGGGATAATAAGGCAATTTCATGTGTTTTCATCTTTCTTGTGTGTGGTGGAGTTAGAAATTAGATGCTTGAATTTGTACTTCTTCACTATGTTATCAACTATTGACTCCCGAAAGCCGTTCCGTTTGGAAATATCTTTTATAAAATTCATTTCCTTATTAAATGCCGATCTCTCTAGAGGGACGTTGAATAGACTATGAATAAGAGAGCGGAAGACGGACAGTTTATGGTTGGGATGGTCGAAAGAAAGATTGTGGATGTAGTTTAGTGGTGTGTGTTGGTTTCCGATAAATGTCAAAAATTATCCTGTCACCAGATCTAGTTAAAGGGAAAGATCAAGGAAGGGAAGACGGTTCTCTTTTTCTATCTCCACTGTAAATTTGATGGATGGAAACAGGCTGTTGAGATTACTGACAAAATAATCCAGGTTACATTTAGTGGTATCAAACACCACAAAAATGTCGTCCACGTAGCGTAAGTACACCGAGGGGAAGTAAGTGAATTTTCCTTTAAAAAGTTTCTCAAAATGAGTCATGAAGACATTGGCTAGAAAGGGTGAAAGGGAGTTGCCCATGGCGATTCCGAAATCTTGTTTGAAGAATTGACCTTGTAAAGTAAAATTATTTTGGTTCATGACCAAATTGGTGAGTCTAATGTACTCCTCGATTGTTTTTGGTCCAAAGAAAGTGACCTCAACCAATCCTCTAATGCTTGGGTAGCAATGTAACGGGTACACTAGGGAATAGATTTGTTACATCAAATGAGACCATTATTTCACCCTCTAGGAAATTGTAATTTCTAGTCTTTTCAATAAAACCCATACTATTCGTAATGGAATAGGGACTTTTAAAATCTAGGCTTGTAAACTGGGAAACAAACCATTTGGATAGAAGTAAGGTGGGAGAATCAATTCCAGAAACAATGGGTCTCATTGGGCAGTCGATTTTATGGACTTTAGGAAGACAAAATATCCTTGGCAGGTAAGGATTGGTCACACAGAGTTTAACCTTCAATTTATTGTCAATCAGGACAGTGCAATCTTTAAGTGCGGATTTGGACTGAGAAGTCAGTTTATTATTGGGGTTCTTTTTAACTTCACTATATGGAGCGTTAGACAGTAAGAAATTGACTTTTTACTGGTAATATTCTTTGTCAAGAATGACACATTGATTCCCTTTGTCTGCTTTCAGTTAAAAACAATTTTTACTTTTTAGGCGTTTGACAAGATGAAAATTTTTAATAGAGTTAGAAGAAAAGTAATCTGTGAACTTGAAGAGATTATTCTTAATTTGTTTCTCACAGCCTTTACGGATGAAGTCCTTGGAAGCGTTATCAATGAATTTAAGGGAACCTTCAATGTGAGCTACTAAATCGGTAACAGGAGGAGATTTAGGTTGTAGATTGAAATTTAAACCATGATTTAATAAGTTATTTAATGACAAGTTTGAAAATGTTCTCAACCTGTCTTTTTTTTTCTCTACGGAGGAGCTTAACTTATTAAATCATGATTTAAATTTCATCGTAGGTGATTTTGAGTGCTTGTGAGTGTGCGTGTGTGTGTGGTTGTGTTAATAACCAGGATCCTTTAGTAGGGTCTCATTAGCATTACGAAGGGTCCCAGGTTATAACCCTAAGTATCCTTAGCGGGGTCCCATTAGCCTAGCGAAGGATCCTTTCTGGGTTGTGTGATTGCGGCTGTGTTGGTCACTGGCATGGAAGCATTCTTCCCGTAAACTATCACAGGAGGGTATTCTGGTGGAGAGGCTTGGGTTGGTCTCTGCCGTGGAAATCCCATCCCGGCAAACCAACACAGCAATGTTAGTGATCTCTGACGAGTGGTGCCAATTGTTTACAGTTATTGGAGACTCCCTTTAATTTTTGTATTTGTCCAGCCTTAAGAGTTCACCTCATCATCTATCAACCTGGGTGTTATTTAACCCATTCACATCGGACCCCGCCGAGTGGCGGGGTAGCGTGCGGCAATCAAGAACGGGACCCGCCACTCGGCGGGAAGTGGCACCCTACCCTATATTGTATATATTTCTTTGCCGTTTCATACACAATGTAACTCATGTCCTCTGTCGTGTTTCATTACTGCTACAGTTGTCTAGTGGCGAGCTTCGTTTTTATTTTTTATTTGGAACCATTCGAAATTTGCAGACAATGTAACGACCTTCAATTTTTAAATTTCACTGTCATCAGATATTATCTTTTTCGTACATTGTATATACTGCTTAGCCGTATCCCTTTCAATTTAGTATATTTTTGCTGTCGTGTTTCACTACTCCTACAATTGGCTAGTGGTGAGCTTTTTTTATTTTTTTTTCATTGAAACCTCGCGAAATGTCCAGACAATGTAACGACTTAGGGTTTTAAAATTTGCTCTTCAAGTATTAACTGTTGCCTTACATTGTATATATCCCTTAGAAGTTTCCGATTCGATGTAACATATTTTTGCTGCCGTGATTCAGTTTGGTGACAGTTGTCGAGTGGTGAGGTTCGTCTTCGTTTCTTCAACATAAAACCCGCTCAATATCCATATTATGTGATATTGCACCTTTCAGTTTTTGGAGCAAGTTTTTTCTTCTTCATCATATCATGTAGCCTTGATGAAAACTGTACTCCTGCGAAAGGTAAGCATTATATCTTAAAATATCAGTTTATTTTGCTATGATCTCTTGCAGGATACGCAAAATATCATTAAAATCTATTTTTTTCAGTGTCTGTCCTGATATTCCTGCTCTTGAATTGGAACGCTTTCGATATTTTTACTCGAAGAAGAGAGGTAATTATGAAATTGTACTTGACTGTATTGTTTTCTATATCCTGTCAAAATGAAATTAAGGGAAATGTTTCTAATGTTTCATGAAATTAATTATTATCATTTATTTGAAATTTTAATGAAAAAGTTTTTGGCTTGAATTCCATTACCTATTTTTAAATTTACTTATTTATCATCTTTAAAATACAACTTTCCAGAATATGAATACCATCCCCTCAACCTCTGGTATTTGTGGAAAACGAAGAAGATCATATGAGGGAGATGGGAGAGGTACTCATGACGACGAAATAATTCGGCTGCTATTGGAAGAAGACGAAGCAGAGGACATTTCTAGTGACAGTGGATCAGAATTTGAGGTACCTAATGATGCGGAGTCGAGCACAGAGGATGACGAAGATCATTCAGCCCTTGAAGTAGAGCCTGTACCTACTGTTGCGAACACTATTGTTTGGTACTGTGATAAAATTGCAGCCAAGGATATTGCCTTTAGTGGCGAACCCGGACTAAAGGCAGGTAATCCTGGTGGTAAACCTTTTGACTACTTTAAACTTTTGGCCGATGATGAGTTTTTTTAATTTACTACTGACTGAGAGTAATATAAATGGAAAAACCCTCTTTCAAAAATCCAATATTAAATCACGAGCCAAAAAGTGGCAAGACATTTCTCGGGATGAGATTGAAAGATTTTTAGGATTGTTATACCATATGGGGAGCATAAGACTAAATAAAATCCAAGATTATTGGCAGAAGGATGACATGTATGACCTGCCGCATTTCCCAAAAGTAAAGTCGAGGGATAGATTTCTGCAAATTTTAAGGTCGATCCACTTTGGACGAAATGCCCAAGAGGATGAGGCCAAGCCAACGGACCCTTTGTACAAAATCAGGCCCTTATTAGACTTATTTGAACGAAATGTTGACAAAGTTTACTACCCATTCAAAAATTTATCTTTAGATGAATCATTAATAATGTGGCGCGGGAGGCTCTCTTTTCGACAATTTATACTGAATAAAAGGCATAAATACGGTATTAAACTGTACACGTTGTGTGAGCCGAACGGATTTGTTCTAAAATCATATGTATACACAGGTTCCGGAGACCCAGAGGTTGGGGGGTCAATCACACGGCAAAAGTTGTAAAAAAGTTGTTGCAAAGCTACATAAATGTTGGACATGCTGTTTATATGGACAGTTATTATAATAGCGTGACCTTGTCTAGCGATCTATTGAGAAAGAATGTTTTTACTTCGGGGACCCTTCGACCTTCACGAAAAGGAAACCCTGCAAATGTAGTACGTATAAGAAATTAAAAAAGGGGAAGTCTACTCCTAGTTCACGGATGAAGAGCTTTGTGTAACCAAATGGAAAGACAGGAGGGATGTCCTCACCATTTCCACGGAGTTTAATGGCGACATTATTACTGTGACAAATAGGAGGGGGAAGGAATCAAGAAAACCATGTGTGGTGGCCCAATACAATAAAAATATGGGGGGAGTAGATAAGGCCGATCAACTGATCTCTTACTACAATTTTGACAGGAAAACTTTGCGGTGGTATATTCGATTGGGATTTCGTATCATTCATATAATGTTAAACAACTCATTTTTGCTGCACAAAAAATATAGTGGTAATGCAACATCTCTAGAGAAATTCCGAGAGGCCGTGATACAACAACTTATATATTGTGACGGAACGCGTTGGGCGTTAGACCATAAACCCCTTTTTATTTCGTCCGCCCCAGAATCTTACGGCCGGGCTTTTCCCCCCTTCCCTTCGTCCCTCTTCCCCTTCCCTATCCTTATCAAATTGGAAAAGAAAGTCTCTCGTGGAGGAAGGAAGGAAGTCTTACTTCAATCGTGAAGTAAAAGGGAGCCACACAAGACCGCGGTCAAGCTACTCTTTCGGTAGATATTAGAGGAAAATACTTTCTCGGGGGGGAACTTGACAGGTGGGACACTATACCCCATGATCGCGACGGTGAACGGAACCGGACGGACAGGACAACCGGGCACCGCGTCTAAGGAGTGAAAGACTCGCAGTTACAATGAACCATTGAACCCTTTTATTTAACCTTTTATCGACATATGACACCTTGACAAATATAAATTACCCTCTTACTCGCTAATGGGAGATGAGTGGGTGAGTGACTGGTGAAACATTAATGAAACAAATTTTACAAACAAAATAGTCTACAACGTGACATGATTTGTACAAAATTAGATGAGATGAAATGAAATTAAACCCTTATTTAACAAGTTCCTCGTCCCTTCCTTTTAGACAAGGCAATAACGTTCATCGGACGGGAAATTACTGATACAAGGATTAACTTTGAACCAAGAAAACATCTTTCATTTCTCGTTAGTTCACAGGCCAAAGATGCATGGAAACTTCGGATGAGGAAATCGTAACTTCCACGCTTAATGCACACGGGTTGGGCTTAGTGAGGAGGTGAATCCGGGAACACTTACGGGGCTAGGTGGCAAATACTTAGACGAGTCGAAGGGGGCCCGCGGATCCTAGTCGAGGACACGTGGCTTCTCTCCGCATCGGAATGAGACGTGTCAACTTCGATGTCCGGATCGGCGGCTGGGAATCTGCTGGTGAGACGAATGTCCGGCAAGCTGTGGTATCTCATCACCCACCCACGCGACAGGTTCGCGAGGTTGCCTCAAACATCCACGGCAGCTCTCCTTCCTCCCTTCTTTGTCTGGCCACTTTCTTTCCCTCTCGTTCGTTCCCACTCTCCACGAGAGTCGGATTGCTTCTCTCACGAGTGCTGGATTCCTTCTCCCCGTGTGTGAGCTTGCTTCCGCCCACATACCCTCGTAGTCATATGACCACCCATAATACATTTCACAAAAACAATTGATATGTGATATTTGGGGCGGCAGGTTCGAATTGTCGTGCGAGGCGTTCCCTCCCTATCGGCTAACCTTGGATAATCCTCAACGACGTGTCAATAAGGGGAATCACGCCTACACGAGCGGACTGTTACAATATAAATGTGAAGCTCCACAGCCAAAAACTCCATCACAATCAAGCATTGTTAAAATTCATATACCTAGCAGGATATTTAACCCAGAAACTGACAAAGGCAAAAGAGCTAAAAGAAAAATGTGTCGCCATTGCTCTAAGACTGGACAGAGGAAAGATGTACAGTATCATTGGGTCGATTGTGAAGGGGAGCCTGGTCTTTGCCTTGAGCCTTGTTTCCGAATGTTTCATAAATATTAGTGCAAAAAGTTTCAAAATGTCAAAATATTTCTAAAAGCATGCATTATATACTGTTTGTTGTTAAAAAATTCAATAAAATTTTGTAAAAAATATTGCACATTTTCTTTTTTTTGTTTATCCATACAGCAAAACTTTAAAGTAGATCCTCACCAAGCGTGAGGATTACGCTTCTGAAAATGCTGGCGATGGCTAAATTTTATTGCCGATAGTTTTCCTTTGCAATGTATTGGTTTTGCTAAGCTATATACCATGCGTTCCTTCTTCTATGGCACCGTTTTCTTCTAGTAATGCACAGACAAACAATTCAAGATACATTTCATTTGACGTAATTGCTAAAAGTAATATGCTTCTTTCGAATGCATCACCTAAAAAACATTGTAAAACTAGGTTTTTTGAGCCGTGTCATACCTCTACGGAAAATAATTTATCATTAAATCTACAAAATTATCAAATTCCAGTATTCGGGAGACTTTCTTCCTAATTTTTCCTCTTATCAAATGCTTAAGGATAGAAAACACTAACGAGATGATAATTTTTTCTGAAAATAAAATGAAGAGGGATTGCGGGTTGCATACCCTGCCCCTAGACCTTGCTTACCTAGTGGCGGGGGCCCGCCGTTCGGCGGACTAGGTTAAAAATTATTTAAATGAATAAATTAAAAAATAAATTAAATTTTCAACATTTATTTCCTATTAACATGTGTCAATGTTTGTAAATATAAAGAAAAAAAATCAGTTACTCGCAATAGTTCACAATTTACAACCTGAGGTGAATGGGTTAAGTAGTAATAAACCTGCATGGCCCATTTTTGTGTTTCCCGTGCATTAAAGAGGACAAACAGTCACTCAACTCTCCGTGCACCTGGAAAACGAACGAATTACAACGATCACAACATACAAGATAGGGTACAAACTCCTCAAATGATCACACTGACAGTATTCTTCAGGCTTTGTGGTTTTCTTATAAAATAAGTTCAATGTTTTTCACACCCGTTGAATTTCAGCGGGTATGTTCAGCTAGTGTATCCATAAATTTATAGTATTTTACCATTGGTATAGTAGCTCAAAGGCGTCATGGTACTGCAATTTCACAAGATGAAAGTGTGTGGAGGTGAGGTTTGTGTGCGGTGCTATTCACTGCAGCAACAACCATAAGAGGATGTATGTAGAGATGGGCCACTCTGAAAATTGCCTTGGTAATTTTCGTAAATTGCTGCGGTATATTTCGTAATTTACAGCGCCCCTTGAAAATTACCATAATTTTCTAGATAATTCACCCATGTTTGAGATAATTTTTCATACCGATAAATTCCCAACATGTTCTTTTAAGCCAAATTCACATTTCCTACGTGTTTAATGATAAATTGAGGCATGTAAAACTCATTTTTGGATATTTTACTTAAATTATAACATTATAGAGTATTGCATTAGAATACATATTCTTGTTGAAAAATTCTCATACTTTGACAAGAGAGAGCCAGATTGTGTGTTGCTGACATACTTCTTTTTTCAATTTAAAAAAATTCTAATAGATTAATGTTGTATTAGGTATGGTTTAAACATCGTTATTTCCTTACTATTGCTATTGGCTTTCTTATTTAACCATACATTTGCTGTTAAAAACTTAAAACAAAAAAATACTGGAAAATTTTCGAAAACTACCGTAATTTACTGTGGTAATTTACCTCAGGTGAAAATTACAGTAATTTTCCCATCTCTAGATGTATGCCAATTGTCATAATGAAGATAATAAGTGGAAATTTAGCCAGTGTGGTTCATTGAAAGCCAAGAATTAATGGTGAGGTAGCAAAAGGTAAAACTAATGCTGAAAATGTCACGAAGAAGTATGCAAATGCAGCGGGACAAGCTCATATTGGGTCATTCCCGAGGTGATAGTAGCCACTGGAAAAATGGTACAAAACTCTTTGTGCTTTTCCCGACACCTGAAGCGTTGAGGACTCTCAAGACTTCAGGTTTATGTCTCAGCATTTTTTCGTTTTCCTCGATCCGCATGCTGCAGTCTTATGTCGAAAGAATCAGTATTAACTATTGGTTCAATGATAAAATGCTTCTTATATTGAAATCAAAGACAAAATATTTATCTAGTGATGAAATATACCTATGTTAATAATATATGGATGAAATGTCTATAACGTGCTTTTTATCATATACCTAACCCAAAACGTTGACAGCGTCTGTGGTTTTGAGGATATGGATCTTTTTAATGGGCAAATAGGGCAGTGTCATCTGCCCTTGTACAGTAGAATCTCGATTTTACATAACCTGATTTTACGTAAAATTACGGCGCCAAGGGGACCACGGTTTAACGTCCCATCCGACGGACGGTGTACTGAACCATCGGTGTAATCCACATTACACCCAAGGATGGGATTTCTTGGGCAGCAAAGGTCTTCAGAGCATTCCGAAATCCCGTCCTTGGGTGTCTGGAAGCGAACATTCTGGCACCTAATGTTCTCGAAACAACTGAGCTACATATATAAGGGAAGCAGAGTCGCTGCCAGGCAGTCAGTTTGAAGGCTACAATCGTCGCGATAACTTCTAGAGTTCTTTCTGTATCCGCCACTGCCGCATCTAGGGGTCATTTTACTTAGAGGCGGAAGAGCATAAAAAGAAGAAATTTTCTCCATTATATATTTGCATTCAATTCTCCTGATTAGTATAAAATAAAAAGGTTCATAGATCTAGCACCACCAAAACAATGGAGAAGGGTGATTTCCCTTTCAAAATAATTATAATATAAACTGTAATTATCTCTCCACCACAATTAAAATAGTTTTATTTTCTACAGTGTAATATGTATGTAATAATGATTTCTTAGTGAAAATAGTTAAAAACATCATTGTCTTCTCATACATTGTGAAATCTTAGCATATTTTTCAAAATCCGCTAATATCTTGATTTTACATAATTTGATTTTACATAACACCCCATTTTTGGGTCCCAAGGAGTTACGTAAAATCAAGACTCTACTGTAATAATACTTAATGCTGCATTTGCTAAAAATTCACCAAGTGACATGTGATGTACTGCTTTGAATTCTGATGGTGACATCATTTGACTCTCTCAGAATTATACTGTATTTTCTGTTACTTTTAGATGTGTGTATTATATACAGAATCTATGGTAGCAACTTGCTCACGGAATGGACGCTAAGCGAGAAGTCATTTAATCATGTTAAATTTTGGCCTCCACTGTGTTTCGTTGTAAATGTTGGAAAAACTTGATTGCTTTACTATGTTAACAATGAAAAAAACTTGGAAATCTTTTCTTGATATGCTGGTATATGAACACATGCACTATTCATTTTGTGGTTGTATTTTATTTTATTTTTTAATTGTTAGCATTTTAAATATGGTTGCCTCTTTCGTATATATGTATTGGCTTACGTAAGTCAAGGGTATTCCAATAATTGTCAGCTAAAAGTAGGAGTATCTTAACTGTGGAAATATAGTCTTTCCCAGAAGAATAATTTTGGATGAAGATTAGCTGTACTTCTTTTTTTGGGTGGTATTATATCCTGCATTACCAGCTAATATGCAATAACCAGCTCTTGGACGTGTTGGGGAAATTTTTTTCCAATCTTTAGATGGGCCTCAAGTTCACTTATGCCTCTGCATTTCGTTTTTGGTTAACATCTACCACACGCTTACATTTTCTGTAAATGTGCTGTTTCTAATTCTTGACCATTATCTCTTGTAGGACTTGGACTTGGCAGGCCACTCCTTTTCGCCTGGCATGCTTTCTTCATTCCTTGATTTGCTCACGCAAAGTAATGAACTTGAGAAGGCTGAAAAGGTCCTGCTTCAACTGAAGAGTGATCACCCAAAATTCAAGCTTGACGATCACAAGGTCATCGATGTGGCTGCCCTAATGTGCAGGAGCGGCCGTGTGAATGGTAAGGACATGTGTAAACCCTCTGCAACTCTTCTTATGGCATGTGATCCCATGATTGTTTAGGACTTCAGCCGGCATGCACATAAAAGGGAATGAGAATGTGAAGTGGCATTATAATAATTGCCTCTCATATCTAAGACGGGTACAAAAGCAAACCACCAGCCTCCTCATGGTGTGCCTGGTAACAGCTTGTCCGGCTAGTGGTGGACATCTTCGTTTAGGGCTAACCAACCTACATGCAGCAGAAGTGGTCCTTATGATGATCAGAAATGCCACACACAACCTCTCAGATTGTGTGCTGATAGAACCTTACTAAGTTGGGCGTGGCAGTAATGATAAAACATCTGGGGGCCTATTGTGTAACTTGGCTTACGTTCGATTGTTAGTGACCTGTTCTATCTTGATTGAGCTCACTGTCTTCGAACGTTTATCAAAAGTGCGATTGTATAAGGGCAATCGTCAGCAGCTAATTGAATGTTATGGTGTTGTCAGATTTACCGCTTATTTTGCACTTGTTTCTGTTGTATGCATGCGCAATGAGCTTAATTTTGAGTGCTTTCACTCATTTTGAATAATACAAATTTAAGAATTATTAAAAAGACTATGAAACTGAACTTAACCTCTTCCAAAATATTCTACACTACCCACAATTCGTTCTCATATGATGAATTAGTTCCTATGTACAGTGGAACCTGGTTAGGACGTTCCTCCTTAGCATGTTTTCCTCCTGATCACGTTGATTTATCACAGTCCCGTAATCATAGGGACAAAATACAGGTAAAATTATTTGGTTACTACGTTCTAAATACTGGCGCTTCCCTGGTTAGTACGTTCAATAACTTGCCGTTAAGCAACCCAATCACCATTTTTCTAGTATTATTTAGTCATGTAAAGAACCATAATTCCCGAGTTGATTTTCTAAATATTAACCCTTAGCATTTGCATGTTTATCCATATGCATTCCTATTTTTGTGGCGTGACGTAAAACAATACGCGGCCGATTAGCGGGAGTGAAGTTTTTGAGTGGGCAGTCGTTCATATTGCACGTTTTGTGATTGTAAGGACAGTTAAAATGAAAAGTAAAAAAAAAAGTAAAGAGTTGTGAAGCAGATTACAACTGCAGAAAAAATGAAAATTCTGGAAGAAGTAGACAGAAATTTACGCGTCAAGCAAGTAGAATTGGCGCGAAGGTTGAACATTCCTACATCCACTTTAGATTGTCAGTAATCGCGATAAAATCCGAAGTGGTCATTGTGACAAAAAACGAAAGCGCATTCGTGAAGGGAAATATCCAAAATTAGAATCCATTCCTCTTAAATGGTGCAAACAAGCACGAAGTTCAAACGTGCTGTTTGATGGCTCTATCATCAAAGAAAAGTACATAGTTGCATTTGGCTGTAAAAATGGGCATTGAAAATTTTCATGCCTCCAATGGTTGGATCGATGGATTCAAAAACAGACATGGATTAGTTTATAGGTGTGTGCGTGGTGAGGCAGACAGTGTTAACCTTGATGTGGTTGAAACTTGGAAGAAAACGACCCTGCCCAAGCTGCTTGAAGGGTACAGCCCCGATGATATTTACAATGCCAATGAGACTGGTTCATTTTTTTAACTTATTACCAGATCGAACGTATGCATTTAAAGGGGAAAAATGTTATGGAGGAAAATTAAGCAAGGAGAGACTAACAGTTCTGTTGTGCTGCAACAAGAGTGGAACTGACAATCTAATGCCGCTTGTGATAGGGAAATCAAAACACCCAAGGTGTTTCAAGAACATTAAAATCTTTCCCTGTCAATACACAGCCAACCCTGCAGCATGGATAACAATGTCAATTTTTAAAACTTTTCTGCGTGGGTTAGGTGCCAAACTGAGAGGCAATAACAGAAAAATGTTACTTTTTGTCGACCACTGTGCTGCTCATCCTGTCGATACAAGCTACCTTAGAAACATTCGGGTTGAATTCTTCCCAGCAAACACAATGAGTCACCTTGAGCCCCTTGACTAAGGCATCATCCGATGTTTCAAGCACAAATATTGAAGACTGCAGGTACAAAAGAGGCTAGCCACCTTACAAACAGCTGAGCAGAAGATAGACGTTATGCATGCGATGCACTTTGTCAAATACGCATGGAATTCCGTGAACAGATAAAACATCACCAGTTGGTTTAAGGCAGCAGGATTTAGTCATATGGAGCCTGGCATTACGGTTGACACGACACAAGAGGCAGAACCGACTCATTTTCCTCAAGAGGAGTGGCATCAGATTGCTGGAGAGGTGAATTTTGATGAGTACTGCAAGTGCGACGATGATCTTGATGTTTGCCAGACCATGTCGATTGATGAGATTCACGAGTAGGAGTTGGTGGAAATAGATGATGAAGATGATGTCGAGCAAGGAACTGAGTCTGATTCATCTCCTACGTCTCCAACTCTGACCAAAACACTCAAGGCTTTGGAGTATGTGCGCCGTTATTTGATGAGTGTTGTGGGAGCAGACGATGCTTTGACTCTCCACGGGAAGCTTGATGCGAGAATATTAGAGCTTGGTACAAAAAATAAAAAGCATAGAGTGCCTTGGAGGGCAACGGCCTGCCACGATGGAAACACCGGTTCCCGATCACTTCACCGAAGTTAAGCATCGTTGGCCTCGGCTCGAATTTGGAGGGGTGATCCTCCGATTCGTCCGAGTGCTGTTGCCCCTGTCTGCACGTGGCAGACAGTATGTGCGAAATGACCTTAGCCGTCGAAGCACATTAAACAAAAATACAAAATACAATCAAGTACCTTGGATAATTTTTTTAAGCGAATATAAACCATTGAATTTTAAAAATCTGTACGCAATAAAACGTAAAATTTGACTGTTATAAATCGATATATTGATCGATCTTACAATCGATCTTTTGGTATTATGCGCAGAATGGATGTTGCAGAAATTTAGGTAAATACAATCATGATACAATGTTTCAGAATTTTTTGATCAGTTTTAAAACAACTAATTAACATTATATTTAAGGCTATTTGGCCTTAGATAGGCTATATGACTTGGCAAAACATCTCTTTTTATGAATGAATCAAGGTGAAGCGATGTCGTTTTCATGTATGTATTTATATTTCTGGGAAAGCTATGAAACATAGTTATTATTCAGTTTGCATTCGTTTGGCAAATTAGCGCTTATTTTGTTAATTTTAAGTTTAAAAACAGTTAAGGAAGGCATGAATATGAGAACTTAGCAAGTAATGGTAATTATTTTGACTTCTCCTCCGATTGGAATTTCCTGAATTACTGTACATATTTACTTTCCTGGTTTGCACGTTCATTTTTTGTGTCCCCTAAAAAAAGTCCTAACCAGGTTCCACTGTACTTGTCATTCTATTATTTTACTGGATAAAGAACCGAAACGCCTACTTTAATTTTCCCTTAATTACAATATTGTATGCTATGTAATATAACAAAAAATAATTGTTTTCAAAGAAACTGTCAACTCAATACATGGTATCACGAAAGTTAATGCAGCCAGTCATTACTTCTATAGGTATCTAAATACTACCAGAAATTGATCTCAATCAAACTTATACTTATTTAACCCTTAAAGTGCCCAGCGTCCCAAAAGTGCCAGCGTCGCCTATAGCGACGCTAAGTTTAGAGTTTGTTTATTCATCGTGATCACGATTCCCTGCCGTAATTTTTTTTATATTTTATCTTCGTAATCTTCTACGAACCTAATACTACTCAAATTTACTTTTATAACACAAGTGGCAATTTAAATCTCTTTTAAATACTGTGGTCTCAAGTTAGTAAGGTGTTGCCCCTACAACACCAAGAAATTGCATCCTCTCCATGAATCTGGTGGGCATGACATATAAATTTAAAACATTCATCAGGACAGTACTGCACTGAGCCCCTATGCATTTAAAAATCAAGTTACCTCGTCTTCATAGCCTGCTTCTGTCTCTGTCTTCGTGGGAATTTCACCCATGCTGCCATCAGATACCTGTTGATGGCATCACTTACCATTTTGATGCTCTGGCTAACCTCTGTTTGACACATGGGGTGCAGATAATTCTGCCCCACTAAGTGCTGATAATTACCTCCAGCAAAAAACTTTGAGAGCACACATAACCTAGGAAGTAGGTAGAACAATGAAAATTACTATAGTCCATTTCAAATGACTTGGTGGCTGAGAATTTGGCTTTTCTCGTCAGCTCTCGCTTACTCTCGCACGGCAGGGAAAATTTGTGGGATGGGCGAGGTAGGGGAGAGACAAACGCCAGCAAAGCGTTGCCACAGCCGCAAAATCATGCAGCCATACTTTAAATAACGCTGATATAAATGCAGGACACGTGGCAACACAGCAAGGAGAGAGCAGGGGCCCGTTTCTCAAAGCTACAAGTCCACAAGTTACAAGTCTAATCTCACAAGTGTGACTTAAAAGTGTTACTTACGTGACTAACAAGTGTTTCAAACGAAAACGGAGGACTTTCTCCAACTAATGTTTTACAAGTGAAAATGGCGGTCGTCATCCTGTCCGTATTTAGCTATTTTTTTAACCTTTAAATATATTTCGAGAGTATTTCCAGCAATCTACTAATACCTAGAGTCACTGCAACGTTGCTCGGTTTATATAAATACGTGAATACATGATAAATGGTATTTTTGGTGTACAATTCACCTTAAAATATCCCAAGCGAGGACGAATCATCGGCAATACTTGAACATAATAAGGAAAAATCTGTTATTCCAACGTATGATTTGCATTGTTATCTTGTAATGAATGTAATTTATAATTCTTGAACGCCAAGATATATTGCTGTGCTGTGTTTATCTTTCAAACCACTTTCGTAAGTACGACATAATAACAATATTGTACGGCAAGTATGGGATACGTACGATTGGAATCGTTTATTCCAATGTATGAATTGCTATTTTATCTTGTAATGAAAGTAATTTATAATTCTTGAACGCCAAGATATATTGTTGTCCTGTGTTTATCTTTCAAACCACTTTCGTAAGACATAATAACAATATTACGGCAAGGATGGGATACGTACGGGACGTACATTTTCTTGAATCTTTTTTAACCAAGAGTCAGTGCTATGTTGCTCGGTGTCTATAAATGCGTGAACACAAGATAAACGGAATTTTTAGTTCACAGTTTACCTTAAAATATCTTAAGCGAGGAGGAATCGTCTGCAAAAGTTGAACATAATGAGGAAAAGTCGTTTATCCCATCGCAGGAAAGGAAAGACGAACTCGAAATGAAGGTTATTCACAATTCTAGCATGTCGAGACATCATCTTGTGCAGTGTTTATCTTTCATAGGTACGAATAAATAGCGGAATAGCGTTTTATCGTCAGACAAGCGAAGACTATTTCAGCCATTTTGAATGTTCAATATTAATACCCAAAGGGATCTTGATGAGTTAAAGGAGACAGTTGGTGTAGTGGTAGCGTGCGGGATTCACTAAGAATAGGACAGTGGGTCGATCCCCGCCGGGGTAATTTTTTTTCCTCTATCATTTTGATGGGCTAAGGAGATATTTTACCACCAATTTATGTCACTTCGTTCTAGAACTGATGCACAATTTATTTTTAATTTCACTTGTTCTTGATCCCCAAGTTACACCAAAGGTATCGGACACATGCTTACGGTGTATTAGGAAAAAAACACAGCACATTAGCGTAGCATTTGCGAGATGTCACATAAAAATGTCGACTTTAATTACGTATGGAGTTTCCTATTGAACTTTCGCGACTTGATATTTCATAGCGATTTATCATTTAAGTACGGGAACTTATGCTCTGCATTTTTACCTCTCAATGTATAAACATAATGACGTGACATGAAAAGTAGGTACATATTTTATATTGATAATTAGTAATAATACTAGCAGACTTGCGCTTAACTTTCGCATTTTCAACCTTTCCTACCTCCCCAAAATAATTTATTCTTTATCAAATGAGATCATTTATAAATTGCACGATTAAAAGCAACATTCCTGTCTCGGTTGGAAATAAATCTTTCTTCTTCGTTGTTTATTCACTAAGTCTCCGCGGGGGTGTTCTTTTCTCGTTACGTCTTAGTCTAAAAGACTTTTCTTTTAACTTTAAATTATAAAAAAACGATGTGTTTTTAACGTAAACTGAGCATGTTATGTCAAAAGTCGGTAAAAAATCCTATCTACTGATACCTTGTTCGTCACCATCGCCTTCATAACAGTTGAGAAAAAGAGATCGCTAGTCGCTTTTCATTTGTTTTCCCAGTTATTCTTTCCGATTGACTGCGATTTACTCACCTCGAAGGACTTGTAGAAATTTCCTTACAAGTTACAAGAACTTGTTACTCACAAGTCTGTTTGAGGAACAGAATGTGTCGTAACAATGAAAACACTTGTGAGTAAACACCTGTAACTTGTGAAATGGACTCGTTACTTGTAATTAGTAGACTTGTATGTTTGAAAAACAGAATTTCACATGTTACTCGAAAGTAACACTTGTAAAATCACACTTGTAATTTGTGGACTTGTAGCTTTGAGAAACAGGCCCCAGATCTTCGCACGACAGAAGGCAGAGCAAGACTGAGGTTCCCGGGAGAAGGAATTTCCCCACCCACGCTCCTATTGGCTACCCCAAGACCACATGGCTGGGCCCAAGCTCCTCCCCCTGGCTGGCCCCGCCTTCACAGCCGCCAACTCATTTGAAATGGACTATAGAAAACTTAGTAGAACTTGAGGTGAAAAATTAAGAAACAAAATTTTCAAGCAATGGTCGTAAACGAAAGATATTACTGATATGACCTTTCACTGTAAACACAAAATAGGCCATCAAACACATAGAGGGTGGCTTGCATTGGCAACCCATCAGTATCTGAAGACCGTCTACAAAATGCCTAACTCATGCATTATCTCATCCTCATGCAAATACTCTCTGCCGTACATTTCATTTCTCAAATCAAAGATTATGTTTTAGCACATTTTATGATACCATTGGAATGCCACTCTCTTAGTGGCACTATAATCACATGCCGTAAGCATAAGCCATGCCTAAACCATGCAGTTATATGACACCCTTCACAAAACACATCCATGCATGTTAAAGGTAAAAAAAGAGTTGAATGAAGTGCCATTAGTATAAATACTTAGCTTTTTAATGCTTCACCTAGTCCTCTCTCAGCAATCTTAAATTTCAGGAACAGTTATCAACACTTTAGATAAATCTTTCAAAATATTTACCAAGATATATTGATAAATTTAACCAAAGGACTTGTTTCTCCATGAACGCAAGCAAAAGGAAAATAGACAGGGCATACCATATTTCCCACAATTATATCGAATAGGATAAATTAATTGACTCATCCGAAATTATTAGTACATACTTGATTGTTAACCTTTAACGCACAAATTATGGCAAATGTAAACTATGCTATGAACCTTCTGCTCCATTGTAGCATGAAATCAAAATCATTGGAGATGAATATTTCAAGAAACCATAGATGATCAAAACTCTTCAAATAGTTCACAGCTCGCTGATTATTTTTAGGCCAGATTACCCCTATAATAGTTTCATGAATAATATTGTGATGGTGCATTCTTGCTTTAAGTACAATACATATATGAATTGCACAAAATTATAACCTGGATTATTGGAGACCCAGTTTGAAATACAGGGTGATTCAAAAGTCTTGTTATGATTATGGAAAATCAGAACTTTTTTATTTTTCAACATAGATACATGAAACAAAAATGAAAATGTTACTAAATACATCAAGTTTTATTTGTTTTTGCTACAATTTGTAATAAACCAGGATGAACGTTGTAATGAGGCCTTGACTTTTTATTTAAATGCAAAATTATTTGCCAGTATTTGGATTGCTACATATGATAAATGATCACAAAATGAAAGTAAGAGAATCGATTATATTAAGGACTTCCCCTTGAGCACATTATTTAAAAAAAAAACAAGATTATGGCATATTCATATTATATTGTCAGTAACCAAACCATATACTCCACATGTCCATTTTAAAGGCAATATGAGGTAGTGAGGGACATAGATGCCATGGAATTTGATGACGTTTGATAAGGATTATCATAATCACAAAGGGTGTGCACCCGGCGAACAGGTCTGAAGTGGCCCAGAATGTCTCATCATTAATTCCAGCAAATTGTCTCAATTGCACATACCCTGGTTGAACATATTGATGTCAGCGGCATGGTCGTAAAATTCCTTTTCCTTACTGACAGAGGGCATCGAACTCCTGCGGGGGCACGCAAAGGGCACCAAAGTGAGGCCAGGGCGAGCAATCGAAAGGAACCTGTTGGCGCTCATGCTTGCTGTGCGCCAGGGTGGTGCAGAGGGCGGAAGGCGTTGGACACATAGAGACCTCTTGGAGGAGCTGACGAGGTTGGGCTACGTCATTAGTCCACCTCCGGCTTCCTTGATGGCCAAGTTGAGGGAGATTGGTGGGTGAAGAATGTTGATACATTCTTGCAAACAATTTTGATTGGAGGGACGGCATCACATAGATTTTTCTCTGTGATGGTTTCAGCCCTTGTTGTGTTAGATTACGTGGGAAGAAAAACTCAACATTCTGCCTGGAATCTAATAGTGACCTTGCTTTGCTCGTAAATGGGTGCATATGTAATGCATGCTGGAGTGGTCACCCATGGTCATGTTTGTTTACCGAAGTTTGACAAAGGTAGTAATGTTTTGTCATAATTGGGCAGTTGATCGAATTGATTCAGGCATGAAGCTTGACTTTGGGGCGCTGGCTGTAAAGTGAGTTTTATGTTGTAAGGGAACCATGCTTGTAATAATAGCAAAGGTTTCCAGCTTAACTTGGTGGAACTGATGACGCACCACTTAATAAATTGTTACTTTGTCTTTACCACACTCTTTTATTACCAACCATGGTTTCGGTAACCATCGTTATTAAGGTACCATTTGTTTCAGTCACTGTGATCATATCGTGTCGTGTCGTGGGTAGTTTTATTTTTCAAGGCGAGTGACAGGAGAGGAAGGGGGAAAGAGGTAGAAGCAAGGGCCATAACATCCAGCTTTCTATGGTATGTTTATTGGCAATAAGCAAAAGTGACAGTCCATGATCGGGTCGGTCACTAGGTTCGTCATAGTTCACTCTTATGTTTATGATTTAGTGGCCGTAAAATGCATTTGCAGTGAAGCAGAATTACTTAAAAGTGGGAAAGGCTGATAGTCCCGTCGAAATTATCGTTATTATTGCCGTGGCTACCGAGTGCAAATGGGGATGTAAAGAGAGGAAATAACTGGAGATGGAGCCCAAATCTACGAAGCATGCAAAAACATCCTGCCCATACTCTACGTTTCTTTCTACTAGCGTTCTCATCACCGCTATAGCATCTCGCGTTCCCGTCCCTCTCCTAAACCCGAACTGATCGTCACCCAGGTATTCATTTGCCTTCTTCTCTAGCCTTCTGTTTAGAATTCTCAGAACTACTTGGCCGCGTGGGATATTAAGCTTATTGTCCTATAGTCTTCGCACGTTTTTTCCTTACTCTACTTTGGTATAGGAATTAGTACAGTCTTCGCGAAGTCTTCCGGCCACATTCCATCCTCATAAATCCTACGAATAAGCGCAAAAAGTTTTCCTCTTCCGTTCTTCCCCATGCTCTTTAAAAACTCTGCAGGTATGTCATCTATTCCCACCGCCTTATTCATCTTCATGTCTCGTAGAGCTCTTTCGATTTCGCTATCTTGGATACCTGGTCTGATGCCGTATCTGTCGATATCGTCTTCTCCTTCTATATCTAACCTTTTGGGCCTTATTTCTTTACCATACAGCTCTTCAACATACTCCTTCCACCTCTCCTGGATCTCTCTTGGTTCTACGAACACCTTTCCTGTCTCGTCTGTTATCGTTGTAATTCCCCTTCCCTTATTACCACCCGTCAGTTACCTGACTTTCCTATATAATCCGTCTGCTCTTCCCTCTTTTTGGTATTTCTCTAACGAGTCGATCTGTTCTCTCCACCACGCCTCCCTTGCTTTCTTTGTTTCTCTTCTAAGCCTGTTATTTAACTCTCGGTATTTTCTCTTAACTAGATCTGAGTTTACGCGCTTCCATTTCCTTCTCTCCTTCTCTCCTTCATCTCCCTTATCATCTCCCTCGTGATCCACGGTTTTCTAATTTTAGTTGCACTGACTACGCCTACCGTTGCTTTCGCCGCTTCTACAATTCCATTTTTCAAACTTCCCCATTCATCTTACACTGATCTAACTCCATGATTCTCACCCATTATCACATCTTCCTTCTCTCGATACTTCTTCTTCATTGCCCCAGTTGATGCCTCCGTATTCCACTTTCGTACCCTCCTTCCCATTCTTATCTTTTTCAGTTTTACCTGACATTTCATGACTAATAAGTTGTGGTCTGTGTCTGCATCAGCTCCTGGATAAGTATGCGAGTTTTTAACACTATTCCTGTATCTGTGACGAACCATTATATAATCTATCTGGAACCTATCTGTGTCTCCCGGCTTCTTCCAATTGTACCTACGTCGATGATGATGTCTGAACCATGTATTTGTAATTACTAGGTTATTTATACGGCAAAATTCTACTGCTTTCTTGCCCCGATCGTTTTTCCTTCCTAGCCCGTAATCCCCCACCTCCCGCCCATCTCTTCCTTCACCCACCACCGCGTTCCAATCCCCCATTACTACCAAGTGCTTACTCCCTGGTATCCTATCAATTACTTCCTCTAGCTGATCGTATACCCCATCTACCTCCTCCTCTTTATGATTAGAGGTAGGCATATAAACCTGGATTATAACTAAATTCGTTGGTTCTGCCTTTAGTTCCACGACTATTATCCTATCACTCACCTGTTCTGCATACACTTCTTTTCTACCTAGTTTCCTATTCATTATGAATGCGACCCCGCGCTGACTTTCATTCCCTCCACTATAAATTACTCTATAGTCGTCGCTCCAGTAGTCCCCGTCATCCTTCCGTCTTACTTCACTCAGACCCATGATGTCTACACCCACCCTCTCCATTTCTTATTTTATATTCTCTAGCTTCCCCGCCCTCAGCTTAGTCCTAACATTCCACGTGCCTTTTCTGATAGTTTAGTTCCTCTTCTTTATCTTCTTTTCCTCTGCTGCTACTACGTCTGAGCAAGGATTTCGTGTGATGACGACCGCAGGGGCCTTGCTCCCACCGCTGCCAGGCACGACGCCTGGCCCTCTGGGCTGAGTACCGTAGTCGCCAGGATTCATTATCATTTGAGAACTGTCCATAATTTCAAGGTCTTTGTTTTAATGGAGATAGTATTCCGTGGCCTATATCAATAGAGTTTTTTACGTGGCACCATCACTTCAGAGACCTCCCCACTGGAGTCAGACGCCTTTTGCAGTCGCCTCACTGAGGTACAGACGCTGCGTGGACTACCATTCGTCTGTCTCCTAACCTTCGACCAATCTGGCATGGGTGACCCCACCAGGAGCATTGCTCCCGCCAGTGCAGCTCTAGGGGTCATCGGAGCACGCAAGCCCTTCCACCACGACAAGGTTGTAGTCCAAGGGAAGAGCTTTATGTATATAGATGACATAAATTCTTTTTATTAATTAATACTTTTATTATTATTAGGATTAATTTTTATAAACAGTTGAGAAAACATACAAACTACACACAGTTTTTTAGGCAATATATAGTTGTTATAAATTCCTATTTTTTCCATGTTCTCACTCTGGAGCGCACAGCCGTAATCTATCCCATGGAAAACAGCTTGTATTTTCAGGCAAATTGCTCGAAAAGTAGTTTGGCAAGGGGTTAATATTTTGATATCATTGGGAGGATGGGACTTTGTTCTATAAAACGAGGTCAAATTTATCAAATTCTAGGTGAAGTGATTTTTCGCTCTAACTACCTTAAAAGTAGCTGCAGACAGCTGGTGCTTGGGGATATGGTAGCGTGGCGTATTGTCGGACCAGAGGTCCCGAGTTTAATCCCATTACACGGAATATTTTTTTGAATCGGCATATTTGTATTTTTCACAAATGATATTGTAAGCATTATAATTACATATCTCTTTCATCTCTTTTCAATTTTTCTGTCACTGGCTTGTGATACCTCCGCTTCAAATCCCTTTTTTTACATACTGTAGGATTTTCCCACATCTATAATTCCTTGCGCCTTCGTAAATTATTGCATTTCATATGTATTCTCGCATTAGAAAGAGTGATGACTGTTGTAATAGCAATGGAAATAAATCAGTGTTTTATTAATTTGGGACAATTTGCAAAACTGCTTTCCGCGGCTGAATTTTCTTATAACCACGTTTTCAGGGAAAATCACCAAATTTTCGCTGCAATTTAATTTTTTCGGTGCGATAATGGTGGAGAAAACCACACAGCAAAACATTGTTTAAAATAATCAATGCAGACAAAATGTTGTGGATCAGGGTATGGATTGAATAATGCTCAATTCTCTCACGGTTTTGTGGCAACGCTTCCAAATAGTCATGTTGGTTGATTGCATCTCCGTGTGCTAGAAATTTATGGCAAACAACACCGCCACTGAAAGAATTTAACATCACTTTGATGTTTTACGAAATTTACCGATCTTTTTTCGGTGTCGACGATGTTTTGGTTTTCCATTGAGTCGATTGGCTTTTGGTTTCCAAGTCATAACCGTAGGCCTTGGTTGGTCTTCCTGTCGTTGGTCATTAATCAACCCAACAACTAATTATGACAGAGGAGTGATACTGAAGCCATACTATTCCACGCAAAATGTACAACATTTCCTTTTAAAATTCCTTTATTGTTGAGATTGAATTTGAAATAAAAACGTTTTCCTGCAAAAATCTGGTTTTCGACTCGAGAAAATTGTGGGTACCAAGGAGGAAAGTCTCAGATTTGAGAGATCTTATTCTTAAAGTTATAAAGTATAAGAATAATCGTATGAAGTTGTATACATGTGGCGCCGACCCTTTTTATTCTAGAAGAAAACAAAAATGGCTTCGCGCTAAAATCAGCCATTTTTGGACTTCATTTTTGCCGTTGTGGGAGATATTTAAAATATGTAGCTCACCAAATATAAATATATGCAAAAGTACAAAAAAATAATAATAACTTGGGGTTTGACATGCTCGTAAGATATTAATGGTAGCTGTAAACTATCGGGAAATCTAATAAAAATTATATGGTGACGTTGGGGTTTTTCATTATTCCCTTAACAATTAGGTTTCCCTAGTAACGCTCAAAAATGGGTGTGCCGTTCAATTCCGGGGATGAGTAGTTTGCATGAGTTGGGTAAAAAATATCCCAAAGGAATGACTTAGAAGTAATGGCAAAAAGACCTGTGAACACTTCAAAGTATTCATTTGGACTTCATTGCTATATTCTCTGTTTTGAATGCCTTCTCCACATTTCCTACTGTTTGGATAATTCGGAGCAGAAGGTAAGTCGATTTTAGTTTGCTAATGACTAAGTATGCCATTCGTAGCATTTGAAGGCAAAAATGATGCAATATCATCCGACAATCATATTTATTTTATATATATAAAGCTACAAAACTGACTGACTGACTCACTGACTCATTGACTCAAATTCCTTGGCATTTCTAATCGAACTAGAAGGCTAAAATTTTCAGACGAGGGTTATAATTTGGTGTCGAGTAAGGAAAAAATTGTAAATCCCAATATTTTTCATTCAATTCGAGCCCAGATAGGATTCTATTTTTTTATGGGATTAAACGGGAAAAACGAATGATTTCCGTGTAGAGCAATTTTCTTTTGTCCATTAAAATATGAAATAATTGAGATACAAGTTCATTCTTCGACTGAAATAAGGCTAAAATATCTAAGCATTTAATTCTTGCAACCGATTTTTCTTTATCGATCGATAAACTGAATTATTTCAAGTTTAAACGCAAAATTAATGCAAATATCGATCTTTTTTCATTTTCGTAGGTAGGCAAGTTTTTCATTGTTCCTGAGGCTTCCAGTAGGTACCTTATACGCTGGCTATAAAGGCTGCATTTAAGGGAATTTAACCTTCTCGGTGCGTATTTCAGTAGTTTATAACGATATGATGCATTCGTTTTGCAATGTTTTATATTGTTATGCATAAATTATCCCTGTAATTTATAACCCTGTATTCTTGCAAAACTATGAATGAAAGAAATCAAATTATGAATCACTTAACAAAAAAATATTAATAAACGACACAGTAACTACACCCTAACATCTGTAAATGGTATTCATGCTCTAATATTACATTCAAATCAAAGAAAAAATAACCAGGACTCTAATTACAAGGATGCTTAGAAAATGTATTTGCTGTAGGCCATGAATTAATTATCACCGCAATAGATAGAAAAGAGACTATTCCTCATTAGAAAATATGATGAAATTTTTAGGTATTTCACGGATTAATGTCCAAATTATTTTTAATAAAAGATTAAATTGCCTCTTTAGTAATGTATACAATATGTTATAATTATAATTTAAGGCACTCTTTTTTCAAAAATTTATTGAATTGTGAAAATCCATTTCATTTAGTCGGACTAATATTTATTCTTTATCAAACTATTAATTGGTTATTGTGATTTTCAATGCATATGCGTTAGAAATAACTAAATGGCACATGGATTGTAACAGAAATATACCGAACAAAAATTTACGACAATCAAAGCATTTATATCGATATTGGAGTTATTCATTCACGGTTTGAATCCTTACATTATATAATTTGCTGATATTAATTTTAAAACGTCTAACTATTAAAGATTATTACAGTTTCGTTCACAAGAATTGACATTCAATGTAGAAGAGGGGTCCCCCGCAGCTTGAGGGCCGTTTAACTACCCATTAAATATTTTATACGGCCCGCGAAAAAATATTTATTCGGCCCGCATCGCTAACAGCTGCTAATAATTTTAATTTAAAGATCAAGTCATTCAAGGCATGGAACTCTTGATTATTTTATTGGCTTGGATATAGCACGTAATCTTCAGAAGTATGATGAGGGTCATAAGCATGTTGCTCTCGCATTTCATGATTTGCATAGAAACATCATATATAAGAGTTGCTGGCAACCTGCTTGAAATTTTCAATTACAATGTCATTTTCATCATCAGGAGTCGACTCAATCAAGCTAGCGTGTCACCAATTCTCTTCGCTTGCTTATTACTCGCATCTTTGAGAATTTTCGTGGAATTAGTAAGTATTATTTGTTACTCATTTATATTTTTTCACTGCATAAATAAATAAAAATGCCCCGAGTTCCGGACCAGAAAATATTAAATTTTGTATGCTATAAAAAGAGCAAAATTTTAAGTTTCTATGCATAATAACGTTCTTTCTCGAATTTTTATATGAAAAACCCCTACAACCATAAAACTTAGAGAACAATATGCCTATTATTTAGTGTGATATTTTTTCGAATTTAACGGGTTAATGTCCAAATTATTTAATTGCCACTTAACTAATGTATACAATATGTGCTAATATATAAAGCGTCCTTTTCTCAAAACATAATTCAAATGTGAAAATGCATTTCATTTAGCCGGACTGATTCAACACCAAACTGTTTATCAGTTATTAAGATTTTCTATGCATATGTGTCAAAGTAGCTAAATGGCACATGGATTGTAGCAGAAATATATCGAACAAATATTAACAACAACCAAAAGCATATTATATCATGGTCTCATTCATTCACGGTTAATATCCTTAAGTTTTGTTATTTGCTGATATTAATTTAAAATCGTCTAACTATTAAAGTGTATAACAGTTTTCATTCAAACGCATTACCATTCAATGTAAAATAGGGGACCCCCGGAGCCCGCGGGCCGTTTTGCTACCCACGAAATATTTGATGCGGCCCGAGAAAAAATATTTTTTCGGCCCGCATAGCTTACAGCTTCTAATAATTTTAATTTATAAACCAAGTCATTATAGGTACGAAGTTCTTGATCATTTTGTTGGCTTGGATATAGCACGAAATCTTCAGAAGTATGATGAGGGTCATAAGCATGTTGCTCTCGCATTTCATGATTTGCATAGAAAAATCATATATAAAAGTTGCTGGCAACCTGCTTGCAATTTTCAATTACAATGCCATTTTCATCTTCAAGAGTCAACTCATTCATGCTTAGGTTTCGCCAATATTCTTTGCTTACTTATTGCTCGCATCTTTAAAAGTTTTCTTGGACTTTGGCTGCTATTATGAATCTGAGGGCGCTGTTTGTGGAAGATGCTATTCCGCGCTTCACAATAGCATACGCTGCGATTCTGAATCTGGGTATGATATCCGAGGCATCGGTTTCGAGGTGCTATTTCAAGTCCCGCCCCTTCCTCTATGAAAACCTTCCGGTACAGTCAGACAGCCAATTACAAGCTGTGTAACAAGAATAATAACAATAAAAACTACTGTCACGACCGCGGGTTTCGACTCCGCGGTTTTCGGCAACTGCTGCCACCTAGGCAAATACAACGCAAACGTCCTCACCGTAGCTCCGAGCGGCTTCTTTTCCCTGCCGGCAGATGGGGACGCTCGGCGCGCGCAGCCGCGTCGTCGACCAGCCGGCAGCAGCCCGTGCCACCGCCCACCCACGAAAGATCTTGCTCGCAGCTCTCTGCTCCGAGGGGAAGGAACGCTGCACTCCAGTCGCGCCGATACAAACACACACACACATCGATTGCATTCCATTCGCGGAGAGGGCCACTCCACCCCACTCGGCCGTCCTGTCTCTCGTCCGTCGACCCCCACCCACCAGAGGGACTCCCACGCATTGTGAGGGGGAAACCCAGAAGGGGTTTGGGGAGTTCCTCGTTCGGTTGTGTTCAGCCCGCGCTCGGCGCCTTTAACCCTTGACCCAGGGATGGGAAATCAAAATCTAACTTATCGATAATACCTCATTCATGTAGGTTTCAGAAGACAATACGAGAGGGCAATGGTGGCTTTCAATACAAGATGTTAGCGTATATCGGAACACATCAGCGCACTTGAGCGCACGTGGACGACGTTGAATAGAACGATGCGCGCTGGCGAAATGTTTTTTAACCTACCGGAAGGTAGCATTCTTTGGTTGAAAAGCAGTCACGGCAGAATGTTTTCTGTAAATTTGTTGAATTCGTTCAAAATAAGTTTTTAAAAACGTTAGATTTTTATCACAGAGTAATTAAAAACCTTTACAAGCATGTTTGCCGCTTTTACTGAAAATCAACAAATTTGACAACAATCACGGATACCATTTTCGACGTTCTTTTGTTGTTTAGCGCAAGTCAACTTTGCTCCTGTTCTTTTTTGAAGTGCGCTACCTAGTGCGACTTCAAAATCGCACTTCGTTATTCAGACCCTGCGCGCGCTTTTACTGAAAATCAACAAATTTGACAACAATCATGGACACCATTATCGACGTTCTTTTGTTGTTTAGCGCACATCAAATTTGCTCCTGATCTATTTTGAAGTGCGCTACCTAGCGCGCACTTCAAAATCGCACTTCGTTATTCAAACACTGCGCGCGCAGGGTCTGAATAACGAATGGAAGGCAAGTGCGCTGTTGTGTTGCTAAATGATTAGCGCACTATTAAGCGAATGGAAGGCACCCATCATCGTTGGAACACAATTATTCATGCAATTATGTTACGAAGCAATGGCTTGCCATCAGGATATGTGATAATGAGAAAAAAAAACATTATATTACGTCTTTGATTAGCTATCCCCTTCTTTAATTATCTCCTAATTTTCTCGTGAAATCTTCCTTGACCAATGCGGATCTTTGTTTGATGTCCATGTATGTAAGGACTAATATTCCTCCAATATACTCCCGTGATAAATGAACTATTCCACTGGTACTAGTCCAACACTACCCTCCTGATATTTTACATCAAGTCTCTTTCGTATTTTTTAAAAATAGATACTCTTTTCGACTGCCAATAGATTCTTTTTAGGATTAAATATGGCTTTACACAAGGAAGTTACCTCAAACCTTACAAGTCGCTTGCAATTAGCACCTTGATGCGTAATTACGGACTAAAGTGGCAATATAGGGGTCGATAGGGGTTGCAATCGGTTCACTATCGATAACTGTTGGAACTTGTACAGAAAATAGACAGCCTTCATTTTGCTGTTAGAATTTCGATTCTGCGATATTATCGCATAACATCAAGCGAAATGCTGATAACATAGCTGGTAGCGGTGATTATAAATCAAAAAGGAAATTAATTGGCCAGAGAAAGACTTGTTGTAAGAAATGATAATATATATCTGGAGATGTTTTTGTTGCTAGATATTACTTAAAAGCATAACTCTTGACTGTTCATGCATTGAATAATAAGAGATAAGACAATACTCACACTTAACACGCTTTATAGGTGCATATACTTATATTAGGGTGGTCCTTATATGGGGTGAAATTCTCAATTAGTGGGAATATTGACAGGGCTGCATGGTTCTATTTGACGTAAAAACACTCCGCTTTTTTTGGGATTTTCAATAAAAAATAGGGTGTGCTCAACTAGCATAACTAATTTACAGAATATAGTCCTGTCATATAGCTATATGCGATGAATAATGTAGGTAATAACTGCAATAATTAGTAATAACAGCAAAAAAGGAAATTAATAAAAAATAAGCAAACAACTTTTGTTTCATTCCAAATGCAAAATTCACTTACAATTCAATTTAAAATGCGATGATGATGAGTTTAAACTGATGGTTGATTGACGTTTCACATCTGTTTGGTGATGGTTGCCTTGGAGAGGGACGGAAGGAGCTTACAGTACTGTGCCACCACTTGAAGCATGATCTGAGTTTGCTCTTCCGATTTGGTGCCCATTATACTCCGGCACAAGAGCCACTCCTCTCAATGGGTTATCAGACCAAGTTTCGGGGGTTCTCCTTCAGGAAAACCCTGTGTAAGGAGGTTCCTCCGCGACTGTGTGAGTCAAAACTAATACTAAATTCCACATTTTTTATATTTGTCCAAAAATTCCTGCTTTCGCCGATGAAATGCGTTACCTACATGAAACCAAAAGAAAAGTAGAAAAAATGCAGATTATTCCACGGATGTATTTTAATTTATCACTTTTTTTCAGCCATTGAACCCGACTGCAGCGCCATTTCCTACGAATTACCGCATTTTGACTTCAATTACGGCAGTAATTCCCTAACAACTAAAATAATAAGGTGGTAAGATGCCTATATTTTATTTTTATTCAATTTATCTGGATTATTTACTTCATATAAATAGTTTTCCGCGAAAATGGCATTTATATTTTATGGAAAAATACTATTTTTCCTCGTGTTTCTCTCATTCCCCCATTGAACACCATGTAATTTCCAGTTCAATTATAGAATAAAATAGCGTGGAAAGGTATTATTTTGTTGTTCATATCAGATAGAGGACAACATTTTGTACGAGTAGACAGAATATGAATAAAATGACATTTAAGTCATTTTACGGTGGAACCACCTTAAGGAAAGAGCTTCAAAATACTTCTTTGTATTCCGTTTCTCAGGAAGTCAGGAATCTCTTTCACTCGGATGTCATGGTCAGGAAGAGATGTCCGCTTCTGCGGATCTTCCGAAATAGGAGGCGTGTCTAATCCCAATACCATCCTCCCCTTTTCTTCGACCGAGATTGATTCATCAAAGAAAGAAAAGCCAATGAGTTCCTCTGAAAGGTACCAGAAGTGTCTTTTAAGACCAAAAGAAATTCTGTCTCCAGAAACCAGTAAACTTCGCGCTAAGACGAGATCATTCTTCGAGTCATATATTTCAAAAAGTGATGAGACCCAACATCTGATGCAAAGCTTGACTCCGAAAATACCGAGTTCTTTGAGTCCATTTAGTTCAAGAGCAGTTGAACAAAATGCACTATTCCGAAAAAGAAATATTTTCATACCATAAATCAGACGAGCCATAAATCTTGCACAGTGGTTTCATAAATTTTATTCCTCTTTGAGGAACTCCTCCCAAGAATATATTACACTAGGCTCCAATAATTCTCTATAATCATCTCTAGGGTGATAAGTGTTCAGTTTCTCAGTTTCAAATTAAAGGATTTCATTCTTGACAGAATCCAATTCGGTTAGTAGGTACAGATTCGTCATTGATTCCAGGATTGAAGTCATCTTTGATGATATTTGGCTAGACGGTCTTGAATCGTTTTGAACAGTGGTGTTTCTAGAGCTGAGGAAATGCCTTCACACGAGGAGGTATTGGATATAGTTGGAGAGGAAAAGAAGCTGGTGGTGGAGGTTCGGAGAATGCAGGAGGTATGTATTGATGACGTTTTGAAATGCGAGGGCATGCTGAAGAGGGTAATATAGGGGAGAACGCTGTGGAAGAGGAAGGAAGAGGATAGAAATTCGCGACGAAATAAGAGGAGCCCAGTGGGGAGAAACCATGGAGAAGACATTCATGGACTAATTCAAAAGTAGTCCACCACTGATTTATCCTTAGCATACAACCATAGAACGTTCTTTGGATGTTCAAGTGTGAACTATTCATTTGAGACTGTTCATAGATCGTTGATTGAATGTTCAAGTATGAACTATTCATTTTAGACTGTTCATAGATCGTTCATTTCCAGTCCACGAAGTATTATTAAAAAATGCTTCTTGGTTGAACATTTAAAGAACGTCTTTAAACCTTTCAAACAAACCTTGTCAAGTTCAAAATGTTGTTTATTCACAGTAATATTGCATTTATATTCGTACTATGTGGAATTATAGGTTTCAATTAATTAATGGCAAATAACTGTTATCGAGATGATAGTATTTCCTCAAACTATAAAGGAATTGACATTTAATAATTATAGTTCTCGAAGTTACATTTATCCACGGAAATGACTAGATATATACTGTACGCCGATACTTCAATATCGGGTGCTAGATAATGCGCGTAGATTCGTAGGGTGCCTAATAATGCGATATGGGTACGATGACGTAAGGAAGATACAAGATAGGATGTTATAACGTACTAAAATTACGTACCGTAATTGCACATTCGTAGTGAATAATTGCAAATTATCATTTTTGTATTTGAGAGAGCAGGGAAGTCAGTGGAGAGGTAATACGATATGAATCGAGAATCATTTCACCAGAACTATTTTTTTAGCATTCCTTCATGGTTCATATGTTATTAATTCAAATATAATTCAGCCGAAATTCGTCTATGTTGAACATTCTTTGAACATTCTATGGAGTATTCCAATGAATATATTATTCAGGTTTCTGGTTCTGCGATTAAATTAAATTAAATCGCAGAACCAGAAACCTGAATAATATGAGCTGCGAAAATCTTCAAAAAAAGTTTATTCCAATGAATGTTCTTTACACTAACTGTGAGTGCCAATTGAACGTTCAATGATCTTTGAACGTTTAAATAGTCTTCACTGAACGTTCTTTGAACATCTTTTGGACAATTAATTCCCCACTGGGAGGTAGAAGATATGAGGAAATTAAGAGGGATCTGATGGCGAGCTACCAATATTAGGGAAAGTGCAATGATGTCCCAGATATTTGGACGTTAGGACAAGGACTATTCAAAAATCTACCAATCAGCTGGTAGAAAATCCAAATGAACATCACTTTCGATAGTTTCATTGCATTGACGTTACAATTTCATACAATTTTATTTTCAAAGTTAAATTGAATATTTATGGACATCTTAGTTATCTTTCCTAGTATAATATCAACATTCAAAATATTTCAATCTCTAAGATCTGGTAACGTCGGGAGAGCTAATTCCTTGTTTTTTTTAAGGTAGTTTGAGCGAGATATTTCTCTAGTCGTAATGGTGACCATCTTCGAATTATATTTTTTAATTTAAGCGTCCGTAAGAAGTGTGAAGTAAATATTTTTGTATAAATTATGCAAAAAAATAGTTATATATGAAAAAATCAATAATTAAATAAATTAATTCTCTAACTTGACTCATTTTTTCACGCCGTACGACTAAAAAGCCTTCAAAATGGAAGGCTTTATTTTGCGATTCTGTAAAAGTAAATGCGGTGAGTAATGAATACAATTTTATAAATAGTTGAGAAAAAATACCTGCAAACTGTACACCGTTTGTTTTTGACGAAATCTAGGTGTTAGAATTTGCAAATTTTTTCAATATTCTCCCTCTGGAGCATAAAGCTGTGTCCCGTGTAAAACAGCTTTTATATTTTAGGCAAATTGCTCGAAAAGTAATTCGACAAGGGGTTGATATTTTGAAATCATTGGAAAGATGGAAGTTTTTTGTTTAACATGAGGCCAAATGCATCAAATTATAGGTGAAGTGATATTTCGCTCAAACGACCTTAAGTCACTGCTTCATGCACGGAAACCGACCGTTCTTTAATCAAGAGAGAGTATTCATTTATTTTTCTTTTGAAAACGAGGCGAGAGTCTCGTACGACACCCGAGACCGCGACTAAGGTCAGACTGAGACGAGACTGACCCTAAGTCTCGTCTCGTCTATCTAAACGTGGCACACTCGACGGACCCCTACCCTACTCCAGTGGTGAAGGGGTTCCGTCCTACAGGGGGTAGGAAGGGAGATGGGGGATAAGTGGGGGTGTGCTACAAACACTGGGAGAGGGGTCTCTCGACATAGATTAATGAAGAAAATAAATGGCGTCCTTTCCTTACGAAAAATAAGCCGATAATTTTGTGTTCGGCAATTGGATGGCTAATATTTTGTGAATTGTTTTGCCATTGGTATAGGAGAGAGTGGTTGACTATATTTTTAAAGCTTTTTTGTTCGGCAGAACCAATTAGATTTTTCGAAATGCCACCACGCGTGGAATTGGGATGCAGCAATAGAAGCAGCAACAAAACCAAGCGGTCCAATTATTGTATCCAATCAAACCAAATCAATCCACGCATTGCATTTTGCTTTTTTCTTCGCAACTAGTTCCTGAGTAAAGGGAAAATGGTAAGGATTACTATCCTAGCCCTGGCTCGCTCAGAACAGAATTACAGCAAAGAAGCTTTCACTGGACCGATTCTTCTAGAGTACGCCATTAAATATTTCATTAAATAATTTTATGTTCATTATTGTGTTTTTCTTATATTTTTTCTAAAATACATTTATATTTGATATTAATTTAATAATTAATGTAACTTGAATGCATCATACTGGATACTGAATGCTTATATTTGCCACATTATATGTCTTTGATTCTTTTTATAAACTCATTTGTCCATCTTATTTTATTTGTTCTATAGAGGGTTTTTATCCATTATTGTAATCTCATATAAATAATTATATAACTCTGTATAAATCCAGGGAAATTGTGCTTTTTCCCGTAATCAGTTATTATATTGTATTGTATTATATTATATTATATTATATCATATTATAAGTATTAGTTTCGTTAGTGAAAGCATATACAACTTGATAAGAAGTTATAAGTATTGCATGTAGTGATGGGATTAATGCTATTAGGATATATATAAAACTTTCCATTCGACTTAAATTGGTAAAATTCTGTTTCTATTTGCTCTTGTGATCATTAGTGTTTCGTAGTGTTTAAGGTAGTTTGAGCGAAAAATAACTTCACCTAGAATTTGATGATTTTGGCCTCATTTAAAACAATAAACTCTCATCTTTCCAATGATATCAAAATATCAACTCCTTGCCAAACTAATTTTCGAGCAATTTCCCTGAAAATACAAGCGGTTTTACATGGGATAGATTATGGCTGTGCGTTCCAGAGGGAGAATATTAAACAAATTAGGAACTTCTAGCACCTAGATTTCGTCAAGAAACTAACGGTGTGTAGATTGCATGTTTTATCAACTATTTATAAAAAATAATCTATTACTCACCTCAGTAATTTTTACAGAATCGCAAAAAACCCTGCTTTTTTGAAGGGTTTTCAGCCGTACGGCGGGAAAAAATTAGTCAAGTTATAGACTTATGTAGCTTTATTTATTTAATTAATGATAATTTTGGTCATATATAACTTATCTTTGCGCCATTAATATTACAATATTTATTTCATACTTCTTACAGACGCTGAAATAAAAAAAATTCAATTTGAATATGGTCTCCATTATGACTAGGGAACTATCTCGCCTATGCTCGTTCCGTCCGCGAAGAATGATAGAAACGGAAGTGCTTCTTCTTCTCTCGTCCATTCATCTTTAACTCTCCCTTCGGTGACCTACCCGCTTGCAAATAATGTCCGCGCGCGGGGAAGGAAAACCCGGCGCCAGACCCTCTGACCGCAGAGGGACGGGGAAGGAAGAGGACCCGAAGTGACGAGGAAGACGACAAGAAAGGGCTTCTCTCTTGGCGCCGCCGAAAGGCCGGCTTTACACCTTGGAGTTACTCTCCTAGGGCAATTACCTTTTAGTTCACCGTTGGCATTACAAGCTCTCCTTTTCGGTAACTTGGACGCTGGTGAAAAGTTCGCCGTTTGAACGCAAGTTGGCGCTTTCCTTAGTGAACATTTTAACCACGATAAAGATGCTGGCGTTATCGCTGGTTACTGGCATTTGAAATGCCTTTGAACGGGAGATGGTTGTAATATGGGCTGGAAAAGGGGAATTCAAATATATAGACGGAAGCACTGCAATAATGAGGTAATTAAAATTCTTCTTTTGCCTATGAATGAATTAAAATTCATTCATAGGCAATGCCGGGTTACTAGTAAGGCAAAGTGGGCAGTGGCCCCGAATAGGCCCGGAGAATTTATTTCCCCTTTCTTCTCCTGCGACTTGTTTATTAACGTTTTCCCCAATGCTTATACTGCCTACAGGCCCCCAAGTGTGTTAATCCGGCACTGTTCATAGAAGAAGGCATTGAAGAAGAGGAGAAATTAATATTGAGTTTTATTAATCTTAACTTATAAAATCAACTCACAGACACCGATTCATATAAAAAGTGATATAATTCGAATCACTAACTCATCTTGTTAGTGTCTGTTTTTTGTGAGAATTCCAATTGTTAGTAAACAAACTTTCCCTTCATAACAACTCTTGTGCGTTTTTCAAATATCAATTTATATTAACATTTTGTAAACTAATTTAGTACTTCAACACTTTCCCTTGTTGATTTAAATTAACAAATCTTTAAAACCGATTACTTAATGTCTTTCAAAATCGAGACCTTTTAAGAACCCAATACAGGTGCAATGTTTATGATAGACCCAACTTATCACACAAAATCTTCAAACGAGTCCTTGGTAATGGTTTCGTCATTATGTCCCCAACTTGCTTTTCGGTTGAAACTTGTTGCCCAGGTTGCCTTCTGCTATCTTCTCCCGAACGAAGAAATGTTTCATGGCAATATGAATCCTTTTATGAAACTCTGGATTATCTGCCAATTTTACCGCTGCTGAATTGTCTACTTGCAAAATTGGCTAAAACTTCAGGGGTCTTATTTGCTTGAACAGCCGTGTCAGCCAAATAACTTCTTTTGTCGCTTCGCTTGCAGCCACAGTCTAAGCTTCCGTAGTTGTGGTAGCAACCTTCGGTTGTCTCTGGCTAAGCCAAGATATAGCCCCTCCGGTGTAAGAAACAAGTTGTATTTGATCTGCCTGTTTTGACACAGCCTCCAAAATCTGTTTCACTAAAACATTGTAAAATGCCTTTGCTAGATTTTGAACTGTAGGTTATACCCAAATCAAGCGTTCCAGCAATGTAGCGAAATGCTCTCTTGACCCTCGCTACATCTTCTGAGGTAGGATTCGCTAGCGACCTTAAAAGATATCCTACAATTAACATTCGAAACATATACATAATGTTAAGTATTTGAGTCCTAATGCTGCGTAATATTTCGTAAAAATGGTATGACATGACCGTGATTTTATGCCCGGAATAATGTTTCTATCGTGGTCGATAAGTTTTGAGGAAACTAAGTATCCATTCTCTCCTTCCATTAGCGTTCTATCCTCCGGTTTCATCATCGTGTCGATGGTGACCACTGTACTGCCGCAGGCGCGGAGGTTGCTTCAAATTTTCTTTATAGCGATTCTTTACTCATCGCCATAGGTAACCAGCGTGTCTATTACGGTAAACGGGAAATCGTGTGAACAAATATAAGTTAGAGCCGTAATATTAACCATCATTCAATGTTAATGGACATAAGTCGCTTAAGTTGTACTTCGATATGAAAGCAAAGTCTTCAAATACAATAGGGGTCAAAAGAAGTGGTAATTGGCACAATATCGACCACCTTTCCAGCTTATACGTAAAATAGATGGCCTTCTATTTCGCCTCTGCAAGTAGAACTCCGACGGTGCGATTATATCGCATAGCATCCGGTGAATTCCTGATCATGTCCCTGCAAGCCGATATCAAACATGTAAACAACGAATTAATTTGCTGGAGGAGGACTTATTGTTTGAAATGTAAATATTTATATCTAAATTGAAATGCTTTTTTTGTTGTTATCGATTAATTTAGAGAAATACTCGTGACTTTTCTAGACTATAGATAACAATAAGAAATAAGATATATCTGATTCCTAATGCGTATTACATATCTACGTATATTTATATTTAACTTGATTCATACAACTTCATAAATTCCACGAATTCCTGTGGGACTCGATAGTTTCGATATACGAACGCAGTGATTTTTGGAATTTGGCAATATTCGAAAGTGCTTTAATCATGGTTTACTTCCGGTATTATTTATTTTTGGATGAGCTGAAAGTGACTTGCAAGCAGAACCGCAGATAAGTGACAAGCTGAGCAATGTCCTACATGGAGCGTTAGACATCGCTACTCTCGCAAATTTATTAGAAATCAACATCCGTTTGTTTAGGCAACTTGATTGGCATTTCGATTTCGCGATATATCGCATAACATCCGGTGAAATTTTGATCGCATGACTCCTAGCGGGGATTCAGCATCAATAGTCTGGTAAAACATAGCTTCACGAACAATTAGTTACCGAGGTATTATTTTCCAAATTAATTCAAAGTCGATGCTAAATATACAGTAAAGTATTAGGGGCTTTCCATTCAAGTTGCTGAAGTACTGCACACAACGGAACACATCCGCGCTCTTAAGCGCGAAGGAACGACGTTGAATGGAACGATGTGCGCTGGCGAAATGTTTTTGTAACCTTCCGGTGGGTAGCATTCTGTGGTTGAACAGCAGTCACGGCCGAATATTTTGTGTAAATTTGTTGAATTCATTAAAAATAAGCATTTGAAAGGTTAAGATATTCATCAAAGAGTAATTTAAAACTTTATAGTATGCATGTTTGCTGTCTTTACTGAAAATCAACAAACTTGACAACAATCACGGATGCTATTATCGACGTTCTTTTGTTGCTTAGCGCACGTCAACTTTTCTCTCGATCTGTTTTGAAGTGCGCTACCCAGTGCGCAGGGTCTGAATCACGAATGGAAGGCTAGTGCGCTGTTGTGTTAAACGAAGTGATTAGAGCACTATTAAGCGAATCGAACGCACCCGATGTTTAATCAGAACGGTTCCCTGCAAGTAGCGATACAATTCGAGAAGTCGCTACTTCTATAAAGTGGCGATCCACATCGTGGCATCGCTATACCCTCGCCACTTCCGTTGATGTCAACTCCCAATGTGCAAAGCCGTCGTAAAGACTCTCCACTCTCTGCCCCACACCCCCCCTCTCCAAACCCTTCCCCCCTTCCCTCCCCCTTGGTGGGGGTGTGAGCGACGCGACGTGGGTGAGTCACGCGCGTGTGAGAGATATAAAGAGAGACGTGCGTGCGTTCGCGAGCCGTGAGTCGCCATGAACATATCGCTGCGGCCGGCGTGGAGCACTCCTCCCTCCGCTTTCTAGGGCTTCCTCGAGAAGGGCTTCCAAGCGCCCCTCCCCCCCCCTGCCCCCCGGACGCCACCTGACCCCTTCCCCTCCTACCCGCCCTCCCCCCTGCGTTTCCTATTGCCCTCTACAACACCATCTTAAATTTCAAGCGTTTCCCCTCTCCCGGGCACGGAAAATTTGTTAAAATATGCATAGATTTGAAGAGACTGTCATAATATTTTTTTAAAAACCTAATTGGTAACGGTGTTCCCACTCTCTGTGTCTCGATGAGTTCACCGGAGGACTTCACGTTGTCATCTGGTACCTTCCATTCATTACAGACCCTGCGCAACTAGGCAGAGCACATCAAAACAGATTTGGAGCAAAGTTGATGTGTGCTAAACAACAAAATAACATCGATAATGGCATCTGTGATTGTTGTCAAGTTTGTTGATTTTCAGTAAACGCGGCAAACATGCATATTGTTAAGTTTTTAATTACTCTGTGATTAAAAGCTAACGTTTTTAAACACTTATTTTGAACGAATTCAACAAATTTGCGCAAAACATTCGGCCGTGACTGCTGTTCAACCACAGAATGCTACCTACCGGAAGGGTTACAAAACATTTCGTACATTACATCGTTCCATTCAATGCCGTTCGAGTGCGCTGTTGTGTTCCGATGTGCGCTAACTTCAACACCTTGAGTGGAAAGCCCACATCAATTCACTTATTATACGTATTCCAACTGTGACAGAATTGCCGGTAAACAGTTGCAGAAGCACTTTAAGGTTTTCATCCAACCATTATACAAAACTTGACGATCGGTCCGGTCAGTTCACTTAACAATTTCACTGCACTCAATCTTTGACCACCCCTACCTCCCCCCGATGGACATGAGCGCCTCTCACAACGAGGCCACGAACCAATCGCCCTCTCGCGGACTGCGATAATGCAAAAAAAAACTCAGTCCAAAAATGTATGCGAAACTTGAAAATCCTTGTTTGCTTCAATATTTACACTTTATTTTTTCGAGGCAAACTAGAAACGAAACTCTTTCAATCATTCTGGAATATACGGCACCTATGACCTTATTAAAACTGCATTCCGAGGTATTGCTTTTTTTAGCGACTCAAATAAGCCACTGAGGCGTTCAGCGGTGGGAGAGATTTGGTGACGGAGACCTTGTGTATAAATGTCAAGAAAAGACTGGCGAAGAGTTTTAATTTTGTGTGTCTCGTTGGATAGTTTGGAAACCTGAACACTGAGATAAGAGGGCGAGGATAGGCTGCAGGCATTAGTGATGTGGGTGTGGCCGAGAATGGAAAAAAATAAGATGGATAGAAAGGGATACTAACTAGGAAGTGGTAGGCATGGTGAGTGATGAGAGGAAAATGCTCGAGAAAAATAGAAGAAGACAGAGTAGGTAGTTGGAACGAGTAATGATTATGGGCGAGGGGGCATTTTCCACTATTTTCCCACATGCCAGTATTTTCGGCATTAAAGAGTTCTCGGTGAATATTTCCATGTATTTCGTTTCTAATATAGATAATTTTATTTCGAGATTACGTGCGAAATTTGTACTAGAGAAAAAGCGTTGGTTCACCATATCCGAAATTCGGAAATGGACGAGGACTAGTTAACACCTAATAAATGAAGTATTTTTTAATTTTATTTTCAAACATTCTCCGCAGAGGTTACTTTCACCTAAAATGTCAAATTAAAGAAAGAAAAAAACTTTAAATAGTATTTATCCACACTACCGACCAAGATTTCAACGGATAACCGTCATTTTCAAGGTCAACGACGGTGAACATTTTCAATTACGGTTATCCGTTGACACCTGGGTCGGTAAGTGTGAATATAAGTGTGGATAAATACTGCTTGAAGTTTATTTTCTTTCCTTAATAATGAAAGAGTTCCAAAAGGTCAAGCCTGAAACTATTTCTTTGATTCGTGAAAAAGAAAAATTTGTGAAAACGGAGTTCTGACGAAACAAAAGATTGCTATCATTAAATGATCGCTCCGACTAATGCCCACATATCAGAGAAAAGTGACAGGTCTCTCAACCCACCGCTTTTATCCTCTCACAAACTAGAGACGATGACGCGCGACTATAACAAAGGAACCCCTGGGGGAGTTGTGATTGAAACGTTCGAGATTATTTCGATCACTTAACTAAGGAGTCACGTGGCACAACAATAACGAACGGTTTGAGATTTTGATGTGTTTGAACCGCTCGTAAAAATCTTACGCAGCCTTTCCGATCGGCTTTTTTTCGCTGGAATATTGTTGATGAAGTTGAATATCCTGAATGGAGACACTCACTCAGTGATTCAACCCGAAGGATGGTTTGGATAGTTGAGGGTAGAGCTCACCCCGGACTAAGCCACAGGCGTGTGAATTTCACACATTCAGGGTAGGGGGGCCAGTTCCTTTCCCTGGGCCACCTCGCACTCCGAGGATTTTTGTTCAAAGGCTTCACCCGGATTTGAACCCGGGACCCTTCGATCAGTAGCGCTCTAGCCACTAGGCCACCACGCTCCCTAATAAATAGAGACACAACAAACAGCATATCACACACCACGTGACTCCTTAGTTACGTGATCGAAATAATGTCGAACGGTTCAAACACAGAGCCCCCCTACCCGGTTTTATAATCACTGGTTAAATATTTTATCGGTGTAAAAACGGAGGTTAGTACATTTATTGATCGATAAAGATAACCTCAACAAATCGGCAGTCTGGTATAATATACATAACCAGAACTCTCAGCTAACCACAAGTTAACGAAAAAGCTACGTCATCCTGCGGTTAATATTGATCAGATATTATGCATTTCTGGCCATAGTGTACTTTCGTGTGCCTCGTCCAAATGGAGGCGCCAGTACGGGCCGAGGCATGAAGCATGGAGGAGGAAGGCGAGCTCATTAAAAACGTATTTCGGGTGTTGAAAAGTTAGCCGATCGACTGGAAACCAGGTCAAAAGAATCCGGCCTTCGAGGCTGTCTTTTATAATGAGCTCTGGGGGGGGGGGATTGAAGGAGGTGAAATAAAGAGAAACGCGGTGTCGACCGCGAAATACGTAACACTCCCCAACGATTCACAGCCTCGGATCGATGAATTAATTATATGGGAAAGGGTTATGAAGTTTTTTGTCCGAGGCCCCCGAGCGCTCCAGCATCTCTGATACTGGAGCGGGAACATCTAAAGACGGTTATCATCGATTACACCGAATCTAAAGCAATGGCTTTGATGTTCACGAGTGCTTATCTATTCGTAACGCCCAAAACTGGATAAGATGCCGAGCGCAGTTCTTTAAGCGCGTGGGATTTTCTTTGTGTAGTTCTTCTTTTGTTGGGCGTTCCACAATTAGTTGACTCGATGGGCTCTTATGGAGATTAATTTCCTGTTTATAGCTCTATGAGGTGGGATTTTGCAAAAACCAGACGGAAAATTAATGTTTCACTATGCAACATAAAAATATTTTGTAAAGCAGAAAGAGGTGCTACATCTAATGGCGACAATGATCAGTGGATATCTACCATAAAAGATATTAAAAATACTCCTTTGAATTTCCGAATTAAAAATGAAATAAGATGCCTTTAGTAACTTTCTTTTCTTTTCTCTTTGGCCGAAAAGCTTCATCAAATATCTTAAGCAAATCGATGGGAAAGTTTCTTATGCCATACTTTTTATAAGAGAAAACGCTTATTTTTATTTGAAGTAGTTTGTACTTTGTCATATTTATTTATTCATTATTCGGACCAAAAGTATCGAATTTTGAAAGGAAGAAAAATGGCCGGAGGCTGACTACTGTACCTTTAGAAAGAGGTACATAAATTATGCTGTGAATAAAATCTGCAATAGGTAAATCTATGAATTTATTTTTGGTGACGGAATTAAGACCGTATAATGTGAGTAATTATTTCCAAAATAATGGAACAAACTGAAGTATTTACTCGTAGCGTTTCCAAGACAACCGTTGTTTCAAACATTCTAAATACGGTGAAACCTTTCTTGTGTGGGACCTGAGTTAAACGAAAACCTTTCTTATACGCAAAACATTTTCCCAGGGTTTCCGGGATTTTCGTATGAATTATTACACCTTCCGTATGCATTATTATAGCTAACCACATTATGCTAAACGCAAACTGTCAAACTTGGAAAAGAATCATGCTGTACATAATAACCGCTTAAGTTTGTTTATTTATTTTTCATTGTTGATTTAGAATACCTGACGAAGCCGGCAGAATAGCACGGCGAAACTGTTGCTAAAAAAGTTTAGTTTAATCGCAGAAATCCAAAAGAAAGTTACCAAAATTGGAAAAGAATAGATTCTCGGAGACTTGAACATGGGTTAAGAAAAATTCCATTGAACAATTTTCATGGAAAAATTTATCATTAACACCTAAAGAAAAAACATCAAATGAAAAAAGTTGGAGACTTTAAAAGCTTTGGCGGATTGAAGTTTGAACAAAGGTGATTCCGATTGTGCGTAATTGGCAATATTATAAACGCATTGAACAGAAATGAAGGGAATAAGCAGACGCAAAGGCCGGGATGTGTGCGTGTTATTTAAAATGTGGATTATTCACTAGAAAAAAAAATTTTTATGCACGATGTTGTGACACTTCACTTCGTAATTACTTAAATGGATTCCATCTATCTACTGACTTTATGCCAAAGAACGTTTGCATCACGTCATACAACCGTAACATAGAGGACTTATACTTTTTTGGCATGTCGGATCCTGAGTTAAGTGCGAAACTGTCTGAACTGAAAAAATCATGGGCGTAATAGATTCCAATAAAGACAGGCTTCACTGTAATAAAATTTGACATTGAAATATAAACAAAAGGCTTTCATGGCATGCGTTTGATCGATACTCAATAAGGTGTAAGCTTTTATGTAAGAATGTTGTAAGCTAAAAAAATGTCGTAGCTAGCTACTTTCAACGAATTCCTCAAAAAAATAGCAGCTTCTCTATGCTAATTAAAAAAAAGGTTCAGCTACACTGCAGCTACTCAAAAAAAGTAATAGTCAGCTACGTTTCCTTTACACTCACTATGACGAAAAATAGTTAAGATTTTGGTATATTTCTTTAACTATTGAGCTGTATTCAACAGAGTATGGCTATTATTTGTGTAATTTTATCGTTTTACATAAGATATGAAATTTTTAAAATATAAAAAAAACATTTTAATAAACAACCAGTTTCACCCAACAGTGGACATTATCAGGTGGACCTTAAGACGTGATTATGTCTAGGTACTGTTGAATGAAACCTATCGTTTATCAAAATGCCTGCGATATGTTGCAAAGTTTTTATCTGTTGCATAATACTGGACGGTAGTTGAGCTGTAAACCATTGAAGTTTAAATATTTAAATATTGAACATCAACGTTAATAGAGAAAATTGCATAAATTTCCCATGCAATGATGCTATATGAACTGCCCTCTTTCAGACCAAATGGTATATGTTTAACAATATCTATGGTATACCTATAGCAACTATATTTATGGTCTAACCCTAAGCAATAAAAGTATTGGAATAAATATTTTATGATATTTGCTTAATCAATGTAAGTTTCTGCAATTATAATTTAAAAGTCAAGTTTTTAGGTCTTTCCTGTCGCCTACTGAATCTCGCAGTTTACTAAATATTAAATACTTAATATCTATTTAACAATCTACGCATTTTAAGGTAATAATTTTCACAAATGCATAATGTGCGCATTATGCTCTAGGCGGCAGATAGTTCTTCAGGGTGATGAACGTCTTGGTTTCGGAGATTTCTCAATTGTTCAGTAGCTAAACAAATATTAGTTTTATATTGAGAAAACATAAAAAAATTATATCCAGTTCCATGATATACAATTTGCGAAAAATAAATTGTAAAATAACGATTAGTTCTTACATTACAGATTTCCAAAGTTACACCTTTCTCCACAGAGCCCAAAAACCGGGCTCTTTTTTTCAAACTTGTCGGTGAAAGAAAACTCGTAAATTATTGGGAAAATCTTTCATCTCCCTTCCTCAATGTAAAATAAAACAAGCTTTCACTAGATTCATGTTTGATTTCCATGCGGTGATTCAATAAGGATGTGCAAGTGTTCTAGGATGACTAACTGTAATTTTGACTCGGGCAGTAGCTATCGTTGCCTGCCTGTCCGTGCATTGGGTTGGGGATTTCATTTGGTATGATATATGCAGTACAACTGCATCATCTACAAAACACCCTGCAAGCCGCCTCAAGGATGTGTGGCAGAGGTTGAGTTGTCCCAAACCTACTGATCCAAACAGTAAATTCTAATTCCTTATTTACATGAGTCCTGACTTAATATTTTCCGCGTGCATTGTGACAGTCGGTCAGGTTTGAACAGTCGGCCGTACTAATAATTGCATAAAATAATAATTTGGTGGTATTAAGAGTCAAAATTGGAGTGTTGACTCGGTTTTGGCAATGAAGCAGACCGTCATTAAAAAATTCAAGCACATAATATAGATCAAAAGCTAATTTTAAGGATTCTAATTTATGGAAAATTCCAAGTTTTCATAGTTCTGCACACGCAAAAGTTGCGAATACATCGCTCCTGTACGCTGATGTGTTCCCATCTCCGCTGACTTCAACACTTAGAATGGAATGCTCCCATTGTCCTATGCAGGCCAATGCGGCATGAGAGTGACACTTGGTCTCGAAGCCAAAAGAAGGAGGCGAGGCTCGGAATGGGCTCCGTGCAGCGAGGCGAGGCCTCACTGAGCCGGACGGCAGGTCATAGATCCGTCCGCATAGGGCACAGAGCAGCCTCACGTGACTTGATTCGCAAATTCGTGGGAAACAGTGGATGACGGTTGTGGCGTCCACGTGCGCTCGGAATAAGAGTTCGTTGGTTGTTATGGAGAGACGGCCGGTGGCAACTGGGGCCATTGTTGCCCCTGAGGATAGGTGGGTAGATTGGTAGGGACAGGATAATTTGGGAAATCGAGAAAGGGTGAAGAGAAACCCGTCGTCAGCCTACTCTTTTAACGACAGGAGCCAAAAGGACCACTAATACAGTAGATATAGATTTTTAGGTGGAACTAATTCCCACAAAGACTAAATTAAAAAAAAGATTAAATTTCTTAGTTCGTTGTTGGTATCTTTTTGACGTACTAAAAGTCTAGAAAAATAGAGTGTGAAAAATGCATTTTTTGGCCGCCATCTTGAAAAAACAAAAAATAAGTCATGTTTGGTAACAAATTACACGGTATTTCACGCTGGAAAATAATATAATAATGGTTTTAAAAAGAAAAGTTTTTACAAAGATGAAGTTGGTGATATATTTTTGACACACTAAAAGTCTATAAAAATCTAAGTGTGTAAAAATATTTAAACTCCATTTTTATCAGGTGACTTCTTCAAGTATTGACGTCTTCTAAGAATAAATATAACTGTTTCAGGCTGGACCTGGTGGAAGTTTTCGATATTCATAATGAATGAAAAACACTTGGTTATCTTCCACAGATGTATTTCTATTGGACGAAGCGTTTCACCACTCTGTGGCATAATCATGTGCTAGAAGAGTTTTTTTTAATTCATTATGAATGTCTTATAAGAAATTGAAAATGGCAGAAAGGAACTGGATCTTGTGCTCTGAAAGTGAAAACTTCAGTGTGTCAAGTTGCCCACTAAAGGTATGCAAAGTACCATCCGGCATCATAACCTTTTTCAGCATGAAATTTTCCGTAATTTGATACCACACACGATTTTTTTATTATTTTTTTAAAAACATTTTTCAAGATGGCGGCAAAAAACTCAACAATAAAAATACTGGTGTGCTTAAGACCACACGGGAGAAGTGTAAACTTCTATGGCGATATTCTGATATATATAATACATAAAAAATATTTCATCAATCAGATTTTTTTCTCTTCCGATCCATGTTAGTTTTTTACAATTCGGGATCAGCGTCAATTCTCCCCAATTCTTTCATTGTAAAATCTCACCCATTTCGTCTATTTTTTCATTACCCTTTTGATCATCTTGCCGCTCTCTTCCACTTTCTGCATTATATATCATTGCGGATTCAACTCAAGTTGCGTTGCCTTCATGACGTTAGTCCAAGTTTCTGTGCCTACAAAAGAATTCCAAAATAATAACATTTCTCGATATAGCAGATCAGGTGCGTAGGTCAAATTTCCGAAATCATTTCCAATAAACACCCATTTTTTACGAAAAACCATTTTTCCCCCACAAATTTGTCGAAAAAAAACTTTTTGACAAGATCAGAACAAAATCTGAAGGAAATTATCAACAATTGTTCCCAACAAAAATTCTCAAAAAAAAGACTCCACCATTAGGAAAAGATCCTGGGACATTCGGCACGTGGGACGACGACTCTAACCACTACGCCATCTGATTCTGATTAAGAACGAGCGTTCTTATGAGTTTAGATTCGGTATGCTAAGCGGGGCCCGGAAAGAAGAGTCTGACGGTACGTGACGCGAGTTTGCTCTTTTTCCCCCATGCCAAAAGTGCCCAACGGGCCAAAAGAAGTTTACACTTCAAAAAATGTCAACAGTTGAGACTCCTTTCAAAAGAAAACAATCTGATTAACTTTTGCATATACTTGATCGTCCCGATCGTCCTGTTTCAAACAATTGCGACTGCGCATCAACTCCTGCGCATGGACATCTGCTTTCCAATTAGCCGAAGTGGAATTCGACACTCCATTTTGTTGCCTCCAAGTTGCCTCCAAGCGACGCATGAGGTGCTGGGAGTCACTTAATTGGAAAGCACCCTCATAGTAAGATGGCATAGTAACTAGAGTACATGATAATAATCACGAAACCTTCTTCCTTTACAGTAAAATGTTTTTATAATCATTGGTACATATTGTAATTGTTATTTTGTTAATCGCAGCTTCTCTAATTCCACACCTGCAATATTCAACAGACATAATCATTAAGGTAGAACCTGCGCTTCGAAGTACTTCTTTCATTACATAGATAAACTCGACAGCAACAAGATAAAATGGCTCAAAATGTTATTAATAATAAGTGAAAATAATTTTCAATCAATCAACATGGCTGTACACTACATGAGTTTTCTTCAAAATGAAGTAATCCTGTCGTATGAAGAATGGCTTTTATATTGTCGCCATGTCTCAGAGGAATTTAAAAACTTTCTCTGGAACTGCAGTAAATCTGCATAATTAAAAAATTAGGGATGAATTAAAACAACAGAACTAGTGAGTGCTATTGCTCTTTTAATGTAAACGAAATTGAAACAAATGTATTACATATAATTGCTGACGATGAACTCGACAACACTGTATAGCTATCAACATATCATAGTTTCACTCCGGTCCGGCACCTTTGTTTGTTTTTATGGTTTCATTCCAATGTTTTTGTTTACTCCTCCAACATAGTTGCCAAGTCTGTTTCAATATGGCGGTTACGGAACGAAAGTAAGACTCTTCATCGCTTTTCAATCATAAATATCTGCATTAAATGGCCGATAAAGTAACCTGAAAAAAATTCATTGTATCCGTTGATTATTAATCACCATATGGTCGTTTTTGAGGTAGCCTTGTCGAGGAAAATCTCGAGAAATAAAATGTTGAAGTGAGGGACGACACCATTCCGCCATAAGAGCAATGTAATTTGAGGCTGAAAATGACGATTTTCAAATCCTGTTATCAGCGCTAAATGGCCGATTACCTCCAATTACTTTTTCACAGATCGACTAAGGCAAAATTTCTCTGCTATATATGAAAATATCAGGGAATGTTATCGAAAGTCCTTATAGTAGAGGTTCTACCTTAAGATGACTTGGAGGTCTTTCTGTTCCTCCATACCGTGTTTGCACAATTATTCTGTTTGGGCTAAGATTCATTGTATTTCTACCCATGTCACCTATTTCATTTTCAGAATTTTCCGCATGTGAGGTTATGTCCTTTTTTAACAACTTTATTCTCATTTTTACTATGATTCAGTGAGCCAACGGGCGTTTTCTATTCCTTTCTATTTTTATTTTGTTTTGAAATTCGATTTCGTATGACCTTGGCCTGTAACAAACTTTTGTTATCCTACCAGGAACCAGGGGTTTGATTTAGTTCTTTTCTTACATACACGTGGTCATTTACATTCATAAGTTTAAGATCATGCGAACTTCCATGGTAACTAGAGCACATAATAACAATCATGGCACTCTCTCTTTCTGTTTTAGGTGGACTCTGAGGAGACCGTTGTATCACCATCCTTTCTTCCCTAGGGATTCAATGGATGGCATGGTGCATGCATTTGGTGCCCCTCAGAGGGTATCCAATCCAGAGACTAGGTTTGAGTATTGAGGTGACGAACCCTCACAGAAGCCCCCGGGGTGCTCTCCAGGAGTAACGTTTCTTCCAGGGAAGGAGTCAGACTGGAAAAATCAATTGTGAGAGGGCACTAAGAGATTCCTTTCCAATTATTCTCATTATTTGGTTCCATAATTGGTCCCACGAGTAGCTATGGAAAAAAATATTCACTCTTACAGAGATCCCCACACGTTTGGGTAATAATAAAAACAAACCGGAGGTCGACTGGGATCCGGAGTTTTCCTGTTTCTGACTTCTTACCCTCCTCCCAGGTCAGACGCGGTCACCTTGGCACTGGATAAGGATGGACAAAAAATACCGTTATTCGGTAGTACCGATACTATTTTTTAAAATCCGATAGTACCGACCAATATTTAAAATCGGTACATGTACTACCGATTTTACCGGTACTAAAATACCGGCATACAGAGTCCTCTGGATGGCCGTTCTCAACACTACTCCCTCATAGGGTTGTAGTGTATACTATGTAGTGTATTATTGGCAATCCAGAGGACTCTGCCGGCATATAGACAGCACTGCCATCTTGTGTCAATTAACGAAACTAACTACGACAATTTACTAACTGCACTAAATCTTCAAATGTTCTCGTAATATGTCTGTCTTTTTTTCTTGTTTACATAACCGTGAAGTTGAGATATGTTTGTTATCATTATTGATATAATAGGTAAGTGTAAATTGTTGACGCATGCCGAACACCAGATAATCGATGATTTTCAACCGCATAAATACAATTATTTTTTCTTGTAACTTAAACTTCATTGCGACCGCAAGGATTGATCACTATAACAGAGGATTTTACCTGACCACAACATTAAAACAATACCGATCGTTCTTCATGTGATTTTAAATCATTCCAACAAAAGACGACGAGCGCAAACTTACAGCGTAAAATAAAACGTATTTACTGAATAGCCGATGCATATATTCCCGATGAATGTTCATTAAAAATGCCGACGGATGGAAATTTCTGTGTACCTTTTTGAACTGACATTCTAAATTGCCGAAATACCGGAAAATTAGGGAGAAACGTATGTTAATTTGGAATTAATTAAAATCTTTAATGAATCACATAAATACCGGTATTTGTCGTCGGCACTACCGGGAGAGTAGTATTATTGCTTTTTAATACTCATTTTAAAAAATACCGGAACTTTTTTTTAGTACCGCCCATCCCTAGCACTGAGAACCACCATGGTGCCATGACGGGAGCATTTTATTGACCAGCCATGTAAAGATCCGTCACATTCAGAGAAACCCAAGGGGACATCGTGGAGGATGTGGCTCTTCACTTCGCATGGCGACAATGGACATCCTCCGACTATTGTCCCCCCCCCCTTCCTGGGATCACATTTCCATCCCCTCGTCACCTTTCTTGAGTGCGGCATTCAGAGAAGAGGTTTTTTTTGTGTGGAGCGTCGTATTTCCCTTCGGTTCTTGAGCGTACGTCGTCAAGGAAGTTGAAGTCGATTCGTCAGAAAATTATTCTTCACGACGATGAACCTGTGGTGTCGTCAGAGGTTCAATTGAATGCATGTATAATCAATTTTCCGAAAATGACTGTACATCAAAATTTGGCTGTCGTATCCTGACTTGAAAGTTGTGTAAATTTTTATTTTTTATCTTCATGAACTGAGGCCTTTCATGTAAAAAAAATAATTAAAGTTTTAGCACCTCAATGTTTTGAAAATATATCTGTGCGACAATTTTTTCTAATGTCCATTGCTTTGAACTAGTATAGGTTTAAATAATTGAAACGCAATATGGAGCTTACTTACCTTGCCGCTTTTCACTTTTGAGTGAAATTCCGAAGGATATCGATTCGTTATTATAGCTACCCCCAGTGATCATACCGACTTGAGCGATTACGGAACTCATAAGGCCGTCTTTATGGCGTGAAAAGTCTGAGCTTCAGAGATGACGACATTGAGGCCCGGTTTTTTAATCTCTTATTGAATATTTTCCCGGTATGAAAACCGAAGATAATACTTTCTCCACGACGGTCACGCTCGCGTCAAGCTACTGGCAGTTTGATTTGATGTACAAAATACTTAATAAAATAAACTGTGCGCAATTTTACAAGATCAATTTTATGCACGACCGGTTTCTTCGCATTGGGTGACGTAATCAGGACAAATGATATTTATTCTCGACCTCTTTTTTTATATGGTGCAAATTTCATGAGTATAGGTCAAATAATTTTTTATTTTTAAACTTTTTCCGACGTTTCGGATGTTTATTCATCCATCTTCTGGGCTATAAACAATGATGTACCTATGATGATAAATGATTGACAGCTCTGTTTTGGTTGCATAATTGTATATTTACAGACATTAAATATAAAAATACATAGACATTCAAGATTTTTACCTTTAAAGTTTGGTGCTGTTTTTATTTATTTACAATTTTAATTTGGTTGCTTGGATATATTTCTTTGTTGAAAAGTTATGTGTCATTTATTAAATTATGATAAATTTTGCTTAGTTAAGTAATGTCTGTTTTTTTCGCAACTTTTTTTATTTCTGGATACATGGTACATTTCTTTGAATAATCTTTTTGATAATTTTTGTTCTGCATGTTTTGCATTTTTGCATTTGCTTTGTGCATTAGCAAATCATGCAAATTGCATGATTTGCTAATGCACAAAGTTGAACTTTAGTCTTAATTGATGCTTTATGTTGCGAGATCCTATTTTTTAAATATTGAGATGTTTGGACTATATAGCTACTGTCACAGTCTTTACATGGAATAGAATAAATTATATTGCTTCTTAGCTGTATAGAGGTATCTGACTTAAGTTTTGAATATACGAGTTTATGCTGCGTTTTATGGTTTTTATGTGCTATTTTATAAATTGTTTTGTTGAATACGCTGTAAGTTTAAAATTATTTGACCTATACTCATGAAATTTGCACCATATAATCAGGACATAATGTCGCCTCTGCGACGGAAACCGGTTAAGTGCATTAAGTTAATCTTGTGCATACATAAATTATTTCATATACCTACCTATTTAGTGGCCATGCGTTTTCACAAAGGTGAGCCCGATACAATAATGTTCATTAGTGTACAAAACCCGAACCCTGATTTACATAAAATATCCGAAAAGGCTATGTTATGTTGCGGTTAACGTTTAACTAGACATTACAAAACCAGGCCTCGGTGTGAAAAGAGGTTATAGGGCTGTCAAGCGGGCGTCGCGTCGGAGCATTTGCCGCGCTGTCGGTGGATGTGCGCTCGAAGCTCCATGCCCTTATTAGGCGATAACCTTCCCTCCACCCGCCCCTCCCACTTTCCCTCTCTCCCCTCCCCCCCTCCATCTGCACAGCGCAGAAATGGAGAGAGCATAATGGAAATGCAAGAATAAATACGCTTCGCTTTATTACTCGACGTGAAATGAATAAAGCTGTATGGTATGAAACATTGGATTGACACAAAAAGACCATTGTACCGATGACCGTAAAATTAAGACTTGAAATGAAGCATGTAACGCCAAGTATTGCGACAAAATAAGGAACCTTATGTAAAGCAAAAATCCAAGTACCTAAAAGTGTAGTGACATTGTGATTGCCTAGAGTATCATGGAGTGACAACATCTTCAATGCTCAAAGTAATTGAACGATAAAATTCCAGTACACAAATTGGCAGGGTAAAAACTAATGTTATATATTATTATATCAGTTTAAGGAAATATCATAAATGTTATTACCGTTCTAAATCATAGAAAATTTCACATGCCAACACTTCAGTATCAAATACATTCACTTAAAGGCCCATAACATAAATTGATTAAAGTTTTGCAAATGTTATGGAAATGATTCCGATAAAAAGACATAAATGTCGAGGTTGCATAGCAATATCCGTCAAGGTATATAACACCATAAACATTTTTTTAAATAAACGGTTACTAGAAGCCGACTGGAATCACTATTCATGTCGAAGAGATAGCAAAACATTTTAAATCTGTAAATTTCACTAGGCTAAATCACCTTAAAATGGTTTACTGATCCATCATACAAACCCACGCTGAACTAATCATATTGGAATCAATATAAATGTCTTAAGGAAAAAGGGTCCCTCCGTTTGTCCATGAAAATTGAGACGACTTGCTCTTTGGGATTTTGAGAAATAAGGCTGTATTAGGTATATCAATGAGATTACAGACGTTATCAGAGAAGCGTCCTTTGCTGATAACTATGTTAATTCCATGAATATAGATTATTTATGTGTATGGTTGTAAATAGTTCAACTGCTACAAAAATAGTTAAAACAATATTCCTTTTTAAGTAAATCAAAAGCACGAGCCTTGGGCTATATTCACGAAGGGCTGGAACTCGACTATGTCGTAGACGTGACGTCACAGCCTCGACAGTTCTCTAATTTTCAAATTGCATTATTTGATATGCTAGAAGTTGTGGCCTCAACATTACGTCATTTTAGGGACAAAAAAATTCAGAAACCTCCCAGAATTTGGCACAAAATAATTAAAAAAAAAAATAAAAAAGCCATAATTTAATAAGGCGTTTATCTTGTTTTTATTTTTAACTACTGTAATTGTGTTTTATTCTTCAAAGGATTTCGAGGGGCAATGACCAATTTCTTCTATCCGGTTTCAAAAACTAGCAGAAACAATATAAACGAATTTTGAAAACAATGCGATACCTACGCTAAAATAAATAAATCAATGTAGGTACTCTTACGGAATGGTTAAAAGACTATCTTGTACACATTTTGTGTTTCAGAAGGAATATACAGAGATAAAAGTTCCACATGTAAAAAAGCCCTTAGAATAAGTTTTGGCTTAAATCTCACAGAGTACTTTTTGGCTGACCATGGGTGCTTTCCAATCACGCATCTACGCTCAACTGTTTTCATCTGTTTCACGCAGAGTGTGTTCCAATCGCATTTGTTACGCCATATGCGCTTATCTAAGATGGCTTATCCATGACCGCAAACTATATGAATGGTCAGTAGCTAGCCTGTGCGTGAAGCCACTTAATTCCGAATGTTCATATTTGAACTTCTTCGCTATCCATCCAGCCAGTTAGAAGAGACCATCTTTGGGGTGCTTCCACTGAAATTGTGAAAGTTTCCCTTCCCTCTTTCTATTCACCTTGCTATAGAACGATATTACGGAATTAGCGAAACGGAAATAGTCACCATCGAGTCCGTCAAATATCTAGGTGCAACAATTACTAACGATCTACGTTGGAGTAAACTTATTCGGTAAATATGCGGTAAAACTAACAGAAGGCTAGGATTTATGAAAATAATACCAGGGAAATGCGATGAGGAAGTCAAGCGCTGTTACTTTTCTCTATTTAGCCCCCACCTAATATCTACTAGAATTCGCGTCTAGCGTTTGGGATCCTTATGAAGCAGGCTTTATATCGGAGTTAGGTCGCGTACAGAGACAAACGGCTAAGTTTTTAAAGGGGTTTTATGATAAGTATAGCAGTGTGTTGAGGTTATTGAAAGAATTGGAATGGGAAACGCTATCACAGCGTATATCAAAGAAAAACCTTAATCTCTTGAGTAATCTTTGGACGAGACATAAGCCGCTATGGATATCCGCGTTGCTTGATTTCAGACAACGGTAGCCAGTTTACATCGCGGCACGGTTCGTAGTAGCGCCAGGATCCGTCCCGTCGTCCCCTCTGGTGTGGCGAACGCTTCCACCCATCTGGTGAATAGGTACGTCACCACCAGGATGCTGGTTTTTCCTTGTGACGTTCTGGGGTATGGCCCCATTATGTCGAGCCCAACTACCTCCCATGGTTGGTAGGGTCTCCTCCCACGCATACTTGTGCTGGCCTTTTGGTTTCATGGTTTAGTGTAAGCACAGATGGAGCATGCCTGGATGTAGCTTATGATGTCTCGTCTCATGGAAACCCAGAAGAAACGCCGGCAAATCGAGTCGTATGCTTCTGCTGTCCCAGGATGGCCTACCTCTGCGCTGTCATATAACTTCTCCAGGATCTGGTCGCTGTTAGACCTGGGGATCACTAATACAGCTGGTGAATTTGAGATATGGGATGAATGCATAAGTAGATCATTCTCAACTCGAAAGCCCTTATAACACATTTTAAATTCACTTGGTAGGGGAAGGTGGGGTACAGTGAGACAATTCAAATTTCGCGCATTCTTGAGGCTTTTTGAATACTATCGTCATCTGGGGACACTGTACGTAACTTCTTCCAGCCGCCATGTGGTTTTCGTCGATGTAAGCGGTGAACTCCGGATTTTTTAAGCAAAAATCCAATTTTGGGTAAGATGAGTAACTTTCATACACTTTTTTCAATTGTTTTAATATATTTTCATGCATTATATTATGCAAAGAGATTGAAAAATGGGCAAATAATATGGAGCTTTAACTTTACGATAATGTAAAAATTGCCGTGAAAAATGTTTTAAGTTACATGACTTTATGCCTATTGTTCAAAAAATACCTGTTGGGGCACAATGAGATAAATCATTTGGGGCAGAGTGAGACCCTGTCTCTAATTTTTTACTTTTGAATCTAATTGAGGTGGGTGAATGATAGCACGACAATATGCGTTATACGTAATATAAATAACTTTGTTGTATAAAAAGTATCATTCATTCTGATAAAGTTAATATTTTAATGGATGTAGTAATGAGACTGAAGGAGCTAACATATAATGACTTCTTACTATGTTATTATTCTCTTATGTGACAATGAGGAATAGAGAGTGAAAAACGGATATAGGGTTATTTTCAGATGGCTGTAGCCCACTGCAACTGTCCTATACCGGCCGTGCTAGACGGTGTCACTGTTAATGTTGCTTCACGAAGATATCTACCACAGATGGCAGCATAATAACTCGTCTCAGTGCATTGCCTACAAGATATAGTAGGGAATCAGATTTTCAATGCATGGGTGTAGAATTTATTTGATATTTTAGTATTAGGCCGCCGTACAATGTTCAAATACTGTGGAAGGCGAAACAGGAGCAACGGGAATAAAACTGGAGCATGAAAAATTGACTACTGATCGTTGACTTAATTTAAAACTGTTGAAACCACTTAACCTCATATCGTCTGCTTCACCTACGCTCATCGTACAGGTCAGTAAGGAGATTAAAACCTAATTTATGTCTGTCTAAAATAAATATTTAGACCGAGGCTAAGCTACAGTCAGTATATTAAAGTTCCAGCCACCTTAGTGATAGCCGTGAAAAGCAGATGTTCCAAAAGATACATGTCTTACTGATTTAAACACAAAATGGAATTGGCCCCTAAATGATATGCAACAACATAACGATACCAACGTAGAGTACCTATTGGTATGGAAAGTTTGAATTAATCGCGAAAGATACCTAAGATTTACAAAATATAAGAGACAATCTTTTTAAACAGCTTCACGAATGCTGGTAACGATATTGGAGTTACGTATACTTACTATTGGAGTTACGTATTACTTCAGAAAGTCGGGTCACTTGACGCGAGCATTATTGATAGGAGTCCGTAGATATTATCGAATTTCGTACAGAGATTTAAGCAAATTTTCTTACATTAAAGCCGAGACTATAAAAAAGTACCTAAATGATCGAAGACGCATTTAATAAGCTCAATGCGCAGCAAAATTCAGAAACTGCGGTGATCGACGATGTTTATTGCCATAATTCAGAATTACCCTGCGTTTATTTTTTTGGCCCAACATTCAAGATAGGAGCTACAGTTCCTTCATGCGTTAATTAAGAGAGAAACCCATTTCCAGACCGAGGTAACCATATCTTATTCCATGTTTTTTTTTTTAACTCGCTCTCCCATGGTTACCACTTCATTTATAACTAAACAATAATAATACAACGAAATACCCTACTTATGATGTTATTTGAAGTGGATTAGTGGTACATCATCCAACTCCCGTTCCAAGGAACGATTATCGAGTTGCTGCATCTACTCCACAATTTGGGAAATTTTTTCTAGTAAATAGTACTAATTTTTTTATTCCTAGTTAATAAAATTTTTATCAAACAACTGGTGCTGTTCTATAAACAATTTATAAAGCAGGAATAAAAAATAAAAGCATTTTTAAGCATGCTTTTCTAAAAAACTAAAATTTTATTAAAAAATCTAAAAAAAGAAATAACTTAGCATCGTACGAAAAAATAAAATATAATATTTTCTAAGATGAATGAAAGTTTAGCCTCGCACTGGAAACAATTAAAATGAACTCAAGGAAATTATCCACACAATGGATTACCTATGAAAATAAATAGAAAAAAATTATGTTTTCAACAATATAAATTTTTAAAGTTGTCTATTTATGCAAAACCACAACGAAAAGCATGGGGTGCACTTTCATATTCGATAACAACATAAATTCATTAAATTTGAAGATTTTGGTATTCAATGAAATAAAGAGCTTCAATATACAATTTCTAGAAAATATTTAAATGAACTAAAATTAAGGTGGGGAAAACAAATGAGGTCGCTCCCCATGCTTTTCGTTTTCTTTAACTTTGGAGCCTATCTAGATTATGTAGAAGATCGAAATATTCCCATTTAATATCAGGCTCATAAGGGTCAACCTGAAAAAGAAAACAGTTCAATGAAAAACAAGCATCAGATCAGCTGAATAATTTCTCATTGCTAATGCAATAACCAGCATTGCTAACTTAGCTGCAATTGCCCTGTGTTGTACAGCCTATTATGATTTTTTTAAAGTCATGAGAGGTGTCCGAAATACAAAAAATTTGAGCCCTTCGACGGAGGGAAGGATAAACCAATTCTTGGTATGGGCCATCTTGCCTGTCACTCCTATTTCTGACCGACATTTTTTATTGGTAGATGCACCATCTGCCACTACTGCGTGGATCATTGCACCAACTCTTTCATGCCATATAATTGCTTTTTAATTATAAGTTGGGCTAGAACATCCCCTGCCGTTGGCCCATGGCAAACTGCGTTGGCAAAAACTGCGACAGGTTGGGTGTAGTTCCCAGCAAGGGGTTGAAGCATTATAGGAACAACCAGAAATATTATTAGGAACAACCCTGAGGGTTACAACGATGCCCTGGCATTCTTAGTTCAAATACAAAACTAGTCGAAAGAAATTAGTAGCTTCAAAAGAGTTTGCTTTTTAATTCTCCTCCGTCTGTCCAACTCTCAACGTGCTTTCACCGCAGTTAATCACAGTCTCTACGGGCGATTAGTTGTACTGCCATCTATGAGTACAGTTTCCTCGCGGAGACAGTAGCCGCGACACCACAGTCGGGAAGTGTCCTGTCCTTTATAATTATAATCTAAGTCCGTGCTGTAGACTTAGTTCTGAAAGATGGGTTGACAATCAGGGCTGCAGCAGGAAGAACAAATCTTAAATATCAGACTGTTTTTCGGTGAGTAGTTGCGACGTAATGTAATATGGGAGTCTCAAATCGTTTCGTACAATCCTTTCTACAGTAAGCCATTTATCCTCTGCTTTAGAAGTAATTCTAATCTGTGATTGTGAATACTGTTTATGTAGATATGTGAAGAAAATGAGGATGAACCCGGAGGCAGTAACGAGGTTGACTCCCGACTATCAATCAAGATTGGTATTTACTGCAGAGCAGGAAAAATTATTGAAAGACTACATTGTGCGCTGCTCATTAATGTGTTATGGAAAATCTACGAGAGATTTACGGGAGTTATTCAATGAAATGGCTGAGGTGAATAACATGTAGATGCCACATAATTGGCATTTGGATAAGAGAGCTGGTTGAGATTGGTAGAATGGATATCTTAAGCATTTTCCAGATCTAAGTATCCGGAGTCCAGAAGGTTGTTCATTATCACGATTGACTCCTTTCAATAAGACTAATGTTGATAATTTTTTTAATAACCTCAATGTAATACATGGTAGGGCTGATGCCTTTTCCGATGGTAGTAGGATTTGGAATCTGGATGAAACTGGAACCTCAACTGTTCAAAGGCCCAGTAAAGTCATTGCTTAAAAAGGTGTTAAGCTAGTCAATCAAGCTACCAGTGGAGAAAGGGGCATAACGATAACAACTGTGTGTTTCATCAATGCTACTGGCAATTCATTGCCTCCAGCTCTTATGTTCCCTAGAGTTAACTTCAAAAACCATATGTTGATTGGTGCCCCATCTGGATCTCTTGGATTAGCAAATCCTTCTGGTTGGATAACCTCGAGCTCTTTTTTCGGAAGTTATGAAACACTGTGTAAAATTTACAAATTCCTCAATGAGTAATCCCCAGCTACTGATTTTTGACAATCACGCTAAAGCATTTTATTATGAATCTATAAGATCTTGGTTAGTTTATCATCCTGGTAGACCCTTCTCAATTTATGACGTCAGTGCCTGTGTAGGAATTACCCATGAAAGAGCTCTAACACCTACAAATATTAAAATGGATTTAAAAAGCCTGGGATATGTCCATTTGATAGGAATGTTTTTATTGAAATTGATTTCATGGGTGGTCAGGTCACTGATCACCCTGACCCAAGTCTACCCATTAGGGAATAACCCCCTTGGTTAGAGCCTGGTCCCCTCCCTTGATCCTGATGCAGTTCCAATACAGAAACTTGGAAACAAGCCCAGTACCTACTTCTATATTTATAAGTCCTGAACAATTTTGTGGATATCCAAAAGCAGGACCTACTTTCCGTTGCAAATTCCGTCACCCGAGTTTGAAGGCTAATATATCACAAAGGGCTCCATCGATTTTAAAATTAAGTACATCACATAAAAGCTTGTTTATTTCTACGTTTATTGATAATGTACAAAACCTTTTACCGTTTATATTTATTTCAGTGTGTGCTTAATAAAAACATAATTTTAGCGTATTTTTCCGGGTACCGGACGGATGCATCGCATTTACGGCTTCGTAATAACAACACGGATCAAGATATAATTTTCTTTTCAAATATTGTAGCAAAGATCGTTCTTAACAATTATACGAAGTTTCATATTATTTAATGCATTAGTATTTTAGTTATAGATGCAAATGCATGGCTGCGTTATTTTCCGTTCTGCGCATCCCTGAAAACTGCCGTTTGCACCTTTTTCAAGCTCTCGAGTTCATCATTATGAATGCACTCATAAAATCTTAAAATTAATATCAAAGGACGTACGCTATTACCCAAGATTAATCAGGGAGGCTATAGAAATTGCGAAGAGACCGGAGAACGTCAACCGAGAAGACGGTTACACGTTGAGTAGAAATCTTAAACGAATTTTTCAAATTTAAAAATTCGGGCAACAATGGGAGTCCTCACTCACATATATAATGACGAGCGAGAATAAGGAATCAGTTCAGTTAACCTGATGAAGCTGGGAGGAGGACCAGCGAAATATTGTTTTTTACAATATTAACATAGCGGAATGAATCCCGAAAAAAGAAATAGTCAGCACTACATCCGCGGAAGCCTACGAGCTAATAGTATAGTTTCAGTATGTCTCCTCTGTCATAATTGAGATATTAAGTATGGAGAAAACATCAACATTTTCAAAACTTCGCATGCACCATCTCGGAAAAATGGCTGCCCCGAGAAAACGAGAAAGCATAACATTTTTTTAAATCGTTGCATTCAACTTCCAAAGCATTTAGGTACATGAGTGCAAAAAATGGATTTTTTTAAAATGGGCATTTAACCATCATGTCATTTGACATGGAAAGACTCTTCTGCCACCACCTTCGCTATGCGCAAGATTTTGCTGCCAAGTTTCACGGTGACTCTGCCCTCTTGATTTCTGACGACCATAATTTTGACTTCCTTTGCATTAATCTTCATGTTGTGTCGAATGCTTTTTTGAACTTCATGAGTGGTGTATCGAGTGCCTTGCTTTTTTCGTTTCTCTCTCCTGATTTCAGAAGAGTCATAGCCAGAGAGACTTTCCACGATCGGCTTAACCGAAAGTCATTCTGACCGTTGTAGAGGAAATTTCGAGTGCCCAGAGAGATCATGATAGTACTAACACATCTACATCTACATACTACCCCGCAAGCCGCCTCAATAGGCGTGTGGCGGGGGGTGTTAGGACACCAGCCGTTTACATATAAAAAGGAAACGCTCTACTGAAATTACGCCTAGCATTTATTAAAGTCCCGTATTGTTCGGGGGAAAAACGAATTCCCATACCTATCCGTTCGGCAAAATATCTCTCTTAATTTATCGTTTCTGTCGGACCTGGAAATATAGTGGGGTTCTAATATGATGTTCTCCGTGTCGCTCTTAAAGATATCAATCCTCAATTGCTCAAGCAATCTAAGCCTAGCGCGCAGCCTCTGAGTCTCTAGCGGCTCCCAGCCTAATTCGTTTAACATCTGTGTAACGCTGTCTGTACGCCCGTAGCAGTTTTTGACGAATCGCGCAGCTTTCCTTTTTATTTTATTAAGTTCCCGGATTAAGTCTTTCTGCACCGGATCCCATATGCTCGCTGCATATTCAAGGTGTGGCCGGACGAGTGCGAAATAGCACCTCTCTTTTACTTTTTCATCCGAAAATCTTCTCATCGCTCAAATACGCTTGACGAATCCTAGCTTCTTCAGAGCTCTGCCACAAATATTCCTTATATGTGTTCCCCACGATAGGTTCGAGATTATCGTAACTCCTAGATACTTCACTTCATCTGTCGCCTGTATGTTAACACCATCCACAGCATATACATGGGGATAGTTGGACGACCTCCGCAAAAAATGTACCGCCGTGCATTTGCTCAGATTAAGTTCGAGTCCCCACTCTTGGCTCCACATATGAACGTTATTTAAATCCGATGATAGAATTTCAAAGTCAGAGTGTTCACTAGTTTCGCGATAGATGACACCGTCGTCAGCAAATAAACGTATTTTACTGCTAATTCGAGAGCATAAGTCATTTCTGAATATAATGAACAAAAGGGGGCCGATTACGCTTCCTTGTGGGATACCTGATGTCACTTTAACTACATCAGAGCTAATTCCGTCAAGAACTACTTTTTGCTTACGATCACTCAGAAAGTCGCGTATCCAGTTTACTACTGTTTCGTTTAGCCCGCAACACTGTAATTTGTATAAAAGTATGTTGTGAGGTACCGTGTCAAAAGCTTTCTTAAAATCTAGAAATAATGCATCCACTTGTCTTTTCAATTCACCAGATTTGAGAACGTCATGAAGAAAGAGCGCGAGCTGTGTTTCACATGATCTACCTATCCAGAAGCCGTGCTGACAGCCATGGAGGAAGTTACGACTGTCCAGGAACGTCATGATATTGCTAACGACGATATGTTCGAATATCTTGCCTATAATCGACGTAAATGAAATTGGTCGATAGTTCCCTGGGTCGTGTCTGTTTCCCTTTTTGAATATCGGTGTAACGTTTGTAATTTTCCAGTCTATTGGTATCTTTCCTTCAGACAATGACTTCTTGAATATTGTGTCTAAGAACGGTGCGATCTTTGGCGCTAACTCCTTGAGGACACGCGCGGGTATTCCCTCCGGACCCGGAGATTTACTATTTTTTATCGACTGCAGCTGTTTAGTTATCCCATCGCGTTGAATAGTGATTTCTTTCATCGGTTCCTCAGTGAATGAAATGTCAAAATTACATGCAGTATCGTCTGTAGTGTATACACTTTGGAAGTGAGAATTTAACGTGTTAGCTTTGTCAATATTTTCGGTGACAAGTTTGCCATCTTTATCAAATAACGAATCGACAGTTGAAGATTTTCCCTGAAGATTTCCCTGAAAAACATGTGTGCTTGAGAATCTTGCATGAAAACGATGTTTATGATATAGGACGGTTATATCTCAAATATGTTTATGTAATAAAGTGGAGTGACATGGGCTATTTTCTAGCCTCGTAGAACTTTACCTTCGGATAAATTCTTTTCTAATTCGATTTCTATAAATAGTGCGATACGTTTGAGTTGCTTTAGCTCGCCCGCAGCTTTCTCCTACAGACCTGGGTCCCAATCCATTTCATCCCGGTCTTGAAGCGTCGATTCGAGAGGAAGAGACTTGAATTACGTTGATGATGATGAAAAACAGTCACAAGTCCCTTAACAGAGGTCGCATGGACTATTTCATGAGTATACTATTTAAGGCTTTTGGTTCTGCGATTAATTATTTAAATAATCGCAGAACATTGAAAGAAGCATTGGTCGGGAAATTGGGAAAGTTGCTACTTTTACCCCGTAATAATGAAAATAATAATTATATTTTGAGAAAATCTCAAATGTGACATAAACCAGAACAAAAATTATACCTGCTGTTCATATCAGATCGAACCCTGTTTAGCGTCCTAGGAAAAAAGTGGGCACGAAGTAGTCATGAAATATTTTTTTGTAGAATTTCACTGATCATTGTATATGCTATTTAGGGCTCTTAATTTTTCGATTTTATATTTTGTTTTTATTATATATTTAATTAAATAATTAATCGCAGAACCAAAAGCCTTAAATAGCATATAAAATGAGCAGCAAAATTCTACAAAAAAGTTGATTTCATGACTACTTAGTGTCCACTCTTTTTCCCAGGACGCTAAAAAGGGTTGGATCTGATATGAACATCAGGTATAATTTTTGTCCTGGTTTATGTCACATTTGAGCTTTTCCCAAAATATAATTATTATTTTCATTATTACGGGGTAAAAGTAGAAATTTTCCCGATTTCCCTTCCAATGTTTCTCGGGATTCGGGAACGAAAAATTAAAAGAATTCCCAAGAACATAGGAGGAATGGGAAGGAATTCCCTCCTGGATGTGCTGGTCGACAGTACATGCATAAAAGCACGCAGCCGAAGCATATTCATCCGAATCAATTTTTTTATATTCTCATTAAGTCTCAAAAGTTCTGCTGCTTAACTGCAACGAGCTCTTATCGAGCCCAGAAAAGATAATAATAGAAAGGGAATCCACACGAGGAAGACCGATGGACATGTGAATAGGAGGATGCAGTAGTCTTAAGGCCGTTTTACACGGTACATTTATTTGTACAATCTATCGTGCGAACGCATGTACAGTCAAGTGTGCAAGAAAATATTGTACGAATGACTGAATCAGACTGAATGTCGCTTTACACGATGAGTGCAAACGCACAATTTTCCGTCCGGTAGAAATCGATCGGAATTTGCGAGTGTTTTGTATACTTATCATGTTTATATTTCACTCAAGAACACTGTATACATACAGTGTTCTTGGTTTCACTCATGAAAATAAGTTTCACTCACTTATTTGGCACCTTGAAAAGCTGATCACCTGAAATTCGGAACCTCGATTCGGCCATCTGCCTACTGATTAATCTCTCGGTTAAGACAAAGCTCTCTTGGACTCTTCTCTTTGGCTTTATATTCGACATTTGCACCGTTTCGTTTTTTCTCTTCTGGATTTTAGTGCGACAAGTCATTGAAGTTTCTCGCTGGATCTCCACTCTTGATAGACTCATTTCGTAGGTTTATTTTGTGTGTGTGTGTGTGACAGTGTTATTATCAAGTGGTATAGCCGAACACGGCACACGTTTCTTTAGTCCCTCCAAATTTCCCTCCCTTGTATTTGTACCAGTGTTTTAATGTCTTTTTTTACGATTTCTATGTTACTTGCTAACCAACAGAAATCAAATGGTTATTATTATATCACGTGGGATATCAATAACTCTACTTGAATGCGCGACCGCAGTCATAATTTTGGGGGAAAAGGACGAAAGCGCAAAGATCGCGATTACACTGAAAAACCAGAACACCAAATAACACGACGAAATGACGATGTAAACATTTGAGCAACTTTGAGTTAACTCTTCTCGGGTTCTCCACTGGTTCAAAATATTCATAATTCCCGACGTAATTAATTCTTGCCTTGAGAATGAGTAACGAGTCGTCTCTCCAAACGTCGAGAATTATGAATAGTTTAAGCCGGTGGAGAACCCGAGAAGAGTTAACTCATTAAAGATTATATACAGAGGATAATATTTACTCATATTATTCGACGGGAAAATGTTAATCCTTTTTATATACATCTTTGTTTTCAATAGTAACACAGGCACCACAGTTTTCGCCATATCTGCGCCATCTGTTGAATAAAACCGGATCGAAATTGTATGATTGTATGAATGGAATTAGAATATGTTCTATTTTCCGTTCAGTCATTCATACATTCGCACAAGCATTCGCACAATTTGCCGCTTTACATGGTACAATTTCCTCATACATGCGTTCGCACGATAGATTGTACCAAAAAAGTTACCGTGTAAAACGGCCTTTAGAATTGAATAACAAGGACGCAAATAAGGAACTTGCTGGCTTTCTGAAGATTGCCAAATGACTATCACAACACCATTGAATGCCTACAACACGTGTCGCTTTAATTTCATTATTTCCCGCAAAATTAAAAATAATTAGACTTGTTAGCTTGCTCCGATGCAAGTATAAAAATATCCTTAAATATGGAGGATAAAAATTATTTCGGATACAGTGTACTGGATCATTGTCCAGAATCACGGATGAGTGAAATGTGATTGGTGCACGGGAGCCCAGAAGCGGATGCAATAGCCATGGCGGTTGATTAACCTCTTTTCTCCTTGAAGTTCAGGATTTTGCTTCACTATTCACATTTGCTCGCAAAAATAATTAATCTCTCGGAACATCAAATGCAGAAACCCTTCCATGGATGGTCTAGTAACAAACTCAAAATCAGTTCCTATTTCCACCGTAGGTGAGGCGTGGTGACACGGAGACGCACTCCACGTTACACGCACTTCCTTTTTCGTATTTATTAACTCGAGCGGTTCCCTAAAGAGGCCACCACCACGCGCGCGCTCACGGGAAAGCACTCGCGTAATTGGGGGAGTACGAGTGTGTGGGTGGTGACCTCCCCCCCCCTCCCCCCACTCCCTCCCCTTTCCCCCCTCTCCCTGGGAACGCCGCGACAATGGCTCTCCCAAGTGATGACGCAACAATCGAGTAGCAGCCCCATTTTAACGGGAAGCACGCCACCCCCCCCCCCCCCCCTATCCCCCTCCCATTACTCCCTCTTTTAACAACTCGCCGCCGTGCGGGAGTCTACTCGGCCTGCTCCATTTGACGAACGAATGAATGAATGGGGTTGGGGTGGGGGGTGTCCTCCCCATTCCACTCCCCCTCACACAATTCATCCCCCCCCTTACCCCCTCCCCCCGCCCTCCATGCCGCACCCAGATACGCACGTCGGATCCCACACTGCGACACAAGCGAATAACTCTGTTTCCTAGTAATGCTCTCCGCTAATCAGAGTCCTCTGGATTGCCTTCTCAACGCTATAAAAGCGTATCAGGCTTAAATTTGTGGAAAAACTTTATGTCCATTTCAAATAAAACAATATAGGTAAATTTCCACACAGTATATTATAAAAACACAGTTTAAAAAGTTTTGATAGTGGCATTATGTGCCGAAACCTTGGTCGGTGGTGTATTTTAACTGTTTTTTTTATAATATACTGTGCGGAAATTTACCAATATTGTTTTATTTGAAATGGACATTCCCAACACTGCTCCGTCACCAAGTGGCGTCGTCGCATACACTTCCACAGGGGGTTTATCACGATTTTTGCTTTTTAAATTGTCGTGCAGGGGGCCATGACAAATGATCACTTGCAAATCATGTCTTAAAGATTCTAAAAATTGCCAGAGAGATAGGAGTCTGAAGTTGAATGGACGGGCAACTTCCCCATAACGGCCGTGACGTCATTTCATCCATCGCTTCTTCCCGACCTATTCTAATAGATGCCTTAAAAAGGATTTTGTGAAGATTTCCTCTTCTGCCTGAAACACAACAGTATAAAGATTTGGAAATACTTTGAAAAAATATTCGTCTTCACCGGGAATCGAACCACGGGCCTTTGATCGAAGGATGAAATAATGTCAGAGGTCGTTTTTCGGAAACAAAAAAAAGCAACTTTCTACGATTAGTTATTTGGTTATTAGGCATTGATTTTTCGAAGCAACTCCGTAAATATATACGAAAACCTTTGCAAATTTGATTTCAACGGTACCTAATATCGAAAAAAAACATTCCAATGATAATCCCCCATTGTGATGTCCGCCATTTTTAGATACATCCCCTCATTGAGTTTCATGAGGGATAAGGGCCGATATCTTTGTTTTTAGAGGTTTATTTGATAAGCGAAGAATTTCGGGTGTTCATTGGATTTTGAGATGTTGCCCGGAACCTGTAAGAACATAATTACAATAATTCGTCTACAAAATACCCTGCAAGCCACCTCAGGGGTGTGTGGCAGGGGGAAAATGCAAAGAATGACAACTATGGAAACGACGGAAATTAAGGATATAACGACGGAATAATACGTATCAAGGGTCTGACGGAATTGCGATATCTCGTATGGATTACTACTAGCGCCAATTGTTTCAGGCGCAAATGGAAAAATAAGTATCCGTGAAAAAGATAAATATTGTATGTTTTTGTCATAAATCTTTTATTTTTTGTGAAAAAATGCTGTAATTATTCCTTTTGCTGTAAGACGTTTATCAGTGTACATTTAAAATAAGCCTGGGACCACACGAGACCTCGCCATCGCAACCGTAAGTAAACAAAGAAGATGGCCGAGAAAGTACACTGCGAAAACGCCAAGAGAAGGACTGGACGGCATTATTGCGTTGCAATCTGGTTCCAGAATTTTTGAGGATGTAGAATTGATTATACAATTACCTTTTTAAATTTCCTCTGAGAAATAAATGGGTGATTTCCCACTTAAATCTGCCAGATATTCAATTAAAGAGTATACATGTCGCTCTGATAATTAGCGCCTGACCGCTAGAGTGCTCTGGGTGAAATGTATAGCCATTGGAGTAATGCGAGTGTCAGACCCTTGATACGTAACGTATAGGGTGTTGATGGAACGCAAAGGAACACTTCTTTTGATAGGTAGGTTGTAAGGTTCACTGCAAAATTAAATTCACTTCGTAGTTATTACATATATGGCCATCCAGATGGCTCTACCGCCAATGAAACAAGAGTGACCGGCCGTGGCGGCGCAGTGCGGCGGTTGCCGATAATAACGAAATGACATACGCGCTTTCGCTTCTCTTGAAGATTACCGGCGATTTGAGAACAAAGTGCCGGCCGCTTGGGTCTCGTTTTTGCGACGGCGCGGCGTATATGGGTTAATAAAGCGATAATACAAACCACCGACCTTGGCAAAAACGACTTAATTGCAAAAACAACAAAGTTTTAAAAGTAGGTACATACCACTATGATAACAATAAGTAAATAAAAATAAAATCGCCAAGGTGTGGCCAAAATGTCAAGGTGTTCAAGTGGGTGGTTGCGAAAAATCGGCCACCGAGGCTACTTGAAGAATGGAGGGAAACCAAACACATTTTCGGAATTAATTATATGAATGAATATGCGCAGTAACTCTGTACGTACATATACAATTGAACAGGAAAAAATCTATGGTCTTCCAATGGGGTTATAAACTAAAATTTATATCGTACAATTGTTGATATTATGCATTTGTTTATGAGGACCAGAGTATAAAAAACAAAAAATATCGCAAATAAAATTAGGTATTAAATCACTGTCTTAATTTTAAAATATGAAATTAGGTATGAAATCTTTTGCGCCGCGAAACGTTTTTTCATTGGGCACAGGACGGATGACGTCACTAGTCATATCCCAGCAAGCCATTGCCACGTACCACTGCAAGAATCGACAGCAGATGCTTTAATATTGTTTTTTTTTCTGCGTCTTTGCAAGAAATATTTATAGATCATGGAGCAGGAAGATTTCGTTAAAGCTGATTATGACAATCTACCAGCGTTAGATATTTTCACTCTTCACGAGTTTATAAGAAGAGATGATCGGTTTAACGCTGACGAGATTAGAGGAAAAAAATGATGAGTTAAGTTCGTTCTCCTGAGATTTTATAGCGTATTTCCTTATTACAGCTGCATGCATTTTAACTTTGTAATGTCAAGAGCTATAATGAAAGTTAATAATTTAATTAACTTGTTGGTTATCGTATTTATTTGTTCTTCGAAATTCACTCATTCTATCAGCTCGAGAAAACTATGGTGATTGTACTATAGTGTACGTTAAAATGAAGCGGGTGGGAACAAAATGCATAGTAAATGCACGAGTTTGCCCTGAGCACAAAATAAGAAGTAAATCCTACATTGTTACTCTCGTGATGGACAAAAGGGAAGATAAGGTTTAGGAGCTGAACTTCGTTGACTGCCCATAGCGTCCTCTGGTAAGTGCTTGCGTTTGTTAATAGAATTATAAACATTTGATTTCTTCTGAATTGGTTTGTTTGATGTGTTTAAATACCATGATTGGTAACTAATACGGATATAGGACAACTCGGCAGAATTAAATGCCAATAAAACCACGAAATGCTAAGTTGAAAATTAATAATAATATTCTTTCACAGGTCTTATTGCAGCCACAACAGGGCCACCATGAATAAACCTTATAATCATTCCAATTTACATTTAAGTCTTCTTTTATGAATTGAATGTTTAGACGTACTATAAAAGTTAAATATGGATCTTAGGCTGACAATGAAATTGCCTTGACATCTCAGGTGAAAACCCACATTTGAGGCGGAATTTGAGGCGTAATTCCAGTTAAAAGCACCATGTGGTACTTCTGCCTGCTTATGGATTTTGTTTGTACCTATATATGGTCAAAAATAGCAAGCACTCTTTTTCCACTTTTACAAAATTACTTTTTGTCACGTGCATTAACTCTGAATGAAAGAAGTAGCCTCCGTCTCCCCGAAGTTAGTGAAGAGTAGATAGCATAGGGGTAAAGAGTTGGACTACCATCCATAGTCAGTTATCTGACACTGGTTCAATTCTCACTTGAATAGTATTTTTTCTAAATTTTTGGGTGTATTAGTTCATTATTTACGTTATATTTAGTGACCGCGGACTGTAGGTAGAAGTAATCGATCTCCTGTCTTCTTGGCAATTGAAAATGTGGGGAACGACTCCGTCTTTAAGGCGAATACGTCCACCCATTACTTTATGGTATGTACACATATAGTTCTCAATTTCCTCTTCCAGCTGAATGTAAAAGATTAAAAAATAGCATTAAAACATACATATGATACATTTACTCATCCACTAGCTGTGCTCTAATCATATTTTAACTACTCCGTAAGAACTACGAAATACTTCACAAGCAATTTCATACAAGCATGAATTATTCCTTAAGTTTACTAATTGGATGATAGATTACAAAGTATTACTTACTTAATTTTATATTAAATAGTGCAATTTAATATAAATGTACTTACGTTGAAGTGATCACCACAGCAAAATAGAACCGAAGAAGGAGACAGATTCAAATCTCTTCGTGCGCATTTGAACCAAGATTCTCGTTCTTTTTTTTCGTAGATTTTCGCAGTTCATTTTAATTTTGGTAAGTTTCTTTTGGTTTTCTGCGATTAAACTAAACTTTTTTAGCAACAGTTTCGCCGTGCTATTCTGCCGGCTTCGTCAGGCATTCTAAATCAACAATGAAAAATAAATAAACAAACTTAAACGGTTATTACGTACAGCATGATTAATTAATACTTTAAAGTTTTTCAAAAGTCTTATCCACGTATAGGTAAGGAAGTTTGTAGCCATCTTACCTGTTTAGGTTTTTAGGTATTTTTTCTATTTCAATGGCTTCCCTGATGATCCGTGGATAGTAGCTAATTTCTTCACATAAAACCTTCGCCCTAGGTTAAGTAGGTTGAAGACAACATAAGTAATGCTTCCAGCAAGTTTCGTCGAATTCTCTTAAAGTTGATCGGTACCACCGAACATCCTCAACGCTCTCGGAAGAAGGAAGTCCGAGTTACCGAATATTTGAATGAATTAGGGTGGGAACCTCTAACTGATCGAAGGGAGAAATACAGGTTAAATCTTTTGCGCAAACTCGGAGCAGACAGTTTTTTGCCGGACGTTCAACATATACTGCTAGAGCCAACGTACTACGGTAGAAGTGATCACAGGAATAAAATAAAGGAAATTGACTGCCGAACCGATAGATTCAAAATGTCATTTTTCCCACGCACAATAAGGGATCATAATAGTTGCGATAGATCAATCACATGAAACTCCCACCCTCAATAGGTAGACTAGAATTTTCACTTGTGCTTAATAACACTACATCATTACTAACTCTTCACACCGGTCGATTACTCCGGCATTATTTTATTTTGATCTTTGCATGAAGTAGCATCTCGTAGTATTCATAAATTAACAGTATCAATAATATTAACCACTAGATGTGTCTATAGCATTTCTCTGCATGTTTGTATGTTCTTTTACGTATCACTCTCCCAGTTTCCGGTTGGACTGCGCACTGTTCTCTTGACTGCTATTGGCCTGCGCCTAGCGTCAGGGGGAGCGTGCGAGGTTCTGACTTGTGCTGGGACGAGTGCTGCATACCTGGTGTGGAATCACCCCGTGCCACACACCCTAGTGGTGGCTTGCACGGTACATCGTAGAGTCAAAAATTGCGGGATAAGGCCAATGCTATGAAAGGAAGGGAGAAGAAGGTAAGGTGTGAGGAGAATTACAGAACGTATTTCAGCCACAAACTGGCCCTCTTCGGCGCACGGAAGGGAGAAGGTCCACTTAAAACGCTTGATGGTTGAAGTAGGTACTTCAAGATGGTTGAAGATGGGTTGGGAAGAAGAAGGATCATCTGCCTTTGTTCGCAATTTTTGATTTCCCCCTTCCGAGTATGTTAATAAGTGACATCCCGAAATTGAAATAATTCCAATTCTTCGTGGAAGTTAATTCTTGCGTACGAGTGAGTGAGTGCCTTTTGAATGAGTTGAGAGTTTTTGTGTATTCCCGTTGGTGCTGTTGGTGTTGGAGTCCCCAACAGCTCCGGCAAATAAAACACTGTTAAATGTGAGCCTGCCGTCTGTAGGTGTCCCTGGCGCAGAACAACTTCCTGTAAACACTGCAGAGTGTATGTGAATGTGAGAACCTCTCTATAGTGGTTCTTAGCGTGGCCCCCTGCACCCACGTGAAGTTATGAAGGTTCCACTGCGACTGTGTGACTCAAAATAAATAGTAAATTCCACATTTTTTATATTTTGCACAAAAAAATCCCGTTTTCGCTGATGAAATGCGTTGCCTATAGAAAACAAAAAGCGAGGTACAAAATATGCAGATCATTCCACGAATATATTTTATATGAGTCCTTTTTTACAGCCATAGGAGCCCACTGCAGCACCATTTCTAACGAATTGCCGCATTTTGACTTCAATTACGGCATTAATTCCCCAATAACTAGAAAAATAAGGTGATAAGATGTTTATATTTTATTTTTATTCGATTTTTCTGGATTATTTCCTTCTTGTAAAGTTTTCCGCGAAAATGGCATTTATATTTTATGGAAAAATAATATTTTTCCTAGTGTTTATCTCGTTTGCCCATTGAACACTATGTAATTTCAAGTTCAATTAGAGAATAAAATAGTGCATAAAGGTAACATTTTGTTGTTCATATCAGATAGAGGATAAGCTTGTCTACAAGTTGACAGAATATGAGTAAAATGGCATTTAAGTGATTTTACGGTGGAACCACTTCAACTATAAGGTGTGTGAGTGTTGTCTGTGGTTTGTCCCTGGAGTGGAAGCAATTCCCGTAAACAACATTCGAACGTATTGCACAATTGTGCCGTCAATTGTTTTCGAAAAATTGCCCACAACTCCACGGAAACGCACTAAACGAGGTAGCTCTACACATCGGTCATGCTTACAGTATATAGATCACGAATGGCCAGCGAGAGCAGCGTTCGTTACGATTTTTTATCGCTCACGACTTTCCTGAGAGATCATTGATCGTAGAAAACCTGAACAGATCACTAGCTGGAACATCAATCACTCATGACCTTACACTCACGATCGGATCACAAGTGGGAGTGATGGGCGTGACTGAGATCTCTCAAAAGACCGACTTTGCCCATCACTAGTTTCTTCCGAAGGCGTATTCCAAGTGCCGTGTTCTTGTGGTAGGTCCTACATTGGCGAAACATGCATAGCTTAAGAGCACACGGCTATTGACCAGGTATTAGATTGAATTCTTTGGCCCGGTTTAACAGTAAAACAGAGTGCATGATTTGAGTAGCCAATTTTTGCATTCCTGAACGTGGCCCCTACATCCGTATTTAGGAACCAATTTTGGGGATTGCAATTTTGAGCTTGCGTGTTTGATTGTGAGATTAATTTAGTGTGACTCACCACGTTTGGTGCGAAATTATTACGGCCTCTTGGTGTTTTATTACATGCTTTCCTTTAACTCGATTTTCCATGGATCCATGGTTACCACTTCATTCACTTTCATCTGTGCATGAATATACATATTGATCCTGAACTTAACCCCAGTGGGTGTTGCCAAACATTCCGAAAATGCACCGAAAAATCAGGACCAAGCAGATTGTATCAAACACTCTAGAGAAGTTGGTTCTAATAAGAAAAGGCCGTGATTCAAATGGAGATACTGGAAATGAAGGTACAGGAATTGGCCTCCCAATTAAACCGGCCATTTTTGACACACAGAAGCGGAACCATGCCGATTGCAGCGTGACCTATCTTTTGCGGAAAGCTAGGCAACACTCCTGCCCGTACAGTGGTGTCGAAGATTTAGATCCATGTGTACATTCATGCATCTGTGGTTAGAGTTAGAGTAGTGTTAAAGCATCCAAATCTCGACCCGAGGAACAATCAGAGAGTCGTCGCATCGTGTCCACAACCTGGAGAATTTATTTTCTAGATAAAATATTACGTGCTTCTCTTTCACTCGCTTTTTCATAGTTCAATGGATCAATGGTTGCCACTTCATTTTGCCTTAATACATTCGATTCCATTCTATTAAATACCTACTCCCAAGTTCCCTAAATCCGTTGACATCACCCGCATTTTTGTCCCATCTCATCTACTATGGTTCTCTTTTCCCTAAACTTGGCCCTTCAAGTACAAACCTAACCCTGTCGGTTATCACTTTCCTTCCCTCCGACCGCATGAAGCTCATAATCGTTCCAGCCATGCCTCTTGCCAGAGTTTAGAACCACTCAGCGCAGTAAGGCGTTTGTTTCGTTCGAAAAATGTGTGCCATGACGTGTCTTGAGAAGAAGAACTTCGACTGATTGTTCTCTTCGCTTCAAGACGGCACGAGTATTTGCGGACTTAAGAAGAGAGTTCGTTCTTTAATGTAAGTATTTTTTACGTAGCTACGTCTTGATAATCAGTGTTACATGTATTAGGTATAGGGTATGGGCGTTCTCGTTAACCTGGCCGACAATCAGATGTCGATCGATATATATTTTGATAACTTTAACTCAGCTTAATTCAACTCAATTCTTGATGTCATCAAATTATGAAATTTTGCACAGTGCCGTAAGGTGAAAATAGGGCATTCCAGTGCTACTTTTGATATTATAGATATATTTTCTATAGAATCGATATATTTCAATAATCCTTAGTTTGTGTGATGCCTGATAATGCTACTAGAAAGGCAAATGAAAGGTGCTACCAGGAGGGCAAAATAGAAGACATTTATTTTCCGTGGAAGTGGAAACCGCAGTCGATGGTTACATCCTCATCGACCCATTCTGCAATTTGAACTCATCGCGACCCTTAGCCATCGTCAGAATATGCGGTTGGTATTTAGACAGGGGAAACGGACCATTAATTTGATCTTGACCTGATCCTGACCACTGCTCAGTGAAACGGCTTCATACCCTCTCCCCCACGATGCGACCGAGGGGTCTTTATCGGTCCGGGTTCGTCTGATTCCGCGTCCACTTTGGTCCGAGACCGTCCCAGACTGCGGTGATCTGACTGCGCTTTGACGATGCCGTCCTGCGCTACGCGCCGCGTATGCGCGAGTTCTCACTCTCTGGCATCGAATCAATCGAATCCATTCTAGATTAAAGAAGATAATAGAGGGAACCATACGGTACGATAGTACAGGTGAATTTTGAAGTAGGTAACTTAAAAGTACAATTTTAAAGGTATCAGTCTTTCAGTGAATACACCGAAAAAATAGGTATCATTCGAGTAGGTATTCTACCAGCTGATTGATAGGTTCTTGGACAGTCCCCATCCTGCATCCCCAATTCTGAAACATTGTCTCGCTTTCCCTCCTAAGGATGTCCCACCATTAGATCCCTCTTAAATCCCTTATACCTTCTACCTCCTCTTATTTCGTCCAGAAATCCCATCCTCTTCCTTCCTCTTCCACGCTTCCCCAATGTTCTCCCCTCTATCACCCTCTTCAATATGCCCTCCCCTCTCAAAACCTCCTCCATCCATCTCTTCTGCCTTCTCCGAACCTCCACCACAAGCTTCCCCTCCTCTCCAACCATATTCAATACTTCCTCGTTCGTCTTCCTCGCCACCAAGCTCACCCTCTCCATCCTTCTCCAAACCCACATCTCGAACGCCTCAGTCTACGCACGTCCTCCCTTCGCAATGACCAAGTTTCCGACCCATACAGTGTCTGGCTCCATATTAGAGTCTTCACCAGCCTTTTCTTTACGTCTCTTCTCAGATCCCCACTCATCAGCTCCCTTCTATTAAAAAATGATTCTTTAGCCACAGCAATTCTGCATCTGAAGAAACCGAAATGTTGCGGAACACTAATGATTTATGTATACAAATTTTAAGGAAACGATTTACAAAAAGAACTGCATAATTTTTAAAGTATATGAAAAAATAGCACGTGATAGACATGTGGATCATTTTTCGCAAAAAAACATGCTTCACTTTCTTGCCTCAATTGGTACTCTTTTCTTTGCTCTGTGATCGAACCCATCGACCTCAATCGGATCGCGCCTCATTCAACCGAGCACAATTCACCAGGGCTTCATTCCTTGGGCCCCATTCGCTCAGACCCCGTTCGACGCGCGGGTGCGGAAACAGTTGAGCGACGGCAGCCGCTGGCTTAGTGGGCGATTATGTTGGAGACGAAGAGGATGATGTCGATTGGGCGGAGAGGAAGTGGACGATTTGAGGGCGGCGAAGCACTGGGGGAGATAGATGGCGATAAGGGAGCTGTTGGGGAATTAACGGTGAGAGCGGGGATTTGTGAGGGGGGGGGGCATCGTTTAAACGAGGCGCGCTTACCATTCCCATCCCCCCCCCCCGGTTGTTGCCGGCGTCGGCCTCGTGTCGCCATGGAGTCGATGAGGTTGTCGCTGCGCACGGCCCGACACGGACGGAGGGTGCAGCTGCTGCTCCGTCCGCATTGTTAGTGGTTCGTGTGACCGCCAGCGGGGTGAATCTACAATTACAAACCATAGATACATAAAAAGGTAGATGGCGCCCTCAAGGATTTTGCCCGGCTCAAACGTACAAACCATGGTAGCAACCCTGCACGCATTCACACTTTTATCGTAACTCAGAGCTGCCCTCGCCAGGGGGGTTATTCTGTAATTCCACTTCCGAAATAGCTCTTTCGGAAGAGCACCAACTCAAATGAACGATTCGTTTGAGCTATTCCGCTCTCGAAGTAGGTACTCATTTCGAAGCTCAATTCCACGACCGAAAGAAGGAACTGGAAATGAACCATTCTCGGCAGAAATGAACGAGTCGATGGTCTCGCCGTCTGGCGGGCACGGTTTACAACTCCACTTTCGGTAATATTCGCTATATAAGGAGCGATCCGTGATGCCGTGTTCCGCGAGGTGAAATTGCTGAATAACCCCCCGGAATCACGACGAAAAAGTAAAGAGCAACCAAACATAATAGGTATTCCCAGGTCTCTGTGGCGTTTTGAGAATATCGACATGGTTTTACGAGCAAATAACACCTATCTTGGTTTTTTCATCATAGTAGCCACATCTGTTTCAATTTATTAATTGACGTTATTGAGTATCGTCATACATCATTTTCGGTTTCCGCTCGTGATACCAGCGCTTACCACTGTTAGGTGGCAACTACGTGTTACAGCTGTCCGGACATGCATTCACACTACGATTTCCGCCTGCTATCGTAAGGACGATCGTACGTACGATGTCCCTCTCTCAGCTTCAGACGCCCCCCTAATCTATCCGCCATTTTTAAAATCACCAAGCCCCTGTCCAAATCACTTAAACCCACCAAATCCCTTCCCACCCCGTGCAACCGTCCGCGATGCAAAACTTGCGCCATCTTCATCACCCACCCCTTGCCGGACAAGTTCCTCATATACTCTAAGAGTTCCTCGCTTTTCCCCTCCCTTCTGTCCTCTCACCCTCTTGCACCACACCAAACATTGTTTACATCCTCCCCTATTCTATCTTTTCAATCTTTTCTATCCTCATGCTATCTAAAACCTCTTCTCTGGCTTCGTTATATTGACGACATCTTCTTTCTGTGGTCACATGGAATTAATCTAAGCCTAGCGTATTCAGAGTCTTTTAACGGCTCCCAACCTAGTTCTTCCATCAGCGGTGTGATGCTTTCTGTTCACTCATAACAGTTCTTTTAACGAAACGTACCGATTTCCTCTGTATTTTTACGTATTTCACGAATTAAACCCTTCTTTGCCGGCTCAATCCGGACGTGTAGCTCTCTTCATTTGTCGAATCTCGCTAAATAATCCCCAGAGGCGATAGCAATCCCCTCTCGTGGTTCCCTTTGTTTTACCCCGTCTCTTGTCTCGTGGGGCGATGTTCCGAGGCGGTTGGCTAGCGTCCCGCTCTCCCCCACCCCCCTCCGGGGTCGTGGAGACAGTGGCAGAGGGTAGGGTGAGGTGAGAGAAGAGCGACCCGCTTGCCCGCTCGAATGTGCGACGCGCGGCCCGCTTGCTCGCCCTTCCCCGCCCCGCAGGAAGGGAGGGAGCCGGTCCCCCTGGTAGGGTGGTGGCTGAGGAAAGGGACCCCCCCGCGGGTCGAAAGCCACGCCCGTGCTTAACGGGGCCGGAAACTCTTCGCAGTCGAAGGCTGCGAGTCAAGCCGGGCCGACCCTGGGACTCTGGCCCTGTTCCAATCCACGCTAATTAAGGCGTAGTACCTACTAGCCGCACTTAATTTTCTCCCAAATTCAGGAAGTGACACCACAATTTCAACCTTTGGACCAACATCACGACCAAGAAAGCGCTGTTATAAGGCGTAGCGAAACTTGGTGGCACTCACTTGTAAGGATGATGATGCAAACGAGTGGAAAGCATGCAAGAGATGTGGGATATTGCTGTCTGCAGTGTCTTCCTCCAGAGGTCCCTCCGGAAGTCCTCCGGTATTTTTGTCCCCTCGTCAAAGCTTGAATCGTCATCAGTGTCCTATAATTTTCAGCTGGTGAGTGCCACCAAGTTTCGCTTTACCTAAACGGGCTAGTAAGAGAAAGTAAGAGATTTTGTTACATAACATATCGATCAATTATGTGTCTCGATTTTAAGATCGATTTTGATAACATCTGAAATTGATAACATATATGCAATATTGTTATATTGTTGTGGTTATCTTTGTTGCTGTATTTTTATTGTTAGTTTTTTTTTAGTTTTGTATGGTTATATTTAATAGTTATGGTTGCTTAAGTTATTCTCATTGTTATCATTGAATGTTGATGCAAGATGTTATATAATATTATATCGATAATTTTTTAAAAAGGAATAAGCTTGTTTTACAAAAAATTACAAATTACAAACTTTACATCGTAAAATATATGATCTAATCCTTTTTTTATAATCAATGACACAAAAGAAGTTAAACACAAATACATAATCATACACAAATAGTATTGGTACTACCATTATATTCTATAATCTATGACACAAAACATGAAACAAGGTATGTCAATATATACAAAATATTATTGGTAACAGTAATAGTATTGGTAATAGTCTTTCATCAATAATGAATAAACTTTAGAGAAAAGAAATAATAGTACAATTGAGGTCCTGCTAATCCAAAGCGGCTTGTCAGCAGGTGCCTTTCGCTAACCATATTTTTTGCTGTGTAGCTTTTGGACAATTTTAACCTATCAGCCACTCTTTTAGTGATTTTTTAAGAGCAGATATACATTTAATATCATGCATTGACATAGGTAATTCGTTTGATAACCCAGGGACTACATGTGCCAAAGACCTCTTGCCATGGTGGTTAAAATACTTAGGTACAGGCAACCTGTTCATTCTTCGCAGTTGCATGTCAGTATTAATTACACGTTGTTTTACTAACAAAGAAGTTGTCAAAAATTAACAAATATTTATAAAATTCGCTTAATGGTAACAAACTTTGATTCTTATACACTTCTCTCACTTTTTTTCCTTGATCGTAAAATGTGCAATCATTTTATTTTGTAAAGTAATAACCTTCTTCAACAAGGTGGAGTTAGTATTACTCCAAATCGTCAAACCATAACGTATTACGGCCTCAGCTAAGCCTTGATACATTAATCTTTTCAAGTCATTAGGCAAGGAGTACTTGAGATTTGACATTTGAAACAAAATACACCTTAGTTTGTCACTCGTCTCGTCACATTTCTCGATTCAATTTTGATAACACTTGAAACTGATAACTTATGTTTAATATTGTTATTTATTGTTGTTACTGCTGTAAAAGGCCCCTCCGAGTCCACGGCAAGCATCAGGTTTCATTGCCGTCATAATGGCCGGAGACTCGAGAGGGGTTGGGCAGTATTCGCAGCCACGTCCGACGCCCATCGGATAAGTGGCTACGCTGCTGTCGGGTCATGCGTACGCAGTAGATGGAGTGACCCCAGGATGAAGGCCTTCTGCATGAGTGCAACTAATGATTCCACCTGTGCCACGCAGGACGGAATGCACTTGATGCTATCCAGCAGCAAGTCCTAAGCTCCACAGAGCACACCTATGATGAGGACTACTTGTTTCAATTCCTTGATATTCTCCTTAAGGTGGTTTAAGCGAGATAGACCCCTAGTCATAGTGGAGACCATATTCAAATTTTATTCTTTGATTTCAGCGTCTTTAAGATGTACTAAATAAATATTGTAATATTAATGGTGCAAATATATAGTTATATATGCCCAAAAATCTCAGTAATTAAATAAATAAAGCTACATAAGTCTCTAACTTGACTCATTTGTTCCCGCCAAACGGCTGAAAACCCTTCAAACCGGCAGGTTTTTTGCGTTTCTGTAAAGGTTACTGTGGTGAGTAATAGATTATTGTTTTTAAATAGTGGAGAAAACATGCAATCTATACACCGTTAGTTTTTTGACAAAATCTAGGTGTTATAAATTCCTATTTCCTTCAATATTCTCCCTCTGGAGCGCTCGGCCATAATCTATCCCATGTAAAACAGCTTATATTTACAGGAAAATTGCTCGGGAAGTAGTTCGGCAAGGGATTGATATTTTTATATCATTGGAAAGATGAGAGTTGTGTCTTTAAAATTAGGCCAAATTCTAGGTGAAGTGACTTTTCGCTCAAACTACCTTAAACTTTCAGTGAATCAACTTCCAGTGAATAAACGAAACTTTCAGTGAGTTCGTCAATGAGACGAGGATGAAAAAGCGAATTCCATTTGGAATTAAGGTGATTTGAGTGATATTTTTACCCTAGTCTTAATAGAGGCCATATTCAAATTTTATTTTTAAATTTGGCAGCTGTAAGAAGCATGGAGTAAATATTGTCATATAAATGACGCAAAAATATTGTTTTAAAGGACTGAAATCCTCAGTAATTAAGTAAGTGTGCATGCATTATTGTTTAACTTGACTCATTTTTCCCTGCCGTCCGCTAAAAACGTCTTCACAAACGAAGTTTTTTCGCGATTCTGTAAAAATTACTGCGGTGAGTAATCAATTTATGTTTTTTTAAAATAGTTGAGAAATACTCAAACTACACCCTTAAATTTCTGACGAGATCTAAGCATTAAAAATTCCTAATATCTCCAGAGAAATATCTTTATCTATAAAGATATTTCTCTGGAGTGCGTTATGTCGTGACCTTTTTCTAAAATAAATTATTCACATTCAAAGTTCCAGACCCTTCTTTATTTAAGACCAATACATCATCGATCCTCCCTACTCAATCTCTCGCAAGAAAATTCCATCTTTCGTTTTTTTAAAGGCATCTTAACAACCCTTTCCAAAAAAATAAACATTCAACAATCAACAAAATATGAAGGATCATTTTTTGGGCAAATCTGCGTTTCGTTCATTTTTTTTAACTCAACGATCCGCTTCTCGTACTAGAAGCGTCTTAAAGAGAATGAACGCTTCCAGTACGAGAAGCGAAACGTTGAGTTAAAAAAAACGAACGAAACGCAGCATAGCTCGAAAAAATAATCCTTCATAGACAAGAAAAGCTGCGAAAGTCTTCAAACCAAAATTAACAAAACAGAAATTGTTTAAAAATATCAATAAAATTATAATTAATAACTAAAATAAACAAAACAATCATCAACATAATGAAGAACAACTAAGGATTACTAAACCTCAATTTTAAACAGAATCTACGCGATCACTTTTATTTTATTTGAGTAGGGCACGACGTTGAAAGTGCTTACCCGTATCTACTCGTTTCCCATAGAAAAATGACTGGTATTTTTGGCAAATTACTCGAAAAGCATAGTGGCAAGCGGCTGATATTTTGATATCTTTGGAAAGTTGATATGTATTTCTTTGTGTTGAGGCCAAATTCATTTAATTCTTATCGAATTGATATCTTGCTTAAACTACCTTAGAATCATGAAAATTCAACGGGAGTTATCCGGTCTGGTGGAATGTGTCACTGCGAAAAAAAATCATTCTCCTGGTCTGGGATTCAAACCCAGCACCCCCGATCCGAATTCTTAATCCAAAGTCCGTAATATAGCGTATAATGGCATCATGCACACTGCTTCACATGTAATCCGTGGCATAATTTGCGCGGTACCTCGTAAGAATACGTCGATCCTTGAAAGAAAGGGTTCTTAATTATTGGAGAAAAAAACCCTTGGGGGAATTAATGGGGAATATGGGGGAAATGGTACCGCTTTTTAGCAAAATTTGATTATTGTTAATTTTGAAAGAACCTAAAATATTAGTTTATTTTGATTCATTGTTTGGCTTTCAGTGAGGTTAATTGAAGGCTACAAATTAAAATCAATTCTTAAACATGCGTTATCTTAAGAATGAGTATATGAAGTTAGATAGCCTTGGAAAGGGGGAATGATTTTCTGAACTATGGTGCAAGGGGGGGAATGGAGCAAGGTTGGCAACCGCTCCTTTAAAGCCTTGACAAAACTCACAATGATAGAGAGGGCAGTAAAATAGGGAGCTTAACCAGTTAAAGAACCTGGTGCGCAATTGAATCCCATTTTGAAGTTACAAATGAAGACGCTTTTCTAGTTTTCTCTACCAAGTCCTCCTAAGAAGCCTTTTTCTAAGGTACATAAGGCAAAACAATAAAAGGATAACAATCTTTTTGACGCTCATAAATTACTGTTTTATTTTCCAACTAAGGTTTATCATAGAGTTAGCAGAATATACTCACTCTATAGATATATTTAACAAGAAGTTACAAATCTCGGGTCCTATAAAATACCACTCGCCGATCCTGCGTCAACCCGAAGTCAACTATCCAAGAAAGAAACTAACAAAACAAGCTCCTCGACCGCTGAAGTCATTTTCCGCACTGAATCCTCTTCCTTTGTTCTTTCTTTGGTTCCGCTTGGTTGAAAGCTGTCGTAATCGTTTAGGGTGACATTTTCGCCGCTGAGACTCGTGGGAGGCTCATAGAGGTGTATTTTTTTTTCCAAAGACAGATGATCATGTTATTATTTTTTCGCTAGCTTTTCTCCGGCCACCAGAATCAGGAGTGTGTGTTGGAGAATGCCGGGCGAACGGGACTTGTGGCCTTTGATTCTCAAGAAATACGGATCCGAATCCGCACAAAACCACTGAAAGTTTCAGTCACTCCGTTGACTCTCCAACAAACAAAGGTCTCGACTTCCCATACCCGACAATTATCCTTGTTCCAGCCAAGTCAGCTCTGTGGGTCATCAAGAGCGCACAATCCCCTCTACAACACCAAGATCGTTGTTCATGCAGAAAGCATTTGAAGATGAAGATGTCAAAAACTCCACGCAATCGTTTCTAACGCTGCGGAAAAACATAAAACAGCTGTCAGTCTTGCCCAATCCATATTTCTCACATTTTTGTCCTCGCACAACACGTTTTTCTGCCAACATTTTTATTCTTAAGCCCGTTTTACACGGGGCACGTAATTGCACAATCTGATGTACGTAGGAACGTTCATTTCAAATTGCATCGTGTGTAAAGCCGTGAATTGCAAGAACGCATGCGCGGATGCATGAATGCGAGATGGAAAAATAGCCCCTGCTCTAATTCGAAAATGATTGCACGCCCGATTGAGAAAGACATGCAGTTTGGAGTTGTGAAATTTCGTCCCCCGTGTAAAACGGCCTTTACGGATGTTATATGACGAATACGAATACGTTAGGAATCAAGAAACAGTTTCGGGCGTAACTTTTTTGATGTCTTTCACAGTAGGAAAGTTAGATGAATTTTCAACACAGCTATTTCCAAACCTGAAGATGTTATTCTGTAACTAAACTATGATCGTGATAAGTGACAAAGTAGTAAATATAAATAATTCAGCAAAAATAAATCCCCCGCACAGCTCCTTATTCTTTTATTAGACCACAAGAAAAAATAAGTGAAGAAATATGTAATTCGCCAAAACTTCCAGGATAGTACTTAAGGTTAGCTCTGTAGGAGAACTCCTAAGAGAGTTATAATGCCCTTGCTATCGAGAATGAGCTTTGAAAATAGCGCACATTTCCGACAAAGATAAACTGCTGAGATCAGCGAAAGTGGAATGAAAACACCGAAGGTACTTAAAATCACCTTGGAAAACACCATTAACTCACCCACTCTGCTAAACTGTCTATGGTTATACTTTCCAGGCGAAAGAATACCGTCCAAAATAGGGCGTGGAAAAAGCGGGCATAGGCAAGGGTGCTTAGGCTAGCATGTGAGGTCGCCGTTTTTTCATGCGACGTCAAAGTTCCGCGTATACAGCCTTTGCAGTAGAACTGGGACTTTTCGAACGATAGTTTCGAAAAAATTCGCTAACGCAAGGGAACATATGAAGGGGCTCCGATGGATGTTTCCCTTTAAGAATTCCCTAGAACATAGGGAAAGGCAAGGGAAAATTTTTAAATTCATTAGCAAAAAATTCTCTCCTAAGGAAAAGCCCACAAATTCTAGGGATGTTTTTCCCAGAACTTTTTTCCTTAGAAATGACAGACATTGGTCCGTATTTTCCCTAGAAAATAATGCTACTTTAGGGAAAACCTTCAGGCATAGGAACAATTACACCAGCCATTGCATACAGTGCAGTGTGAAGCGCATAGAGTGAGTGAATGATAATGGAGGAAAAAATATATATTCATAAAAACAAAAAATATTATTCTGCATAGTTTCATTTATACAACCAAAGAGTTCTCACAATTAGTTATAATGAGATTGACGAAATATTTCTCAATCAAAAAATATGTGCATCCATTATAAAAAAATCACCTCTCGCAGTAAACTAAACTTGGTGGAAATAAATATATTCTAAGCCACTGCACCCACTTTCAAAAGCATTTGCCATGGAAAATGCATTCTAGGTAAATTATTCCCTCGAGATATATTTTCTAGGGAAAACAGGGGTTCAATTTCCTAAGGAATTTTCCGACGGGGAAATTTGGGCAAAGGCGTAATGAAAAGTCAAAAATTTTATGTTCAGCGTTGTGTTAAATGGAACGGAAACATAGACATTTCAAAAAGTGGATGTCAGAAGATTGGATTGGCTTTTGAGATTTGAATGCACGAGAAAGAGAGAGTATATTTAATTGTTTCAGGCTTGACTTCGTGGAAGTGATGGATCACCATTTTGAATATAAAACTTCGCACTCTTCCTCACTTTAAAAATCTGCGACCTGTTTCCTCTTAAGGTAGTTTGAGCGAAAAATCACTTCACCTAGAATTTGATGAATTTGGCCTCATTTAAAAAACCTCATCTTTTCAATAATATAAAATATTAACCTCTTGCCGAACTACTTTTCGAGCAATTTGCCTAAAAAGGTAAGCTGTTTTAAATGAGATAGATTACGGCTATGCGTTGCAGAGGGAGAATAATTAAAAAATTAGGAACTTCTAGCACTTAGATTTTGTCAAAAAACTAACGGTGTGTAGATTGCATGTTTTCTCAACTATTTATAAAAAATAATCTACTACTCACCACAGTAATGTTTACAGAATCGCAAAAAATCTGCTGTTTTGAAGGGTTTTCAGCCGTACGGCGGGAAAAAATGAGTCGAGTAAGAAACTTATGTAGCTTTATTTATTTAATTACTGAGTATTTTGGTCATATAGAACTATATCTTTGGGCCATTAATACTACAATATTTATTTCATACTTCTTACAGACGCTGAAATTAAAAAAATAATTTAATATGGTCTCCATTATGACTAGAGAACTATCTCGCTCAAACCACCTTAATAGATGGGGCCCTTAACTTATATTTCCCCTTAGGGCCAAAAGATGCCTTATTAAGGCGAAACAGGTCGCAGTTTTGAAATAAAGTGCGGAAAAGTACGGAGTTTATTATTCGAAGTAGAGAAAGAGAGAGAGAGGATTTTTTGTTTAGTGGCGAAAAGGGCGAAATGAAGAAGAACTGAAAATGGTTGGAGAGGGAAGTGATTCGGTCATGAGATACGGAGGACACAGCGGAAGTGGGTGAGTGCAGCGTCTCGCTGTTTGTGTAAAAATTGATTATGTTATTAAACTTTCATCGAGTTCACGTTAGACACAGCAAAATCCGAAATTTCCTCGAGTCAACTCCGAACCGGACGGTGGGCCCTTCTTAAGTTCTTAGCGTACATATCTAGTCTGAAGTGGAGGGGGGGGGGGGCAAGTTGGGGCAAGATTTTCTTTTCTCAGATTAGTAGAGACTTTACTCGTTAATTTGGTACTGATATCTCTGTCGAGGAGCATCGAGAACATATACTCTACTACTAGTACTAAATATTTGAGAATAGTGCAAGTGTTTTTATTCTAATAGAGGATACTAAGTACTCGTATTTTTGGATAATTTTTCTCCTCTCATTCACTCCTAATTTTCACGTGAAAGCTTCCTTGACCAGAAATAGTTGGTTTGGAAATGACCTGACCCCTTTCCGTGGTGTCCCAATTACTGGACCCATATTTATCCATTGCACTCGCAAAATATATGGGCTATTCCTTCGGTTATTATCCATTCTCACTCTCCTAATATTTACTGTAAGTCTTTATCCTATTTTCTAAGCGCTATTGAGCGAAAAAAGATTTTTTTTACGATTAATGTTACGAGTAGAATCCAACATCGAAAGTAAATCATCAACATGCTCGAAAATATCGAGGCAACGAATTTGCATTGAATCAAACATAATTTATTGTTCTGGAGCAGCAGCTCCGTGAGAACAAAGTACAATAATTGGGTATTTTCCAAAATTTTAAATTTAAGTAAACGGATCTTCATATGTTACTTTAACTCAAACAAGTTTTCGGAGTGAAAATAGTTTTAAAATTGATTCAATATTAATTGAGATATTTAAGATTAAAATAGTCGAAATTCGTGGAGCTTAAGTCCAAAAACTGTAAGCATAAAGTTTGTTTGTATAATCGTCATTACTGTTGTTTATCATTTTAATGCATAAAATTATATATTTGGCGTATGAGCTTTATTAATTGTTTTCCCAATACACTCATAATCATTATAATACTTCTTCTTTATTTCTCAAAGTCCATACCAGTCCATGCAACAGTAAACAAACAGTACCTTAGTAACATATCAACATAACACAGTACTTGCCAAATTTTTACGCTGCAAATACTTAACACACTTGAGACGTTAATTTGTGATTGTTTGTAGATGTTTCTATAAGTGGCTTCTCTGCTATAGAAATGTCTAAAAATAGATTTTCATCTCCTAAATGTCTATTCAAAGTTTAATTTAAGTGTTGCTTTATTATAAAGATTCTCTTGAGAGTTATGTTGGTAATGCTATAGGATACGTCTAAGTGAAGAGAGATAGACCACTGTGAACAGTCATTGCAGGAATGTCCAGAATACAAAGTGCGAAGTAAAGCATACATCGTGCCGGTGGATATTGAGGAATCCAAGGAAGACATTTCAAACATTCAATGTCGTGATTGCGTGAATGCCTTTCTTGTTCGGAGTTTTCACCTATGTATTTGTACATTGTGGCACAAAACACCATCTACATATGCCATTTAAAGTCACATCAAAAACAGAAAAACGTCCAAAACTAATTTCACCGCACCAGTTTCCACCGTAAGCATAAGAAAACGCCTGGGTGTAAATGTAAACAGCGAAAATGACGTCACAGGTCATTCGGTTGTGTTCGGAGTGTGCTCGGGAGCATTCGTAACCTTCGACTTTCTTTAGCTTTTAAAACCGAAATTCATACGATTTGATTAGAAAACTTTTAGCCAATGCAATAAGTTCAAGTAACAGAATCAGAATATCGGTAGTTTGAAGTACGTGGAAAATACCCAATTGAGTAAATTAACCCTTAAGAGAATTTCAATATTGAAATTTCTTACAACTACGTATAGTAAAACAAACAAATATATGTAAGAAACAAACAAGAAACGGAAAAATGAATTGTCAATCGAATTAAAAAAACAATCATGATTATGACACTCAAATTACTCTCAATAATAGTATGTAATGCTGGACACAATTCAATAGAGGGGATTCAATTAGCAAATTTATTAAAATGCTACAAGATGTTTACATAGTCAATTAAATATATAACAGAAAATAACAAATTACTCCCAAAATTATTTAACAAAGAAAAAGAAACTTCACAGGTTATTTCATAAGATTTTGTTCCTCCATCAATAAATTATAGAGATTGGATTTAAACAGATGACGCACGGAGCATAACAGGAAGGAAAGTGTCGCGAAGAATACAGAGGTTTAAACACATAGGCCATCTGATACGGGATGTGAAATAGGAGAGAGCTTCAAGTCCATAAAGGAGCTAGCTAGGGACAGGGAAGAATGAAGGGCTGCAGTCCATTAATCTTGATATTGAATGACTAATAATTACTCTCTCTTACTTTTCTTTCACTTACTGTCTAACTCACTCAGTGTTTCAACCCTAAGGTTGGTTTTTGATAGGTGAGAGTAGAGCTCACCCCGTACTCAGCCATTGGCGTGTGAAATCCACACAATCTTTCCATAGAGCCGATTTAATTCATGCATATTAAACAAAAGCAGTGAAGTCTCTCTACATAGAGAAGGATTATAATTTATTTGAATAGTTATTGACCACTTTAATAATACATTCGTTAATTTATGGAGGTTTTTTTTTATATTCGTAAAAAATGTAATATACATTCGAAATTTGAAGTTACGATATCTGTAATTGTTAATTTCATGCTTTATACTACTCATTTTAAATATTTTTATTTTCACTTATTATATTTTTAAACAAAATTTTAGCTTGGTTTTCCATTTTGTTTTTGTTTTTAATGTTGTTTTTGTTACTAAGAGGAAGTGTTTGTTTTTGTGTTACCATTTTCGCAGTAAGAAAGTTAATCCTTTGAGGTACTATATTTATGATTGAAAACTTTTTTATCTTCGTAGTATTATAATTGTTATCTACTATATTCCTTGAATTGTACTATAGCCCTGAAGAAGCCTTAATAAAAAGGCGAAACGTCGGCGGAAAAAGGAGGTTGAGTTTTTTAAAAAGGATTATAATGTTATTTTAAATAACGATTTGAACTTAACTGAAAAATCAGATTTAAGAAATTTTTATATGCTTAGATACAGTGGTCATCGCGCATGTTTAAGTTGTTCTTCCATCCACTTATTATCCTACTCTCTGCCAGTTCCTTACCCTGGGTCACCTGCGATTTTTCACGAAGTTCTGAAAACCAGACTTTCGCACCGCAAGGATTTTTAGTGAGGATGTCCAGAGAGGCTACACCCTGATTTGAACACGGGACTCTCCGGGTGATAGCCCAACGCTCTACCCAGTAGGTCACCACGACCCCCAAGACGGTAGGTATCAAATGATTATCGAATGAGAAATATGGATGCAGGCTCATACCGTATTCATATCGCCCCATCCCGTCTTCATCTTCTCGTCCCCCGTTGACTCGAGAGCAGGGAACAGAACTGAAGAGGGCGGGGCCGTGTGGACGTGAATTTACCGCGGATTGTCCATCACGCGACGCGTGAACGCCAAAGTGAGACGCAAGAATGACTCCCGTTGCGCCCTGAATCACGCGCGGGGGGCGAGCGGCAATTGTTTCCGAGGAAAATTGGTTCCTCGGTGCCAAATCTTTGAAGGCATCTCAGTCGGAATGACGCTCTCTTCGTCTCGTGCGCTTGGAGGCATTCTTCTTGATGGCTTGGGCCTCTTGTTTCTAGACTCCAGATCTGCGCTATCTACGTCACTGAGGACGCGAGAATTCGCCATTTTTTGCAGTACTTATTTCGCTCCTCGATGAGAGCCAACCATTTTAACGGGTCTCCAGAGTCATCTTCATTCAGTCAAAACAATTTTGCACCAAAGAGAGTGAAATTCGTCATTAAAAAAAGAATCATTTGACTTGACCGGGATTCGAACCCGGATCTCCCAATTGCTGGTCATGTATGTTAGCCAGTTACACAATGAACTGCATACCACATCATTTGTGTAATCGTAATGATTGGAAAGTTGTCCAAACAATTGTGTTTGAGTACAACAGTACTATTTTATTTTTGATAAGTTTCTTTTGATTTTCTGAGATTAAACTAAACATTTTTAGCAACAGTTTCACCGTTCTATTCTGCCGGCTTCGTCAACAATTCTAAAATCAACAATGAAAAATAAATAAACAAACTTAAGCGATTATTATGTACAGCATGATTAATTAATACTTTAGTTTTTCAAAAGCCTTTTCCACGTATAAGGAAGTTTGTAGCCATCTTCTCTGTTCAGGTTGTTAGATCTTTTAAATAGCTACAAACTTCCTTATACGTGGATAAGACTTTTGAAAAACTAAAGTATTAATTAATCATGCTGTACGTAATAACCGCTTAAGTTTTTTATTTATTTTTCATTATTGATTTTTGAATGCCTGACGAAGCTGGAAGAATAGCACGGCGAAACTGTTGCTAAAAAGTTTAGTTTGATCGCAGAAAACCAAAAGAAACTTACCAAAATTAAAATGAATTGCGAAAATCTACGAAAAAAGTTCTATTTTATTAATGAATACCTACCTTCTTGGCTGGAGCTGTTGTTCACTTGATGCCCATTGAACTTCTTATGGCATGCATTTTTCTAGGCAGGAGAAGGATTCCACTTATTCTATAGCATCTCTCCTTGTTGCGTTATATCTTCCTTCTTCTCCCTTCCGCATACAAGAGTTTTCGTTTTCTGCCCATTTATTGTCATACTGTATCGTTATATTGCTCGATCCATTCTATTCAAGGATGCCATTAGTTCTTCTGGCTTCTCTGCTTGACTGCGTTGTCACCGGCGAAACGGATAATATAGATTTTTCTCCATTCACGTTAATGCATTTGATTTCCATTTTTTTGGGGTTCTTTGGCTGTTTCTTTCAGTATAAGCTTATGCCAGTGAATCTTGCATCCTTGTCTGACCCCTTTTTTACCGTGGCTTTATTTTTCTTACGTTCTTTATTCACATTGTTTCTTAAAGAGTTGGTGGGCTATTCTTCTTTCATTGCAACCAAGTCTCATTTTTATAAGCTGTTTTGAATGCCTTTTCCGATACACGTTGTTTAAAGCCTTTCTTTAAGTGGCTATATAGAGTGGTTTGTTTATTTGTATCATCATATTTATGAGAATGTGGTAGACACAACTTTCCACTGCTGCGGCTGTGGCTGTAGCCATCTAAAAGGATAATGATGGGAGTGTTGGCGAGGCCTATGTAGAAAGTAGAGCATTGGTGGAGATTTTAGTGGCCTTAACATCCGAATCCCCTTGTATTCCCCTTTAATTGTTACCAGATTAGGAATTCTGGGTAGCGTTGTGGTTTGAGCATTAAATCGGCAAGCCAAAGGTCCGTGTTTTTCCTGTGGCCATTTCTACGAAAATTGGTCAGGTTTTCCATCTCGCGCGATGGCCGGGGTGGGTAGGAATTAGGTGTGGGTAATGAATTTGGATACGAGTTCGAAGGTTTTGAGAAAGCCGGAGAGATTTCGGGAACCTCTGAAGTTTAGAGAAAATATAGGTGGCGGTTAGATTGTCTGAAAGGACTGGGAAAATGCTCTCGACGGTTTAATTAGGCAGTATACGCCTAGGAAGTAGGTGGTACAGGAAAATAAGAAAACGTGATCTTTATTCGGTTGATTCATTAGTTAGAGTGATAAGAATGATTGCATAATGGATTACTTAAAGAAGTAGACGGTTTTGTGTATCCTGGTCGAATGTTTGCGAAAGGTGAAAGGAAAGATATAGTGAATATAAGACGTGTGAATGCTGGTAGGAAAGTCGTAGGTAGTGTGTGGAGCATATTGTGGACTTACTGCAAAAACCAGTTAAGTACACTTTGGTCAGTTATATACACAGTTATAATCAGAAAATGAAGCTCTATCGTCTGCAAGAACCCTTTAAGTGCTATTCCCATTGCATTAGCTATTAATCACAGCATTATAAAATTTATATTCCAGTACTCCGATTTTTCAGGTAGAGAAAAACCTAAAAATGCGTTTTTCTCAAAACTTACTAAACTGCACTTAATGTGTTTTTGAAGTAAACCTACGACATCTAGCAATGAGTTCGTCTTGGGAAAAATAGATCCAAGCAAACGTTTTGGATAATATGTAGAAGATCTATAATAACTTTTATCGAATCTGATATTGTGCCATAACTAATGAAGTTATGATTTTTTTGTCCAAAAAACCCTATTTTTTCCACCCCTTGAGATAATGGTTGGTGTTAGATATAAAATGTCTTCCAAACAAAATTTTTCGGGACTAGTCTTAAAGAGTATAATAAATTCAAACGAATGTAATATAGTTCATATAGGCCTGTGCGATTATTCGAGTAATTGAATCGTCGATTCAATTATTTTTACAATTGATCGATTATTTCAACACATCGATGTCGATTACGGTAATCGACTCGATTGTCATTTATTTTCAAGTGTCAATTATTGTTCAATTGTTATTCAATTAATAATTATTGTCCGGGAATCGATTAGTTGACGATTATTGACGGTGGTGACGGCCATCATCTACCCCTCCCTCCCTCCAGAAGTTAGCTAGCTATCCCTGCAACTAACAATGCGTCCCAGAGGTTGTTCAGCCTCGGAGGGAACATTGTCATCGACACACGCCAGTGTCTGTCGGATGAACACGCTGAGGATCTCATCTGCCTGTCTTCAAATAGCGATATATTCCTTTAATTAATGAATAAAAGCTAACTGATTGAATTATTTTGTTGTTTTTCAAATTAATTCTTTCATTCTTCTCATTGGCAAAGGAAAGCCTTTGAAAAGCATGATCCAATTGAGTCCTGTCAATTAATTGGTTGATGCCAATTAATTGAGCAATGACAATTAATTGACACCCATTTCGATGTCAATTAAGCGACCACACTTTCAATTATTCTTATAATTGATCGATATCGATTATTTTCTATAGTCGCCCAGGCCTAATTTCATACTAGCGGATCCGACAGACGTTGTCCTGTCCTGCCTGAACGTTGGATTACCTGCTATTAGCGGGTTCAGCAAACGTTTTTTTTTTTTCAATATTCGAATTTTCGATTAACTATATACTAAGTGACATTTGACATTGAGATTGAAATTTGAATATATTCGTTTCGTCATTGTGCGATTTGCTGTTGCCCAAAGCAAAATAAAAAAATTAGCGCAATTTCTCGTTATCCTGCGCCGTTCAATTCTCGTATCATGGCCGGACGATATTTGGAGCTAGTCACTGGCACATTTGGCGATAGAGGCGGTACTTTTCGTGAGATTGGTTGTAAGTATAATGATGTGATTGAAAAAAAGGTATTGCTGTGATGCATGGAATATCGGAACAGCGAACATAAATTTAAATGTCAAAACAACGCCAAGCTACGACACAGGTGCAACGACTTGCGCATGTCAAATACTACATAATTTGACGACAGCGCCACCTATGGTACACAAACATAACTATAATTTATTCGCAGATGGTCAATTATTAATGAACTTCTGAGAAAGTTTTAACGGTCAATTATTCATGAACTTTGATTTGTTTTAATTTAAATAAATATTAGGGGGTGAAATTTTGGGGTTATATGTTCTGATATGCGAAAAATCTTAAAAAATGGAAAAACAGAATTCGCAAAAAGAAACTAGAACCCGATCACAGCGCCACCTACCGGGTCCAATTGTGAATCTAAACCTTCCAGGGATCCACTCAAAAACACAAAAAAAATTCATCAAAGTCGGTCCAGCCGTTTAGGAGGAGTTCAGTGGCATACACACGTACAGAAGAATCTTTATATGAATAAAGATTCTTCTGTACGTGGTTTGAGCGAGATAGTTCCTTAGTCATAATGGAGACCATATTTAAATTTATTTTTTTATTTCAGCGACTGTAAGAAGTATGAAATAAATATTGTAATATTAATTGCGCAAATATATAGTTATATATGACAAAAATTCTAAGTAGTTAAATAAATAAAGCTACATAAGTCTCTAACTTGACTCATTTTTTCTCGCCGTACGGCTGAAAATCCTTCAAAAAATCAGGTTATTTTGCAATTCTGTACAACATACTGTGGTGAGTAATAGATTATTTTTTATAAATAGTTGAGAAAATATTCAATCTACACACCATTAGTTTTTTGACGAAATCTAGGTGCTAATAGTTCCTAATTGTTTAATATTCTCCCTCTGGAGCGCTCGGCCATAATCTATCCCATGTAAAACAGCTTATATTTTTAGGCAAATTGCTCGAAAAGAAGGTCGGCAAGGTGTTGATATTTTGATACCATTGGAAAGATGAGAGTTTTTTCTGTAAAATGAGGCCAAATTCATCAAATTCTAGGTAAAGTGATTTTTCGCTTAAACTACCTTAAGGGATTTGCAATGATTTTTCAATTTTTCAAACCCCCTCTCCCCATTTCCACCCCGCGGTCCGATTTTGCCCGTAAACGAACTTAACCGAGATTTTAATACCATAATATTTTATGTATCAGTCTGTAAGTATAGATAATTGAACGATCTACGGCCATTGAAAGTCGAAAGAAAATAAATTCCCCAAGGCCGTACTCTTAATTGGGCGAATAAAAGGGAGGGATGGGGGGGGGGGAAGGGATGGATAGGGTGTTGGAAGGTGAGTAAGGACGCCAACGGGGTAAAAAAGTTATGTAAACTAAAAACACAAGAACACACACAAACGTACTAGCTCACTCACCCAGCAGATTCGTCAAGGGGGGGGGGGCAACCTTCCGCGTGGGTCCCAATCACACTCAGGCCCGCGAAGTCCTCACTGGCGCCAGTGACCTACTCACACTAGTATTCTTGTCAGGGGGACAAGTGTTCCTCCCGCGCAGGTCACAATCATGCACGCACTCTGGTTTGGGAGGCCCTCACCCACGCCGGTGGCTCATTCACACTACGAAGTCCCCACACACGCCAGTGACCCACTCTGCACTCGCACGCTTCTACAAAAATTCCGCGTGGGGTTCAGTCACGCGCACAAACAGTTTACAAAATTTTTCACCTACGGCAGTGACCACTCACAGCCAATGATCGTCAAGCACACGGGGAAGAGGAAGGAAATGGGAGGGTTGGAAGTGCCCAAGGATGTTCTCCGACACCCGGTGTTTCCAGTCCAATGCTTGCTACGACACGGCATATCTAGGCTAGTACGTTTGTGTGTGTTCTTGTGTTTTTAGTTTACATAACTTTTTTACCCCGTTGACGTCCTTACTCACCTTCCAACACCCTATCCATCCCTTTCCCCCCCCTTTCCCACCCCCTTTTTTCGCCCAATAAAGAGTACGGCCTCGGGGAATTTATTTTCTTTCAAGTCTGGAAGTAATTTGTGCAAAATATTCTCACTGCCATTACGACCTCATTCTCACTTATTTTTTCCATTTCCATGTTGACATTCTCGCATGCTCATTTACAAGCCTCATCCTCATCGCCTGCACCATTATCGCATAATTCCACAAAACACTCTTTCAAACAGCCTCTGACATTGCTTTCATATCACACGACCTCACCACATTTCTTCTTTATTGCATTCATTCCCCTGCATTCACATCAAACTTTGCCTTTTTTTCCCTATTCCAAAATAGCTTTTAATTAATCACTTGCAAAATAATTCTGAATTTTACCAGCTTCATCCGCAAAGCATTCTTTTCTTGCTTTCTTTCACTACGACTTTGCCGTCACTCTTTTTCTCTCTGCATTCATCGCATGCCTTCTTCCGCTCTTCGTCATATTCGACTATAATCAATCTCTTATACGCCTTTTTTATTTGCATTCACCGCAGTTTTCACTCTCTCCTTCCACAAGCATCACCTTTTACTTTCTCTATCACCTCTTTTCCTCACAAACTTTATGCAAATTCTAATATAATTCCTTTCAAATTCTCCTACTCGTTATTCAAAATCCCATTACCGGTATATTCGTCCCATTGCCTATGCCTCGATGATGTTATGTATATCCTAAAGCATGCAACGTAGCCTCCGAGATATACGGGCCGTAACACTACCCCCCTCCACTTTTATTTAGTAGGCCTACTAGAAGCGTGGGAAATGCGCTTCCCACGAAATATTTCATATGGCGAGGTTCAACAAAGTTAGGCCATTATGTCTTGTCATATGCCGCATTTCAAGGGCCAATTTAGTTTCATAAAAAATATTTTTGCACTTGGAAAAGCATTCGTCTTATTTTAGCAGGGCCTTTAAGACAATTATTATTCGAAAACGGAAAGAAAAAATGTCGACGCGAATTTTAATTCTACTGCGATTGCGGTAAATATATTTTCCTCGCATTCTTGATCGACAAACACGACCTGAAACCAAATTGGGTTGATTAAGGAAACAATTTGATTCAATGTTATGCAGATAATAAGAGCACAAACGGATACTGATGACTTACATTTGATTCTGAGTGTCATGCGATGCAAATTGTCAATGGAGGATGAAGACGTCTTATAATTCAGAATAGTCTTATAACTCTCCCCTTCGTTACATAACCAACTTCTGTTCTCATGGTGCGCAAAGTACTATTTGTTTGAGGGACATAAAATCTAATACACGGCAAATAAAAATCTGTTCAATTTCTATAGGCCTCCTTAAGTTTCGTGTAATTATATTGTGATAAAATCACTTTGCAACGATTTATGAATTTCTGCAGCTATCGATTATGATGCATTATCTCATTTATCAAAAATGTACGGTACAAACCAAGTCTTATCTGCCATAATAACCTTTTATTAGAATTTTTTCAACTATCTCCATTAGAACACACACGATTTTAGGCCTACGATTGGAAAACAGATGACGATCGAAATTCAGGTGTTCAGGCCTGTATATCTCGGAGGCTACGCATTCAACCATACTATCACCTCGTTGCCTGGCAAGCACTTGTACTCCAATTTGATTACTCGCTCCACTCTTCCTTGGAACCCAGTTTATTCAGATCCACTCTAGAGTATGGTCCCCATAGTTTATTTAAGAAAAAAACGAAACATTTGCATTTTTCACTTTAAAGAAAACTGGGACATTTCGTAAAGAAGCGGGACACATTAGAAATGAGAAACATATGATGAAATTCACCATGCCTGTGTTAAATGAATCACAATCGCACTTACAACTGTTAGAAGAGCAGAATTTCAAAACATGACTGATTAAAGTTCATGTTTACACGATACCTACATTTTAATATTTATCGCAATTATAAATGGGTCATTCCACCTCAATTCAACAAACGTTTGTCCCTTAGGGTCTCAGATTTTGATAAAAATTGGTGTATGGGTACAATATTAACTCAAACTGAATACCCTCAAACCGTTTTGTGAAAAAAGGAGGAACTTTGAAAAGACTAGCAGCAAGAACAAGCCTTCAGATTCCATACAAAAAACAAATACGTACACCTATAGAACTCTTTAAACGGGCAAAAGATCATATTTTAGGAGTGGATTTTGGCTACGCAAAGAAGGAAAAAATTGGAAAACATTCCGATGTACTTGCGAAAAGATTTCGTCAGGCAGTTAGTATACCAGGCATTAGGGAGTTTCATGCAGCAATAACCGAATCAAATGGAGTGATTATAATGAAGAGACTCTCTTCGTCCAGCAAGGGATGAGGATTCAGCTGTAGTTGCATGCAGGAGTATCAGGATCCTCAAATAAAATATTTCGGAGAGGACCCCTTCCTACATGGTAGGACATCATATGTTTACGGAAAGCATGCTAACTTAACCATTTTACATTTGTTATAAATACAAGGATTTTGCTTTCTCGTTAGTTTTCAATCGATTGTGTCGGAGTAGTTAGAAAAAACTTCACGCAGAGAAAGTGGGGCTCAATGGTTTATTTCTCTGCAAACATCCATTTAACAGAAAAAATAACAATTGTTGTTAACATTCATAGTTTATAATATATTTTTATCTCATATAGCCACGACCTTGAGCAATTAGGGAAATGTTTAGGCTTGCATCACGTGTCTGCTGCATGTATTCCAAATGGGAAGCTGACGGGCCGCGCGAGAGAAAATTGTAAATGTTTAAATATTTATAAAAAACGCATTTATGAATTTCCACTAAATTTTATTTTTTTCTAGTTAGCTGGATATGTTTAGATTACGGAAAAACATTTTCGGCCGATTCTGAGATGGGGTATTTGAGAAAAGTGCATTAACAGTTTTTGAAACACGGGCCGCGCGAGAGAAAATTGTAAATGTTTAAATATTTATAAAAAGCGCATTTATGAATTACCACTAAATTTTATTTTTGGAATAGTTAGCTAAATATGTATAGATTACGAAAAAAAAGTGTCGGCCTATTCTGAGGTGGAGTATTTGAGAAAAGTGTATTAACAATTTTTGAAACACGGGCCGCGCGAGAGAAAATTGTAAATGTTTAAATATTTATAAAAAACGCATTTATGAGTTGCCACTAAATGTTATTTTTGGAATAGTTAGCTGAATATGTTTAGATTACGGAAAAAAAGTTTCGGCCGATTCTGAGATGGAGTATTTGAGAAAAGTTTACTAACAATATTTTAAACATTAGTAATTTACAACAATAGGGTATAGAAGAAAATAATTTTTTATTGATATATTTGCATTCAATAAAGATTTAGCTTTAATAAAAGCTATTAATCATTGTTTTATGACAATTACAAGCGGAGATATAAGTGATAATATGATTTAAGGCACGGATTTTTGCTAAAAATGCGAAAAAATTAAAATATGCATAATTCACTCAAAACATTTTTTTTCACAAAACGGTTTGAGGGTATTCAGTTTGAGTTAATATTGTACCCATACACCAATTTTTATCAAAATCTGAGACCCTAAGGGACAAACGTTTGTTGAATTGAGGTGGAATGACCCATATCTGATCAAGAAGTTTCTTTTTATTAGATATTTGGGCATGGAAGTCAACTCATGAGAAATCCTTTAAAATAAGTCTTTACAATGATTAAAGCTTTTTACAGTTTCATTTGATACAAACTATGTGCAAAACTGAGTAGCAACCAATTTACAATCTAGCAATGCCGGCATTGAACTGACGTCGCCTCATATAAAACCGGAAACCGTGTGTATGTAACATCGCCAACAAAAGCACGGGGCAAAAAAGAGCATCGTTATTCCAATTACCAACTTCTTAATATACTTAATAAACGTTTCATGAAATCGACACCAGGAGTGCTGCATATTTAAAATGTAAAGCCTAGTGGACTGCTTTTAGGAATGATGCAAAAGAAAAAAGCGGGACATTAAAAAAAAAAAAATCGCGACACCGGGACATTCTATCAAAAAGCGGGACTTTCCCGGAAAAAAACGGGACGAATGGGAAGTTCCCATTCGTAAACCAAGTAAAAAAAAAGTAAACCAAGACAGTTGATTGTATATTAAATTACTAAAGTACGTAAAATAGTTCATGTCTATCGTATAACTGCGATGAAAAAAAAATTTTCATCATAGTTACTAGCGCAACACAAAGACGAACATAATTTTTGCGATTTATGTAAAACTTTTGGAAATTATAAACTATAGTCTGACTGGTCAGTTGGTGCCATAAACCACCCGCAGTGAAGGGTTGGGTCACCTTCGACGCCGAGACTCGGACTCCGAGTTCGGGTGCCTCCGAGGTCCGGAACTTTACCATTACGGATAGTTTCGTGCCTCCCAGGTCCGGCACTTTACCATTACGAATAGTTTCGTGCCTCCCAGGTCCGGCACTAAACGTTAAGTGCCTTTTCGGATCTCATCCCTGATGGGAACCCTTCTCTGGAGATCACCGTGGAACAAACAGTGGTCTGCCCCACAGTTAGCATCCCTCTCCACACCTTGTGCCTTTCATTAACATTATCTCTAATTATATTTTACTTCACAAACTCTGTCGATTGTTTGTTTATGAATTGTTTACTTCCGTCATTAATTTTATTCACCGGAAGTATCGCGCAAGCAGAATTATACCGTGCGATTGGCGATACACAACCAGATGAAAGTACCACAAACGCCTCTTCCTCGGAGGTCAACTTTTATGCGTAGGTATGTTCCTCTCTGTCGACTACGGCGTCGCCGCATCTCCACCCGGCGATTCACGCGTGCGTTGCGCTCAACGCGCGTCGCGTGATTCGCCATACGCGGCACGCGCAGAGTCAGTCACCGTCACGATACAGAGAGAGAGAGAGAAGGGGCAGGGGGGGATTCTTGTCTCTCTCTCTCGTACAGATCTGGATCCCCCAGTGCGCGCACCCTTTTTGTGGAGTGGCGCAAGGGTCGCCTCCACCCCTTCCATTCCCGCCCCCGGCCGGGGGTGGGAATGGAAGGGGAGGCGTAGATCCAAACACGCCCCACGATCAATAGCGCCACCGCATTATCCGGTGCGCCGTCGTCGTTTGGGGGCGTTGTGTGGGGTGGGGGTTTGAGGGGAGGAAGGCGACGGATGCCCTGCCCCGCCACCTGCCGGGTGAGGAGGGCGAGAGAGAGAGAGCGTCGCCATCTGACGGGCGGAGGTCGACAGTCGTCCGTTTCCCCTCGCTCGCGTTCGCCGCTGGGCGGCGCGTCGGTCGCCCCCGTTGCCCTGGACCCCGATCCTGGGCCTCTTTTGTCACTCCCGCAGTCTCCGGCCCGCCTCTACAGGGAGGGCGCTGTGTGGTCCAAGTGAAAGGGGGAGATAGATAGAGAGATGATACATGGCAACCGGGGAAGCTGAGTCAGCCGGGAAAGAGTGGTGGTGGAGCTGTGCGCGTGATATGTGATGTGCGGGCCCGTGCCCTCGGCGTGTGTGTTTCCCCGTGTTTTCGTGGGCTGCACCGTGATGACAGTGATGTTCGTGTGCTGTTGTGAGTGAGTGAGTGATATCCCCGGTATAGACCGCCCGGGTGTCCTTCCTCGTCGGGTGGTGCTCCCCCGGAGTGGTGCTTCGTCGTCTCGGTGCCCCTTGCACCGCCGCTTGCGGGGAGGCGAGAGGATAGTCCGGGCCCCGCCCTCCACCCCGGCGTAGAGAGGGCGAGCGGGCGGCCGGGAGCGACGGGATCGACCGCGCCTTCAACCGGGCCAGAGACGAAGGAAGCAAAGGAAGGAAGGTGAGTGAGAGCGAGACTTTAAGAAAGAGGTCGGGCGGACGAAAGGGGTATTCGGGGCCTTGAGCGAATGAGTGAGTCAGCGGGGGCACGTACCCCGGCCCCCTGCCCCTGGCGTGCGCGCGCCAGGGGCAGGGGGACGGTTGGAGAGCCCTCCCTTATTTACGACATTACTTCAACCCCACACTATATCCGTAGAACGGAAATACGCGACAAAACAAAGAGGGACAGACGCACTGCTCAACTGACGGGCATTTGCGAAAATTCCTTCACCCCACACGCCAATAGTGCACCATAACAAAAGCAGAGCGACGTACGTTTACGGTAGCTTGAGCGAAATATCACTTCACCCAGAATTTGTTGAATTTGACTTCATTTTTAAAGAAAAAAACTCTCAACTTTCCAAAGATATCGAAATATTAACCCCCTGCCAAACTACTTTCCGAACAATTTGTCTGAAAATACAAGCTGTTTGACATGGGATACATTACAGCTATGCGCTCCTGGGGGAGAATATTGAAAAAAATAAGGAATTTCTAGCGCTTAGATTTCGTCAAAACATTAACGGTGTGTTTGTTTGTATGTTTTCTCAACTATTTATGAAAATTAATCAATTACTCAGCGCAGTACTTTTTACAGAATCGCAAAGAAAACTTTTGTTGTGAAGGCGTTTTCACCGTACGACGTGAAAAAATGAGTCAAGTTAGAGACTTATGTCAAGATATTTATTTAATTTTTGAGAATATTTGTCATAAATAACTTTATTTTTCGCCATTAATATTACAATTTTTATTCATACTTCTTACAGACGCTGAAATCAATAAATACAATTCGAATATGATCTCCATTATGACTAGGGAACTATATCGCGCAAACTACCTTAAGGAATTCCGTTCACATACATTTCACTTTCGTCTTCTGCCCCTTCCTGCCCTCCTCCCTCCCTTTTTTATGGCTGGTCGTAGTACCGACACCCTCTGCCATACACACACCCCTCCGGCGGTTCGCAAGGTACTGTGTACCTTTGTGCAGAAGATACTCTCTCTCTCGCAGATTCTAGTGGCAGCTCGGGCGACACGCTGGCGCCATGCATCGCAGAGGGGAGTGGCCTGCGGGTGTCCATCTCCCCTCCCCCTTTCCCCCTCGACTGTTGCTTTCCATTTGATCTCACGATACCCCGCTTGCTCCGAGACGACACGACAGCGCAGTTGCTCTCTAATCCGCTAATCTGCCGCTGTGTACTCCCAACGCCTTCAAAACAAAGATCGGGAACGGGAGTGGGTGTATGCTCTGGAAGAAAAGAACGTCGATAATCGCGTATCCGCCATCGCTCTTGTGTTGATCTTCAGTGAAGGCGACAAATATGGACCACATGAAGCTCGTAACCACTGCATGGTGAAAAGGCTTACCTTCCATGAAGTGTGTGGTTGAAACGAATTGTGTCGCTTTCCTCGTAACGTTCTGCCGAGATTGGTGTGTATCTGCAGAATGTCTGCCTACCGGCAGATTACGCTACGGTTGCGCAGTTATGGCTACACCCTGATCCCTGAAAACGAGGACTTTGGAGGATGATAATCCTCAACATGCCATGAACCGTGCTGATATTGAAAAACCTATTTTGCGAAACTCGTTATGTTTATCTGGTTCCCAAATATGTAGTTGTATCCTCCGGCCTCAGTAGCGGTGGGGTAAGGTCCTCGCCTGCTAACTGTCGTGGGTTCGAGTCCCGCCTGGGTAGGATTTTTCATCTCCCAGGGCATGGTTTTGTGTGATGTCTTGTATTTACGAGCTAATTGTAGTTCAGAATAAATGGTCATTATTATTATGTTTCTGTTTTCAAATTCTGCAACTGCTAAGTTTGTCTTGCCCCAAAACGCAAACACCAAGACAAGTGCAATTATGTCTAATTACCATTATGGCTATCACAGAAAATTCAAGAATCTAGTATTTCTAATTAATATTTCGATGAGGCGTTTTAAAAAATTCAAGAGCCAAAATTTCGAGGGTAGATCAATGCCTCTCGGACAGCGTAGAACACTGAGGAAAAAATTAGGACGTGCTCGGAAAAAATGAATACGGTTGGCAGCCGTGTGCGCACATTCACGTTCGATTAATCGTCTTTCGCGTGCGCGGTGAAGTGCATTCCTTTGGTCTGCGCCAACTTCAATCCTTCGGAGGAAAACTCCCTCTCTTCCGAGCGGTCTCGCTTTCACTCATTCCCCCTCAGCCTCTCCTCGCATTTCACCGACGGCCATCTTGCGAGTTTTTGCTCGCCGCCCCCTGACCCGTGCCTATCGCACGTCCAATCCACGCACGCACTCCTCTCACTCTCATCTGCAACCACAATATACCCTGCAAGCCACCTCAAGGATGTGTGGCAGGGGGTGAGTAGTCACCGATATGCATTGGGTACACTATATCCTAAAAACACATCACAGGCGAAGATAAAGGACACTGTCACACATAATAAAATACTTCTTTCTTTTCCACACTTTTTATTACGATACGACCATGATTTCGACAAACTTGTGTCATCTTCAGGTACAGAAATAGGTTCACTTTTGTCTTATATACCTTAAGAACCAGAGGTTAAGGTATATAAGACCTATTTCTGTACCTGAAGATGACACAAGTTTGTCGAAACCATGGTCGTATCGTAATAAAAAGTGTGGAAAAGAACGAAGTATTTTATTATGTGTGACATAAGGAATTTCCACCAGGTGAAGCCGGAGACTTTGTCTTTTATAAAGGACACCGACTGCAGAACAGAATAGATAAAATGTCATTTTTTCGCGCACATAATAGTTACGATAGATGAATTCTATGAAACTCTCACTCTCACTAGGCATTGTAGAATTGTTTCACAGATTGTCATGATGAACGCGGTTTAACGTTTGAGGCTTCACTTTGTGGAACCACGAGATTGGAAATAAAACGTCGCTTTGTACATCTTATGCACAAACTTTATTGACTGGCCACACGCACTTTACTCATTATTAAGGTTGATGATGACATTTACATCTCGAAACCATGGTCGATATAAGGTGTGTGTGACCAGTCAATAACGTTTGTGTGTGGAATGTATGTACAAAGCGACGTTTTATTTCCTACAATGATTATTACAATCAATAAAATCGATGGTCGGCTAGTTTACTTGGTAGAGTTTAGAATTAGTAATACAAAAATCCTTGGTTGAGTCCACAAAATTATTTTCACTCGACCGGGTTCTACCTTTACAGGTCATCATCAGGAGTCAACCTTTGCAGGTCATCTCCGATCCTGATGGTGACCTGTAAACGTTGAAACCGGTCGAGTGAGAATAAATTTGTGGAATCAACCAAGTATTTTTGTATTACTATTAAAACTAAACCACGCTCGAAAAGTTTCTCTAAATGCTCATGCAGGGGTATTTTGGAAGACGTGAAGACTAGAGAAGAAATTCTGGTGAAACTGTGCCCAGAAACCAAAGATAAACACGACGAAGACACGATATTTCTACAGCTAACGAAAGCCTTCCCACCGAAAGCGATACAAATTTCGCTAACTAGCATTAATAGAAGTGGAAATGCAAAAAAAAAGCTTTCTACAAAATATTAATTCTCTCGGATCGGATCGAGATAGTTCACGGCATCCGCCGGTGTTGTGGCCCTGCTTTCCGGTCAATAGCGCTATTCTGTAACTCACGAAGGAATGCTCGCGACTCGTGTCGTCTTTATCAACTCCGATCAACGAATCGTCATTTCCCGTGATTGGCTGTTTAGCGACTGTCTTACGAAGGTATTCTCAGTTCATTTTTTGTTTTCATAGTACTTTTGTTTTGGAAAGCTAATTCGGAACATTTAAAGCAAAATTTTTTCTAAAAATAATGCAAAATTATTGACTGTGAGCCAAAAAGGTTCACAATAAAGGAATTTTTCCCAAATGTGAAATGAACCAAACTCAACCAACCTTTCAAGGTAGTTGAGCTCTACGGCCTCTATAGATTAACCAGATAAGAAATTTCTCCAATGGACGTAAAATTTAAACTACCACAGGAAAGTATTCTGGTGAAGAGGCTGTGGTTGGTCCCTGTTGCGGAGTCCCCATTCCCGCAAACCAACACAGTGTTTGATTTTTGACGATAGGTGCATATATTTTACGGCGATTGGAGAAATTTCTTATCTGGTTAATCAACCAACCTTAATAAATTGTAAAATGAACAACCTTTAATGATCGTATGCAGGCATATAGTAAATTATACAAACGACTACAGACCATGATGCTGTGATATTTAAAAAAATCGACATGTAACGTATGATAAGTTGCCTGTGATTAAAAAAATAATGAGTCTGTGATAAAAAACTGACTGTGAAATAGTTCTACGCACTAACCAGTGGCTGGAATGTATAGAAAACAGAATATTTTAAGACATATTGTGCTCTTAATGCAAAGACAATAATCATCAAGATCAGAAAATAGATATGTATCCCCAGTGAGCTCTGGGTTAGGGGAAGAGGGGACTGTCTGAGACTCATTCGATCCAGATAAAATAAATAAAATATCAAATATCCTACGTACTTTAGCATACATAATGACAGTTGAATGTATCTCGCAGGATTGCGATAGCAATCCGTAGATAGCGTAACTATAGAGGTCGCCAGCATGTCTCGGTGATATACACCAAAGACGGCGAAATTCGCCATGGAAAAATCATTTGAATTGACTGGGATTTGAACCCGGTCAAGTCATATGATTTTTTCGTGGCGAATTTCACCTATTTGGTGTATATCTTCGCACCCGTGCGCCTGAATGCGTAATATATCATTTGTGCAATTTCAATTACTGGAAAATATTTCGATTAGTTAAAGAATGGTGCTACGGGGGCTGTTGACAGATGCTTTCATATTTTGAGAAGATCATGATGGTTAGTCACGGTGCTGAGTTAATTTGGAGTGGGATAGAAAGGATTTGGGGCTGGGGAAAAGGGAAATGGAGGAGAGGTCGCAGTTTCATAGATTAATAACGAGGGAATCATCGGTTCAACGTTGGGAGGTGAAAAAGTGCCTGACTTGTCTCCGGAGGATTAGTTCAAGGTGGGGGATATTGAGGTCGTGCTGGATAGTGCCATTTTTAAAAAACCACGGTTGCCTGGAAATTTGTTGCAGGAGCCGGTTGTGGAACGACTGTAGCTCTTCGATGTTCTATCTTTTTCGGGAGGCCCTTGCTGCAGCGAAGTTGATGAGGATTGGTCCAGTGGTTGCTCGGAATACTGCGGGAGCCTGCGAGTCAATAGAAAAAGGAGCGTCGCTAGAGGAAGTGCAGAGGTTTGAAAAGACGCAATATTCGAATTAGCAAATGCGACAGCGAAGGCTTCCCATTTTTTTTCCTCTCCTCTCTCTTAGCTCAAGTTACGATGGTTGCAAAATACGCAGACCAGCCTCAATTCCAGAGATTTCTTTCTAACCCGCGTGACGAGCAACCTCTTAGGAACCGTGGTTGGAGTAAAAAGAAACGGTGAATGAAAGCTGATGAGGAAATGGATGGAGGCAGGATTAATTACGCTGGTAATATGGTGCTTGATGGATGTTATACGCGAGGCTCATTATCTCACAGTCTGATGTACAGACGAATGTGAAATAAAAATTGCGCCACATAAAGTGGAGAATCGACAGAATAACTGCGCGAATTGCGAACGAGAGAAGGAATAACTACCCATGCTTTAATTTCGTGCCCATTTTATGGAAATGTCTGTACCTATCTCGAACAGCGCTCTGAATTGCCTTGCGTAAATCTGCTTGAGAATGTACAAGGAACTTGCTTCGTCTCCGTTTCACCCAGGAACAAGAAATTCAGCGAAGTGATAACTTATGAAGTGGTCCATGCTGCTGCCAGGCAGCTCTTTATTCAGATACTGCTCATTGTTTAGCTTTTCCTCTGCGCCCTACTTCTTTATTTTTCCTCATTCTTAAGGCTTCCCTTGCCTTTTACATGGTAAGTGCCCTTTCAGGCCCCTTATACTTATCAATTTCTTTTACTCTGCTTTCATCGAGCTCTTTCGTCTTATCTAATTTGCATTCTTTTAATTTTTGGAAGTAGTTTTTGACCTGATTTTTATTTCTTGATTTTAATGATTCGATGCCTGTTTTTCTGGCACAGTGTTTCATTGTCAACCGAGCAGGGGATTTGAAATATGGACCGTATTATTTTTCTTTCAATTATCGTTTTATTAATTAGTGATTGCTTGTTTGTTTACGGCAGTCGCTTAAATATCATTCCCACTGCGACTTTGAAACGAGCGAAACTGGCCAACCAGGGTCAGGCGACCGTGATTAGAAGTTCAACAACGGGTGGCGCTCGTTGGCGTTACCATGAAAACAATGTAACCAGGCGCACGGTGAAAGTGGTGGAAACAAGGCATCTCACTCGCCTTGACTGACAATGAGATTGAATGGGATGGGGGCGAAAATACGATCCTTCCCCCCTTCCGAGATGTCCCGTCTCCGCCTACGACTAGAGGCCCTCTATTGCTAATAGAGGGCCTCTACCTACGACCCCTCTCGTAGCCCCTCTGGCGGCGTGAAGAGGACACGCTGGCGACAGTGGCGCCGCCGCCGGCGGCCCCGCGCGCGTCTGAGATCGATGGTATGGGAGCCACTAGAGCAAGGCTAGGAGCTTATGGAAAGTTCAGAGCAGTTATCGTGTAACTATGGAGCGATGCGAACGATTTTCATGTCATACTCGGCTCATTCTTACCTTTTGTATATTTTGTATATTTCTGTTTTGTTTCTACTACTGTTGTTGTTTTTAATTTATTGTTTATTGAACCCAATGTAAAGGTTTTAGTTGCTGTTTTTGGAGTTTTTAATAAATAAATAAGTAGATAGTTATCGAATGATATTGCACCTGGTGTTGCCACATTTCCACGGTATTCAACACAAAGTTTAGTCGCAATAATCTGATTCGGCTCACAAGGAAATGAGAAGTAAACAATTTTTTCACGATCTTATTATTTAAACAAATGCCACCACCATTTCGATCACGTGATTCCCTTCCCCGAACGGCATTGGACGTTCCATTGTTTTGTATATTTAAATGTGCTGTGAAAATCTGTGGAAGGAAACAAAGTTAGTATTTCATTTACGGCATTGGACGTGTTCACTGATTGGCTGCTTTCCTAACTGCCAACTGCGCTATTATCTTGGACGCAATATAGGTGACGAAAAGCGTGAAATGTTGCAGCAATGGACTCCTTATAACTTGATACTAAACGATCGAAACGTTTGCCGATAGACATTCAGATCAGGCGAGTATCAGGTTGACAAGGAAGAAGTTATTTCAACTCGGCACAGTGTTGCTAACAGCTGACAGAAGTGACAACATATCGTGGGTTCAATACTGGAATTAGGTAATTGAAAATCTACTCTTTTGAGGTAATGAAGGTTTTTCATTTGTGCACTTACAAAATGTCATCTCCCTGTGTTGGGTAATGGGAAATTGGTGGGTAAATGACTCAAGTTTCATCGGTTTGTTATCCACTTGCAGCAATTGAAATCTTACTGCTTGGGTAACTCATAGATGTAGACAACTCAAAACCGATAAAATTTGAGTTGCCTTGTTATAGTATTGAGATATACCCTACTGAACTGAAGAGGTGCAAAAATTCCATTTACCTACCTTTTATTTTTTGATGCTGCAGCAAAAACAGATTCAGTCATGCCTGTTCACACTGCTAATGTATGTACGATCGTCCTTACGATAAGCAGGCGGAAATCGTAGTGTGAATGCATGTGCGGACAGCCAATGGCGTAATTTGCGGGTGGCAGTTGCCACCCCAGAATTGTCAAACACATTATTTTTGCCACCCCAGAATTTTGAAGCAAAAATGTCAATTCTTTACAAACAATTGGAAAATAAAATTCTGCATGCACGGCCGCTCTTGAACTTTCTTTATTCTTCATTAATCATGCCTAATTTGGGAGGACCCCCCTTTCTCCTGGGGGGTATTCCATACCCCCCCGGTAGGCCTTGCCACCCCAATTAAAGAGCTGAAACTACGCCCATGCGGGCAGTTGTAACTTTAACCGACGGCAATCCTTTGTTCTATACATTATTGCATCGATAATTTTATTCCGAATATTTTTTCGCATCGACAGTTTTCTGATATATAGATGCAGCTATACATATCGATAATTTAGATTTAGTTGCGCGTCTCTACTTCTTCCCTCTACGCATTCTGACTACTGACCACTAGCAAGGGGAGTACACGACCTTCGGGTGGTCAATCGAGCTAAAATTTGCTGTCTATAGTTCATGATTAGTTATTCAATATGCCGAAGTGAGACGACGTTGTAATAGACTAGACCCGTTGTTCCGCCCTAACTTCATTCCACCCGCATCACATCTGAAACCCTACTTAACTGCACTCCAACCCAATTTGACCAACATAATTATCGAAATACTAGTTAAAATATGTATGTACAGTTAAATGAAGTGAGGTAATGTGAAAAAATCCCTCTCCATCAGTATCCCAACCACCCAAACTTACTCTTTTCTATAATTAGCCCTTAGCCAATATACTACCCCTTCCAAAGTTGTCACCTAACAGTGGTAAGCCCTGGTATCACGAGCGGAAACCGGAAATGATGAATGACGATAATAAAAAAAGTCAATCATTATATTGTAGCAGATGGTGCTACTATGATTAATAAACAAAAATAGTTGTCATTTGCTTGTAAAACCATGTCGAAAGTCTCAAAACGATACAGGGACTTGGGAATCCTTATTTTCTTCGCTTGCCCTTTACTTGTTCGTCGCGATTCCTGGTGAGGGCAGCACTGAGTTACTCAAGTAGTGTGAATGCGTGCAGGGTTACTACGATGGTACGTACGATAGTAGTCTGAACCGTTCATTATTAAGGCCATTTTCCAATCCAAGTATAACCCTTAGTATATACCTTGTACAATGGGCTTCTATACGCTTGGGGTGTTATAGCGAATTGGAACGGACAGCTAGCGCTCGTACACGGATGAGGCCACTGACGAATTAAAAACAAAAACATATCGGCAAGCGTCATATAGCGGTGAAGATCAGTGTCAGGCGTGACAGTGATTTCTCGATGGAGAACGTTGGCATCGTAAACGTTTTACTGGCCTTCCAGTTATATTGATACATAAAAGTTTTATCAAAAAAATGTAAGCAGTGCTGAATTGCCATTTAAATGATAAGTAGTATAAATCAAAGGCAATAAAGAAATGAACACAACTAATCAAACACTTGATTTTCTTCTTAACCCGTTAACAAGCGACTCACAAATAAGTTTTCAATGCGATATAAGTAGTTAACAAGTGCATGATATTTATTAACAATACTTGAAGAATAAATCCACATAAGTCGTTTGGAGAATATTTTATGATTCATTAATATACTCACATGACCACTCATTCATTGCACTCTTCGAAGCCATGTTTAATTTAGTACGGCTTCGTGAACCAGTACGCCTTCTAAGTTAAGTCTTTCCTCGTACTAGTCGTACTAACCCACTCGCGGTCGTGAAGTTAGTCCTAAGGCTTTATACGTGACGTCACTTCCGCTAACGTAGGAAAATTTAGTACGGCTAGTAGTACGCCTAGATGTGGATTGAAACACGGCCTAAGACACTCCGCCAGCACGCAATTCGCTCTTCTCTCCCTTCACCCTCTCCCGATTCCATTTCCCTCATCCAGCCTCCCTTCTCGTGGCTGGTATCACAGAACAGCCTCTGCCACACTCCCCGCCCCCACGGCGCCACGCATTTGGGGGGTAGATGGCGCGTATTCGGCTGCGCGAAACAAGGGCGAGAGAGAATGGTTGGCAGAAATGGAGGGGACGGGACTTTTTTTAAGTACCAAGTAAGTGAGAGGGGGATGGTGATGGGCAGGGGGGGTGCTAAGGAGCCTCAGAATGGGGGAGGTTTTGGGGCGGGGGGAGGAGGGGGGAGCGTAGGCATTTCCCTTCGTCGCCGCGGTGGCGCGGGGGTGCAGCACGGCAGAATGCGGCGAGTTGAACACTAAGGGGGGATGGAGCGAATCGAGTCTAATTGCTCCTTCCAAGTGAATTTGGAAACGAAGCATTATTCCTGGGGGGGAGAAGGGTTCGTCCGGTCCAGGATTGAAGTGATCCCAAAATTCACTGTGGGTACCCGGGTGGAGTCCCTCCGCAGCCGAGTCGATCACAATGGAAAGTGTTTATTGAGCGTTCCACCTCCAATTGACACCATGGGCTCTTTTGCAGATACACTTCCGGTTTAATTTCCCAGATATGGCTTACCTACGTAGTACTCCAGTCCGGCCAAATTATTTATTGTTGGGTCCTGCGTAGTTGAATAGTTTCCCCACATAGTAATACTAACGAGATTATAATAGCAGCCTTTAACGTACCTATCTTGCCGAGCATGCATTGCATGCACTACTGCACTGCATATATTAACGTATAACGTATACAACGCAATGTATAACGTAATTAACACAATGGAGAGGGACCATTAATATATATGTATTTTGCAACTACACAAATGGACAGAGACTCAAGACTTATGTAGAAAACATGCACGGCGTGCTGCTAGTACTAGGTAACAGATAAGGATTCAAGTATTAGGGAGTACAAATACTACTAAGAGCTACACTACCTATCGACAAACCTAGATAAAAGTCTCATTGGCAGCTGTTATGGTCCATTATCGTTCGTGGGAAAAATGACATTTAAAATCTGTCCATTCTGCAGTCTAGTTCCCTAATTTTATCCTCATGATCAGATCTACCGTAGTATTTCGGTTTGGAACTTACATAATAGATTGAGTCTAAATTTTAACCGACGGTCTAAAAGCGTTTCCCATCCCAGTTGCTGCAAAAGGTCATTAACACTAACGAGATTATCATAACGGCGTTTAACGTATCCAGCCGATCTTCGCTGCACGCTTTCTAACTCAGTTTCCAAGCCTATCTCATAAGGATCCCAAATACTGGCAGTATATTCCAAGTGGGGTCTAACGAGGGAGAAGTAGCTGATTTCCCTAACTTTATCGTCGCACTTGCCAAGTACACTTTTAACAAATCCCAATTTATGATTAGCTTGACCGGTAATTTCTAAAATATGTTTACTCCACGAGAGATCATTAGTCAGTTTAACTCCGAGGTGTTTAACCGATTCTACGGTCTCTAATTTGCTGTTGTTTATACAATAGCTGTTACAAGGAGCATTTTTCCGTTTCCCAAAATCCGAATGCTGATTGGCTGGAAATCGGCCTATTAAAGTATCGCCCTGAGGGTGCCTTCAGCCATTCGGTGGCAAAGAAACTAAAGTTGATGCGGGTACGTTTTGGCGGTCATTGTTAGCGCTGAGTCGTTTCCTGACGCCGAGGATTATAGAAATATTTTACGTGTTGACCACGAAAGATGACCCAACGCAGCGGAACCCGGAAGTCCTCAAATCCGTAACTTCATTAATTCGTCCTTTGTTAAGTGTCTCCCTCTTCAGTTCTCTTCTGCAAACTCTCCCACGACAGCTTTTTCGGCCAGCGCAGCTGTGGGATTGATTTTCTTTTTACTGTACGTTCCTATTCACATTTATCCAATCCACTCCTGAGATGAACTATTTTACTGGTTCTAAATCCGTGCCCACCCTCCTGATATTTTAATCTAATGCCTGTTGCTCACGGTAAAATTTTCGGTAAAACGTTTTATAAAATCGACTAATTTTATAAAAATGAGCTTGCTAAAGATAAAACCGTTTCATAAAACCGAGTTTTATAAAACGCTTTACGGAATAGGACAGGTTATATTTCCATAAAACCGTTTTATGCAACAACCAATGAGACGTTCCGCTCATCGCGTTGATAATAATAATCTCGTGTCCATGGGAAGCCAAACAAGGAAAACATAAACAAACATGGCTGGAAGTTCATGGAACGTTGAGGCAGTATCCTTCTTGTTAGAAGAATGTGTTTGAGCCTTAGCACCGTTGAGTGTGATCAGAAAGTAGGTAAATAAACAATACATATAGTTTTTAACTTAACAGTCATCCAAAAGAGAGTTCATTTATCACTTCACGTGTTTGCAAAGCGTCTCATAGATGGCTGGACATTGCGGTTTTATGAATAGTTTTACCGTGAGCAAGCAAGTACGTTATCATTCATAAAACTTTCAATAAAATTTTTTATAAAACTCTTTTATGGGAAATTTTACCGTGAGAAAGAGGCATAAGTCTTTCTCATATTTTGTTTACTCTTTTGTTCAGTGTTGAGAGATTTCTTTAAAGAATATATTTTCGCATAAAATCGTAGGTAGACAGATAAATACCTTTTATTTATGGGGTGAGATTGAGTCTTTTCAGTCTACTCTTTCCCTGATTTTACGATACGATGTCCATCAAAATATTATCGGATGTGAAGTATCGATGCAGTGTTATGTCGAATACATATCGCCCATCCCTACCACGCGTTAAACGCACGCCCCAGAAACCTTTTCTTTTACTCACATTGCCGTAATATAAGATATGTTAATGACGAATGTCCACGTCATGCCATTGTGGAAGAATTTGTAAAAATAGAACTCATCCTTTACTGGCAATCACAGCCGTTATGTGGGAATATTACTCTCTGGCGCTTGAATCGCTGCCGTGTGACATTAGAAGGAGATATCTGGCGGATATGAGATGCAACACTCCAAGAAAAATTGAATGGCCGTTAATCTTGTGATTTTGTTGAAAGCTTTAGCACAAATGGCGGTAAATATTTAAAAAATGCTTTTAATTTATTTTAAGCTATATTAAATTATTTCTCCTCCTCGCATAAAATTGGATTGCTCGAGGGTTTTCCACCGGTGCAGGAGTTCGACTTCCAACGTTTCGATGACCGACTCCGCCATCGTTTTCAGGCGTTTTAAGCGACGCGGGTGATATATCGGATTGTGCTACTTCCCAGAAAACAAACCCTAGCGCTGTAGTACAGCCTTAAGCTACGGTTTCATGCGTCATTCGTTTTTCCGTCGTTTTGCCGCTGCGTTGTGAGTCATCCACGTACTCCGTTTCCATGGCAGCGGGAGTAACGGATGAAAACAGAAGACGGTGGAAAACCACAGCTCGTTCACTCTTCCTAATTGGTCCTGTTCATTGTGGAGTTAATGAAGAAAAATGGATGTTCACGATGAGTATTGATTAGGCTGCGTCAAATATTGAAAGATGGGCAAATTCGACGGCAACGCATCCTGCGTTAAAGACCTCGCTTCTGATTCGCTGCGCAGTGTCCGGCAACGCAAAAACGACTGAATGAAAACGTAGTTTTACCCAGGGTTATATCATCTCTTTCGACGTCGCCGGATTGATTGGCTGAGCTAACGGATACTTTTCCCAATAGGATACAGAAAAATTGACAAAGTAGGCCATAGAAATCCGATTGAGGAAAGGAAACAAACCCAGTCGCGGGATACGTGCTCAACCGAGCATGTAAGCCCGCACTCCAGACAATGATGGCAGTGATGAGAAAGAAAGGAAACAGCCAATCAGAGGTGACTTGACCCTGATCAGTTGGTATATTAGATGGCAGAATCTCGTGATTCGTAATTAATTAAGACCTAGTTTCCGATCTCAAATCCTCCTTTGACGTGTACCTCAAAATGACTATAGAATATGTTCCCTTGACAATCCCCCTTTATTCCCTCTGGGAATACGACATAAATCCACAATTCTAACTCACTAGTCGGAAATTCTCTATCTCCCTAGCCCCTACTCTTTGGTGATGCCGTACTTCGTTCTGATCCACTAAATAAATCTTGTCCTTCCTATCATCATAAAATTCTTTCCTCTTGAAACGGCAATAGCAGAACAATGGACGTATGAAATAACTGCAATGCTCTTTGGCGTGACATGTCCCGGAATAAACTTCCAGAAAGAGATGGCGGAATTAGCGCACCAAAACTTCGTCAGCGTGGTAATTATTATGCGCCGGAGGAAACCCCATGAAAAATTCACTTTCATCATACGCCGGGAAAGTACTTAACCCTTCGCCACCTCGTACTTTTCCCACGAAATTGTCGTGCGTGGTCGCAGGACGTGAGCCCTCGTGGTTTTTTTCTTTCTTCAGCGCGGTGTTTGTTTTATGCGTTGCTTTCCTCTTCGACTACTAATGTGCATTCTCTTCCTCATTCCCTGTTCCAACCCTCCTTCCGATCTTCAGCACACAACCTCTAGCACCACGTTTCTGAGCCTTCGTTCGTCCCTCACGTTCCCGATCCGTGTATTGGGAGCCGTGTGCTCCCCGCAAGTTGTTTCATTCAGTGCTCTCCTAACTTTGTACCTTAGATTTAAATCGCATGCAATTCGGCTGCAGAACCTGCGTCTTCGTTGCGAACATCTTCGCCAATCGTTCAATCTTTTGATGCCCGTAGTCCATCCGACGCACAGTGGGCTGAAATCGAAAAAAGCTGGCCAAAAATGATTTTTTTTCAATTTTAATTTTTGAAAAACCTATGATATTTTCTTATTATAGAATAATCATTGAACAAATTACTGAAAGAATTTTATTTTTAAGTAATTTTTTTAGATCAGGACACGTCTGTAAAGTTAATATAAATTGATCACAAAACATTTTCCTCTTTTTTGAGAAAATTGACGGAGGTATTTTGTTTCAGTTGCATTTCTTTTGAAGATGCCTAAATTTAAAGCATACCATAATAAAAATGAACTTTTAGAATCCATTATAGTGAAAATCTTAATTATATTGATAGTTTTTATTGATTTTTATGAAACAATTAAAATGCCCTATTTTTCACTAATTTTTAACACATTGTAGAGAAAAACTTTATGTTTTTCACCTTCTGACGCTCAAATTTTTACACCAATTTATAAAACAAAGTGTCAACTTTAATTCTCAAAAGACAAATCCTGCCCCAACTTGCCCCCCCACCTCTCCTATCAAGTTATGTGCGTGAGGGTCCAACCGCCCGACGCGTCGCGACGCGGTGATTAGTTGCGGACATTTGTTCAGACTTACAAATGTTGTTAGTTATAGTTGAGGATAATTCGCTAAAAGTGAGACGACATTACGATTTTATTCACTTTTTAACATAATAATTTCTATATGTCTTTTTTCCAATTTTTCAATGTGCACATTACAATTTTATTCACAAGATATCTATTACAGACTAGACGATTGCGCTGGCTGGAATTAGAATTAGAATTAATTGCAACGGGAAATAGCAATTACAAAGGCATGCATCAGGAACATAAATTTCAGTTATATCTCGAACTGCACACGAGGGATCCCGAATCATACGCCTTTAGTCGCGGAGACCCATCCTTCTGGACCGTGCCGATGCGTGTTCTTTTCGAGGACAAAGCATGCTTTAACTGCGCCCTGGTGACCTTGAGCGAACTTTCTCTTTCACGAAGACAGCCGAAGCCTATCCAAATATCGAAGCCGGTACCCCAATGCAACTAGCCTCAGACAAAGCACATAGCAAGATATTCAGCAGACTTGCTGAGCGGGCTTTGTTGCTTCCTCTACATCAGGGTTTTCCAACTTGCAAGGCCTCAAGGGCCACAACCTAACCTTTAATATGGTTGCGGGCCATATAGTAATAAATTATTATTTTTTAAAGTAACAACAAGAAACAACGTAAGGTATAAACGTAAATTTCTGAATTTTTGTCTAATAACCTTTCGCGGGCCACAATAAATGGCACTGCGGGCCGCCAGTTGGACAACCCTGGTCCACATCAACACCACATCACGCTGAAGCTTGCTCGCGCCAAGCTGGCTTGGAGATTCTGCCACGGTCTTCCGGATGGTACTCCATGGTATTTTCTCCCCTTCTTCACTTCCTGATCTTATCGTCTCGTTTGATCTTCAGCATCCGACTCCAGCGCATTCTCGCTGTTGGCGTAATTTTTCTTCTCAATATTTCATACCAATGCCTTCGTAAAGGTTTCCCAAATTCTTTGGAAAAGTCAAGAATTAGGTAAAGATTTAAGGGTTCATGCTAAGAGATCATCGGAATTCTCTCCTTAAAGGGCTCAACGTATCCCCAGCCCAAATATTGTTCAGCCGTCAACTGCGCTTTAAGCTTCCTGTCACAATGTAAGCTTTGAAAACAAGGGTACAAAAATGTATATATGAAGCCCTCCAGAATAAGCAGGATAAAGTAAAGAAATACTATGATAAAGAATCCAGGAGCCAGGTAAAGGAATTGAAGAAAGGAGATAAGGACTGGGTTAAGGCAAGAAAAAATGTATGGTGGGAGCCTAGTATTGTCATTGGAGCGTAGCCTTATGGCACGTGACATGTTTTTCGCTTTAATTCGATTACATATGTATTGATTTTCTTATAAGCGCTAAATAATATATTTATTTTCATCATAATTGTTGCGAAAAAATATAATGCTGTCAAGCCGGGTCCAATTTTCGAAAAAAACATTTAAATACAGTTTCGTCTGAATTTCGAATACCGCGCCGAAAACCCTGGTCAGAACATCCTTAAATTAAGGAAAAAGGGTAAAATATAATTCTTGTATCATTCCCATTACTGACTGTTTGGTGAAGTCCAACGCATAAACAAATGCACTCAAATGAAATGTGGTCAAGGAATTTTTTTACGACTTACTCGATGAAAGCTATTAAAAGTGCCCACAATGACCCGCTCCAGACGCCTTTCTTAGTAGGAAAGTTAATGTTTCGATGCATTGAGAACGGTAAGAATGTCGAAAATTCGGATGGAAGCAATGGCAAATTTATCGTTGGAATATAGTAATACGGTTTGAAAATTCCTTTCGACAGTGACGTAGATCTCGATTTTTTCCCCGGAAATGATCGTTAAGAAAGTTTCCCTTCCAGGACTCCCTCCAGTTGAACACATACGGGCGCTCAGGCATTTCCGTCCCTATAAATGGATTCAGCCCTCCTCCACACATTTCTCGTTCCGTGTGACTGGACCTCAGATCGTGTAGGGTTAGATATAAGTCGCCTGATGCTCACGGTAAAATTTTCGGTAAAGTGTTTTATAAAATCGACTAGTTTAATAAAAATGAGCTTGCTAACGATAAAACCGTTTTATAAAACCTAGTTTTATAAAACTTTTTACGGAATAGTACATGTTCTATTTCCATGAAACCGTTTTATGCAACAACCAATGAGACGTTCCGCTCATCGCGTTGATAATAATCTCGTATCCATGGGAAGCCAAACAAGGAAAACGTAAACAAACATGGCTGGAAGTTCATGGAACTAATTTGAGGAAACCGGGACTAGCCACGGTAGTAACCTTTACGGAGTCACCCGCAAGTGCACAGAAGTGCGATATTCCACAGGAGAAAAATCCTTCGCTTTGACCGGGATTCGAACCCGGATCCTTCGATTTCGCGCCGAGTGCTTTAACCAATTAAGCTACCGACCAAAGCTTAAAAGACCTAAAGCCACCAAATAATCCACTGGGGAGAATGATGCCTCGGTAGCTTAATTGGTTAAAGAACTCGGCGCGAAATCGAGGGATCGGGGATCGAATCCCGGTCAAGGCGAATGATTTTTCTCCTGTGGAATATCGGACAGTTCATGGAACGTTGAGGCAGTATCCTTCTTGTTAGAAGAATGTGTTAGAGCCTTAGCACCGTTGAGTAAGATCACAAAGTAAGTAAATTAACAATACATATAGTTTTTAACCTAACAGTCATCCAAAAGAGAGTGCATTTATCACTTCACGTGTTCGCAAAGCGTCTCATAGATGGCAGGACATTGCGGTTTTATGAATAGTTTTACCGTGAGCAAGCAAGTACGTTTTACGTACGATTCATAAAACGTTCAATAAAATTTTTTATAAAACTTTTATGGAAAATTTTACCGTGAGAAACAGGCATTAGAGGAGAAAATTGCGTCCAAATTTAATCCGTGGTGCGTGGCATCAGACCCAGAAAGTCAGCCGTTATAGCCCGGAAAATCTACGTTTGGGTGTCATCTTTCTGGCTAATATTAGTACTTGCGACCCCGGGCATTTTTATTCAATTGACAATGAGGTTTTTCACACCCCCCGTCATGTGTGGGTGTTTTCCTACAGTGGGTTTTTTTCCGTGACGGATGCCAGCCAAATTCCTCACGTTGTACATATCTTTTCACACTTATTTCTGATTCTTCATTATGTCGCGTTAATATTCTGTTTCTATTGGATTTAGCATTATTTATTTTATTTATATATTGCAGTGTTTTTCATGTTCAATGAATCATGTACTGACGAGGGGTTAGATGGAAGAAGGGACTTTTAAAGTTTCAATCTCGCCCCAATATAGAGGTTTATCTATCCATCTATCCCACGTAGCCAGCCCATAAGCACTTTCCTCCACCACTAATCCCGTCCCGCCCAAAGGACTGGGTTTGAGTACCGGCAGTGGCAATAGTTATCAGTGGAATTCCTATCCCTGATCGGATTACACGTTGATGACACATCAAGTGCATCTCTTCGTCCGTTGAGTGGTACGTTAAACAGTGGTCTCGTTGGCGCTTTTCATTAAGCAGGCTGGAGTGGCAATCGTTATTAGAAACCTTAATGAATCCTTATTTCACTTAACGACAATTCAAACCGACGCGTCGGTGAAATTGTGTTTGCGCTGAAAATATTGTGTCGAAGTACGACGTTGATCGCTTGATTGTGTTGTATTTTTGCTAGGATTTCTCATTGACCATTATCCCGAAATTGTTTTGGGATTGTAATTTGGACTTAAAAGTAATACCCTTAAATAAAAGCAAGAACACTTTTGGTCACTAAATTCATGCGTAATTGAACAACGCGACAACTGGGAAACCCTGCGAAAACTTTCAGGGATCAGAGTTTCGAGAGGACAAACTTTTTCATGGGGGAGTTGGGCTTCGTGGGTCCAGAGGAACGAGAGATGGGTGTCGGATGCAGGGAGGAGAGGTACCGCCGTTGGCGTGGAGATAACCGGGTCGTGGATGGTGTCGTCGTTGCTGCGGGTGATCATCAGAGGGCGTGGGTGATGCTGAGGGTGCGGCAATGGAAGGAGTCGGGAGAAGGCCCCACGGGGGAGCAGTGGGGGCGGAGAGGGAGTGGTCAGGGAAGGGCAGGAGGGGGACGCCCTTGCCTAACTTGGTATGTTTTGGGGATGAGGAGAGAAAGGGTAGTTCCACTGCGAGGATTACCTCCGAGGGATATTCCTTCATTTTTCCACTGGATGGCCCTGCCTCAAAACCTTAGTAGTGGTCTGTGGAAGAATTCCAGAAGACAAATTGCCTGAAAGACTTTGAAATTCACAAACTAAAGAGGAAAAATTTTGAAATGTCAGAAATAAGGGCACCAGCGATGTTAGAAGCAAGGACGATGCAGTGGGCATATTAGCACAATCCAATAAAATTTTATTCGACAAGACGAATTTATTAACAGCTATTATCGTAATCGGTACTGTACTGAAGAAATTAAAAGCAGAATTGAGCAAGGAAAAGTAGCATTTAGCAAGATTAAGGAACTGGTGACAGCAAGGAACATCAAGATGGATATTAGGAAAAGATTTGCAAAACGCTTTATATGGAGCATTGTGTTGTATGGATGCGAAACGTGGACGTTGAAGAAGAGAGAAGAAAATTACTTAGAAAGCTTTGAAATGTGGTTATGTCGAAGAATGGAGAACATTGGATGGAAAGATAAGATCACGAATGAAGATGTGCTAAGGAGGATTGGAGAAGAAAGAAGTATACTGGGAGAAATTAAAAAGAGAAAGGCAAATTGGATTGGACATATTTTAAGGAATAACAGCCTACAGAAAAAAATAATAGAATGTAAAATAGAAGGGAAGAGAGGAAGAGGAAGGAGGAGGCACGGAATACTGAGGGATATAAAAGAAGGAAGGAGTTATGCAGAGCTGAAATGAGAGAGGCCCAGGACAGAATGTTGTGGAGACAACGCTACCGTTGAAACCTGTCTGCGGACAGAAGCACCAATGATGATGATGATGAGTATCGTAGGCATTGAATCACTTCAAGAAAGCATATATTTGGAGCGAGCTCTTACATGGCAGTGAATCTCAGACGATAACTGCAACATAAAAAAAGAATGTTTGGGAGTAATGGAAATGTTGTGTTGGCGAAGTATTATGAAGATCAAATGGATCGAAAGAGTCGCAAACGAAGAAACCCCATCAATCTTCTGAGAGAAAATATGTTTAATTTTTTAATTATTTTATTTCTCTTTAACGGCGTTTTGCCCTTTTGTACATGCTTCTTCAGGGCTACAATGAAAATTATTGGGCGTATTGTATATACATCAATTGAATATGGTTTACAATTTTGGTACATAGTTATGTTAAAAAGTATATACATTTACACTTGACTTTACAGTTTACTTCAGAGAGTTCCTTCTGAATTTATTGCTGGATGATACCTTCGTTGGTATTTATTGTTTGTTTGTTAACTGTTGTAAATTTCGGTGCTTTCAGAAATCAAAATAAAATTAATTGTTGTTACAGCATATAAAATTATAATAAATTTTAATTTCATTGGCGATGTCTGTTTTTTATTTGCAGAAAGGTTATTTACATAAAAGGTCTATCAGAACAAATAGCAAGAGTCTTCAAAGATACGAATATGTTTAATGTTTCCGAAAGTGGAAAGGCAAACTTATTGGGCACAAATTGCGACACAAGAGCTTTTTTAAAACATTGCAATGGTGGACGGCGGAGGGAATAGGAAGAATCACTGAAAAAGGCCGAGGATGGGACACACGAGACAATTTATGAAGGACGACAAAGGGGGCTTTCCATTAAAGGCGTTGAAGTTAGGGCACATCAAAACACATCAGCGCACACGGACGACGTTGAATGGAACGAAGTGCGCTGGAGAAATGTTTTGTAACCTACCGGTAGGTTGCATTCTGTGGTTGAACAACTGCCACGGCCGAATGTTTTGTGTAAATTTGTTGAATTCGTCCGACATTGAAATTATTTCTTTACCTCCTCACACCACACATGTGTTACAACCTCTAGACCGAACAGTATTCAAACCACTCAAGACTTTCTACAATCAGAGTGCCACTATGTATACACGCAACAACCCAAGCGACTCCATAACATGGTGTAATTTTGTCAAGATTTTCAACGAGGCGCGGAATAATACTGCGAATGTTGGAAATGCAGTTTAAGGGTTTAAATGCACGGGAATCTTTACTTTGAATACGAATGTTATTCCTGAAGACAAGTTCTGGCCTTCAAAAGTTTTGAAACCGATAATTCACAGGCTGAGGAATCTGATTTAACTCTTGACCCTTTATTAAGGTGGCAGGAGTGGTAATCGTGAGTAGTTGAAGGCACATTGTAATAACTTTTCAAGTAAGTCGAAAAAAATATTCTTGGACCACATTTCACTCAATTACACCTGTCTATACGTTGGAAATCACCATACATGCAGTAATGTATGTAATGCAAGAGTTACATTTCAAATTTTCGCCTTAATTAAATCATTGTTTTGACTTGGATTTTCGGCGCGAAATTCGAAATTTACAAGAAAATCATATCTAAATACGCTTTTCTTACTCGGCATGATACCTTGATATTTGTTAGCAGCTATTATAATGATATGAAACTTATTATTTCACATTTAAGAGAAAATCTGTACATGAGTAATCGAATTGTTTCAAAATATATGCCGTGTACCATGAGAGTACTTGTTAAAATATCATTGAATTTCCAGGAAACCAAATCGGTAGCACGCAGTTTTTTTCAATTTTATCGATAGATATTACTAATAAGGACACGTATGAATAGTTTCACAAAAATCGCTCCAACCACCTTAAAAACCCATCTGTACCTCCCTTCCTAATTTGACAGAAATAAATTCACCTGGACCATCACAGATAGGTCAATCAAATGAGAGGGCTCACGAATCATTTTTCGCGAGCTCGATTCCAACACTGAAGAGGGCCAAGTAGTGGATGAAATGCCGCTTGCACCAAAAAGCTAAGGTTTTAAGATCACCTGAAAACATCGCCACTACACCCGCAAAAAGAGGAAGCTGAAGATGGAGAATAATGGAAGGAATTTTAGGAATACCAAGCGGAAGGTTAATAACGGGAAAGAGAGATCAGATGATCATGAGAACAGTGAGTCCAAAACAGACAGCTGCGAATTTTGTGGCCTTGGATATTACTCTAAGGAGTCATCAAAAAAGGGTGAATGGAATTAACGCCAACAATGCAGTGCGTGGTATCATGAAATTTGTGTTGATGCCAAGGTGGAGAAGCAATTTGTTGGTGGAATATGCATCTTAATTTGATACTAGCACATGTAAGTTAGATCGTAAAAATAAACGATATTTAAAACCGTGAATGCCACAAGTTTTATTTCTTTTTTTTTTCAATGATTTTTGTTGATATAGTTATATACTTGTTACAAATGTTTAGTAATGCTAATTAAGAACTCTATCAATGTGTTGCAATGCCTTAAAAAACGTTGACCTTTCTCTTACCATCATCCCTTGATTTCATTGTTTTTGCCAAGCATTTTATATATTTAAATTTATTGTTATTATTTTCATGTTAATATTGTTTTTACCCTACTTTTCATTTTTGTCTCATTTCCTTTTTGTAATTTTTTAATGCAAACTTTTATTTAAAATCAAATTTAATGTTCTGTATCTAACAACGGCAACAATATAATATATGTAAACAAACTACTACACTTGACGATGCTATAAAATTGGTGAAACGCGTAGTGTGTTTAAAAAAATAAAAAGTGTAGAAAAGTACAAAACTTTATTATAATGAATGTTGCAATGCCTTTTAAACAGGTATTAGTGATGCCAGTTCGAAGGCTTTCTCAGTGTGGATAATCTGCTTCAGTCTCTTTCAATAGCAGGTCAGTGTTGCACTTTGTCTACTAAGCTTTTACGGCCATTACCAGATGCATTCTCATGATAGACACCCTAATAATGTGCCCTATAATAGCTAAAAAAGCTTGGATGACAAAACGCCACACGCAGCTGCCAACAAAAGAAACTAAAACAGGTATTGGTGTTGTTTCTTAGGTAAAAGAACTTTTTTCTAATTCATAATTTATGCAATGAAAACATTTTGAGATTTATTAAACAAAAATTAACACCATTTTGCGTTAATTTACTCTCTATTGTTTACATCTTAAACCGAATAATAAATATATGACATTACACCAGGCTATATATGTAAAAACTAAAATGATCAGAATAGCCCCGTCATATTTGGCATTTCAATATTTTTGTGACGTCACTTAAACTGCTCTATCTCCCAAGGATCATTAACTTTATAAATTTTTCTCGTCGCACTCTTTTGAGCAATAACTAAGCTAAAAGTAGGCGCAAACCGATAATTCTTCAGATAGTTTAAAATCTGTCCATGACGCAATGATGTCAAAATGATCGAAATACTACCCGGTCTACCCTACACTTAATTTTTTGACGAAATGTAGGTGCTAGAAATTCGGATTTTTTTTCAATATTCTCACTCTGTAGTGCACAGCCGTAATCTACCCCATGTAAAACAGGTATTATATTTAAGGCAAATTGTGGTCGAAAAGTAGTTTTGCAAACGGTTAATGTTTTGATATCATTGGAAAGATGAGAGTGCTTTTTAATTATCACTTCACCTAGAATTTGATGAATTTGACATGAGGTCAAATTCATCAAATTCTAGGTGAAGTGATATTACTCTCAAACTACCTTAACGTAGTAGAGCAGTTCAAGTTCCCAACTCCGTCTGTGGAGGACTCCAGCCCGGAACGCTGATCATACCTATCCTACGGTCTGGACGCCCACTCCTACCGGAAGATAGGTCCATCGTCGTCAGGCATATTCCTCCAAAATTTGTTCTGCAAGGGGTTAATATTTTGATGTAGTTGGAAAGATGAGAGTTATTTCTTTAACATGAGGTCAAATTCATCGAATTCTGGGTGAATTGATTTTTCGCTCATGCAAGGACCTTAAGGACTACCTAACCCTAAGGTCGCGGGTTCGAGTCCGCCTGGGTGGGTTCTCTTCCACTCAGGGTATGGGTGTTTATGTTTGAGGGTTCAATGTAAGAGAGGGCTGCGTAGCCCTAATTTCGCCCTAAAAGAAAGTCGCTATTTTTATTGTTATTATTAAGGACCTCCTTAAGGAGGTTTCGCCGCGACTGTGTGAGTCAAAACAAATACTAAATTCCACATTTTTAAATATTTTGTCCAACAAATCCTGCTTTCACTAATGAAATTCGTTACCTACAGGAAACCAAAAGTGAAGTGGAAAAAATGCAGATTATTCCACGAATGTATTTTAAATGAGCACTTTTTTCCAGCCATAGGAGTCGACTGCAGCGCCATTTGCTACGAATTACCGCATTTTGACTTCAATTACGGCAGTAATTCCCTAATAACTAAAGCCATAAGGTGGTAAAATGCCAAAATTTATTTTTATTCTATTTCTCTGGATAATTTCCTTCTTATAAATAGTTTTCCGCAAAAATGGCATTTATATTTTATGGGAAAATACTGTTTTTCCCCGTGTTTCTCTCATTACCCCACTGAACACCATGTAATTTAAACTTTAATTATAGAATAAAATAGCGTGGAAAGGTATTATTTTGCTGTTAATATCGGATAGAGGACAACTTTTTCTACAAGTAGACAGAATATGAATAAAATGACATTTTGGTCACTTTACGGTGGAACCACCTTAACTAACCTACCTACTAACTACCTTATGGGCCGCTGAGTCTTAGAGGCTTTGTAGGGTGTAGGGGTAAGGGAAGGGAGGTCATCTTAATATGTATCTGGGAGGACGGATGCATAAATGCCGTCGCAGTCGAGCGTCTTCCGCGCTGAGACCCGTCCTTCGTCGGTTCCCCCTTCCATCCCCTCGGTCGTTCCCCCAACCCCTTTCCAATTCCCCTTCCTTCCTTTTGCGCTGCGCTCGTATCGATCCTCCTCTCGTCTCCCGCCGTCGCCGTCCTCCATACCCTGCACCCCTCCTCCCTCACCATCTCTCTTGCCCCGGGCGAGACGCTCTCTTTCCACCCCTCCTGCCAACCCCCCCCCCTGGCCCGCTTCGAGAGGTCGTGTGCTTGAGCCGTGCGAAACGAAACGTTATCATGACGTGAAATACCGGCGGTACCGATCGGTTTACCGGTTTACGATGTCCAATTTGACTCAGGCAGTGTCTCTCCAGTCTCAGGCAGTGTCTCGCCAGTTTAATTATCTCCGTTTAAACATTTTCCTAGCATATATACCTAAGCGTTCTCTGCAGTCGTTCTCACTTCCTCATTGGTCATTTTGGAGATATTTCAATGAGTCCACAGAGATTATTTTTCTCATTTATTGTGTAGGTATGAATGGGTTGTTTCCAATTTTTTATTAGTAAAATATGTCCCGGAAGATTTCTTTACTTTTTTTTACTCACACAAATACCCATGATCAATAATGTTTCGCCACAAACCACAGGAATGCTCAGCTGTTTTGTTTTTGGCTTTATATTTTTATTGATGTTTTTATAAAAAATGTGTTATAGATATTCAAAATGTGAGATTCCGATATCCAGATTTGATATTTTATAATTTATACTAAATATTTTGAATTTTTATTATTTTGATCATTTTTACTTATTACATTTTTAATCAAAATTTTAGTATTGCGTTTCCATTTTGGCTTTCTTTAGTTGATATTGATGTTTTGTTACTAAGAAGAATTCGTAGTTACCATCGCCATCATGCATAACAAGAAATAGATTTTCAATGTTCTTATTTTAACCCTAAGGTACTAAATTATGTATGAATGAATGAATGAATGAATGAATGAATGAAATGAATGAATGTATGAGTATAAACGTATTTATATTTATATAATTATAACATATAATAACTGTTTCCTTATATTGTGTTTTAAAGCCATGATGATGATAATATCAAATAGGTAGCGAAACGTTGGTGAAAGTAAAGTGACATATTATTTTAAACATTGACCAACCCTCCATAAAATGCATACAAGTAATATTTAAAGTATTGATTTGGCGGCTAGGTTTTAGTCGGACACTCGCCGTTATCGGTATGAGACGCTGTAGCGTGAGCCAGTAGCGCCCGCGCTGGGCTCGCCTACCGTCGGTAAACGTCAAGATACCGAAAGTGCGTATTTTTGTTGTTATCGGTTATTTGCCGCGGGTTACTCTCGTTTCGATGGCGCAGTGCTATTCGAGGTCGATGCGTGGTGGAGGGCGTTGTGTCGGTCCACTACTCGTTGGCCCGGTTTAATTATCTCCGTTTAAAAATTTTCCTAGCTTATATACCTAAGTTGATACGCTCTACCATTGATAAACCCCACGTCAGCAAACCGAGTCGTCTGATGCAATAAACAAAATCGCAGTTAATATCAGGGGCCTTATTCAGTATGGACTCGACATGGTCGAACCTCGGAAAATCCGTGAATGTGACGTCACACCCCCAACAAATCTCAACTTTTGAATGGCTCTAGATTTGAAATTTTAGAGGCTGTGACGTCATACTTTCGTCACTTTCGAGGCTCGGAATTTCCGAGAACATACAGAATAGCCCCACAGGGGCCCTATTCAGTTTGGACTCGACATGGTCGAACCTCGGAAAATCCGTGAATGTGACGTCACTTCCCCCGAAAAACCTCAACTTTTGAATGGTCCCATTTGAAATTTTAGAGGCTGTGACGTCATAATTTCGTCACTTTAGAGGCTCGTAATTTCCGAGAACATACAGAATAGCCCCCCAGGTCAGCGAAAAGCCTACTTATTGCTTCATTTAACGTAAGTTACACATTGTAAAACCGGGCCATAATGCGATCACCGACCTCCTCCCTCCTGATCGTCCGCCGACCATCTTGTCTTTCTCGAGAGTGCCTCGAATTCTTACGTTCGCCGCCTACTCTTATGTTGTTGGGGAGGTCGTGCATCACTTGACGTGACCCCATGCCGTGGTGACCCATACGACCAGCCATCCAGCCGTTGGCTTTCTGGGCATTCGCGTTTGCAGTTGCCACTTCAGCTGATCACTCTCGCGACAGTATCCGTCGACATTTAGTCGCGAGTCGACTGGCACGGTGGGTTTGGCACGTTTGGCACGTTCCTGCGACAGCGGATCGCCCGTCTGGTACCATCACGGTTGGTATTTCAATGATTGGTTGACAGATTTATGCCATTGCAGCGTCGGACTGCATCTACTCGTCAAAACAATACTTATTTTCAATATTTTTAATTAGGTAATTCTTCTATTTGTTGTGGAACAGCTCTTCCAGCTTCCATTATCTTTCATTCCTACAATCCAGCCCCCTTTTTCGTCAACAACCCCTTAACAACCAAAACATTTCAACAATCAATACAAAATTTCCACACGAAAATAAATTAAAACATTTAAACAAAAATTACACCAAATTAAAAGAAAATAAAAACAAATAGTTAAATAAATTTCAAACGTTACTCCAAAAAGGAGGTACCACCGCGACTGTGTGAGTCAAAACAAATACTAAATTCCACATTTTTAATATTTTGTACAAAAAATCCTTATTTCGCTGATGGAATGCGTTACCGATGGAAAAGCAAAAGTAAGGTAGTAAAAATTCCGATTATCTCACGAATGTATTTTAAATGAGCACTTTTTCCCAGTCATAGGAGCCGACTGCAGCACCATTTTTAACGAATTACCGCATTTTGACTTCAATTACAGCATTAATTCCCCAATAACTATAAAAATAAGGTGGGAAGATGCCTATATTTTATTTTTATTCAACTTTTCTGGGTAATTTCCTTCTTATAAATAGTTTTCCACAAAAATGGCATTTATATTTTTTGGAAAAACAATATTTTTCCCCGTGTTTCCCTCATTCTCCCATTGAACACCATGTAATTTCAAGTTCAATTAGAGAATAAATTAGCGTGGAAAGGTAACATTTTGTTGCTCACATCAGATAGAGGACAGGATTTTCTATAAGTAGACAGAATATGAATAAATTGACATTTAAGTGATTAGACGGTGGAACCACCTTAATCTCCGCTCTTTGCAAACAATAGTGACGTTTGGGGTTGGCAACCCTTGCGCCAAATGAGGCTCCGCTTTATGTGGTACTTGTGTCCCGTCCGAGAGGATATTTTCAAGTTGAGAGATTCCATAATTTCCAGCTTTTCGAGGTCCGTCACGTTCCTCGTCATCATGGATGTATCTGATGAGATGCTGACGATGCTCAGCATCCCTGTTGATGAGGAATGTGACACAACTCGACAAGTTAGAAATGATGGAAACACCCACCCGGTTGATCTCGAGAAGGCGACACTCACCTCAACACTGTCATCTGTATAGTCATGAATTAAGGACTGCACTATTTTGATAATATTTTTCCGATCCCCGTGTTATCAGGAAATCTTGGCTATGTTTACGTGATATTTTAGAAAAATCGCGCGCAGGTTTTTACTATCCTCGCACACCGTTAACAAAATTTGACGTAATGTGTGTGGTTAATCAGGCACTTGACGTATTTTGTACAGTAGAGTCTCGATTATCCAACCTAAACCGGCCGCGGCAAGGTCGGATAAGTGAGAAGGTCGGATAACACGGAAAATAATTAAAACAATGTAAAAAAATGTTAAATTTAATTTGCACTTGGAAAACTTTTAAAATACATGTGTCTTTATATGACGCACAAGTAATAATATGAAAGAATGCACTTACAGCAAAGTAATTAATATGTTGTGTAGAAGGTACTTTCAGTACAGTGAACTACGAAACCATATTTAAACATGGGTAAAAAATTCACGGGGACGGTCGGATAACCGAAGGTCGGATAACCGACACTCTACTGTACTTATATTCCTCTGGGGATCCTTCTTCCTACTTTTCTCTCGGTCATATTTCGAACAAAACCTTTACGTATTCCAGGACATGTTTAATTCACCTGATCCTTCTTTGTCGTATCCAAGTTGGCCTCTCCTCTAGTGCTCCTCGGAACAATTCTATAATACATGCCTTTATTTAACTCGATTTTCCATGGATCCATGGTTACCTTTTCATTCATAACTAAATAATAATAATTTAATGACTTCTTGCATTGTGATTCGAGGTGGAATAGCGGTAAAGCATACAGGTATGATTCTCATCCCGAGGAGTAAATAATGAGACGTCGTATCAAGTCCATAACTTGGCGAATATTTTCTAGTGAACAGTCATAGTTTTTTGGTCCTAAAGCGCCCCGCGACCTCATTTATATTTCACACCTTAACTTTGGATCATTTAAATATTTTCCAGAAAATGTATATTGAATATCTATGTTCTATATGAATACCAAAATCTTCATATTTAATGAATTAGGTTGATATCGAATGAGACAGAGCGCCCCATGCTTTTCGCTGTCGTCTTGCATAATGGCTCAACTTTAAACATGTTATATTGTTGAAAACATATTTTTTTCTATTTATGTTCATAGATAATCCATTGTTTGGCTAATTTCCTTGAATTGAATTTAATTATTTCTAGTACTAGGGTAAACTTTCACTCACTTGAGAAAATATTATTTTATTCTTTTTTAGTACGATATTGAGATATTTCTTTTTTATTTAGATTTTTTAATAAAATTTTATTTATTTAGAAAAGTATGCTTTGAATTTTTTTTTTCATTTTTTTTATTTTTCGTTTTCTTTGCCCATTTGATCTTCAGTGTCCTTCTCCAATACAATATACCGAAAGGGCTTCCCTTCAGGTCATACTTTCCGTGAGATTGATCGCTTGTCTCAAGCCGTCCTTCGCTTAATATCCACGGCGCTTCTTCCACCCCACGTGATCGACACGAGCTCCCGAGTAGAGCGAATGATTCCACTTGCCCGGACGTTCATCCTCGTCGCGCAATATCCGCACTCACTTGTTCTCTTCCACATCTTTCGCCATATTCCCATTACGATCCCCCGTAGTAGTCTAGAAGTACTTGTTCATCGTAGTAGGGGAAGTTGGTGGGTAATCATTGGCTCTCTGCATAGACTACAATGTCATCTGCAAAAGGCAACATGTTGATTTCCTCCCCATTAAATTTCATTCCTGCAATTCCTTTTTCTACCCGTTCTACGTCCCATCCTAGGTAGTTGATAGGCGCTCGCAATAGACTGCACCTTTATATCACTGCGCTGTTTATTAAAAACTCCTTTCCCAATGCTCCGTTGATTGCTACGATTCCAGAATTCCGAACATATTGCTCGAATCAACGTTTTCAAGGGCCATAATGATTATGAAGGGTCGTCATGGCAACCTCTCCGCTTATTTTTTCTTCTCCGGACGCCTTGTTGTTCATCAAATCTCTCATTGCTCTTTCGAATTTCATTTTTCGCTGTCTTAGGGCCTAGTTGTTCATCAGTTTTCAGAGTTTATTTTTCCACTTATAGAGCTCGTCTTATATATTCTTTTCGTCTCTTTCCCATCTCATCATCTTCATCCACCTGCAAGCTTCCGTTCTTTTTCCTCCCGGGTTCATCATATTTCTGCAAACTACCCAGTGCCTCTTCATTGGGTTGCATGCTGTTTCGCTGTCTCTGTTTTTTTTTGCGTTTATGATAAGTTATTTGTAGCAAATTTCAATCCATTCCTTTGACATCTTGGATTTCCGAATGATCCGATTCCTCAGTTTCTTCCCGAGATCTTCCTCCTCTTCATTCTTAGGTTTTTTTATTTTCTTTTTATTTCTTTACCGTTCATAATCCACGCTTTTTTGTTGCTTTCTTTCCAACATTCATCACGGTCACCTTATACTTTCATAATAATCTTATTTAATGGGTACATTCCATTTCTCACCACCATCTTGGCTTCAGTTCTTTTTTCCAATGCTCCATTGAGAGTTACGTTCGTTCTAATCTCGTTAGTGCTACTGACCTTTTGCAGCAACTGGGATGGGAAACGCTTTCAGACCGTCGATTAAAATTTAAACTCAATCTATTGCGTAAGTTCCAAACCGATCTATTTTCTGACGACGTTGATAATATTTTACGAAATCCGACATACTACTGTAGATCAGATCATGAGAATGAAATTAGGGAACTACTACAAAACGGACAGATTGAAAATGTCATTTTTCCCACGAACGACAAGGGAGCATAACAGCTGCCAATGAGACTTTTATCTAGGTTTGTCGATAGGTAGTGTAGCTCTCAGTAGTAGTAGCTCTCCCTAATACTTGAATCCTTATCTGTTACCTAGCACTAACAGCACGCCGTGCATGTTTCAAGATAAGTCTTGAGTCTCTGTCCATTTGTGTAGTTGCAAAATACATATATATTAATGGTCCCTCTCCATTGTGATAATATCTGTAGTGTAGTGCATGCCTGTGAGTCTTCGTCTCGTAACAAGTATTAGCGATTTATGCTAATGCATAATTATTTGTAGTTACACTAACTTTAGGGTATAGTGTAATGCATGTTGGTGAATAATCACCCCCTGCCACACACCCCTGAGGTGGCTTGCAGGGTATTTTGTAGATGTAGATGTACGATTTTTCTCCTGTTTCTTTGACCCTCACGATCTTCGAGTTCCATTTTGGTTCTCATTTTCCTTAGTTTTTTTCTGGGATAGTAGAGAACCACCCATCACTACTACTTACGTTATGATTACTATAAATATCTCATCCGGGGAAGTTTTTACATAGCTTGACATGATTTGCCTATCGCTTTCTGAGGAGAAACCTGTTGATCTCTTGTTTGTATTTATCTCCTGGCGTCTTTTATGTACATCTTATTCACATTGTCTGCTTGAAGTCTGCATTTGCTTCCATCATAGTATTACCGCTGCAGGGCTCTTAAGGTGGTTTAAGCGAGATATTTCCCTAGTCATAATGGAGACCATATTCAAATTTTTTATTTTAGCGCCTGTAAGAAGTATGAAGTAAATATTGTAATATTAATGGCGCAATGATATAGTTATATACGACCAAAATTCTCAGAAATGAAATAAATATCTCGACACAAGTCTCTAACTTGACTTATTTTTTCACGTCGTAAGGTGAAGGTAGAAGATGTGAAGAATTGAAGAGGGATCTCAATGGCGGGACATCCTTAGGAGGAAAAGCGAGACAATGTCTATGAGGTGGGGATGCAGAATGGGGACTGTCCAAGAACCTACCAATCAGCTGGTAGAATACTTGAATGAGAAAAATGTGAAAACGCCTTCACAACATAAGTTTTTTTTTGCGATTCATTAAAAATTACTGCGGGTAGTAATTGATTAATTTTCACAAATTGCTGATAAAATATACAAACTACACAGCATTAGTTTTTTTGACGAAATCTAAGTGCTAGAAATTCCTTTTTTTTTAATATTATCCCTCTGGAGCGCACAGCCGTAATCTATCCCATGTAAAACAGCTTATGTTTTTAGGCAAATTGCTCGAAAAGTAGTTCGGCAAAAGGTTGATATTTTGATATGATTGGAAAGATAAGAGTGTTTTCTTTAAAATGAGACCAAATTCATCACATTCTACGTGAAGTGTTTTTTTCGCTCCAACTACCTTAAAGGCTTTCTCATGTGGTATTCCCTTTGCAAACCCGAAATGTCCAATGCTGCTCCTTTCTTTCCTCTCTCCCTCTCTTTCATCACTGAACTCCGGCTGCCCGTAGTTGTTATGTTTTCTTTCCCTTTGCCATTCCGAGTGGCAACATATAGGTAGTACACTTGCACCGTCCGCTGCCTCCCCCTCTAGTTTAATCAATAATATTATCCCCTCGTTGCACCCCGTGTGTCTCACGAGCGTCTCTCGCACGAGGAGGCCAAATGATACGATACTCTGCCCCGCCCGCGCGATGGGAAGCTGTGGCCCTGAGGAAGCGTGAGTTTCATCGACCGCCGAAAGTCTTTCCGAGGAGGAGTAGAATCATCCGGGCACTCTGCTGCGGAATGAGGAGTGACAGGTGCATCGGCACTAAGTAAGTGACTCCGACGATGTGAATCTCGTGATCGGAGACGCGTTGACTCTCGGCGTTATCGAGTCTTGAACTCGCCCTGCAGTGTTGGGGTGAAGGGGAATCAGTCGCATGTGCGATTCTGATTGGGGAGAGATCCGCAGAGTAGAAGGAGCGCCCTCCCCTCTTTCCTTTCTTCCTTCTTTTCTTTTGCCCTCTACGGAGATGTAGTTGCAAAATACATTAATGGTGCAAATGTCATGAGTTTAGGTCAAATTATATATATATATATATATATATATATATATATATATACATGGACGAAGACGAAGAAAACGAAGAAAAGAGAAGAAAAAAGACGAAGAAATATATATATATATATTTATTTTTTTTAACTGTTGCCGACGTTTTGGTCGTTACAGCACTAAACTTTAAAGGTAACAATCTTGAATATGTCTTTGTATTTTTATATTTAATGACTGTAAATTAACCATTATGTAATCAAAAAAGAATTGTCAAACATTTAACATCATGTATCATTTGTTTATAGCCCTGAAGATGGATAAATAAAAATCCGAAACGTAGGCAAAAGTTTAATATATATATATATATATATATATATATATATATATATATATATATATATAAAAGGAAAGGAAATAAATATAAAAGTATATGCTAGCAACAAGGCGTTGAGGTTGGGGAAGGATAGGAAAGTAAATCTGTGGACACTCACTGGCAGATGATCAATGACGACACCGGTGTCCACTGCTTAGGGGTAGCTTTCGGGCTAAGGACCCTTCTTCAGCTGGAGAAGATTCACTACTAAGGAGTGTCACACTGGAGTTAGGAGTTTAGGGTATGTCTTGGTACGGGGTTGGTTGTTGGGGAAAGGGGATTGGTTGGAAGGAAGTGCAGGGGGGGGGGTGGAGTGGGAGGGGAGGGAGCTAGCCTAGCATATATATATATATATAATTTGACCTAAACTCATGACATTTGCACCATATATAAAAATAGGTCGAGAATAAATACCATTTAAAATAAAAAAATACTAACGGTCCCTCTACCATTGACAGCATATCTAAAGTGTAGTGCATGCTTGTGAGGCTTCGCCTCGTGACAAGCATTAGCGACTTATGCTAATGCATGATTAGTCGTGGTTACACTAACTTTAATAGGGTATAGTGTATTGCATATTGGTGACTACTCACCCCATGACACACACCCTTGAAGTTGGCTTGCAGGGAATTTTGTAGATGTAAATGTAGAGAGTTTTTATCTTTGAAATTATCCCGCGCAGCGACAGAGAACGTTCAGTAGGAGTGATTGAAATAATCTTCCCATCTCGAGTGATTCGAGTCCTCGCTTTGGCGTCTTTGCTCGACTGGATCGTCTCAAGTGCCCTGAGTTGGCATGAGTTTCGATACCGGCGGCGTCGGGGCGTCTTCTCTATCGATCTATCGATTGAATCAACTCGGGTGATTGGCTCACCTGTCACGTTTTGGGATTTCATTTCTATCTGTAAACCATTTCGCTGTCATGTGCGTCCAAAATTCTTTTTCCGTTTATTTGATTCAATATTTTCCGCGGGTATCATTTCGGGTGAATTTAATGCTTGCGTCGTAATCACCTTTTTCATCTGGATGGTGACTTCAACAGTATCGGACAATTGAGGAATAAAGGAGAATGTTTAGTGAATAATTGCCATTAAAACGTTACAATGATCCCGTGGAAGATGAACTGAAAGTTTGATCTGTAATTGCATATTGTAACTTACCACCTATTGACCGATTTCCGTTACCTAATTGTAACTAACTTTACGCAGAGCATGTTTTCAGCATAACTCTTGAATCTCTGCCCGTTTATGTAGTTGCAAAATACATACATACTAACGGTCCCTCTAAATTGATAACATATTTATAGTGTAGTACATGCTTGTGAGGCTTCGCCTCGTGACAAGCATTAGCGATTTATGCTAATGCATCAATAGTCGTAGTTGCACTAACTTTAGGGTATAGGATAATGTTAGTGCCTACTCACCCCCTGCCACACACACTTGAGGTGGCTTTAAGGGTACTTTGTTGATGTAGATGTATGATTTCCAGTATGAAAAAATACAAGGCCAACCAGCATTGACAGATAATTGCAAATTAAAAACATGGTGCCTCACAAGTGAGCTCCGAAAGCCACTCCAGAGAGAGTAAAATTAAGTGTATAAAAAATCCATATTATCAATTTTTCTGAGACGTGACGGAAAGAAGCAATCCAGCTGCAACAGCAATTTTTTAAGTGACTTTTTCATACACTTGGGTAGAAAGGTGAGGCAGGCAGTGTGGTGGGGGTCATTAAAGAGTGTATTGTGGAAGTTTTTCGAGTGTCTGAATCCAGATGAGGCTAAGAGGTGCTTACCAAGAGTCCCCTTGATCGCGAAGATCAATAACGGATCGGCCGCACGAAATGGCCTCAGACGTATCAGGACAACTTCATGAAATATTTAAAAGTGAAGGAACCTTTGCAATTCGATGGCAATCGATGGATCAACTGGTCTTCATCAACTTCATCATTATCTGATTAAATAATCATTTTCATTCGTGCTATGAATGCCGATTTTCATTACCCATGAAGAATCGTTAGATTTGGTCACGCATATGAAAATAAAATGTGTGATTTGGTCACGCAAACATGTGGTAGGGATATTTATGCAATTCCAAAAGGCAACTGTCTGGGCACAGAATTAGGTTCGTCTGATCTGGTAAGTCGGATGGCGAAATTACTAACGATGGATCGCGTAAAGGGTTTGTCATTACGGATACAAAAAGTTATTCCAAATCCAGACATTAATTTCCTTTCATTTCATTTCCATTTATATATTTTACACGAGCTCTTTAAGCCAAAGATTATTATTTACTAGTGAAGGTGACCGTTGAATGTCAACGGGAAGAATATTATCATTTAAATTGATTTTAATAAACCATTCACATCATATTAACATTATATAACATAACATTATCACAAGATACAACACTACCTCCAGAGTACGAGATCATCTACGAGGGACTAAAGATCCATTACCACCCACAATTTATGAGGGTGTGTACGAACTTCTCTGCAGTTGCGGTAGATCAAATGTGGGGCAAACCAAGAGAGCAATTGCATGCCGATTAAAGGAACATGAACGTGCAATCCGGAAGAAAGACTGGTAACACTCTGCCGTGGCTGAGCACACTACGTTAGAGGAAGGTCACGCCATTGACATCGAGACGGCAAGAGTACTACACAAAGAAAGCAGTTACTTTCCGCAGCTCATAAGGGAGGCGATTGAAATAGAAAAAAGACCAAATAACATCAATAGAGAGGATAGTTATAAACCCCCTTATACCTGGAAGAGACTTATTCGAAATTAAGTTTTTTTACTTCTCAAAATCATCAACCGCTGGAATTGTTTATTTACTTTTTGAAAAAAAAGACCATTGTTGTTATTAAAAGCCCGACGAAGCCGGCAGCATAGCACGGCGAAACTGTTGCATAATATTAAATAATTTAATCGCAGAACCAAAAGCCTGAATACCATAAACATGAGCTGCGAAAATATACAAAAAAAGTTCATTCACATCTTATTTTGTGCAAAGAATCATTGAGTTAATGGATATACGCGGAATCTCGACTCAAACAATGAGTATGGTCGTTATGGAGACGATGACTCAAAAACGGTCAAATATTGCGAAAAATCGTTACGTTTGAGGAAATATTTCGGAATTTCGACCGGAATACAAAATTCTATTGAAGAAATAAGAATCTTTATTTTATATTCTTTCCATTGGTACATTTCTCATTAAGAGAAAACCAATATTTCTAATTTAATTTTGGAAATAAATAAAGGTCTTCAGTCAAATGAAGAATCAGCTTCACGTGTATTTCTTGTGCGAAAGTTACTGACATATACGCATCAGTGATTATTTTAGTAGATGGTTCTTCATTGTAAATGGTTCTTCATTGTAAATGGTTCTTCACGCAAAGCACTGTAACCTATGTCCCACCTTTGCCAGTTTTTTGCAATGACGAAAACGACGTATGATGACAAAAATAAAGAGAAAATCGCTCGAAGGTCGCTTCCCTTGATACACCATCAAAAGATTCATTTTTATTCAGACGTTTACTTCCCTACCAATAAGGTTGTCATTCTCGAGATACTTATTATGACCTTATCTACCGTGACGCTAGGCATTATTTCAGCAGGAATAGGTTACCTTTGCATAGGAAATGTACGAGGGTGATCAATAAGTTCTTAGAAAGGTTATGTACTAACTATCAGACAAGTGCTTAACTTTTAAAATAATCAATTATGAGATATTTTCTCTTCTAAGTTAAACAATTTCTATTTATGTTTGGCGAGCTTTAGCTAAAGAGATTTTTACAAAATAAATTGAGTAATTGTTCATTAAATCTTTATTTTAAAATTTCAGATAGATTTTATGTTTGCAAATACAGTACCTATCAATTGCATTTTATTATTTAAGGTTATTCTTAATATAAGTGTTTGCAAGCACAAGCAAAAACTTACAATGGTACTTAATGAAGCGCCAGGAAGTATGTGACCCACAAAGCAGATTTCTGTCTGATTCGACCTTCATCTTGAGATGAATTTTGCCCTTACGATTGAAAAAAAAGGGCCTGACCTAACCATTCCTCTGTTCCTGTGTCTAATGTGTCTATTTTGTGTTAAAAACTAGTCACCTGGAAAATAAATAAACCTGTACTTTTCGTTATTTACTTTATTGTACGATAATCCGGACACATTTTTCATTGCTGTCGCAAAAACACGTGGAACTCTTAAGAAGAGTCGTTCTCGTTCCTGTCTCGTCTGTAGGCTGAATTCATGCTGTAAGGAAAGCTTCACGTTATCTAATATCTCATTATTATCCTATTATGCTTTCCCTTTGGTATTGAAAGATTTATTTAATATCGGCATGTTTATTAGTGACAACGACAGTTTGTCATTACTAAATTTAGTGTATGTTCTTTGAATATGTGATTGCTCGCTTTAACTGTGCAACTAATTTTTTTGATTTTTTAAAAATTAGTGCATTCATTTGAACGAAATTTGTTTCTCTTAAGGGGGATTAATTCCTTTATTAGAGAGCGAGTATCCATTCTTCGCCGAAAATTTTAAATCTTTCACTTCAAGTTTTTTCTTCAAATTTTCACAATCTTTTCCAAATCTTCACAGTCAAGTTTTTTTATATATTAATGTCGAAGAGAGATTGATCTTGGTTACGTAGAGTGTTGTGAAGTGCTGTAAAATTTAACCTTATAATTGGCCTACCATTAATCTCAAAATAACTTCAGCAGACGGAAATCTATAAGTATTTTTGCCATGGGTGTAGTGCCAAGGTAAGTTGATCAAGGTCTTTAGGGTATCTATGCGGGTTAGTTGCTCCATGATCGACGTTTCTACAGTATACCTTGCCGTCACCCTCAGGGTAATGAGTGAGATAGAGACCCTCATTGACTCTTTTCATCAGGAAAGACTTAAGTCATTCTGTGGATAAGTACAGTGAACTACTGTAATATCTCTGAATCGATCTAACCCAATTTTGCCGCAATTGGTGTTTAATATTGCTGATAAAAAATATAATGTTCCAGTATTGTACTTCAACCGAACATATTGAGCATGATATCAGTTAAATCTCTTCGAGGTGAAACTTCTATTCCACGTGTATTTCTTTTACTTAAGCTGCCCTTCTCAACTTATGAATTATAAACTACATCCAACCTACGCAGTGTCAATAAATGAGGCAGCACGTCATTGCCATAGCGCTCACTTTATCTTAGATCGGTGCTTTTCAAGGACTGTTTCTTCACCTATGGTGGCTTTATTAGTCATTTACTTCGATGCCAGAGCACTTGAACCGCCCACGGACACCCCATCATTCTCTTCAAAGTCATATACTCACTTGGCCCTCAGCACTTACAGCTTATTGGATTGGACGCAGCAAATCTTTTTAAGAAGGTGAGACTTAAACATTCATACGGTTACACTCCTTATGGAATTTAGCGAAAAAGTAAAAAGATTGGCTTTGTTGGTGCTTATACATATACACAGTTTGTCGATACAGTCACACTTCTATTGGGATTGGATGAAAAACAAAAAAGAAGGTTGGCTTTTAGGAGGGGAATAAGTTTACCGAGTGAACTCTTTTAGAGCACCGTGCACGGCGTGGGAAATCAAAATAGCAGTTTAAACTCAAGTCTTATTATGCAAACGGCATCACTTACCACTTAGAAGCAATTCGTAGTCATTCATTGCAATACTGTTGGAAAAGTAGACAACCGTATTAAAGTTCTAGCTGAAATAGTGAAATGTTTGCTCTAATAAATTCACTTTGACGCAAGACAGGTTTCAGCGCGTACAGAGTACCGAACGAAACAAATCATTTATAAGCAAATTAATTATACCGCCATCGATGATTGCTCCCCCCCCCCCGTTATCAACACGATCCCCTCCGTCCTTGTAATGACATTAATAAACGTATTGAAAGAGTATTGTAATTTTCCATAGCTTTTTATTCTGTCCGATATTCGCAACGCGTTGCTATGTGATCTCACATTTTTGAATCTTATGATATTCTATACGATAATTTAAGGTGGTTCCACCGTATAGTAACTTAAATGTCATTTTATTCATATTCTGTCTACTTGTGGAAAAAGTTGTCCTCTATCTGATGTGAGCAACAAAATGTTACCTTTCCACGCTAATTTACTCTCTAATTGAACTTGAAATTACATGGTGTTCAATGGGGGAATGAGAGAAACACGGTGAAAAATAGTATTTTTCCATAAAATATAAATGCCATTTTTGCGGAAAACTATTTATAAGAAGGAAATTATCCAGAGAAATTGAATAAAAGTGTAATATAGACATCTTACCGCCTTATTTCTTTAGTTATTAGGGAATTACTGCCGTAATTGAAGTCAAAATGCGGTAATTCGTAGGAAATGGCGCTGCAGTCGGCTCCTATGGCTGGAAAAAAGTTCTAATTTAAAACTTCTTTACTTTAATTTTCTACTTTACCTTTTGTTTTCTAATCATAACGTATTTCATCAGTGAAAGCAGGATTTTTTGTACAAAATATAAAAAATGTGGAATTTAGTATTTGTTTTGACTCACACAGTCGCAGTGGGACCTCCTTAATGTTGCTGTTAGATATTTTGCCTGTTTCTAATACGTGTTTTATCTTTGATATTGTAATCATTTTTAAGTTGTGCAATGGCTATATTAATGCACTGGCATGACGAAAAAATAACGGGTTAGTGGTAGCTGAGCTGGGCCGCATCTCAGGTAGTTGGTCTTTGGGTCTCAGGTAGCCGGTGTGTGGGTCGACCCTCGCTCGCGAGAGCATAATATTCGCTCGTGGTGGGACCTCGCTCGGCCTAGGGTCTCCTCACTGCCCCGGCCCCCGCAGTGGGAGGGGAGCCGCACAAAACTGACCGTGTGCAGTACATTTAAATGTTTATAAACTTTAACAGTTTCCTTAAAAATATCTTTTTCATCGTGTCAATCGTCCGAAGACGTTTGCGAGCGTCTTTTGTTCGACTTTCTACGGTGAAAATTAAGGTTTTCCATGCTGCCTTAGGAAATATGGCGATGAGACGTGGCAACGCTGCTTGCATGTGGCATGATTTTGCGGGATTTAAAACTGTAATTGAAAGTTATTGCTAGAAGTTAAGGCAGGGAAACGCAATAAAATGATGCAGAAGAGTCTTGAATCCCAGCATTGAGGTGAATAAAAACGATCTGTGGCCCCGGTCAGCTACCACTAACCGAATAACGATGTACCAATATTGATGCACAGTATGAATTCATATTAGATTTTTTGTGTGTCACTATGTAAATGTTCCTATGAATGCTCGTGAATAAATGCGATGTGCCTTTTCAGTCATTTAAAGAATGCAAGCAACTATACGTACAAATGAGCTTATAACTATGGAATTTATAGAACAAAAATCATGCAAATATGATTATAGCAATATTCCCAATGTTCGAGGTTCTTCATGTCATGTTACATACCTATTAAAGTTAGCACATTGAAGACTACTTGATCAGCCCTCTGATTCTGTAAGAGAGAAAATAGTTTTTATTTCGACATGAGATCTCATTGCTCTACATTTAATTAATAGCAAAATTTTAATGCTACGCAATGCCAGTAGGTCAGACTTAGGTTATAAATGCATACAATGCGCTTTAGCCCAGCAATATATTTTAGTTGATGGAAAAAGTAAATCTTTTTTCGTATGAAAATGGCCATTTCCACAAGCATTTGTGATGTAAGCGGATTATTTGAACGCGTGGCAAAACTCATGTGAGCGAAAAGTTGAAATCGGCGATGGGAAATGGTTTTGAAAATATTGATTCGAAATATTTCCCCAAGGCCCTGCGTGATTGACGCTCATTAACTTCGAGCGTAGAGCTAAAGGCTTTTAACCCTTAGGTTTAAATGCTCGAATGGATACGATAATATCTAGGCACTTTGTTGAAGCGAAGCTGTTCTGTGGTGACTTAGTCTGATCTTTATGTGAAAGCGTTTAGTAGTCTCTCGAACTCAATTGGGAAACGAGCAACTCTGGACTTTTCAACCTCTGAACTACTTCTTTATGCAAAACATTTCGGAAGGCACTTACATTAGTAAATGGATGATTGAAAGCTTAATTAATGCTCTGGGGTAACCCATTAGAGCAAGTAACTATAAACAATTAATGAATTCTGCTCAAATAATCATAATATATACATAAAATAAAATTGAATTAAACTAATTTATCAAACTAAGTTAATTACAGTAGGTTAACCATATTTTACAAATTAAATATTGAGTTTTTAAAGAGAACATAGTTTTTCTTTGAATGATTGGAGTGATGAGGAGGATTTGATGAGACAGGGTAACTAGTTCCAAAACTTGGAAGCGTTGATGAGGAAGGAGTTAAGATGGAGGTTGGTACGGGCTTGGGGTAGGATAAACCGTACAATTATTGGCCACCCTACAGTTATTGGCCAAATGGTATTTTGAAGAGCATAGTTAGAGTAGAGTTGGAAAAAAATTACAATAATGATTGCAAAAGTTACAATAGAGGTTAAATTGTAAATTTTGTCTAACTGTACTCTTACTTTTCTCTTCAAAATACCATTTGGGCAATAACTGTTAAGTGGCCAATAACTGTACGGTTCACCCTACATGAAGGGAGCTGGGGTCTGATCGGGTTAATCTTTGGGAAACACTTCTTCTGGGGGTAAATAGATCATATAAGTAGACGGGATTCCGATTAAGGAAGAAGGAGAAAGAAATTGACCCTTAGAAGTATTTCTTTTGGGAAGCAAGAGGTAACCACTTTAAATCAACGTAATATTTGGACACATGATCATCTCTGCGAAGGTCAAATATAAATATAACACAACAGTTATTAAGTCGCTGGAGGTGCTTATTAAGAACATTAGTTAATTCACTATAAACTAATATGCATTAATCCAAAACTGTAAAAATAATAAGCCGGCCCCGGTGGCGGTGGGGTAATGTCCTCGCCAGCTTATCCGAGGGCCCCCCCTCCCTCACAAGCAAATTCTGTGACCGTTAGAATACTAAACCTCCCCCCCTCCCCTCTCCATCCCTTTCCCGCCCCACCCACCTCTGGTTGTTAAGGTATATAAGGCAAACGTGAACCTATTTCTGTATCTGAAGATGACACAAGTTTGTCGAAACCATGGTGGTATCGTAATAAAAAGTGTGGAAAAAAAACGAAGTATTTTATCATGTATGACATAAGGAATTTCCACCAGGTGAAGCCGGAGACTTTGTTTTATATCCTTATAAACTGCTACTCGTGAGGTACAAATCATTGCGAGCCAAATTGCGAGAGGTCGGCATCGCCATCGAAATCGTTTCTCGCTCACTTTATAAGAAGAACGATTTAAAATGGATATCGTTGCGGATTTCTGTTGGGATGCCCTCTAAAGTAATCCGAAAGATCTATACCGATATTTTTTCCGACTAGAATGGGCACCTAATAATCACGCGATCCCTCAACTGGTTTTCATCCACGAAATATTGCTTACCTCTCTCGGCCTATTTATTTTATTTACTTCTCCTTATTATATCACTACGTTGTCATATTATCTCCCTGAAAACTCGCCCATAATCTCAGTATAGTGGCGAAATAAACGTATTTCACCGCCCACCGCTCCACGCCTCCCCCACCTCCACCTCTAACCCCCCTCCCCCTGTTCCCCTTACCTTTCCCCCATCCCCCATTCCCTTCGGAGGAATTCGCTGACAGGGACCTGACGGCGATGATCCCGAAGCATTGAAACTAATGATGGACCAAGTCGGTCATTCCCTTGATCCCAATCACGATCACCATTCGCTTGATTGATTTTGTCATGAATAAACGGATCGTGATTGTAAAAAGTGGATGGTGATCACGGCCCTGATCCCAATCCTGACCCGCGCGAATGATCGTAGATCGCGACCCTCTCTTGAATGACACTCCAACGTCGGTCAACAAACCCCCGGCGGTCAACATGGCCATGCTGGGTGACTTTTCTGGGGTGGTTGAATGAGGTCCCTGAGGGGCTATTCTGTATGTTCTCGGAATTTTCGAGCCTCCGAAGTGACGAAATTTTGACGTCACAGCCCCTAAAATTGCAAATATCTTTTCAATAGTTGAGATTTCGATTCAATAGTTGAGATTTGTCGGGGGCTGTGACGTCAAATCCACGGATTTTCCGAAATTTGTCCGTGTGGAGTCCGTACTGAATAAGGCCCCTGATCTTTTCAAAGAAATACTCCGCGGAAGCCATAATAAGGATCATCCACTTATCGCACTACATTTCGAAATATGTGCCGAAATAAGAGAAGCCGTTTTACATGGGGGTGCGTTTCGGCTCTGCGATCCAGTCACATTATTGAAAGGCATGAGTAATGTCTGACGCACAGATCGCATAGAATGCGAGGCCACCACATTCGTTGAACGTAATGTGAAGCGTCATCTTGCTCAAACTACCGTTGAAGAAATACATCTCATCTCATCTGATGTTATTTCATAGGTTTTCACGGCGATTTGTTGATTCCAGCATTTTAAAGGTTTCCGTTCGCGCATGTTGTTCTTTAAAATAGAAACTGTTGTCTATAATATAGTTGATGAGTTGAGTGGTGCATATTTAGATCCACTTGGCTCATTTGTAACATAAGCCTGCAAACGAAAATTAACCTAATTAAGGTGGTTCCTCCGTGAAATGACTTCAATGTCATTTTATTCATATTCTGTCTACTTGTAGAAAGAGTTGTCCTCTATCTGATATGAACAACAAAATAATACCTTTCCACGCTATTTTATTCTATAATTGAACTTGAAATTACATGGTGTTCAGTGGGGTAATGAGAGAAACACGGCGAAAAACAGTATTTTTCCATAAAATATAAATACCATTTTTGCGGAAAACTATTTATAAGAAGGAAATTATCCAGAGAAATTGAATAAAACTGTAATATAGGCATCTTACCGCCTTATTTTTTTAGTTATTAGAGAATTACTGTCACAATTGAAGTCAAAATGCGGTAATTCGTAGGAAATGGCGCTGCAGTCGGTTCCTATGGCTGAAAAAAGTGCTCATTTAAAATACATTCGTGGAATAATCTGCAAATTTGGTTCCTTATTTTAGGGTTTCTAAAGGTAACGCATTTCATCAGTGAAAGCAGGATATTTTGTACTAAATATTAAATATGTGGAATTTAGTAGATATTTGTTTTGGCTCACACAGTCACGGCGAAACCTCCTTAAAAACGGATGTAATCTGAGGAGCTTATTTTGAAAAAATTGGACAAAGGGAAATTCTATGTACTTTTAGACCGTGGGGGCTATATAAGAATAAGCGAGTACTTTATAAGAAAAGGTAATTAAGCTTTTTTTACCTAAAGACTCAACGCCTTAGTTGTAAAAGGCTTGGTGCGTATAGTATTATTCTCCCATAAGGGCATTTTCCTCCGATATCCGACGAATCCAATGCCTCCCCATTTGTGCGGGCTTATTAAGACACGCAAGCAAGGTTTTCCCATCTGGCCTTTGGTCTCCTGCGTTCATGCCTCATCTAATCATGAGAGCCGGCTCGTGCCCTGAATAGACCCGTGACGCAATGCACGGCCTACGAATTAAGGCATGATATGAGGAATTCCCTTGAACTCTTTAGCAACTTAGAAGCCGTCATTGTTCCCTCAAGGCACGAGTAGTCACCTTTCAACATTATTGATATATTTAGTGGCGGGCCACCCTAAGATGCTGTACAAATTACAATTGATTTGTTGAAAACAGTGGGCGTTCCAGAAAATGAAATCGATGAACTTTCTGCATTATTAAAAACGTGTATTGATTGAAGCTAACCCCTCCCTAACGATAGTTAGTATCAACAGACGGAGTGCTTAGCCCTAGGATCCACTACCTCCCCGTTGATTAAAAAAATATTCATGGGCTATCTAAAAAATATACTTTTTAACATTAGAAATAACCTGTCAATTATATTGATTCATTGGTTTAAATTAGTTCATGGTATTTTAATTAAATACAATAGGTTGTTTTGCCAGTAGGCATATTTTACTAAGATTTTGAAAAACGTTCATCTCAAAATTCTATCCAACTAAGAGAATGCGACTCTTCTCATGATTTGCACGATTTTATTTGGCTTTGTTTTTTTATATCCTTAGTGAATAATCGGTATTTCCTCTTCACTAATTGAAAGCCTACTTGAACCCACCATGACATACTTGACGATTCGAAGCACCACTATATATGCTGTTAATGGCGTCTCTAATCGCGATATTCAACTCCATTAATAATATTCCCGGTAGAAAAATTCGATCTGGAAGGCTGCCTGAGATTTTCACGAGTGGTTCAAAGACATCGAAATCCTGAACCCTTTGTGATTGTATGTACCACGTGACTCCTTAGTTACGCGATCGGGATTATCTCGAATGTTCCAAAAACAACCCCCCTGGGGACGAGGTAATGTGTGTTCATCCTCTAATGAGATGTTATGATACCCTGCTTGAAAGACCTTGAAGGCTGTTTTCGCCGAAAAGGAAAAATAAACGAATAATAATACTGATCGTCTCTCGAACTGCTATCTCTCTCCGTCTCATCAATTTCAGAGTGCCGTCGCGTCCCGCTCAGGACGCACCCATTACAACTCCGCATGTCCGCTCCCAGATTATTTATCGCCTCTGCCTCGTTCTCCGGACTCATACTCCGTCTCTCATTCTAACTGAAAACCCTTCTCGCTCCTTGATCGATGTATCGATCCCTCTTCACTCTCTTCCGAAAACTTTAACAACCTGACCCTGACACATCTTTCCACAAATAATTAATTGATTGCTTGGCTATTTGGGGAGACATTTAAAGTCATTTGCGCCCTTTTCGGGAGAAATTGTGGCTGAGCCGTGACTATAAACTTTGAGGCCCCTAGCAGATCGATGATAATTCACATGTAGTGCAAATATATATTCAAAAAAACGTCAAAGGCGTGACAAGCAAAAACACAGGCACTAAAGAAAAATAAACTCACACGTCAGTTTTTTTTAATTTTCGGCGGCACAACCGCCTTCTTCCGAACAAGAGAGAGTAGTGAATCATTTTTTTCATTACTCTCTCTTGTTCGGAAGAAGGCGGTTGCGATCAAACGATTGAGTTATCAGCTGTACTCCTGTATTATCAGCTGAGCTTCTAGTGCGCGGGCGCTTGTATTTGTATTTTTATTACTGAGCTGGCTCTTAAGCGGGAATTAGAGTAATCCGTGTTTACACACAAAAATATACCATCCGTGTGGAACCCCATTTGTGGGGCCCCGGGACTGTGCCCCCCGGCGGTAGTTACGGCCGAATGGTGGCCATTCAGGTATTACGTAAGGCGATTTTGGCCACTTTTTAACCCCGACTATGCTATTGGGCTATTTATTTTCAGCGCTATTGGGGACAGCTGCGGATTATTTTTCCTCTCCTCGACATCGTCCAGCAATCGAGAAAAATGCTGTGGCTCGTTCATTTTCGTTCCGAATTCGATCCTTTTCGACTGACCCGCGGCGGGTCTCGAGTCCGAATCTCGCGGGTGACTGGGGCAACAAAGGACTCGCGTGATGGGCTAAGTCTGGTCTCGAAAGGATGAGTACTCTCAAAATGAAAATACAACTAAGGTTTTTTAGAAACCTAATGTATTTAGCAGAGATGGTAAATTGCCTGATGACACGTTTCCCGTGCCAATGCGGGACTCCTGCTGAGGCGATATTTAAATTCAAAAGGTGTTTATTTCCGCATTTACGATACCTGAAAAGGAAGAAAAAAATTAAGGAGATTCGGTGGTTTCACCCAAGTTAAGAGAATTTAATGAAACTTCTTGAAATTATTAATAATATTGTTCTAAAGCTACCTGAAAATGTTCAGAATTATTTACCGCAGGTTTTTAAAGATATTTGATCGAGAATTGGGCATGAAATTACACGTTCTTATGTCTTTTCTTCTGCATCCTGCAGGTTATGCATCCGCGTTCAAGTACCTTACCCGTGGTGCCAATTTCACACGATCTGCAACGCGCGCGAGGGATTTATTCAAGCGCTCGGAGTAAAAATCTGTTACATATACATTTTTCTATCGATGATATAAATTATTATATATTGAATAAGAAGAAAAGGTTCTTTATGATCAATAAATCTTTGCGTTCCCATAACAACCCGTGCAATTTTCATGCCCGCTCCTCGTTCAAATATCTTAAGAAATCTGCGGCAAATAATCCTGAAAAAAATCAGGTAGCTTTAAGACACCAAATAAATGTTTCCAGCAAGTTTCATAGAATTCTATAAAGTTGAGTAAAACCACCGAACATCCTTAACAAAACAACATACGACAACAACAAAAGAAGAAAACAGCAGTAAATACGGGTCCCGCTATAGGCTTTAGCCTCTTCAGGGGCGTTAGTCAGTAAGGACTCGACACGGTCGAACCTCAGAAAATCCGTGGATTTGACGTCACAGTCCCCGAAGTATCTCAACTTTTGAATGGCCCTAATTTGAAATTTCAGAGGCTGTGACGTCAAAATGTCGTCACTTTCGAGGCACGGATATTCTGAGAACATACAGAATAGCCCCCCAAGGGCGGAAAGTACTATTCGCTGGATTTGAGTGAGTTGTTTGGTACATCATCTGCGGGGGAGGTTTTGGCCCGGCATTCTGCCCTTAAGGTAGTTTGAGCGAGATAGTTCCCTAGTCAAAATGGAGACCATATTCGAATTTTATAATTTGATTTAATCATTTGTAAGGCTTATTAAGTAGTAAATGTGAAAAAATTAATGGTGCAAAAATATAGCTATAAATAACCAAAATTATCAGTAATTAAATAAATAATTCTACTAAGTCTTTAACTTGGCTAATTTGTTCACCGCTAAAAAGCCTTCAAAACAGCAGATTTTTTTGTGATTCTGTAAAAATCACTCCGGTGAGTAATGGATTAATTTTTATAAATATTGAGAAAACATGAAAACTGGACACCGTTGGTTTTTTTACGAAATCTAGGAGTTAGAAATTCCAATTTTTTTCAATATTATCCTTTGGAGCGCACAGCAGTAATCTATTCCATGTGCAACAGTTTGGATTTTCAGGCAAATTGCTCGAATAGTAGTTCGGTAAGGGGTTAATATTTTGATATCACTGGAAAGATGGGAGTTTATTTCTTAAAAATGAGGCCAAATTCATCAAATTCTAGGTGAAGTGATTTTTCGGTCATTCTTCCTAAAGGACGACCGGAAACTCGCAAGTAGAGTTATTTATGCATGGACGGTCGGAGGAAATAGTCCGCCCTTGGCGGATGAACATTAGCTGAAGATCGAGTAGAGCATCCCTTCATCGGTGGACGTCTCAGCTGGAACCCTATTCAAATTAAAGAATTCCATATAACACGCGCGATCACTCCCCCCCCCCTTCCCCCCTGCGGCCACCCCTCCCCCCAACAATCCCTAAGGAGTGGGGGACGCCTGCTCCCGCTCAATTCTCTCGTGGCCGCCTCCGAGTGGGCATAGTCCCCTCCCTTTACGAGACCGATGGTGACGAATCCTGCAGAACAAAGCTATAAAAGTGCAGTTAGGTTGGCAGCCGTGCCAACCACGTGCTCTCCTCTCTCCTGCCAACCCATTCCACGCCCACCTTCCCCTCCTTAAATTCACTCATCGCGCTCGCGAATACCAGCAAGTTTCGCTACAGAGCGTTATAGCGATAGCGATACAAAGAGAGTTTTTAGAAATTGTCACGAGATAAAAATCGGCCTTGAACGGGAATCGAACCAACGACCATTGTGTTACTGGGCCAATGCACAGACCACCACGCTACCTACTACATAGTAGGCTTTCTTATTCCCGATTTTTTCTAATGGCCATTTCTAACAATAAGTATTTCTTCGCCGTATTTTCGGCAGTTATGAATATCTTCATACACAAGTTTCCCTAAATGGTTGAGTTATATCTTCATTTTACTGGACGCTTGGAGACCACCTTTGTTTACTCCTCGAACATAGTTGCCCGGTTTGTTTCAATATGGCGGCTACAGAACGAAAGTAAGACTCTTCATCGCTTTTCAATCATAAATATCTGCATTAAATGGCCGACAAGGTAACCTGAAAAAAATGCATTGTATCCGCTGATTATTTAATCACCATATAGTCGTTTTTGAGGTAGCCTTGTCGAGGAAAATCTCGAGAAATAAAATTTTGAAGTGAGGGACGACACCATTCCGCCATAAGAGCAATCTAATTTGAGGCTGAAAATGACGATTTTCAAATCCTGATATCAGCGCTAAATGGCCGATGACCCCCAATTATTTTTTCACAGATCGACTAAGGCATAATTTCTCTGCAATATATTAAAATATCAGGGCATGTTTTCGAAGGTCCTTGTAGTAGAGGTTCTACCTTACTGCCGTTTTACACGGTACATTTGTTTGTACAAACTCTTCCGTGAACCATTTCATGAGGCAAAATGTATCGTGTAAAGCGGCAAATTGTATGAACGCTTGTGCGAATGTCTCAATGCCTGCACGGGAAATAGAACTTGTTCTAATTTCGTTGAGACAAATGTATGTACAATCTCACTTACATTCGTTTGTACAAACGAATCATCATTCATCGTGTAAAACGGCCTTTAGACCGCTTTCACATGAGAGACCGGCAGGGTTTGAACCACCGTGAAAGTTAAGGAGGTTCCACCGCGACTGTGTGAGTCAAAACAAATACTAAATTCCGCATTTTTTATATGTTGCACAAAAAACCCTGATTTCGCTGATGGAATGCGTTACCTATGGAAAACCAAAATTAAGGTAGTAAAAATTCAGATTATCCTACGAATGTATTTTAAATGAGCACTTTTTCCCAGTCATAGGAGCTGACCGCAGCGCCATTTTTAACAAATTACCGCATTTTGACTTCAATGACGGCATTAATTCCCCAATAACTATAAAAATAAGGTGGTAAGATGCCTATATTTTATTTTTATTCAACTTTTCTGGGAAATTTCCTTCTTATAAAGAGTTTTTCGCGAAAATGGCATTTATATTTTATGGAAAAATACTATTTTTCCCCGCGTTTCCCTCATTCTCCCATTGAACATCATGTAATTTCAAGTTCAATTAGAGAATAAATTAGCGTGGATAGGAAACATTTTGTTGCTCATATCAGATAGAGGACAAGTTTTTCTATAAGTAGACAGAATATGAATAAAATGACATTTAAGTGATTACACGGTGGAACCACCTTAATCTCCGCTGTTTGTAAACAATACTGACGTTTGGGGTTGGCAATCCTTGCGCCAAATGAGGCCCCGCTTAATGTGGTACTTGTGACCCGTCCGAGAGGATTTGCATCATTTGTGCAACTTTTCCCGAATATTGCCCCTTTCCCTAATAAATATCTTTCCCTCGAAATAACCCGAACACGTAACTAAGGAGTCACGTGGTACATACAACAGCGAACGTTTTAGGTTTTGGTGAGTTTTACCCCCTCGAATGGATAACTTGTCATCGAAACGATAACGAAAGTGTCATATATACAGTTAATTGCGTCTTTGATCGCGATATTCAACTTCATCCACAATATTCCCACGAGAAAAACCCGATCTGGAAGGCTGCGTGAGAGTTTTACGACTGGTTAAAAAATACACAGAAATCTCGAACCCTTTTTGGTTGTGTCACGTGACTCCTTAGTTACGCGATCGGAATTATCTCGACACAACCCGCCAGGGGAAGGACGTGGTAGCGTTTGACAGGGGGAGAATGAAAGGTCAGGGTTTGGCAACGTCATCGGGGTAGTATAGACGGAATAATAATGGTTGGAACGGATTTCATTACTTCTCCCCTCGAAAACTAAGAGGGGAGGTGTAGGTAGATGCAGTAACTATTATATTTATATAAAAATTTACTTCCAATTCGGAATTCCAATCTCATCCGACTCCGACCACACGGCTTCCATTCCGGTACGGAATCAGCGAATCCCGAACGAAATCTCATCTCAAAAGTTTCAAGCACACCAATTTCCCAAAACGTACCGAAATCGTGCGAGTGACTCCTTGGTTACGTACCGGAATTAATATCGAACGTTTCAAGCACACCCCCCCAAGACGGCAATATTTTAGGGGAAGAAGTTATTGTGGATGTTTTTAGGATTTTTTTCATTTAACATTTATTGGAGTAAATGGAGGACATCAAAGCAGCTGACTGGGGGGTCCTTGAATTATTCAGGAACCGGGGTGGAGTATGCGTTGGGAATCAATGGCTTTTTCGGAGTACCGTAGAGGCAGGTTGTTATTGCGGGCACACTTGGAAATGATTTTGCTTAGAATGAGAATACCAAATTGTTTACGGATGGATTACTTTGGAATGAACAAGCCAAGGGGCAGTGACGTAGCCAGAATTTTGGTTTGCGGGGGGGGGGGAGGGATCTGAAGCCTGAGGGGTCCTCTCGTGGTACAATTTTATTCGTTATTGCAGTTTAATTATGGCTACTTTTTAAAAATAGAAAACTGCTTTGTTCTTACCTTTTCCCCCTCTCGAACCCTTGTATTTTTCATCCAATATAATACATGGTAAAACTTAACTAATGATATGATTTGAAATTTCAGGGGGGGCTGAAGCCCCTCAAGTCCCCCCCCCCCCCTCTTGGCTACTTGCCTGCCAAGGGGCATTGACTATAGAGCGTATGATTTTGCTAAGCCAAGTTTGAATTGTATTTTTTTTGTTTGCGGATAAGCAGATGGGAGGTAAGACCGGATATTATTTGCGGGAAAATTTATGGAGTTAAAATAGGAAACTATTGTTTGTTTAGTGAGGGGTAACATTTTTCATCGAGGAGACTAGTGGCTGGAAATTTATATTTGCTGGAAGGACCTAGAATGGGCGATATTTGGCCCCCTCTTACCTTATCGCGATATATATATCTCGTGAAAGGATAGAGGGAGAGACGGCTGACTCCACGGATGCAGACGGACACGAGCAGAGTACGTAATGCGCTCTCTCTTTCCGCGGCCGACGGAGTAAGGGGCGGATGCTGTGCGGCAGGGGGATGGGGGAGGGGGGTTGCCGTGGAGATGCCGCCTCCCTCCCCCGCCCCACCCTCCCCGTTGCCAGGTGAGCAAGCGGGCAAGAGCTGCCATCTGGCGGGGAGACGGGCGAACCTCAAACTCCCCTCCTCTTCCTGGAAGAAATCTTTCGCCCCCTCCATCGAGGGAGGGGCGGCTCGGGAAGGGGGTGGGTCAGGGTGGGCGTCATCCCCCCTCTCGAACCCTCCCCACCCGCCCCCCGTTCGCCAGTCAGTCAGCCGCCGAACACGGGACGGGGAGAAGGTTACCCCGACCGCCCCAGACGTACCAGTCTCGCAAGCGTACGCACATACTGACCGTCCCCGCTTATACGCGACGCCCGGCCTCGTGGTGCTCTGCTGCTTGTTCCTTTTGTTGTGCATCGCGACAGCCGTGTCGAGTGGTGGTGCACGAATCTCGGCCCAGTGTTGTGCGTGTTCCGTTCGACCGCGCCTCGGAAGTCAAAGGTGGTTTGCCTCTGGGATTTAGGCTCTTGAACGACAAAGACTGGAGAAATGCCGCCTCTTTTGAGCCCGTGGCGCCGCAAACTGTGATTCCCTCGTGTTTTTGTGAGTTCAACGGCGGGCAGCCAGTGTTGATGTAATTGTTGCTTACGGCGCGTTTCTCTCTGCGCGGTTTTGGTGGATTATTGTTGACTACACGTTTGGCGTGAGCAGCGCCCTTTCGCGGCGGTAAGCACTGTCGGTGCGTGGGCGTGTGTTGAGTTGCCGTCTGCGTTGCGCAAGCGCCTTTTGGGTCCGTGCGCGCACACGCAATTGTCTTCGCGTCTCGACGACGCGAATTTCGCACCCTGGCTATCCGTCCGTCGTCCGGGCAACGACGCCTCCACACCACCCCTATTCAATCGGTTGTCCGCACGCGGGGCGTCGCGGCGGAAGACCTCTAGACCTCGGAGCACAGTGCACGCGCAACCTCTCGGATTGTTGTTCTCGTGTTTTGTGTCTGCTTCTGTGTGGTACGTGTGTTTGTTGTGCCCGTGAGTGATTTGAGTGCGTGCGTGGATTATCGTTTTCTGTCAGGGGGAGCTCGCTTGGAGGACGTCCCCGCACGTCGTCGTCTCGATCCGGCGCCGGGAGAGGTCACTCCTGCTCCGTGGTGAGTCTTTTGTTTCTTTCTCCATTTGCGAGAAGCCCTTAATTTTTCCCGTCATCGGCCCCGGAGGCGAGAGTGACTCTCTTAAGTTAGGAATGGAAAAAAAGTCCCCGATCGAATCCCTGCGTGTGATTCGGTGACTTTCCGCGCCAAAGTCGCTAGCGCAAGTATTAAACTCAACTCCTTAGCCACGGTACATAACTCCCATATACGTACACTTTAGCGTAGTGACTCTAGTCGAAGTTTCCTCTCGAGAAAGTAACATCTGTTGTAAACGAGGCACTTAATTGCCCTGTTCGACGTGCGTAAATTGTGAGTACACGGGCGCGGAATTGGACCAAGTATTATTTTCCGTGCTCTCGTCCATTCATTGACTCTGTGTAGCAATTCTTCACGTTACTTCACGCTAAATTCACTGCGCATCCATACGTGCATCAGACAGTGCAGTCGAGTGCCTTGTTTGAAACAGCCGGTAGAGAGACCTTTGGCGCTGCACCATTGTCCCACGCTCAAGAATGTGCAAGTGACGAACGTCGCTGAGTCGGCGTGGTTAAGAGGAGTGGGATAAAGACTTGCGTCGTCTTTCTCCTTTCGCCTCGTACGCCTTGGAAAGGTGGAGCAAGAGTCGCTAAAGGAATAGCGCTGAGAATTGTGGGAATTAGCAGAAGAAAACTGGTTTCGGTTCGACTGCTGTGTAATTCCTGGGAATAAGAAAGGATTATGTCCACGGAAATGTCAGCTGATTATTCATGAAAATCCGTTGTTTTAACCAAAATTACTGTTACTTAAAAAGACCAAAAGTGGTGTTTCAAAAAGCTCTCGGCGTATATTTTATTAAAAGTTAAAATTTGAGAGATCCTTTCAAAATTTCAATGCCGCATTGTATTTTATTATTTCAATATCGCTATGTGCTGTGCTTCACCAACAGACTGGCGTACGTAGAAATAATGACGTGCTCACTTGCGGGAGCTTATATTTTCGTATTTCATGAATACAAGATAAGCTGGAGAGAATAAAAGCTGAATTCTGAGTTTTGTTTCTCTTCAAACCGTGACCATAGTCAAAGACATTTTCCAGACGTTCGACCGAATTATTTCCCAAGTCATGGCACGGTCTCTAGATTGTGCCATGAATCAGAAATCGACTGGGGCGAATAAAGCTCTGTCGGGAGCCTCATATTACCGGCTGTAACTTGGCATTAGGGGGAAATGTGAATTTATGGCATGAGCATTGTGATTCCGTCAGTCAACGTAGATCGTCTGGAGGATTTCCAATAAAATGTACCTACATCCACAAAATACCCTTTAAGCCACCTGAAGGGTGTGAGGTAGGGGGTGAGTAGTCACCAATATGCATTACACTATACCCTATTAAAGTTAGTGTAACTACGGCTATTGATGCATTAGCATACATCGTTAATGCTTTTCAGAAGGCAAAGCCTCACAAGCATGCACTTACAGTGGCATACGGACGGGGGGTTTAAGGGTTTAAACCCCCCCCCCCCCCCCCCAAAACATGTTTACCGGAATTCGTTTTCGTTCGTTTACCTGAACTAGCGTTTAGAATTTGGCTTACTGGGCTGAGAAATATAGTTGAATTGTCTTCACCAGAAGAGAATGTTAATTTATTATTGTTTTAGTGAATAATAATCTATGTATCATTTTATGATGATGCACATAAATATTAATGAAAACCCCCTAGAAGCCAAAGCCTCCCTCCCCCCAGAAGTCAATCCTGTGTTCGCCACTGATGCACTACGCTATAGATATGCCACCAATGATAGAGGGTCCGTTAGTATTTTGCAACTACGTACGGTGTGCGAATTCCGGATATTACCTATGGTTAATGCTGTGAGTTACCTCTATCTTGAGTATCTTTACAAATGTGGGAACCATTTCTACATGAGCAATTTTTTTATTAATAGAATGTAGTCAATTGTTAGTTCTAAATTCATATCAATATTATTTTACGAAAACATTGACCATGTTCCGTACGTTTCATTAGTGTATACATTTTATCAACATTGGTACAAATTATATTTTTGGCCGGGAAAGATCCATTCACTTTTTCGTACCCTACATAATTAATCTAGTTTCTGGGGTAAGGAACGCCGGTCTCGATTGAATCAAGCGGAGGAATAGGTTGTTTAAATATTTATGTTTTTACCAGAAATATAAAAATCGCGATTTGTGAATGTATTCCCTTCTACTACGACGAAAACCATTGTTTGTGGATATGGAGGACATGCTTACCCTTGCTTTTGAAATTTTTATTTTAACTAGGCATTCAAAACGTGATTCTGTCCGGGGTGTAATGTGGTTTCATCGTGAACTGTGGTTATAGCAACAGATATCGCAATAACGTTGTACTTAAAATAATTAGTTTCTGACACCGTGAACTGTCTCAATGCTCTCACCATAAATGGGTAAGTTATGTATGTGTGCCTAGGCTTCGGAGCGAGTCTGCAAGTGAAACATAATTGCACAACCAGGCCTCGAAGCGAGAGTCGCCTGTAGTCTCTTTTCCCTTGATTAGACGCTAACTATTTATTTCTCCACAAATTAGACTTACAATTCTCCATTTTCTTGCTGTCCCTTTGTGATATAGTAACTACGGGATGAAATATTCGTAGCAATCCGTGTCGCCTCGTTGAAGTATCCCAGAGTTTGCATTTGGTACCTTTTTTGGTCCCAAAGACTCGACACCTGTAAGATATAAGGCAGTTAGCCTTGAGTTGCTTGATTTTAACATGGTTATATTTGAGTAAAAATGTCAAATGCCTGAACTTGTTCGTAGGAAGGTTGCATTCAACTCCCTATAGTACGTCTGCTTGCCGGAGGACATGAACTAATCAAGAATGTGGGAATTCATTTGTTGGGGAGTAATTACTTAGCAACTGGAGAGCAAGGTTGCAAAGAGGTGTCTGGATTTACATGGGGGTTTCCTTCTAAAAGACTATGGTCAATCCTGGCCTCACAGTGAGTTGAGGAATGAAAGGAAATCCTGTAGCTTGGTACTCATTGATGTAGATTGTCACTAAAGGCCGTTTTACACGGTACATTTGTTTGTACAAACTCTTCCATGAAGTCTGGCATGAGGCAAAATGTATCGTGTAAAGTGGCAAATTGTATGAACGCTTGTGCAAATGTCTCAACGCCCGAACGGAAAATAGAACCTGCTCTAATTTCGCTGAGACAAACGTACAATCTCACGTACATTCGCTTGTACAAAATCGCGACTCGCGACTGTGTGAGTCAAAACAAATACTAAATTCCACATTTTTTATATTTTGTCCAAAAAATCCTGCTTTTGCTGGTGAAATGCGTTACCTAAGGAAAACCAAAAGTAAAATAGAAAAAATGCAAATTATTCCACGAATGTATTTTAAATTAGCACTTTTTTCCAGCCATTGGAGCCGACTGCAGCGCCATTTCCTACGAATTACCTCATTTTGACTTCAATTACGGCAGTAATTCCCTAATAACTAAAAGAATAAGGCGGTAAAATGCCTATATTTTATTTTTATTCAATTTCTCTGAACTATTTCCTTCATATAAATAGTTTTCCGCGAAAATGGCATTTATATTTTATGGAAAAATACTATTTTTCCTCGTGTTTCTCTCATTCCCCCATTGAACACCATGTAATTTCAAGTTCAGTTATTGAATAAAATAGCGTGGAAAGGTATTATTTTGTTTTTTATATCAGATAGAGGAGAAGTTTTTTTTACAATTAGAGCATGAATAAAGTGACATTTAAGTCATTTTACGGTGGAACCACCTTAAGGGATTGTGGTCTCGAGAAGTTTGAGCCCTTCATAAATGATATAAAAGAGAATTAGCCCAGTGTAATTCTGCTGCTACTCGGACTGACCGGAAGCCAGCATAGCACTAACTTAGCACACACACACGTTGTTTCAACGTAGCTTTCAAACAGCTGATGGAAGAACTTAGTTGGAATCCGCTAGCAACGTGAAGGCTTCGATTGCGAGAAAAATTCAGAAAAGGCGAGTTTTTCATAATGACCTTAACGGTATTATTAAACCCCGCACTAAACATCTTGGGCTGATAGAAGTAACACAGCCCAACTGATGGGTACCAAAATTCATTTTTTGTCTCATGCACCATTAGTGACTGAACCAAAAACAGACCGAGACACTACGTTAGCTTACGTTTCACTTTCATCCTCGCCGCCTTTCAATTCCTTTTCCCGCCTCTTTTCTAAACTGTCTTAAGGTGGCTCCACCGTAAAATGACTTAAATGTCATTTTATTCATATTCCGTCTACTTGTAGAAAACGTTGTCCCCTATCTGATAGGAACAACAAGATAACACCTTTCCACTCTATCTTATTCTGCAATTGAACTTGAAATTAAAATTGTGTTCAATGGATTAATGAGAGAAACAAGGGGAAAAACAGTATTTTTCCATAAAATACAAATGCCATTATCGTGGAAAACTATCTCTAAGAAGGAAATAATCCTGAGAAATGAAATAAAAATAAAATACAGGCATCTTACCACCTTATTTTTCTAGTTATTGAAGAATTAATGCCGAAATTGAAGTCAAAATGCAGTAATTCGTAGGAAATGGCGCTGTATTCGGTTTCTATGGCTGGAAAAAAGTGCTCATTTATAATACATTCGTGGAATAATCTGCATATTTTGTACCTTACTTTTGTGTTTCTATAGGTAACGCATTGCATCAGTGAAAGCAGGAATTTTTTGACTAAATATTAAAAATGTGGAATTTAGTATTTGTTTTGAGTCACACAGTCGCGGCGGAACCTCCTTAACTCGACCTGAGGAATCCGATGCATGCATCGGATTCTTCATGTGGCTCTAAAGGCACTCATGGTGTTGGATCATGTAAAATTTCTTTTGCTTAAACTTTGTATTATAGATAACTAATATATTTTTGTATCGTGTTAATTTTTTATTTGAACTGAATTTGATTGTAAACATATGGGAAACACTTCGGCATACTTAACGACATATTGGTCCCGATAAAAATATTAAAAAAAAATAGTGAGAATTTCCAAGTGCAAGTCGATGGTTGTAATCCTGTAAACTTTCTTTCGGGCGTCACGGAGTGAAATGTTAACGTATTTGAGAGACGTTAACTGTACCCTGGTCGTTAGGAAAATTTGTGAATTGATGTCTTCTTTATTTTTGCTATATTTATTCATCAGGGTGAAAAGTTTAAGGTGGCAACGTGTGTGTTCGAGTCAAAAAAAATACTCAAATCCAACTTATTGATTACTTAGTTGGTTTAAAAAATCAAGCTCTCAAAGATGAGGAGATCTTGTAATTTTATCTGTGGAAAATTGCATCTTCTAAGTTCTTATTATTTCGAAAATGACGTGAGTTAGCTATTGAAAACCAAAAAAATGTTTCAGAATACTCAAGATTATTCCATAAATATATTTTTTAAGGAACACTGTTTTATAGCAGTAGACTCCAACCACAACCCCATTTATTTATTCAATTCATCCCTCACGTACAGCGTTTCTGCCAATTTAAAGTGACACAGTATCATACATTAAATAAAAACAAAGGTAATCGATGAAAACATTTGGTATACGGTGAAAATAATACAAAATTCAAATAAAACGTACGTAGGAAGTGAGGTAAATGGGAGAGGTATTTTTTATTCATAGAAAAATAGGACATGGCGAGATTGATAAATCAGTCTGAAGTGAGAAAAAACGGATCTATATTATTAGGCAAAGAATTCAGTTGGGAGGAGAGGCGGTAGTGAAGTGAGCGCTTGACAAGGCATATGGAGTAAAGGAATGCGTACGTGTGGATCGACAAGAGACACTGAAGTTAATGGAGGAAAGCAATTCAGGGCAATCAATGTGTGAGTTTAGAATATTATAAATAAATTTTAATCTTCTGTATCTAATTTTAATCTAACGTAAATAAACATCGTCTTCAGGGCGTTGAGTGATCACAACGCTCTGGAGATGATGGCAGAGTTAGCCATTGAAACGTCTGCTTTGGCTGAAGAACTCATCTGGTGGGAAACCCGTGAAGAATTTATTAAAATTTGGTTATTCATATCAGAAAGAGGACAAGTTTTTCTATACGTATCCAGAATATGAGTAAAATGACATTTAAGGTAGTTGGAGCGATAAATAAATTCACCTAATGAATTTGACGTCAGTTTAATATCAAATTATTAACCCCTTGAAATGTGTACTTTTTGAGCAATTTGCCTGAAAATTTAAGCTGTGTTTTACATGACTTAGATTACGGCTGTGCGCTCCACATGGGAGAATATTTAGATTTTTAGGAACTTCTAACTATTAGATTTCGTCGGAAAACTAACGGTGTGTAGTTTGTATGTTTTCTCGACTATTTATAAAAGTTAATCAATTACTCACCGCAGAAATGTTTACTGAAACACAAAACAATCTGCTGTTGTGGAGGCTTTTTAGCTGTAGGACGTGAAAAAATGAGTCAAGTTAGAGACTAATGTGGATATATTTATTCAATTATTGAGAATTGTGGTTGTACATACATAACTATATTTTTGTCCCATTAGTATTACAATATTTACTTACTTCATTATTCAAAAAGTCGGTTAAATGAAAACAATAAAATTCGAATATGGTCTCCAGTATGACCAGGGAACTAACTCGCTCAAACTACCTTAAGTCGTTTTGTGGTGGAACCAACTTTCGAGGGTAAATGTAAAAAAAAACATTGGCGGAGCTTCCTGGGTGCAAAAGAGGCAAATTCCTTGAGTGGGGGAAAGGGTTGAGGTCGCTGGCGCCGTGGTGGCGGGTGCACAGGGGTGTCGCGTCGCCTAAGTCGGGTGTCCCGCATCTGCCCTGCCCATCCCTCGCCTGTTGTTCCCGGCTCGGATGTCGCTGCCTGCCGGTGGGACGCAGACCAATGCCAGAGCGCCATGGGACGCCGTGCGTCGGTCAAGTCGTCAGCGAGAGCGACCTCTGGCCGGCGCGTGGGGAAATGTGCTGGCGGACATTGATGGTGCGATTCGACGACGCCCCGCGGTACGAGGCGTCGCGACGCGTCGGTTGTAGGGGTTCGGCGCAGACGGGACAAGCGATTCGAAATGATGGACGTGGCTCAATTACGGAAAAATATTTTACGAAATCCGACATACTGCGGTAGAATAGATCATGAGAATAAGCATTAGCGATTTATGCTAATGCATAATTAGTCGTAGTTACACTAACTCTAGGGTATAGTGTAATGCATGTTGATGATTACTCACCCCCTGCCACGCAACCCTGAGGTTGCTTGCAGGGTATTTTGTAGATCTAGAATAAGATTAGGGAACTAGACTGCAGAACGGACATTTATAATGTAATTTTCCGGCGAACGATAAGAGACCACAACAGCTGCCAATGAGGCTTAAAAATAGGTTTGTCAATAGGTAGTGTAGCTAGTTAATTGGTTTACTCCCAAATACTAAAATTCTTATCTGCTACCTAGTGCTTGCAGAACGCCGTGCATGTTTTAAGCATAACTCTTTGATTTCTGTCCGTTTATGTAGTTGCAAAATACATAAATACTTACGTTTACGCTAACGTTGGTAGTGCTTCCTTGTAAGGCTTCGCCTCCTGACATCCATTAGCGATTTATGTTTTGCATCATTAGTTGTACTAACTTTAGGGTATAGTGTAAGGCATATTGGTGACTACTCACCCCCTGCCACACACTCTAGAGGTGGCTTGCAGGGTATTTTGTAGATGTAGATGAATTAATGTAGGTATGTGCACAATGTTCAAACGGTTTTGGCTGTTACGCCATCGACGAACGTCGATTATGGAATCCGTTATTGTTTTCAAGTTTGTTGATTTTCTGTAAAGCCGGCAGACATGCAAATTGTAAAATTATGAATTACTCAGTCACAAATGACCATCATTTTTAAATACTTAATGTGAACGAATTCAACAAATTTACACAAAACATTGGGCCGTGACTGTTGTTCAACGACATAATGCTACCTACCGGCAGGTTACAAAACATTTCGCCAGCGCACATCGTTCCAATCAACGTCGTTCGTGTGCGCTAAAGTGCGCTGATGTGTTCCGATGCGCGCTTACTTCAACACCTTGAATGGAAAGCCGCCTTAATCGCATAACCGGAGTGCCACTTGTAGTCAAAATAAAAGCTAGTCTACTTACCGCGCAAGTGCGATCCGCGGTTGATTATTACCGCTATCGACCCCTACTGTCATGTACTCACGTGCTTACACATCGAAGCCACTTTCTAGCGACCTCTAAGCCAGCTGTCATAGAAGTAGCTTCCTTATGTTTTGCCCTTAAGGTAGTTGGAGCGAAAAATCACTACACCTAGAATTTGACTTAATTTTAAAGAAAAAACTCATCTTTCCAATGCTATCAAAATATCAACTCCTTGCCGAACTACTTTTCGAGCAATTTCCCAAAAATCATAAGCTGTTTTACTTGGGATAGAATACGGCTGTGCGCTCCAGAGGGAGAATATTGAATAAATTTGGAATTTACAACACCTATATTTCGTCAAAAAACTAACGGGTGTGTAGATTGCATGTTTTCTCAACTACCTAATGATAAAAAATAATCTATTTCTCACCGCAGTAATTTTTACAGAATCGCAAAATAACCTGCTGTTTTGAAGGGTTTTCAGCCGAACGGTGGGAAAAAAATGAGTCAAGTTAGAGACTTATGTAGTTTTATTTATTTAACTACTGAGAATTTCTGTAATATGTAACTATCTCTTTGCGCCATTAATACTTAAATATTTATTTCATACTTCTTAAAGACGCTGAAATAAAAAAATAAAATTTGATTATGGTCTCCATTATGACTAGGGAACTATCTCGCTCAAACCACCTTAAAATCTGGAAACACTCGATGCGATGATAATCGAATTGAAAATATCGATTATGGTTCATATCGATTGAGTATGACGATGTGTTACGAACAGACGGACGCGCTGAGGGAGGTGGTTCGATCGTCCGTGCGAAAATCGACGAGGACGAAGACGCGTGCTGTCGGTACGTAGGTACTTACATACGTTACAGGTGACCAAGTTAGTTGCATTCTCAGTAGTATTGAAGGGAACTGTGTCAGACTGAGTTGACTTTGAGGAAATCCTCCGCCGTGAGAAAGGAAAAATCAGGCTTTGTAATTCCTTTTTAAGTCTAGAGTGACGCAACTGTTGGTAATCGCGTATTTGATGAAATCTCTCACGACGAGCTAGCTGTGTGTGTGGGAGTGAACTTTTCCTTTCCCACGGCGTCGCTTTATTATCATTATTCTACTCTTTTGTCTCACATGTGGGAACTTGTCGAAAGATTTTTCAACGTTATAAAATGAATATTGCAAACCAACTAACGGCTTGCCACCTCTCTGTTGCTCGTTGCGAGATTCTTAAGACCCACATGTGGGTGTTCCATCGGGATCTTGCTTGCAGGAGACGTGCAGTGGCGGAGAAACATTTACGAAAAATATTTCTGCGGCGTCTGCGGAAACGAACAGGGTAAGCTCTTAAGCCCCAGATACACACAGGAGTTGACTCCTATCTGATCGATTTATATCAAGTCGACTGATGTTCGACTCCACTTGGAACCTCAACTTGGATGGCGGCTACTCCGTCCAAGTATCGAATTCCGCCAGTATCGATGGCAAACTCCTATAGGAGTAGGTATGATACACGTCGTATAAGAGTCAACTCCTGTGTAATCGCCGCTTTATAGTTGCAGCGGAACATGGTGGCAGCTGCGCAAATGGGACTTAATGCGAACCATGGATCTTAATCTTCGGCACCTCTATACGGGCAGCAGTGTTGCCTAGCCTTCTGCAAAAGATAGGTCGCGCTGCAATCGGCAAGGTTCCGCTTCTTTGTGTCAAAAATGGCCGGTTTAATTGGGAGGTCAATTCCGGTACCTACCTTTATTTTAAGTATCTCCATTTGAATCACGGCCTTTCCTTATTAGAACCACTTTCTCCAGAGTGGCGGCGCTACAATCTGCTTGTCTCGATTTTTCGGTGCATGCGGAATGTTTGGAAACACCAACTGGGGGCAAGTTTAGGATCCATATGTATAATTCATGACTGGAACAGTCCATTCCTTACGAAATGACTCCGAATGGGGCAGTAGTTTCCGCGTTTGACGACCAGGGTTCCCAAGGTCACTAACCTAAGTCGTCAACTATAAAATGCTCTATCTGTTATTACACCTACTACTCTAGTGCCCCATATGTGTCTTTATCTCTCTCGGTCATTAGCTCTATATCGAGCGTCGTGACCCAAATGGAATAAGTACGTGCGTTATGCACAATCTTTCTCCAGGTCTCTCTATCTTGGGCCGCGTGGACTGCTTCGCTCAGCTTTAGTTTGGTGAGTGTCTTTATTTGATCTGTCAATCTTAAGGTGGTTTGAGCGAGATCCCTTGTAATAGTGGAGACCATATTCAAATTTTATTCTTTGATTTCAGCGTCTGTAAGAAGTATGGAATAAATATTGTAAGATTAATGGCGCAAATTTATAGTTATATGTGCCCGAAAATCTCAGTAATTAAATAAATCACGTTACATAAGTCTGTGACATGACTCATTTTTTCCCGCCGAACGGCTGAAAACCCTTCAAAACAGCAGGTTTTTTTGCGATTCTGTAAAAGTTACTGTGGTGGGTAATAGATTATATTTTATAAATAGTTGAGAAAACATGCAATCTATAAACCGTTAGTTTTCTGACAAAATCTAGGTGTTATAAATTCCTATTTCCTTCAATATTCTCCCTCTGGAGCGCTCAGCCATAATCTATCCCATGTAAAACAGCTTATATTTACAGGTAAATTGCTCGAAAAGTAGTTCGGCAAGGGGTTGATATTTTTATATAATTGTAAAGATGAGTTGTTTCTTTAAAATGAGGCCTAATTCATCATTCTAGGTGAAGTGATTTTTCGCTCGAACTACCTTGAGGTGGCTCTATACCGGGGCTAAGACGCTCGTTTCAGACGTTTCCCTCTAACCCAGTAACGGCGTTGCCGTGACAGCTGGATACTTGCTAATTTATTCTTCTGTAGATGAAGAGTCATTTGTTGATTTTAGTGGGGTAACTTTATCACGAAGTATTTGTGTTTTTTAATAAAAAATAGCGCAACTTAGGTTTTTACGAAATCTTTTGGTAATATTCCGGGGCACGTTGCGAAGGCTAGATACCGAAATGAGGATTTTCAACCCACTCAATTCAAATAATCCTCTTTCATATACGCAAAAAATAAACAACAATTGACGCTGTTTTCGTATTAAGGCTAAAGCAATGTTAAACGCTCAAGCCTGCATTGACAACGGATATTCATCCCCACCCAAGGATAATCGTTCTCTTCTCTTACCCATTGCGCCTTATGACGTCCCCGAAGAATTTGACACAATTGCGCTGAATTCTTGGCAGCAGTCAGTTTCTGTATACAATTTTCAATTGGACTAAAATGGAGTCGTTAGTTCTTTGCTCTGTTCATGATATACGCAATATTCTTTGATAACAATACAGTTCGAACGCCACAATCTTCTTGCATATATGGCGTTTGTGATCGTCCAAGTCTCCGATCCATAGGTCATGATAGAGAAGACCCTTGATCGAACTAGTATACTTTTGGTTGACATGCTGATTCCTCTGTTTTTCCATATTTTTTTGCATCCTTTCAACTGCGGTCTTGGCCATCGCTTTTTTGTGTTTTAATTCCTTTTCACTGCCACCATTGTCTTTATCCGATAGTTGAAATGGGCTAATCTGATGGGTTGCTTACATTATCAGAATGTTTTCACCTAACTTTGTTTGATTCCTAAAAACTGTCGTGAAAAGCGCTGCTGATAGACCTCTCCAGTTGAATGCGATCATGTTGGCAGCGTCGCATGTACCACGTGATCTCCTCTTCCCTCCGCTCCTTAGCCGACCCCCTACCACACTAGTCATCCCCTACTCAAAGTCTCGCTTCGCGAAGGCGACTGTCCCCATGTTTCGCTACCACTGTACTTCTCCTGAAGGTTGTTTAAATTGAGATGTTCCGATGCAACCGGGAATATTAAAACTGAATGCCATGAAAATAGGTTTAGGAATAGGAAAATAGCTCCTCAGAGCGAATATTGAAAAAATAGGAATTTCTAACACCAGGTAGATTTCGTCAAAAAACTTGTGTAGAATTCATTTTAAGACAAAAACACAGTACAAGTTCCACCATTTATTTTAATTAATTTTAACTGTGTGTAGTTTGTATGTTTTCTCAACTATTTATAAAAATTAATCAATTGCCTATTCACCGCAGTAGTTATTTCAGAATCGCAAAAATAAACTTCTGATGTGAAGGCTTTTTCACCGTACGGCGTGAAAAAATGAGTCAGGTTAAACACTTTTGTAGATATATTTAATTACTGAAAATTTTTGTCTCATATAACTATATTTTTGGACCATTATTATTTCAATGTTTACTTCATACTTCTTACAGGCACTGAAATTGAAAAAAAAAATTCGAATATGTTCTCCATAATGACTAGGTAACTACCTCGCTCTAAGTGCATCTGTTTATGCTTTGGAAATCACCAATCAGGCAGTAATAGAAATGATACAATAATTATATTTTAACTTTTTTTCTTTCATTAAATTGTGTGATGATTAGAGTTTCAGGCAATTAATTCGAAATTTAGACGAAATTATATTAAAATGCATTTTGATTCGAATATTGAACTCGGCGTGACACCTTGAAAATTGTTAGTTCCGATTATAGAAATACGAAACGTATTATTTCGCGTTTAGAAGAAATTTTGTCCATATGTAATCGAATTATTACGATATACAGGGCCTGTAACGAAGAGAAGGCAAGTGCACTGTTGTGTTGCGGAGTGATTAGCGCACTATAGCGAATGGCAAGGCATCCATAATTATGTACATCTACGAAGTACCGTGCAAGCCACCACTAGGGTGTGTGGCACGGGGTGATTCCACACCAGGCGTGCAGCACTCGTCCCAGCACAAATCAGAACCACGCACGCCCCCCCGGCCGCTAGGCGCAGGCTAAAAAGCAGTCAGGAGAACAGTGCGCAGTCCGACCAGAAACTGGGAGAGTGATACGCAAATGAACATGCAGAACAATGCTATACACACATCTACCGGTTAAAATTACTAATACTGTTAATTCATGAGTGCTGCGAGATTCTACTTCATGCAGAGAACAAAATAAAATAATGCCGGACAAATCGAACGGTGTGAAGTGTTAGTAATGATGTTGTGTTATTAAGCACAAGTGAAGATTCTACTCTACTTGTTGAGGGTGGGAGTTTCATATGATTGATCGATCGCAACTATTATGATCCCTTATTGTACGTGGGAAAAATGACATTTTAAATCTATTGGTTCGGCAGTCAATTTCCTTTATTTTATTCCTGTGATCGCTTCTACCGTAGTACGTTGGCACTAGCAGTATATGTTGAACGTCCGGCAAAAAACTGTCTGCTCCGAATTTGCGAAAAAGATTTACCCTCTATTTCTCCCTTCGATCAGTTAGAGATTCCCACCCCAATTCCTACAACAATATATCAAAATTGTAAACCATTTTCAATTGATGTACGTACAATACGCACATTTAATTTTCATTGTAGCACTGAAAAAGCATGTATAAAAAATGCGAAACGTCGGTAAAGAGAAATAAATTAATTTAAAAATTAAAGGAATCTCCCATTTTCCCCGGAAAAAGAAGAAAAAAAAAGTTGAAAATGAGGTTTTTCTCTTTTTCTTTATGAGGAAAATGTCATTGAGTTTTATGCGCTGTGATATCACGCTCAATAAAACCTTAAACTGCTCCTGAATTCAAACCGCGTGGGATATCCACGCGGGAGCGGTTGTGACCGCAGTCCTACTACTCCCCCATCCCCAAGGCGAAGGCACGCGTTGGAAAAGGCATTTGGTGACCTTCGACCCGAAGATGGTGTGGGACGTGCATTGGTGACCTCGCGACGAGGGCTCTTCTCGTGTCTCGGCGCGCCGTTCGTTTTGAGTGGGCCGTAATCGTGCCCGCGGGCCGCAAGACGATTGCCTTCGTCATTCAATGCGGTCATATGACTATAAACACAATCGATTTATGTTGATTTGCATGTACAAAAATAGTTGATTCTTACAAAGATGGTGCTGGGGCGATCAAGGCTCACCTTGATCGCCAGCACCATCCATGAGCCAAGGTGAGAACGATTTCGAATCAGTGTATACGAACCTGGTGATAGTGCTCGGAGGTTTTCCGGGTATTTCTGTTGCGTTGGGTCTATTTCATCGACGTTTCGAATTCATTGCAGCATTCATCTTCAGGTCAATTCTGAATTGAACGGAATCGGTATGAAAATGAATGCTGTAATAAACTCGAATCAGCACGACGAAAACACGCGAAAAACCTTACCTTATCATCAATTGAGAATGAGGTCGTATGGGGCGGAGAATATTGGAAAATGAAATGGCTGGCCACTTACTAGATCATGATTTCCCGCGAATTGTTGACTTGTGGATGAAAGTTACTTATTAATCGTATTGATGAATTGCTTGATTTATGATGTACCTAATGATTGGAAGAATGGGAAGAGTACCTTTGTACAAAGGGAAGTATGGGAAGAACTGATGTAATGATTACAGAGCAATTAGTGTGATGAATATTTCAGGAAAAGTGTTTGGTATAATGTTGACAGCAATGGTGAGGAAGATAACGGTTATCTGAGTCTGTGATGTGTAGTGAAGGGTTATGCCTTCGTGGGAATTTTCAGATAAACTGTTTTCAGCTCAGTAGTTCCTGGAAAATGTATGAAAGAATGAATATCGTACGTTTTTAGATTAAGTGAAGGTTTCATTAAGTAATTTATATAAGGCTTTATGAATTAAGTGACAGGGTAAATATAAATAACCAGAGAAAGGTTTTGATTGACTCTTGGGTGAAGGAGAGGATGTTGTTGGTTGTTATAAGGGCTATAATGATTATAGCGAGGCAAGAGTGAGATTGGATGGGTCCTTGGGCCTTATTCAGTAAGGACTCGACGCGGTCGAACCTCAGAGAATCCGTGAATGTGACTTCAAAGCCCCAAACAATTCTCAACTTTTGAATGGCCCTATTTGAAATTTTCGTGTCATGGAAATGGAAATTCCGAGGCCATACCGGATAGCCCCCCTTAAGTAACTGTTTTGAAATGGAACAGGGTGTAAAACCAGCATGCGTAATGAATAAATGTAGATCTGAGGAAGCAAAAATTACGGTACACAGAAGTGTATTCCTTTCTCACTCTATTGTATGGTTGTGAACCCTCGGTGTACCCGAATAAGCGTATAAGTGTGGGCCAAATGCAGTGGCTGACTCATCGTATTGCATCGCTGTGCCTCAGCGTAGGTTAGTAATGTGTGTACCTCATGACGAACAATTACCGGAAGTGTTACTCGCGCACTTGACGGGAGATGGCGAAACTTGTTATCGCCCTCAAATGGAATTTGTCGACTAATCTCTTCATCTCTTGTCGCCCTCCCTTGTCGCTCGTCTCCTCTTTGAGGTGAAAGAAAGAATCATACCCCCACCATTCCCCCTCCCCCATCCCATAAGATTACCTCCGCTTAGCCAACCGCCTCTTTATCTATGGGGCCGCGTTCTCCAGTTCATGTACGTCACCTCAGTGTGTACCATATACTTGAGTCAGTATGAGTCTGGGTCATACCTGCGAAGTGGAGCACACACGTGGTTTAAAAATACGTAAAACAAAAGAGGAACGGCTGCCGTCGCGTCGGAACGTCCGGTGATAACGCGACTGGCAGAAATGTTATCAGCCGAAGTGAATTTTTTAAGGCAAAGTTGGGACAATGGGTGCTTTCCATTCGCTTAACAGTGCGCTAATTACTTCGTAACACTACAGCGCACTTGCCTTCCATTCGTCCACAGACCCTGCGCACTAGAGTACTTAGAAACAGATCGGGAGCAAAGTTGATGTGCGCTAAACAACAGATGAACATCGATAATGGCATCCGTGTATGTTGTCAAGCTTGTTGATTTTCAGTAAAGGCGTCAAAAGTGCATATTGTAAAGTTTATAATTACTCAGCGACAAAAAGCTAACATTTTTAAATACTTACTTTGAACGAATTCAACAAAGTAACGCGAAACATTCGGCCGTGACTGCTGTGGTTGAACACCTACCGGTTGGTTTCGAAACACTTAACCAGCGCACATTGTTCCATTCAACGTCGTTCGTGTGCGCTAAAGTGCGCTGATGTGTTCCGATGTGCGCAGTACTTAAACACCTTGAATGGGAAGCCCCCATTATAACAGCTCTCAAACTTAAAAACGGTAGATTAATTTACGTGTGCAATCAAATTTACCCACTCGATACTCAGCGACCCTTGTCATATCGGAAGCCATCACGAATTAGTACGACTGGTACGGGCGCTGAAGTGTTACCCACCTTTCCTCATCCTAGCCCGTACCAGTCCTCTCGCGATCGTGAAGTATTTCCAAAGGCTGCGAATGTGACGTCACTTCCTGACTACGAGGGAAATTAAGTACGAATATTCCACCAAAGGTAGTTTGAGCGAGATATTTCCCTAGTCATAATGGAGACCATATTCGAATTTTATAATTTCCATTTAGCGTCTGTAAATAGTGTGAAATAACTATTTTAATATTAATGGTGCAAAAATATAGGTGTTTATGACCAAAATTATCAGTAATTAAATAACTACAACCACATAAGTCTCTAACTTGAATCATGTTTTCACGCCGCACGGCTAAAAAGCCTTCAAAACGGAAGGTTTGTGATTCTGTAAAAATTACTGCGGTGAGTAATAGATTAATTTTTATAAATAGTTTAGAAAACATATAAACTACGCACCGTTAGTTTTTTGAAGAACTCTAGGTGAACTTCTAGTTCCTAATTTTTTCAATATTCTTTCTCCCTCTGGAGCGCACAGCCGTAATCTATCCAGTGTAAAAAGGCTTGTATTTTCAGGCAAATTGCTCGGAAAGTAGTTCGCCAAAGGGTTAATATTTTGATATCATTGGAAAGATGAGAGAATTTCTTTATGTTGAAGTTTAAAATCCGTCAAATTCTAGGTGTAGTTATATTTACCTCAAACTGCCTTATGTGGATTTGAAGACGGCCTACATGTGCAACAACGATATCGATATCTCTCGATCTCAAAAGATGTGTAGAGAGACGTTCCCACGCACATTCCACAAACAAACTCCCTCCTCCCACCTCTCGTCCATCGGCCGCGCCCCTCCCCTCTTATCCCCCAAATGAAATGAAAAGCGATTCTACCGCGAGAGGGGAAGAGGAGACATTGAAGACGACGTCACCAACCCCCTCCTCCTCCCTCTCCTCTCCCACCACGTCCCCTTCTCCACGCTTTCACTCTCGAGGCACTTCGTCTCGTCACTAAGCAGTGGAAGGGACACCCACGATAAGGATACTGTAGTCCATCCAATATTATAGTGCAGTTAAGCATCCAAACCTACGACCAATAGGGTACTAGCTTGCAAAGGTCTTTCGGTGAGGAAGACATGACGTATTCGCGACGCCATCATTGATGATCTATTTACTGACGACGTTGATAATATTTTACGAAATCCGACATACTACGGTAGATCAGATCATGAGAATAAAATTAGGGAACTAGACTTCAGAACGGAAAGATTTAAAATGTCCTTTTTCCTACGAACTATAAGGGACCATAACAGCTGCCAATGAGACTTTAATCTAGGTTTGTCGTTAGGTAGTGTAGGTCTTAGTAGTCTTTGTACTCCCTAATACTTGAATCCTTATGTTGAAATGACGTCACGTTCGTCATGGGAAGGTTGCCCGTCCATTCAACTTTCGACTCCTATATCTCTGGCAATTTTTGGAATATTTAAGAGATGATTTGCAAATGATCATTTGTCATGGTCCCCTGCACGATAAAGTAAAAAGCAAAAAATCGTGATAAACCTCCATTGTCTGTAGAAGACTTTGATCCATCAGCAGCTGAGTATTAATTAGTACATTTGAGCGGAATCTCCTTATAGACACTCACCCTATCCGAATACCCCTCGATGAAAACCCCCCATACATATACCAAATTCCCTGCAAGCCACCTCAAGGGTGTGTGACAGGGGGTGAGTAGTCACCAACATACATCACCCTATACCCTATTAAAGTTAATTTAACTACGACTATTGATACATTAAGCATAAATCGCTAATGCTTGTCGCGAGGCGAAGCCTCACAAGCATACGCTACACTAGATGCATACTACAAATGTTAGAGGGTCCGTTAGTATAATGCATTTTGCCACTACATGAATGGACAGAGATACAAGAGTCATACTGAAAACATGCACGGCGTGCTGTTAGTACTGGGTTGCAGATAAATATACGTCTCCCCTACACTCGCCCTAATAACCCGGGCGCCTCCGCTAAACAACTACCTCCTGTTTGTTATTTTTAGGGGTTATCTACTGGTTAAGGTAGGTTTAGATGGAACAGGGTTACATCTACTAGTCTTTAGCGAGTGTAGACCTCTATCTCGTTATATGGATGCCATTTTTCAGCTCGGCGTACGTCCTGCCCATCTTCGTCCCATTAGCCTATTATTTTCCTTTCCTTCCCTCGCCTACCCAACATCCTTCCCTCTTCTCACATGGCCTTCAGCATCCCCTTCGACCCTCATTACCCCATCCAACCACTTACCCTGCCTCTTACTCTCCTCCTCTGCCCACCCACCCTGTTGAACACTTCCTCCTTCGTCATCCCTTCGGCCATCCATCGAACTATCTCCATTATCTTCCATTCAAAGTCAAACGCCAGCAGCCTTTCCTCAAACCTCTTTCATCATATTCCAGGTTTCTACACGATGCAACGCTCCATAATAGACTCCTCGCCGATCTATTCTGTGCATGCCTACCCAAGGCCCTGGTTAGTTCTCTCCTAATTGTGAACGCCCCTTTTGCTAACTAGATTCTCCGTTTTATATCCTTACCTCTCCACCCCTTTTCTACTAACGTACTAATAACTAGGTCTAATTGTAAATAGTTAAATTGTTCTTCATGTTCCAAGTTGCACCCACCAAATGTGGTGGTCACCTTCTCTTTCTTTGTCATAGAAAAATGTATTCATTTGAGATTTTCTATGAATGATGCCGATTACCCTTCCGCATTACCCGAACTGATTTTTCAGCGCACTTACCAATGCATGCAATTATCTGGATTACTGTCCAACCAACGCGTGGTCGTCAGCAAATCTGACTGACTTTATTGGTTATCCTCTTACTTTTACCGCCATATCTCGCTCTTTCCATTTCCTTGGCATGAATTTTTAAAATCAAAGGTGACAACGGGCAACGCCATCTTGCCTCCGAAGTATAATTGCTCAGTTTAATTCTCCGTAAGAAGTCTCGCCTGTGCCGTCTGGGACACACGCAAGTATAGAATCATTTCCGTTCCGTCTTTCAAGTCTCTTCCTTTTTAAATGAGTATCTTCATTAGTTTTTTTTCTCAATTCACCCTGTCAACGACTGTTCGAAATCAACGAAACAATCAGAAACATCTTGATGATACCCTAGATTCCTTTCTATAAACGTTATCATAACTCCAATGGCATCCTGGGTTATCTACCCTTTTCCGAACCCGAACTGGTCCTCACCCTTGTGAGAGAGTGCTACGTAGACGAACATGCAGTACATTGGTAAAGAGACACCTACTGGTTAATATTACTAATACTATTAATTTATGAATGCTACGAGGTACTACTTCATGCAGAAAACAAAATAATGTATTACATTTCAAGTGGTGTGACGTGTTAGTAATGATGCTATATTGTTAAACATAAGTGAAAAGCCTACTCTACCTAGTGAGGGTTGGAACTTCATATGATTTATCGTTCGGAACCATTGTTCCCTTATTGTTCGTGGAAAAAAAGACATTTTATATCCATCGATTCTGCCGTCTATTTCCTTTATCGTAATCCTGTGATCGCTTCTATCGTAATACGTCGGCTCTAATTTTCGCAAAATATGTTGAATGTCCTGCAAAAAATTGCCTGCTTCGAATTTGCGAAATATTTAACCTATATTTCTCCCTTTGGTCAGTTAGAGATTCCCACCTAATATGTTTATTGACTTGCTTAACGGGTATTTCATTCATGAAACAACAAGTTTTTGCGTCGCGATTATTACTATATTTACTTCATGCTTCTTAAGGCTGCTCAAATAAGAAAAGGATAATATAGCCCCTTTTATTACCTGAGAAACATCTCGTTGAAAATAACTTAGACGTCGGTTTGAGAGCCCAACCCTCCGTGACGGCCGCGGCGGTAGCGTAGAGAGGAGAGCTGCACTCTGTCCCGCGACTACCAGCGATCGCCGTATGAGGGTCTGAAGAGCCCCGGGACGGAGCCGTCCGAATGGAATCATCGACTGAAGGACCCAGGAGGGCTCAATTGTGTTCCGGCGGCCAGTAGAAAGCTCTGGATGGAAATTGGATCCCGTGACTCATACCATGGTTGTGCACTGGAACGCCGTTGCCGCCTCAAACGAAAGGGGGAGTCGGAGGGCTATAATCCGACTGTGGTAATGATCGTTTGCATGGTTAAAAGTGGTAAAATATGTCACTATCCAACGGATAGTCCGCACAGTGCTGTTGTGATCCCTCTACCAATACGTCTCTCACTGTTTCCACCCGAATTTCCGAAATCCAATCCATAATCAACGGAATCTGGAACTGAACCCCGAATAAACGTGGACCAATTAATCCCTCATAATATTTCTTCAGCTATTTGAATCTCTGCATACAGTTTTAATAAATTCAGCCACTGTTTACAAACAAAATTGGTGGTGACTATTTTACGTTTAGGGAATAATACTTCCCGGCGTAACTAAGGAGGGCTAGACGACGACGTAATTTCCTGGATTAGAGAATTCTTAAGCAATCGCGTGCAAAGGGTTGTATTAGATGGCGCTATCTCTAATGAAGTCAAAGTCACATCGGGTGTCCCACAGGGAAGCGTCATAGGCCCACTTCTGTTCCTTTTGTACATAAACGACATCGGTGAAACAGATGAAAGTAGGCTTAGAATATATGTAGACGACGCAGTGGTGTATGGAGAAATTCGTAGCTTTAATGATAAGCAAGCGCTAACTAAGGACCTCGAGGTAATACAAGAGTGGTGCGATGCGTGGCAGCTAGAATTAAAACTGAAAAAAATGCGTGTTATGAATTTTTGGAAACGGAAAAACGCTCCTTGAAACAGCTATTTCATAAACTACAGTAAATTAGATCCTGTATGTACAATCGGTTAAATACCTCTGAGTTAAACTGACTAATGATCTCTCATGGAGTAAACATATTCGAGAAATTACCGGTCAAGCTAATCGTAAATTGGGATTTGTTAAAAAGAGTACTTGGCAAGTGCGATGATAAAATTAGGGAAATCAGCTACTTCTCCCTCGTTAGACCCCACTTGGAATATGCTGCCAGTATTTGGGATCCTTATCAGATAGGCGTGGAAACTGAGTTAGAACGCGTGCAGCGAAGATCGGCAAGATACATTACAGGCCGTTATGATAATCTAGTTAGTGTTACTGACCTTTTGCAGCAATTGGGGTGGGAAACACTTTCAGACCGTCGATTAAAATTTAGACTCAGTCTATTAAGTAAGTTCCAAACCGGTCTATTTTCTGATGACGTTGATAATATTTTACGAAATCCGACATACTACGGTACATCAGATCATGAGAATAAAATTAGGGAACTAGAATGCAGAACGGACAGATTTAAAATGTCATTTTTCCCACGAACGATAATGAACCATAACAGCTGCCAATGCTACTTTTATCTAGGTTTGTCGTTAGGTAGTGTAGCTCTTAGTATCTAGTAGTATTACTCCGTAATACTTGAATCCTTTTCTGTTACCTAGTACTAACAGCACGCCGTGCAAGTTTTCTACATAAGTCTTGACTCTCTGTCCAATTGTGTAGTTTCAAAATACATATAAACTAACGGTCCCTCTCCATTGTGAGCATATCTGTAGTGTAGTGCTTGCTTGTGAGGCTTCGCCTCGTGACAAGCATTAGCGATTTATGCTAATGCATAATTAGTCGTAGTCACACTAACTTTAGGGTATAGTGTAATGCATGTTGGTGAATACTCACCCCCTGCCACACACCCCTGAGGTGGCTTGCAGGGTTTTTTGTAGATGTAGATAACCTGAGAAAATTGTTCCCTTCTTCGTCGTTCGTATATTACAGTGAAGTGTGAAGATGTGAGAGTGCTATGTGAGAGTTATGTTACGTTTGATTCTTCTGCGTTATGTTTTTAGACTTGTTCTTCACAATTTACTGTATTTTTCAGCCCCGCCAAGTTCAGTGCGCTTTTATTATGTGTTTTTGTCACATGTTTTGAAGCCGTTAGATAGGTGGCTTAGTGAGAACTCTTGAGGCATATTGTCACTTGGGGATTTCCGATTGTTGGTATGGAAAAAGATTGATTGCTCGACTAAAAATGGGTAAAAGATCTTGCTTAATTCCTTGATGCTCCACAGGGTATTCTGTAACCGTACGAAAGAATAAAATTTTAGATGTGAAGAACAGAAGCTTGTTTAAGGCTAATGTAAGTACTCTCTTGTATTCTTCACGTTACTGTATATCAAGGCATGGTCGATGCTGATGATTACCTATGTATCCATTGGAGACCTCTTCATATTTTGACAGATTTTGGGTTTTCTTCTCTATGTGATATGCATTTATTTGATGGGATAATTAAAAGTATGTATTACCCAATTCAATTACTCGTGAATTACGCTCGTTACACATACCGACGCTAATGATTTTTTTTGTGGTCTTGATTGTTCTAACATTATCATATGACGAATAAAACCATTAGTTTCTTCTTAACTAGCCGTAATTTCCCGCATTTAGAAATTGAAAAAATGCGAAAATACATGTGATACATATGGATCATCTGATTCAAGTGACTCATTCATGACAGTGGCGCCGCGGTCGGCAGCTTCAAAAAAGGTATCACGCCGAAGTTGAGAGTCTGCTATCCTTAAATTCTAGTATCCATGGTATATGTATTATTTAAAAAGATCTCTTGTTTTCTTAATTGTAGCGAGGTTTTTTGGCTGGTTGGTTGCGAGGGGCTTGTTTACGGAGGAGAAGGGATTTTTGGAATGTTTGAGAATGAGATGGGATTTTCTGCTGACTCCGATATGAAATTTGCTTTGATTCGCAAAGAAAATAGATAAATCACTCCATATAGGATTGCGGAATTCATAGAAAAGTGGTCCGACGCCAGGGAGTAAAGTGCTCTTCCACCATATTACTTTGCACCAATTACCGTGGACTACGACCGAATCTTCTATTGGTAGCTCAGGAATCCAAGCCGTGAAACGATGAAACCTCAGCTGCGAGTGGTCATCATTAAGCACTGCAAAACTTACATTCAAAACTGGTCGATACCAATTTAGTATCCTGTCATTGTGTAATTGGGAGATCCATAATATTTGGAAACCGTTTGTAAATAAAACTCAATAGGCTCTATTCTTGATGTAGATTTTCTGGAAGGTAAGGATAGTTGATTTGTTTCTTTTATGTAAATACTTGTGATTGCAATTTTAGACTCGGATCCGAAGTGTATCGTGATGCACTTTTCCATTGGACCCCATTTGACGTCGGAAGCACGGAAGTGGCCTGGCGTTTCACCTGCGCAAAGTGGGATATTCATGTAAGTTCACTTTCAAAATCAAAGAAATTTTAATAAAACATAGATATTGAGATGAATATTTTACCATTTTAAAGCTTAAACCTCGAGGAGAATGGAAAAATACGTAGAAATCCTTAATTTGCTTATACGAACTTGTTAAAGTCCGCAAAAAACAACCTTTTATCGAATAAGAGGGAAAACTACTTTCAACTAGAACAGTGGTTGCTATTTAGGCTTTTGGTTCTGCGATTAATTATTTAGTATTATGCAACAGTTTCGCCGTGCTATGCTGCCGACTTCGTCGGGCTTTTCAACAGTGGAACATTGGTTCTCAACCTTATTAATGCCGCGACCCTTTAATACAGTTCATTATGTTGTGGTGCCCCACAGAAATATGGAAACAATCATAAGACCCTCGGAAATGTGTTTTCCGATGGTCTTAGGCAACCCCTTAGGAGGTCGTGTGACCCACATAGAGAGAACCACTGAATTAGAAGAAAAAAATATTTTTTAAATAATGTGATTGTATAAATTAGTGTTTCAGAATAATCACTAATATTATTGTATTTTTTAAATGAAAATATTGCTATTGTAATTATTTTTTGTACAGAATACAGTTCTGATATCCAATAAGTTCTACATGCCATGATGTACAAATTGTTCAATTTGTTCAATTAAAACGGTTTGAAATAAATAAATTTTTCATTTATTGCGCCACGAATGACGGTTATATTTGTTATTTGTTTAAAACACTGTAATATGTAAATTAAATTTATTAAAAATGTCTTTTTCTTCTTCTAATTGAAATCAATTTTCCTTCGTATTTGATAAAAAGTTGTTGATTAGCAGACTTTTTGCAAGTTCTCATAAAAAATTGCGGATTTCTACGTGTTCTTCCCGTACTCTTCAGAGTTTTAAATTTTAAAATGGCGAAAAATGCATGTCAATAACCCTATTTAATCAAAATTTCTTTGATTTTGAAAGTGAACTTACCTGAGCCTTCCCACGCGTCGAGATGTCGTTTATTGGGACTAGTTTGGTGTCTGTGGGAATGGTCTCTAGTTTCTCTCTTGTCGTCTTCCTTGGGGGAGGTGGAGGGGGTCGCGCTGTCTCTTCTCTCTCCATATATATATATGTATATTTATATATTTACTTCCTTCTCCTCCTCCTCTTTTCTCTCATTGAGCACCGCTCTCTGATGTTCTCTTGTCGTGGGAACCGTATCGGCGGGCGGCGGCGATGTTTGAAGGCGATGGAGGAGAGCGCCTCTGGTGACCGCGGCCGCAAGCAGCGCCGGGCCCTTTTCTCTATCTCGGCGTGTCCGTTGCTGCTGCAGTCCTCCTGTTGTAAAGGGGGATGGCAGGGGGAGGTGGGCCCCCCCCCCTCTCCCATCCCCCTTTCTCCGTATTCCCGTTCACTCTCTCGATCAACTCCTCTTGGGCCGCCGCATTCCGATCCTTCCCCTCCCCTCCCTCCTTCCCCCTCCCCTCCCTTCCCCCCTCCCCTTAGCAACTCGCGCTCACTTCCGCGTCCAATCCGCGAGAGATAGGAAGAGAGAGAGAGTGAGGTCCATCGAACACACGGACGCACAAACATTACGTGAGCTGGAATGTACACTGCAGGAGGAATATTCTCACAGTGCCACAGGCCTGGGGGGGCTATTCTGTATTTTCTCTGAATGTCTGAGCCTCGAAAGTGACGACATTTTGACGTCACAGCCTATAAAATTTCAAATAGGGCCATTCAATAGTTGTGATTTGTCAGGAGCTGTGACGTCAAATCCACGGAATTGACGAGGTTCAACCGTGTCGAGTCCTTCTTACTGAATAATAACACTTGAAATCCTGGAAAACCTGGAGGAGTCATGGAAAATGAGGAAATTAGCCTGGAAATTTGCTCTCCCGAGTCAAAATCTGTTTGTTTTCAATTAATTTATGAGTGCAATTTGAGGCACTTTTTAGTGCCTTGCTTGAATCTCTCGTTTGGTGTTTAGCCAATTTCTTCTGCCCCTTAAGGTAGTTTGATAGAGATAGTTCCCTAGTCATAATGGAGACCACATTCGAATTTTATTTTTTAATTTCAGCGACTGTAACAGGTATGAAGCAAATATTTTAATATTAATTGTGCAAAAATATAATATTGTATGACAAAAATTCTCAGTAATTAAATAAATATATCTTCATAAGTCTCTGACTTGACTCATTTTTTCACGCCGTTCAGTAAAATCACCTTCACAACAGATGTTTTTTTTGCGATTTTAAAATAATTACCTCGGTGAGTATTTGATTAATTGTTATAAATAGCGGATAAAACATACAAACTGCACACCATTAGTTTTTTTTGGCGAAATCAAGGTGTTACAAGTTCCTATTTTTTCAATATTCTCCCTCTGGAGCGCACAGCCGTAATATACCCCATGTAAATGAGCTTAAATTTTCAGGAAAATTACTCGAAAAGTAAGTAGCTCTGAAAGGGATTAATATTTAGATATTATTTGAAAGATGAGTGCGTTTTCTTTAAAATAAGATTTTTGAAATGAAATTCATCAAATTCTAAGTGAAGTGATGTCCGAATTTCCCCCCAGAGTTTTCGGCGGTCCTCTTTGTTGGGGTAAACTTTATTCTTCCGTATTTAATTTCCGTAAGAGAATTTAATGGTAACTTTTAATAAACCACACAGATTATAAAATCACGACTGTTTTCTACACACTGATTTGTGTATTTATGTAAAAGTTACCTTTAAATTCCCTTATAATGGAATACCCTCAAAGTTAAACAAGAACTTGTTGTATTCCCCCAAAAGAACATGCATCAGTGAGGTGTGGTGCTCCTGTTATTGGGCTTTATTTGAAATAAATACACCTTTGCTGAAGAATGGATATTTTCAACTGGAAAAATGAAAATGTTGGCCTGAAAAATTTGGTAAAGTCCTGGAATTTCTTTGTCCCCGGTCTGTAGCAACCCTGATTATGCATTTTACCCTAATATTTTTATCAGGGTGGTCCACGGGTAGGTTTTAAATTGAAGAGAATAGAAATCTCCCGCACTGTCCAGGACGCGGTCCCCCATCTCACCAAACCATGTCTTTCTTTCTTCATCTCAGCGTGCGTCTCCACCTATCCTCATCCCATCCGTAAAGTTCTCTTTCTCCCCCTTCTTCACCCCCCCCCCCCCTTACCCATCATCCTCTCCTCCATCGCATGGCCTTCAGAATCCAGTCGTCCCTCATCGCCCGTTCCAAACCGCCTCTTCTAGGCTTGTGCGATGAGTCGATTAATCGAAGTCATCGACGATGATTTTAGTCATCGCGGTGCGATGACTGTAATCGATGACGATGAATGTCATCGACCATCGATGTCGATGAGAATCATCGATCCCGATGAGTCGATGAGTTAATGCGAATCGTTGATGTCGATGAGTCGATGAGAACCATCGATGAGGATGATCGATATCCTTTTATCACTAATTTTTCTTCTTTTTTCCATTCATTTTAACGCCTTAGATCTAAAATGTATGTATAAAGTATAAGCACCCCAGCTATTGCGCCTTGAGGACGATGGCAGGGCCACAGTGGGATGTTTGGAATTAATGTTTTTCCTCAAGTTTGTGGTAGACGATAGAAGTAGCGATCACGTTCAATCACAGTTAATACGCAGTAGCAGTGGTAGCATTGTATTCGTTGGTTGCACTGGTGCAGTTGGTAGCGGCGGTAGCAGCCTGAGCTAAATCGGCTAAATTCACCGAATTCACAGTCACAGTGATTTCGATTATTTAGTCACAGGCTGTGATTGCTACTTTTCAGTATCGGTAATTCAATCACAGCGATATATCGCTCATCACTACTGCACAGTTCGAGAGTCACCGATCATCGTAATTCATCGGTCATCGGCATTCATTGATCATCGACATTCATCGATCATCGATATTCATCGATAGTCATCGATCATCGTGTACACTCTATATGATGATCAATGTCTCAATTTCCATCGTCATCGAAACATTTCGATGAAATTTTTTCATCGAAAATCGATGACCAAAATCGGTCATCGCAAAAGCCTAGCCTCTTCTGCCTACTACTCTTAAATCTCCTCTCCCCCACCCACCGGCCATGCCGACCACTTCCTCGTAAATACTGCGATCTAGTACCTACTTGTAGGCGGCTTTTTACGCTTGTAAGTTGACTTCTTTGAATGTGTCGAGTTTAGCGATCTCTTGATGCGTATCTCAACTTGCTCGGCATCGCTCTGCTAACTCATTACTTCCGGCTTTACTGGGAAAAAGGAGGATGACGGAAGTAAACAATTAATGTGGCAATGTCGAAAAATGCCGTACTCGGTTATCGCTGCCTTTGTGTACCACATCCATCGCGTTACACATGGATTGTTGGGAAAATTTGTGCGCATTAAATGAACAAAAAAAGTTATCTATAAAGAATATTATGTTTCAGAGTAATGTATTCGATGTTATTCGAGACCTGACTGGTGACTAGTTTAGATTTAAAGTAATCAATAATCAAAACAAGCATGTCTATGTAACATGAAGATTTACATTTCTGTCATTGAGTCCTCTTCTGGTAAATTAGTTTGTTATATTTAATCCCCGGCCTCGGTCGTGCTGATGGGATTACGCCGGATGTTATGTGTTATATTTGTGGAATCGAAATGCCAGTCGCAAGCGAAAGGAAGTCTAATCTAGGGCCCGATTCTGATCTTCCACCAGTCAATGACTGGTGGAAAGTTCCACCATTCGTTCATTGAACGACTCTTGCTTCGTTCAATGAACGGCTCAATGACCCCCTCTGGAGAGCCGAACGTCACAAACTTATGCCGATTTCCAACTTACCTCGAAAACGCGAACAAAACAATGTCTACCTTCCGCACGCTTACTTCCGTCGGAAAGTTTCCACCACGACACTAGCGCTGTTACACCAAGTGCATGACGGTTGGAAGGGAAGCTTGACTTTCCACCAGTCATTGAACGATGTAGTGAACGATTCTATGGTGGAAGGTGGAACATGATGACGTAGTGTCGGAAAGTCATGACGTTTTGGTGGAAACTAATGACATTTTGGTGGAAAAGTTGAACATCGGGAAAGCATCAGAATCAGGCCCCTAGTCAAGTTCCGTAGAAGTACGAACCGTGGTCGATGGCGTGCCGACGAAAACACTTAACGACCCTTACTACCGTACAAGTACGTACTTACGCATCCATGTGCCACTTGCTAGCGACTTAATAAGACTACCGCTTTAGAAATAGCTTCCAATTGTGAAGTCGCCATTGAGGGTGTCGGCTGGCACATGCGCCGTGGGTGTGCCAAGGGATCGTTGTGGCACCATCTCCTTTAACGGTCACTCCTAACGCACCCTGCCCAACAGCCTGGAGCTTGATTGATGATTTTTTTTTTTTAAGTTGTAAGTTGTTTATTCTTTCATCAAATAATGTACACAACTACATTAACATCGAATATGAAAGATTTAGGTAGTCTTTAAGGTTATTCCTAAGGTAAGACTACCTTCAAAAACAAAGACATGCGTTACCCAGACAAAAAAATTGAACAAAACACTATGCGTACATGGCAATATATAATACAGTCTCTAATGGACAGCAACATAAGACAAAATTAGTATTAAAATGATGACCAACGGCACGCTTCTTATCATCCTCCCCTACGGGTTGGAGCCACGTATTTCACATCAGCTTCCATCAATATTTATCTTTCGATAATCAGTTGGTAACTGTCGCATCGTGCGTTGGCAGATTTTGGCGTGAGTCAAATATTTAGTTTCTGCATTCCACGTCATCCGATACGTACATTTTTAAAGAAATCTTTTGGTACTCGACGAGGGATAGAGCTGAACACCAGTAGGCTGGTCATCTTTTTAAAATCGGTGGCATAGTTCACATATTTAGGGAACATATCGGATGAGTATGGGTAGAAACATAGAACTGTTAGGCACTGGAAAAGGAGCATTTATAAGAAAATGATGGGAGACTTAAAAAAACAGGAGAGAACGCTCCATTAAAGACATGTAATGATGTTTATATTTTTGAATCGGTGCTTTAGGGTGCCTTCCATTCGCTCTGGTGCGCTAATCACTTCGTAAAACGACAGCGCACTTGCCTTCCATTCGTCCACAGAACCTGCGCACTAGGTGACGCACTTCCAAACAGATGGGGAGCAAAGTTGATGTGCACTAAACAACAAAAGAACGTCGATGATCACATCCGTGATTGCTTGTTGGGGGTTGGTTATAAGGTTGTTAATTATCAGTAAAAGCAGTTAACATGCATATTGTGAGGTTTTTTAATGACTCAGTGACAAAAAGATAACGTTTTTAAATACTTATTTTGAACTAATTCTACAAATTTACACTAAACATTCGGCCCTGACTGCTGTTCAACCACAAAATCCTTCCTACCGGCAGGTTACAAAACATTTCGCCAGCGCACATCGTTCCATTCAACGTCGTTCGTGTGCGCTAAAGCGCGCTGATATTGTGTTCTGATGTGCGCTAACTTCAACACATTGAATGGAAAGCCCCATTAATTGTTGGAAAGCCTTTCATTGGATACGTTACTTTTTCTATAATTTTGTTCCTTTAAAATTGAATTACGCCTATCGGCAGTACTCTTGTTCGTTCATAAGCTCGCACTCTCTCGCGTAGACTACCTATGTCTTGCGGACGGAATGCGACTTTTTTCGCTCTGGTCCCGGGTTCGACGTCCGCCGCCTATAGAAAGTTCCCCCTCCCCCGAGTGCTGGGTGGAAATCCTGCCCCTCTGACTTCTCTGCCCCCGCCCCTCTCTCCTCTCCTTCGACCCTCCCCTCTCCTTAGTTTCCGTCGCCGTGGGGGCGGAGACGGGGGAAGGGTTTGTGGGAGGGATGGGAGGGAAGCGGGGGTCGGTGGAAGTTGGGGTTGGAAGAGGAGATTCGTGTCCGCATGTTATTCTCGCGTCTGCCGTGATTCCTCTTCTCGGAAAGAGGGGGGCTGTTAGAGGGCTTCATGGGGCTTCTTGTTCGGCGCGTCCTCTTGAGCCCGGCCTGGCCATCGCCCGATGGAAATTAGCGCGTTTTCCCTGGCCCGCAGAATATTTGCACGCAATGTAGAAAAAATATCATGGATGTGCCGTATGAATTGGAAAAGGAAAACTCACCAATATATTTAGTAGAAGTGTACTTGGGATTTTATTTCAGACTACCATCGGCATCGTTTTCGTCCCTCCAGGATTCTCATATAGGTATAAGCGTCGATTCTCATAGTGTCGTAGTTGTTGTCTAATCAATTACATTACAGCGCGCATCAACTCCGCTCCCAAGTTGCTTTGAAGTGCGCTGCCCATTGTGCGGGGACTGAAATAAACGGGAAGCACCGATGCTGTTGTGTTGCGAAGAGAGTAGCGAACTATAGCGAATAGAAAGCGTTAATTGTGCTCAAGGCAGTGATCTAAGGGTTGTTTGTGAGAGTGAATCTCGCAGCAGTACGACCTCAACTGATGCTGAAACCGCTTAAAGCGTGTGTTAACTGGGTATACATGCATTTCATTGTCACATATTCTTGTCGCTTTCCTATCCTAGAGGTAACTAGGTTTGCTGCCTTGTTCTGAGACCAAAGTTTTTTTTATCTTGTGAGAGGCATTTGTGCTACAGCCTCTTGACAAAACCGACGCTCTTGCTGCAGCCGGACTCTATTTTATTCGTTTTACCTTCATTTTCTAACGATGTAAAATCGAGGTATGAACACAAAACTCTTCTGGAGTGCATCAAGTAAATGTCGCAGCCTCAATAACGTATTTGTCGAGGGTTTACGCTCGCAGTCTGGCGCCATTGCACATTTCGGTCAGGTTGAGTTGGCAGTGTAACCTGGGTATGCCAGGATAAGTCTGAGAGTAGGCTAAATGCAATGGGAATGGGTACCTGAGAATTGTTTGCCGTTTAAACTAAAAGGGATAGGATAAGGAATGTTTAGGAAAGAGTGGGCGATGATATATAATGTGGAAGGGATGCTCCGGAAAGGGATGTATACGAAAGGAGCATGATTCGTTCGTTGGTTTGGCCATATCGAGAGACTAGTTGAGAATAGAGTACCGAAGCAGATATATGACGGAGGAGTGAGTAGTGTAAGATGAAAGGGGTTGATTGGGTAAGCTATAAGTGAATGTGGTGAAAGAGATTCTTAAGGTAGTTTGAGCGAGATATCACTTCACCTAGAATTTGATGAATTTGACCCCATTTTAACGAAAAAAAACTCCCATATTTCCAATTATATCAAAATGCTAACCCCTTGCCGAACTACTTTTCGATCAGAAAAGTATTTTTCGGGTTAAGGCCGCGTTGGTCCATTTGGGCGGACGACAGTTTCGGGCGCATTCCAGCTCCCGTCTTCAGGTCCAACTGATCTGCAGAGCATCATTTTCTTCTATATATATATCTAGTCAGGTGCGCGCTGATACGTTCGGTTTGAATCCCATTGACCAACGCGGCCTTAACCCGAAAAATACTTTTCCAATTAAACACCGCGGAAGCCTCCGTACCAACTACTTTTCGATCAATTTACCTGAAAATATAAGCTGTTTTACATGGGATAGATTACGACTGTGCGCTCCAGAGGGAGAATATTAATCCAATTAGGAATTTCTATTACCTAGATTTCACCAAAAAACTAACGGTGTGTAGTTTGTATGTTTTCTCAACTATTTATAAAAATTAATCAATTACTCACTGCAGTAATTATTGAAAAATCGTAAAATAAACATTATTTGTGGAGGCGTTTTCACAGTACGGTGTGAAAAAATGAGTCAAGTTAGAGACTTATGTGGATATATTTATTTAATTACTGAGAATTTTTGTTATGCATAGTTATATTTTTGCGCCATTAATATTACAATATTTACTTCACATACTTCTTACATACGCTTAAATTAAAAAAAATAAAATTCGAATATGATCTCCGTTATGAATTGGGAAATATCTCGCTCTAACTAACTTAAAAGGAGGACTCTTTAAGAATAGTAGAGCCTGTATGATGTAATTCATGAGAAGTGGTGTAATTCGGGGGTGGCAAGGGGTGGCAGTTGCCACCCCAAAATTTGGAAGTAAAAATCTCAATCATTTACAAGCAATTGGAAAATACAATTCTATCTGCGCGGAACTTCATTTAATCTTCATTAATCATACCTAATTTAGCCTAAACCTAAAAAACTGACAATTTGACGCTTGTTTTTTTTCTAATTTTCCGGGGGAGAAACCCCTGATCCCCATTCCTCCCGTAGACATTGCCATCCCAGTTAAAAAGCTGAAACTACGCTAATGTTCATGAATGTAATTGAAGCGCCAGAGGTATGCAAAGAGGGCGTTATCGAGAAAATTCTTTTTCTTCTTCTATCGAATAACCCATTTGAGGGTGCGATAAATCACTTCTGGATATGCCTTTTTTGATTCAATTTTCTTTCTGTCCCTATTTCCTTCATCATTTGAGAGTGCCTTTCCTTTTGTTCTTGCGTCCATTTTCTTCCATCCCTCGATTGTTTTCTTTCCGGAAATTTTGCTGTGTGAATTACTTCTCTAAAAAGAGTTCGGTCATCTATTGTGTCAATCTTTATTCCCAAGTTTTCCATATCTTTTTGAGTTTCAATGAACCAAGTAGTTTGGAATTCTAGCTGTTTAGTAGGTTGAAGATCTTCTTGGTTAGTCTGGAGTTACTCATTCGAAATATGTGACCATAAAACTGCATTCGTTTTTTTCTCATTACATCGACTAATTTTTCAACTTTTAGATATAGCTCTCTGTTTGGTCTTAGTTTGTATTCTGCATTACTGTTACTTTTAGGTCCCAATATTTTCCTCAAAATTCTTCTTTCAACCTTTTCTAATTTTTCGAGATCCCCCATTCTTCTTAGTTTTTTAAGTGTTTCTGCTGCATAAAGCGTTTCAGGTCTAACCACTGTTTGGTAGTGTCTTAGGTTAGTGTTCCAAGATATGGTTTTTTTATTATATATGTTTTTTGTCATACAAAATGCCCTTTCCATTTTGTGTATTCGAGTTTCTATTGCTATCTTTTCTTTTGTGTTGTTTGCTATCAATTCCCCTAGGTATTTAAAGCAGTTTGTTTTGGATATTGTGTTTGTATGGATTTTAAGATTTTGAGGGGCATCACTAATGTTTGTCATGAACTGCGTTTTTTCAAAAGATATTTGTAGACCTACTTTGGCTGCTTGTATCTGTAGTTCTTTGATTTGTTCTTGGGCATTTTCCAGTGAGTCAGTTACCAATGCCATGTCGTCTGCAAAAGCCAGACAATCTATAGTAATTTTATTTGGGTTCCTTCTTAAAGATATTCCTTTAGTGTCAATGGCATTCCTCCATTCCCTGACTACCTTTTCTAACGCACAGTTGAAAAGTAGAGGTGATAAACCATCTCCTTGTCTTACTCCAGACTTGATTTCAAAAGAGGCTGAAAGTTCCCCCATAAATTTTATTTTGGATGTTGTGTTTGTTAAGGTTGCTTCAATTATTTTTGTAGTTTTATTATCGAGTCCCAGTTCTCTTAAAATGATAATTAGTGTGTTTCTGTCCAGTGAATCATAGGCCTTTCTAAAATCTACAAAAGTGACAACATATTTCAAGTTCCTGATTTTTCTCAATTCTATTATGTTCTTCAAATCTAGTATTTGCTTTGAGCACGATCTTCCTTTTCTAAACCCTGCCTGATATTCTCCAAGCTGTGAATCGAGAAAATTATTAAAAGAGATCCAGTTTCCTAGGCCTAACAGAGATAGCTAAGCTCTTTTACTGTGCCTTTCCCGAAAGGAAATCACGTGAGGCGTATGTCCTGATGTGTATTCCCTAATGTGTATTCCCTGGGTAGAATAATCAGCGTCCTTCTACTCAAGAGGGACTGAGTAGTCGTCTTGCCGTAGATCGCTTCGTCAGCGTAGAGGAATCTCCTCCGGTGGTCCATTGGGAGTGTATTGCGAATCCGTGACCCGGTGGAGAGAGAGATAATCCTCACCCGAAGCGCAGTGGGGGAGATGGAGGACGTGATGTGGAGGGAAGAGAGTTGGTTGTGGTCCACGGATGCTGGATGAAGGGATTTGGTTGGTTGGCTATCCGTTTGCGGAGGCGACCGACAGCAACTGAGGTCATTTGGATCATTAAAGTTAATTAGAATTAAGTTCAAGTTAATCTCTGTAAGAAGTAACTAATTAAAGTTAAAATTTACTTTTCTGAAAAAGTAACTGATTAAGGTTAAAGTTAAAATTAAAAGTTACTTTTTAAGTATTTTTTAAGAAACTTACTAAAGATACAAACTTCAAATTCAAGAAAGATTTATTTGTTTAACTTTTACTTAAAAAACCATTAGACTTTTGTAACATTCTCATTTCAAAAATTTGTATCGGACATCCGTACTCTCTTGTATGAAAAAAGGAGAAAAGAAGATTCGAACAGGTCGACATTCGCCAAAAAGTAACGAAAAATTTTCCTGAAGTTAGTTTTGTATCAGTTAATGTATAATTTTAACGATTGAAAGTTAACTCTTCTAAAAAGTAACGGTTAAGTTAAATAGCTAACTACATTTTTAACAATTATTTTCAATCGTTAATGTTTTTAATCGTTAATCCCAACTATGGGTTGCTCTGGCCCGACTCGAGTATTATACTGCACGTATAGCGCGCCCGCCCTTTGCATTCATGCTCGAAAGTACGTTGTAAATGTAGGTGCTCACAAATTATAAAAAAAATAAAATTTACTGGCATCGCCAAAGGAAGTAAAATTTATTATAATTTGATATGTTTTACAAAACTTAATTTCATTTTGATTTTTTGAAAGCACCTAAATTTACAAAAATTAATAAACAAATAGTAAAAAACGACGAATAAATCACTATGCAATAAAAATTCAGGTAAAATCATACGTTTTTGTACACATACTTTTTAACATAATTATGTATCAAACTTACAAACGTTATTGAATTTTTGTGCAGTACGCCAAATTTATTTTTCATGCAGCCTTGAAGAAGCATGCATATAAAGGCGAAACGTGGTCAAAAGATAAATAAAATTAATGCATGAATTAATCGGATCTATATCTCCAGAAGAACGAAAACTATCATGTATAGAAAGGAATATATTTATTGAGTAGAACGGAAGGTAGTTGTGTTAACGTAGTGTTTAAGTGTCTTGCTCTGTTCTTGTTGCAGTAATTGATGGTGCTGGGGGAAGAAGGAATTGTTGTATATGTACCCATCATTTCGTCTGTGCATCCCACTTATTTTAGATACAGCGCGGAGTTGAAACAATATCCTCCGTATCTCCATGGGATCCGTCCGACCCGAGTGCTTCGAGTTATCTTGGCCAATGGAGGGTGGGGTCGGTCTGGGGGGTGGGATGGGTTGGGAAGGGGCGTGGTTGGATTGTTTTGCGATTCGGAGAGGGGAGGGAGTTGTTCCCTCCCCCCCTCTCTCCGCCCTCTCCTCCCATTCTTAACCCCCCTCCCCCTCTCCCCCCATCCCCCGACCCAAGACTTGCCACGCTGTAACGGTTTCTCTTCCCCGGGGGAAGAGGGAAGTGGAATCTCACGAGGAGTTACAATGTTACGCACTGGAGGGTTCACCAGTGCTGCGATCACGTTACAAATGGAGTGAATAGCCGACATCAAGGATGGGTAATCTAATGAAGATCATTGATATAGTTTTATAAATTCTTATAAAAATTGTCGATACGATTAAGCAAAAAAATATTGTTTCAATAATGTATATATTCAGATGACACCCTAAAATTAAGGTTTTGATTGAAAAACGTGGACTTCATCACAGGGGTGGCTCCAGACCAGAGGTTTGGGGGGGGGGGGCAGTAAACAGTGTCTCTTGTGGTTGTATGGAATATGGAAAAGGGGGAGTTCGTGGGTCTCGTCCCAGAAATTCGTAACAAACTGTGCAAAATGGCGCGTGGTTTGGAAGCAAAAGTTTGCATTTTGAAGAAGAGCAACATTTTCCTTTTAGATTGCCACCAAGTTTCGACTAATTCCAAAATTATTTTGATTTGCTTTCGCATTTAGCTTGTGGTTTTAAAAACAGTTTTAGTTTATATTAAATTTTACTGGATTCAAAGAAAAATAACCAAAATTTCAATAACAAAAAACGCAACAAAATAATTAAGGCTTTTGATTTAAGGTCTATGACAAAGAAATATGCCGGGTTTTGTCCCTATTCCCCCCACTTGGGGCCGCCAATGCTTCATCATGTGTCTTTGGTGTTCTTCCTTTTTAATTCTACCCCTTCTTCTTCTTTGGTCTTTGTTCGATGTGTATACTACGATAACTATCCGTCGTGATCCAAAAGGTACCTATTTGCGATGTAGGTAGGTATGTACATGAAGTATTCTAAATGTTCCATACACTCCTGTTATTAATCTGTAAGCCGCTCTCTATTTTTGTAAACACGCTTATCAAGTGCCCAGTTTTTCCTTGAAGACTTAAATTTTCGTATCAAATCAAATGTCGAAACAACAGATCGTTGTGCTCTTAGTACTTGAGACGCACGAGACGTTAGTTCTCAAAGATTATTGAATGATAAATATCGATAATTTGATCATATCGGATACAGATAGCCCATATATAGCCGGCATTTTACCGTTTGGCCATTTATTTATCAAAAACTCCAAAAACAGCAACTAAGGCCTAAACATTGGGTTCAATAAACAGAATAAATTAAAAAACAACAATAGTAGTAGAAACAAAACAGAATAATTCAAAATATAAACAAGGCAAGAATGAGGCGAAGATGACATGAATGTTACGCATTACGTTTCAGTTGGGAGAAAAAGACGTTGCGTGAGGAGAAGATGTCAAGGGTGGGGCGACTATTAGTTAGGGCATTGAAAGATAAAGGTAGGCGGTAGAATAGTGATCGTTGGGAAATTTAATGTTGGTTTGGCATTGTATTGTTGTTACTTCAGCTGTGTTTTTCTTTATTTTATAGGAATCAAGCTGTTTTTTGTGATATTCTGCTTACGGCTTTGCCAATAGGTTCAAGTAAGATAATTTTTTAAAAATCGGCGTTTGTTAACCTATTCATATAATTTAACTACCATGTTTGGTACGCGTCGGATAATTTTGGCTGTTGAACCGACGCCGGAAATGATTTAGTTTTTTTTTCTATCCCGCAAAATAATGGATGTGTGGTTGTACCACTTGCCCCTAGTTTTGTTGCAGAGTAAAAACCTTCATATGTTAACTAGGCTACTAATGGTAATTATTTAATAGCCTCCTTTAATATTTTACGTCTATGAGGAGAATCGTTACCTATGTCGTAAACCATTACTCATGACTTCTCTTTAATTACTATGGAAATGACTCCTTCAGCCTGTGTTTCTTGAGTGATACTGTTAGGCATGAAATCCAATGTGTTTCCTTTGTTTGTTTTCTTGTGCATTCGTCCTGATGGAACTCCCCATTTCTTTCGCCGTTCGACTGTGAGAAATCTTAGCTCTTGCCAAACAGCTGAGAGAGAAATGCATATTCAATTTTCCAAATTGACCGGGTTCTATTCCGACCTAGCGCCCTCATTTTCCTTTGGATATGTCCTCATTTTTCACACACAATTCTCGATTGTCCGGGAGAAATTCATAAATATCCGGAATTTAGACCATTACAAATTTAAAACCTCCTAAACTATTCACCAGTTAGATTTGCATCGGCCGCGGTAGAAATATTGGCGGTGATAAGGAAACGCACCATCTGAAGAACCCAAGTGTCGCGGGTGTGTAATCAGCTTCGGGCATGGGTGCTGCTTAAATTTCTTAAGGCCGTTTTACACGAGAGGAACTTAATTGCACAATTTGATGTACAGAAATAGTGAGAAGGCGAGCATGTAGTTATAGAGCATGGGCTATTTTCTCATCAATCGTTTATGCATTTGCGCATGCATTCTAGCAACTCACCGCTTAACACACGACGCAATTCTCAATGCACATCCGTACGTACATTAGATCGTGCAGTAAAGTGCCTTGTGTAAAACGGCCTTAACAATTAGAATTGAGGTATCGGTGATGATGCGATTCAGCCATAGGAAGTGGAATTGCTAAAATGACCGGAATATACTTATGCCTGGAAATCTTTTCACAAAATGCCACAAATGTTAATTCAAATGGTATTTATTCTCGACCTCTTTATTTAATGGTGCAAATTTCGTGAGTATAGGTCAAATAATATTTTATTTTTAAACTTTTGCCGACGTTTCGGATGTTTATTCATCCATCTTCTGGGCTATAAACAATGATGTATGATGATAAATGATTGACAGATTTGTTTTGGTTACATAATTGTAAATTTACAGACATTAAATATAAAAAATACATAGACATAGACTTTCAAGATTTTTACCTTTAAAGTTTGGAGCTGTTTTTATTTATTTACAATTTTAATTTGGTTGCTTGGATATATTTCTTTGTTGAAAAGTTATGTGTAATTTATTAAATTATGATAAATTTTGCTTAGATAAGTAATGTCTGTTCTTTTATTGCAACTTTTTGATTATTATTTATTTTATTTTTATTGCAACGTATTGATAAAAAATTATTTGACCTATACTCATGAAATTTGCACCAACATATGTTAGTTGGCATAATATGTATGGTATGGATAAAGTGCGTTAGGAAAATGGACCCGCAACATTCCTCATGTTTTGGCCCCATTGTCCTTATTTCCAGAGAAATTCTGAAACCCTTCCAAGTACCGATTTCACGTAGACACTTGCGTAGATGAGCTATGAATGTTTGACTCGGTAGCTGTATGGAATTGACCCCTATCCCTAGCTCTCCCATACTCTCTTGCTAATTGGTGAAGAAGTGGTGGACTGTTTGACCAACGCTTGTTGCCTCTTGTGTGTTTGTTTGCGTGTGTTCTACGAAGGCGGGCTCTGGTATGAACATAGTGATAGGTAGAGGGGAAGGTTGGTTGGGAGGGAGAGGGGGAAGGAGGGGGAGGGGTGGGGATCAATTGTCAAAACCTTATCTTTCCTCCCCGGTCGTCGTATCAGTTCCATCGGTCGTAAGCACATGCTATAAATTTCAAAATTATTTAAAAAAAAGTAATTTCCTCAACATTATTCTGGCTAGAATACTGGCACACAACTAGAGGGCCTTGATTCGAGTCCCGGAAGTGACGAAGATTTTTCCTAACGTATTTTCTTGTCTCTCCTTGAATGTCTAGTGGAAGGCACTTCGAGGGCAGTACTCCTTCCGTCGGCTGTGATGTAAAAACATTTACAACTTATCTCTTTTCGCTTTTAGTGGCCAATATGTTGAAAGCAATAATGGAAGGAGAAATGAATGGAAATAACTATCGAGGAAGACCCAAGGATGGGGTATATCTACATAAGGAAAATTATGAAGGACGTCGAAGTGAAGATTTATGTAGTAGTGATACGCTCATCTGTTTGGAGAAAGGAGTAGCTGCAACCAGCCAGTCATCGGATTAATGACTTCTGCTGATATAGATGATCATAATGGGCCATTATATTCCGAGGCTGGTTGACTACCCCCCTCCAATCCTACGCGAATACTTAAATGCCCGGAGAGCACTTCTGCTTCACGTTAATCCACACTAACCTGCTTATCCTTATAGTCTTCCTCTCAGCACTTTCCCCTCTGTTACATGTTCGCATTACGAGTTTATTGAGTCTCGTAGCGCGGCCAGTCCGTCTGAATCTTCGCTTATTTCTTAAGAGTGCGCAACATGACTCCTCTTCCATTCTTCTTCATACTTGCTAGTGTCTGAAATTATTCGTCCCTTGGAGCTTGAGCATACGACTTCAGAACCAGGTTGCAAAAGCGTCTATTCTCATAGGGTCAGCTCATCTAATGATTTAAGTCTTGGGTCCGTATGGCGCCTAAACCCACGAGAATGTTTTCGCGTACTGATTCTTTCATGGAAATCATATTTTCTTCGAGCTCTTCAGATTGTTTTTTGTCTCGAATTTCCTCATGGCTAAAGCAATTCAGCATTCAATTTCCGTTTTACCTCTTCCATCCCATTGAATTCAGCTTCCATGGAAGTTGGAAAATTCCTCTTTCATCTTTCCTTGAAGAGTTGAGCCATCTTCAATCTCTATTGCATAATTTTCATTTTCTTCCAATTAATCGTAGTTTATTCTTCATCTACGAGCCACCTTCAGGGTGTGGTACGGGGTGATTACGCACCTGGCATGCAATATTCGTTCCGTCTACATCTACATACTACCCAGCTAGCCGCCGCATGAACGTATGGCAGGGGGTGTTTGGACACCAGCCGCTTAAAGGTTTAAAGGAGAATGTTGTAAGGTCAAGTGTATTTCAAGAGTGTTTCAGTGGATCTGTTTTTATTATGGTCACTTATTGTGTGTAGGATGAACGATTTTTTTACCTTTCTGTTTGGCAATGTATCTCTCTTATTTAAATTTTCCTGTCGGACCTGGAGATGTAGAGCAGCGTCAAAATGATATTCTCCGTGTCACACTGAAACACACCCATTCGGAATTTCTCAAACTATCTAAGCCTAGCGTGTAGTCTCCCGAGTAGGCTTGTTCGGTGAGTCGATTAATCGAAGTCATCGACGATGATTTTATTCATCGCGGTGCGATGACTGTAATCGATGACGATGAATGTCATCGACCATCGATATCGATGAGTCGATGAGAATCATCGATGCCGATGAGTCGATGCGAATCATCGTTGTCGATGAGAATCATCGATCCCGATGAGTCGATGAGTTGATGCGAATCATTGATGTCGATGAATCGATGAGAACCATCGATGAGGATGATCGATATCCTTATATCACTAATTTTTCTTCTTTTTTTCCATTAATTTGAACGCCTTAGATCTAAAATGTATGTATAAAGTATAAGCACCCCAGCTATTGCGCCTTGAGGACGATGGCAGGGCCACAGTGGGATGTTTGGAATTCATGTGGTAGACGATACAGAAGTAGCGATCACGTTCAATCGCAGTTAATACGCAGTAGCAGTGGTAGCATTGTATTCGTTGGTTGCACTGGTGCAGTTGGTAGCAGCTAAATCGGCTAAATTCACCGAATTCACAGTCACAGTGATTTCGATTATTTAGTCACAGGCTGTGATTGCTACTTTTCAGTATCGGTGATTCAATCACAGCGATATATCGCTCATCACTACTGCACAGTTCATCGAGAGTCATCGACCATCGTAATTAATCGATCATCGGCATTCATCGATCATCGACATTCATTGATCATCGATAGTCATCGATCATCGTGTACGCTCTATACGATGATCGATGACAGCCATCGTCATCGAAACATTTCGATGAAATTTTTTCATCGAAAATCGATGACCAAAATCGGTCATCGCACAATCCAGAGTCTCTAGTGGTTCCAAACCTAATTCCTCTAAAAGTTCCCGTTCAATTTCGAACCTCGTATGCTCTCCCGGTAAATAGGCGATGACCAGAAAGCAGTCAGGAGAACAATGGAAGGCCAAACCAGAAACCAAGGGAGTGCTATGTTCACAAACATGTAAACTAACTTGAAAAACATAATTCTTGTTGTAGGTCAGCCTGGGAGAATTCGGTTGTGTTTGGAAATATTAGTGATTTTACATTTTGTAATTTTTTTTCTTGAAATCTTTATATTAATATTTGCGTAAGGTGGTTCCACCGTGAAATTACTTAAATGTCATTTTATCCATATTCTGTCAACTTGTAGAAAGGTTTTTCCTCTATCTGATATGAACAACAAAATAATACCTTTCCACGCTATTTTATTCTATAGTTGAACTTGAAATTACATGGTGTTCAATGGGAGAATGAGAGAAACACGGGGAAAAATAGTATTTTTCCATAAAATACAAATGCCATTTTTGCGGAAAACTGTCTTTAAGAAGGAAATAATCCAGAGAAATTGAATAAAAATAAAAAACAGGCATCTTACCACCTTATTATTCTAGTTATTGAAGAATTAATGCCGTAATTGAAGTCAAAATGCGGTAATTCGTAGGAAATGGCGCTGCAGTCGGCTCCTAGGGCTGGAAAAAAGTGCTAATTTAAAATACATTCGCGGAATAATCTGCATATTTTGTACCTTACTTTTGGGTTACTATAGGTGACGCATTGCATCAGTGAAAGCAGGATTTTTTTGACCAAATATAAAAAATGTGGAATTTAGTATTTGTTTTGACTCATACGGTCGCGGCGGAACCTCCTTAAACCATCTGCCATCCAATAATAACATTTCTTATGCGAAACCGTTGTTTTTTTAATAAAAAAAAGTAGCGTGTGTGCAACGACTTGATTAACCCCAATGGTCTCGGGATGGAACGGGTCGGTCCACGACACAAAACGGGTCGCTATTTTTTTCAATATTGTTTTTTTTAACCGACAAATTTCACATACAAACATTATGTACCTAAGTGCGTTGAAACAACTCAGGCGATATATTTCCTGGACTCGGCGTGCTGATTGACGATCAGTATCCTCACTTATGGAGTCTACCAGAGCGTGGTTTCGTGTGCAGGTGTTTTTGTTTTCCTTCTATTTTCCGTATTTTCTCATTTCACTCCTTCGTGGAACATCAAGAGCAGTTTCAGAGTTGTCGGCGACCACAGTGCGCCGCCCCAACTCCCCTTCTCCGCAGCCTTCTCTTTCAATTCTCCCAGCGATACTTATCTTTGTTTTCCTTTGAGAGTTGGAGAGTTTTCTGGAAACGCTTAAACCTAGCCTAGCGTCAACAATCGAAATCCATGGGAAAGAGTCGGGGAATTCAGGTCAGTCTTCAGAAATATTCATAATTTTCGATTTACAAACGCTTTTTTTCACAACATATTTTTTATGAATCATTGATTTAGTTTTCTACTTTCCAAAAAATAAAAAGATTTATTGCCAAAGAAATTTTTATTCAATGAGGACTAGAAAAATTACTAGACGTGTAAACTAACCCGATTCACCCAATCCGCGGCGTGAAGCGCATCATCCCTGAGGACAAAGGTTCTCCTTATTTAATTTCTGTTGTTTCAACTAACCCATGTAAAAAATAAACTTCCTATCTACATCTACATACTACCCCGCAAGCTGCCTCAATAGGCGTGTGGCGGGGGGTGTTAGGACACCAGCCGTTTACATATAAAAAGGAAACGCTCTAATGAAATTACGCCTAGCATTTATTGAAGTCCCTTATTGTTCGGGGGAAAAACGAATTCCCATACCTATCCGTTCGGCAAAATATCTCTCTTAATTTATCGTTTCAGTCGGACCTGGAAATATAGCGGGGTTCTAATATGATGTTCTCCGTGTCGCTCTTAAAGATATCTATTCTCAATTGTCCAGGCAATCTAAGCCTAGCGCGCAGCCTCCAAGTTTCTAGCGGCTCCCAACCTAATTCGTTTAACATCTGTGAAACGCTGTCTGTACGCCCGTAGCAGTTTATGACAAATCGCGCAGCTTTCCTTTGTATTTTATTAAGTTCCCGGATTAAGTCTTTCTGCACCAGATACCATATGCTCGCTGCATATTCAAGGTTTGCTATATCCTTTGGTGTAAGCTCATTTACAGAGGGACGTAAAGACTTTCATTATATCCATTATTATTCTCACTAGTTATACTGGCCAATGATTGAATCCAATGTACATTTTTCTCTGTTCTGATGTTGATTAGTGTGTGGTTTCCTTCAAATAGAGTAAATTTCGTCCATTTTTTTACTATCCTCATTGGTATCATGAATCCTATTTTTGGTGACTATGGTGTCTACATGTTTTCTTCTGAGCAGGCTTATCGTTTTGTCCTCTTTCCTTTATTTTTCGTTTTCTTTGAGATTGCTCATCTTCTCTGGAGATGGAAATCTTTGAAAAGCCGCACATTAATCACTGAAAATTGTTCATTCATTCTTTTTCTTTTGATTGTCACAAATGGCGGAATGAAAGCGCTAGTAACAGAAAAACATAGTGTTGCCTTAATTTTCCCTTCGCTCAGCATCACAACATTGGAATTGCTACAATAGCACGTGAGGTTTTAAGTGAATCACCTTTAGGGAGCTAATTTTTCTTCTCTGTGGTAGATATTTTTCACTTTAGTTACTTATAAACTCGAGACTTCTCCTTGGCTGCTACTCAGATGTAAACCTTTTAAACTGTTTGTTCGCGATATTCACTGATCTAACTAGTGTCTTATATCCTGGTGTATCTTAGTTCCTCGGATGAAAAAAGTGGAGAAGAGGTGCCTCTTTGCTCTGGTTAGGCCACATCCTAAATACGCCGCAAGTACCTATTTGATGGGACCCTGCAAAGAAAGATTTAGTTTTCGAAATAAAATACGAAGAAAAGCAGCAGTACTTCTTTAAGAACAGCTGCGAGCGAGCAAGAAAATTCAGATCGGGCGAGTTCCATGGTGTCGCAGAGAATTTTATTGTAACCCCGCATTATATCTCTAGAGCTGATATAGGCGACAATATAAGAGAGCTACCCTGTCGAACCGATAGTGAAACATTATGACTCTTTGATAGCTCGCAATGCACGTTTGTCCTTTCCCTTTCATAATTCCCTCTTCCTTACCCCCTCCCATTTTCATGGCTATTGCCATATGGGAGTTGTATATAAATTATCACTTCACCTAGAATTTAGTGAATTTGACTTCATTTTAAAGATAAAACTCCCATATTTCCAGTGATATTAAAATATAAACCCCTTGCTGAACTACTTTTCGAGCAATTTGCTTAAAAATATTAGTTGCTTTTCATCGGATAGATCACGGATTTGCGCTCCAGAGGGAGAATATTGATAAAATTAGGAACTTATAGCTCATAGATTTCGTATAAAAATTAACGGTGTATAGTTTGTATGTTTCCTCAACTTTTTATAAAATGTAATCAATTACTCACCGCAGTATTAATTACAGAATCGCAAATAAGCCTTCTATTGTGAAGGCGTTTTCACCGCACGGCGTGAAAATGTGTCAAGGTAGAGACTTAAGTGGATATATTTATTAAATTACTGAGAATATTTGACATGAATAACTATAAATATGCGCCATTATTATTACAATATTTAATTCACACTTCTTATAGACGCTGAAAATAAAATCTATAGCTCGAATTTGGTCTCCATTATGACTAGGGAAATATCTCGCTCAAACTACCTTAACAGCCCCTGCCACACGCCCGTACGGCGGGCGGCTCGCAGGGTAGTATGCAGATGTATCCACCGCACTATCTGGTTGTCGTCTCGCGAAGCGCTCAAAGCAATTTCCAACTACCATTTGCTAGGTTCGTTTATTCTACGTTGAGCCACGTTCCCATTTCCATGAGTTCTTTCTGATAGTTATCGCAATTTAACCGAAAAAACCGCGCCATGTTATGAAATGGCGTTAGAGGAAGAGGACGCCTGGGAATGTTAATTGGTTTAAGCACAAGGCGTGCATTCGGGGGAACGGGATTCGAATCCCTGTCCATGTGGATGGTGATTTTTTCTCTCTCTGTGAATTCCACACCTCCGCGTGTACAATAGCGGTTGGATCCCACTCAACTGTTTGGCTTCTCGGTGAAACTTTATTAAACTCGTCCAACATTATTATTCAGAAAATATGCAAAATGAGTTTCCCCGTTTTATTTTCATCGGCGCTTTCGAAAAGTTGGTTTTCACACGGAACTCTGTGACTCATTAATTTCTCAACCTCTCGAAGCTATAGAACCAGAAGACGACCGCTAAACTAATTAGATATTTAAGGTGTCTGAGTGAAAAAAAAAAAAACTGAAAATGTGTGATACCTCTATCATGCGATCACGCGGGCTTTATGGTGACACGTATCCTATTGTTTTAATCCCGCTCTATATCTCTATAGCTGATAGACGCTGCCAAATATGAGAGATACACTGGCCAACTGATAGGTGGGCTATAAATTCCTTCTTTCCTTGACACCGATAATGACTGCGATGAAAAAAAGAGCGATGTGGCAAGACACTCTGTCGGCGTACTTTCGTCATTTCCCTCTTCCGATTGGTACACATATCTCGTATCTCATTTTTCATTGCTAGTATCATATGTTGATGATTTGCGTGTGGAACGGGGAAAAATATCCGGCCGAGAAGTACCCGCCAAAACACTTCTTCTCGTGGTTTAGCAGTAGATATCCTGGTAGGAGTCGAGTTATGAATGATTTAAAATTATACTCCCATAATTTGAATGTTCACGTTACGTAAGTCACAAACTATATTTTACTTGTTTGGCGAATTAAAGAAAAAAATTGATATTTTTACGCTTTTGATCTGAATTTTAAGTCCTTCGTTTATGATTACTGGTAAACGGATTTCAAAATCCCATCCATTAATTATTTTCAATGTATTTTAGTAGTACTTATACAATTTCGGTCAAGGAATCTATGTTGAGCAACAAATTAAGTTACGGCGATTATGCTGCTTCACGACAGCATTTTATATGCTTTTATGACCGTTAGCGTTTAATCTTAATGACTGGTTGTAACTTGTTTATTGAAGTATATACTTTTTAAAAATTCTGAATTGTAGGAAATACTTTGTGACATGGTTGCATCATGGTCTTAAGTTAATGTATTAGCATTATATATATAACTTTATGATAAAACATCGTGGCCATGATTAAGTATTTAACGCCAATGAGGAATTCTCTTTAAATCTCAAGCGGTTTATAGATCGTTATAGAATTACTTGCTCATAGTGAATTATTTCTTTCTCGGGTGTATGATTTTATAAATTTTCAACACAGCTCAAATAATCAGTTTGAGGTGGTGTAGTCACCTTAAATTTATTTGAAATTCGAACTTTGCTGAGATTTGGTCTAGCGAATCTAATACTTGTCTACTAAAGGAAAGTTATCAACCGAAATTGATAAAGACAAGTAGCTCATATATTGTGGACATAATCGGAAAAGGTAAGGTAATAACTTTCAGTTTGAAACCACAAATAACGCCTCATCATTCCAAGGATTCCTGTTTTTTATATTTTCATTAGCCTAGCATGAGTGCATATTTGTATTTCTTGGGAATTGGAGAGATTCATGTCGTCAAAAATGACTACCAAGGATACGAACTCGGACGACTAGATTTCGTACCGAGCGCTTTCACAAATGGGGCATCACCCTAACGGCATCGTTTCTAAGACAATGATATCAAGCGTGATTTCGAGGAAAATATCTGATGTTATTATTTAATGGCTCGTTGAAATTACTTACGGCATCTGTACAAATGTGAAAATAATTTGACACTCCCTGTGCAAGAAAAGACACTATGGCGTCCTTTGTAGTATAATAACTTAAATTCCTCGTCGACCTTGTTTTTCATGAAACGCATGTACAGTTTACTGTCTTCTTCCTCTTTTTACTGTTTATTTCGCCGTTTACCCCCAAGTAACCTCGAAAAACCGTCAGTGTGACTGGAAAATGAGTTAAATCCCTTGACCCTAGCTACCCGAGCTACTATCGCAGGTGGAACTGGAATGCCGTATTAACTAGGTTTCGATATGGCCCAACCGAGTTAGAGAAGTTATCGTTGTTTTGAAAAACGTTGTTTTGGATTTTCAAGGTCGTATTTAATGCGGATAATTATGGATATATTATTTTCTTCTTGCTTTCTCGCTCTTGTTATTTGTGAACGACAGCCATTCGACGAGTAATGAGTACAATGTAACTGAGTGATAATCTAATATAATAATCATCGATGTGTGTATAAGAATATGTCCGTAACTTTCGCACAAGAAATACACGTGAAGCTGAATCATCATTTGGTTGCAGACCTTTTTTTATTTGTAAAATAAAAATAGAAATAGTGGTTTTCTGTTATTATAGAAGGTACCAGTAGAAAGAAAGTAAAGATTCAGTAGAAAGAAAGTAAAGATTCAGTAGAAAGAAAGTAAAGATTCAGTAGAAAGAAAGTAAAGATTCAGTAGAAAGAAAGTAAAGATTCTTTATCCTTCAATCGAATTTCTTATTCCGGTCGAAATTCCGAAATATTGACTAAAACATATCTTTTTTTGCAATATTTTAGAGTTTTTGAACCATCGTCGCCATAACGACCAGACTTATTGTTTAAGCCGAGATTCCGTGTATGTCCATTAACTCAATGATTCTTTGCACTTAACAAGGGTTTATTGCAATGTATTAGTGTTGGTTTTTTCTTCCCGTTCATATTCAACGGCCACCTTCTCTAATATTTCATAAACAATGTACCATCGTTATGCAAAGTAGACGCCTTGGTGAATATTAGTCTCGATGAAGTTTGCTTTCAGCTTTTCCGAGCCTGATGGGTTTTTCGTTTGCGTGGCAGGTTGTCCAAGAGAGGGCGGGCTTCCTTTTGAAGATAAGATATGGATGTGTCGCAGCGCGGGGGTCTGAGACTCCCGCCCCCGCCTCGCTTGAAGATGCCAGCGCTCTCTGGCGCGGCATTTTATCTCTCCTAGAGTTATCCTGCAAGAAGCGGCGCGGCGGTGTTATCTCCAGTAATGCGAGCCGCAGAAATGTGTCATTTGACGAGGACGACGCGGTTAGTAAGTTACGAGAAATCCACGAATGCGGGCTTGAGAGGTTGTTGTCGATGTGATCCGCGTCAGTTCTCAGTGTGACACGGAATGTAGAGGGGGAGGGGGGGGGGGCTCTAGGGTCACTATTGACCCCAGACGAGAAAGGTTGGGAATTTAGCACGACATTGGAGAAAAATTCTTCACCATACCAAAATAAATACAGGGAGTATTTTTGATACTCCCGTCGGATCTTTATTTCGTGAATGCGAAATTACATACGTTACTCTCGTATTGGGAGACTATTTTGTTTTGTAGGTCAGAAAGAAAGTTGAAATGAAAGAAAGAAAATCACGATATACATAACATTTATTCATCGAAATCATTAGTATCTACAAATAGCTAACCTATGAACAATTGGTCGATGGTAGCTAATATTTTCTGCTTTCCAATGTTAATTTTATATTTCATGTGTCATTAACGTCTAACTCACGTTCTCAACTCTCCGTAGTCACCTCGATCATTAAAATCGACCGACTCGTTCCGGAGATATAACTGAACCGAGCGCGCGCCGTGCTCACACAAGCCCAAATTTAGACCCCCACGCGCAGCGCTGTGACGTCACTTCGCAACCCCCCCACCGCTCGCGACAAACCATTTCCGGTAGTCGACGAAACGGGCTATTCAGTCATAGTTTTAGATATTCTGTAATCGTTATTGTTTTTGCACACGAGGTCCTTGAAAGTACACAAATATTGGTCGCGGCAAAACCTTACGTGACACCGAGAACTAACCACAAGATGTTCATTCGCATCCACTTCAACACAGTCGGTTGCAGTAACGGTTCTCTCTGGTAATGTGGCAAGCGACACGCCAACTGCAATGTAAAATAATTCACGCTAAATACACACTAAATGCAATGTTCAATCTAACCGCAATGCAGATAAAGTAGAGACGTAAAACCGTTTAACACGATGCTTATTTCAATTCTGAATATCGAACTCAATTCAGCATAACAAACGTGATTTAATCCTTGTTACAACGCGTCCTTCATAGAAAAACTGACCAAGTTGGAAGAAGTAAACCTTTGTAGGAAAATTATCATACAAACTTTTTAACATTATCCCCAAAGACTTGGCGAATATGTACTTTTACAACCGTGTGTAAAATAGGTAAAACTATTTCTTAAATCAACGTACAAGTAGGAAGATGAAGGCAAAGTGGTGTGTACTTACTTCAGGGTAATTAAGCCGACTGTAAATATTTTTATATTGGACAAACCGGGAGAAAAATGAGTGCCAAAATGAAAGATCATAAGACTTGCTATTATAACGATAACCGATCTTACTTCCCTAAAATATGAAATGAAATTACTCGTCCAGCTGGTTTTGATCCGAAAATTTAACATGTCTGTGATAGGAGTACCAAATTGGACTCCGTGGGAAACTTTGAAATTGTAACTTTACCCAAAATGTGAGGGTCAGATTTAAACTCAAGTAAAATGATATTCCACCATATCTCTCCTGACATGGTTGAATACAAGGTCAGATTTGTTGTACGACCTAAGTCCTTTAAACCCCTCTCACCAATTCCATCACCGGATCCTCCCACTTATGTTCTCCTTCCCTGACTGTTACATTGTGTCTACGCAGCCTCTTAAGCACTTAGTCATCCTCAATATGCTGTGAGTTATAATCCCTACCCCCCTCCTTAAAAAAACAGTCCCCCATGCCAGCAGCAAGGGCATATGCAGGACATTGTTGAAAATTTCTTAGTACTCCTCTTGAAAGTGACGCGTATATACTGCGTGGAAAAACCGGTCGGGGATAATCAAAGAGTGAAACAATACGAAGTAGAATCCATTTATCTATATCTCAATTCGACAAAGTAAACTCGTCATCTATCGCCTTGATCCTTTAAGCCGAAGGACATTTTGTTTAGAGAAGCGATACCGCGTGGATACGTCAGGCCTATGAAATCAGTTTCGTATCTCTTGACTTTTTTAAAATTATCATTAAATTTTTTTTACCGATTGTTATTGTCTGCGGTCAAAGCGTACCACTGAAATGTGCTCTATATTTAAGGTAGCTTGAGAGATAAATCAATTTACCTAGAATTTGATGAATTTGACGTCATTTTAAAGAAAAAAACTCCTGTATTTTTAATGATATCAAAATATTAACCTTTTGCCGAACTACTTTCCGTGCAATTTGCTTGAAAATAAGAGCTGTTATACGTGGAATAGATTACGGCTGTGCGCTCCAGAGGGAGAATATTAATCAAATTAGGAATTTCTATTACCTAGATTTCACCAAAAAACTAACGGTGTGTAGTTTGTATGTTTTCGTAACTATTTATTAAAAAATATCTATTACCGCAGTAATTTTTACAGAATCGCAAAGAAACCATCTGTTGCGAAGGTGTTATCACCGTACAGCGTGAAAAAATGAGTCAGGTTTGAGACCAATGTGATTATATTTATTTAATTACTGAGAATTTTTGCCATACATAACTATGTTCTTGTACCATTAATATTACAATATTTACTTCACACTTCTTACAGACGCTGAAATCAATAAATACAATTCGAATATGGTCTCTATTATGACTAGGGAAATATCTCGCTCAAACTACCTTATGTTCCCTAGAGAATGTACAATTTGGTATTCTACTCAAGTGTGGGTAGATAAAAAGTATGCTCATTCTCTATTGCTTTCATTGTTTCCCGCAACCCCCCCTCCCCTCCACTCCTTCCTCCCTCCGTCTTCTTCCATTTCCCCCTCTTCCTCCTCCCTCCCCATACCACTCCCTCCCCTTACCCTTCCTCCCTTCCCCTCCCTCTCTGTCTTCAGCGTGACCGTTTGCGTGAGAATGAAAGAATGAATGAATGGAGGGGAGGGGTGAGAGAAATGAGGGGGTGATTGGCAGGGGAGGGGTGAGAGGGGCCGTGACGACATCTATCTCATTGAAGGAGAGGGTGGAATACGAAGGGGTGGGAGAACACGTTGTGCCATCATATGAAAATCGTAAAAAAATTCGCAAGACATTTTTAAAAATATGGCCCTTCAGCCATAATTCACTCCAAGGCCAGTAGTCATAGTCAGGTATTATTTGTGTTGCACGAACGAGATATCGCTAGACTTAAAATTCAATGAATTTGTCGTCAAGGAATATGATCTAATCTTTCTGATGATATCAAAACATCAGTCACTTATCGCTCTGTTTTCGAGATATTTGCAACAAAGTGGAAGCCATTTTCCGTCGAGTATAGTGCTGCTATGCGCGCACTCTTGGGATATTCTTTGAAAAGAAATTAGAAGTCGTGACGAACAGATCGAGTTAGACAAGTTACGGTGGGCAGTTCGCATGTTTTTTTATAATTATTTGAAAATAAATGAAGGTATTGCTCATCGTAATATTTTTTATATAATCGCAACAAATCGGTTTTGTAGGCGTTTTCAGCGTACTTCATGAAACAAGTGAAGTTTGAAGACTCCTAAATGCATATTTAGTTTACAGCCGAGAAGTCCAGTTATGAAAACAAAGTTTTTGTGCCATTATTATTTCGTTTATGTAGGCATACGTCATGCGTCTTACAGCTTCTCGATCGTAAAAATAAAATGTGAATATAGTTTTTATTGTGACTTAGAGAACAATCTAGCTCAAAATATCTTAATTGGAATGGAATAATTAATTTAAAAAAATGCTGATGGTAATTCGGCAAAACGCACGGCAGCCAGGAAGGCGTTTCACATCCTCCTCGGCTATCAGGAAAATACGCTTTTCTCGACGTATTTTATAATCTGTATTATGCGAATTTTATATCTGTATTACACGTATACGCCTCCCGTCTTGGTTACCAAGATTACAAAATCTCTACATTATCGAGAAATGGCTTAATTCAAAGGTTAAGTATCTTTGCATGACGTATACGGTGTACGTTACGTGTATACGTTAGTTGGAATTTCGCGCACTCCCCATAACTAAGTTCTGCTTCGTCGAAAATTGGTCCTTTGTAGCAGTGTTTGCGATTTTGTCTTTCCGATAAGATTAGTATCAACTTTACAAACAAACTTTTGCCCCATTGCTTCATATTTGAAACGCCATATGATGAAACGTCGAATGAAATGGCGAAAACAGGATTTTTAAAAATCTTCTAGCATGAAACCGTGACGTTGATGTCCTGAGTGTTCTGAAAACATATTTTCTGGCGTTTTACCCCTCTCCCCTCCTTAAGTCGTGTCTTGACGCCTTCTTGGTGAAGATCGCCAAATTACTGTGGTTGATCTTATTTCTTTCACAGCTTGATTCTCACGAAACGAGGTGTTCTTGATGATGGAAATCTGAATGAAAATCTTCGCATTTCAGCAAGGCGATCTTGACGAAGCTTAAGCATATGCCGAAAGTAGTTCTGACCAAATCAATGTATTTTAAATGTATTCCATTTCGAGATATTGATGAAATTCAATGGGCACTTCAGATTGTGTTGTATTTTAGTAATTTAAATCTGTTTAATCACAAAAACGTTCTTAATTTTGATGTGTATTTGTCGTATGAAACACATTAGCACGTGAAACACGTATGTATAATGTAGATACTTATATAATTTTACCCCGCCACTCAGAGGAGTATGGTAAGTGCATCGTAGTATCATGCCGAGAATGATGTTCTGCCTTCGAGTGCCTAGGGAACTCACCGGAAATTTCATGTACTGCGATATTTAAGGCATTATGAAATGAAAACATGCTTTGCAATATTCCACTCACTTTTTTACTATCGAACCTTCAGCTGTTTCAGTGTCTTGGATTCATTCTCACGGGTAAAAGTATTCAGTATGTTAGTTACTGGTAGAGATAAAATTTTTCTCTCGACACTTTCATCTCTTTATAAGCAAAAAAGGTGACAATACATTTTTGTATTTGTGTAGTCTTTCAGAGTTTTTCTATTCCACTATAAGAGGGAAGGTTTAGTGACTGACATTACAAATGCTTCCAAGGTTTTCTTCGGTATTGTCTATGAAAAAAAACTTCCAGATCCACGAAAACATTAGAAGTTTATGAAGTTTATTGCAGGTGCCAAAAAAGCAGAGGGGTATTCCATTCAATAGAAGTGTTTCGGTCACTGGAGGACATTTCTCCGTTCCCATCACTTGCGAACTCTTAGTTTTACAAGAAACACGGTGGTATGTCGACGGAAGAGAACATGTAATTTGCGAAATCCCAAATAATTAGAATCACTGATTCTTAGTGCGTGAAATAGTTAGTTATTTTTTGACAATCGTAAGTCAGCTTATTGATGCTCTAAGGAACGAAATAAATTCGTCTTTTCCGGCAAACTTTCTCTATTACCATGGTGTGATCTATCGAAAAACTTAAAACGCCTTTGATTTTAGATGCGTGGGAGCTGGGGTGCGCCGGGCTCCTCCTCCTCGGGCTGGATGGCGGGTGGGCGGCTGGGCCGATTCCGGGGTTGTCTGGGGTCCTTGCGGCGGGCTTGGCTCTGCGCCTTCCGGGTCCATCACTTGCTGCGCTCATCCCTTGTCGGTTGAGGTGACGGGGTGTGAAGGATTCTAGTGAGGCGCAAGCCTCCCCTGAAGAGGCGCAAGCCTGCACCGGGGGCCATGTCCGACATGGCGCTAAACACATTCATGATGAGATGTTTCTTAATTCTCCATCACCCGATGAGCTGCATGCGATATAGAATCCGCAAGTCACAGTCAACGAAAGTAACATGCAACTGAAAGTTTCAAGGAAAATTCTAAAATTATGATCGGAATGTATCGATTTTGAGCTGCACGTACACGCCAGGATCGTTATAATTTTAAAATTTCGTGACCGATCATAATTAATCAATGACTAAATCCTAAATGAAATATGCACGTAGTCGCGAGTCTATAAAATAAAACCAGAAGAAACTAGTTTCAGAGTCATCGAGTTTTAAGTGCTCCTAATCACCGACATCCTGAGAAACGTTCTATTGTATGTACAGAAAGATGCATGGTAAAAAATGTTTCTTACGGCACACAGCATTCGTACTACTACCTGCAGGCAATGCGCCGAATATTAGTTAGCTAGTTTAATTAGCAAAATTATCTCTTTCCCCAGTTGAACGCATCAGACATGCTTTAAAGTGGTTGCGAAATAACCGCTTAAGAAGTAAAGTACCCGGTAAAACCGGGAAAAAAACTAGAAATTTATTTCTGTAACTGAGTGGTCACCCTGCTACTATCCACTCTTGTCCCATGGTGGCAGGTGGAGGAATCACAAAGGTGTATGAGTGGGAGGTGCGCCCAATTTCGCCCCCTTAATTCCCTTCCCTCGTGAAAACGGCCATGGAGTCGCAGAGCGGGATTCAGGAGGAGGAGGAGGCGGTCCCAATTACGCCCTCCTTCATCTATTCCATCATGAACACGGCCCTGAAGTCACAAAAAGGGGTGAAGGTGGAGATGCTCCCAAATACACCCCCTTCCTTCTCTTCCCTCATGATTACAGCCCTGGATTCACAAAGAGGGGAGGAGGAGGCGGTCCCAATTTCGTCCCCTTCCCTCACGCACGCGTTCCCACCCACGCATCGCTTTGACGATTCTCCGCGGTAGGACTCTCTCGGGGCGCTGCGGAACAGAGCCATCTACGTGCCGACAACGACAACTACTATGTGCGTTCACTTCCGCTAGCTGTTTTAGAGTTAAAGCGCCTGGGTCTTTGTACGTACGAGTTCATGTATGTACATTTGCGTGAATGGTTTCATTACGTTTGCGAGAATGGTTTCATTACGTTTGCGAGAATGGTTTCGTTAAGTTTGCGTGAAAGGAATCATGTACGTTTGCGTGAGCTAATGGTTGAATTAGTAGTTACGTGGTGCATGAAACCGTATTTGTTTTCGCTAAATTTACTGTGTACGCATTTGCGATTGCTTTTGTTTTACTCTTTACTAAGCGCAACATTCAAACCATTAACACGTTCCAATAGTCAATGACTACAATGAAGCAGTCAATAATTTCTGAAACTCAGCTTCCGATTTTCAGTGGTAATTATCTCAAATTCTTTTGAGGAAGAGGGCTTAACAGATTTTTCCATTTATGAGGTTTTGGCAGTTTAAGAGAAGAGAAATAACATAGTAAACTGTATGTGGTCTGTGATTTTTTTTTAGATCCGACGGAGGCCCACTAAAGTTTGATAAAGAATCTATGGAATGTTTGTTACTTGACAACAAAACCCCTTGGTAAAGACGGGATTCAAACTTACTTTAATTGTATTTCCTCAAAACCAATCATAGTGCCATCGCCAAAGAATAATTGATGTCGATCCGTTATTTGAAAGCTATTTTATCATTCTTCTGGATAAGTGGTGAAATTAGTAGGGCACATGAACAGCAAAAATTCTGCGTCTGCATACTTTCTCATACGCTATTAGAAGTTTGGTTATTTGAACAACAACTGAGATTATGTGCGCCATTGGTGTATGTGATGTTGGTAGAGTATTCAGTGATGGAAATGTACTGAAGAAATGTAATCGGGCTCAATTACAAATACACTGGGAAGTTTGTAACTAATTACAATTAAAAATTACTCTTTGAAAAAGTAATCAGTAGGGTTACAAATACAATGACAATTACTTTTCGTTTTGCTCCTGTAAATAATTAAATCTTCAATTTGTAGCACAATTTTGTTTTAATATCATCTTTAATGCTAATCAGAGAGATACTTTGATAATGGTAAAACTTTGAAAATGCCAAAAAATGTATGAATTATTTGCGTACCAATCAAAATGTTGTCTCGGTTCTCTCTTTCACGGATGAGTCAAGCGAGGAGGGACGAGTCACCCCTTACGTGAAAGAGAGAACCGAGACACTCAGCTCAGCTCAGAACCGAGACCGAGCTCAGGATGCACAGTGTAGTTCAAACTACCTCTCTATGCGTACAATGTACGAGGTATTCAAATTTTCACTTCACGATTACTAAAATGTAACTAATACTCAAAATTACTTCGAAGTAGGTTACCAGTAAAAAGTACCATTTAAAAATGTATCGATTACAAGTAAAAATTACCAAAAATGTAATCGTTACAACTAATTTGATTACTTTTACTCCGTCACATCACATCACTGATTGTGAGTATTATGTGAATGGGGAAGCGAGGAACGGATGGAGAAGCGAAAAATGGTCGAAGAGGAAGCCCGCGCCGGGATTTGCCTGTAGGCACTCATTGATGACAGGAGGGTCATTCCATGCCAATTCACCGAACACTTGTTGCAGCACCATTTCAGAAAAAAATCAAATTTTACGCACTTACTACTGCATGTCTGTAAGGCACAAAACCAATTTTGGTTTATTTTTTCCTCATGACATCAAGGAGTTACAGGCCCGTGAAGGTCGCAGCGCGTTGTAAAAATGACACTTTCAGCGAGTATCGGTAATTAGAGTTACTCGGAAACTACAAGATCTAGGAGAATGCTTCAAATACCAGATTAATCATCACAAATTGAGATTTCATTTGACATAGTTTTCAATAACTTCACTGTAATATATATATGAGAACAATTAGTCCAAATGTTTTATACAAATCACTGTTTTTTACAACTTTTGGTATTTTTTTCTTATAGAAGGGTTGTGATCACAAGGTCTGTATTTTTGCTATTGTGTATTTGGGTATCATATTAAGTGTGTGTAAGAAAAACTTTGTGTGTTTGTCAACCCTCTTGCTGTTACAAGCTTAGAAAAATAAGAAAAATTGAAAATTTACCATTTTTGGGCCCCCGTATCTCTGGTGGGGGACTTGTAAAAATTTGAAATTTTCAGTGTAATAAGCTATAATCCTATTAAAAATGCACTAAAAATTTGGATTATGTGTTTCGACTCATTTGGAAGTTACATCATACTGAAGTTGGGAAAATATTTACTCTCGCCCACTGGGTAGAACCAATGTACGGATTGGTGCATATCATAAAATTTTACCTAAAATAAGTCTAATTTTGATTGATAATTCGCAAATCAGTTACCTATTTAATGTGTTGATAGTTGTATATTTCATGTGTCACTAAGAATAAAAATGTCTCGTAAGCAGAATATTAGCAAACTATTTTATTTTATTAGCTCCTGAGCCCAGGGTCCTCACGGAGTTCTGCTCTTATATGAGTTTTCCCTGCACTGCGAGGTTTCAAGGCTCGTCATACGACTACGTCGAGACGATTAAGGCCTGTGATTCTTCCCGAAAGTCGTCTCTGCCTTATACCCACCCCTTACCCCCCCATTCCCCTGCGTGGGAAGACTTCAGATGTCCCCTTTTGAAGTTCCTTGGACGATATCTGAACCCATTTAAAAAGACATTTGTCCAATTACGTCATGACCAATGATGAGAAAATGCTTTTTTGTTGAACCTTAATTTTTTTTCTTTATGAAGCACTTCTAATTGAAGACGTTCGACCAGGATGTCATGAGCCTTAGTTCTCCGAACTCCCGCCGCGGCGTGCGATTAGCGGTGCTCTCAGTACTTATTTTGTTGGGCTACTGTCCACTCTAGCCATATTTGACGATTAATTATGATTAAAAATGGTGTCCGTCCTTTTTCACACAGCCTACTTTCTTATATTTTTTAGGCAAAAACGGGTTGACGACATGAAAACCACAACAATGGAGAAGGAAAGCCATTCGTAATTGAATGAAAATTGGCATATCTACTCATTTAACAAGATTATGGTTACTCTTTGAAAAAAAAATCTTCAAAGTGATATTTTCATTGTTTTATCGCATGTGGAGTATTGTAGGGAATTGTTTCTATAGAGTGTTGCCATCTTTGAATCGCGTTATCTTGGAAGCCGTAATTGATGCCTGACTTCTAATCGATAATTCAAGATTTAACTCTGAGACCTATGATTAAAATATATATTATTATCGAAAGGGTGAGATAAATTCGTATGCGATAAAATGGTATCTATCGCTCTTGCGTTTAATCTGTCGCTGAACTGTTGGATTTTGAAGTGAAGAAGTATAGATAACCAGTTTCGCTAGAGGTTTTTACTTTAGATAGAAGTGCTATATTAATATTCAGTTAAATATGTTGTCAGTTTCGAAATTTTTCTCCCAATTACCAATTTTGGGAAATGCCGGTGGTATTAATTCTATCGACTGGTTCTAACTAATACAAAGGTTTTCGGTAGTGCAGTATTCTGAATCCCAAATCATGTTCAGAGTTCTAATGATTGTGGATTAGGTTATAATAACACACAATTCGCCTTAATTATGTATAGAAACATAATTACAGGATAAACTTAAACATTTACAGTTACAGTTAATACCAGTCATGGCTTGGTCAAACTGTATCTTAAATTAATGAACACATTTTTGAGCTTATGACAAATTTTCAATTATTTCCTCGCGAAAGTACTCCTTGTCCTTGAAAAATTTTGATTTTTACATAAGTTATTTCAACTACTACAAATTCTATTGAAGGGTAAATAGTTATAGTAAATAGCTATAGGTTATAGTAAATAGAATTCTATTCTATTTACTATAGTTGCTCCTTACATCCCTTATGTAAAAAGTCATCTTTCGCCTCCCCTTATTAATTGGTACTATAAAGTTTAATTTACTTAACAATTGTTACCTTTGTTGACTACATCATATAAAAATAATAAATCACTCAATACTCTCCTGTTTCCCAGTGTTTGGAGTTTAAACATTTCTGATAATATAGCATAATCTACATAGTTTTCAAACATAGGGTAAGTGTATATGGTAATGAACGTAATAGAAATGCTTCAAAAATCTCTTCTGGACTATCTCAATCGTTTCATCATATTTCTTCGAATGAGGGTTCCAGATTACAGAGCAATATTCCAATCTACTCCTAACATACGAAAAATACAACATTTTAAGCCTCATTTCGTCAGCAAAACAGAAATACGGTATAAAAATCCAAGTACTTTACTTGCAGACATGGTGGTACATAAGATATGATTTACTAAAGTCATATTTGAGTCAAAATTAACTCCCAAGTCTTTTACACCTGTATTTATTGCTATACTCAGCTCTTTCATTAAGTAATTGAACTTAAACACATTCCTTTTTCTTGAATATGAAATATGTTGTACTTACAGTCAATTGATAAGAGTATCGTAACAAACCACTCCAGTGGCTTTCGAAATACGTTATCTGATCTGGACCGACTCTGGTGATATGGGAATTTCCTGGAACACTATGCCATGTTCTGTAAACATTGCATGCGGTTGTGTGGGACCACTGACATTGGGAGTGCTCTACACCTGTGACTACCTTATCTCAGAGGCTCGTCTGCTCGTCTTGGAAGCCGCCTTGAGCGATAGTGGTGGAGAGAAGCGAGTAATGAAGGAAAGATGTTGGAGGACGGGGAAGTATTACGAAATTGCGGCGACCAATTGAGTGAATGAGAATACGACTGTCCCGGTGTGGTCTTTCCACTTGCTTCAAATCCCATAGGAAATGACGCATTCGGAAAATGAGCGGCCGATCTCTCCTATCACTGTATCAGAGAGGAAAAAGAAGAAGATCGGAATGAATGACATGGGGCTTCATTCAGTAAGGACTCGACGTGGTCGAACCTCGGAAAATCTGTGATTGTGACGCCACTTCCCCCGACAAATCTCAACTTTTGAATGGCCCTATTTGAAATTTTAGAGTCAATTTCGAGCCTTGGAAATTCAGAGGACATACAGAATAGCCCCCCTGAGGCCTTATTATCTGTTCATGAATGAACCTTATGATTCCCTTATATTAACATTTATAAACCTATTATTCAGATACATAACTCAGGTTTTTTTTAAATTTTCTTGTGTCATGCCCTAAGCAGGCACGTAGCCATGCGTAGGGGCTTCAGGCCCCCCTGAAATTTCAAATCATATTGTTAGTTTAGTTTTACCATGCATTATATTGGATGAAAAATGCAAGGATTCGAGAGGGGAAAAAGGTGAGAATAAAGCCAAAAAAAAGTAGCCATAAATAAACTGAAATTCCGAAAAAAATTGTACCTAGAGAGCACAGGCTTCAGATTAAGTCCCCCAAACCTAAGTCCTGGCTACGTCACTGGCCCTAAGGAAACTTTTGAGATGTGAAATTGACTTTTGGATGAGTTCGTAATCCGCCCTAATCGTTCGTTCGTTCGTTCGTACAATCGTTCGTAATCGCAGAGTCTTAATGGTTTTACGTTTTGCATCAATCCAATAAGCAGAAGAGAAAAAAGATGTTTCGTTCTACCTGCTTTCTCTGGCCTCTGCTATCTCTTCGAACACCTCATTTTAACTTGCTCCAACTTCGTTCTGGTTTTTTAGTAAAACACCATGTAAAATGTTCTTTTTTAATTGGTATTGTGACCTAATTCTCTGTCTGTAAATGTAAAGATACATTTTCATATCATTGATTTGTGTGTTTGATGTGCATTTGTTTATGATCAGTGTCAAATAAAAAAAAGTGTCCACGAAGCCTGATCTCTTTATAAAGACATTGTGAGTTTAATGCTTTTTATTTTCCTTTCTTTTAAGGTAAGTGTCCACGTCAGGAGGAAAGAGGGAGTTCTCAGTTTCAAGCATAGTAAAGTGTAAATGGAAGTATCATAAACATTTGGAGTATTCTTAACGTAAGTGGAATTATTTTCTTTTTTTAGGAGTCTCAGAATTGGTTAATTTAACGATTTGTACATTTGGCTGATTTCTGTGAAATATAAGATGAAAATACCGGTGAGCAGTAGTTGTTGAACGAATATTGTTTCTACTACTCACCCTGTTTAAATTCAGAGGAAACAGGTTACATTAGGAATTCGTATATGAAGCCATTGATTTGGAAGTCATACGTTCTGCACTGGTTGTGACGGCTCTTCTGTATTTACTTACGTGAGTTTTATTATTGAAATACTTTAACGTTGTGGTTCCACATAGATATTTTTATTAGCTAGTCCCGGGTTTCGACGTACTATAACGTCATCTTATACCAGTGCTACTATGTTCTGTCAGTTCTAATATGAAACTACTAGTTACTTGAGTTTGTTTCATTTTGTGAATGACGGAGTATTATTTGCTCTAAGTGCGCGCCGTACAGTAAAGTTAAAGCGTTCTCGATCAATATGCTTTAACGATCATTCGCCAAAGTCTATCGCATCACAGTGACCATCCCGGAAATAGAGTCCAAAGAGAACACGTATCTGGAGTGTAGTTAAAAACGAATTCGATTAAAGTTTTTGATCAAAATCTTGCTTTCGGTAGCACTGATAGCACTGATTGTTAAATGCGCGAGAATTTGCCGACCCTTCTTCCGGTTCCGGCTTCATCCGATAATCAATCATAATTATTACGAAAAATTATATTATATGAATTTCCCGACGAAGCGAGTGGAATTGTCGACGAAAGCTCTCGCTTGAGAAAATGATAAATGTGTTAACGAAAGCTAAAATTTGAAAAATGGAACGCACTGAAAAATTAAGAATAAAACTTATGATGAAAAACTATATTTCTTTTTATGTAATAGGACAAGTCGTATGGTCACCAGCTAAACTTAATGAACCATTTTGTACCTATCTTCCCGTTCTTGATTATTCCTGGCTGTAGTATGATGAATAAACTTAAAACAAACGTAATATTAAACAAAATTTAGAATAACTCTATATTGAAGAGGAAATAAACATTTTGTTCTAAAATTCTTATTGGAGGGTACTTAGTTCAGAGTCCAAAAACATCATAGTAGGTACTTATCATCGTAAAATAGCCTTTATGTTTTTTACTCTCTTGGTATTTTTAATTACTATACCTTTTTCGCGTTCGTGCAAATGTCCTTTTCCAAATTGTTTTCGCAAACTCTATCGTGTGCTCCTCACTTTTTTAGTAAATTTACCTATTCCTATTACATTTGGATTTAGCGAATAATGATTTATGTCTTTCGAAGAATAGTCTGCTTCTAACCTACTCAAAAGATTCAACCTGTATTTTGCCCTCCGATCTGCTGGGGATTTTCAGTCCAATTCGTTTAACAATTCGGTCTTACTGCGATGGATTCCAAGTTACATCGCCGCTTTGGTCACCGAGCACCCGACCTTCACCAAACGCATCATTGCTGCACGTTGTGATTGATGCATTTGTCTCTGAAAGAGGACTCATTCCATTTTCGATGACCTAAAAGAAATACCGTTTAAGTTTACGGGAAGATAGAGTAGTTGACTACTCAAGCGTCCATAACTACGTTCTTAGTCGAGTCCACTGGTTGCCACGCAGGATAAAATTTTACTGGTCATCCTAACTTTTTATTTAAATCACCATTTAATTTACTTACAACTTCTTTGAGTATCTGCCACAAAATACTGCGTAAAATGGTCAATTTTAACCGCCACTTAAGTAGATAATGCGTCAAGTGCCAGGACTAAAGGGTCCGAAGAGTTAAATTAAGCAAAGCAGAAAGGTCATACGGTTTGACGGAAAAAGAGAATCCTTACCAGTGAGTGAATAGAAGATAGATGGGACCTTACCGAAGGGTGGAGTAAGGGTGACTGTTAGATTTATGCTTGGAGGCAAAAATCAATTGATATGTCGGTAACTATGTAGCGACATGGTGCGTTGTTTTTAATAAACAAAATCTGTTCTTTTTGTGCCACCATAATGAAATGACTTCTTTCCCCGATCCCTTTTAATTTAATCACGATTAACTAGGAAGTTAATTCAAACTATGATAGTGACCCTTCGTGAAAAAATGAATCCCAAACAAAAGTACAAATATTCGTGAAAATTGGATCTTCTGTTCACATTTACGGTCATAAATATAGGAAAAGAGCTTGGTAGGGCCGAAAATAGGTGATCAAACGTGCAAGAAAGTTACCGCCGGATTTTCTTCAAAAAAATAGGTGCGTGTTTATACGTTTTCTGGAGACTAAGGTTAAACGACACACTCTTCTCGGAATCAGATCGACAACAGTCACTACACCTCACGAAGAAAATACCGACAACATACGTGTTTTTATGACTCTTTTATCTCCCAAAACGCCTACACTTACTCTAACTGTACATCTACATCTACACACTAAACCGCAAGCCGCCTCAATAGGCGTGTGGCGGGGGGTGTTAGGACACCAGCCGTTTACATTTAAAAAGGAAACGCTCTAATGAAATTACGCCTAGCATTTATTAAAGTCCCTTATTGTTCGGGGGAAAAACGAATTCCCATACCAAACCGTTCGGCAAAATATCTCTCTTAATTTATCGCTTCTGTCGGACCTGGAAATATAATGGGGTTCTAATATGATGTTCTCCGTGTCGCTCTTAAAGATATCTTCTTAATTGCTCGAGTAATCTAAGCCTAGCGCGCCGCCTCCGAGTCTCTAGCGGCTCCCAACCTAATTCGTTTAACATCTGTGTAACGCTGTCTGTACGCCCGTAGCAGTTTTTGACGAATCGCGCAGCTTTCCTTTGTATTTTATTAAGTTCCCGGATTAAGTCTCTCTGCACCGGATCCCATATGCTCGCTACTTATTCAAGGTGTGGCCGGACGAGTGCGAAATAGCACCTCTCTTTTACTTTTTCATCCGAAAATCTTCCCACAATACGCTTGACGAATCCTAGCTTCTTCAGAGCTCTGCCACAAATATTTCTTATGTGTTTCCCACGATAGGTTCGAGGTTATCGTAACTCCATTGTGCCATATCGTAACTCCATATCCTGCATAGTTCTAACATCCTGAGGTGTTAGAACTATGCAGGAAGAAATCCGAGGAAACAGTGCCCTTTTATACAGTCAGTGCCTCTTCGCACTGCATTCGAAGACTCAACCATATCCTTAGGGGTTCACTTTTCTGTCTGATGGTATTCCTGATGGAATGCGTTAAGGTGGTTCCATCGTGATTGTATGAGACAAAATAAATATTTCCAACTTCCAACTTTTTCCTTTGTGGATTTTTGGTGGCTTTATAGGAACAAGGTGTTCCGGACTGCTAAGACATATGTCAATAGGCAGTCCAAAGCGTGCGCCTAGCGCCACAGTCCGCGAGGATAAAGCCATACATAGAACACAGTGAGGTGTTCGCACTTGGACCAATTTTAAGGATACCGGGACTAGCCACGGTATTTACCTTAACGGAGTCATCCCGGTCAAGGCGAAAGATTTTTCCTCTGTGGAATATCGCACTTATGTGCACTTGCGGGTGACTCCGTAATATTAACCCGTAACCCGAAATTCGACCACAATGCCATCATATGTGTAGCAGTCCGGAACACCTTGTTCCTGTAAAGCCACCAAAAATCCACAGGAGAGAAGGACGTCTCGTAAGCTTAACTGGCTAAAGCACTTGGGAGTGGAATCAAGGGATCCGGGTTCCAAATTTTTATTTGATTGATTTAAATAATCATGCTTTGGATGATGACATTCGTTATCTATTGCAAACCAATATTTAGGGAAAATATGCAGATTATTCTTGACCTGAAAATAGGCTGCAGTGCATAATAGCATTTATTACCTATGTGTAACCTGTCTTGAATTTCAAGGGAAATTCAAGACAGGTTTCAGGTCAAGAAATATTTCAAGAAACACCAAAACAATCATATACAAGACAGTGCTAAGACCTGTTGTCCTCTATGCCTCTGAAACATGGACACTAACAGTTACACAAGAAGATATAATCAGAAGATGGGAAAGAAAGATTCTCAGAAGAATATACGGTGCTGTGATAGATGCAGGAATATGGAGAATAAGAACAAATGCTGAAGTCTATGAACAATACGGTGAACCAGACATCATATCAGTTATAAAACAAGGAAGACTTCGTTGGGCTGGCCATGTGCAACGCATGGAGGAAAGCAGGGCAGCCAAAAAGGTCTTCAATGGCACTCCAGGAGGGAGGAGAAGAAGAGGAAGACCACGAAAGCGGTGGCTTGACGATATAGAGACAGACCTGAGAAAACTGGGAGTCAAGAGATGGAGGCGTGTTGCAGAGGATAAAGAAGAATGGGGGCAGATAATTCTGAAGGCCAGAGCCCTACATGGGCTGTAGCGCCAATAATGATGATGATGATGCAGATTATTCTACGAATAGATTCTAATGAACACTTTTTATAACAATATACGCCGACTGAAGCGCCATTTCTAAGGAATTGCCACGTTTTGACTTAATTTATAGAAGTAATTAGCTATTAACTCAATAAATAAGGTGGTAATGGGTCGTGCATTAGCTACGTTACGTGTCGTTTACGGTTATTTATTTACCCCCCCCCCCTTCGTTGACAACCGTAGTATTTTTCCAGACCCCCTCCCCCCCTGACATGTTGCCTCTACAAACGAAAATTTCAATTAAAAAGTATTTTCTCAATGCAATAAGACAAATAAAGTAGCCGAACTAGATATAATAGATCTATCTAATCTCAATTGGTTCAAGTAATATTCATTCATTTTTAAACTCTAAAAATCAACCATGAATCACGGCGCAAGGTGCTGTGCTCATCTACTTTGTTCTCTCCCCTTCCCACATATCTGACTGCTGCCTTGAAAAGTGTTGTCACGAGGTCGCTGTTTAACCCGCGAGAAGGTTAAAATTTAAGCAATTTGATGGTATGAAGACTTGCAACATTGTAGAGGCAATGTTTCAGATACATTGGGTTAAAGTAGGAGCTTGGGATGTAAGAAAAACCCCGATCGCCCTTACAAAATTTAAACTCTGTAGTATTGTCGGCGCGATGTTGACGAGTAAGAAACGTAAACAGGCGCATTGTAACAGCTACGTTACTTTGAGTGAACCCCCCACATAATTGGGAAAGTTGCCAAAAAAAATTAACTGATTGAAGTTAAAGCTAATCTCTGTAAATAGTAACTTGTTAAAGCGAAAAGGTACTTTTCTGAAAAAGTAACTGTTTAAAGTTAAAGTTAATAAAGTAAATTCTACGTTAAAAGTTACTTTTTAAGTTACATACTTTTGAGACACTTTTTAAAAGTAACTTTTAAAATCTAGTTTTCGCAATTGGAATAAAAAAAATACCAACTTCAAATTCAAGAAATATTCATTTAACTTTTACTAAAAAAGCCATAAAACTTTTGTTACATTCTCATTTCACAATTTGTGTTGGACATCCGTCCTATCCTGTCTGAAAAAAGAAGAAAAGATAATTCGAAGAAGTGGACATTCCCATAAAATTAACGAAAAAATTAACCGAAGGTTGTTTTGTATCAGTTAATGCATAATTTTAACGATTAAAAGTTAACTCTAACAAAAAGTAACGGAAAGTTAAATAGTTAACTACATTTAACGATTAATTTTCATCGTTAATTTTTTAAATCGCTTATCCCAACTATGACCCCCCACTTCCTCCCCCTCGTTACCCGCCGTAGACTTTTAGGAGACCCCTAAGTTGGTAACGTAGTTTATGCACGAAAACATAAGATGCATCTATTTTATTTTAAATAATTTTCTAATAAATTTTCGCTTCTCATGAACAGTTTTTCGTGGAAATGGCATTTGTATTAGAGAGAAAAATACCATTCTCCCCCGATTTTCTCCCATTTTTGCATTTAAAAACATGTCAATTCAAGTTCAATTTGCGATGAAAATTGCGTGGAAAGGTTAGATTTTATTGTTCATATCACGATAGAGGACATTTGTTCAGAATATTGATCAAATGAAATTGAAGTTCTTTTATGGTAGAACCACCTTAATTGGCGAATGAGTGGATGAAATTTTCGTCTAATATGGGAACTTAAGGTAGATTTGGCGAGATGTTTCCCTAGTCATAATGGAGACCATAGTCGAATTTTATTTTTTAATTGCAGCGTCTGTTGGAAGTGTGAAGTAAATATTGTAAAATATAGTTATATATGGTCAAAATTTTCAGTATTTAATTAAATATATCTACATAAGTCTCTAACTTGACTCATTTTTTTACGCATCATAGCTCAAAATCCTTCAAAACTGAAGGTTTTGTTTTTCGATTCTGTAAAAAGTACTGCGGTGAGTAATTCATTATATTTTATAGATAGTTGATAAAGCATACAAACTACGCACTTACTTTTTGTCAAAATCTAGGAGCTATAAATTCCTAATTTTTCAATATTCTCCCTCTGGAGCGTAGAGCCGTAATCTATCCAATGTAAAACAGCTTGTATTTTCAGGCAAATTGCTCGAAAAGTAGTTCGGCAAGCGGTTAATATTTTTATATAATTGGAAAGATGGAGTTTTTTTCTTTAAAATGAGGTGAAATTAATACAATTCTAGGAGAAGTGATATTTCGCTCAAACTACCTTAAGGTTGCTTGGCGACAAAATGGAGGCATTCCATCTGTTGATAAAGCTCGAGAAAGCTCCACAAATTATAGGAGTTGGAGAAGAGAATTTTCTAATTTCGGAGAAAGAGACGGAGCAATAGGAGAGTGAGATAAGGTAGCGTCGGAAAGAAAGCTAGCGGACCTATTCAAATGTGGGAAATGGGGAGACCCTGGCGAACGGCATCTTTAGAATTTACCGCGGGAGTGATATCGTGAAGGAACGGCAGATTAGAAACGTGAATCTCGGAGTGAAAATAAAGGAGTAAAAGTGGCGGGAAAGCATCGACTCCACGTTTTGGAGATGTTTACAGATTCAGTCCAAAAATATCCCCATTAAACTGAGCTGAAACAGAAGAATATGCCGACCAATTGCTTTGTATTTACTCTCGAGGTATATATGTACGTAGTAAAATGGTAGTGTGTTAGTCGAGGGCTGAGTCGACGAAATTCGTCTCTCAACAATTTCTTTGCAACGTTAATGCCTTCTAGTCCATTATATGTCACCAACTCCTCGCGTCAAATAGAGGTTTCTTCTTCGAACTGCAATCTTCGAACAGATTATTTGTGTAACATTAGTTTCTGATTGCACTCACAATTTAACCCGCCATTGGTCACTCAATGATATTTTCTCTCGCACCAAATTTAAACTTGTGCTCACTTTGTAATCATGAGTTAGAATAAGTTTCCTTTCCTTCTAGCTGACTTTTTATCTCTTCCTATTGACCCACCGTCTCATAAAGTATAAATGAAGCGTCCGCAGGTGTGTAATGATGTGTCTGATACCGTCGGCTACAAGGTGTGAGACTTTTTCTCATCGCGCGACCACTGACGTTAATATTTTGCTCTCAGTTGCGTTAGACTCGCAGTATGCGGGTAAAGTTGACTTATTTCGTGGAGAGCAGATATTTTAATGCACATTTATGAGTAATAAGAATGCATGTCTTCATAAATAAATATTTCTTCAAGAGAATGGTAATTTTCTTCATTTATACCTAATGATAACATCGCCAGTAAAATTAGTAATGATTACGTAACTGAATCAGTAATTGTGTATCTGTGGAAATCATTGTTTCAAATGAACATTTAGAGAAATATATTAAATCTAAATATTGTGTAATATATTGCCAATAAACTATGATAGACTCTATGACTCTCAAAATTGCTCTTTGATGGATAATCAATGATACGTCTGAGTGTGAGAAAAAGTCTCACACGCGACCGCTCGCGTGATAGGGAGCTTAGCGACCACTCCCGGGTTAAGCAGGAAAAACGGCCTCTCTGCGTTATTTAAGTGAATTCTACAAGCAATACCGTGGATGCCACCGACTCCGTCTGCTACATTAACCCTCAGCGCTCCGACTACTGGACAACAATCATTAAACGTCTGTATATGAAGTTTGGAGTTAAGCATTGGCAAATTTCGCTTTGTCGACTGAAGATGGCGAACTTTGACGCTCGCCCTTGACTGTAGGTATGTGTTGAAGTTGACGCTTGGAGCAATCGTGGACTAAGCATAGCCCTTTCGCTTATGCGTGCCGAATCAGCTGCGTTGGGAAACGTAAGTCACACATATGACACCGCGAACTTTGAACGGGAGTGGACGAAAATCGCATTCGTATGTTTGCGGATTTTCTACGCATGATACCGAGCAATATCCAATGTATGTTCGCGAAGGTTATGTTTGCACAATTTGCATCTATTTAGAGAATATTAACTTCAATTCGTCTACTTTTACGGGGTATTTTAATGAACAGACTTATTTTAAGTTCAAGTGGAGTACAGGTTTCCATCCTTTTTTTTTTTGGGAAGAATGTGTCAATTATATCTCATTCTTACTTTCTCATTCATAGCGTCGGTTTATCTCAGGGATCTCAGGGTAATTTTATTTTTTTTTGTCTTCTTTACTCTTTACCTTGCTTTTGCACTGTGGTTAATTCTATATTGAAAACCTATCTTCTTATCCTATCCTATCTTTATGACATTGAAGCCATTTTATTACGCGGAAAACTATTTATATGAAGGAAATAATCCAGAGAAATTGAACAAAAATAAAATATCAATAAAAAAATATAAAAAGGCATCTTATCACCTTATTTTTTAGTTATTAGGGAATTACTGCCGTAATTGAAGTAAAAATGCGATAGTTCGTGGGAAATGGCGCTGCAGTCGGCTCCAATGGCTGAAAAAAGTGCTAATTTAAAATACATCCGTGGAATAATCTGCATATTTTCTACTTTACTTTTGGTTTTCTGTAGGTAACGCATTTCATCAGCGAAAGCAGGATTTTTTGGACAAAATATAAAAAATGTGGAATTTAGTATTTCTTTTGACTCACACAGTCGCGGCGGAACCTCCTCAGAAATGTAGTGTCTTCAGGTAGTTTTAACATGATATCTCCGCACAAAAATGAATTAGGACTCAATATCAGGAAAAAAGATCTCATATTTCTAATGATGCGAAATTATCAGACTTTTACCGCAATACGTTACGAGATATTTGCCAAAACAATAGAAACCGTTCTTCGTGGGATATGTGGTACTGCTCTCCGCTTCAGAGAGAAAACATTAATAATTGAAGAAATGCTGACACCCAGATCGCGTCAGGATTGTAACAGTGATGAGTTTGCATGCTTTCTCAATTGTTAAAAAAATAATTTTTTACTCTCGGAAATACTTTTTATAAAATATCAACCAAGACCTTCGGTTTTGAAGGCGTTTACAGCGTTTGGTGTGAAACTGAGTCTAGTTAAAGTCTTAAAATATGCGTTTTAATTTAAGTTTACTAATAAAAAGGAAATTCATACAAAACTATGTTTTTGTATCATTAATATTATTATATTTACTTCATTCTTCTTAAACTGCTTAAATTTTAAAAATATAAATAGAATATGGTATTTAACATGACTAGAAAAAAATTCAGGCTCCGACCCCTTAAATTTCCCGCAGTGCCTCGTCTAGGGTAGTAAGGTTGCCAACTATAAAAAAATACTGGAGATTAGGGGCTCGATAAAATTTCAGTAGAAAAAACTACTTTTTGACAGCATTATCACAGAAAGACTGTAAAATTCCACAAAAAGTTATTTATCGACCTAGGTTTCAGCAAAAATTTGACATTATCAAGGTGTTCAGCATAAAAAGGAAATTTGCAGTGTTTCTGTGATAATGCTGTCAAACCTTGAGCTGACCTTGATATTGGCAATAATTTGCTGAAACCTAGGTCGGTAAATTAACTTGTTGTGGAAATTTACAGTGTTTCTGTGATAATGCTGTCTGTCACACATCTCCACAAAGTATCGCCTGATATTTACTTCAAAAAAACGGCACGTAGATCATTCTGCATGCACTCAGTAGATACATACAAAGCACATATCTTATCAAAGTTTAAATTGATGGCATGAAATGTGCTTATGTTATTGATACTAGCCACAACATTGGCAGGGCCAAATACAGTAGCTCGCGGGGAAATACGGGAGGGTTGGCAACCCTAGCCTCCTCCTCTCTGTTGGCCCGTCAAGTGGCCCCTCGATTCAAATAGCGCACGCTCCACATCTCGTGCCCCCGGGGCATGCCCCGGGCAGGGAACTGACAAGTGCTGTTATCCACCGCGGATCGCGGCGAGAATTGTGCGGAGTTCTCGGCGCTCTCTCCTCCTTCTTTTGTTTCTTTGTCGTCATCTTGGGGAGTGGTGGGGAGGGGGGAGCGTGGGAAAGTCTTTCCCCGGCAACCTCCTCTATCCTAGTCTCTATTCGTTCGTTCCCGCTACTTTCCGTGTCTTATTTTGGGATTCCTGAGAGAATGAAGAGATCGAGAGAGAGTGCAAAGGGCCGTCTTGTCCCCCGGACGACCCCTGCTCCGAATCGAATGACACGCGAAGTTGTCTGTCACGCACCGTTTTCGCGGGATTTCACCGCGGCGTGCGTCTTTGAAAGTCGGTTTCTTTGAGGAGGCCGCCGACTGGTGAAGTCACATTTGCGCCACTTGCGTTAGTACTACGGCTGGTTGGATAGGTAAAAGGGTCATTCTAATGCCTGTTGCTCATGGTAAACTTTTCGGTAAAACGTTTTATAAAATCGACTAATCTTAAAAAAATGAGCTTGCTGACGATAAAACCGTTTTATAAAACCTTGTTTTATAAAACGTTTTATTGAATGGGACAGGTTCTATTTCCATAAAACCGTTTTATGCAACAACCAATGAAATGTTCCGCTCATCGCGTTGTTAATAATCTCGTATCCATGGGAAGCCAAACAAGGAAAACATAAACAAACATGGCTGGAAGTTCATGGAACGTTGAGGCAGTATCCTTCTTGTTAGAAGAATGCGTTAGAGCCTTAGCACCGTTGAGTAAGATCACTAAGTAAGTAAATTAACAATACATATAGTTTTTAACTTAACAGCCATCCATAAGAGAGTGCATTTATCACTTCACGTGTTCGCAAAGCGTCTCATAGATGGCAGGACATTGCGGTTTTATGAATAGTTTTACCATGAACAATTAAGTACGTTTTACGTACGATTCATAAAACTTTCAATAAAAATTTTTATAAAACTCTTTTGTGGAAAATTATACCGTGAGCAACAGGCATAAGTTTAAAAAAATTAAACTTTTACAGAAACCACTTCTTTTTGAAATAGCACACACGACCCGGATTTCGATGAGTAATCATCATCATCATCAGGCATCATCATCATATTAATGTTTTCTTTGTGTATCTACGGTAATCGTCGTCATGTGACGTCAGAGGAAGGGGATAAATGGGGAGAGGAGATGAGGTTTTTGTTGTACTCATCCTTCCCCCGTATATCCTGGCCTCCGTTTCGAACAACCTCATCTCCTCTCCTCATTTACCTCCTTCCTATGACGACACATAACGACAACTACCATAGATACACAAACTAAACATTGATATAAACGCCTGATTATGACGATTGCCGTAAAACTTACGTGCATTGAAATGCATCTCAATGCATAGCGTTTAGGGTTCCTTGACATCATTTTGACAAAAAATATTCTATAATAACTTTTGTCGTAGAATGCCGCAGTTCATTTTAATTTTGGTAAGTTACTTTAGGATTTCTGCGATTAAAGAAGCCGGCAGAATAGCACGGCGAAACTGTTGCTAAAAAAGTTTAGTTTAATCGCAGAAATCCTAAAGAAACTTGCCAAAAATATTCTATAAATCCTGTTTTATGCAATATGCATGGAATTAATTGAAAAATAATCAACTTTGTACAATCAAGTTGTCGTCTTTATGAAGGAAACATTTTACATAGAAATATCCGAAAGTTTATTGGCAACCCCCCTCTCTCCCCCCCTTCCCTTAAGTTGGTAACGTAGTTAATGCACGACCCCTAACCACTCCACGCACGTCGCGGCCGCCACTTAAGGTCACGCGAGCTCTCTGCGTACATGTTTAAACCGTATTTTGGCGTTCTGTTAAAGTAGCCCTGAAAACTGTCAAGGTTCCCCCTAAGGTGGCTCTATACCGAGCTCTATAAGCTCGCTTCAGACGTTTCCCTGTAACCCAGTAACGGCTTTGCCGTGACAGCTGGAGACTTGCAATTTTTGTCTTCTGTAGATGAAGAGTCATTTTTTTATAAAAGTGGAGTAACTTTATCATGAAGTGGTTGTGTTTTTATAAAAAAATAGCAAAACTTTGGTTTTTACGATATTTTTGGTCATATTCCGGGGCACGTTGCGAAGGATGGATTCCGAAAGGAGGGTTTTCAACCCACTCAATTCAAATAATCCTCTTTCATATACGCAAATAATTAACAACCATTGATGGTGTTTTCGTATTAAGGCTAAACGTTCCAACCCCACCCAAGGATAATATTTTCCCACTCCATTTTTGTCGGTTCCGCCTTCACAGTTTTCCTTTGGACTTCCGCCACCCCAGTAGGCGACCGTTAAATTGAGGCGGCTTGGAAGTATAGACCCACCTTAATGTCAATTTAACCCCGTTTTACGGTAATCATCGGAACCCGGGTCGTTTGTGTTATTAAAAAAAGTGGTTTCTGTAAAAGTTAAATTATTTAAAAATTATAATGAGAAACCACAAAGTTACACTAGAACAAGGGATTATTCTGTTGATGGAGAAAGGCCGCACACCCTTGAGGTGACTTGCAGGGTATTCTGTTGATGAAAGGATGGAGAGGAACCCGGCGTTGGGTGATTGATTCGTAATTTTATGAAGCCAACTGACTACTGAGGCAATTCGAGCCTTTGGGGGTCGCCTTTGGGGGTCGCCTTTGGGGGGCGCTTAGGAAAAGAAAACTTGGGGAATTGAGGCTGGGTGGAGGGAAACCCGGTGTCGGCATTACTTTGCCCGAAATTTGCCCAGTTTAAGCGAAAAATCATTTCAGTTATAATTTGACGAATTTGACCTCATTAAAAAAAACTCATATTTCTAATGATATCAAAATATTAACCCTTTTCCGAACTACTTTTCGAGCAATTTCGTATTGATTACTCTCACCCCCGACAGATGGTGACAGTAATTACGAAGATCTTATGCCAACCTGACTCCGGTTGCATGCTATACCTAAACTATACCATATTATATGTTGATGGGTGATTTTACTGTTACCTTGCTTAAATAAATGAAATAAAATTGAGGAAGTAGTTATTTAAAAGTGAATTAAAATTTTTCCTGATTTCCTATTCCACTTTAAATAATAGATATTTTTAAAATTTAAAAACAATCAAATAAGGGTGCCCCCCAACATTGTAACATCAGTCTGAAGGGTGCCGCAAAACGTTAAAGGATTGTGAATCACTGCTCTAGCCGACATCACGTGGACCCAAACCGCTGGGCGTGCCTTCGTCGCCTGGCGACGCAGTGCGGCGTCGAGGGGAAGGCGACGCGTGGCCTGGGGGGAGGGGGGGCGCCACTTCACGCGACGACACCCCCTTTGGTGTCTTAGGCGCCACCCTCCCAAGGATGAAGGGAGATGTTTATTAAAGTAGTCTGAGCGAAAAATGAATTCATCTAGAATTTGGTGAATTTGACCTCATTTTAAAGATAGAACTCTCATCTTTCCAATGATATCAACATATTAACCTCTTACCGAACTACTTTTCGAGCAATTTGCCTATAAAAAAAATAAGCTGTTTTACATGGGATAGATTATGGATGTGCGCTCCAGAGGGAGAACATTGAAAAAAAATAGGAATTTATAAACACCTAGATTTCGTCAAAAAACTCACGGTGCGTAGTTTGTATGTTTTCACAACTATTTCCAAAAAAATATCCATTACTCACCGCAGTAATTTTTTACAGGATCACAAAATAACCTGCTGTTTTGATGGCTTTTTAGCCGTATGGCGTGAGCCAAGTTAGAGACTTCAGTCGATATATTTATTTAAATTCTAATATAATTTGTCATATATAAATATATTTTTGCGCCATTAATATTACAATACTAGCGAAAAACCCGTTGATTCTCAACGGAAGGGATAAAAATAAGAAATCATAGTGTAATGTTGTCATACAGAAGATAATCTGATCTTGCACTTAATACCTATCCTTTTACCTAATGGAAATTACCTAGGCTTGTGCGATGAGTCGATTAATCGAAGTCATCGACGATGATTTTAGTCATCGCGGTGCGATGACTGTAATCGATGACGATGAATGTCATCGACCATCGATGTCGATGAGAATCATCGATGTCGAAGAGAATCATCGATATCCTTTTATCACTAATTTTTCTTATTTTTTTCCATTCATTTGAACGCGCTAGATCTAAAATGTATGTATAAAGTATAAGCACCCCAGCTATTGCGCCTTGAGGACGATGGCAGGGCAACAGTGGTATGTTTGGAATTCATGTTTTTCCTCAAGTTTGTGGTAGACGATACAGAAGTATGCGATCACGTTCAATCACAGTAAATACGCAGTAGCAGCATTGTATTCGTTGGTTGCACTGGTGCAGTTGGTAGCAGCGGTAGCAGCCTGAGCTAAATCGGCTAAATTCACCGAATTCACAGTCACAGTGATTTCGATTATTTAGTCACAGGCTGTGATTGCTACTTTTCAGTATCGGTGATTCAATCACAGCGATATATCGCTCATCACTACTGCACAGTTCATCGAGAGTCATCGATCATCGTAATTCATCGATCATCGGCATTCATCGATAGTCATCGATCATCGTGTACACTCTATACCATGATCGATGACAGCCATCGTCATCGAAACATTTCGATGAAATTTTTTCATCGAAAATCGATGACCAAAATCGGTCATCGCACAAGCCTAAAATTACCCGTAAAATCGTAGAACAAAATCAAGGCCTAGATGTCCAAACTATAAAGTTTTTTTTTGGTAGGCATATTTTCCCAATGTACTCAAAAAAGTAGTTTAATAATGCCTTTTGTCGTCAATCAGATGGTATTAATGTGATATTTGACACAATTATAATATTTTACTAAGCACCAGTAATTTTGATCCAAATTCGGATTCGACGGTAACAGTAAAATTTTTCGTTAAATTTTATTACCGCTGGTGTATCCCTGAGGTTTCTGTGATGACCATTTACAAACGAATTTGGCAAAAGACATAGCGCCTGCAATCGGTAAATATGAACATTGAATGTCTTTCTTATGCGAATGCTTTGACTTGTCCGGGGCCGAAATCTTCCATAAGATACGAGGGCAATGTCACATCAAGGTGCTGGAATGAGCGATATAGTGACCGGATGAAGGAAGAAAAAGATGATTTAGTCTTCTGGGTGCAAAGTTTAAACATTTTAACCCTTTACAGGACAGCGGTCCCTTTAGGGACCACCAGCCAAAAAATGCCCCTAGCTCATTCAAAGTAGTTACTAGTCTTTCTGCTAGTCTTCTGTCAAAAAATAGCATTTGCCCTTACGGGAGGAAACTGAACGACCTAGAGAGGAAAAAGTGAAAATGTGGTCCCTCAAGGGACCGCTGACCGTTTTGCGCACTCCCTGGTTAAGCACATTTCCGGTTGGTTCTGTTGTTTCTCTGCCGCTCCAAGCATCTGTGTTGCGATTCCTTTCCTCAAAGGTAGGTATGTTTTTTGTTTCCTTAATGAACATGTAGAGTCTCTTGCTAAGATTTGATGGTCTTTTTGTTTGCGAAAACATAATATGTTGAGTTATATTTTTTAAAATTCGATTTTTTGTACCAATTAGCCTATTTTTCGACTTATGCAGTTTTTTATAACAATTCGGCATATACCCTATTCTATGTTTTTCAAGTTTATTTACTACCTTTTCAGTACACTTAAGCGTAAAAACAGAGAATTTGTTGCTAAGAGATTTCTAACAATTCTGTGGAAGTACCCGATTAATAATATATACTTGTTATTATTCATATCTTATATAAGTTCACTATTAGTGAAAGTATATGGAATATGTGAATGAATAGCCATATAGAAGCACAGCTTCTACTGTACGGCCGTTTTCTCCAGCACCTATCAAAATTCAATTCAATTCAAAAAGTGTTTTATTCCAACATTTGCCAACAAATTACAGGAAATAGAAGAGGATAACAAAACAAAATAACTAACTAGGTCGTCAGTTATGCGTGATCATGTAGTGGGACCTAGTGGACTGCAGAGATCTGCAGCGGATGATGCGTCAGCTGGTGGAGCGAGCGATTCGGAAGTAGACATCTAATTGGATGCACCAATTGGTCAAGACAAAGTTACTCTATCTTTGACGATTGATGAAAGTAGTGAGTCAAACTCAAGTGACATCGAAATTGAAGGTTCATGTGATTGGAGCAAGAATCCAGCTTCGCCTCAAATATTAAAAAATAAATAAATTTTCAAATAGCTTTGGCCTACCGCATAGTATTGAGGTTGATGTTTCTAGTCCTTTTTCATGCTTCTCTCTTTTTTTGTGATTTGATCTTGGAATCAATAGTCATTCAATCAAATCTACATGCCACGTAGAATCACGTAAATTTGGACCTGACCTTGGAGGAGCAAAAAGCATTTTTAGGAATGCTTGTTATAATGGGATTTCACCCTTTACCAAGTTTTAGGTATCATTGGGCAAGTGATCCTAATTTTAATGCTGAGCGTATCACTGCAATCATGCCAGTGAAAAATGTTTTGAAACAATTAAAATTTATTCACATTAATGGTAATTTAAAAATACCAAAGAAAGGGGAGAAGAACTTTGACAAATTATATAAAATATTGCCCTCTTATCAGTGAATTAAATAAAGATTTAAAAAAAAATATTTAAACCCAGCTGGTGGTTATCGATTGACAAATCAATGGCCAAATTACATGGCCGGTCATCTTTGAAACAATATACCGTATTTCTCCGAATATAAGCCGCACTTTTTTTTCCCGATTTTGGAGCCTCAAAATCGGGGTGCGGCTTATATTCGAGGTGCGGATTAAATTCGAGAACTTTCCTAAAAATTCGTAAAAATGACCGATTTGAGCAAACCAGCCATTCGGAGTCACGCGGACGTCAGCTAAACTCGCCTAAGCCACGGGGTAGGTAAGAAATAACGCTGATAAAGGTCAAAATAGTGCACAATTTATTCATAAATTTACGGATAATATAGGTTCACATTGTGTCACAGTTACATAGGTAATGTAAAAACAGATATAAATTTCTAATGCCTAATACTGTAGGTAGTACGGGATGCACTAAAAAGGGTGCGGCTTAAATTCGCGTATTAACTTTTTTCCCTGTTTGAAACCCCAAAAACGGGGTGCGGCTTATATTCGAGTGCGGCTTATATTCGGAGAAATACGGTATGCCGATGAAGCCTATAAAAAGATGATTCAAAGTGTGGAAAATTGGCTGTGCTACAACGGATACAACCCAGCACTGCTCGGTCTTTTTCACACAATCATAGAGTGAGGTAGATTAAGGAAAATGCGTGACATTTTGCGAAATCTTATTTTAGCAATATTATACACCCCCCGAAGGAATCACCTAAACACTAGCACAATGATGTGCCATTGCCTTAACTCTATAGCAGTCATTAGCCATCAACGACGTATGGAAAGTTTGGGGTGAAAAATATCCCATCTTAAACCTCATTGAAATTCTGTAATATTGATGATTTAACGTGAGGCGTAAATGTCTTGGCATTAGTTTCTCTTCCTTGTTTATGAAGCGGTTTCCAAGTAAATAAATTTTATTGTCAAAGTAGGGGAAAATGTTGAGATTTTGGAGATAAAACCATAACTTTTAGGAAAATTATCAGCGCATACAAAAATCGGATGGAAGAATTAAAAAAATTGTTCTTTCAGTCGTCTGATAATAAACATTTCAAATCTAAAGCACGAGTTTAAGAATTTGAAAAAAGCAAACAGAGAAACCTCTGCACCAGATCCTAAGATTTTCGTATGGAAGTAAAGGCCCAAAGGGCCCACCCACACAGGGGCCCTTAGGGCATTTTTCACGTTGCCTATCTTTGTTCCAGTGCTCTCATGTATATGGATACCAAATGTCATGGCAATCGCTTCAGCTGTTTGAATGTTTTTCTGGAACATATATACATACATACATTGAGTTATATATATATATATATATGTATATAGATTTACTTCACACTTCTTACAGACGCTGAAATAAAAAAATAAATTTTGAATATGGTCTCCATTATGACTGGAGAACTATCTTGCTCAAACTACCTCAAGTGCCAGCATCTGTAGATGAATTAATCTTCCCCCTGTGAAAATAATATTAATTTACCAAAATTCAAATAATTTGAACTAAACGCTTGAAGGTTAGAACGTAATGAGGTACCGGCTTACCTCATCTTGTGTCATATTTGTGTCACTACATGAAGAAGCAGAAGATTCTTTACGAATCTAGCGACGGTAGAGTGTACTACGAATTCGTAGTTAGTTATTTAGCCAAAGCCTTCTTCAATGGTGGGGAAAACCCAAGGAAAAATCAATTTAAAATATATCTTGTAAAGCTAATAATCGTGATTACATTCGTCCTATTCACATGCACATATGTGTAATCACGATTATTAGGCTTAAAAGATATATTTTAAATGTACTGCAGTACAGAATCCCCAATTAAGTTAGTCGAAGCCTTCTTCAATTGTGGGGAAAACCCAAGAAAAAACATTTTCAAATATATATTTTTAACCCTTATAATCGGGATTACATTCGTCCTAATCATATTCTCATGTGCATTACTTCCGGATGGCGAGTCCCTATCGACGGAAGTGACGTCACTCGCCTCTCCGGGAGCATGCACGGCCTGGTAGACAGAGATAGATCTGGTCACATGCTCGGCCAAGATTAGGTACTCGGGAAATTCAGATTGCGCGACTTTCAGGATGACGCGGAGGATTTCATTTGAAGCCTGCACTACAACTATAGAACTGACGGAAGCGACAAAATATGAGAGATCCACTGTCGAACTGATTAGTACAAACGTTACTCATTTCATCGCTCCATTTACGACTATAACATAAAACAGAGAGCCACCCCGAGATACTCCATTAAGGTAGTTTGAGCGATAAGTCAATTCACCTAGAGTTTGATGAAATTGACGTAATTTTAAAGAAAAAACTCCCTTATTTTTAATGATATCAAAATACTAACCCCTTGTCGAGCTTGTTTTCGAAAAAATTGGCTAAAAATATAATCTGTTTCAAAAAACTAGCTTTGTGTAGTTCGTATGTTTTCTCAACTATTAATAAAAATCAATCAATTACTCACCGCAGTTCTTTTTACAGAATCGCAAAAAAAACCTTCAAACCAAAACTGAATTTTTGTCTTATATAATTATAATTTTGCACCATTAATTTTACAATATTTCCTTCATACCTCTTACAGACTCTGAAGTCAAAATATTTAATTCGAATATGGTCTCCATTATGACTGGGGAACTAGCTCGCTCAATCTACCTTTCCATACACTTCACTTTCATCCTTCCACTCTCCCAATTCCTTTTCCCTCTTCCTTCCCCTTTTCTATGTCGCGTGTCCTATCCCGCTTAACACCACATGGGGGTGTGGCAGGGGGTGCAACCCCCCCCCCCCCCCCGACTGACACTCGCCCTTACAGTGGCTTGCGGGGTATAGTCTAGAAGTAGATCATTTATATTGTAGAAGTTGAGCAATTCCCTACTTTCTACCAGTCGTACGTCACGGCTGCGGTAGGGTATTGCGGTCTCGTTGAGGTCGTCCAACTATCTCCATGTATATGCTGTGGATGGTGTTAACATAAAGGCGACAGATGAAGTGAAGTATCTAGGAGTTACGATAACCTCGAACCTATCGTGGGGAACACATACAAGAAATATTTGTGGAAGAGCTCTGAAGAAGCTAGGATTCGTCAAGCGTATTGTGGGAAGATTTTCGGATGAAAAAGTAAAAGAGAGGTGCTATTTCGCCCTCGTCCGGCCACACCTTGAATATGCAGCGAGCATATGGGATCCGGTGCAGAGAGACTTAATCCGGGAACTTAATAAAATACTAAGGAAAGCTGCGCGATTTGTCAAAAACTGCTACGGGAGTACAGACAGCGTTACACAGATGTTAAACGAATTAGGCCGGGATCCGCTAGAGACTCGGAGACTGCGCGCTAGGCTTAGATTACTTGAGCAATTGAGGATAGATATCTTTAAGAGCGACACGGAGAACATCATATTAGAACCCCACTATATTTCCAGGTCCGACAGAAACGATAACACACGCCTATTGAAGCGGCTTGCGGGGTAGTATGTAGATGTAGATGTACATGAGAGACACGTCTCATATCATTTCCTTAGGCTGCTGCTGTGCTTCCCATCGTTGACTGTATTGAGCCAATTGGTTGTGCAAGGATCCTAAAACATTTTCTGCGGAACCTCTTTGCTTAATAATGGCCTCTCTGATTATGGCCAATAATATTGAAATTGAAATATATTTCTCCAGAAGTATTATACAATAGGATAACATATTTATGCATATATTTCGAATGTGTAACATGCATTCGGTGTCAAAAAGGGGGCCTGTATATGACGCCCTTGCAAAATTTGGCACGTGTGAACTAAAAACAATAATTTTAGTTTTAAACAAAACAAGAACTTATACCCCACAACATAAGACAAAAGTGAAAAACTTATTTTTTCAAGATAATAAAAAAATATATTAATTCAGCACAAGTATACATCGACTTCCTCTTTTTGCAACAATCTGTTTGTTAGCCTATGGACAAAGAACTTATTCCCCTCAATATAAGACTGCAGGAATTAGATAGAAAAAAACAACACAAATTGAACAATTTTTCAAGATAATTCGAAATCAGATATTAATTCATCACAAGTATGCAACGGCTTCCTCTTTTTGGAACAACAATTTCGTTAACCTTTGAAGAAATACATGTGAGCTATTTACATGAATTAAATGACATGGCAACATGTTGTACATTTTGGGCCCTAAATACACAAATGATCTTTTAAGCCGTGTTTACACGATGCATTTACCCGCGCAAGTACGTGGCTGGACAGATGCGTGAACACATTCACCAAATTAGAACAGGGGCTATTTTATGTCCACGCATTCACGCATTTGCGCAATTTTGAGTGTTTACGCGGTGAAATTTTGATGGTGATTGTGTTCACGCATCTAACCGCGCGGGTAAATGCATCGTGTAAACACGGCTTTATACAATGAAATGTAGGGTTTGGCATACCTTATAAAATGTTTGTCTCTTGTGTTGTAAACAGTTTTTTGGTTAGTCACTCCAAAAATATTGGTCTATCACTAACCAGATCGGGTTAAAGGCATTCTTAGTGTTCTGTACAATTAAAAATGCCTTATTGGGAGTAATTTCAAATTTAAGAATAACGGAAATGAGTACTCATAGCGGGTTTTTAAGGTTAGAACTCGAACAATCCTCTTTTGTAAAACAACAACAGGATTCAAAGCATTTTTATAAGCACTTCCCTAGCAAATCAACCCTTATGTTAATTTGGACTGCGCAAGGGCGATGCTAGTTAGGGATTGGAAATTTAAATCCAGAATCGATTTTCGATTAATCGACTTTCGATTTTGGTTTTTAAAATCGATTTTCTAAAAGATCGATTTTTTGACCAAAATAATCGAAAAATCGAAATCGATATTTATACATAGTAAAGTAGTTTTCTGCTGAAATACGGATGTGCTGTTGTAACAAAATGCAAATATGAGTTAATGGATGCACTAGGGATAAGAACCGAACACAGTTAAATTTATTAATACAATATATTATTTTAAAGATATTATAAGATATGCAGGGAAGTAATAATCCATAACAGATACTTATAAACACATAGGTAATATAGCAAGCAAATTACATATAGTTTAGTAGCAATAAGAATTGTATATTGAAAAGTGGGCATACCACAAAATGAAAAACAGAATTTTATTTATTTCTTGTTTGCAAAGCCGTGGAACCAGTTTTCCTCAGGGATGGACATTATGAAAACTAACATATTTAAATGTTCTCCGAATAATCGATTTTGCACCTGAGTTGCTATTAACCCGGCGTGAGAAAATAATCGCTCACACGGCTCGGTTGAGGCAACTATAGATAAAATCCTGTTGGCTGGTTTGTATATACGTGGGGATATTCTCCCTCAATCTCCTTCCAAGCTTGTAGTGGATTAGAGTTGGACTTGTGGTCGACTGGAGGGCGGTTTACGAACTGGCGCAGCTCGATTGGTAAAATTCAAACGCTAGCTTTAGCTAGCAAGCTAAAAATCGAAAATCGATCGGCTAGAATCGATTATGATCGGTTTATCAAAACAACAAGTCGACTTCGATTAAATCGAAAATCGGAGTGTGATAATCGATTTTCGATTAAAATCGAAATCGATTTTCCAATCCCTAATTCTAGCCACACTTTATTGATGGCTTCATCTTAAATGTTAGCGATCTGCATAGCCTATGTCCGGAACCCGCTCGTCTATTAACGTCTTTTATTTTCCGGCGTCACGGCTGCGGTAAGGGTATTGCGGTCTCGTTGAGATAAGGCCTCGAGCATGAACGAACGACGTTAAATTCTCGACGACTTTGGCGGACTCCCCCAAGTCCTTTTGGCGTCGCCACCCTCTTTCAGATTCTAGACCCTTCACTCTTTTGGTCTCACTGCCACTCTCTCAGTGTGGTTTACTTGTGAGCCTCAGTTGGATGTGATGCGTTTAATCAGCAAAATGATCTTCCTTCGCTGCGCTTCACATAATATACTGTGCATATATTTCGACTGTTCACTTTAAAGAGGTTGTATTATCTGTTAAAAGCAATAGAATTTCACTTTGCAAGGGTGAGATGGATTCCACTTTACCACGGTTTAGGAAAGACGGTGTATACTCAAACGACTTACAAACATGTGTGAGAACATAAATATGCCACAGTGTGGTGAAACGCGCGTCGTACCAGCGAAATAAAGTTTGTGGAAATTACAAAATTGGTTTTTCTCAGCATGGATATCGATCATTTCCACGATGTCAGGCCTGATATCGTCAGTTTTATACCAAAACTTAATGTTCTCAGCTCTCTTCCGACTCATTCAAACAGCTTTAATCAGCTCTGCTGATAGCCGTTTAGTAGATACCATTTATGGTAGTTTAATCTGGTCTGGCTGGGTGTGGACCAAACGGTACGATAGCAGTCGGTAATATTGATGAAATAAAAATGCGCAATCGACCTTATTGAATGGACAAGTTATTCAGTCAATACGCTGAAAAAATAGGAATTAGTAAAGGCGTTGTCGCGGTACTGTATTAATTTCTCTAGGTATAAATGCGAGATGAAAATGAATTCGGAAAAAAACACTGCGTTACTCAGACATTTATGGAAAAATTGCGTTCGATAGTCATGGCTAATAGATGGATAATTTTTTCGCCAAAATTCTGCTTCTTTCTCGAGCTCCTCTGGGCGACCTGTTTTCCACTGCAATCTATGAGTGTGAAAGAAAACGGGTGGTGGTCGAGCAGTTACATTTACACAACCGATGTGTAAATGACCGTGTAAACAAGGTGTTAAAAACTAGTGACTAGCACCAAACTTAGACCTTTTATTAATAAAGCGTGAAAATGTGAGACGAAAGTTTTCAAAAATAATTTTTTTCGAGGCTGCGATACTTTTCTGCCAATTAGCTTTGAGAATGGGACAAAAGAGCCAATCGGGGAGCGGCTCGAGTGTTTTGATGCGTCAGCCGTAGGGGGCAGTGCCAACGCTGTAAAAGTGTATGTGGGTGGTGTCGAGTTGGCCTTGTGCCCGCTTCCTCTCTTCAACGGCGACACTTCCACTGCTGCAGATGACGCATTATAGCTCTCAAGCGACTTTCTGATTGGTTCTTTATTTCAATGTTCGAGGACAACTGCAGAAAACCTAACGCCCCCTGGAAAACGTTTCTAAAAGTTGTTTTTTCGCGATGCACTTTATTGTATCTCCATTCATAATCAGAGGGTGCAATAAAGTGCCTCGTGTTAAAAGGTCATAGTATGAGCGTAAAATCACTTCGCCTAGAATTTGACGTCATTTTAAAGAAAAAACTCCCATCTTTTAAATGATAAAAAATATTAACCCCTTGCTGAACTACTTTTAGAGAGGTTTGCCTGAAATTATGAGCTGTTTTACATGGGATAGATTACGGCTCTTCGCTCCAGAGGGAGAATATTGAAAAAATAAGGAATTTGTAACACCTAGACTTCATAAAAAAAACTAACGGTGCATAGTTTCTATGTTTTCTCATCTATTTATAAAAATTCATCTATTACTCGCAGCAGTAATATTTACAGAATCACAAAAAACCTTCAATTGTGAAGGCGTTTTCACCGCACGGCGTGAAAAAATGAGTCAAGTTAGAGACTTATATGATTATATTTATTTAATTACTGAGAATTTTTTGAAATATTTAACTATATTTTTGCGCCATTAAATTTACAGTATTTACTTCATACTTCTTACAGACGCTTGAATTTTTCGAATATGGTCTCCATTGTGACTAGGGAAATATCTCTTTCAAACTACCTACAAAGGCGAAATCGTCTCATATGTTCACGCTTTACCCCACAATGTGGACACGTCACTTGTTTTTTTATCACCCTGATTAAATGAGGAGGGAGGGGGGGGTGTTATTACGACCCTCCCCTCACACCCTCTGGCGTATCATGTCTTCCTCCGCCGTCGTCATTAGTGCCTCGCCCCGCCGCCCCGTGGCGCTCGTCGTCATCCAATTATCGCCCGCGTCAGAGCAGGGGGTTGAGGGGGTGGGGGACGCATTTTGCACATCACGCAGGCACGCGTGCATCTCACGCACGCATCGACTCCTCCACCGTCTCTCTCTTTTTCTACAGCAGGGAATGTCGCGTTGAAGTGGGAGGATACTGTGGGGGGGATATCCGGGGGTGGGTGGTCGGGGGGAAGACGGACGCGGCGCCTTCAAGTGGGTGGGCGTTGGCCTTCCCTCCCCTCTCCCCCCTTTCCCTTTCACCCTCCCACCCCTCTCGTCACACTGCGCACGCGACGGCTGGAGGAGAGATTAAGACTTAGGGACAAGCTTAATTTTCGTTAAGGTGGTTCCACCGTAAAATGACTTAAATGTCATTTTATTCATATTCTGTCTACTTGTAGAAAAAGTTGTCCTCTATCTGATATGAAAAACAATAGAATACCTTTCCACGCTATTTTATTCTATAATTGAACTTGAAATTGCATGGTGTTCAATGGGGGAATGAGAGAAACACGGGGAAAAATAGTATTTTTCCATAAAATATAAATGCCATTATCGTGGAAAACTGTCTCTAAGAAGGAAATAATCCAAAGAAATTGCATAAAAAAAATATAGGCGTCTTACCTCCTTATTTTTCGAGTTATTGAAGAATTAATGCCATAATTGAAGTCAAAATGCGGTAATTCGTAGGAAATGGCGCTGCAGTCGGCTCCTATGACTGGAAAAAAAGAGATCGTTTAAAATACATTCGTGGAATAATCTGCATTTTTTCTACTTTCCTTTTGGGTTTCTATTGGTAACACATTGCATCAGCGAAATCAGGATTTTTTGGACAAAATATAAAAAATGTGGAATTTAGTATTTGTTTTGACTCACACAGTCGCGGCGGAACCTCCTTAAATACATAAATAAATTTTCGTTAGAGCGAGATAGTTCCCTAGTCACAATGGATATCATATTCGAATTTTGTTTTGTTTTTGATTTCAGCGTCCGTAAGAAGTATTAAGTAAATACTGTAATATTAATTGCGCAAAATATAGTTATATATGACAAAAATCTCTGTAATTAAAAACATATAACCATATCAGTCACTAACTTAATTTACGTTTTCACGCCGTGCGGTGAAAAATCCTTCAAAACAGACGTTTTTTTGCGATTTTAAAATAATTACTGCGGTGAGTGATTGACTAATTTTCACAAATAGTTGAGAAAACATACAAACTAGACACCGTTAGTTTTTTGGTGAAATCTAGGTAATAGAAATTCCTAATTTTCTCAATATTGTTCTCCCTCTGGAGCGCACAGTCTTAATCTATCCCATGTAAAACAGCTTATATTTTCAGGCAAATTGCTCGAAAAGTAGTTATATTTTTTTGATATAATTGGAAATAAGGGTTTTTTTTCTTTAAAATGGGGTTAAATTCATCAAATTCTAGGTGGAGGTTTTTTGCGATTCTGTAATAATTATGGCGGTCAGTAATGGATTAATTAAAAAAAATAGTTGAGAAAACATACAAACTACATACCATAAGTTTTTTAAAGGAAATATAGGTGTTATAAAGTCCTATTTTTTTCAATATTCTCCCTCTAAAATATGTAAAATAGCTGAAATGTTTAGGCTAATTGCTCGAAAAGTAGTACGGCAAGGGGTTAGTATTTTGAAATCATTGGAAAGATAGGAGTTTTGGTCTTTAAATGACGTCAAATTCATCAAATTTCAGATGAATTGTGATATCGCTCAAACTACCTTAAGAAGAGAACTTCGTTTTGGCGACCCAAAAACTAACGATATTTTAGAATCTGTTTCTCGGCTAAAATGACGGTTACCAGCACAAAAACTTTGGGATCATTTTAGGTAGGTTCTGAACTGCATGAATAAGTTTTTTGTGAAAAAAAATAGTTTTTAACTTAAAAAGTTGAATCTCTATTTTGGCGCTTCGGGGCGGCTGGAGGATCTCTACTGTGCACACGATCACGGTCTTTCTATCTATCTGAAACCAAAGAAATCCATGTTTTATTAGTCTTTGTTTGATAAACTCCTAGTTGAACTTGCACATTGCACAAAAGCGAAAATTTGTAATTTTATGGAACTTTACAAAACTAAGTTGCTAGTGTTGCCATTTTGTGGCTTAGCAAAATTGTGTTGTCCAAGTATTTCACATTTATTTTAATTCACCCAAAATAGGTGCTGATAAGCTGTAAAACAAGCCAAGAATCAGCTCAATCGGTTGATTAGATTTCTTTCTATCATGTTCACAAACCTACGATATAAAAAGTTGCATTGAGAAAATAGCATTTAAATCTTTGAGAAAAAATTACAATTTATGACACTTGCCGCTTTCAAAGGCTAATCTTAGATCCTCGGTCCGTACAGTAGACCCTCAGCTTCCTCATAAAACTCATTTTGGGTAATTTGTCTGCCCTACGAGCCATACGAGCGTCTTTGGTAAGTTAAGGTAGTTTGAGCGAAAAATCACTTCACCTAGAACTGGATTAATTTGACCTCATTTTAAAGAAAACACTCATCTTTCCAATGATATCAAAAGATTAACCCTTTGGCGGACTACTTTTCGAGCAATTTGTCTCTAAATATATGCTGTTTTACATGGGATAGATTACGGCTGTGCGCTCCAGAGTGAGAACATTGAAAAAAATAGGAATTTATAACACTTAGAATTCGTAAAAAAAACTCTCTGTCTGTAGTTTGTATCTTTTCTTAGCTATTTATAAAACTTAATATGTTACTCACCGAAGTAATCTTTACAGAATCGTAAAAAAACCTGCTATTTTGAATGTTTTTCAGCCGTACGGCATGAAAAAATGTGCTAAGTTAGACTTCAGTCGATATATTTATTAAATGACTTAGAGTTTTTGTCATATATAACTATATTTTTGCGACTTTAATATTACAATATTTACTTCATACTTCTTACAGACGCTGAAATTAAAAATTAAATTCGAATATGGTCTTCATTATGAATAGGGTAATATCTCGCTCAAATTGCCTTAATTTCCTATCGGCGTCAACTTCCTTCTTCAAACGCATGCACCTTTTTCAAAGTTCAATGCATTGGGTGTTGAGGTAGCTGGAGCGATTTTTTAAATTAATAGATTTTTGTGAATTTTACATTGGTGTCTTCATAAGTAATACCTATAGATAAATGTGAAAACAATTGTATCATACCGATTTGGTTTTCGGGCAATTCAATACTACTGTTTAACGGTATCCGGCACATAACATATGTTTCGTAATAAATCGATTAGGTATATATTTACAGATATTCTTCTAAACGTGAAATTATTCAGTTATCATTGCTGTAATATTTGCTAACAATTATCAAGATGACGCGCAGAGTCCAATATTCCAAAAAAATACAATAATTTCGTCTAAATTTCAAATACTGCGCCGAAAACTCTAGTCATAACATGCTTTTAAAAAGGAAAATATACAAAATAATTCGTTTACCTTACTCCCTGAACGGTGCTTCCAACGCATATATGGCTGAACTTCAATAAAATATGGTCCGGGGATATTTTTTCGATTTAAAAAATAATTAAAATGAACAGTTAATAAGCCACGGTTACCGCTCCAGCCACCTTAACGAAGGTCTTCACCGTCGCGTGCAAACGTTGTCAACGTCAACCGTCGTCAACTACAAAGTTCAACCAGTTCGGTCTTTCACGTTCACGTTTCGCGCATGTACGGTATACCTATACCTTGAATATGGTCCTTTATTCGTCAGAAATGTCTTTCTTTTTTAATTTCTCGCTTGGCCACGGCTAATACGCCTGTTATAAGAGGCTGATATTGTAAAAAAATATTGATCGAAGTGGGGTAATTATTTTTATTTTCTATGCTGCATGCGTGTGTATTGAAACCCGCGTAAATAAGTGTATCGTCCGTGTACATTCGGCCTCACGGTGAGGGAATGGGAATTTGCTAATACGAGAAATACGGAAGCACTGGAAACCCACGTCAGGGACGTTTAGTTCGCCATTGCAGACCGGCCTCTTCGTCTACAGAATTTAACGAAATCAGTGCCTTCTCGACTATTAATTATACTCGATTGCGAGGGACATCATGGAAAATATTATGGTGTTGCAAAATATGTTACTTTTTTCACTCTGAAGATATTTCCTTCGAAAGTAATCCTGTTACAAATTTTACACCTTTCCTTGCATGAAACGGATGACAAATATTTATTGCTCAAATTTCACGACGGAAGAAGCGTGTGAACGTCAAGTTCCAGCGAGGGATAAAAGCACCACAAAATAATAAAATCAACGAGTTTGTTCCGTGAAAGCTGTTACTCACAGCACGTGAATTGCATTGTTTGGAATCGGGAACGCAAACTGTAATGTCATGTGAATGTCATCAAATATATTTACAGCAGCGATTTAGATAAGGATTTATTTTCATTTTTCTGAAAAAAAAAATGAAAGAGCCGTGGCCGTAACACCGTCATTAAGTTGCCTCTCCACTTTCTATCCCAGCTATTCAGCCAAAAATAAACGTCCCGAGTGATTATCTCAGTGACAGACGAATGCAGTTGAAATGACCAGTTGGCCATGCGCCCTCCGCGCCGTTTCGTAGACGAATTACTGAGTACAAGGGACGCTTTTGATGACGAGAAATGCGTTGCGTCAAGTCTAGAGAAAAGCTTCTAGAGAGTCAGCCGAGTTGGTGCAAAAACCTCCTCCGATCATTCCTTCCGCAAGAACTTTCTTCCGCCATTGCTTTTTACTTGGTCCTGATTCATCGCACTCTTCTCCGATGTCTCTGAGACTAATGATTCCATCAAAAGATATAAACACCAAACAGAAGCAAACAATCGGACGTTTTCTCTCGGATTTCGCGTAGGTTACTAAAAATGATGATACATAATTTTAACTCAGGTATTTCCGCCTATCCCCAATGCCAGTCGGAGTTTTGATGTATTTGACTGCATTGGGAGGCTCAAAAACAAACCAGTGAACCACGGAGTAAGTACCAATGGAATTCTCTTCTAGTAGGTGAGTGTAAGGAAGGTAAAGGAGTAATAAGAAAATCTACCCCTTAAAAGTGTTTCCTTGACTTCACGTAAGTTGTGATGTAGATTTCTCGGGTTTCCACCCGGGTGATGTTGGCGTGTCGCACCGAGAGTTGCGTAGTCTGCCGACGTCCTCACAAGTATTCACCGGGAAAGCCTTAAATCTCACATAAAGTTTTTCCGCGTGAAGAGCGTATTAGCCACCTTGACCACTACCTCATGTGATGATAGGCTACCAGCACTGACTTTGATAATTTTGATTCCTCTCGTAAACAATTTTCAAACGGAACATCACTTATGCCCTTACCTCATATTTCTGGGATAACTTCTTTAAGATTTAGTTTTACGAAATAAATGAAGTATAATATTATGATGAATTATAACAATAAAAATATTAAAGTAATTAAGACAAATGTTTATGAAATGTGCATCGAAAACGTTTGAAGTCGTCAGACGAGCCCTGATTTGGCGTCCACATTCGTAGTATAGGTGTTGGTATTAATAGTTTTCGAGATGGTGTGGGAATGTTTTACTGCCTGAGTGTATATAGTGAGCCGTAATATTTCTCATAGGACGAACCTTTAGTATGGAACAACGAGTGACCTAACGGAGGTGACAACTTAAATAGCAGCGAAAGTGGCGCCGCTCTATTTCTATCTTTTAAATGAGATTAGGTGCTGTTCAAGTATTACGTAAGGCGATTTTTACCACTTTTTAAACCCCCACCCCATGTAAGAAAATGTGAAGAGTTCACGAAACCTCCCCTCTCAATCTTTATACGTAAATTATCAGATATTTTTTAAACCATGGACATAGATAGTAAACAATGGGGGATTCTATGTCAAAATGCGCAAAAACCGACCTCATCCCGGATATCGATAACTGTTTTCGATATTTTGCGATTCGCTTTACGCACGACTCGCTAAATATGTGATCTTTGAAAATGCAACATTTCCAAAATAATGAACGCAACGAATTGGCTGTACGTTGGCTGTACCCCCCTGCCACATACCCCTGAGGTGGCTTGCAGGGTATATTGTAGATGTAGATGTACGTTTTTCTATAGTTTAGCATACGTTCAAGCGTACCGCCGCGGCGGTGATCCTAGAAAGTAATATTTTTCCTCCGAAATTAATTTAAAAAATTGATAAAAATATTAATTCAGATGTGACTTATATCTTACGTAAGACTATCTCGGACCCCCTCACTCCCATACGTAAGACAACGTAAGAAAAGCCCAACCTCCCTCCCTCCCTCCCCAAAACGTCTTACGTAATACTTGAATGGCCCCTAATACATCGGGCGAGAAAACAGATGAGTGAATGGGCTTTGGATTATCATAAATTACGAAGGTTTTCGTGTATCTGGAAGAAGTTACGGATCTAGGGCCTTCTAAAATACCCGTCTTCTCTGCCTATGGAAGTCCAAAAATTGTGATCCTCGAATTCTGAAGTATTTCTTCATACTGAGTCTCTTTCCTTCGTCCTCTTCCTTTGTTCCGCACGTACTGAAGCTATTAAAATCATACGAGGTAAACATCTTTGGAGCTGGCGGCACTCATGAAAGTTGGCGGATCGTATTTTTCTCTGACTACGGCCGATCATGTCACAAATTAGGTGTTACCTCATACATCATCATTTGTTATGGTCGTTGACAGAGGGACTTCTTCCCACGTCCATTCCCGATCTGGATTTGAGGGGATGTTATATAATGAAAGTTGGAATTTTTTTGTAATCCCGAGAAACACGTTGACTCACCTAGTGATTGGTTCGTGAATCGTTTTACCAACATTATTTACGATGAAGTTTATGAATGGGGTGTATCACTGCACACGAGACCGTTGGCCAAGAACAAGACATTAAATAATACGAGCGAGTTAAGATCACCGATATCGCAGAGTGCTCTCTTCGAAATGCAGGTATCAGCAGAGGTGGAGTGAAAAATGAAGTGGTTGTTTTCAATAGTTAAAGAGATAACATGCCAAGATAAGTGCTCTCCATTGAAATGTTTGCTTTTTGTACCTACACGATTTATGCAAAACTACGACGGAATACACACTGCTATTAATATAATCCTTTGTCGTTTCCTATGGTCGAAATTTGGTACGAAACAATTCAAAATTAACGCACACATAGGTACTCTGAGTAATAATTTAATCTAGTATTAATATTATTACGCACTGGTAGTCCGTGCAGGTAGTCATTCAATTTTTATCAGGGACCAACCAAGAATGTAAGGTTCACTATGTAAGAGAGGTTTTTAGTGAGTGTTTAAGTATGTTATTTAGAGTTCACTTTGCATGCATTCGCATTCTAAGACATCCTTTTCAAAGCAGGCCTCCCAAGACCATATTTGTCGGATATAACAGCTTATTTCTGAAAATTTAGGGTGACATTTTCGATGAAAAAGAAAGGAAAAAATTTGTTGTGTTCAAGTAATGTTTAAATTTAGTGTTGATTTGCTTAAATCGAGAAGATATTGCATTGTCATCCAAAATACACGTTCGGGAAAAGTTAAAATAAAATCGACTTGGTGGAAGTGGGTGAAAAATTGATTAAAAGATTGAACTTAGAAAACAGAGATGTCAAGTTTAATAAAACCATGCCTATATTTATAAATATGCCAATGTCATCAGTAAAACCAAAAGAATGCTGTTGCGATTGCGTTCTGTGTCATTTGTGTGTTTTTCGTAGTGATGTGGAAAAAAGTATTATTAAACAAAATATTATGCATAATTAATATTTGTACGCTTACTTCACACTTCTTATGATTGATAACATTTTTACCACGCTAATCTGAACTTGCCATGTTTGTTTGTTTGTTGTTTGTCTGGACGGAATCTTGTAATCCAAATCCAACCCGCTTCCCAACGTTCAATCGAGCTGAAATTTGGCACACTTAACGTACTCTCAAGGACAATACATGAATCGGTCGTTAAATTCACTAATTACCAAGTAAATCAACTATAATTAAATGGTTTACATTTTATATGGAAAAAAGTCGATTGCCAATAGATGGCGCTAGTGGGAGTTAGCGTTTATAGTGAGAAGAAATGTTAATAATTCAAATTTCAAAGAACCGTTGCATAGTTAATATAAAGAATAAAAAGAAGGAAATAATAATATATTTTTATAAAAATTTAAATCACGCATATGTTCAAGTGTACTAAAAGGTAAAAAATAATGTTTTCATCTCTCGGAAAATGAAAGCGCGGGCGCTTTTTCTTGATCAACATCCAAACTGCCTCACCAGATCACTCTCCTATGAGTCTATCCTATGTCTTTACTCTCAAATTTCTTCTTCTGTTAATTCCTAGTGTATGATTTCCTTTGTAAATGATTCTTAGAGTATGATTTTCTTTGTACGGCCCTGAGGACGCATTCGTATTGTGCCATTTCGAAGCATAAACTCCTTTCCAAGAGACTGCATTCTCTTTTGGCCTGCGCGCCGCAATTCCAATATGGCAATTTGAATAGTAATAAAAAACAACAAATGCATTAATTTCTAAAAAATACTAGTATTTATACCAAAAAAAATATGTATCACAAAAAAATTAAAATATATGTTAAAAAACTAAAGAGAAAAATACAAAAAAAAACAAAAATAAATGTATTCCTATATATGTTTTAAATAAAAATGACAAATTATTCCTCTTCTTTTGGTTGCATGCCTCACCCTCTTGTTTTGTTATGTTGTGAGGCTGCCCTATATATTGTTTATTGTGATATCATGTGATCTATTAGCCTGTATTTCATATTTCCTGCTGTGTATTTAAAATATTACTTAGTTATTAAGTTTCCTCTTGCACACATACACGACATGACACTCTTCCCATGTCAAGTGCGCCACTTGTCAATTGACCGGTAGGGGTGAGTCTCGCACTCACCGGAACGGAATAATCTACGCGCCTTCGGCGCGATCAGAACTGTTGTTGTTGTCATTTATATCAATATCTATTCCACATAAACGCCCACCTTTTATTAGGAGAGTGATGAAAAAATTATTTTTTTACCATTTAGTACACTTTAATGTAAGCGTGGTTTTTTAAAAGTATTTTTCTCACGCATCTATAATTATTGAAATCAAATTTGTATGTGGTCTCCATCATGAATGGAGTCAAATATCGTTCAATTTGACTAAAAGTTGACCTCTTTTCCATCTCTCTCTGATGCGTGCAGATTGGGTGTTGAGAAGAGCGGCGGGCGTGGAGCGGTCGCCTTCAGCCTCGGATGCCTCGCCGCCATAGGCCGGGCCGCGCGGCCTGGTTGCCATGGCGATCGCACTGATTGTCGCCTCCTCTGCCCGGGCGCCACTGGACGACGGTAAGCGTGGACGCTCTGCATCTCCCCCACAGATATATATATCTGTGATCTCCCCTTCCCCCCTCCAATCCCCAAACACTCAAAAGAGGGGAGGGGACTGGATACAAGGAGGTTCTGTGGTTTTGCTCAACTCAAGAGAATTCGATGAAACTAGCTAGAAATATAAATTTTGTTGTCCTAGAGCTACCTGATTTTTTTCAGAATTATTTGCCGCAGATTTCTTAAGATAATTGGACGAGAAGTGGGCATGAAATTACACATATTATGGGAACGCAAGGTTTTATTCATCAGAAATAATATTTTCTATATGTTCAATACTTTATATCATCGATTGAAAAATGTACAGCAGATTTTTACCCCGAGCGCTTGAAGAAATCCCTCGCGCGCGTTGCGGACGATGTTAAATTGGCACCACGGGTATTGGGTAAGGATTTTGAACGTGGATGCATAACTTGCAGGATGCAGAAGAAAAGCATAAGAACCCGTGTAATTTCATGCCCAATTCTCGATCAAATATGTTAAGAAACCTGCGGTAAATAATTTTAAACATTTGCAGGTAGCTTTAGAACAATATTATGAATACTTTCAGGAAGTTTCATTGAATTCTCTTAAGCTGAATGAAACCACCGAACCTCCTTCTCCTTAAATTAGAATCACACATTGGGAGTTGACTTGTATGGAAGTGTGGCGAGAGTGTTGCGATGTCTCCACTGCAGGATTGACGTATAAGCTAAACAAGCTATAGCTTTGGGCCCTCATTTTCTTGGGGGCCCCCAAAATATAATGTCCGAGTGAGCAATTGTCATACATACTTAAATATACTGCAGATCAATTATTTCGCTTTCTATATACTTCTTAATTGTATTTCAGTTTAACCCTTTAGGTATCCGAAAATCATATTTGGCACTGACATAGAATATCTGGACTTCTAAAGGGCCCCATATCTCAAATAGCTTAGGGCCTTATCAAGTCTAAATCCGGCCCTGGATGTCTCAATGTCTCTATGTGCATCGCCACTTGTACGATATCGACCTGCGTAAGAGTTCTTTTTACCGGTGTTACCGCAAAAAAATGAATGACGGACGTAAACAGTGAATATATATTTTACGAAAATTGCCTAATATCGGCTTTCAAAGCTTTCTTCGAGTTTCACAGGCATTCGTGAAATTTAAAAATTGGTATAAATTACATTGCATATAGGTATTTATCGATCTATAGAGCGTATTAAGAGTGACAATTATTTTATTTCTTATTATTCAATAAAATAACTGCTTCAATTTCTACCTTTAAGTGACCTCTAACAATAGAAACAATTTCAAGGGAAAAAATAAGTTTTACATGTGCAACAATGAGTCCTCATCTGACAAATTTATTTGTTGTTTGCATTTTTAATCCCAGATCTTAGTCATCTGATGAGGATTTCACCAGACACATTGCTATGTTATGGCATAATCGAAATGCTTCTTGAAGGAAAATAGAATCCAGTCTATTTTTCGTTAAAATACGAGCCGTGGTCGATCGTATACGAATCGCTACCTTATCGACCCTTACTGACATTCAGGGCAGTAAGGATCGATACGTGCGTGATTAAATATCGAAGTGCTATTTGAATGCGACTTATAAGACTATACATATATGTAACTTCCATGTTCTCATAATGCCGCCTCGATACCCGATCGATATTCAGACGAGCATAATCGCACGTACTAACGTAACATATATAACGTAATACTACTCCTTGAGTTACCATCGTTAACTTCCGTGCTGCCTACTCCAGAGATAGCAACGAACAAGTGAAAAGCAAACCGCAAATTTCTTACGAGATTAGATTTCCTAAATCCCTGCGACGATTTGCTATTTTCGAAATCGTTTTAAAAGAAAATTATTCCCTCTTTGCTCATTAATCAAAACATGTCACCCTTCTCTATTTTCCTTGCCTTGTTTGATTAGTGTGCTTACGTATTTTCCGAAATCCACCCGCGACGCCAGAGTTTACCATGGTAAGAGGGCTTACTTAAGATCTGAGAAGGCACGACTACCATTATCATTATAGTTGATTATTTTTCCTGATTATTGGTTAAATTATGGTCGATAATCCACGGACCTATCATATTCATAATAGATCATTCGAGGCCATTATTCTGACCGATATGCAACCGAAACGATCTCTTTCACCTGATTATAATTATTATGAGGAAGAGATCTAAGAGGCAGGTGAAATATTCATCATGTGTATGTTATTCCGTGGATACCTTAGCGCTTTCAACAAGGCTAATGGGCTTAGCTATTTAAGAATCCAATGGGGGCGCTTTTGGAGTTAACTCCTCATCCCATCGCATAGGAAAGTAAGCTGATTGGATAAATTAGGAAGAGGAAACAAAAGTGGCTGGATTATATATTTAGATCGTAACTCTGTGCTGAAGAGGTGTGTGACAAAAGAATTGTGTAGACAGAAGAATAAAGAGAAGGTTAAAAGGAAAGATCTTTGAGACTGTGGTGAGACCAGCCCTGATATATAGCAGTGAGACTTTGCAGGTGAAGAAAGTGTTAGAGAAGAAACTAGATACGGCAGAAATGAGGATTCTGAGATGGGTTATATGTAAGACATGGAAGGATAGAATTATTACAAGTGACATACTCCGGGAGATGGCTGGAGTGGTGGAGGCATCAAAGAAGGCTCAGGAAAGTTGGCTACGCTGGTTTTGACAATTTGATGAGAAGGGAGGAAAGCCACGGTGCAAAAAGGATGCTCGATCTGGAGGTGGAAGGTAGGAGAACCAGAAGAAGGCCAAGGAGAGGGTGGAAGTATTGTATAGATCATGAATATATATATGGATCCTAAACTTGCCCCCAGTGGGCGTTGCCAAGCATTCCGCATGCACCGAAAAATCAGGACCAAGCAGATTGTAGCGCCGCCACTCTAGAGAAGGTGGTTCTATTAAGGAAAGACCATGATTCAAATGGAGATACTGGAAATAAAGGTACCGGAATTGGCCTCCCTATTAACACCGGCCATTTTTGACACAAAAAAAGCGAACCATTCCGAAGGAAAGGCCGTGATTTAAATGGAGATACTGGAAATAAAGGTACCTGAATTGGCTTCCAATTAAACCGGCCATTTTTGACACAGAAATGGAACTATGCCGACTGCAGCGCGACCTATCTTTTGCGGAAAGATAGGCAACACCTTTCCCCGTACAGCGGAGTCGAAGATTTAGATCCATATGTGTATTCATGGTATAGATGAATAGATGAGGGAGAAAAGACTTGAGTGCGGAGGATTCGAGGGACAGAAAGGAGTGGAAAAATGAGGAACAGAACAAAGGGAATAGCTAAAGAGAAAGATGTGGGCTGAAGAGGGTGATAGAAGGGTGAATGTTGGGTAAGCGTGACTGAGGTGGAGGTAAATGGTATTTTCGGGGATCAGGAGGGTGCGTTGGCTTAGAGTCCCGGCTTCCAGGAAGTGGTGGAGATTTTTCAGCGAACTCCCCATCCCTATTTTGATACCGTTTGGAGAGCACTTCAAGGGCAGTACTCCGCCCGTTGAATGAGACGTTGAACCGTGGTCCCCTGGGCTCCTTTCGTTAGGAGCAGGCTAACATCGGCGCCGGGTTCTTTTTCTACCCTTTTTCCATTCCTTAATAACCTTTCCCTCACCATCTACTTGCTGTCGCCCTGCGTCGATCGCCCAGCCAAGTGATCAGGAATCATGATTGATACCATGAAGGGGGATTAAAGATCTGTTTGTAAGGGATCTAATATTGGAAAATAGATACGTGAAAGTAAACTCTCCTTGCTCGAAGAAATCATAAGCTGTCGCAGTTTTATGTGATGTAAGAAAAATATCACACGGACCTAGTTTTCATTTTTCGTACCAGGAACCTAACTCTCACTCTTCTGAATAAGTAGCTGACAATTAACAGATTGCACATACATATGTCACAAACGGTTGCTAATATTAAAAGTTGTTCGTCATTGACATGACGGATGTGATGGCACCAGAATTTAGGAATATCAGATCGGTGTAGTATTCTCGTTTTGTGACCAGGGTGTGAGAATTTAAAAAAGTAGGATGTTCAAGTAATCGTCACGTCATGCGTCTTATACGACGTAAGGGCTCCTTGTGTATGGAATCATTCCACTTTACAGTCACCCTGCGAATTTACTTGTATGGGGAAGTGTGTGTATGGCTAAATGATAACTCAAATTAGTCGTCACTGCATCGCATGCCTTCTCTTATAAAGTAAATCGTTCCATATATAAATGTGATGAATAATCATTTTATGAGGATTGGCGTTGCTAGTTTTACTTTTAGTGGTTAAACCTCTTCCTTGTTTTTTAGTCAATCATTTATATTCAGCCGTGAGCAGTGACTTTTCTGCTGCTTCATATCTTATGGACCTTAAGAATTGCATCATCTCAGTTTCCCAATCCGTGGAGCTTTTATGCGCCCATTGGTGTCAGTCTTCATTGAAACTCGTGGAAGAAGTCAAGTCTTAACTGTGAGAACTGCTTTGGAAAATTAGTACGCCTTGAATTTTCAGTTTGTAGAGCTTTGACAAGGAATATCAAGCAGAATCATTCGATTTACGTAAGCCTCATCATTCTCTTTAATTTTGCTATCTTACTCATGACATCCTTTCGAAGATATTTCCATTTCGGGAATAGTAATGGCAACAAATTGGTATTTCGAAACTGTAATGGGCATTTCTGAGCGTTGTAGAAGTTCGCTCCCAGTCATGTGCCCTCTTGAATTGCGCCTCAGAGTAAGTTAGGAAATTGGCGTTTTAAATGTAGTTCAGTTCCATTTTCTAGTTCTATTATATCTCTCTCTTTATGGAATTAAATATTGCAAATAGCTCGAATTATAAATAGAAATAAACAGAGATGACTTTGATGATGTTCAGACTTCGGTGGAAGAGTGGCTTCAAAATCGCTTTCGATGGAGGATAAAATTACTGAAGAAATTCGGGATACTCACCCTAATTTGTGTGGCATAGGGGACGAGAAATATAGAGATCCGTCGTCGTTCGTTTTTTAAAACAATTTAAATGCGGCCAACCCTGCCCCGATCGTCAATACTCATTGGCAATCATCCGTTTTCCCGCATCAACACCGCGATAAGCAGAAATAATTCGGAAGACCGTTAAGGATACGCTTTAGCACCTTCTTTTTTTTCGTGCGGTGCTCCCGTTGCTATGGAAATCAGGCCCATGCGTGAAGCGCACCGCTGCGGCAAAACGACGCAGTAACGGACGCATGACAACGAAGCTTGATGGCGGTCGCGTCGTTTTTAGAGTAATGTGTAATCATTTTGGCCATCGCGTCGCGCATCATACAGCCTCCATCCGTGGCGCGTGCCTCGGAGATCGATGTGGAGGGACGGTAACCATGGCGACCGCCAGCCCTCCCTCTCCAACCCCTCACTCTACCGCTCTCGCTCTTGTGTTCGCGAGTCTTGTCGTCTTGTGTTGTTTGGGAGGGGGCACGTTTCCCTCCCTCTCACTCTCATCTGAAGACTCCCCCACCTTCCCCTCACTCCAACTCCCCCCTTTACCCTCCCCTCCCCCGTAGAACGCTTTGTCGCTCACTCTTATTCTCGCGCTGTCAAAAAATCCAAACTCACGCTCTCGCCGCAAGAGGGCAGCAGCAGACGACGACGCGTTTGCCGCAAACAATCGCGAACTTATTCCACCTCCCCCTCGATATACTACGGCGCTCCATTCGTCGTCTTTTGTTTCGGTTGCGCTCGGAAAGTATACTCCTGGCTAAAATTATACTTGATGATTTCAGATCAGGCCATTTTCAGGATGACTCGAAGGATGATGGGAGGTTTAATTAAAATGTAGAAATTAACGGAGATCGGAACTCATCAACGCTCACGAGCGACGTTGGGTGCTTTCAATTCCATTCGCTTAATAGTGCGCTAACCACTTTGCCTAACACAACAGCGCACTTGCCTTCCATTCGTGTTACAGACCCTGCACACTAGGTAGCGCACTTCAAAACAGATTGGGAGCTATTTTTTGGAAAGTTGATGTGCGCTAAACAATAAAAGAACGTCGATAATGTCATACGTGATTGTTGTCAAGATTGTTGATTTTCAGAAAAGGCGGCAAACATGCATATTGCTAAGTTTTTAATTACTCTGCGACAAAAAGGTAACGTTTTGAAATACTTATTTTGAACGAATTCAACAAATTTAAAATAATAATTCGGCCTTGACTGCTGTTAAACCACAGAATGCTACCTAGCGGCAGGTTACAAAACATTTAGCCAGCGCACATCGTTCCATTCAACGTCGTTCGTGTGCGATAAAAAGCGCTGATATTGTATTCCGATGTACGCTGGCGAAACGTGAGGTGCTCTGCCGGTAGGTAGCATTTGGTAGGTATTCAATAGCCGAGGCCGGTTTTTTTTGTAAATAGTTTACGTATTCGTTCAAACTGCATGATGAATAAGGAAAGTTTTGTCCACGAAGTAATTAATATCTTCACATTGCCCATGTTTTACGTCTTTGATGAGAATCAACATATAATCAACAATCGCGGAGGCAATTATCGCAGCTCTATTCTTCTCTATAGCTCACTCCAGGGCCTTTATTCAGTAAGGGCTCGACACGGTCGAACCTCGGAAAATCCGTGGATGTGACGTCACAGCGCCTGACAAATCTCAAGTTTCGAATGGCCCCATTTGAAATTTCCGAGGCACCGACGTCAAAATGTCGTCACTGGGCTCGGTAATTCCGAGACCATACCGAATAAACCCCCCAGCACGCATCAAATCTGCTCCCGATCTCTTTTGGATAGCGCTGCTTAATAGTTCACGGGTTCTGAAACGGATGGAAAGCCAATGTTGTGTATCGAAGTGAGAAGCAATATTGGAAACTCGGGACTCCGCGTAGGTCCTCGTCGGTCGATCACGACTACATATTTTCATCTACATCTACAATATACCCTGAAAGCCACTTCAATCGTGTATGGCAGGGCGTGAGTAGTCACCAACATGCATTACTCTATACCCTAAATTTAGTGTAACTACGACTAATGATGCATCAGCATAAATCGCTAATGCTTGTCAGGAGGCGAGGCCTCACAAGCATGCTCAACACTATAGATATACTGCCAATGTTAGATGGACCGCTAGCATCTACGTATTTTGCAACTACATAAACGGGCAGAGATTAAGATTTATGCTGAAAACATGCACGGCGTGCTGTATGTACTAGGTAGCAGATAAGGATACAAGTATTCGGGAGTACTACTACTACTGAGAGCTACACTACCTATCGAAAAACCTAGTTAGAAATGTAATTGTCAGATGTTATGCTCCCTTGTCGTTCGTGGGAAAAATGACATTTTGTAATCTATCCGTTCTGCAATCTAGTTCCCTAATTTTATTCTCATGATCGGATCTACCGTAGTGTGTCGGATTTCGTGAAATATTATCAACGTTTCGTGAAATAGTATTCACGTCGTCGGAGAATAAATCGGTCTGGAACTTACATAATAGATTATGTCTAAATTTTTAATCGACGCTCTGAAAGCGATTCCTATCCCATTTTCTGCAAACGGACAGTAAGAGATTATCATAACGGCCTTTAAAGTATCTTGCCGATCTTCTCTGCACGCGTTCTAGCACGGTTTTTAAGCATACCTCATAAGGATCCCGAATACTGGCAGTGTATTCCAAGTGGGGTCTAACAATGTTGTATCCTGGTGGAAAAAAACCTTACTATCGCTTATATCCAATTCATGGCAGCTCCCCGTTCCCGTTCCAAAATCTTATTTTTGAAATGTGTGTTCAGTATCAGTTCGTTTGTGTGTAATACTGCGACAGTTTATTGATACTAAATTGATAATAGGTTTGGCGAGTCGTTTCGGTCTGCTCTTTGTTTTAGCATTTTTACGGTACACTGGAGGTATTTATTCAGTCAACTTTCTCTTACTCTTCACCTTCTGAATTTGTTCTCGCTACTTCTGTTGCATATCGAAGTTTCTATTTCCCCAGAACTTGCTTTATTGTATCTCGGAGGCTGAAATTGGAGTTATTCCCAGGAAAGCTCATCACACTAACGGACGTAAACATTTCAAACAACCGTTTATTTTTTTCTTCGGGATTCATTCCGCGATGTTTAAAATTGCAAAAAAAAACAATATTTTGCTGTGCAACAAAAAACAATTATTGCAATATATGCGAGGCTCCACCATTCCATTTTTAGGAGCACAGCGGACATCAACAGGACTCTTGGGTGGATGTCCTGTGTTGCTTAACGACCTGTGACTTCCCCAGATCACTACCTTGCGGGTTTTACCCTTTAACAACCTCCGCCCTCCCCACCTCTCACCCTCCTCTCAACTCCCAATCCTTATTCTTTCCAACCCCACCCCCTCTCATCCCTTTCCTCCCCTCATGCAATTTGGTATATATACGGATGTAAAAGATATGATTTCACCTGATGATGGTGTTGTACACTGAAACCGGTCGTTTTTTAAATATATTCTTGTGGAAAATTGCCAGTCATTTTCATTTATGATGTTATTCCATAAAATTAAGCCTGAAACTACAACTTTTAATATTTCGCTGGTTTTGAGGAGACAAAATTAATATCAAAGGAGGCACGCTATTACCCAAGATTAATCAGGGAGGCTATAGAAATTGCGAAGAGAACGGAGAACGTCAACCGAGAAGACGGTTACACATTGAGTAGAAAGCTTAAACGAATTTTTCAAATTTAAAAATTCCGGCAACAATGGGAGTCTTCACTCATATATATAAAGACGAGCGAGACTAAAGAATCAGTTCAGTTAACCTGATGAAGCTGGCAGGAGGACCAGCGAAATATTGTTTTTTGCAATTTTAAACATCGCGGAATGGATCCCGAAAGATTAAACAGTCAACACTACATCCGCGGAAGCCTACGAGCTAATTTCAAACAACCTTTTAGAATTTCGCCGGCCATTGGGCTCAGGACATTGCGACGTGCAAAATTTCCCCTTTGTTCGGCAAAAATACGGTGTGGAAGGGCTAATGAGACGTATTTAGCCCTTTTGGTTTTCAAGTATATCCTCAGTTTTTCGATTTAGAGTGTTAACTGCTAGCCTTCACGTATACCTCGACATCGAGTTTTTTTGTCGCCGACTTAGAATGTGTTTCGTAATTGCGTGACTCCGAATTCAGCTCGGGCAAGTAACTTGAAAACCTTGGATGATTCCTTATTTCACTTAAGGTAGTTTCAGCGATCAATCTATTCACCTATAATTTGATGAATTTGACGTCATTTTAAAGAAAATACTCTCATAGTTCCAATTACCTATATCAAAATATTAACTCCTTGTTGAACTACTTTTCGAGTAATTTGCCTGAAAATATATGAGCTGTTTTACATGGGATAGATTACGGCGCGCTCCAGAGGGAGAATATAGAAAAAAATAGGAATTTCTAACACCTCGATTTCGTAAAAAAAACTAGCGGTATGTAGTTTCTATGTTTTCTTAACTATTTATAAAAAATAATCAATTACTCACCACAGTACTTTTTACAGAATCGCAAAAAAACCTTTCTTCGTATTGTGAAGGCGTTTTCACCGTACGGCATGAAAAAATGAGTCAAGTTAGAGACTTATGTACTTATATTTATTTCATACTGAGAATTTTTGACATTTATGAAACCATATTTGCGCCAGTAATATTTACAATATTTCATTCGTACTTCTTCCAGACCTTCCATCAGAGAACTTGATGTCTCCAATCTCCAGAATGACTTGGGTCTCCAATATGACTACTTAGCAGTTCCATAGTGTCTGTATGAGACAAAGCAAATACTCAATTCCAACTTTTTATTTATTTGCAGATTATTCCACGAATATATTTTAATTCACGCTTATTTAAAGCAATATACGCCGACTGCGGCGCCATTTTTATGGAATTGCCATGTTTTTACTTCAGTTACCGCAGTGATTAGCAAATAAATTAATAACTTAAGTGCTAAGGTGCATCTATTTTATATTTAATAATTTTCCAGGGAATTTTCGCTTTTTATAAACAGTTTTTCGTGAAAATGGAATTTGTATTAGAGAGAAAAAATACTACTTATCCTCGTTTTTCTCCCATTTTCGCATTTTACACCATGTAAATTCAAACCCAATTTGCGATGATAGTTGCGTGGAAAGGTTTGATTGTTCATAAGTATCCAGAATATGAATAAAAGTAAGCATCAACATCAGGTGAAGGATCATCGCAGGAACTGAACTCTCTTAGGGGTCGTGTATAAACTAAAGTACCAACTTAGGCGGTGGGAAGGGCTTGCCTAAAAACCTACGGCGGGTAACGAGGGGGAGGGGAGGGTGTTCACTCAAAGTGATGTAGCTGTTGCAATGCGCCAGTTTACGTTTCTTTCTCGTCAACATCGCGTCGAAAATACTACAGAGTTTTACATGAGGAAGGACGCGCGGGGTGAAACATTCCAACCTTCTATTTTAACTCAATGTAACTGAACCATTGTCTCTAGAATGTTGCAAGTCTTCATTACATCAAATCGCTTACATTTTAACCTTCTCGCGGGTTAAACAGCGACCTCGTGACAACACTTTTCAAGGCAGCAGTCAGAAATGTGGTGAGGGGAGAGAACAAAGTAGATGAGCATAGAACCTTGCGCCGTGATTCATGTTTGATTTTTAAAATTTCAAAATGAATATTACTTGTTCCAATTGAGATAAGTTAGTTCTGTTATATCAAGTTCGGCTGCTTTATTTGTCTTATTTCAACCTATCCCTACAAATAAACTCACTCAATACTTGAGAAAACATTTTTGAATTGAAAGTTTCATTTGTTGAGACAACGTTCCATGTCAGGGGGGGGGGGTTGGGAAAAATACTACGGTTGTCAAAGAACGGGGGGGGATAAAAAAATTACCGAAAACGGTAACGTAGTTTATGCACGACCCCTTATATACAAAGCAGAGGAGGAGGGGAATTGTCATCAATGAGTGTTTGTACCCTTCTCCCTCCCCTATCCTCGAGGCGGTTATGCATTAATTCCGTTTGAATGTTTCCTTTTGAGAACCCTAATACCCGCCCCTCTCTTCCCTCCCCTCTTTTCCTTTCTTCTTCCCCTCCTTTTGTTTTGTATACTGCTGTTCGATACTTATGTTGTCCCAATTAGCTTTGTCACTCCTGTGACCTTTAATGTGTCCTTTTAGGGGTCACGGTTGGATTTCCGAAAAGGAAAGTGGTTTCATCGTATTATATTTGCCGAAAAAACTTTGTGTTCAATTTTTTGCAAATAAATTCTGACTTTTGCGTGTCTCGAATTTTTTCACATTGAATGGCCATTAGGCAAATTTTGGATTTGGCATTTGGCCCCCATTCTGGGATCAAAAGTTCAAATTTCTAAAATTTCGTTTGCAGTCTACTAAACATACCACTTTTTTCTACCATGGTGTCAAATTGCAGCACTGCGGGAGTAAAGAAAGTGTCTAAAGTTAGAGGTCAAAAATGACACACGAAAAATTGTACATTCTTTCTAAGATAGTTCCTGCGATGAACTTTCACCTGATGATGATGCTTACGCATCGAAAACCGGGTCGTGATTTTCTAATGTGTGTGATTAGTTAGAAGTTGCCATTAAATTCTCTTATCATCATAGCATCTGCGTCTTTAGGTGTTTTTATTATTATTATTACCTATTATAAAATAAGAAAATGGCCAAGGAAGGGATCCTACCGAGATTGATAAGCGCTGTCATAAAATATTTTAAACCGTGAGGAGGTCTTGATAAAGAGACATCGAGTTCTTGTAGCCATGGTTTGTCGAAAAATCCTGTTTCAGAAAATTTCAAGATTTTGAAAAGTTATATTCCAATGAAGAAAGTATCCTGGAAGATGTGACAACAGTCTAGCGATACTGAACTCAGCGAAACTAATTTGAAAGAATTTGCTGTCAATATTTAAGAGGATCCAGCTTTAGGGAAATAAGTGGATAGTGCTTTGATAGATGCTTTGGATAAAGAAGGACCCTTTGAAAAGCTTACTCAATTTACAAATAATAATAGTAATAGTTGTATTGGTGTTTTCTTATATACTTTAAAATTGAGTTCATTCAACAAAAGTCATAGTAAAATGTAATAAAAGATACTAATCACCCATTTTTTTTCATGCAAGCATTCCACCAGCCGACTAGTAGGTTCCTGGACAGTTCCCATTCCGCATCCCAACCTCATAGACATTGTCTTGCTTTCCCTCCTAAGGATGGCCTGTTATTAGATCCCTCTTAAATCCTTCATATCTTCTACCTCCTCTTATTTCGTCCAGAATTCCTATCCTCTTCCTTCCTCTTCCACGCTTCCCCAGTGTTCTCCCCTCCATCACTCTCTTCAACATGCCCTCTCCTCTCAAAACCTCCTCCATCCATCTCTTCTGCCTTCTCTGAACCTCTGCCACAAGCTTCCTCTCCTCTACGATCGTATCCAACACCTCCTCGTCCGTCTTTCTCGCCATCCAGCTTACCTTCTCCATCCTTCTCCAAACCCACATCTCAAACGCCTCAAGTCTACGCACATCCTCCCTTCGCAATGACCAAGCTTCCGACCCATATAGCGCCACGCTCCATATTAAAGTTTTCACCAGCCTCTTCTTTAGGTCTCTTCTCAGACCTCCCCCCCCTCATCAATTCCCTTCTCTTCGAAAATGCTTCTTTAGCTTGCGCAATTCTGCATCTGATGTCCCTACCGCTAAACCCATTCTCCTCCAAAATACTACCCAGATACGTAAACTGCTCGGCCTGCTCTATCTTCTGCCCTCCCACCCTTATAATCATTAAAAAATTCTTCCTTCTAAAATTTAGTAACGATGAAAAATAACAGGCAGTGGTTAATTTACACATTTTCAAAGAATGTGTATCTTGCTTTAGCTGCAAATTATACAAGAAATAAAACGTCTTGAAAGCATCTTAAAAGTGTTGATTCTATGAAATCCGCTTGTTTCGGGAGCCTGAAAAAGGCACCAAATGCCAATCGTAGTTTGGCCATAACACCATATGTCCAAAAGCATACGGCGGCAAAAACACACGGAAGAGAATGTTTCCTTCCGAGGTTCCTTCATCCCAAAGGGGCCGCAAGGAAACGGAGGAAAAAAAACCCTTTGAAGTTTGAAATCATGAAAAAAGAGACTTTTAGCGACTAATCATGAAAAGTGACCTGAAAGCAGGAAAAGCGACTCGCTCCGAGGCGTGATTTTTGAATATCTAGTATTGCATTTGTGTATACAACGTGCTTTTGTATTTACCTAATGTCATTTATACTCTACTTGCTTTCGTGATCTTTACTTTTGCAAATCAGCTATCTAAGTTTGCGTAATGGACCTGTGCTCCTCTGAAATTTCGAAAAGAGCGTGGTTCCTTGTTTTTCCGCACTTTAAATGTGTTCGTATTGCGTTTATTTTAAGTAATTTTTATTCAAAATCGAATAGTAAAAAAAAAACATGAACAATGAAAAGACAAAGTTGTTTTAAGATTGAAGATAGATCTGACGCTTTGTGCTGGTTATGCAGGGATGGACAAGTGTCTCATTTTACAACCTACACGAAATTTTCCTTGTTGCCGTTTTACCACTCTCAAAAATAGTAGAAAACTCACAAATAAATTCTTGAACTTCAGGTATTATCAAAGAACAACGTACCATATTAGTATTTGTAAATATCTAAAAAATAAACTGACGGAAATTACAAATCCATTGGGTGAGACGAAAATCTTTCGCTTCAGCTCGAACAACACGCCTTCACTAAACTTAATCAACACCAACAAAATTACCGGTGGTTGTTGGGAAGCGTTGCAAACATGTGTAGTGCCTTGATTTTTAAGTGTTCTTTCAGATGAGAGGTGCACTCCGGAACCGAGTACTTGGTGTCTGATATTTCTTCTCTATCCATGTCGGAAAATTCCCTAGAAAATTGAACCCCCGTTTTCCCTTTAAAATATACCTTCAGGGAATTATTTCCCTAGAAAATTGCATTTTCCCAGGGAAATGCTTTTGAAAGTGGGTTACAGTGGCTTAGAATAAAATTATTTTACACCAAATTTTGTTGACTGTGGTAGGTGATTTTTTATCACTGTTGCGTCTTTTTTATTGACAAATATTCCGTTAATCTCATTATAATTAATTGTTATAACTCTATGGTTGTATAAATGAAACTATGCAGGGTAATTGTTTTGTTTACATGAATACTAGCGGAAGGTACCAGTTGAAATTCAACGGGTGTGAAAAGCATTGAAATTTTTTTATTAGGAAACCACAAAGCCTGAAGAATACTGTCAGCGTGGTCATTTGAGGAGTTCGTAACCTAGCTTGTATGCTGTGTTCGTTGTGGTAGACACGCTGACCGTTTTCATGAACGGCAAACCAAAAATGGGCCACGCAGACTCATTACTATTTAAATAGCACCCAGGTTGATATGTGGTCACCGGGTCCTTCCGGTTCTCTTGAGCCGTCTTCTGAGTGATTAACAGCTTGATCCATTCCATTGTGTGCATAAATATATTTGCATTCAATGACTTAATTAAGTTCCGAAATTCAACGTTGATATGTGCGTTGAGTAACTAAATCAGGATTGGAGAATATTTGCAGCAGCAGCCGTTTTTATTTGACCTATGAATCCTCCCATCACCCGGACTGCGCCATCGGCATAAAGGGTAGCCATAATAATTGGTTTCGGTTGCTAAATAAAAAATCTATGGTGATTATTTCTGCACTTGCCGATTTTCATGCACGGATGTCGTTCATTGCGCAGAATTTCCGTTCTTCTTTCGGGTAAGAAGCATGTAGTGACGTCATTATAATTTCCGCCATCTTAAAACAGATTGAAGTTTCGAAACAGATGGGTCAATATTTGAACCAGATTTATCGCTGGTTATTGGCTACCCGTCCGTAGGTTGGGTTAGGATGAAATTTGTGCGGTTCTTAGCTTAACCCGAGAAATACCACGGGGAGATGCTCATGAAATCCCTGGTAGGCATGTCTTTGAGCATCCAAGTCTAACCTTTGTCGTTTTTCTTTCAAGGATTCATTTTCTCGCAAATAAGACATTCCTCTTGCTTCAGAAGATTTTGTCGAAAGGTTACCATTTTTTCTACGAGGCATTTGGTGGATATATATTTAATTCCAAGAAGGGGAAGAACAGAGGCGAGTGAGAGTCTTGAATAGGCAACTCGATGATTGAGTGAATGTAAGTTAACTAACTGCACATTAACACTTTTAAACATATATAAATAACTCGTAAATTTTATGATGTGGGAATTGGTCTAAAAACAGTTCGCAATCGTAATGAAAAGCAGACGGTTCCACTACGTGTATTAAACTATCCATCTGAGTATTAAACGATAATAAACAACGCCGTGTTTGTTGTAGCCCTTTCCTTCCTCCATAAAAAACTTCTTGAAAAATACATGTGCCAACTTTCTTGGTGATCGGTGAAACGGTGTCGAAGTCTATTAATCTCGGACAGACAGACAGACAGATATACAAACATCCAGTTATATATATATTTTTTTTCCTCTGTAGTCATTCACTATATGCACTGCACACTGCACTTTATGCAATTGCTGGTGTAATTTTTCGCGTGCCTGTAGGTTTTCCCTAAAGTAGCATTTTGTTCTAGGGAAATTACTGACCGTCTGTCATTTCTAAGGAAAAATGTTGTAGGAAAAAAAATTCCCTAGAGTTTTTAGGGCATTTCCTTATGAAAGAAATTTTTTCTGAGGAATTTTCAATTTTCCCCTTGCTTTTCCCTATATTCTAAGGGAGGGGACTCCAAACAAATTGCAACGAGGACCACAACAGCTACTTGAACACTTTTCAGCGGGCCGTAGAAAAAAATATATAGGAAACTCTAGGTAGAAGGTTTATCGAAATCAGAAATTTTATTAACTAATTACACTGAGTGCGAAATTAAATTATCGTATACTGATGACGACGAGCACTACCAGCAAATTCTTATATTTTCATCACAAAACCATTAATATGAATGATGTGACTGTGTTTTTGCTTTGAAAATCTTATCAAACTGAGATTTAAATTTTGAAACGCTAATTACTTACAAGTAGCAACCATCCAAGCAAACATTATGAAATGCATGTCTGCATAATTCTTCTTAGGGCCGGATAAAATCATCTTGCGGGGCAGATGTGGCCCGCGGGCCGTACTTTGGAGACCCCTTTTCTAGGGAATTCTTGTAGGGAAATTTCCATCTGGGATATCTCATACTCTCACCTTCTCCTCTAGTGTACATCTACATCTACGAAGTACCGTGCAAGCCACCACTAGGGTGTGTGTGGCACGGGGTGATTCCACACCAGGCATGCAGCACTCATCCCAGCAAAAGTCAGAACCTAGCACGCTCCCCCGGCCGCTAGGCGCAGGCCAAAAAGCAGTCAGGAGAACAGTGCGCAGTCCAACCGGAAACTGGGAGAGTGATATGTAAATGAACATGCAAACATGCATAACAATGCTATAGACGCATATTGTGGTTAATGTTACTGATACTGTTAATGTATGCATGCTACGAGATGCTACATCATGCAGAGTACAAAATAAAATAATGCCGGACAAATTGACCTGTGTGAAGTGTTAGTAATGATGTTGTGTTATTAAGTACAAGTGAATATTCTACTCTACCTATTGAGGGTGGGAGTTTCGTATGATTGATCTATCGCAACTATTATGATCCCTTATTGTACGTGGGAAAAATGACATTTTAAATCTATCAATTCGGCAGTTTGTGTAAGCGTGGTGGGGCTTGTATTGTCCCTACTAGAATGCACATTAAAGTATTCTAGGTGTATATTCTGTTCGAGGGCCATTTCCTGGTGCACCCTATCTCACCTTGTGCTGTCTTATCTCCTTCCAACAGGCGCCGCCGCTTGGCGCTGGTGAGCCGTGACCGAGCGAGCACCGAAGCAACGAGATGGACGTAGCACCTCCGACGTCTTCGTCCCCCCCCGGCGCCGGCCCGGTCGCCGCCGCCGCCGGTGGGGGCCCACCGCCCCCGCCGCCCCACCACGGCGTCCCCACCGGAGGGCCGCCTCAACCTCCGCCGAACGTGGTGACGATCCCTGGGGCGACGACCGTGGCCGTCAAGGTGGGCCCCACGCCTTCGAGTGCGGCCCGCCCCCCGCCCCCCGGGGGCGGCGGCTCGCCCCCCTCCGACCAGGAGGGACACATTCTCATCCGGGTGCACGTGCCGGAGCTGAACGTGCAGAAGTGCCTGCAGTTCCCGAGGGACGAGCTCGTCTGGGACGTGAAGCAGCAGTGCCTCGCCGCCCTGCCCAAGGCAAGTGCCGTCCATTACAACCAGTCTGCATTATGAAACTTTTTGCCATTTACTAAAAATTGGTATTCTTGAATCAATTTTTTATCGATATTCTCAGGCTTTACTTTGTAAAATTCCATTTTGACAGAATCAAAACAAACTTTGTAAATTTTACAAAGTTGAAAAATTTGATGAAATCCATTGTAAAATTTACAAAGTTTGTTTTGATTCTGTCAATTTTTTATGCTGATTTCACAAATGACTTCCATTTTTTTCTGTCACTTCAGGTTTTTATACAAAATAAGAATTATGGTTTCAAGAGTTTTAACTACTGTAAGCACAAATATATTAACATTACTTCACGCAATAACAATTTTTGTAACAAACATTTTTTTTGAATATTGAAAAGAACTGCTCTAATAACATTTTGACTATCTACCAAAAAAACAAAAAGCGGTGTTTTATTAATTTGTATTGAGAAATATCCCTCGAACAATAATTATCCACTGGCACATATCAATAAATATTAGAAGTTAAATTAGGTCCATTCTGAAAAAACTGTGCGTGATTGAAGAAATCTGAGAACAGTTCTGAAATCAGCATATCAAAGTTAGCTATTTTCACTGTCCAGTTTTCAGTCATCTGATATCATACAGACTGGTGTTATCCATCTGCTGCATTTACCACCAGCGACGCCTACCCGATACTTAGGGGCCATTCAAGTATTACGTAAGACGTTTTTGGGGATTGGGATCATCTTACATTGTCTTATGTAGAGGGGGAGGGCAGGTGGTCTGGAACCAATTTACGTAAAGTTTTTGTCCGTCTTGAAACATTGTATCTATCGTTTCCGAATTAAATTTAGCAATGACATGGAACTTCCGCTTGGGCGTATTTTCCGTAATCTCACCACTACACCAATACTCCTATTCTATTCCCTGACTGGCTAGCTGCATTACCTCCATGCTCATTGAATGTGATACTCCAACACTGCATACTTACATGATATCCAGGACTCAAAGCTGTACGATGGCTTCTATGGAAAGATGAAACTGCAGAAAGCGAGCATTTAACGTAAATTAGATACAAATATCTAACTTATTACGTAAAACTGAGGGGGATCGGGGGGGAGGGGTTCTCACGAGGCATATTATCAACATATCTGACCGTAACTAAGTAAGCCGAGCAGAGGGACCCAAACATCGGATAGCATTCAACGCTTACTCTATCTGTAGCTTCGTGTTAACATTAACTAATTGTGTTGGAGCGAAGGCTTCCCCAGTGGTTTGAAGGACTGGATACCATTTTTCAGGTACAACTGCGTGCGTCAGCGTTCTGGTGACAAACGTTTCCTCCTCCGTTACAGGAGGCGTCTTCAGGTCGAACTGGAGATGTTGTTCTTTGGAACTTAGCCGGATTATAATGGCGTTTGTGGCGCCTAAATACCTGCTCAATTCGGTTCTGCGTTTCCATTGGTTACGGGGTTGAATAGTCTTTACCATGTAGTTGCCAGTGAATACCCATCCTCTCTTTCTGAATTCTCTGGATTCTTCGTAATCTCAATGGCCTTGCGAATCACCCTTGGGAAGTATCTTCTTTCCCTCGCGATCACACTTGTGTTTTGTAAGTCGATGTCATGAATATACATATGGATCCTAAACTAGCCCCCAGTGGGTGTTGCCAAACATTCCGTATGTACCGAAAAATCTGGACGAAGCAGATTGTAGCGCCTCCACTCAAGATAAGGTGGTTCTAATAAGGAAAGGCCGTGATTCAAATGGAGATGCTGGAAATAAAGGTACCGGAATTGGCCTCCCAATAACTAAACCGGCCATTTTTGACACACAGAAGCGGAACCATGCCGATTGCAGCGTGATCTATCTTTTGCGGAAAGCTAGGCAACACTGCCGCCCGTACATTGGTGCCGAAGATTTAGATCCATGTGTATATTCATGGTCGATGTTTTGTCATGGTCCCGACCAGACGTGTTTGGCGATGGCAGAGAGCCGGAAGTCTCTCTTTTTCAGTGCACTCTCGTGTTCATAGATTTTGACTTCTGCTGCTCTGACCGTTTGCCCCATGTAGACTTACTCTCAGGAGCACTTCACCTCATAAGGGGCCATTCAAATATTATGTAAGACGTTTTTGGGAGGGAGGGGTGTCGGGATTTTCTTACGTTGTCTTACGTAGGGGGGTGAGAGGGTCTGAGACAGTCTTACATAAGATATGTCACTTCTGAATTCGTATTTTTATCACTTTTAAAAATTATTTTCGTAGGAAAAATCTTGCTTTTTAGGATTACCGCCGCGGCGGTATGCCTGAATGTATGCTAAACTATAGAAAAACTTTCAATCAATTCATGGCGTTCATCAGTTTAGAGATGTCGTATTTTCAAAGGTCACATGTTTTACGAGTTGCGGGTACAGTGAATCGCGAAATATCAAAAACCGTTATCGATATCCGTGATGAGGTCAGTTTTTGCACATTTTGACATAAAATCCCCTAAAGTTTACTATCTTTGTCCATGGTTTCAAAAATTTCTGATAACTTACGTAAGATACGGGAGGGTAGGGTTCGTGAAATCTTACGTGGTCTTACATGGGTGGAGGGTTAAAAAGTGGTAAAAATCGCCTTACGTAGTACTTGAATAGCCGCTAAATGCACTCTTGTAGTTGTGGCAGAGAGGTGATCTTTGGAATGCAAATGGGCAAGAAGACAGGAGGCGTGCTTTCAATAAAAGATGTCGAGCGACATCTATGGCTGCGACAAATGGCACCTCTGTGTAGGTACACACGAAGCCAAGTGGTGGCGTTTCCACAGCTGAGATCTAGTCCGTTTAAAAAAATAGATTTAATGATTGAATGACTAGTTCACTATCACAGCTCTATTGAAGCTCTCCCCCTCTCTCCATACGTCTCTGCATTACCTAAATTTTCTATTCCTGGTTTCAATCTTTTCATTCATAAAGGCTGGTTTTTTAGGGTTTTGTCAACAATAAGTAGACGCCGTTGCCAACGTTTCGATTTATGTATACATCTTCATCGGGGCTATATACAAGGAACATACCAATAATATACACTTCTTAACAGGATTCAGTAGGCAAACCAACATGTCTTTTTATAAAAAACAATATACATCAATTTTAACTACAGCAACAATACCTGGATAGGGATGATAAGTCTTATGACGGTTAATAATATATACATAATGGTAAGGACTTCGTCTCTCTTTGGCTTGATCAGTGGATTTTACTGTGATCGAAAACTATGATGACATGTGTTTCAATCTTTTCTTCTTCATAAGAGCAGCACTGGCACCGATATGACAGGAGAAATAGTAAATGTTTTATATCTTGGAACTTGCTTGCGATAACATTGCATGCCACCAGGTGGCATCCGATGCAAAGGCACGGAAAACATCTCTTGCTGGAAGCCTTGTGAGCGAGGCCGGTGTCAAAAATGTTTCCGCGTTCCCAGCCTTCATAAAAGCAGTCTTGCAAGCACTGTATTAAAATGATATAAGATTTTCCCGGTTAATGTGATGGAAATGTTTCACGGGTATTCCACCAGGTTATAACGTTACCACCCGAATGACTCCTGATTATTTGATTCCTCCTCAACATAGGACTACTACATACCTCAAATCTTTCTGTGTGGCCGGGGCCAGGTTTTGGAATAGTGTTCCTATCGACATAAAAAAATCAAGTTCTGTATTTGTTTAAAAAAAAAAGATTTTTTTGTATCTATTCAACCAAGAAGGGTTTTAATTTAATAACTATGTAAAATCTCATTGAATGATTGCTACTATTGATCATGATAATGTAACTGCCTTATTAATCAATATATATCGAGCTCATACATATATATGTAACTTTTTGTATGTTCTTAGTGGACGAAGATGTCCAAGAACAATAAACTTGTATTCTATTCTATTCTATTCTATAAGGCTTCATATCTGCCAACGTTTCGAAGAACGACTTGTTTCTCATCATCAGGGCTTCTGAATGCCGCATGAGTCAAATTTGGCCGTTATTTATACCCAACAATCAGAATCAGGTGTGTCCTGATTGGTTCGTTTGTTTGTTTTACCGTTGACTGATTTTTTTTGGATTTTCTCGTCTTCCCTTACATTTTTAATGCAATTGATTATAGGATGGAATGGAATAAGGAAGTGTAAATGGAATGCAGTACTACCGGGTAAAAGTCGTTCGTCGAAACGTAAGTAAGTAAATAGTTTATTTATCGCTCTGGGTTGGCCCTGCCCTTAAGAGCAGAAAACACAATCATATGCGTACATACATACATGTTCATATATATGACACAATAAGAATAATCAAACAATTGTTGGCAGATATGAAGCCTATTACCTTATGCAATACCCGTGAAACATTTATCCATTTTATCAAAAGTTTTCAGACATGGTTTTGGCAGGACGGGTGCAGTAGTTTTTATCCAGCTTCACGATTATAATTCAGTGCAATTCCCTTCCTTACGCCACTGTTATTAGTGGTGGTATTAATAGACTTTCCCACAATTTCGTCCATTACTCCCCGCCCTTCAAGTGCTGCGTACATCACGTCAACCTTGGTTAATCCATCTCTTTGCTTTGATCTTTTATTCGGTGATAAGGACACAAATAACGTATCAAATAGGACGAAAATAAGAGCTTTTTAAATAATATTTTGGAAATGCATGAATCAAGGATACTCAACGGGTGTGAATAGGTGTCTTGTGATTAATTGGTCTCTCCTTTCGGCAGCTGTTCGTTTATGCAAGTAGTCATGGCGATACGAGTCGACATAAAACGAGGCCTCCTCCGTCTTTTTTGTGATGAAAGAGGCGTCGACATCGTGGAATACTGACATTATGCCAGCGTGTAAATATTTGCTCACCACGAAGATAAGTTTTCAAGATCAGGAAATTAGAGGGGAACAACAAATTGTACCAAATAACAGGTATTACTCCAATTATGGAAAAGATAAAGGCTCTCCCAATAAATTATTACGAACAGTGAGATGGCAGTGACAATCCGCTTTTAAAACAATTACTTTTGTACGAAGACGTAACCAGGAATCACAACAAAACTCCTGGTAATGTTTTAAATTTAAATTTTTAAATTATAATTTTTAATTTTAATGCTGTTTTTAAATAACTTATTGACGATAAAAATTTTGGACTCGAAGCAGATGCTTCAGACAAAGAAATGAGCAAAAGTCACCTTGGGGTGACAACCTCTATTCAACACAAAGACGCATGATGATGAATCAAGGCCTACAAGAAATGTCCACCGTCGGCGTAAATTTAACACAAACGTGAAGTATGGAGTTCTAAGAAACTTTTTGTGGAGATTCATCTTCTTACGGCCGCTCGTTTTGCAATTGAGCCTCAATGAACGACTGGAAGTGGGCGGAGCGTAGAACTTTCTTTTTCATGCTGTAGGTGGCAGTGTTCGATTTGTGGGAAACATCACGAGCCCTCCTGGTAGCAACAGGTTGGTAACAGTAACTTGTATTAACATGTACAGCCTAGTGGGGATAACGTGGGGTAAATCGCTAGAAGAGTTAAAAATAACTTTAGTTTTGGCTCATCTTTGACGTGTATCGGAAAGGAAGGAAGCCAACGCATGATAAGGGAAGGTTATCGTATTTTTATATGAGGCTAAATGGAGGCCTATTCTGAATCTGGGCGCGCTATTCCACGATCGAGCTAATCCACACCTCATTATAGCTCTGTGGTAACTGCCAGCCGTGCGAACCGAACTCGGAGCGCCTCAGCGTACGTGAGGCGGGAGAGGAGCCATTCAAGTATTACGTAAGGCTATTTTGGTCGCTTTTTAACCCCTCCCCTTCCCCATGTAAGACAACGTAAGATTTCATGAACCCATTACCCTCCCCATCTTACGAAAGTTTTCATTTTTAGAACCATGGACATATGTAACGATATATCCTTACGGGTGGATTCCCTGTCCAAGTGTGCCAAAAATTCAACTCAACCCATCAGGTGCTTTTATTTTTTTACATAATGATAGATAAATTTATAAATTGATTTTTTAGCCTGATATCGATATCGGTTTTCGAGATTTTGCGATTCACAGCAAATGCAATCGCACACAAATGATCTTACGTTTTTCTGTAATTTAACGTCGATTCACAAGCCGCGCCGCGGCGCCCGCGCCGCCGCGGTGATCCAACAAAGAAAATTTGTTGGGTTACAATAATGAAAAATATGATCGATCTCAGAAGTGACTATAACCTTACGTAAGATTGTCTCGGACCTCCTTACTCCCCTACGTAAGACAATGCAAGGAAAACTCAACCCCCCTATCCCCCCCAAAACGTTTTACGTAATACTTGAATGACCCCAGAGTTTCTCGTGGGTTTCGGAACAGAGCGACGAGGAATTGTGTGATGCCATGAACAGCAATGGATTCTCTGTTCATTAATGCTCTCTCCTCTGAGCCATTACTTTTAATAGTACCTCGACTATCAGAGTCATAGTCGGTCGATTTGCTGACTCAAAGTCTTAAGGATAATGACACTGTAATTTGGAAATGATGAAATGTAATTCGCAAACGGATTCGCGTGCACATCTTTCATTAGTGATTCGGTCGAATCCCTCGCCTGATCTTACTGTGTGCGTATTATGCCGGTCGCTATTTGGCACCCATAGGTTGGTACTATGAAATGGACGAGCAAAACATCTTTTTATTTGACGATAACCACAGATAATCAACGGATGTGAATAGGCGTCTTGTGATCACACAGTCCGCGTAGGTTCCGCCGCGACTGTGTGAGTCAAAACAAATACTAAATTCCACATTTTGTTATATTTTGTCCAAAAAATCCTGCTTTCGCTTACGAAATGCGTTACCTACAGAAAACCAAAAGTAAAGTAGAAAAAATGCAGATTATTCCACGAATGTATTTTAAATTAGCACTTTTTTCCAGCCATAGTAGCCGACTGCAGCGCCATTTCCTACGAATTACCGCATTTTGACTTCAATTACGGCATTAACTCTTCAATAACTAGAAAAATAAGGTGGTAAGATGCCTGTATTTTATTTTTATTCAATTTATCTGGATTATTTCCTTCAAAGAGACAGTTTTCCACGAAAATGGCATTTGTATTTTATGGAAAAATACTATTTTTCCCAGTGTTTCTCTCCTTCTCCCATTGAACACCATGTAATTTCAAGTTCGATTATAGAATAAAATAGCGTGGAAAGGTATTATTTTGTTGTCATATCAGATAGAGGACAAGTTTTTTTTACAAGTAGACAATATGAATAAAATGACATTTAATTCATTTTACGGTGGAGCCACCTTAATTCGTCTCTCCTTTCGGCAGCTTTTCGTTTATGCAAGTAGCCATGGCGATATGAGTCGAAATAAAACGAGGCCTCCTTTGTCTTTTTTGTGATGAAAGAGGCATCGACATCGTTGAGTACTGACATTTTTAGCGGCGTGTAAATATTTGCTCACCACGAAGTGGAGGCATTGAAATCTAGGAATTTTATAAAGATGGCTGAATCGAAGGCAGATATATAACTCCTAAGCTCCACTGGGCCGTAGTATGTGTGAAGGATTGTTGAGAGTGAAGAGATCCTTCTTCGTAATCAATTAATTAGAAGAAATTGGTGATTATTAGTAATTGAGCCTTTGATGGTAGTAGTGGTCATTCCACTTTCAATTATAGAGGTACCCATGGAGATTTCAAGCATCTTCTACATTTTCGATTTTCCTTTGAGGCCCGACACTGAAATCCCACTGTCAGTGTCGGATAATTTTGCGGCACACCCCGACAGGTATTGTCGACCGATATAGATTTAAATCGCGAAAGGAAAAGCTATATTGCGATTTATTGTAAGTGCAATACTAATGGAGAAATAGCGAATTTACAGGCGTCAATAATAAGATCTCAGGGTGCACCGAAAGTTGGCTCCAACCTGGGTAAACGGAAAGGCTGTCAGTGTTCGAAGACGAGTCACGTCCGGACCTGTTAATGTTTGCAAATCAACTCTTGAGGTTAATGAGCAACTGCTGCTTCGGTCCGTCAATGCGAAAGTCTTTTTTGTGCGGGGCTCTCTTTACTCGGAATGCTTTGAATACCTCTTGCGCTTCCATCTTGCGCTTGACATGTAAAATTGCTATCAAGAACCTCTGAAGAAAACAGAATTGTCGAAGGTGGGAAAACTCTATCAGCTGTAGGTTCTGGGTAGATACAGTCTTGTTTGTGGACACAGCAGTGATGTGGAGTAACGGCAGTAGGTGTTGGGCCGTGTTGTAGGCGTCAAAACACCATCGGGTCCGCTTCAGACTCTCATTGTCCTTTTTACCGTTCATTCAAGTGATATATCCAAAATATTTTTAATAGGAAGAGGAAGTCTTGACCTGCATAAAAATACACACTTGAATCTAGATTGGCTTACCAAACAGATTTTTAAGGCGGCTAAATGTTCCAAATTTTCTTTAAGCGTATTATACGCTATTTATTGTGTCTATAAACGGGATATTCAACTCCATCAGCTATATTCCAGCGAAAATAAAACGATCGGAAAGGCTTCGTGAGATTTTGCTAATTGTTTAAATACACCAATATCTCGAACCGATCGTGATTACACCGCGTGACTCCTTGGTTACGTTTCATGTTTCATGTTATGTTTCAAATAAAACACCCCTGGTCACCACAGCAACCCGAACCACGAATTCCGTTCGAGCTCATACGAGAGAGCGCACCTCACTCGTTTGAGGCGAAAGACCCGAGTCCCGACCACGGACCGAATCTCCTCTCCGCGAATCGGATCACTTCACCGCCTCTCGATGGTGAGTCTTTCTCCCTGCCCCTGCTCCCCCCCCCCCCACCCTTTTGCAAAGGACCACAGGGGGCAGCGCAGCCTCCCGACTCGCTCTCTCTCTCTTTCTTTAACCCGTTGGATGTGGACGTGGGGGAAAGGGTGGGGGGAGGAGAGGAGGTTGGAGGGTGAGGAGGGGCGGGCGGGCAGGCAGGAGAAAGAGGGGAGGGGGAATTAGATGGTGTGGGGGGGGGGGGGAACAGGCCCAAACGCACACCACCGCACAACAGGTTTCCCGACTAACCCCCTCCCCCCCCCTGGCTATCATCGGATGGGGGGTGGAGGGGGCAGCGTTGCCCCCTCCCCTCACTGCCGCGCAAATCTCCCTCCAACCCTCCCCTCACCGAAGACGTGATGGAGGGAGGAATAGTATGTATACGTGCGTGTTGCTCCGACCCGATCTCTCTCGGCCTCACTTCTCGTCTCGACCGCCCGACGGAATGCACTCAAATGTACACACCGCGTACAATACTCCTAAAAACCTATTGATATCCAACCTATAGTCTTCCACCCCGATTCCTGTAAAGTTCAAGCCAAGGGTCTGACACTCAAAGTACTCCAACGGCTATACATTTCACCCAGAGCACTCAAGCGGTCAGGCGCTAACTATCAGCGTAACAACGCGAAAGGTATACGCTTTTATTGAATATCTTGCAGATTTAAGTGGAAAATCACCTATTTATTTCTCAGGGAAAACTTAAAAAGGTAATTATATAATCAATTCTGCATCCTGAAAAATTCTGGAACCAGATTGCAGCGCAATAATGCCGTCCAGTTTTTCTCTTGGCGTATTGGCAAAGTACTTTCTCGGCCATCTTCTTTGTTTACTTACAGTTGCGATGGCGATGTCTCGTGTGGTCCCAGTCGTATTTTAAATGGAAGCTGATAAATGTCTTTCAAAAAAAAGGAAAGTAATTACTGCATTTTTCACAAAAAATAAAAGATTTATGGCAAAAACATACGATCTTTATCTTTTTCACGAATACTTATTTTTCCATTTGCGCCTGAAACAATTGGCGCTAGTAGTAATCCATACGAGATATCGCAATTCCGTCAGACCCTTGGTTCAAGCAACCTCACCATCGTCCGAGCAAAATGATAGTGCAGTTGGAATATACTGAATTGTTTATTTATTTTTTCGGGATTCATTCCGAGTTTTCGTTTTTCTTTTGTAAAACGATATTTCGCTGGTCCTCCTGCCAGCGTCATCAGCTTTTCAGTTCAGATAATCTGATGAAACTGGCAGGAGGACCAGCGAAATGTTAATTTACAAAAGAAAAACAAATGCGGAATGAATCCCGGAAAAAGAAATAATCAACATTCATCCGCGGAAGCCAACGAGTTAATTTTATACTGATTTGGTTTAGAAAGATATGAAAATTAAAAATCCTCCCGACTAATGTTTGATTTAAACCAGGGGGGCTATTCGGTATTTTCTCGACATTTCCGAGCGTGGAAAGTGACGAAATTTTGACGTCACAGCCTCCAAAATTTGAAATAGGGCCAAGTTTAATAGTTAAGATTTGTCGGGGGCTGTGACGTCAAATCAACGCATTTTCCGAGGTTCGACCGTGGCGAGTCCTTACTGAATAAAGCCCCAGGGGTCTTCAAACTTTTCGTGACGGGGGCCACAATTGGTGCTTGGACATTCAAATTGTACAACCACATACACACGTACAATACTCCTTAAAATCTATTGATAGAGACCTACAAAATGTGGGGTTATTTTTATAGCCAAAAGTGTTGTTAATTTTTGCAAAAGCGGTGTTATATTACCCTGAAATCGGTGTTATTTGCATGACAAAATATTTGGTGTGAATAAGTGCCCTCCTCCCAGCAGGCCCACCTGTTGGTGATAAATGTTGAATACTATTGATTAGGGAAACTTTTAGCAATTAATACCATGCTGTATTCACATTCCATATTTTTGTACATTTCACATACCTTACCAATGTGCATAAAGAGCCAAATTACAGTTAAATGTCCGTATTTTCAAATGAAAAAATTGCCAGGGTGGCCAACATATCTTCTTTTAGATTTGTCCTACTTGTTAGAACAGTGATTTAGGAGGAAAGATATCTCTCCGAGTCCACATTTGCACAGGGGGTCCAAATCGCTTCAAGCTGCTTTAATGCAAATGATGGTTTAAACAATTCTAGTACTTGAATTGCTTTCATTATATCCACTGAGCCCTGGAAATTTGGTTGCTGTAATATTCGACGTAACTCCCCAAACCGCAACATCAACCTTTCCCAAATTATTCCCTCCTTTACGCCTTACATACGTATTACAAAGCAACCGTAAAGCACGTTTTACACGATGCTTGATCCAGCACAAGACCTAGTATATGCTAGCTGGTACTTGATATTGAGGACGGAACCCAGTATGATAGAAATCGTGATAGAAGGTTTCACACGATCATTGAACTTGTACTTGCGATGAAGCGGTACTGCCGTCCACTGTTGGGAACTGTTAAAAGAAAATCGAAGATTTCCATGAAAGAAGGCGACTTTTGGCTACTGCAGTAATAGCAGGGATTGTCGAGACATTCACGGCACATTGATTTCTCCACCAAAGAGTGCGTAACACGAATAAGTGAGGCGCTGATTAAAAAAAGTGAAGACCGCACTGCGATTGTGAAAGCTAACGTGATTGGTCTACGGCTACTAGGTCCTACTGGGAGCTAGTAGCAAACTAGTTCCGCATCAATTATGAAATCAAGTAGCTCAGCCAGTATGATAGCGATTATAATGGCTATCCATTATGCTGGTTCTATATCTTACGATACTGGAAAGCTAATATACTAGCGAGTATCCTCGAACTTGTGCTGGATCAAGTATCGTGTGAAACGGGATTAATGGAATGTTGAAGTCGGTTGTGGATGTGTCAAGGACGCGGCCGAGGACTTGAAGCGAGTACGTCTGCTTGAGGGGGTGATATTTTCTTCGGGATGCTGGAACGATAGTGCAAAATGGATAATTGGTATTAATTTATCGCTACGAACAGACTTTAAGTTGAGTAGGTATGGCGCGGTATCTGTATTTATAAAGTCACTTATAATTTTTTTTAATTGCCGCCAATGATTGTTGTAACTTCACCAAAAAATATGGAATAGTTTCGTTAGGCAATTTAATCGACAGATTTAGATGAAATATGTCGTTAAACTCCAAAATTAGCGCGCCAACACAAGCAAGTCAAGGGATGTACTGTGCAGATATTTTCATCCGCACCCAAAATGGCCGTTGCAAATAATCGCGTTTCGATCGTTCAACCGATCGAACGGGAACACATTTGTTTCTATCTGTGATTAGTCACGAAACTATAGATTCGCAAAGGATCGCCCTGTAAACGTTACAGCGGCGTTTCGGTCTTGAAAGCCCGCCAACCTTCTCATTTTGGTAAGACGCCTTCGCGTCAGAAGTTGAGTACTGAAGAAGGTCGTCCCTGCTACGCGTCCTCGTGGCTGACAGACGGCATGACGGCGGCAGCCCCCACCACCGTCCCTTGTAATCCGTTTCCACAGGAAGCGAATGAGAGATGGAGGAACTCGAAGTCGTGAATGGCAAAAATAAAAAAAGCACGATGACCAAGAGTGATATCGCCAGCGACAGACAGACGGTCGTCGCTCCGGCTCATGGCTGCCTGGTCCATGGCATTCCGAGAGCCTACAAAGTCCGTAACCCGCACGGCATGAATGCCTTTACGACGCGGCGAATACACTTGGAGCGGCAGATCAGCTCAGAGACCCAATACGGGAATGACTCGCCGAAGCCGATCCCCAAAGATGACGACATTTTGACGACTAAGCCTCTAAAAAGCGTATTTGTTGCTTCAAAAAATTAGATTTCATGGAATCTTGACTTTAAAAACTCTATATTGCCGAGGTTCAGCAATGTCCTGGCTCCTTACTGAAGAAGGAGCCAGGTCCCGTGGTGGTTGCGTTTGAGTACGACTTAAATTAATTGGAATGGAAAATTGTCAAAGGATTCTCGTCCCGGGGTTTCCTTGGCACACCCTCGCCCTTTTCCAGTGCGTCGGAGACACACGGTGAGGACAGAGAGAAAAACGAGGGCATGGGAATGACCGGCATTGAGGTTCCACGTCGTGTATTTAGTTTCCTTTAATGAATGAATATTTCCTGCAAATGAAATCCGGCCCCGCTCTGCCTACTACATCCTCTCCCCACCGTCGTGAAAGAGTAAATCTGGTAACCATATTTATCCTCGGCACCCACAAACTCACATAAATCCTCCCAGACCTATACCCCATTGTCAAAAACGATTCTTCCACTTTCATAGTCTTGCCTCCTTGTTCCACAGTTTGCTTTTCTCGAAGCTCACCAAAACCTTACCAAAATCCACCACCCAGATGTAACGTTTGAAATTTACTTTAGTTTTTGTTTTGATTTTTTTTATTTTGGTGTGATTTTTGTATTTAAATGCTTTAATTTATTTTAGCGAGGAAATGTTTGATTGATTGTCGAAATGTTTTGGTTGTTTGGGGGTTGTTGACGAAAAGAGAGTGATCGGATTTGTGGACTTGAAAAAGACTAGGAAGATGGAAGAGCTTCTGTAACAAATAGAAGCATTTCCTAATAAAAATGGAAAATAAGTGTTATTTTGACCAGTAGACACAGTCTGAAGCTACACAGGCCAAAACCCTACCCATCGCGCGATATACAAAGCGTGCTCTATCCTCATCACCCAATCTCTCCTCCATACATTCTTTTTTCTCTCCCTTTCACCCCTTCTCCCGCCTGCACCGCTAGTAATTAGTCAGTCTCCTGCTATGTAATCGCTGTTCTGCTTTATTACATCGGTCTCTCCACACGTCACTTCTTCATTCATCCGTATGAACACCCACCGATCCTCTTACAACTCCTCTGAAACTGCGTGCGTTTTACTGTATCCGGTTCTGAACAGGGATCGCTAATCTTGTTTTGTCCGTTATCCCCTCTTCCGTATCCCCTCTTCCTTTCTATTTCACCTCCCCCGCTCTTTTCTTTCCCCCTCCTCCTTTTCAACATCTTATTCTCTTCCTTTTCCCCAACAAAAGTTGTTTTCTGTTCTTTCGCCGAAGATTTTGTTGTTTTCTTTCACTGAGAGACCCCTCAAATAATGAACTTGTGTAATAGACTATAGACGTCATGTCAAAAATGAAGTTAAGAAAATATTTTTCCAAGTGTAGAATGGGCGATTAATTTACCAAATTTTTTCTATTTTCAACTTTTTATCAACTCAAAATAAAAATTTTTTTTTTTTCAGAAGAAAAGTTTAATCACTTTTAGTTATCGTGTTGAAAATTACATGCAATATGCATGAAGGACAGCAAAGAAAGAACGTACTGATCTTTCGTAATACTCAGACAAGATTTTTTATCATTGTCGCTGCTTTATTGTCGTTTGTAGCTGCTAACTGCGAAATGCTCCCGGTAAAATGTTAGCATTGCCATAGCTCAATAACTAAGGATTTTCGGCCACTTCATCATAGGACCAAAAGTGGTTAAAAACATCCTGAAATACCACATACTGAAGTACCGCTTGGTATACGTGAATAACTCATCCATTCATTAATGAAACCGCTCAATAGTGTGAATCACACACTTTCTTTCTTCTTTGGCATGGAAGATTTTCACTCACACACTCACATGTAAATCCCAGAAGGTTTTTCAACTCGCGATGATTTAAAAATCTAAAGCCACAGGTGTAACAGTTTGAAACCCTAGAAAAACTCACAAAAAGGGTACTCTCGCTTGAGCGATTTCCGGTAATTCGGCCATTCCAAGCCGAAGCTCCTGTCTCAGAGGAAAAGCACAGATTAAGAGCCCAAGAGGGGAAGAAGTGCGGCGGAAGGAGAGTTGAGTGATGTGGAGGAGGTGTGGTCTCTCTGCCGTTATTTGGAGATGATGACCGTGATATGAACGGATCGCGAGGATCCGGTCCATCGGCTCTCGGTTTATAGTGAAGGGGGAGGGAGGGTAGGAGGGGAGTTGGAGGAATGCCTCTCTTCGGGGCCGCAAGAGAGAGAGAGAGAGAGAGAGATGACGTATCGACGCGAGCGAGAGTGTTTTGTTTGGTGCTCGCCGCCGTGTGTTCGCGTGAGTCTGGAGGGGGCCAACGGCCTTTCTTTCCACACGGGGCAGAGGCATTGGAGGAGGAGGAGGAGGCAGGGGGGGTTCAATCTCTTCCCCTCTCCCCCCTCTGACTCCCACGCCTCTCTCCCCCTCTCTCTCTCGCAATATCTCCCCCTTTTATTCCTCCCCTACCCCGCCCGCCCTCATTGGGAGGGAGGGTCGGTCGGTCGGTCCAGAGGCCCCTCACCGCCCCTCATATCCCCCCTCCCCCCACCGCCCAGGCCACGTACATACGTGGAAGGTCTCTTCTCTCAAGAGGAGCGATCCGAGGGGCAGCCATAAGGCTACGGCAGTCTCGCTCTTTCTCGACGGCGGCGCCACCTGCTGTCGTATCTCTCTGTACGCGTGTGCTGTTCTCTTCTGTCTTCCGCCACACGCACGCCCCCGTCTCATATGCGTGTCTGAATCTCAGCCTCTCCGTGCGTGCTGTCGCACGTACCCCCTTGAAGGTATCGCGTCTCGCCGCCCCTTTGAGAGTGGAATGCGGGCGCCCCGTGACGTCATCCCCACGCAATGGAGCTGGAAGAAAGAGTGATTTCGTGATGGGGAACGGGCGTGGTCGTCGGGACGCCGTCGGCGGAGGTTGGACACGACGGAGGTGAAGGCGACGACGCTCTCCACGACGACGCAGTCTGTTCAAGTCTTTTTCGATCCTCCGAGATCTTCCTCATCCACCTCACGGGGGCATAACTTCCATCTCCCTCCGGCAGAGCGCGCGCGAGTCCCTCGGATCAGTCGACACGGAGTGAGCCGAGCGTGTTCGGGCGTTGAAGTTTCCTCAGTGTATTCCGCCGTCGAGTCTTCCGAGGGCCATTCATTCGATCTTGTGGTGAGCTGCCCGCTTCGCAACACGACAGCGCTGCTTAGTCTCACGGCCTGCGCATTATTTTAGCTGCGCACACAACAAAACAGATACGGAGCTTTGTTGATATGCGCTGAAGAAGAAAAGAACGTCGTTAAACGCATTAGCAAGTGCTATATTGGTGTTTTTTTTTCAGCGAAGGTGTCAACTGTGGATAATGTGAAGTTTTTTATTCTTCTAATTACTGTGTGGTGGAAAGTTTACTTCTTTTTAAAAAGTGTGAAGTTAGAAGTTAACGTTTCTCGTAAAATGGGGGCGTGACTATTGTGTAACATCAGGATGCCCGTCTACCGGAGGGTTGCCGTACGTTTTGCCTGCGCAGTTCAGCATTCAATTCATCGTCGTTCGCGTGTGCGCTGATGTGTGTTCTTTCGATCTACGCCGCGAACTCAACGACTCCTCGAATGGAAAGTCCGCGATATTGTTGCTGATCGGTTGCCCTGTGTAACGGCGAGGGAAGGGGCCCGCTCTTTGGAATCTCCAGCCGCGCAACCGCCCGCCGTCCCGCGCAGAGCGCCCCTTCTGCGCGGGGAGGGAGAGGTGGAGGCCGCAGCGCCCTTCGTGGCGGAGCGGCGCACTTTTCTCCCAAGAAAGGCATCGCATCGGCGGCGGAGACGTCGCGCCATCAGTCGTCGTTTGTTTGTTTGTTTGTTGATGGAGTCGCCGCCGCGACGGAGGCGCCGCCGTGGGACGAGCGGCGGCATAAGCAGTGAGTGAGTCGTGCGCGGCACCCGAATCCCGGGGCGCTGCGTCCGTCGTGTCTCTTGGTCTTACTACTCTCTCTCGTCCCTCCACGTTCGGATTCCGCATACCCATATGATCTTTGCCCCACCTTCTGATCAGTTTCAATTAGGGCTCTTCACCGGTGTCACCGCGGCATGGAATTGGAAGGATGATTAAAATGAAAATCTTTGTGAATTCCGCGTAAATAGAATTTTAATACGTCCTAGGTTTCGTCGCTGAGCGACATCATCAGGTCCCTGGTGATGAGACTCAGCTACGAAACCTAGGTTGCATTAAAAGTCAATTTATGTAGAATTCACAAACCTTTTCTATAAAGTTCACCTTAAACCATTAACTTGGAAGGATGGTGTATTTGTTGAGTTCCCGGGTGTTTGTGTTAAGGAACTTGGGGCCGTTTGGCCATAGGAAGTTTATTGCGCAATTTGATGCATGAAAATTGCGAGAATGCGAGCACAGAATGAGAACAGGGTCCATCATTTGCCTATCGCTCGTTCTTGTATTTGCGCAGTCATTCCAGGAATACTCCACTGGCACGACATGTTTTTCACTGCACATCCATCCTTGCATTAGGCTGTGCAAGAGTTTCCCGTGAAAAACGACCTTTAGACATCTTAGTTCATGTGGCCGTCAAACTGAAAGAGGTAATGGGTGCCATCCATTCTCTCTAGTGCGCTAATCACTTCATAAAACAACAACGCACTTGCCTTCCATTCGTCCACAGACCCTTCACACTAGGTAGCGCACTTCAAAACAGATCGGCAGCAAAGTTTATGCGTGATAAACAACTCAAGAACGTCAATAATGGCATCCGCGATTGTTGTAAAGTTTGTTGATTTTCAGTAATGGCGGTGAACATTCATATTGTATAGGTTTTTAATTACTCAGCGGCAAAAAGCGAACGTTTTCGAATACTAATTTTTAACGAATTCAACAAATTTACGCAAAATATTCGGCCGTGGCTGCTGTTCAACCACAGAATGCTACCTACCGGCAGGTTAAAAAAATATTTCGCCAGCGCACATCGTTCCATTCAACGTCGTTTGAGTGCACTAAAGTGCGCTGATGTATTCCGATAAACGCTAACTTCAACACCTTGAAATGGAAAGCTCCCTATATCCGAGGAGACCTCCAGTCTTGCCTAAGGCTGGGATGGCTCAAATGGGTTAATCCATGTCCATGGATTCTGGAAAGAATATACCCAGGTAGTGATTTCGAGTCCAAGCAATTGCTGGAGATCGGCACGGTAAATGGGATGTGGTACCTTCACTTCCATTGGTGTGAAAGTGCTTCTCCACTCGGTAGTGATCGCTTAGCAGCCCAACGCGAGAATGAATTGCCGTAGCTGTTATGTTGGCGTAGCCGGTGATGGCTTCTCGCGATGAAGCAGGCCGTCCATTAGTATGAAGATGAAGGATAACCGATGATCCATTATTATTAAGGATACTGGTTTATAGCAATTGATATAAACGCGAAACGAAAAGCGGTGATAAGGAACAGCCATCGAACTACAGATCGATATCTCTCACATCTATCTCTTGCAAAGTCCTTGAACATATAATTGTAAGTTCAGTTATGAGACACCTCGTTATGCAGAACTTGTTTACAAAAACGCAGCACGGATTCAGAAAGGGAAGATCTTGCGAAACTCAATTAGCACTTTTTGCCCACGATATTTTAGTCTCGGGTGAACATAACGTTCCAGTTGATGCAATTTTTCTTGATTTTAAAAAGGTATATGATAAATTTTCCCACAGTAAGCTACTTATTAAATTAAAATCCTATGAGTTAGACGACGACGTAATTTCCTGTATTAAAGAATTCTTAAGCAATCGCATGCAAAGGTTTGTATTAGATGGCGCTATCTCTAATAAAGTAAAAGTCACATTGGGTGTCCCACAGGGAAGTGTCATAGGCCCACTTCTGTTACTTTTGTACATAAACGACATCGGTGAAACAGTTGGCAGTAAGCTTAGATTATTTGCAGACGACGCCGTGGTGCATAGAGAAATTCGTAGCCTTAATGATAAGCAAGCGCTAACTAAGGACCTCGAGGCAATACAAGAGTGGTGCGATGCGTGGCAGCTAGAATTAAACCTGAAACAAATGCGTGTTATGAATTTTTGGAAACGGAAAAACGGAAAAAAAATTTTGTAACAGTTATTGCATAAACAGCAGTAAATTAGAGACTGAAGAATCAGTTAAATGCCTTGGAGTTAAACTGACTAATGATTTCTCGTGGAGTAAACATATTCGAGAAATTACCGGTCAAGCTAATCGTAAATTGGGATTTGTTAAAAGAATACTTGACAAGTGGGATGATAAAATTAGGGAAATCAGCTAATGCTCCCTCGTTAGACACCACTTGGAATATGCTGCCAGTATTTGGGATCCTTATGAGATAGGGTTGGAAACTGAGTTAGAACGCGTGCAGCAAAGAGCGGAAAGATACGTTTAAGGCCGTTACGATAATCTCGTTAGTTTTAATTAACTTTTGCAGCAACTGGGATGGGAAACACTTTCAGACCGTCGATTAAAATTTAGACTCAATCTATTATGTAAGTTCCAAACCGGTCTATTCTCTGACGACGTTGATAATATTTTACGAAATCCGACATACTACAGTAGATCAGATCATGAGAATAAAATTAGGGAACTAGACTGAAGAACGGACAGATTTAAAATGTAATTTTTCCCACGAACGATAAGGGACCATAGCAGCTGCCAATGAGACTTTATCTAGGTTTGTCGATAGGTAGTGTAGCTCTTAGTAGTAGTAGTACTCCCTAATAATTGAATCCTTATCTGTTACCTAGTACTTGCAGCACGCCGTGCATATTTTCTACATAAGTCTTGCGTCTCTGTCCATTTGTGTAGTTGCATAATACATACATACTAACGGTCCGTCTCCATTGTGAGCATATCTATAGTGTAGTGCATGCTTGTGAAGCTTCGCTTCGTGACAAGCATTAGCGATTTACGCTTTGGCATAATTAGTCGTAAAAACACTAACTTTAGAGTATAGTGTAATGCTTGTTGGTGAATACTCACCCCCTGCCACACGCCCCTGAGGTGGCTAGCAGGGTATTTTGTAGATGTAGATACACTCTACCACAATAAAGTTAACGAAGCTACCGCTGTTGGTGCATTGGAAAAAACTTGCAAACACTTATCAGGAGGTGGATTTTCACCAGCATGCATTGCACTATGTGCGTTTATGCGTAATGCTCTCTGATTACGTAAGTGGTACAGCGCACTGGAACGGGGTCTTCTTTGCGTCAGCAAGGAAACCGCTGAAATAAAACGCTTAAATAGCTGTATTGGATTAATAAAAGATGCATTTTTAGATTTTTTAATATCCATTGGCTTATGACCGGTTAACCCAGTGCAGAATAGTGTCGACCACCGTATGTTCATCCTAAAAGAGTCCGTCTTAGGTTTATATGTTTCTTCCATTACCTCTTGCTAAAGAAACGTCACGTCTTGATCCGGGGCGAAGTTATTTCTCCGTGACGTGAAGCAGGAAACAAAGCCACGGCTGGCACAAGTCTAGACGTGTTCACAGGCAAACGTCGGCATTTTGGAACCCACAGTAACCCTTCTACGCCCAAGCTTTTACGCTTTTTTCTTCCGTGAACTTACAATTATTAGTGAATTGTAGTGAATATCCATCATCTTTTAGGTTGCAAAAAATATCGAGGGAACCCTAGATTCCTATTGGCTGAATTGTAGCGTGGGTCGTCAACGAGCCGCTGGATACAACCCTCCAGGTGGTGATACTAAAAATATAAAATTTGTTTGTGGTGAAAGACTGTGAAGTAAAGATGTTTTTCAAATGAAGTAAATATGGGAAATGCTTAAGGACGCATTTAAAAATTAACCTGAGCATAATAATAACATTGTCACTGCTATATTCATTTATTTTTTATTTTTCGCATTAATACTTCATTTTGTTGATGCCTACCATTTTGTGTACGTCGCCAAAAATACTTGGCAAGTACAACAGTCTTATTACCATTTTATATAAAAATATTAAGTGTAAAAAGTACTAGGTTCGTGTTACTAGATCTTACTATAAAATTCTTTCAAATTCCCTCACGCATCGTAGATAGGCTCGGCCTTTTTGATGGTACGGTCACCTTTCTCACAAGATGCGCTGACGAAAAGACTGCCCCATGCTTGTGAGAATCTAAGCATTAAATAGTTATTATACGTGAGGCAAGTGCAGTCTATGTGAGCGTGACCATTTCACTAAGGAAAGATCATCCGTCTTGACTAGAGCCCTGCAAAACGGCCTCCGTACTCGGCTATAATCGGTCGGCTGGTAATGAGTCACCTCCCCATCTGCCTTTTGGACGGAGAAACAGGTGAGGAGCCCACATCTTGGCGGAGTATTCGCAAATCTGAGCCCGAGTAAGGCTATACTCGATGTCGCCGAGTGCATTCATATTCGGCCGGCCGCCGCTAGCAATCGCTCCTCTCCTTTGCAACCGGTAAGTCACTCGCAGTATTAGTACCCTTTTTCGATTTCCCTCTATTTCGACAATTATAATAAAATTAGGGAACTAGACTGCAGAGCGGACAGATTTTGAATGTCATTTTTCCCACGAACGATAAGGGACCATAACAGCTGCCAATGAGACTTTTATCTAGGTTTGTCGATAGGTAGTGTAGCTCTTAGTAGTCTTTGTACTCCCTAATACTTGAATACTTATCTGTTACCTAGTACTAACAGCACGCCGTGAATGTTTTCTACTTAAGTCTTGAGTCTCTGTCCATTTGTGTATTGCAAAATACATAATATTAACGGTCCCTCTCCATTGTGAGCATATCTGTAGTGTAGAAGTGTAAGCTTGTAAGGATTCGTCTCGTGACAAGCTTTAGCGATTTATGCTAATGCATAATTAGTCATAGTTAAACTAACTTTAGGGTATAGTGTAATGCATGTTGGTGACTACTCACCCCCTGCCACACACCCCTGAGGTGGATTGCAGGGTATTTTGTAGATGTAGATATATTTTTACCTCAGGCAGATGAATAGATGGAACGTATCCAAACATTTAGAGCCAATGACTCAGTTCAGAATTTCTTACAGGACGAAATCTTATTCCAAATCAGTGAACTACGGAATGTTTAGAGACGGAAGCTTTTTAGTGGATGAATGCGAAGGGCAATATAATATTTAAATGATGAATTCGATATATAGCGCCATAAGTAGTGTATTTTTTGTCACGCAGGAGGTCATATGATGGACACCAAACTACGCATCTGAGTCGCTGCACTCCGGCTAGCCTTGGCGGAAATGCAAGCTGCCGTTGAGTGTGTTTATACTCGTCGGTTGTTCGTAGACTCGGGGCGAGTGATCGGCCAAGTAAATCCAGACTCGGTTGACTCTGCACTCAAAGAGTGTGCATTCAATTCAGCCGACAACCGAGTGAACGTGGGCGAGTATTGAGGCCGTTTTGCAGGGCTCTAATCTTGACCGGGACTCGAACACGGATTTTTGATATCACGGTTGAATGTATCATACGATTACTTCCTTTCTCACCTCTCACCGGAGTGAGATTCCTGGATTTTCTCTTTCTTTTATCATCCGCCCATTATGAAAGTCATCATGGTTCAAACTAAGGGAACTCGGAGAGAAAGTTCATACATCAAGCATAGGGTGCAAGTTCAATTCGTGTAATACCGAACCGTGAACCGTGTCCATCACGCAACATTTCTGTGATAAAATTCCGGGATATGTGTGCGTGATACGAACAAAAACGACGTCGTACAGAGTAAAATATACGAATCATTATTTGTAGCACCAGCAGTCATTTAGCTCCAAGAAATTGATAGTAAATAATCTGATGATTTTTGAAAGTTTATTATTGATGATTATTCTTTTTAATTATTGAAAGATTTTTGGATGCAACAAAACGCTGCGGTAATAATTTCTAGATGCTGTAAAATGCTAGAGTTAGAATGCGTCATGCGAAATCATTAATTTGTAGATGCTAAGAATCCCCTAATTTTTATTATTATTGAGGGTTTTTCCATTTGATTTAGTGCCATTTCACTTCGCAATACTACTGCGTAGTTGTTTTCCGTTAGTTTAAGACGCTACGCTCTATTAGACGGCGCCATTCAAAACAGATCGGGAGCATTTTTAATATGGGCTGGAATGATTTAAAAGAAAACAGCTTCGATAATCGATACGCGATCGTTGTTAACGCGTTAGACTTTCGTCTAAGACGTCAGGAAAAGATAATTTAAAGCCTTTTCATAAATATTAGGTGAAAATTTACCCCTTTTTAATGTAATTTGATGGAATTCGTTGGCTGTTTACAAACCATTCGGCCGTGGCCATTGTATTCCTACAGATTGCTATCTACTGGCATATTACGGAACCTTTCACATGCAAAAATTCCATCCATTGTCGTTTGTGTGTTCCGGTATACACTAGCTTCAACGCCTTGAATTGATGACTGCCATTGATCTCAGTTGTAATCTACCGGCCAGGATTGATATTGACGGATAATTATGATCCGTCATTTGTATTTCCCAAGTGGTCTCACTTCCTACCCGCACAATCTTTCAAATCTTTCTGTTGAGCACTCTTTCCTTTGTCTCGTCATTGCATCGAAAATGTCCTTCCCTCTCCTCCCTCTGCTCCAGCATTCCACCTTCGGATACGGCCTTCAGCAGCCCACCACATTGTATTACCTGCTCTGCGCAACTACTCTACTGCGCGTGGATTTCCTCTGCTACCCACCAGATGGCAGCCGAAAGGCTAGAACTTATGCGCGACAATAAGTTTCACGGCTTTCCATCGGAGGGAAGAACAGATGCGAAGCCCTTGCAACACTGACTGGTATTCCTTCGGAGAAAGCCTACGTTCGTATGCTTCCAAGCTGCATCTTAGGCTGCCTCGTGGTCAGAATAACCATTTGAACCGATCAAGTCGGATGCGTCTTTCCTATCGAACTGTCAACAGGACTCTACAGGGTGTCCTTGGACCTGGGAACCCGCAAGACACCACGAAAATCCGTCGAGCATGTTAAAGTCACGCAATTTCGTAGAATTTCCGGAAAATAATTAGAGTTTACCCTGAAGTACTATGGCTATCAATTGAGTGTGTAAGATTGATGGAATTGTGCATGACTTGACGGAAGCGATGAATAAATACGTTGAGAAAAGAACAAATTTGTTTTTTTCTACAATATCCACTGGATAAAATTCTTTTTAAAGTAATAAGGTTTGACCTTTCTTATAATTTATCGTGCTTCGAAGAGGATAATTGTGGGCGTATAAGGAGAAGGAATCGACCTTGGCATGTTTCGCAGTGGGTGTAGTATGGCTGCTCGATGCTTTCTCAACAAGATGAATTAATTTGACGAAGGAATTGAATCCAGGCTCGTGATTTACAATGGATAATTTAAATGAATATTTCGCACGTTATTTACAATTTTCCACTTTATTTGATGCTCTCTTGTCGCCTTTTATTGTAAATTCCTTTCCGGCAAAAAAAACTTTCACTAACCACAGTTCCCCCCTTACACCTACCAACTCCGGATTATGTTCACCCCATTATCACACTTTTCATTTCTGAGCATTTCGTATGAATGCCGTAACTGTGCTAACGACACGCAGCGATGACGCGAGAATTACGTGACTAAACAAGGATTCGTGAACCTTCACGTTGCTCTTGAGTAGGTTTTTCTGTGGAAGTTAAGACAATGGAGTGGTTGTATTTTAAGTTTTACGTCCGTCGATGGCCGAGGCCGTTTCGCATTTGCTGTCTGTCACTAGCGGACAAGAGCCACAAGACCACCCGGGAGACTACCAATGTGAATAAATTCTTCATGGGTTTCCCACCAGGTGAGTTGTTCAGACAAAGCCGACGTTTCAATGGCTAACTCTGCCATCGTCCTCAGGGCGTTGAGTGCCGGGTCAAAATTCATCCGGGTTTATATATCCTATGTAAACCCGGACGAATTTTGACCCGGCACTCAACGCCCTGAGGACGATGGCAGAGTTAGCCATTGAAACGTCGGCTTTGGCTGAACAACTCACCTGGTGGGAAACCCGTGAAGAATGTATTCGCATTGTGCGCCAGGAAAGCACCAAGTCTTACATTACCAATGGGACGATTGCACATCCTAATCTGAGCCCAGCTCAGCGGCTCTCAAGCGATGGAGCGGGAATAGATGTTTCCTTGTGTCTAAGCGGGGACCGTTGCCCCAAGGATACGGAGCGACTGTAATGAATATTGAACTCGGTATCCTCAGGCGTAACTTTGTAAAAATCCATATTGACAGAATCAATACTAACTTTGTAACTTTCGCAATGAATTTTATTTCAAGACGACCGGTTTATTTTGCATATGACACCTGAAGATGTCGCCTATGCGATGAAACTGGTCGTATTAAATTAAATTCATTGTGAATGTTACAAAGTTTGTATTGATTCTGTTTAGTGAGTAGTGTTCTCTGTACTTAGCTGGGATGGTTAAGCATGGCTGAGGATTTTTAAAATTTCCAATCGGTTTAAAAAATGGCTTACTTATTAGAAAAGCTTTTTTTTGTTTCGTGTCGTCACTTAACGTCACAACTTCTCGTTAGTTGGTATATCATGTCGAGAAAGTTATGCCGATACGCAATTATGCCGTGTCATCGTGGAAATATGTTGGAGGAGGCCATTTTTTTGGCTGAAGTAATTCTTATGTTAGAAGAGCCGTGATGGTTCAGAGGATATCGTACCTTAAACGTGTGAGTTGAATTCGCCAGGTGTTAATAATAGAGCCGTATTACTCGGTGATGGATATTACCCAACTCAATGCATCATGTGATTGCACAATCAGGAATGAAATGATGTGTTGCGAGAGCATATGCATTCCGCTGTACTCGGTGAAGCTGAGAGCGCAGAGATATCCGTGCAATTTCACCTTTGAAATCGGACGGAAATGGCGAGGGCTTTGTTTGTGAAAATATTAACGCAGTAGTTACAAACGGAGATGATTCGCGAGCATAGTGTACGGAAATCTGGGCACATCGTTTTAAGTTGTAATTGAGGTGAACAACGTCACGTCAGTAAAATAATAATAATAATTTATTTATTTACTCCCAAAACTTTTTGTTGCACAAACTGGTAACAGCAAAGGAGCGGGAGCTTTAGGTGGTCTCCAAGGTCATAAGACCGGAATTGAGACACCAGAAATTACAAAAAAGTATGCCATTTAAATAAATGCAGTAACTGTTACATAAGTATTGTTACAATGAAAATTCCATCCAAATAAATGTTCAATATTTTCTTGAGAAAAAATCCTGTGAAAGGTTGTGAAATTTCCTGAACCCTATTTTCTAATTAAAAATCCTGTGAAAGCTTTTGGTGCGTTGTTACTGCCGGTTATAGTAGGAACTGTGATCTCAGGATATATATATATATATATATATATATACGTGTGTTTAGTTGTGCTAATAATTGATGAAAGTTTTTTTCAAGAAAAAATGAGTATTAATGCAACCCTGTGGATTTTTAAAATTATTTTTCCATTTCCTTGTTTACGCAGTTACTAAGAAATAGCCTCCAAATATATCTCAGCATCATTTACTTAGTATTTTTTTTTAAAGTTAAGAAAGTTCATTGAGGGAGTTAGGAAATTATCTAATTACAATGTATCGTCCTATTCTTTCACACTTCGGACGGTCATTGAAGGATGCAAACATTCATCTACTTTTACCACGTGGCTTCACCGTAGAAATGAGGGGCCAGCTGTCACATCTATTCATTGCTTGTGGAAGAAAGGGCGTACTATCAAAAGTGGGACATATAACGATATAAAGCTGAGAATTTTGGGGAAAGAATAAAAAATAAAGCCAGAAGACCTGTTCCACTTTCGATAGATGAATCCTGTGATTTCTTCACCAATTTTCTCTGCCAAGCAAAATCTAACATATGTTCGCTTTGTCAGATTGTCTCATTGTAAACAATTTATTAATTTGTAAAACTCTATGAAGCTACTCTCTGTATAGTGAGTTTTTCTAAACCCGGTCAGGCTTCTTTCCGATTGTCTTTATTATTCCGAGAGAAACTGCGCAGATTTATTGAAAATGCAACAGTACGTCAGCCTAAAACGTCAGGTTGGTTTCGTGTTTATTATGTTCGATTTCTGGTAATAATATTTTTTTATCCATTCAGATGTTAGACGCCAGAGGGCATTCTTGAGAAAATGTTGGGTGCAAAATTGTACCCTACAGGTGCAATGGGGAGAGGATTAGTTACACGAGTATGAAGTTCTATCTTTCACTCTCATGTTAATGAGTGCAAGCATAATAGCCTGTGGTGTTATTTTATTCAGAAATATCCTTGATTAAACAACTTAGTATTGGGTTTTTAATATATCTCGGGGCATATATTAAGAATGCTGAAATTTATACATACTATGTCTAATGCGGATGTTGTTATACACCCTTAAATCCATATATAATTACAAGACAATATATGTCAAATAAATGCCTAGTATTGTTATGATTTTTATCTACTGCGTTAGATTGAATTATATATAGCTGGGTGAAAAAAATGACCGCATAACTGAGGAAATATCTCAGGTGTAAATAAATACATTATAGCCTATTTGAAATTCCCACGACGAAAGAATCTATAATTTTTATCTATGATTACTCTATGCTATCTATTTATTTTATACCTACTTTTCCCCGATGGAACGTTGTCGATAATAAAGTGCGAATCTACGGAAATAACGAATCTACGCTAAATAATGCAGTTAAGTAAACTTGAACAGATCTTAAGAATATCATCAGGGAAATTTCCAATCTGTGACTTTGATTCTAACCTGATTTATAGGAAATTATGTTTTCAAATAGCTAATAATTGAAAGGAAAAATTGGTTTTCGGCTGCATAGTCAAGTCTTTCTTCGCTCACCAGAAAAGCTAGCATTTAGTAGATTCTCCTCTTCGCCTTTCCCGTGAAGATACTTATTTCCTCCTTCGCGGCGAGGAACCGCCCACTCTTCGCTCGACGTCGTTAAGAAAAACTGCGAAAGAAAACTTTTCTCTCGGCTGTTCAATAAGATGTCGATTTTCAATGCGGCGCATAACGGTTCACGTACGTTTTTCCTCCTACACATCTTAGCAGACTGGGAGGGCCAAGCTGCCCACTCACGTCGTGCAACCTACATTGACCAACGCGTTTCGATCGCATGTGACATTATTATCACCGATAGTAATGGCTCAGAGAGCAACCAATGACCATCACTAGTGTTGGGGCGATGTGAAGGAGGAAAGAGAAGCCTTTTTAAAAGGAGACTAGGTTGAAAAGAGAGAGATGTTTCCATTATCTTTGGTGCGCTACTCCCAAAATCGACCGCGATCTTGCTTTCCATTCGTTTCAGACCCGGCGCACGTTATGAAGCTCACTTCGAATCAGATTTGATATGCGCATGAGAAGGAAAGAACTTCGGTTATCGTTTGTACTCATAGTTAATTTAAATACTCAGTACTTTTCTACAGAAATTTATTTGTACTACGTGTTTCACCGATTTACGGTATCGTTAAGGAACAGAAATTATGAGTAAAGGTTCTATGGTTTTTTGAAAATAATAATATTTAATAATAATATTCTTTATTCCGTAGGGGTCGTGTGGACATTGAAATTCCGTAGGGGTCGTGTAGACATCGTGTAGACATTGGTTCATTAGATTATATGATTCTATGGCTTAGTATAAGTAAAGATTTTATGGTTCATCGCCTCCTACACCTCCCCCTTGCACTCATAAATTTCAAGTCTGAACTATTGACTTGAAATCATGTTCATAGCCGCTAATGATGGTTACGACACAAATTTAGTTCACAAAATTCTTCGAAAAAAACTAAAACCCTTAGCATTAAAAAAATGTCCCCTACACAAACAGAAGGACCAACAAATTTCAAGAGGTGCTCTCTCCTATTCCCAGGTAATATTTCTTGTAGAATTTCAAACCGCCTACCGAGCCCCCTAAAAATCAACATTTTACACCCCTAATTCTTTCTAAACTTGTAGTCAACGACAAAGACAGGCAGGTTGGGCTCCTAAACACTGGTATTTACGGAAAATTAATGCAATAGCTGCAAAAAGGCCTACATCGGCCAGACTGGTAAAGTTTTATCACATGTATCAAAGAACAAGCGATTTTATACCCGAAAATTTACACGTCCTTCCCCAGAGGTCTGAAAATGGACGCACATGAACAAATAGAAATTATCAGACAATACAATAACCTTTGTATTGAATTATTATTTCCGCATCCCTTCCCACTCCCTTCCGATAAATTTAACCTTTCCCGCCTTACCACTCCTAGAACAACGTTACTTTCTGTACCTGACGATGCCGTCAATCGGTGAAACGCGTCGTACATACAAGTAAAAATTTGTGGAAAGGTACTAAGTATTTTAATTAAACATATGAGTACTAGCGTAGTTAACTTCTACGAAGTAAAGACTGGCAATGCCAAGTTTAATTGGTAATCGTGTCCGCGATTGTTGTAACTAAGCCGTAAAACATGGACGGTGCAAAATTGTCAAATATTTTGTGGCAAAAAGCTTTTTTCCTTTTAAGATGGTTTGAGCGCGATAGTTCCCTAGTCATAATGGAGACCATAGTCAAATTTCATTTTTTTATTTCAGAATCTGTAAGAAGTATGAAATAAATATTGTAACATTAATGGCGCAAAAATATAGATGTATATGAAAAAATTCTCAGTAATTAAATAAATAAGGCTTCATAAGTCTCTAACTTGACTCATTTTTCCCCGCCATACGGCTGAAAACCCTTCAAAACATCAGGTTTTTTTGTGATTCTGTAATAATTACTGTGGTGAGTAATGGGTTATTTTTTATAAATAGTTGATAAAATATGCAATCTACACATCGTTAGGTTTTTGACGAAATCTAAGTATTATAAATTCCTATTTCTTTTTAAATATTCTCCCTCTGGAGCGCACAGCCGTAATCTATCCCATGCTTGTATATTTATGCAAATTGCTCGAAAATTAGTTGGGCAAGGGGTTGATATTTTGGTATATTTGGAAAGATGAGTTTTTTCTTTAAAATGAGGCCAAATTCATCAAATTCTAGGTGAAGTGATTTTCGCTCAAACTACATTAAGTATGAAGTTAGAACGAATTCGTTTTCTATTTACGAAAAAAATCGGCCGGGACTACTGTGTGGGTACCTTGATAATTTCGATCTGCTTATCGCCGGATTACCTATCGTTAGGCCTGCGTACAGACATTCGTTCGATTCAACGTCGTTCGTGTACGCTGAAGTGAGCTGCTGTATTCCGATGTGCCCTCACTTCGAATTCTCGAATGGAAAGTGACCAGTTAATCGATTGATTGGTGAGTTGATTGATTCTAACAGATATAATTAATTCACTCATCTTCGCTCGTCTGCGCTGAGGGATGATAGGCGGATCGCACTCTTCTAAGGCCGTGTTTCAATCCACGTTTTAAGTTCTTAATTTTCTTGTAATTCGGGAGGTTACGTAACAGCCTTTGCACCAACCTCACGACCGCTAAAGGTTCGACCCGAGCTAATAATTGGAGGCTTACTTACCGGCCGTAGCACTCGTCGGTAACTATTCATTATGGTTTGCACTATGGCAACGGTCTTGAACATCGTGAGTAATCGTACGGGTGCATTGGAATGCATCTGTTAATAATTCGTCCGCTTAGAGGCGTGGAAAACGTTATGATACTCCTACTTTGCCAGAAAAATACTCATTGGGTGATAAAATATGTTTTTTTCGCGTTTCCACAATAGATTTTTTTAAGGTGACGGCTGCCGTCACTCATATTTTACACGTCCTCTCCGAATAAATCTTCGAACGAGCGCCAGTTGTCCGCTTCACTTCGCGTAAATATGGCCCAGACTCGTACTTATTGTAATATACGGCATATACTGAGGTGGCATACCCGAATTGGACCACGGCCTCTTTGTCTCCCTCGTAAAGAGTAGAGAAGAGAAGTGGGGGCAGCTCCGTTGTGGCCCCACCCACGCGCTGGTTTTGCCCCTCCCGCGACCCACCCCTCCCTCCATACCTTTTCTCCCGCCCCACCCATGCCTTCTCCTCCCATAACCTCAACCAATGTTTTAACGTGGGCGTCCTTGCTTCACTCCCTCCCTCGGCCTCTTCCATTGGAACAGAGGACCCGACATCATGCGTATATTTGGCTGATTGAAAGGATGATGTAGCCCATCGCCGCGGTGTTTTTATCACGCGGTGGTGAAAGTATGTGCGTACGAAATGAGACGTTTTCTCGCAGATATCGTAAGAAAACAGGCGTTGATGTGTCGGGAGCAGCTGTACGGTAAGCATTCCAGGGGGGGCAAGTCTGTAACTCTTTTCGCACGTCGAAAAACGTCCATTGTATTCCCAGTGACCCAAATCGATATTGGCGAGTATATAAACCTCATTTGTTTCGACGGTCGACAATTTTAGCAACGTTGACACTAAGTACTTAGTCTGGATGTCCGGTTGTACGTAAAATATGAGACCACAATATCTTGAATAATGGTCGAAGTTAACCAAAGCTGTCCAGTGCCGAGAAAAATTAAGCTTATAGACTCGCCTACTTCAATAAATGCCACGGGAGACAACGTTTGTCGACGTGAGACAAAAAGTTACAGACCTTCCGCCCAGGTGATCCGTGGATCGAAAGCTGATGTTTTCTAGTTTCGGTCAACAAAGCAGCCGCGTTCTCGCGCTTATTTAGCACTTATTCTTCCTCAACACGGAGGGACAGACTCTTGTTTCGACCGGTGGATAGGTACTGATCATGAGGAATCGCATCAGTTTCCATTCCATTGATCACTTTAAACGTTCGACGGACGTATATTCCCGACGATTCCTGGACTCTATGCAATCTGTGAGTTTACGTACATACCATCATAGTGCAGGAATCTCATAGTTAACCGGACAATGTAAAATTGAGTCTCATTCACTCAACCGCGTAATGGCGAAGTGTATCATCAATTACAAGGAGAAAGAAAGTGATTCAAACAGAAGGAGAAAGAATGAAAGAAGGCATAAAATGGACGAACATAAATGTGGCGAGAAAGGTGGGAAATAGCCGGATCCAACCGAGAAAACTTCGACTTGACAAGTAATGGAACTCGGGCCTTTTTATCTCGTGTCGGATGCTCATGCTACTAAGCCAACCAGCTTACACCATTAACTCTGAATTGAACCGGGATTTGCGACTAGCAAATCGCCTAATTAAAATGACGGAGAAAAATTGGTCGTATGCGAAGACATGTCAACTGCGTCATATTGCAAATTTAAATAATATTACCGTTAAAAGATTTAAATACGAAATTCTTGTCATCACCTCAGTAAATTTCTATCACCGTCACAGTCGGCGTCTCAATCTGGATCTGCAATCCGGTCCGAAGCCTCATATTCATGCGAAGCCTTTATTTAATGCCGTCATTTGCAGGGTCTTGAGGAAAGTACTCGGCTGGAAGCAACTCTTTTTTTTTATTTCTTCTCATTCAGAATCCCTCCATAAAAAAGCACTCGTGAAATAGCGCCGAGCGCCACTACTTTCTTCTTCGCTAATTTGGATGCAAGTTTAATCATTCAATGTTCCTAATGATTTGATGAAAATGACTGGAAGTATTTTCGAGAAGAGATGTGTTACGGTTTTTTATTCCCTCAAAACCGATTAACTTAAACCATTTAAACCCTTTCCCTCCTCGTCACGTGCCATGAGACTCCCATATTCATTGCATCGATATTTTTAAAAAACTATTTGAACGTTGAGACTTGTTGAATATTTATTTTTGACTCCTGTCAACCACAACTTCAAATAAAAACATACGATGTCATTGCGTTTTCTTTTTCTTCTTTTCACTCTGATTTTTCTTCAGTGCCAGGATCTTAAAGGTAGTTTGAGCGAGATATTTCCTTAGTCATACTGGAGACCATATTCAAATTTTATTTTTTTAATTTCAGCGTCTGTAAGAAATGTGTAGTAAATATTGTAATATTAATGGCGCAAAAATATAGGTATATATGAGAAAATATTCTCAGTAATTAAATAAATATATCTACTTAAGTATCTAACTTTACTCATTTTTTCACGCCGTTCGGCTAAAAAGCCTTCAAAACGGCAGGTTTTTTTTGTGATTCTGTAAAAATTCCTGCGGTAAGTAATGAATTAGTCTTTAAAAACAGTTGAGTGAACATAATAACTACTCACCGTTAGTTTTTGACGAAACGTAGGTATTACAAATTCCTAATTTTTTCAATATTCTCCCTCTAGAGCGCACAGCCGTAATTCATCCCACGTAAAACAGCTTATAGTTTTTGGCAAATTGCTCGAAAAGTAGTTCTGTAAGGGGTTCATATTTTGATATCAATGGAAGGATGGGAGTATTTTCTTAAAAATGAGGTCAAGTTCATCAAATTCTAGGTGAAGTGATTTTTCGCTCAAACTACCTTAAATGACAGGACACAAAAAGTATCCTACTTTGGTCCCAGTTGCAGAACATACATGTACGAGGTAGTAAGTGCTTTTGTTGGACATTCACACCTTCCGACCTCTGTACGCTAAGTACACAGGTATTCTCAGTTCCGTTGACTCTTCCATTCGGATGTAGATGGTCCGCTGTGTTCGAAATCGCCTCAGCCGTCGCCTCGCCTCGCGAAATCACCGAAATTGCTCATGACGACATCCTGACCGACCCTTTCACGAGACCGGGATGTTGTCGAGGCGATTTTTCGCCGCACGGTTTTTTCCCGCACGGCTAACTTTGGGGTTCCTTTCACAGTTCTTGACGTACCATAATAGTTCAGGCAATGTCATCTCATAGTTAACCTACTCAATCCAACCGCGTAATGGCGAAGTATATCATTCAAACAGAAGGAGAAGGAAGGAAGGCATAAAATGGACGAACACAAATGTAGTGTGAAAGATGGGAAATGCCGGGATCCGACAGAAAAAATTTCGACTTGATCAGTAATTGAACTTGGACCTTTCTATCTCGTGTCGGATGCTCATGCTACTAAGCCACCCAGCTTACACCATTAACTCTGGAATTACCCGAGATAAGTGACTAGCAAATCGCCTAATTAAAATGACGGAGAAAAATACCACGGGAAATACCGCGATCGCATGTTATACTTTTGACGCGTAGGAATCAGCATAGTTGACGGCGTAAATTGTATTACGGCTACCTACTTGTTGCTTTGAAGAGTAATGGAAAGATAAGGTAGAAGGCGGTTGTGGATGCTCCCTGTATCCCATATCACAGGACGAGAAAGTAATCCATTCATCATAAGTTCTACGAGTTGCGGTTTTTTCCCGCGCTGCGTAAAACTTCGCGGCAGCGTCATGCGGCTGTTTTTGAGCGAGTAACTTCTACGTTATTCCGCGCGGTCTTTTCGCGAACTGTGTTAAACGCGCGCTCATTTCTTTCTATGTATCTCTGTGGGGAAAAAACCGCACGGCGAGAATGGCTGCGACAAAATCCCGCTTGTGTGAAAGAGGCCTAACGGCTTATCGTGTGTCGAGTCATTCACACCCTTCCTTTAACTGAATCTCTCTGACGGAAGGACCTCAAGCCATTGAACCGCTCTGTTCATGCCTTCATCCTGTCTTCCTATTCATTTCACTCTCCGAGGCTTGCGATACTATTCTGTCATTCCCACTACTCTTAATGTATCTCGACGAGATTATGTAATTAAATGCGCCTACATCTTCCCACACATGAATTAGAAGCTATCCTTGCGAATCAACTGTCTAGAACTTCAATCATTCTTTCCTTCGAAGTTGCTGAGTAGGTTTTCCTGGTGGCTTGAGGATGTCAGCAAGGTTTCTAGGTTCCTCCCGCTTAGTTTCATCTTAAGGCGGTTGGAGCGTTTGGTTGTTTATTTATAAATTTGCGTGAAACTTTGCATACGTGTCCTTATTAATAATATCTATAGATAAAAGTGAAAAAATAATACATTGGAAATAAAACGTCGCGTTCGTACGTTCCACACACAAACTTTATTGACTTGCCACACACGCTTTATATCGACCATGGTTTCGACATGTTAATGTCATAACCGTTATAATAATAAAATACATAATACAATAAATAAATAAAAAATGTTACCGATTTGGTTTCTTGGCCATTCAATACTTTTTTAACACGTAGTCTAATGACACTTAACATACCTATATTTTGAAATAATTCGATTACATATTTTTGAATGCTTTCTCCTGAACGCAAAATAATGTTTCATATCATTAAAATGGTCGCTAAAAAATATCAAGGTATCATACCGAGTAAAAAAAAAGCGTAATTAGATATGATTTTCGCTTAGATCTCGAATTCCACGTCGAAAATCCAAGTCAAAACAATGCTTTAATTAAGGCGAAGATATAAAGTATATAGTTCTCGCATCAGTTACATTACTCCCATGTATGGTGATTTAACCGTATACACAGATATGCTGCTTATGTGAAATGTGGTCCAAGAATGTCTTTTCGACTCGCTTGAAAAATTATTAAAATGTGCCCTCAATGACTCATGATTACCGTTCCAGCCGCCTTAAGGTAGTTTGAACGAGATATTTCCCTAGTCATAATGGAGACCATATAAGAATTTTATATTTTAGTATCGGCGTCTGTAAGAATTGTGAAATAAATATTGTGATAGTAATGGTGCAAAAATATAGTTATATATGACAAAAATTCTCGATAACTAAATAAATATTTCTACACAAGTCTCTAACTTGACTCATTTTTTCACGCCGTACGGTTAAAAGGCCTTCAAAACGGCAGGTTTTTTTGTGATTCTGTAAAAATTACTGAGGTGAGTAATTAATTAGTTTTTAAATAGTTGAGAAAACTTAAACTACTTATCGTTAGTTTTTTGACGAAATCTTGTGTTAGAAATTCCGAATTTTTTCAATGTTCTCCCTCTGGAGCGCACAGCAGTAATCTATGCCATGTTAAACAGCTTTTATTTGCAGGCAAATAGCTCGAAAAGTAGTTTGGTAACGGGTTAGTATTTTGATATATTTGGGGAGATAAGTTTTTTCCCTAAGGTGAGGTCAAATTCATAAAATTCTGGGTGAAATGACTTTTCGCTCAAACTACCTTAAATGACGACCGCTTCGCCAACTTTCCAGTCCCCACTTTGGTCCTTAAGATGCCGACAGGAACTCCGGTGAAACTTTTGTCATTATAGATGAACCTACGCGGAAGTAACTCAGAAACGCTGATTGCAGTTCGAAGAAGCTCGTTTAATCTCTGCCACGTGACAGCCAGCTGACGTCCGTGTGGAATACCAAAACTGAATGCTCTCTTCCAAAATGTTCACAAAGCAACTTAAAAATATCGTGGTTCAGAGCATGACCCCTAATGTAGTTGATGTTCTTCATAGAAGTGCCAAAGACTTTTTAAACTTTGGAGGCAATGTTTTTTAGGCAATGCTTTTGGAGGCAAAGACAATGGGTATCTTGCAAAGATGGAGCAGGAGACTCGAGATTACTCCGGTAATTTTGGTTTTTTGTTTTTCATGGCTTATTTCTCTTTATTTTCATGCTTATGATAGCGAACAATAACGCTTGAATTAATTCCGAAGATGCTGAAATTATTCGCGTGGAATTAGACATCTTTTCGGTGTGGCGGGTTGACAGTGTCATCGATGCGCTGGAAAAAATGTCTTAACCTGGCCATGAAATCATTTTCGCAGAAACCCCATGTCCAAAAAAATACTCTCAAATGCTTTGTCCTTGATTTTTATGGACTTCCTTCGTTCGCGTTTGAGAACTTTCTGGTGTATGTGAACTCCACAAGAATATACGGTCCCTCACTTACCTGCTGGCCATTTCGGGAACACACCAAAGGAAAACATAAACGTCTTCGGAGAGGAGTAAGCGGAGAGGCACCAGCAATGCGGTGATATGGCGACGTTACCAAGGGATTTTATTGTCCCAATGCCTCTTAAGCGATGGCGTGGAGGCGTTTCCGGGCCGAGCACGAAGTCAGTGGACATAATTTGCCGAGATTTTCCTTTGCGAGAAGATTGATAGCCGGGGGTCGTGATTCTAGAAGTCGCAGAAAAAAGTAATGTATTCGTTCTCTGAATGAGGGAAGTGCGTTCCCAAAAACCGCCGGTCGTTGGCCGGGATGACGAGTTTTCTTTGAATGGGCGAGGAAGTGGCACATAAAGAGTAAAGTGGAAATAGTATCGCTTCCGCAAAAATCTGGTCATTTGATCTCACTTGACTGTACCACTGCCTATAGGTACGTGATTAGGCCCAGCTTCAGCATAGGAGGTAATATTTGGCATTTTAGGGGGTTTCAGCTAGATTTTTCGCTAGTCATTATATACACCATATTCGAATTTAATTATTATATTTATGCAACTGCAAGAAGCATGAAGTAAATATCGTTACATCAATGACGCAAAAACTTTGTTTTCAATTACTGAAATTCTCAGTAATTAAATAAATATTTATACATGAAAAGGTTTCACCTTGATTCGTTTTTTTTCGCGCCATAGGTACTTACGCTGAATACGCCTTGAAAACCGAATATGTTTTTTGCGAATCTGTAAAAATTACTGCGTTGAGTAATCGATTTGTTCATAAAAATAGTTGAGAAAACATGCAAACTACACACTTAAACTTCTGAAGAGATGTATGCGTTAGGAATTCCTATTATTTTAATTTAAGAGTCTCTGAAGTGCGTACCCGCACCGTTTAGAACGAAAAATGGTTGGCTTTTTTTTGGAAAATATCTTAACTATCCTATATAGTGGTAATTGGCTGATAGTTTGTTATAATTGTAAAGATAAGATCTTTTTGTAAACTATCAGGCCAAATTCATCGAATTTTAAAAGAAGTGATATCTCGTTGCGCCTACCTTCACTCAAATTTTGCTTTCAATACTCCCCAGTGCTATCGTGCCGTATGATTCGATCCGTTCTCTGCTTTCAAAAACACTGCATACTCCCCCGTCTGGTAAACGATTTCGAATGGGTACACAAAAAATATTACGATTTCGAATTGATGTATGATGAATAACACGATTTAAAATTGGCGCATGAGATTACGAGTGCGATGTATTCATTATTCCATGCCACCGTAATGGCTACCATGCAGTACGAGTATCAATCGTCACCCACGAGTGCTTACATTAGCCTTAAACATGCTTTTGTTATTTACACCGAGAATTTTTTTCTTCCTTTTCGTATTGCAGAGCCTTGTGGAGCACCCCAGCAAAAAAAACGGGATCTAAAATGGCTGGACACAAAAATTAGCCCACTTTTGAGATTAATTCACCTAGAATTTGATGAATTTGACCTCATTTTAAAGAAAAACCTCTCATATTTCTAATGATATCAAAATTATAACCCCTTGCCGAACTACTTTTCGAACAATTTTCCTGAAAATATAAGCTGTTTTACATGGATAGATTACGGCTGTACGCTCCAGAGGGAAAATATTGAAAAATAGGGAATTCTAACTCCTTGACTTCGTCAAAAAAACTAACGTAGCTTGTACGTTTTCTCAACTATTTATAAAAATTGATCAATCACTCACCGCAGTAGTTTTCACAGAATATCAATAAAATATTCTGTTTTGGAGGATTTTCAGACGCACGGCGTGGCAAAATGAGTCAGTAGACTATTTTTCGGAAGATATTAATCATACCGGTGGAACCACCTCAACCTGCGACAGTGATTTAAGCAAAAGACGGTCGAAAGCGAATTTTTTTTCAAAATGTTTATTTCCTCAATTACAAATACTAGAAAAGGAAGAGCAAACTTAACAAAACAAACGGTAACAACAAAAGAAGAAAACAACAGTAAACGTGGGTCCCGCTGTAGGCATTAGCCTCTTCAGGGTGGTAAAATTGCCACTGAAGTGACATATATGGGTATGTCTCCTTCGGGGAAGGTTTCGGCCGTGTATTTGCCCTAGGACGATGGGAAACCCGCTAAAACCGTCGTCAGGCCACCATGACAAAATAAATAGATAACAGGGCGAATAAATAATTAAAGAAATGTATAATGCGAAGATAAACTATGCAACACAAATTCGAGATCCACGTCCTTATATATAGGCCAGTCACTTTATGCACAAATAGGAGCTCGACCTTGCAATAGGCCATGTAGTCCTAATATTTTAATATGTTGTTAGGATCTATGCCAATAGTTAAAAAAAAACAAATTTGCAGCTTCGAAAAACCTGTGCAATCAGCGCAGTGCGCCAAAAACTGCGCAAATTTTGCACTTTTTTGTTTTTACTCAATATTTGTAAAATATGTGACCTACAGAAAATAATTCTCTATTCTTATTTGAGGAAGATACATTATGCTACACTTTAAGCCCAAAACGAACTAAGAATGTCCAGAACTTTTAGAGAAACAGCTTAATAGTGTTCTTGTCTTCTGTAATCCATTGAGTGGAGGGAATCACGTTCGTCGGTCGGGCGATGTGAGCCGCTCGATCCCAGAATGCTCCTCGCGGGACAAAGGGAAGGTAGGGGGGAGTTGTGCCCCCTTCCCCTTCTTCCTATTCGTGAGAGAGAGAGAGAGTATCGAAGGGGGTAGATGAGGGGAGTAGATGAGGGCCCCCTCTCCTCCTCCTCCGCCGTTATAGCTGCCCTTCCCGCGGAGGGGGGCGGGGGTCAGCGGGAGGCAAGGAGGGTGTTGCCCCGCTCTCTCTGTCTCTCCCGTGGGGAGGCTGCTGCCGTCTGTGGCGCCGTGAGAAATGCACTCTCTCCACGTCTATATCCTCGCGTGAGTCCGCGAGAGCTTTCGCGCGGACATCTACAAGATACCCTGTCAGCCACCACCTCAAGGGTGTGTAGTCACCAACATGCATTATGTTATACACATTACTAGACGATGGGAATGGTAAACGTTATTGGGATTGGTGAATTTCACTTGGGAAGGACGTGGTGGCGTAAGGGCTAATAATGAAGGGAGACTTGTGATCAGTACTTGACAACGTTGTCGGAGAGTAGGATTGATCTAAAAGTTTTATTTTTTATTTATGTTTTAATATTTTATTGCGGAAACTAGGAGAGCTGCGAAGTTAACATTTGTAACGTTGCGGTAGTATTAGGGATGTTCAAGTCCAGGAAGCGCAGACAGGCTATTTATTATAGAATAGGTATGAAATAGATGTTTTAGAATATTTTTTCATCTTAAATTTCTTGGAGGAAGTGGATTATCTGGAATGAAGAAACTATGCCCTGAACAAGATGACAGCGCTGTTGACAGAAATGCAGCCAATTTGTAAACAGGTCCAATGCCGTTTGGGGGAAGAAAGCACGTGATCGAGGAATCCGTGATTGTGTCCGTTGAAACCAAGGGTCTCCAAAGTACGGCCCGCGGGCCACATCTGCCCCGCAAGATGGTTTTATCCGGCCCGCAGAAGAATTATGCGGAACGTGCTGCATAACCTTGCTTGGATGGCCGCTACTTGTTAGTAATTAGCGTTTCAAAATTTAAATCTCAGTTTAATAATAATTTTAAAAGCACAAACACAGCAACATCATTCATCTTTATGGTTTAATGGTGACAATATGAGAATTTTCTGGTAGTGTTCGTCGTCATCTATATGCGATAATTTAATTTCACATACTCTGTAATTACTTAGTTAATAAAGTTTCATTTCATTCCAACGACTTCTTGACAGAAGTCGTTGGAATCTCCTTGGAATAAGAATTTCGTTACCGAGCAACAATCAATCACGTGTTTATTCAATATTATTATCTTTTTTCTCTTCCTTCTTCTTCCAATAAGCACAACATCATTAAATCTTCGTCTGAACTGCTCGAGTCCATGTGAACTGCGATTTAAATTTGAGGTAGTACACACAATTGTTTGTGGTTTGTTTCTGTACGCTGCGCGCGCATCTTCCAGGATTTCCGTCGTACTGTGACCAATCCCCTTTGGAGCCGATTCCGGACGGTCTAATGAGGCCTAATCTTTAGCGAGAGACCCATTGGGGTTCACAGTGCCATCCGACTGGCAGATCACTACACTTGAACTGCTCTTCTCATGGCAATCACCAGTAGGGATCCGTGCCGTGATGGAAATTTCCCTGAAAGAATTCTCTACAACATAGGGAAAAACAAGGGAAAAATTGAAAAATCCTTAGAAAAAGTTTCTTTTCTAAGGAAATGCCCTTAAACTCTAGGGAATTTATTCCTATTTCGTTTTTATTTGGAAATGAAACGCTTTCGGTCGGTAATTTCCCTAAAATAAAACGCTACTTTAGGGAAAACCTTCAGGCATAGGACAAAATACACTATTAATTGCATATAGCGCAATGTGCAATCATAGAATGAATGAATGTAGAGGAAAAAATATATTCATGAAAACAAAAAATATTCTGCATGAATTCATTTATACAACTATAGAGTTATCACAATTAATCATAATGAGACTGAAAAAATATTTCCCAATAAAATAGATGTGCAACCATTATAAAAAATCACCTCTCACAGTCAACGACATTTGGTGTAAAATAAATATATTCTACGCCAATTTCAAAAGCATTTCCTAGGGAAAATACATTTTAGGGGAAATTATTCCCTGGAGGTAGATTTTTTAGGGAAAATGGGGGTTCATAAGTAATCGTATCCGGCTTAATAGAAGTTGGTAACATCCATGTTAAAAAACAACTTAGTTTTAATCCACAAAATTTATTAGATGCGACCCGGGTTTCAGAAACTTCGTGCCTTCTTCAGGTGGCATCGACCTGAAGATAACATGATTTAAAATAAGTTGTTTTTTTATCGAGGATGAAAACGGGGGTTCAATTTTGTTGGGAATTTTCCAACTGAAAAATCTCTGCCGCTGCTGCGGTTCGCGATGGCAAGTCAGCCACCGCACCAAGCCGATCCCCGCGTCTATCCAACCGCCCCTTCCCCCCCTGTCACCTCTGGGCAAGTTCAAAGTGTCCCCACCAAACCCTCCCCCCTCTTCCCGGAGAGCGAAGACCCAAGGAATTGGTACCCTGGAGAGGAGTAGTCACCAGTGATGTGATGCAACGAAGTGCAAGTAATCGAACTACTTGTAACGATTACGTTTTTGGTAATTTTTACTTGTAATCGGTACATTTTTCAAAAAATTAATTTTTACTGGTAATCTACTTCAAAGCACGTTGGAGTAATCGTTACATTTGAGTAATCGTAAGTGAAATTTTGAATACCTCGTACATTGAACGCGTTGAGAGGTAGTTTGAACTACATTACACATCCTGAGCTGTGTCTCGGTTCTCTCTTTCACCGAGGGGTGACTCCCCCTTCTAGGAATGGAGTTGCTTCCGAGAACTTGAGAAGGGTCAAACGATATTGTGAAAATGGGTAAAATGTAAATGGTAGGTACAATGTTAGCTAAGAGTGGCGTGGGTCATACAATATAAGTTTCTGCGTTTCCGGCTTTTACGTGGATCTTTTCTCATGTCATCGGCGGATGTAGTAAAGAGAAGAAGCCTCACTGGTAATCCGTACGAAGAGAAGAATCTAATCAAGAGAGCTATGGAAACCGTTGTGGAAGAAAGGCCTTTTCATTTCCCATACCTGCAGAATTATTTTGAGTTATCGAGACATCGAGATTTCGAGGCATTTTGGTAGAACATAAGTAGTTAGGCAACATGATTACTGGCAGTAAAGAATAGTAATTATGTTGGATTACATGTTAGCACTCACTGTTCGAGAAAATATGAGACTGTGTAATATGTACTTAACTTAAGTAACTGTAATTGTACTTGTAATCCTACTGATTACTTTTTCGAGGAGTAATTTGTAATTGTAATTAGTTACAAATTTCTCAGTGTATTTGTAATTGAGCCCATTTACATTTCTTCAGTACTTTTCCCATCACTTGTAGTCGCCCATCCTCCCCTCTTCAACATTCCGCTACGCCAGAAACTGCCCTCCGACAATTAAGTCCAGATTCCTCTTCGGTTCGTGTCGATATCCGATGAAATTTCTCTTCCCCCATCAAACCTTACCCTACCCAGATCTCTAAAAGAAGAAAGGAAAAATTAATAAGTTCCCTCCCAACCTATTAACCTACCCATCCGATGATTCCATTGCAGGCCATTCCCTTCCCGACTCATCTGCCGCTCACACTGCCGCTCTCTCTCTCCGACTGCTAAGGCTTTCCCAAACACTCTTGCCCCTCCCCCTTCCCCCTTGCTCACCCAATCGTACCATCCTCCCTGTCCCGCGCAACCCTCAAATTTGATTCCCACTCCCACCAACGTCTCCTGACTGATCAATGATCTCCTATTCCCCACCCCTCCTCCACCTGCACACTTTATCACGCCCTGGATTTCACCCAACTCCCTCCTCATCCTCAAGAACTACTGCCATTTATTTAATGAAACCACGATTTTTCCTCCCTCCAGCTTGTAATCATCCTTCTCTATAACTTTCCACAACGTCCAGGCACGTAGCCAGGGGGGGAGGGGCTTTAGGGGCTTCAGCCCCCCCCCCCCGAAATATTTTCCCCGTGCGGCGAATGCCTTTCGCCAAGGGTACCACCATCCAAGGGGCACTCTGAGCTAGACCTACTATATATCTTCGATATCTTGATCCGTGTTGTTATTACGAAGCCGTAAATGCGGTGCATCCTCATGCGCTAAAATTCTGTTTTTAAGCACACACTGAAATCGATATAAACGGTAAAATGTTTTGTACACCATCAATAAACGCAGAAATGTACAAGCTTTAATGTGATGTACTTCATTTTAAAATCGATTGAGCCATTTGTGAGATATTAGTCTTCAAAATCGGGTGACGGAATTTTGCAACGGATAGTTGCCCCCCTCGAAGCAAATTTCTGGCTACGTACCTGCTAACGTCTGAACTCCCCGTTCCTCGTTTTAGTGTCTTAATATTCCACACCACGTTTCCAGAGGCCTCGCGCCCGCAAGAAGGATGAAATAGGTTATTCCCAACGACTTTGACTTGACTGGTGTCGATATCCAGGGTTCTTATTCAGTTTGGACTCGACATGGTTGAACCTCGGAAAATCCGTGAATGTGACGTCACTTCCCGCGACAAATCTCAACTTTTGAATGGCCCTATTTGAAATTTTAGAGGCTGTGACGTCAAAATTTCGTCACTCTCCGAGGCTCGGTAATTCCGAGATAATACAGAATAGCCCCCCTGGCACCGACACTTCAAGGTCCACACCAGTCTGCTTCTCCATGTCCACCCTCATCTTGCACTCATGGCAGCCTCACTTCTTGTGATCCTTAACCCCCTTCCATCCCCCTCCCTCCCTCATTCACTCTATGACCCCTCCCCCCACTCCGATAGGCTCATTTGCCGCACTCTAGCCGGTCCACATGCCTAATCTACTCCAGCTCCTACCTCCACACCCTCCTGAACAACATCCTCATCCACATTTATTCGTCATTCATATCCCTTTATTTTGATTTCACTGTTTTTTTTCTATCAGTTGCACTCGTTATTCACTATTTCATTACATTTGTTTATCTCTTTAAAAATTCTGAGAGGCTATCTTGGTAGTAGGATTTTGGGTGCCTTCGATTCGCTTAATAGTGCGCTAATCACTTCGCTTAACACAACAGCGCACCTGCCTTCCATTCGCGATTCAGACCGTGCGCACTGGGTGGCGCACTTCAAATCAGATCGGGAGCAAATTTGATGTGCGGTAAACAACAAAAGAACGCCGATAATGGTATCCGTGATTGTTTTCAACTTTTTTGATTTTCAGTTAAGGCGTAAAACATGCATATTGTGAGGAATTTAGGTATTAGATATAAGGCTTACTTTTTTAAATACTTATTTTCAACGAATTTAACAACTTCAAACAAAGTATTCGGCCGTGACTGTTTTTCAACCGAAGAATGCTACCTACCAGCAGGTTTTTAAAACATTTCGCCAGCGCACATCGTTCCAATCAACGTCGTTCGTGTGCGCTCAAGTGCGCTCATGTGTTCCGATGTGCGATAACTTCAACACCTTCAATGGAAAGCCCCAATCAATGCTACTTGACTTCCTTGGAATTACATTTTCCTGTAATTAGGGTTTTAGATACTTTGGAAATCAGTCAGTCAGTCAACCGTTGATTTTGACAGGATATGATTTATCGGAAAGATACTGAAATAGGCCGCAGTAATTTTAATGATCAATTTTTGCCTATTCAGGGTGTCCGGCGACCTGGAAAACCTGGAAAACCGGGAAAACTCAGGGAAATATTTTGTTTTGGAAAACTCGGGGCATACTCAGGGAATTTTTGTATTTTTCCGAAAAACCCTGGAAAATGCATGGCAGCCGATTTCCATTAAGGCAGAGAGAGAGAGGTTTAACCTCCGCCTTTGCTTGCATTATACTCGGCTCAGCGTAGCCTTGCGCTCCCTGTTCATTTAATACACTTTTCATAGCTGTGCGCCCGCTCGCAGCTTGTGCTTCGTCATCCCACACCACTCTCCCTATGCGCAGTCTAGGGGGCCGATTGCATAACATGGCAAATTCCACACGGAATAATTCCCATGTAAAATGGCCGCTACGAATGGAATCGGAATTGATGCCGAAATCTGTCACCGGAAACAGAATTTCTAGCGGAAATCAAGATTCTGTTCGAAGAGCCGTACGAATGGAATTCTTGGTGTGGCCAAATTTACGAGAAATCTAAACGTCTGAGCATGCGCAGTGGCATTTCCCGCATTATACGAAAACCATTCGTCCGGCAACCTAAATGGATAATTGGGTATTGTTATATATGTAATTGATAATCCTTTCCAAATTATCTCCACCCTCCTCGCATTAATGTTTGCAGAAATGTTTTTGAAGGAGCGGAAATACATTTTGCGGTCACTTTGTATGGAAACCACGGCCCTCGGGTTCGTAGTCGACAGGGCCACGGTACAGGGGCAATCCAACCTAATTTAAATTCGTGTATTGTCCAAAAAATACAATTTTGTTTTACATAATTAAATGCTTTTGGGCGTTAGATCCGTACCTATCACAAAGCAATTAATTCACAGTTTCCGAAATGTTCATGTAAAGTACAGTGAAGCCTTTTGGGAGAAGAGGAAAGGTACGAAGGCCTCAAGAGAAAAAGAATAAGAAAGAGGTACATACAGCAAAAGTTTCAAGAGCTGCAAACCAAAATAACGTAACTTCTTTAAAGGCCGAGAAATTTGTTGCTGAAATTGAATCGGAAATGCACTCATTGAAAAATGTCACACCAGTTTCTTTTATTTACATGTTCTTTATCAAACTAGTCTGAATCTACTTTATTGTGTTCAAATTGCACCTGACTCAGAATTTTGCTGTCAGTTAACCGTTTTTGTTTATTTGTTGGTTGAAATAAAACCCGTAATACTCCACATTCCTTGTATACTCTTACGTTTTTAACTCAAAGTAGAGACCGAAATTTTTCGTTTTTTCATGTTTGGAAAATTATGCCGATTTTATTAGAAATTCATTAAAAATATGTTAGAAACAAAGTGCAGCAAGACCCTGGAAAATGCAAAACATTTGCCTGGAAAACCTGGAAAACTCAGGGAAAAAAGAAATTGAGATTCACCGGACACCCTGCTATTGAAAGTGAACCATTCGTTGACCGATGGAATATAAAAAGTTGTCAATTTCCAAATTGAGAGCTGAACTCATCACCCTCGGGTCGTCTTCTTTTAAACCCTAAATCCACAGTTATTTGCTTATTAGTGAAACTATTATATCTTGCTTTGTGGTGCAATTTTTTTTCAATCCATCAAAACCCAGCAGAGGCAACGAAGCTAGAGGGGGACAAAAAGATCAAACGCAGTACGTATTTAAAAGCAGATGGCGGACGCCCAGCCATTCCCTCATTGAAAACATACTTAGGTACTTTGAGCGAAAAATCACTTCACCTAGAATTTGATGAATTTGGCCTCATTTTAAAGAAAAAACTCATCTTTCCAATTATATCAAAATATCAACCCCTTGCCGAACTACTTTTCAAGCAATTTTCCTGAAAATTTAGGCTGTTTTACATGGGATAAATTACGGCTTTGCGCTCCAGAGGTAGAATATTGAAGGAAATTGCAATTTATGTGTACCTAGGTATCGTCAACAAATTAATAGTGTGTAGATTGCATGTTTTCTCAACTATTTATAAAAAATAATCTATTACTCACCACAGTAATTTTTACAGAATCGCAAAAAAAACCTGCTGTTTTGACGGGTTTTCAGTCGAACGGCGGGAAAAAATGAGTAAAGTTAGACACTTATGTAGATATATTAATTTAATTACTGAGAATTGTTGTCATATATAACTATATTTTTGCGCCATAAATGTTACAATATTTATTTCATACTTCTTACAGACGCTGAAATGAAAAAATAAAATTTGAATATGGTATCCATTATGACTAGGGATCTATCTTGCTCAAATCATAGACCTTGAATATAGGTATATGGTTTGAGTCTGTATTCAACGTCTATGGCTCATACCACCTTAAGTAAACGGTTTAGAGGGTCGGGCCATGATGGAGTTTGATGACGTAGGTGGTTTGCGACGTCTACGTTCGTAATGAGAAACTTGAGGCTCCAATCAAAACTTTCACGCTGAGCTCGCGGGGATATTCGAGCGTTCTCAAGCCGAACTTAAGTCTTGAGATCGACGCGAGAAATTACTCGAAGACGATGCTCATCTCATTAGTCTTGAGCTGAGAATTGAGCGGCGATCAAGATGAGACTCTGAACGCGGGACTCAGTCGTGAACGGTGTGTGGGAGGAAGGAATTCTTTTCTATCTTTTGGAATGTATCACTCTCCCAGTTGTTCTACCAAGTAAGTGGTAGAGTCCATGGATGGTCCTGTATGTAATTTCCTGTTTTTTTTCTAACCCAGCTCACTTGTTTTTTTTCTGGCTTATTTTTGGATTTATTGTTTTTGGAATTCATTAAGTTATATTGGCTTTTTTGGAGGTTGTGGCAGGTTTAATAACTTTTGTGTAATAACTTTTTTAATAACGACACTGCGCTAGCATGCGCGAGGGTGCAAGATGTGATTTCACGTTTGACCATTTAAAGAATCATTATAATTTTTAAGATTCAAATTCGAATCATTTAATTTCCGGTCCGGTGTGTTAGTCAATTATCAAGGGACTCGATGCAATATCATTTTTATACTTTTTGTAATCAATATTATTTTAGAAGTTGGGTCTGGCGAAAACGACAAAGTTTGGTTTATTCTCTCACGTACAAGATCAACTTGTGTGTCTCCTGTGGTACATGGAATTCCGAATGTGAGAGCATCTAGTTTTTATTACCCCCTTGGAATGCGGCTTTGAATTTAGATTACATTTTGGAGTAAAAATTGAAATATAGGTCCCTTTACCGGTCAAGTCAAATGTTTCTTCAAAATAAAAATTCCACACTTGGATGCATAAAGTCGAAATTAATGCATCACAGGGTAAAGTTGAGGCTTCCGATGCTACTTCAATGTTTCTTCAAAGAGTGTCCCATTGAATGAATTTCCCTTTGGAGTGGAGAGTTTGAGAATCTCATAAACAGGAGAAGAACAGAAAGCAAGAGATACTGAGATTAGCTGGGGTGAGAAATGAGGATGCAGATGGAAACGTATATTCCCAAATATCAACTGCAAATCACCAAGTACCTACATTTTACTGCGCAATACTAAATTACAAACCGCCAGTTCAAGGGTCATCCAACCGTTTATGGAACTTGTAATCCGGAATCGATGACAAAGTTTCACCAGTACGACACTTCAGGATTGAAAAAAATGACAAAATATAGACTATAAAATTCATTACATGTCTTTCCTATTTTTGCAACTTACTGTAGATTGAGCGAGGTATTTCCCTAGTCATAATTGAGACCATATTCGAATTTTATTTTTTAATTTAAGCGTCTGTAATATGTGTGAAGTAAATATAGTAATATTAATGGCGCAAAACTATAGCTATGTATGGAAAAATTCTCTCTAATTAAATAAATATATATACTTAAGTATCTAACTTGACTCATTTTTTCACGCCCTACGTATAAAAAGCCTTCAAAACAGCAGGTTTTTTGTGATTCTGTAAACATTAATTTAGTGATAAATGGATTTTTTAAAAATAAATAGTTGATAAAACATACAAGCTACTCACCGTTATTTTTTACTAAATCTAGGTGTTATAAATCCCTTTTTTTCAATATTCTCCCTCTGGAGTGAACAGCAGTATTAAACCCCACGTAAGACAACTTGTATTTTCAGGCAAATTGCTCGAAAAGTAGTTCGTTAAGGGGTTAATGTTTTGGTATAATTGGAAAGATTGGAGTTTTTTTCTTTAAAATGAGGCCAAATTCATCAAATTCTAGGTGAAGTGATTTTTCGCTCAAACTAACTTAAGTGCAAAACAGTTTATTATTAGTTTTTGCCTTGTGTATGCTAACTAAGAAGGATGTGTGAAATTCGCGGTAAAAATCATGCATTTGAGATGTGGGTGTGAAGGAGAATGGAGGGAGTCCGATGAATTGGAAAGGAAGATAAACGAGGAAGTGCTTGATAATGGTGGGTTAGGAGAGGAAGCTGCTTGGAGGAAATTGGGAGGGGGCAAAGTAGGTTGTTGGAACGGTTAACAATGAGAGGGGGAGGGTTGGCCGTGATAGAGGGAAGAGGATGTGGTGTGAGCAGGGAAAGGTTTAGCAGGAAGAGAATAGGTTTTGGTAAGGAGGAAGAGAATAGGTTTGGTAGGCTAGGAATAGATAAAGGAGCAGGAAGAGAATAGGTTTGGTAGGCTAGGAATAGGTAAAGGAGCAGGAAGAGAATAGGTTTGGTAGGCTAGGAATAGGTAAAGGAGCAGGAAGAGAATAGGTTTTGATGTGAATGCGAATGAACATCTTATGGTTCGTTCTCGGTGTCATGTAAGGTTTTGCCGCGACCAATATTTGTGTACTTTCGAGGGCCTCTTGTGCAAAAACTATAAGGATTACAGAATATCTAAAACTATGACTGGATAGCCTTTTTTGTCGACTACCGGAAATCGTTTGTCGCGAGCGGAGGGAGGGTTGCGCGGTGACGTCACAGTACTGCGCGTGGGGGTATACATTTGGGCTTGTGTGCGCACGGCGCGCGCTCAGTTCAGTCGTATCTCCGGAACGAGTCGGTCGATTTTAGTGATCGAGGTGTCTACGGAGAGCTGAGAACGTGAGTTAGACGTTAATAACACAAGAAATATCAAATTAACGTTGGAAAGCTGGAAATATTAGTTACCATCGACCAATTGTTCATAGGTTAACCATTTGTACTAATAATTTCGATGAATATATGTTATGTATAGCATAATTTTCTTTCTATCATTTCAACTTTATTTCTGAAAAACAAAACGAAAGAATTTCCTAGTAACGAGAGGAGGTAACGTATGTAATTTCGCATTCACGATATAAAGATCCGACGGGAGTATCAAGAATACTCCATGTATTTTTTTATGGACGAGATGAAGAGAGGTAGGTAGTATGCGGATATGAAGAATGAAGTCGTGTATAGAGGGAGGGGCCTGCGCCTGTAAAAATCTGGAGGATTTTTACTCTCGTCCATTCAAACCTACCTTTTCCGGTATATTACCCCAATAAAAAAGCAGACATTTCAACGTTATATTCTTCTAATTGAATTTCAAAGGGTTCCTCCCTCCTAGTAGCTAATATGACTCCAATAAAATGCGCAATAAAACCCAGTTTTTGCCGGGTTTTATTGGATTTTTTTGGGTCGTAGTGACTTTTCTTGACCAATAGGAGTCTTCTCCAAAATTTAAGGTATGCATTCTTTCCTTTGTAATTCCGTTTTCAACTCTTCATATCTTTTGCCTACTCTTGTGCCGTCACCGAATCCTGCTCCTTTTCTACGCTTACCCAACATTTAGTTCTCTTATCACTGCCTTCGACCCGCAATCACCCCCCAATCCTACGTCTTACAGTGTATTTTGCTGCCTCGTTTTAATTTCTTGCACCAGACTACCGCTTATAGCACTTCTTCATTTGTTTCTCTCTGTACCCAGGTTACTGCTTTCATCCTTCTCCGCATAAAGAGCTCTGACTCCAGTTGAGGTTTACCGTACTGCCAAGTTTCTGAGCCACAGTCTTACAGTCTATTTTGCTGCCTCGTACTAATTTCTTGCACCAGCATAACGCTTATAGCACTTCTTCATTTGTTACTCTCTGCACCCAGCTTACTATATTCATCCTTCTACACACCAAGATCTCTAAGTACTCCTGTCGAGGTTTACCGTAGTACCAAGTTTCTGAGCCATGCACGGCTACAGCCTATTTTAGGGTTTCATGTTTTCACAGTGTCATTAATTCTATTTTTCTCTGTCTTCTCTTCGTAAATTCTTCCCTTGCTTACACAATCCGTCGCCTTATGTCCTCACTACTGAACCCGTTCTCATCTAGAATTCTCCCCCAAGGATGTCAACTGTTTCGCCTGCCTTAGTCTCTTTCCTTACATCTTTTTATTTATTGGTAGCCACTGAGGTGGCACTCCCTTACATTTGTCTTACACTGGTTAGTCTTCACGTCTAACCTTTCACTCTGGAACTCAAACATGTCCATCATTGACTGTAGCCCATAGATCGACTGCTGACCAATGCCGTATTGTCCGAAAATCTGACTTTTTCTCCTCCCTTATTATTTTTATTTACGCTGCCAACCCTATCCATGATTCTGTAACCATTGACGCCGAGTGTAAATTAAATGTCAATGGATCACGTGGGTACCCTTGCCTCACTCCCCTTCTTATCGTTGCTTGCCCTTTTCAGTTCGCCCCGATGTAACCTTACGTGCGTCATCTGACTAATGTTCAGATTTCTCGTGAGGTATCTATTCCCCCAATTTATACGTAATTTTTACATTTGACTGTTTTTTGACTTGGTCCGATTTGCACTTCCGGACGTCTACGAAGTAGACTGACGTATGCTCACCATCTTTTAAGGTCCCTTCCTTCCTTTAAAGACTCATGGTTCCCTTGGAATTCCACGTTTAAAGAGTGTTTCAATGCTTTCAATAAAGAGTGTTTCACTGCTTTTAGAGAGATTAGGTTGGGAACCACTAGAAACTCAGAGGCTAAACGCTAGGATACGTCAAGCGTATTGTGGGAAGATTTTCAGATGAAAAAGTAAAAGAGAGGTGCTATTTCGCACTCGTCCGGCCACACCTTGAATATGCAGCGAGAATATGGGATCCGGTGCAGAAAGACTTAATCCGGGAACTTAATAAAATACAAAGGAAAGCTGCGCGATTCGTCAAAAACTGCTACGGACGTACAGACAGCGTTACACAGATGTTAAACGAATTAGGCTGGGAGCCGCTAGAGACTCGGAGGCTGCGCTCTAGGCTTAGATTACTTGAGCAATTGAGAATAGATATCTTTCAGAGCGACACGGAGAACATCATATTAGAACCCCACTATAATTCCAGGTCCGACAGAAACGATAAATTAAGAGAGATATTTTGCCGAACGGGTAGGTATGGGAATTCGTTTTTCCCCCGAACAATAAGGGACTTAAATAAATGCTAGGCGTAATTTCATTAGAGCGTTTCTTTTTTATATGTAAACGGCTGGTGTCCTAACACCCCCCGCCACACGCCTATTGAGGCGGCTTTCGGGATAGTATGTAGATGTAGGCTTAGATTGCTTGAAAAATTCAGAACGGGTGTGTTTCGGTGTGACCCGGAGAATATAATTTTGACGCCGCACTGCATCTCTAGGTCCGACAGAATAGATAAAATAAGAGAGATACATTGCCGAACAGATAGGTACAAAATTCGTTCTTCCAGCGCAAAATAAGTGTCCATAATAAAAACTGAGATCCACTGAAAACGTGTTTAACTAGTCATAATCCGAAGTTAAAGTACTAAAAGATAAAGAGTTAATTATTCATAAACGTGGGAAATCTTTAGTTACCATGAATAATATTGACAGTCGTGTTGGGCCCTTTACTTATCCACTATTTTCCCCAAATTTTGCAGTTTTGGATTCTCTGTATTAATATTCCTTTTTGAGCACCTCTATACCAGTCATCAAAATTTGACTAGATTTGAACTAGCTCAGTACCGATTAGCATTTAGACCTAACTTGCCAAATATTTTACTTCAGACATCAACCTAAGAAATCCTGATCTCCGCCTTTTCAAGTTCAATGCTTTGCATTTCGGTGGTCGGCTTTTTCAGCAATATATGGTTGATACTGTATAAGAGTGGAGCATGACCGTATCCAATAGATTAAAGCCAATTTAAAAAAATTCTTGCAGCAAACTGCACAAGAGCGATCCAATTTTTGAGTGAATTGGCTGAAAAAAAGAATGCTGTTTTTGGTGAAAGGATTATTTTGCCTTCTTCGTTTCCTGGATCTACACGTTTTTACACCGAACATTTTGAAGAAGCTATGGCCTTTGTCCGTCGACTTGGATCATCAGACTTCTTTATCACAATGATGTGCAATCCAGAATTTGCGGAAGCAGCTCGTAAAACTTTTGAAGATGGATCAACCTTGCAACAATTTGTCCAAGAGCGTCCTGACTCAATAACTTCGACACACGAGAAACGTTGAATGGAAAGAAATATTGAATAATTTTTAATCTAATAATATCAATAATCTGTCAATGAATATTGGAAATAATGAAAACAATGTAAATATTGAATTTATTGATGATTTCAGAATTTCGTTAGAAGAACATGTTTGTGTTAGTGGTGCTTTTGAGTTTGTTTTATACTACCAAATTGCATCATCAATACTATATTTTTAAAAATAAATATCCGTAATGCTTTATAAAATTTGTTTTATTAAAACCTTTAATTGCACTATGTGAATGCCCAATATAATTAAAATAGACAATAAGTAGCAGAATAGGAGCATACAAGTTCTTAGTACACCAAATAAACATCGAGCAACGCTCGATAACAAGATAATATACCTACGCATCGGTGATTATTATCGTAGATTATGTTTGCAGTGGGAGCTGCGTTGTACCGCCGGCGTGGAGGGGAAGGCGAAGCTGATTGGACGGGGGAGAAGGCCGGTGGGGGCGCTACGGTTGGTCGGAGGGGAAGGTCACGTAAGGGGGAAGATGGAGAGGCGCATAGGCGATCTCTGGTGTGTCGCAGACTCGTTTTATCGACCTTCACTGCCGGTCCAATTCCCCATTCTCCTTCGGAAGAGATACTGTGCTGCTCTCTTTCGAGCAAGGATCGCGTTTTAAAAGATCTTCATCTCAGCTAATACGTGTCGGATGGCCTCGAGGTCATTCGTCTAACGAACAGTGGCAACGCCTTATTCTCAACGAGTTTCCTTTAATAGCGCCTTTCTACCTAAATACTTTGATTGAAGACATTTAACTGGCATCCTCTCTTCATTTAACTGCATGGTATGCTTATAAACCTTTAGGATTGAATAAGGGAACCCGGTTGTTTGTTTTTTGACAGTGCTAGAGTACAGTGAAGCCAAAAGTAATATATATCTGTCGAATTATTATTTTTTTCCGAAGAAATTGTTTTCAACTTGAGAATTTATGTCTTAAAACTCAAATCCTATAGTAACACTAGGACCCGGTAGGATTAACCATAGTGTAATAAAGAGTAGAGTCTGGATTTTAGGATTTAATTAAAAAAATGAAGGTTTACGTTGAGTGAATTAGCAAGGAAATACAGACAGAAAAAGTCTGTGAAATACGAGGGGGATATGGTTTCCAGTGACAGTGTTTAGGCCTATTGGTGTTGCTTAATTAATCTATCATATCCTATCATATTATGAGATATTGCTAGTTACCAGTCCATTAAATGGAAATTACTATGTGTTATTACGGCCTACAATTTTTTTGAAGGAACTGCAAATACCATAGGATTTGAAATCATGAAGAAAATGTTTTTTTAAATAAAGAAATAAATCAAGGGTGGAATAAACGAAACTATATTAATTGAAAAAGAACATTAGGATGATCCCCATTTAGCCCATTTTTAGTTTATAAGGTTTTTTATTATTATGAAAAATTATGCCGACATAAGCAGAATTTTAGAACTTCTTAATGAATGTATTATTTTTAAACCAATTCACACGGACACAATATATGTATTGATGTTAACAAAACTAGTAGAAGCGATAGTAAAATATAACTGAAATCCACTGGTAAATATACGGTAATAATAAAAAGTATATAATAATAATAAAAAGGAGGTATAGGGAGTGGGAGTAGGTACTCTGAAAAATGCGCTATTTTTTAAATGCATTAATTAAAATTGGGGAGCGTGGTGGCCTAGTGGGTAGAGCGCTTGGCTACTGATCGAAGGGTCCTGGGTTCAAACTGGGTGAAGCCTTTGGATGCCTCCGAAAAATAATCCTCTTGAGTGCGAGGACGCCCAGGGAAAGGAACTGGCCCACTACCCTGAATGTGTGAAATTCACACGCCTGTGGCATAGTCCGGGGTGAACTCTACCCTCAACTATCCAAACCAACCTTCGGGTTGAATCACTGAGTGAGTGTGAATAAAAATATGTTTGGTGATTCCATTTATCAAGCTATTAAAAAAAATAAATTCCAAATTGATGGCCATGCAATAATTTTAGTGAATCATTTCTTTTAAACGCATAACACCGGGCATGAGGTTCCTACCCTACATTCAAGATTTTCAAATTCTTCTACATCATGGGTCTCCAAAAATACGTCACCCCTCTTTAAGTATTTCATAAATGATTCCTCGCAGAGTACTCGCGCAATACGCTCTTATTCAAATACGTAGCTGTGTCTGAAATTTCGGTCATTTCGGGCATCCGAATTTTATAATAGTAATCATTATTACGAGTCCACTCCCTTCCTACTTATGCAATTATGCTAAATTTCTACACATTTTGTATGCCCTCAATCGGAAAAACACCTCGACGAAAGTAAGGGCGTTATACCTCCGAAATATATCCTCTAGTATCTTCCAATATCCCGTCCGGAGAAGATGCTAGGCATGGAATATTATCATCTACGAAAATATCGGCGGGAAAAACTTGGCTGCCACTTTCCTATTCGTGCTATTCAATGGCTGTTGTTTTCATTTCCTGGTTGTATTCTGTAGCCTTGTTTCCCTTAAGCGACGGGCGTAAAATGGCTCGGTCAGTTTTTTTGTCACAGTGTTGTCGACCGCAGTGTGCAAAAATGACCTAATGCGGATGCAGGCAATCTTTTGAGCCTTTCGGACATCCGCATTTTTTAGTGTCGCTGCTCTCTTGTTTTATCTTCTAACATTTTTCCCTCGCCATAAGTCAAGGCCAAAGATCTCAGAAAAACATAATTGGTTTTCATTACCAGCTTTTCCTGTTCACTACGAATCCCTTCGAGTCCTTAAAAGCTGGACCAGTTACACCAAGCCTTTTTCGAGGAACTTTTTGGGGACTTTCCAGCTTGCGTTTCCCTTTACCTTATTTTCTTTTTGTACAGCGTACTATTGTATGAGCTCCCCGGGACTCTTCTCCACGTATAATTATCCGAGCATAATATTTTTAATAATGTAAAATGCCGACTTCCAAAAACGTTCGTTGACGGCCAGACTCACAATCAGTCGTGCGGGTTGTCTGCAGAACCCCTCTCCTCAGTTCCATTGCGGAAGTCCGGAAATGGCAGTAAATCCTTTGGATAAACGCTTTATCTTCTGGTTTTATGCCATGCTCTACTCTATTATTTGCGTGATAGCTCTCCAGTATCCGGTTTAGAAACTTTTCCTCCTTCTTGAGGACTGCTAAACATCCTACCTGTTAGGCAATTAACAGCCGTCCTTCCTACATATATCCTATAAACCGATCTATCCTTAACCAACTTCCTTCATAGCTCTCCCAGTGTATCGGGAAGCGAATAGATTATTATTATTATCATTATTAGGGGTGATCTACCTGTAAATTTAGGTTTTGGTGGAAGGTGGAATATCTACACTAATCTTTTACAGCTACTGAGCCTCGTCTCCTTTCACAATTTTATTCTTCAGCTCGGCATACGTCTTACGCCTCTTTATTCTCTTAATTCCCCTTCCCCGCTTACCCAACATCCTCTCCTCCATTACTAGGCCTTCAGCATCCCTTCGCTCCTCGTCATCTGTCGGAAACCTCCTACTCTGCCACCTCAGAATGTCCGCCAGCAGCTTCTTCTCCATCCACCACACTTTCTCTATTCTCTTCATCACCTCCCATCTGCAATTCCTACTATCGTTCTCTTTCCTCAGGGTCCACGTGTCTGCACCATCCAACGCTACTCTCCATGTTAGACTATTATATCTCCATGCTATTACACAAGTTCCCCGTCATTTATAGTTCTCTCCTGTTCGTAACCGCCGCCTTTCCCAACACCATTCTCCTTTCTAATGTCTTCACTTCAATGTCAATTTTCATCCAGCATTCTGCTCAAGTAATTAATTTGTTTCACCTGCTCTGTTTAGTGCCCTCCTACTTATACACCTTCCCTTCTACAGTGACAGAAGTTAATAGAGGAAGTGAAACAAATTAATGAAAGCTGTATCCAAATCCATGACAACGTGTCAAACAATCAAATGGAAATTTTCAAAATGCTCTTTATATTATGTTGTTTTCTTGAATGAAATTTCAATAAATCGAAAACAGGAAATGTAATTAAAAATTTATGAAGAAAATGTGATTTCAATTAATTGTATAAAAACGGACGAAACAATGTGAAAAGCCTTTTTTAAATCTTGTTAACCCTTAAGTGGTGTGGCGCTTGCACCTTTCAACTAAAGAAGTGTCGCAGGTAATTCATCCTCTGAATCATCCTGAATTCCTCGTCATTCTAGCCCAGGAATGCCAAGTAAAATGCGCTCTGTAAATTTCCTTTGGAGCAGAGAAACCATAGGCGCAATTTATGAAAATAGATAGTAATTTCCCCTATTTTGATGTCATTATTTAAGTTATTCTCCAGGTCGAACCCCTGGTTGTGTAAAATGAGTTACCCTGTGGAATTATCTGAGTTACCTTTCTCCTTGTGCAGGGATGCAGTGACGCCTGAATCCATCGAATAAAACAAATTAAGAAAAATATGTTTATGCGAATACATTTAAGTGTAAAATATCTTGAAATGGTATATTTCCCTTACCCAAAGGCAGGTGATGCTGAGGAACCTATAGCACTATTGGATTCCTCGATTTATGGCCGGTTGCACCAATATTTAGCTATGTAATCGATAGTTATGAGTTGTATCCATAAAGCTTTGGACCTAATTATCAATTGGGTGGCAGAAACTATCGCTTTCGTAACTGATCCCCCAATAGTTCATTCATAGACCATTTATGATACCAGTTAAGTTAGTGAATCTCTCTGCAATACATATTGAACAAATGTCTTGACTTATAGAATCAATAACTCTTTTCAACACGTGTGTCGTTTTTGCAGCCGGCCATTAGATAAGTAAAATTTCAATGTGAATGTGAGAATTATAACGGAAACACAGCACTTATAGAAGAGAGGGAGAAATCGCGAAAGATAACTTAGATTTACAATACATAGTAGACATCTTTGTAAACAGCTACGCGAACGCGGGGCCTAAATTGTTATGTAAATAGCATTAATATGTATTAAAATGTGAACGTATTTATAAACAATATTATTAAAAAAGAAACACTGGCAACGACATTGAAGTTACGTATACGACTTCAGCGGCGACACCACAGCCGGGAAGCGTCCAGTCCATTATAATCTGAGTTCGTGTTCTGAAGTTACGGTGTTTCCCAAGTGTTTGAATTCACCAGACACCGTTATGGGAGGCGGTGGGCCGACGAAAATGCCAATGACTCACCCACCCGGCATTCAGTTCAAGGCCGTAGGGAGCGGGGGTGGGGGGGGGGGGTCAGGGGGTTCTAACCCCCCCCCCGAAATTTGGAGACAGAAATGATAAATGAAACAGCTTTTTCTAGCGATTTAAAAAATTAAAATAGCGGTTACCACGGCATCGAAAGAAACACCTGGCACCAAATATTATTAACTCAATGAAACATGTTTTATTATTTATTTCTCTATTACATATTCATAGTAAGATAACTACCCATCAGAGGCAGTTTCAGAGGGGTTTACGTTGGTGGAGCAGGGGGTCTGTAACTAACTTACGTAAGATTTTTTGGTCGTCACGAGACAACATTGCAACTATTTTTTAAAGGAATTCATCCGTGAGATGGAGTGGCCACTCGTTGAGGTGGCTCCGCCGTAAAATGACTTAAATGTCGTTTTATTCATATTCTGTCTACTTGTAAAAAAACTTGTCCTGTATCTGATATGAACAACAAAATAATACATTTCCACGCTTTTTTATTCTATAATTGAACTTGAAATTAGTTATATTGTGTTCAATGGGGGAATGAGAGAAACACTGGGAAAATTTTTAGTATTTTTCCATAAAATATAAATGCTATTTTCGCGGAAAACTATTTATAAGAAGGAAATAATACAGAGAAATAGAAAAAATAAAATATAGGCATCTTACCACCTTATTTTTTTTAGTTATTACGGAATTACTGCCGTAATTGAAGTCAAAATGCGGTAATTCGTAGGAAATAGCGCTGCAGTCGGCTCCAATGGTTGGAAAAAAGTGATAATTTAAAATAGATTCGTGGAAAAATCTGCATTTTTGCTACTTCACTTTTGGTTTTCTGTGAGGAACGCATTTGGTCAGCGAAAGCAGGATTTTTTTGAAAAAATATGAAAAATTAGGAATTTAGTATTTGTTTTGACTCACGCAGTCGTGGCGGAACCTCCTTAATGGCATGTCTTTCGTAACTCCATTGCGGCATATCATATTACAAGGGACACACCATGCTCCTATTTCGTCGGCCGACTTACTGACTACATTACCCCTGCACTCTCATTGCGGCAGACGGTAGCTCCTGCCACTAAAGGGCCCCGTCAGCCAATTAATTTTAATATTTTGACCAATTATCTAGGGGACACCGTCGAAAGAAGGGCTGGGCGGTCTTTGAATCCCAATATCAATATCTTATATCATAAAATATTGAAAATGGACCAATATCAATAACCTGTATTGGAATATTGAATATTAGAAAATATTGGCTTATTGGAATATTGGAAATATAGTAATATTGGAAATAATGAAAAAATGAAATATTGGTGTATTGGAAAATATTGAACATAGCATTATAAACAGGTAAAATTATCCTGCTTACAATGATTTGCAAATGCTGCATGTGTTAACTATGTAAAAGCCTGTTAATAAGACAAGAAAAGCAATGTAATAGCATCATCTTTTCCCCAGTTATTGCTATGATTAATGGTGGAAAAGAAAGTGCTGCAATGAGTGCCACGTGCACCATCTGTTTTCAAAGATTAGGGCACTCCACTTTCACCCTCCTCGCCGGGTTCCAATATTCAATACTCGAGTTTTTAACATTGGTAATCCAATATTCAGTATTCCAATTGGAAATATCGATTCTTCAATGTAAAATATTCCAATTACAAATATTGGTTTTTCCGACCACTAATGTCCAATGCATGATATTGGTATTGGTCGTTCAAAAACTGTGATTTTGGAATCCCAGTATTAAAAAAATATTGATATTGAAACCAATATTTTGGAAAACCGCCCAGCCCTAGTCTCAAGCTCCGAATCATTAAACACGCTCCAAAAAAATATTTTTGTGGGCCCCATTCCATGCTCCGAACTAGTAACCTAAGGTCCTAGCCAGAAATATTTGATGGGGGGTACTGTCGTAATTGAATTCCCCCCTCCCCACCCTGGTGACGGCCTTGATTCAGTCACATTCTGCCGCTCTCTAACATCTTCACGTTCTTCTTCTTCTTCAGGAGCTGAAGGAGAGCTTCAACTACGGCCTCTTCTGCCCACCGGTGAACGGCAAGGCGGGAAAGTTCCTGGACGAGGAGAGGCGACTGGCCGACTACCCATTCAGCGGACCCGTCGGCTACCTCGAGGTTCGCGCTAGTCCTATATTCTTTCTACTTCCACACCTCCCCGATATATTCCCCATTCTGGGGCAGAACGACACCCACCACGTGACCCTCCCAGACGGCCGACAGACGCGGATGGTTGTCAAGATGATTCAATTATTCTTTGTACATAAAAACCTCGAAAGTTTACAATTTATCAGTTTCATGCAGGAAAAGAATCTAAAGTGAATGAAATAAAAGCAAGCCTGACATGAACAATACAAAATAAAATAATGCAAGTATTTTCACTCTATCCAAACAAAAGACCTTTAGTCATTCCTTTTAAGCAAATATTCCTCCCCCTTGTTCTCGAATAACCATTCCTTAATTAGGTTTTTAAAAAGTCCCTTCTTGATCAACGCCATTTATATTCAAAGGTAGGAAAACATTTTAGGGTCAAGATAAAGAAATGATCGACGAAAAATTTCATTTTTTGGTTTAGGTATAGTAATATCATCATATATATTATTTCTCAAGGGCTTTTTTTTGTCGGTACGCCATAACTTCCTTAATACTTCATCAATTTTCATAATTGAGGCATCATTTTAAAGCTTTTCTAAACCGCTACACCGGAAAAATATACAAATTACTCACATTTCAGTTGTTTTTCGAAAAAGTACAATTGAAAAAAAAACGGTTTTTTGAAATCCCGCCCTCGACCTATCGATCCTCTATCGAGAACATCGAGATATATCGAAATGAAACCGATTTCCATTTCATGCATCTATTATCTCAATCCGCATTTAATTTCGACTTAAAATATTGATTTAAGGTATTCGATCTGCTGATCTAGGTATTTATAAAATGAACTAAATTAATCAAAACTTGAATTTATATTTACTTCCCCAAACCGCTCGCAGTCATTTGTTTTTACTTAGTCCATGACGACCAACTTACTTCGTCTCTGCTCTCTACGATAAACAAACCCGGCGATCAAATCAGATTATTCACTTTAAAGAAATCTTCACAAGTTCAACTCAAAAGTAAGTACCGTATGGATTCTGACGCACAAACTACACGGTACTAACTATACGGTGTGCACTTCAATTAAGTGGGATTTGAGGAGGATACAGTGCGAATGCTTCGCACGGGTCGACTAGTTATAATTTCCTCTTAGAGTATAGACTCTGGCTTTTTCATCTTCTCCACCACGGTTATAAAAATTATTAAAACCTTATAAACAAACAAATGCCTTTGGGGTAAAATATTCATCTTTTTAAATAGATATTGGAAAATAATGCGCCGAAAGGAATGAATATCCTAAAAATCACTTCATTACTCTTAGAATTTATGGATAAATTGCGCACGATGGACATGTTAGTTAAATCATTTTTCACTTTTAACTTGAGGAACAGACTTCACTTTCGTGCGTAAAGACCCCATATACGAGGGTGAGGTGAAAAGTTCTCGGCCTGGCAATGAAAGACTGTAATTTTTATGCCAAAAATGCATTTATTTTTCTACGTTGTCCCCCTTCATGTCAATTCACCTTGATCAACATTTTTCAAATGAGTAGATTCCGTGACGGAAGTTCGATTCTGGTAGGTCTGCAAAATAACCATCTGCAGCTGCCATAGCATCTTCATTGGACTCAAAACATTTTCCAATCACAATTATTTTAAATGTAAGAATAGGTGGAAGTCAGAGGGTACCAAATCTGGTGAATAGAATGAATTTTCGTATAATGTGTACTTCAAATCCCTCAGTTTTACTATTGCCAAAGCAATTTTGTCGGAAGGCATTGTCCTGTCGAAAGATGATTTTCTCCTATTGCAACCCAGGCCTCTTCTCACGTAGTTTCTCATCCAGTTGGTCCAGAAGACTTGCGTAGAGTTCGCCATTTATTTTTTTACCATTTGCAAGGTAATCAATAAGAAGAATCCCTTTCGCATCACAGAAAACACTGGCCATCACCTTTCCGGCAGATAAAATCGACTTCGCCTTCTTTGGGGCAGGTCCGCCGGCTTCCACTCACTGCTTCGATGGCTATTTAGTTTCTGGCGTGTAGTGGTGGACCTATGTTTCATTGGCAGTAACAAACGAGAGCACAAAATCAGTTCGATTCTTTGAAAACGGTACAAACATTGCTGAGAAATTTGTTTACGCACTTGCTTTCGGTCAGCATTTAACAAATGCGGCACTCAACATGCACAAAGCTTTTTCATATTTAATTCTTCATGAAAAATGTACCGTTTTCTTTCCTCTGATAAGCCTATGGCTTCAGCTATTTTATACACCTTAAATCGCCGATCTTCCAATGTAATATTGTGCACTTATTCGATGTTTTCATTTGTGGTTACAGTTTTGGGACGTCCTTCACATGGTTCATCTTCAAAAGAAGTTCGGCCACGTTTAAATTCTGCCACCCATTTCTTAACTGTCAAAAATGGAGGAGCAAACTCCTTATAAGCCTTCACCAACTTTTTATGAATATCCGTTAGAGATAAACCGTCCAAAACGAATAGTTTCATGACAGTACGATACTCCAGTTTATCCATTTGAACGAAACAAACAACGCGTCTACTTCGAAAAGTGGTGTCAACAATACTATGTGGCAGCTCAAGTTGAAATTTGAATTACATTGTTGGGAAACGTGTACGAACACAACAAAACCAAAATTTCATTGGTACTAACGCCATATCTGTGTAAGGCCGAGAAATTTTCACCTCACCCTCGTAGTGTACTCTCTTCTTTGATCTGTGTGTGCACTCATTCGAAGGGGAGAAATAGAGGGTTGGGAAACTAATTAACCGAAATATATTTGCGCTGACCCACTTCTCTTGTTCTGTCTCTTCCGGCGCAGCTCAAGTACAAGCGGCGTGTGTATAAGATGGTGAACTTGGACGAGAAGCAGCTGAAGGCCCTCCACACCCGCGCCAATCTGCGGCGGCTCCTCGACTACGTGGCCAACGGACAAGTGGAAAAGGTGGCTAAGATGTGCTCCAAGGGACTCGACCCAAACTTCCACTGCCCGGAGACGGGAGGTGAGCTGACGAGCGAGCCTTTATCTATATTGTCATTGTCAAGGGAGCGGTTGTTGCAATTGCAACCGCAATTGTTGACATTGTTTTCCATTATTGTAGCGTTATTCATTCATTCATTTAATTTATTATTATTCCAATACACCCAGGAAAAACAGCTGTACATGTACTATACGTTTAGTCGTTTCGACCATACATCAATGTAATTATTACTGTTTTGTCGCGTTATATTAATAGAAAATATAAGTGTTCACATACAGTATTATATTCTTTGCACTTTCGCAGAAATATTCAGTCAAACTAATATTGTTTTTGTAAAGGTTGGTCTTTCATAAATTGTTATGAATAAGGACTTATGGATAATTTCACTGTATTTTCCATTATTTTCTATTTCATTTTAGAACTTATGACTAATGCCTTTTCTTCTTTCTTCAAGTGCAATGCCATTACATTTTAACAGATGTTTGTCTTAAATATTACTATTATACGCAGGATGTACTTAATCTTCAAAGCGAACTATAGATACTTTGTCTGATTTTCCATGCATTATAATTATTCTTATAATTCGCTTGTCACTTGTCTCTGACAGCCACCAAGCAGATTTAAAACGCTAGCGCCGTTTCCAGTGATGTTGGAAATAAGTTACATGTGCCATAACTGACTTTTTCGTCCCTCCTCCCACCCCTAAACCCCCTGTACTAACCCGTGGAAATTATGCTGGGGAAGTCACCATCTATTAAGCCGAACGAAATCGTCTATCCCTTAAAACTTACTTCGAGGATCTGGGCAGTATTAATAACTTAGGGATTCGCATGCACCTGCATCGTTGTGAACTCAAAGTTCTGGATAAAATAAGACCCAAAATATTATTTCTGATTATTTCCAAACCACTACGAGATCTTTCAACGAGGTAAGCGTTACGGAGGGATTGAGAATGCTTGTCAACAAATGGACTTGCAGAGATCGGAATGCTGTGGTGTCTATGATCTAGCTTTGGCTTCACTCTGTAGACTCCGAGTCCCGGCGGTGCGTGGCGGGCATTTTCAGTAGAATCCCCCACCTTCAACTTGGGTGCTGCGTGGAGAACATTTCAAATTTAGTACTCCGTCCGTCGGATGGGACGTTAAACTTTGGCTCCCTCGGCACCTCTCGTGTCGTAAATAAGCCAACGCAGGCGCCGGGTCTCTCTACATTACCCAGTAAATCCTTTCGTAACCAACCAACTCACCTGTCCTTCATTACGCAAATAACACTATCGATTTGTCGCCTCCCCCAAACAACGAACCAACCATACGGACCTACACAGGGCCGTAACTATAAACTAAACTAGCAAAAACACAGGCACAAAAGAAAAAGAAACTAACTCGTCAGTTTTTTTTATTTTCGGCGGCCCAACCGTCTTCTTCCGAACAAGAGAGAGTAATGAATCATTTCATCATTACTCTTATTGCATTTTTTTGAAGAGCTCTTTCCCATAAAGTTCTGGACATACGTAGTTTGTTGTGGGCTTAAATTGTAGCATAATGTATCTTCTTTAAATAAGTATAGAGAATTATTTTCTGTAGGTCAAATATTTTAGGAGATATTGAGTAAAAACAAAAAAAGTGCAACATTTGCGCAGTTTTCTGCGCACTGCGCAGATTACACAATTCTTTCGAAGCTCCAGATTTGGTTTTTTACTATTGGCATAGATCCTAACAACATGTTAAAAAATTAGAAATACATGACCTTTTGCACGGTCGGATGTATAAAGTGACTGGACTATCTCTCTTGTTCGGAAGAAGGCGAATGTGCCTCCGAATTAATTTTTTTTGTCCAGACCACAGAGCAGACGATTAAGCCATCTGCTGTACTATCAGCTGTGGGTCTAGTACGCGGGCTCTTGTATTTGTATATATACGACGCTTATTTTAACTTGCCCTGTTTATTTGTTGTTTTTCCCGGATGGAATCTTGTAATCGAAATCTAACCCACTTCCCAATATTTTATCTAGTTGAAATTTGGCACACTTACTTACTATTTATGACAATACATGAATCAGTCATTAAATTCACTAATTACCTCGTAAATCTGCTAAAATTATTTTTTTTCATCTCCTTTCCCCATTTTGTGTTGAGGGTTGCGTCGCTTGGCCCCGTTTTGTGTTTTGTGGGTTGCGTCACGTGGCCCCGTTTTGTTAGTGGAGTGAAAAAGTGACTTACAATTAGCACAAATTAGATAGTGTGGTTTAGGGACCTCTGGCACTCAGTGCGTCCTTTTTAATTTATTAAATCCTTTACGGAGGCACTTAGTACACTTGAATATAAGCGTGGTTTTTTTAAAAGTATTTTTTACATATTATTATTACTAAGTAAGCAGGATATTTAGCGGGAATTAGAGTAAGTTGTATTTAAACAAATGAAAAATATTCTTAAAAAATCATCCGCGTTGGGGCCTTTTGGCTTGGGGGCCCCGGGACTGTGCCCTGTTTGCCCCGGCGATAGTTACGTCCCTGGACTTTCATTTACTGTCTCTGAAGTTCCTTGAAAAAGAATCCTCTGTTTCAAAGTAACTTCCGTCTTATCATGATTATCGAAATCGTGCATCCCTAGTTAGTCTTCACTTGCAGAGGAGCGGACCTCTTTAAATTTCCTCTCCTCTTCCTGCCCGCTAATGGGGGCTTTCCATTCAAGGTGTTGAAGTACTGCGCACATCGGAATACATGAGCGCACTTTAGTGCACACGAACGATGTTGAATGGAAAGATGTGCACTGGCGAAATGCTTTTTTAACCTGCCGGTAGGTACTATTTTGTGACTGAACAGCAGTCACGGCCGAATACTTCGGGTAAATTTTTTTAATTCGCTATAAATAAGAGTAAAGGTGAACTTTCGTCAAATTAAGTATTTAAAAACGTTAGCTTTTATTCACAGAATAATCTAAAACCTCACAATATGAATTTTCTACGCTTGTACTGAAAATCAACAAACTTGACAACAATCACGGATGCTATTATCGACGTTCTTTTGCTGTTTAGCGCTCATCAACTTTGCCCCCGATCTGTTTTTACGTGCGCTACCTAGTGCGCAGGGTCTGAAACACGAATGGAAGGCAAGTGCGCTGTTGTGTTAAGCGAAGTGATTAGCGCACTATTAAGCGAATGGAAAGCACCCAATTAAAGACATTCCTCACCTTTCCTATTTTCCGGCGCAGAGACTCCGCTGACGGTGGCCGCTTGCACCCGCACGCCGTCGCGCGTCATCGTGGCGCTGGTGAACGGCGGCGCCCTGTTAGACTTCCGCTCCAAGGACGGCTCGACGGCCATGCACCGCGCCGTCGAAAGAAACTCTTACGAGGCGGTGAAGACGCTGCTGGACCTCGGCGCGTCGCCCAACTACCGCGACTCTCGCGGCCTCACGCCGCTGTACATCGCCGTGGCGGGCACGCACCACCCGCCCGGGGCGCTGCCTCCGCACCCGCCCGGGGCCGCGGCCACCGCCTCCTCCTCGTCCTCGTCGTCGCCTGGGCCCCCGGGGGCCCACGCCCCGCACCACCACCACCATCACCACCACCAGCACCACGGCCCCAGTCACCCCAACTCCGTCCCGCCCAACAACGGTCCCGCCGACGCCATGCTGTGCGAGGCCCTGCTGCACGACCACGCGGTGCTGGGCGCGCAGGACCTTCAAGGCTGGCAGGAGGTCCACCAGGTCTGTCTCCTTCCTGATGATGTTCGTTGTTAATAATATGCAAAGTAATAAAATTGAACAAAAGTGGAATTTTACTCATAATCTAAGAGTTTTTTCGACTGCATACAAGAGTTGAGATTATGAATGAATTAATGGAAGCTAAATTATTGCTCTGTGATAGTAACTATAAACAATTTATATATTCTACTCAAATAATCGTAATACATACATTAAATTAAAACGATTTAAACCAATTGAACACCAATTTATGAAACTAAGTTGACTATAGTACACTAACCAAACTTTTACAAGTTTAATGTTGAGTTTTAAAAGAGAATATAGTTTTTCTTTGAATGATTGGAGTGATGAGGAGGATTTAACATGATAGGGTAACGAGTTCCAAAAATTGGAAGCAGTGATAAGGTTGGTACGGGCTTGGTGGATATGAAGGAAGCTAGGGTCTGATCGGGTTAATCTATTGGAAACACTTCTTCTTGGGGTAGATATATCATATAGATAGGCGGGATTCTGGTTAAGAAAGAGGGAGAAAAGAAAGGACCCTAAGAAGTATTTCCTTTGAGAATCAAGGGGTGACCACTTTAGATCAGCGTAATATTTGGACACATGAACATCTCTGATTCATCATTATGCACACAAATTGTACAGTTAACATGCCTATTTTCCTAAACAAGGGGTAGCAGGGAGTCTGATTAGCTTTGCTAGAAATGAAAAATTGCTGCCTACTTTTGTATTTTAAAAATATATACTGTTTTGGGGAGTTGAAACCAGAAAAGGATGAAAGGATAACTACTAATGAATGAAAGACACTATAATATAAAAGGATAAGAACATTTATAGGCAAAAAGAATAAGTTATACCTAATAAGAAAACAAGCAGAAATAATTTTAGAAAATGGGTTATTTATATGTTATGAAAACAGTCCCAATTTCAGCGTGGACGCTTAGGAATTTGGTGCAGTCCAGTAAGGGGATAGATAGAGTAAGGGGTTATATTTTCCAGCAAAGTCTGTGGTAAAGGATTCTGAATTTTACTTAAAGCCGAGAAAGGAAGCATCTTTACGAAAGAAATCCGTGAATTTCGTCGTAAAGAGAATCAAAGCATTACCGATCGTCTATAAAGTTGTCATTAACCAAAAAAAGCGTATGTTTTCGATTGTATACTACATTCACTTGCGAACAAAATTCTCAGAATGATGGATTGTAAATGGTATTAATAAACTGACTTATTTCAATAGTATGATGGCAGCATTGGGGGAGAAAGACTTTTCGGGAGTAATTACGCATAATATTCCACCACCCGTCCCCTAACGCTTGTAAACAAACTTCCACGCCCATCTCAGCGATATACAGGTCGGCACAAATAAATAATCATTGTTTTAATCAGTTCGGCGTGAGAAAATAGCAGGTGGTCTTAAGATCTTGTGCAACACTCGCGTACAATTTTCCATTCACAGGATAGATACCATCTCTCTCTGTAACTTCCAGGAAGTTTTGGAGAACCTGACCCTGACATTGTAAAACCCGAGAGTTCTTCATTCATATCATTCACCGGAAATGCCAACAGTCATACTTCAATTTCCATTTTTAATTTTAAAAACTTTGTACTTTTCCACACTTTACTTAAAAACTGCGACCGGTTTCACCTTCTTATTTAGTTGAAACCGGTCGCAGTTTTTAAATAAATTGCGGAAAAGTACAAAGTTTTTTTTAATTAAAAATGGATATCTATCACTTCCAATGAAGTCGAGCCTGAAACAATCAAATTTATTCATACTTCAATTGTTTCTGATATCCAAGTCAGAAGAAATTTTAATCCTAGAGAATCAGCAGTCCTAATCGTATGCCAGAAAAGCTACTATAGAGCGTTCCACTTTAAGTTCACAGTGTGCGTTCTTATGGCGATTCGTTTCCCGTGTAAATCTCCATAAGGCCGGCGGTGCAACGTTGTCAATAGCAGCACGAAAATTAACATAGTGCTATGAGGTATACTTACTACACATTTATTAATCTTCCGCAGTGCAAATATGTTATTTCTTAATTTAACTTGCTTTTATTAAGCGCGGTGCTGGAAATGGTTGCCTCTCCTACGCATAGGTGAGTGCACGGAGCGTGAGTATGGCAATAGCGTTCTCCATAAGGCCCATACTGCCAACTTAATATGGAACACACTATACCACTGAAGTTTCTAATTATCTCAGGGCCAGAAACGTAGCTTACCTACTTGTCCACCACTGCGCCAGGAAATAGCGCGCAGTAATGAAGTGGGTTGGGTTTGGAGAAAGGGGAAGACCTTTCTGTGAATGAGTCATTATCTCCCCCACCCCTCCCCCCCAATTGAATGGGTCTTCATCTCCCCAATGGCTTCCCTCTCCCTCGGCTCTGCCCTCTGCTGTTTTTTTTTCCTCTCTCAATTCATACGCTGACCTTGACGACTGTTGTCTTGGGGGAATAGCGAATGTGACAGCTACTGAGGGAAAGCCCCCTCTGACTGTCCATCCTAAGGAAAGGTTGAGGAAACACGAGCGTTTGGGATTCATCGGTGTTTGAGTACTCAATCACCAGCATTTACGCCTCGATTGAATGGAGCTTCCCGTGGATACACGTAACAATTACGAGGTCTTCGCATCACGTAGCGACTCCCAAAGTAAATAAACACCACGAGAAGGTTTTTGGAACGGTGTGCTGAGTGAATGTGGACGCTAATATGCCGCAATGAATTAGGATAAAGAACTTTCTTAAATATATTTAATGCTTGTTTCAACTATCGACAAACGCTTCCGCGAAACCGAGCTGACTCAATGAGCGTTCAATATGAGCGATAATTTGTGGGCCAAATTGATACTTAAATGAATTACATCGTCATTTTCCATGTGCACGAGACTGTGGGAAATGTCCTCACGTATTTTTTTACCAGTCTCTTCTTATCAAGTGTCAAGCATCTTATTGTTAGATATTGCCCGACGATGTCCAGGATACAAAATTCTTCATAGCAAGCATCTCAGGATGTAGGCGTTTCAATTTTTAATTCGTCAAAAATGTGCTTCGCATTTTTTTTTACAAATGAACTGCCCTTGCATCCCCTTTCGTTAAATGTGAACGATGAATAGCCTTACTCCTGTGCATTAATGCTGATTCGGGCACCTTCTTCAACTTTACTCCCACTATTTTGCTTGATTTTTTGTGACGATTTTACTGCTTGCTGTACACGTTAGAGACGGTCGCCACTGCGCGTAATTCTACTCGAATTGCAAAATTCCTGGATTCGAGTGAAGTTTGCAATTCGTACGGAAGACTGCTCGCCGCTATACGGAAGGCAGGATCAGAGACTCCCGATAACAATCCAACAAGCGGTTCTCGAAACCCTGCGCCAGGGATGTGATCCGGGAAGAAACTTTACGTTTAGTGCCGGACCTGGGAGGCACGAAACTATCCGAAATGGTAAAGTGCCGGAACCCTGGGAGGCACCCGAACTCGGGAGTCCGAGCCTCGGCGTCGAAGCCGACCCAACCCTTCACTGCGGGTGGTTTATGGCACCAACTGACCAGTCACTCTATAGTTTATAAATTCTTAAAGTTAAACATTAATCGCACAATTATGTTCGTCTTTGTGTTGCACTAGTCACGCTAATAAAAATGTTTTTTCATCGCAGTTATACGATAGATACGAACCATTTTACGTGCTTTAGTAAACCAAGTTAATGTACATTAAGCACGTAAAATGATTAATATATATAGTATAACTGCGCTGAAAAAACCATTTTCATCAACGTGACTAGTGCAACACGAAGACGAAAATAATTATGCGATTTATGTTTAACTTTAGTTATAAACTATAGTGTGAGTGGTCAGTTGGGAGCCATAAACCACCCGTGGTGAAGTGTTGGCTCGCCTTCGACGCCGAGGCTCCTACTCCGAGTTCGGGTGCCTCCAAGGTTCGGCACTAAACGTAAAGTGCCTTTTTTGGATCTCATCCCTGCCCTGCGCCGACAAATGCGATCAGTAAAATACCAAATCGAATGAGGATACATCTATTTCAAATTTTGATGCCTCCGCAATTTTGCGTTCCCAATTCATTTGTAAAATTTTATAGGTAATTTTTGAAAGAGGCGCCCAATCATAACGCGAGTTACCGATTGTAATGACCGCTGATTGTCTTAACCGGGCAGGTCTTAATGCGAACCCGACTTAATGTGAACCGCCCGTAAAGTGGGGCTCTGCTGTAAATTAATCCTTGACCTTAGTTTACCCTTAAATTAAAATTTTAAAAAGGTCAAACATTTGAACGTGACACGTGACTGTAACATAAATGCGTATTATTAAAAGTTATAAAATATAAAATGCCATAAAGACGATATCAATTCTCTTGATTTTAATTTCTAAATCTGATAACCATGCCATTAAGGAAGTAGACATTTAAAAAGGTCAAACATAAATTTACATTTGTCAGAATTTATTGGGAAATCATTAATGAAACTGAATTGTGCTTTCTATAAATTATGAACAGTGCAGGATTTACATATTTGCTACACAAGCTATAGCTTAGGGCCCCCACTTTCTTGGGGGCCCCCAAAAGGTATCCGAAAATCAATTTTGGCATTGACATAGAATATCTGAACTTATAAAGGGCCCCATATCTCAAATAGCTTAGGGCCTTATTAAGTCTAAATCCGGCCCTGATTATGAAGCATGTAAATTTGAAATAAAAAATGGTTATAATTGTAGGAGTACTTCAGAAATAAAGTTCTGAAAATGCTAAAAATAATAGTTAAGGCATTCTTTGTGGCAAGGGCAAAACTGCCATGTGGAAAATTGACTTTATAGTTAGGAAGGGGCCTGCCCTGTGAAAAGGGCTAGCCAGAATTTGACAGCATCGTAGTGAAAGTAGTTCTTCAACTAATTCTTCTAGAAAAAATGAATGTTTATCTAAACTGTTAGCAACCGAATCTCTTTTTCCAGGGCTTAAAATTTGCAAAATAACCCCCCAGATGCACCATATTTTGACATAATCAAAACATCTTAATTTTTCTGGTTTGATCTGCAATACGAATCAGCTGTATTGAACAGTGAAACAGTAAGAAATCTCTGTAGCTTCCATCCTGTGTTCACTTATGCATATGTCTGGATTAATTTTATCAAATAAAACCTCTTACTTTGGAGTGTACTTAAAACTATCTCTAACTTATGAAAATTATAGCTCTTTACTTTTGGGGGAGTTTCCAAAAACCAGGGCTACGTTTAGTGGGATAAGTTTTGCCCTCTTGTAGATGCTCCTATCATAATTCCACTTGAACCTTCTAAAATATGGTGGAAATTAATAAAAATGGTATCTAAGTAATGCTCACATACTCAAATCATAATGCCACTTGAACCTGCTAAGTTATGGTGGATCATTAGTTTAAAATAAATATGAAGAAGTATCTAAGATTTGCTATGTCAAACGTTCAGAATTTTGCCTTTGGTATGCAGGAAACAAATTGGTTAATATGTATTATTTCTATTTAACCCCTGATAGCAAAAGTATGTGTGGGTCACTTCTCATTTGATGCATATTAGTCTTTGACACACTGTCGATCAGAAGGCATCAAATTTCAGAGAGTGGTTCAACCCACTTGCACATAAATGTTTTTTTGGCATGCCATGATGAACAATTCAAATTTTTATAATTTGTGCTCATGATTCTATTTTTTTCATGATTGATATTTCTCTATCATATTAGTCATCCTATCAAAGAGAGTGAGTAGTCAGCAGTTTACTACATTAGATTTATTTCAATGCTAGTATTGTGATTTGGTTTTTAAACCTTCTTTTCTCCCAAGTATTCCTGACAAAATGCATTATTATGTAATTACTTTATCTTTTGTATTTATTAAATATGTACAGTTAATGGAGGACACTTGTATGTACTAAGTAAATTATTATTATTTTGTGAAGGCTTGTCGAAATGGGCTTGTTCAGCACCTAGAACACCTACTCTTCTACGGTGCGGATACTGAAGCCCGCAATGCCTCAGGGAACACCCCACTGCATGTCTGTGCAGTAGACAACAGGGAGTCTTGTGCCCGGTTGCTGCTGTTCCGTGGGGCAGATCCTAATGCCCTCAACTATGCCAATCAAACACCATACCAGGTGGCTGTCATAGCTGGGAACCTAGAATTGGCAGAAATTATCCGCAACCACCATCCGGAGAATGTTGGTAAGTGCACAATGAGCTGTTGAGATGCCAACGTCAACTCGCTCGGCCTCTCCCTCACTTACTTCTTCCATCTGAATTCCGCTCTTCCCTCCCCCCCCCCCACTATTCTCCCGTTACTATACTCTGCCCTCTGACCCTCTATATGTTGTCACCTACTAACACTTCCCAACCCCACCTTGCACCTTGCCCTCCCAATCAATTTTTCTTTTCCATTTGTTTGATTGAATAAAGAGAAAGATACAGGTGAATGGCGACTCAGCAGGTGATTATGGCAATTGACAATGTCTGCGCTGCGTGTGGATAATTTAGTTGGGACTTGTATGCGCACACCTAGTGTGAAAGAAATAGTTTGCTGTGCTTGGTTCTTTTCTCGTTTGCCTGTTATTTACGAATGCATTTTGAATTAGAGACTTTTGCAATTGCCTCTCAAGGATGTATCCTCATTGTTTTTCCTTTAGTTCACTCATCTATGCTAGATTACATGCATTAGATTAACTTCAGTATCCATTTGATCATTTGTTTCGATGCCTACATAATTTCTTAGCTGAGGTTTAGAATTATGGATAGTTGTTAGAGTCATAGCAATTCCCTCAGAATTGTGAAACTATTTATGATTTTGGTTGATACATTGGTGTTATTAGTTTGTTCATTGCTAGATCATATAAGTTTTCTCTACCCTATTATACAAACCATTTTAAACCAGTGATGATGTTGTAGAAACTACTTTCATTGACAATGTATTTTATTTAATATTTTAATTTTACATTTCATACCCAAATAATTCTATCATGATATTATCCTTCCTTGAAAAATTCTTACCCTTACCCTTGAGAAGTATCATTACATATTCACAATGCGCCTTCACATAATCATAACAATTAGAGATTGACTTTGACCTGTCTATTGTATCTACCCAATGTGTTGGTACATATATTGTGAATTTATGTCATTCATTCATTCAATAGTATTCTACTAATGAAAGGTAGATTAATACGGACATAAATATTTCCAAATGCTGTGTGTTTCTTCAGCAACCACCCCTTCTCTCCACTATCATTTTCAGTTTCTCATACTTCCTTTCCATTCTTATTGGCTATTCTTTTCCTCCCCCTTCCATGCTGACCTATGGCTGCACCTTTCATGACGATAGCTGTCAACATTCCATTGCTCCGTAGTGGCTGACTCCATCCACCTAATCTGCCTCCTCTTTGTGGGTAGTTGCCACATCATGTATGCCAAACCACTGTCTTTGCCCTGTAGATATCAATTTATCAGGTGTGGGAAAAGAGCCCTGAAGCGGACTGTTGGAAACTGTCTAGATTACAGGCCAATGAGGGGAGCTACTTTCTCTCTCCAGTATCCTCTGCCGCTTCCTAGAGAGCTTTTCTGTCCATGCAATGGTGTGCTTGTAATTGAGCTGATGACATGCAGTAGCATTGTCTGTACGCAAACCCTGCCACCTGATGAATAATGGGACAATTTACAGTGAAACTTTGCTGAATACAGGTACATACGATGTTCTGCAATTATTCCACATTGCCTGAATCTCCATTGGTGGAATCATTTATCATACGGCATTAATAACACTTTTCTTCAAGAAAGAACGAATGCAACTTTACAACTAAGAAAGTATTTGGGTATTCCACCTGGTACATTCTTCCATTATGCTGCCTACATTTTGACAAATGTGTCGTTCATCAACTTCAGGGCTAAGGTAATGAACGAAATGTTCATGGAAACATTGGCAGTAGGTAATGGAAGAATGTATCTAGATAAATACCCGAGTAAACTTTCTTAATTGCATACGCCGGTAAAATTTCAGATTTTATTAATTTTTCAACTGTTTTTTCATAATTTATGCATGTTAGTGTTTAGTTCTTTGAGAAAAGAATATTCACGTAACATACACAACTACAACAATATCTTTTGGCAAATGAAAACTTCTAAGTAGTCAAGTTAATTGAATATTTCATAAGTTTGCGTAACTTTACTGTTAGCGGACTCTCAATTATATCAGTCTTTTGATACCCAATGTGGCCAATGTATGTGTATTCAATTCTTTCATCACTCAAGATAATAATAATTATAATAATAATTTATTTGCCCAAATGATCATGTTACATTTGATATGTAAGAGATGTAAGGCACGTCACAAAATTATAGATAGTCACAACACAAAAAATTGTACATTTTTATCTGCATTTGCTTTCTTGTGTGTAGATGGAGGTAAATAAATTTGAGAGTTGGCCTAGTATAAAATATATACATGAATTGCCTATAGCTTTTTACAATTTCATAAACCTTTCAATTCACTTAATAGGTACTGCTATAGCAATAACAAATATAATTGTTAAGCAAAGTGATTTGTTTTTTCTCTGAGGAATACATGCAATTTGTAAAATGTCCAAAATATGTATTTTTCCTATCTTAGAATGGAACACACTTATTTCCTCAAGATAAGTTATTGCTCTAACTTGGATTCAAGTGAAGTGGCTTATTTGTTAAACCTGATACCTGCATTTGGCAAAGTTTCACTGAACGTCTGAACATACCCCTCTCCTGCTCTGCTGGGATGAGCCTTTGCTTCTTATTACGGGGAAGGGGGTGCACTACTGAGGGGTATACCCAAAAATTGTGCCCCTGTCCAAGTTATGCCTGATCTAACCTATTCCCTTTCACCTTCATTTTTAAGATCTTGTTTTTCTTGGAAATGTTCATTGCTTTTATCTTCTTATGTTTTGTTTTGTTTTCCATACCTGTCATACAGATTCTGGAAGGTGCTTATTAACAACTGAAATTTCTTATCTGACTGTCTGACCAGCATCTGGTAATCCACTAGTCTAACCACCTTCATACATAGTTATGTAGATGGTTTTGGTGAAGTTCCTTTGTCTGGGTCCTAATACACTTGTGCGTATTGGTCCATATAGTGCCATCCAAATTATTGTTTTCCCCTGGAGGCCCATAGTCAAGTGAAAGGCCAGGATGTCTCTTGTATGATTCCTCTGAGGATGATCCTGTCAGGAAGACTGCGTGTCTTGTATGATTTCCCCTGCATATATGGTGAATAGGACTAGTGTCTCACCCTGCTCATTTTGCTGCCCACTCAAATTCGCAATCAAACCATTTCTGATTTGTTAAAATTGTGTATATTTTTTGGGTGAAATAAATTCTATTTTAATCATCTATCATTACTTGTGCACTGGCTGGGACATATACTGATTTCCTGTCATTTGGTCATTCATTCCTACAGTCTGCGTGCATATTCTTCAGTACTTAGGTTAACTTCTCTCAATCTACTCTGCCAAATTAATTTTTTTTAATTTAAGTGAATCTGTTTAATTTTTATTTATTTTTGTGCTCTCGGACAATTCTGGTGGTCTGCATGCCCCCTGCGATCCCAATAAGCCATTGGCTTGTCTTCAGGTTTCTCGGGGGTCGAACCACCGGAACTTGACAGAAACACCCATGCCCCGGGCATACGAAAAACCGACCCAGGCAGGACTCGAACCTGCGACCCTGGAATTAGCAGGCGAGGACTTAACCCTGCCGCCATCGGGGCTGGCCTTCTCAATGCCCTCTCAATATGTGAACAAAATGATCAAACACATCCTGATTGTCCTCAAAATTCCTAACCACTCAAGTTCTCATCAACGCAATGGCAACCCAAGTTTCTCTCCCCTTGCTGAATGCAAACTGATCAGTACTTAGAAAGGTGTTTTTCTCTCTTCTTAGCCTTCTCCCAAAAATTATTAGTACAATTATTGCCATGTGAAATGGTCATTTTTTGGTCATTCAATCCTAAGATTCATTGGTAGAAGGAAATGGTAAAAGTATCACTTAACAGTCTTACCAAACCTGTGCTTCTTTCTTCAGGATCAGTGCTGTTTTTATGACGTCCTTCAGCCAAACTCCCTCCCAATTTATCCTGTCAGTTCGGTTGATATATCTTCTTCTGCCATTTTTCCAAGATTCTTGGTAACCCTGAAGTGATATTATGTATTCCTACTGCTTTTCTCAAATTCATTTCATTTTATGCTGTTTTATGATTTTGCTATCTAGTATATGCTCCTGGGCTTAGACATCCCTCCTCTACATCTCATTTTCTTTGCACATCTAAACTTGAGACAAGTCTGCCTAACTTGAGAGTCATTAGTCCTTGAATATGCTTATGAAAAACTTTTGGAAAACTTCATGTGCATACAAAAATGTTGTCGCTTTAACTAATTGGCCCTAATAGTACTTAACAATTAGTAAACATATGTACTATGTTCAAATGAAAAGTGACTAAGAAGAAACTTAAAATTAGCCATTCATGTGCTCTCATGCTTAACATATGGCCTATAAGTAGTCAGTTAGATTAATATATATCCGGTAATATAGTATTGTCTACTTATAAAATCTACATGAGTTTACTCCAAAATGTTTTATGTCGAGTTTCAGTCCATTTAACCATTTTTTTATTCTGGGGGTCATGAGGTTTACTTGAAGGCTTAGGACTTGTTAGGTTAAAAATAAAGTGTAAACATTATATCGGGAGAGTTGAACTTTGACCTGAAAACCGCAGAACAGCCTTGAAGATAGATTGAAAAGGCAAATTGAATCCGGAGGGCACCCCGACAAACATCACAAATATCCAAGAGACATACAAACAGTGGCGTGCATAGGGTTTCAGGCACCCCTGGCAAAACGAAAGGGGCCCCCCCCCCACACTTATCTAATTCTCTATTTTCCTCATTTTGTTTTTACTTCATATTATCTACATTTTTATAATTTGATATGCGGATGAGATTCTTTACTTCTAAATTATCCTGTCTTTGGGAAACAAAATCACCATTATAGCTCATCGCCAATCATTATAGCTCATGAAATTCACTTTCACAGCTAACACAATAATTTCCATGTATCATATCAACAAAAAATATCTCTAACAAATCTCAAATCCTACGTTATTTGCCAATTGTATTCTTACCACCAAAATGAGTGTAGTCATTGTTCAGATTTGTTAAAAAATGTCATAACAAATCATCTCACAAAACCCAAATTTATACAACATATAATAAATATAACTTTCTGTTACTTGGTGATGCTTTAGGATATTATGGATGTATGTGCCAAAAGAGTATAATTTTTTCTGTTAGGGAGTAATATTTGTATTAGGTACTTGTATGTCTTCATTCAGAAATTTTTGTTCCTCTTTCAATTACATTATAAGCTACCCACTTAGGTTTTATTTTTGAGTGGTACATTTCACTGACTGACATTACATCAAAAGACTTCTCTTTTTTTATTGAACCATGGAAAATAATATGGTCATATGCTCAGTGAGAATCTAACAGGTCTTGGTCTCCCGCAGCAAGTACCTAATGCATGACATATCTCTCCCTCTAATCTAGGAAAGGAATATACTCTTGTAGCAAGGATGCTCGTAAGTTTTATGCATTTTGGAGGTTTTTATGTGTGTATTTCTTTGATCTTTCTCTATGCCAGATGCTAAACTTCTAAGTGTGCAGTTTTTTTAATTTGCTTATGATTCACATTGGATAATCATATGGCATCATTTTATTGATTATTTAGCCATTAGTTATTGCTAGTTAGAAATTCTAAACTAAACAGATTTGGTTGGAAGTACAGATTTTTAAAGTATTTGTTCAATATATTATAGAAAATATTAGTGCTGAAAGTGTATTTTGAAAATATTGTACGGTTTTATGTTCTGATAAAGTTAAAATTTTTCATTGAATGTAACCAAAAGATTTTGAAATGTAATTTTCAATTGGCTTTTTGTGTTAACTCAAAGACTGTTTATTTAGGTTATCACCTCTATACTTTTTATCTTTTCTAAACATTTTAATGTTGCAATATGCGCTTTTGCTGGCTTACTAGTTGCATCTGCTCATCTTCCAGCTTGCCTTATGTTTTAATTTCCCATTATGTCCCTTTTAACCCAAGTTAAAATAAATTTTACCTCTTATGTACCTACCTGGATATTAGTTGGGTATTAAGAAATATGCTGCCATCCTCCGACTGAGGATAAAGGGGAGAAAAAGTAAATTGGCTTTCTCCATTACATAGCTGCCTTATACTTTGTGTGTATGAGCCTTAGGTGCATTGGAAAGTACATAGATGGTAGACTGTAATTTATCCCAGTAAAAAAATTGACGTGAGTGCAGCGTTGAGTTGAATCAGCCAAGGATTTCCACTCCCTGGGGAAGGAAGAAGAGCAAGTAGAAGGTGATTCTTTCTTCCCCATTGACTGAGTGCAGTCCTTGGCTTGCTTCATGTGGTTTGCGGTGGGGTGGTCGTGTTGAAAATGAGCCTCAATGTCGTGTCAGCACTCGGAGGGAGGCAAGGATAGAAGACAACAATGGTCAGCATCAGCCATCACCATCAAATCCTTCTCTGCCCTCTCCTATCTTCACTTGGTAGATGTTGCCTTTCCATTCCATTAACTGCAACATCCAATCGTTACCTTTTTTCTCCTCAACTAACCCTTTTTGTTTCTTTTGTTTGTCTTTTAAAACTTGTCTCCCTCGTCACAAGCTAGCTACTTCTTTTTTATCACTTTTGTCCACTCTCAGTGGAAGCTCTCCAAGCCTGAATCACTTTTAGCTGAATGCCTTTGAATCATGATACACAACTGAGATATCGAAGAATTATGTGGTGGATTTATAGATCATCAAACTCAACCTTGAATTGTTAGTAGTGGCAGCAAATTGATTGACTTCCATGTTGCAGACATTACTTGTATTTGTGCTGTGTCCCAAAGTGGACCATTTGGCTGAATACAGAGAAGGGCGTTAGTACTCTTGTGGGAGGATTATTCACAACCCCCATTAACTTTCATTTTAGCAATCTAGAAACCTTAAAGTTATTCTTTTGGCATCAATCAGCTCATCAACACTTCCAAGTACCTTTTTAAGTTTTGCTGTTGCAGGATTGTCTTTAAAAGTTTGAGGGACTCATCAGATTTATTTGAGTACTGCATGCTTTTTTGGTCATCATTCAGTGAAAATTTATAACATAACTTTTCAATTTTTCATTCCATACATATATTTTTAAAGGCTTGAATTCATGCTGTAATGCCTCTCTGGTAGAATTGTTCAATTTCATCACTTCTCATCTGTTGTCGAAGCGGCCTTATTAGTAATGTTTTTATCTCCTGTTTATAGTTTCAATAGTTTCAGATATCATGTTGTGATTCAGGCTTTGTATTGTTGTTGATGAATAGGCCGAGGAATATTGCAAAATGAAATGAAACCACTCCACCAGCAGGTATACTGCAATCACCCGTTCGTTGCCAATGCTTCATTTATTTTTTTATTGTTTTTTGTCAATTATCAAAGTCATGACATCTTTTGACTCTGCTCTTCTTTGCCGACTAAAGAAAAAGATTAATTTCTGCCCCCCTCTCTCCTCTCCTTCCCTGACCCCTCCTCTCCCCCTCCTCTTTACAACGCCGCACACTTGCACGTCTCCTTCAACCCCTGACCTTGGCAGTGCCCTTCCGGGAGCCCCCACGCTACAACCCCAAGCGAAGGCGATCTGGCTTCCCCCCCACGTCCTCAGCCTCATCGTACACCATATCGGACCACCAACCGACTCCCCCCACCCTCCCGCGCACCCAATCCGACTCCCGACTGGAAAACCCATCGGACCTGGTGCCCCCTCATCCTCCTAGGGCCTTGCACCACCAAACCCTGCCGGCCAGCATTGTTTCGACAGCGACGACAAACAGCGCCAATGGACCCCACCACCATCATCACCACCACCACCACCACCAACACCACCCAGCACCTGTGCACCAAAGGGGTGGTCCTCCCTCCCCCTCTCCCTCCAATCGCTCCCTGCCACCCTTCAGCTCTGCCTCTTCCTCCCTTAGTGAAGCGAGTTCCACGGGCAGTGCAGCCACTGGGAGCACCGTGACAGGTGAGCACGGGGGGGTGCGGACGATTGGTGAAACACCTCTCTGCAGCGTACGTCTTTAAGGATTAAAATGGAAAACCTCTTTATAGTGAACACATGTTGGAATTTATTGGCATCAAAATCCTCCTCGACATTAATTGGGAGTCTAAACATAAATGCAATGCAGTGGCATCAACATTTTGGTCTAATTTATTGTTTGAATTTTGTCATGTCAGAGAACATGTTTATTCTTCCCTATTGGAGTAAAATAAAAATGTTGATGCGATGAAGAATAATTTATGGATTGAATGAGTAATTTTTTAAATCGTTTTTCCATTTCAAGGCAACCTTCATTGAATTTGAAAACTTGGCTCTATTAGTTATCTCCCTATCGTCACTATATCGAGGTTTGACTACAAGTGGGAAGGGTGTCATGTGAGCATGGGGGTGGAACATGGAACTCAACCAAAACAGCAATAATTATACATAATAATAACGAGTGGTGGGAATTCAGGGGTGGAGGGAGGTCGGTGATGGGCTCAGGAAAGGGTGTTATTGCTGCCTTGAGATTGCTCATTGTTGGAAGGTTTTTTGATGGAATGGGTTATTGGTTCTTCTTCATCTCTGTCTTCTTTCCTATTTCTCTCTCTCTCTGTGGTGGAAGGTTTCAGAATTCAGCCTGGAAAGGGCATTGAAACCACTGTGTTTATGTGTATGTGTGGGGGCGGGGATGACGGTGGAAGGGAGAGAGGTGGTACGTTCACCTGTCATCTTCCACCTCCCCAGCCCAACCCCCCTTCGTTACACTCTGCATGTTTGATCAACTGAAGGTTGTGCTTCTTTTAAGGGTTTTGGATGCATTAAAGTTTAGGAAATTGGATATATCAAATCTATGAAGAGATATTTTAAAAAAATACATAAGAAATGCTTCTGCCAAATTCAAAATATCTTCTAGTATGTCTCTCTCTTTTATTTGCCTGTGTTTCATTCTTTCTCCCCATGGTGGATCAACAAGTTTGTCTAGAGGAACATCCCCAGCTCTTGTTTTTGCTTCAATTGGGTTTGGAAACGGCAGCAAGTAATCAGCCTCTCCTCCCCTGCCCTCCCCTTGTTGAGAGATGTCGTTAGTTGCCTCTCCTCTCTTAAAAGCTCTCCTTGTTTTGGACCTGTCGTCGGCAAGCATCTTGTTTCTCTCTCTTCCAGCATGGCTGAGGCATTGCATGATCTGTATTTTTTAATTAACCTATCTGAGTGTTTCTTGGATGTTGTTTGCAAACTTAATTTTAAGGAATGCATGAAGAGAATAGTTTTATGCTGTCAGCATTTTCAGATATAATCTGCTATGTCGGTGAATTATTTTGATATTCTTTTGGAATACTGCCTCTTGAGTGATGGTAATAATCTATTTCATCACACTAAATTTTTTTGATGCAATGGATTTTTTGTAATTACTATTGTGAAGACATTATTAAGTTTTATCTTGTCATCATGCAATTTTCACAATATATTAAATTGAAAAAACAAGGCAAACAGTGCTACTGATCCTCAAGTGCTTCAGTGACCTCTCTCGTGGAAATTCAAATATATACTTGGCTGCCCACAATCTGTCCTCACCAAATTCTTTTTATTTTGTGTCGCTTGAAATGAGAGTGTATCACTGTAGATAATTTGAAAGTGCAGAAGTTGATGAAAAATTTATTAACTCATGTCATGAGTCACTGTCTCTTAATATCTGGAGGGCACCAATGATGATGAATTTTGATCCTATTTGGTGAGTTACCATATCCATATATACACTTCCAGACAAAAGTCTAGACACGGTGAGTGATAGCTCTGGTGTGGGCACATCAAACAGTGGAGGGAGCAGCACTGGAGGTGGTGGAGCGAGCATCTCGATCAGAGGGGGCTCTGCCAGCGAGCAGCCCGCAACCGGCTTGACTTTTGAGACTGGGACCACGACTGTTGTTTGCATTGAAGATTATCCTGGGACACTCCCAGGCCACCTATCCATTGTGAGGGGAGACATTATCGAAGGTAAGTGTGCTCTTGGCATTTCATTTGTTAGTTCTCATTTAATGACATGTGCATGACTACAGAGTACATTAAAAAGATAGGTAAAAACCCTTTGACACCCCCACCGCTCAGTGGAAAGAGGGTTGAATGAGACTGTAGAGGTGGAGATGGGCCAGTCTGAAAATTGCCGTGGTAAGTTTTGTAAATTACCGTGGTATTTTTCGTAATTTACCGTGCCCCTTGAAAATTACCATAATTTTTGGTAATTTTCTAGATAATTAAACTTTTTGAGATAATTTTTCATACAGATAAATTCCGAACATGTTCTTTTGAGCCAAGTCCACATTTCCTACGTGTTTAATTTTAAGTTGAGGCATGTAAAACTCATTTTTGGAATATTTTACTTAAATTATAACATTGTAGAGTAATGTATTAGAATATTCTTCTTGAAAATTTCTCATACTTTGACAAAAGAAAGCTCGATTGCGTGTTGCTACCGTATTTATTTTTACAATTTTTTAAAATTTGTATATATGTTGTCTTAGGTATGGTTTTATCATCCGTTATTCCCTTTCTATTGCTATTGGCTTTCTTATTTAACCATGCATTTGCTCTTAAATGCTTAAAACTAAAAAATACTGGAAAATTACCATAATTTTTTAGAATTACGATAATTTTTTAAAATTACCGTAATTTACCATGGCAATTTACCTCATGAAAATTAAGGTAATTTTCCCATCTCTATGTAGACGGTCTTACATACTCCTGCTTCACTACTGCAGATGGTGAAGAGGTACACTGGTCAGTTCCTGGAGTAAGAAATAGAATAGCTATTACATTGTAAAGTACTTAGCAAGGAACAGGAAGAAGTAGAGCAGTAGCAGAGAAGAACAGTAGAGGGCTGCAGTCAATCATTCTTAAGATTAAATTACTCATGATGATTTAGCTGATTACTATAGTGAAAAATCTAACCATTCAAAAATTGCATTATATCTTCCCATCAAGGAAAGCCTGGCAGGTCAATTTCAAAATGAGTGGAAGCTTTTTCCTGTTAGGGATAAGACTCCCTACAGGCATTCTCTGATCCATGAGGATCAAAAGAATGCAAGGCCAATTCATTTCAGTTAAACCAATGGGATTTTAGGCCATTCAAATACATGAAAAACACACAATGAAAACCTTCATAATGTGAACTTGATTTCAATATCACAATGTCCGTGGAGTTTTACACAGATAAAATCATCATGTTCCTGGCCAGTGCAATGAACGCAACACATTTTTTACCCTCGAAAACAGAGTTTTCAGGACAACTACAATTCAGTCATTCATTACACTCATACATTCAGCGAATGACAGTGCAGCTCCTTTACAATTTCAATTCAGTTTTGACTCTTTCAACATTTTCATCAAGCATCCACTGCAGTTTTAATACAGACTGTTCCCACAGTTTAATTAATAACCAAAAAACTTCTAAAGGATAACCTTGGATTATTTCTTTAGCAATTTTTAAATTGAATATTATTTTAGTGAATTAACTGAAACCAAAGTTGATGAGAATTTGAATGTACCTTGTCATAAATAAGCATTGACATGTGTGTCAAAGTGAAAAAGGAGTTTCTCCATAAGTCAAATGCAAATTTCATGATAATGTCACATGTGAAAGAGGATTTGGTGTTGTCTGAAGTCACGATAACCCGGGAGTGCTAGTCTTGGAAACCAAATCATTGAGTGGCTAACATTTATTTCGAGTATTTAAGGTTTATTTCAAGTTTTCTCTGTTTCTGTAGACATAATTATTGGCTGTTTTCATTGTATAGCTCTTTATTTCAGTCCTCTATAGTGCAGAAATTGCATTTCAATAACCCCTAATGTGGGTATCTCCCTCTTTCAGTGACGGGAGCAACAGATTGTGGCCTTTTGGAAGGCAACCTCCATGGATCCTCAGGCCTCTTCCCAACTCACTGTGTGCAGGAAGTACAGGTACGGCAGGGAATGGTGATGCAGGGGACCAACAGGACCTCAAGGGTCAGAGGGCGTCGTGAGAATAGCATCAAGCACTTTGCCACTGCCCCCCGTCTCAAGAAGCAGTGAGTAACCCTTGACTCCTAAACATTATGCTCCCTAGAGATATTTTAGTTTCCAGGACTTTTTTCAGTTTTTCTTTGGCCTCTTGTAGCAAAGTTTCGATGAACAGTAACGTCTCTTTTTAGTGAAATTGATAGGACCCAAATTTTTTCCATTTCATTCAATCAAATTTCACTACAAAGAATACAATGCTCTGGTATCCTTTTTCATTCCGTCTGCGACATAGCCCTAACATGAATCAGGCTCTAACATTGATGGCATTTATTCATTTAAATTGATGAATGCAAAATATCCTAAATTTACTTCTTTATAGACTAAATTGATTAGTTTCACACATACCTTTTTATGTCCGTTATATTTCATTTTTATACCTATCAGGAACATACACTTATGATACCTTAATGAAACCATAAACTTTAAATTAACTAGATCTACCAACTTTACTTGTTATTTGAAGAAGATAAATATGAAAGAAATTAAATATATTAGAGGAAACATGAATCACTGACAACATTTTTGATATCATTAATTCCTAGTTAATGGTTTGGGTTAAAGGAGGGGTTGTGGTTATCTTTGGATGAGGCTATATTTGGACAAATATGCTAATTTACCTCAGTACTTACTCTATTAATAGCACAAAATACTCTTACAATTAGTTAGGAATTAACTTGAAATTAAGGCTATAAAACATCAGGGAAGACATTTTTCTTGTTCATGATGTGTGCAAATACACTGTTTCCATTATTCAACACGTTCACTACCACTTGAATTGTGTGTTGTTTAATATGAGAAGTGGGTAAATGGTTGATCATTGAAAATATTGTTACCATCTATACCGATTCACATCAATCTGAGGTTGATGAGTTCATCTACATCATCTACATCTACATACTACCCCGCAAGCCGCCTCAATAGGCGTGTGGTGGGGGGTGTTAGGGCACCAGCTGTAAACATATAAAAAGGAAAAGCTCTAATGAAATTACGCCTAGTATTTATTATAGTCCCTTATTGTTCGGGGGAAAAACGAATTCCCATACCTATCCATTCGGCAAAATATCTCTCTTAATTTATCGTTTCTGTTGGACCTGGAAATATAGTGGGGTTCTAATATGATGTTCTCTGTGTCGCTCTTAAAGATATCTATTCTCAATTGCTCAAGCAATCTAAGCCTAGCGCGCAGCCTCCGAGTCTCTAGCTCATGGACATCTCTCTCTGCCCTGTTTCTAGGTTGCCTGCAGAACCAAGAACAGTCATTCTCCATCGTGCCAGGCGTGGGTTTGGCTTTGTCCTGAGGGGTGCCAAGGCAACGTCCCCCCTCATGGAGCTGACACCATCAGAGCGGTGCCCTGCCTTGCAATACTTGGATGATGTGGATACTGGGGGCGTGGCAGATATGGCTGGACTCCGAAAAGGAGATTTCCTACTCGCTGTGAGTTGCTGTTCTTTACCAATATCTTGGGGACTGAGAGGCATTCTGTTTGGAAGTGAGCGAAAGGAAAGTTGCTCGGCTCATGACTTTCTCAGAAACACCTAGGATGCAGTAGGTGTGACCTAACCTCTTGGAAATTCAGTCTCTCCCAGACCTCCATTGTGTGAACTTTGCGAATCTGCTTGCTGTGTTGCCAAATTTTATTACCCAGTGATGACCAGTGGTAACCCCAGTAGCAGTTGACGGTCCCGCAACGTTGCAGGCACGTCGCATTGCGACCAATGTGACCATCCCGCAACGTCACAGGAGTGGTGGTTACGTCACTGCGACGTTCCAGCAACGTGCGAAGTTCCCGAGAATCAACGTCGTGGGACTGTCGCATTGCGACCTTCCGAAAAAATTTTGCTTTGGTACCAGATTCCATTACGATAAGCTTATCAAATGTTTAGGCCGCCTTACATGGTTCTTTCTTCTGTTCAAACGCTTGCATAAACCCCCTCCAATAGGAAAATTGTGAACATTGACCCTTGGTAACCCAAACGCCCAAAGAGATCCTAGGTAAAAATATTTGATCTGTAACTAATCTGGAACCTGGCTAGAGCTATAGGTGCTATAGGTCTGTAGGTGGTCTGGAGCTGGGAAGAAATTGAAACAGTGCTCCAGACCAGTATTTTCCCTGCTCTCTCTAAATAAAAAATATAATTTTCATTGATATCCTATGTACGTACTATTATCCTATGTTTTAATTATCCTACTTAGTATCTACCTAACAACCTATCTCGAATTTTCAGCTACCTTACGGTTCTACTCGCTCTACCTCGCCCCCGAAAACGAATTATCGGCATTTAGAAAGCTGTATATATCGGGCAACTTCCGTACGTTAAAGTGACTTCGAGAACTAATTATTATAAATGGCAATTCCATGATAGTTTGAGGATATTTCATTACATCAGGATAACAGTTTGCAGGCATTAATTACCTGAAACCTATATGGCACCATAGTATGAATATAAATGCAATATTACTAAGAATAGATAAGATTTTTTCAAATAAGTAAAATATCGGACTGACCAAAGTTGATAATTGGTGCAGGTCGGTAACAAATTGACGGTCAAAATGTGACGTGTCTGCAACGTTCCTGCGACGGACCATTGTGACCGCAACATTAGGACAACCTTTCTTACATCGCTGCAACGTTGCGGCGACCAACTCTGCTACTGGGGAAAGACCAAGATGAGAAGCCTCTGGGACATAATGAATTAATTGGTCACAAGATCATGATGATGGGTGGCATATTGTCTCCAGGAGCTCTGTAATTTTGAACCATTGCAGATTTTGTGGCTGAAGGGCTTGAGGGATAATCTCGGCAACATCAAGCTTGAGCCACCTCTCCCTCGAGGGCTGTTCCCCACCACCTGGTTGCAGAGACCTTTGAACTGCTCCAGGCTTTCCCATCCACATCCACATGCATCCACAAATTTTACTCCTGCCTCTCATCCCACATGACATATGAAAAAACTAGTAGTTGTTCTTTATCTCAAGTTTTGTAAATGCTCTCTCTGGATGAAGTGGGCTTGGGGTGTACCAACTGCTAATGTAATGGTGCAGTCTTTTCTTTGAAATTATTCCTAAGACTAACATAACATCCATAGATGAAATTTTCTCAGGATTCTAACCAGGTAAGAGTTGGCTCCATGCCAATGTTTCGACAGGTGACTCCGCTGTCAAAACGTCGGCATGGAGCCGACTCTTACTCGGTTAGAATCCCGAGAAAATTTCATCTGTGCTGTTCACCGTGAAAGCCTGAAGTCATTTATAACATCCATGCCAGTGATCTCTCGGGATTTATCGAGGATTTTAGCCAGACATGACATTGATACCATTCACAGACCGCCGTCCCAACTGAGGGAGCTCATAGTCAGAGCAAAGGACCCTATTGGCCTGAAGTCCCCAGGAGTATTCTGTGTTCTGTGTGAATGCAGGGAGGTGTACGTGGGTGAGACAAGCGGGATGGTGGAGACGAGGATTTAGGAACATCGACTGGGCCAACCTGAAGCCTGGGCTTTTGTGGAGCACAGCACCATGATGGACCATTCCATCCATTTTGAGAAGACCAAAGTTATAGCTCGCTCTTCTGGCTACTGGGACTGTCTCATCAAGGAGGCCATCGAGATCCAGGGAGAAAAACGAAACTTCAACAGTTTCTCCTGTTACAACCTGAGTCACACTTGGAAACCCATCCTCAAGATAATGGGAGAGTCAAGTCCACCGGATGATGCCTAATATTCCCACCAAAATTTCAGGCCTGACCTGCCTGTGGGCATATATTGACTTCCACCTCTAGTCAAGGCACTCACCTGCTAGTCATTCCATGCCAAGTGGTCTGATTTCAGAGAAGTGACCATCACAAATTTCAGAAGCTTGACCATCACGGATTTCAATGAAATTTTGTATGGACATTGACACATATTCCCAATGAACATTTGTAAAGTTTTCCCTTCGGCGATGGTATACTTGCCGAGATATAGTAATTTGTTTGACCTCATGCCGCAGCCTTCTTCAGTAAGACTATGGTATTTTGGTAACTTTAAGGCATAGTGTCTCAAGAGATATTTTGATGAGAGAAACAAAAATTGGCTATCTTGTACAACTTTTTGCGCTCTATTAAACAGAATAATAAAAATAACTGTAAGAGCGACCTCCTTGCAAAAAATTCAGGGCGAAACTGGCCCAAAAAATTGCAGATCGAAAAGAAATTAAACTTTTGACTTTTTATATTTCAGGAAGTAAAGGTATAATCAACGTGAAAATTTGCGCGTGATAACATATCAATGCATGGTTTATGAATATAAAATTCCATCTACCTAGTGCTTTCCATTAGTTTAAAAATTGAGCCAACATTTGACAATTTTTGTAAAAATGCAAAAAATAGGTTATTTTCACCCCGCTTTTACAAAAAAAGACCCTCTGGAATTCTTCAGGATCATTTTCATTAGAAAGAGAATGATTTCAACTGTCTAAAAAAGAATATATCTGGTTTTTCATTGCGGACATATAAGGCCCTAAAAATAGGGACAACTTTGAGGATGACATTTGTAAAAACAACAAAAATAGTTTATTTTCTGCCCACTCTTACAAAAGAAAGACCTTCTGAATACACTTTTGAATCATTTTCATTTGTAAGATCATGTTTCAAACCTCTTGAAAAAGTAGACTTGGTTTTTCATCGTGAGCACATAGAGCCCTAAAAATATGAACAGCGTTGAGAACGTTGCTATGGTGGCACCACATGCATTCTGTTGTGTACCGTCCTGTTTGTTTTATGCAGACATTTTTAGTATATTGCATTGGTCCATTGTGATATTGTCACTACCAGTTCAGACATTTGAACCAGTAAGCCCAACGCCGTAGGGGTCACGCCCGATAGCCGTGCAATACCAGCCATGGGTGGGTTTTTTGGTTGAGGATCTGAAGCCTGCAATTTGTTTTTTTCGACAAGGTTCCAAATCCTTGAGTGGGTATCTGTCTGGTTCTCAAGCCAAAGGTTGGGCAGCTTATCCTGGATTCCCAAGCCTAATGCCGAAGGTCGTATGGATCTCATGGACTGCCAAATTCCACAGTTTGCTTAGTTATTATTGAATTTTCGAGCCGCGGTCTTTAGCATCGCTCTTACAGTTATTTTTATTATTTTGTTCGTTAGATCGTAAGAAGTTGTACAAGAGAGCAAATTTTTGTTTATTTCATCAAAATATCTCTTGAGATACTATGCCTCAATGTTACTGAAATACCGTAGTCATACTGAAGAAGGCTGCGGAACGGGGTCAAACAAATTACTGTATCTCAGCAAGCATACCATCGGCGAATGTAAAACTTTACAAATGTTCATTGGGAATATGTGTGAATGTCAATACAAAATTTCATTGAAATCAGTGTTGGTGAAGCGGGGACCACCAGACCACTTGACATGGAATGGCCACTCTGCCCTGAGGATGATGCTCGACTCGAGCGTCGAAAGATTGGCTGCTATGTACCTAGATTGCTGTTGGGTGGGCCTTCGTCAGGAGCCCGGGCACTTAGACCTTTCTTGGTCCATTGTGCCAACCCCATGCCTGTCTGCCACTTGCAGACAGGGGACAAGAGCACCTCGGTAGAGGTATGGAGGATTGGCCTCCCCCTGTCTCACCCCAGTACCAGGTATGGAGGATGTCCTCCCTCCAACTGGCCTGGTCTGGGTCTCCCTCCGGCCTCCCGGTATAGGTATGGAGGGAGAATCATCTCTCCATCCATGCCTGGTCGAGGTATGGAGGAGGGTCACCCATCCAACCACCGTCCGGGCCCAACGTTGCTTAACTTCGGTGTTCTGATGGTAACCGGTGTTTCAACGTGGCTAGGCCCTTGCCCAGAAGTACGCTATGTACCTAAATACCCGGTGTAAACCCCGAAAGTTCACTGACATACATCTTCGCCGCAAAAGCCTGAAATCCTTAATAACATCCATGATTGTGGCAGAATTTGAACATGCAATCTTATGGTAACCAACCAACATGGCTACCAAATGACCTTACTAAATATTAACAAAAAAGATATCTGGATCTCTGGTATGAGCAAGAATAGTTTTCAAAATATTTTTTAGTGTAATTTGTAAAGGAATTTTCCCTAAATTAGGTGGCTTATGGCCGTTAAAAGCCACAACTATGCGTCACCCACGTGTGATACCTCTCTGAATCTTATATGTATGGCCAAACTGCAAGAGATAATTGTGCCTACTGTGATGTGGTGTGGGGTAATAACTATGATGTGGCAAATATGCATGAATTCTTGTATGTATGGTTGTCGTTTGCAGAAATTTGGGAAAATAATCATAATTTAATATAGTTTTTCATTATCAAAATGCATCTGTGTTGACGTTTTGAGAGGTTGTTGCTAATTTTTCCTGCTTGAGTTTCAAGTTTTTAGTGTAGAAAAAAATTTTTCTCACTTCATTTGGATTGAATACACAGGGTTTTTTTTTAAGTATTGCAAATTGTGTGTGAATTATTATAATACAGTCATTCCCTGCGAAGTATTGCACTGGGCACTGATGGTCAAACCCTCCCCTTACCTTCCTTTTCTTTAGAAATTTGAATTCTGGTTAAAAGCAATCATGGAGGATCTCATATTTTTTTTTGCAGATAAATGATGAAGATGTGTCACAAGCATCTCATGAGCACGTAGTTGACTTAATTCGACGCTCACGAGACCTTGTGACAATGACTGTCGTGTCTGGTGTTGTTGGCCCCATCGGCCCTGGGGGGGCCCTCTCTGGCGCTCTCACCAGTGCCATGCCTGCTTCTGGGGGGTGCCGTTCTGGTTCTCAGACTCTGCCAAGCAGGCAGTATTCTACTTTGCCAAGAAAGATGACTGGAGGAGGAGGTGAGAATGACAAATATTTGAATCTAAAAATTATATGTAGATAGAAAAATTGATGAACTTTCGGTAAATGTGTTGTTTAACTGTATTTTCTGGTAGATAACGCATGTGTTATCTATACAATTAATATGGAAAAATGACAGAAATGATAGTGTACGATATACAATGGAAATCTTGTTTTATTGAAAATAAAACAGTAACAAATGACACAACATTATTATGAACATAATACAAAGGGAGAAAGAATTAAAAAGGAAAAAGTAGTCGTTGAAATGTCAAATTGAAACTTCAACTGAAAATGTTATTAGAGCCCATAAAATACATCTCCCGAATCACAATCTAATGATTTGATAGCTTGCATTATTTCGACCGGAACATCAGCAGCAACTTCACTTTCACCGATTAATTTATCACTAACTGCGTCGTCTTTGGATTCTGGTGTTTCTGCGTCCCGTAATTCACCTAATGATTTATGAAAACCATTTTTGACGCAAGTTGCTGACACAGAATTACAGCTATCAGTTATCCACGAGCAGATTTCCTCATAAGATGGGCGTTTCATCTTTCCAGAGTTGGTGTAATCATGGATATCTGCAATCATCCACTCCTCCCACTTGGATCGAAATTTGATTTGAATGATTTATTCACTGCTGAATCGAGTGGTTGAAGTTTCTACGTCAGTCCTCTAGGTATAATTGCAACGTGGGAGCATTTGTTTATCAAATTCTTCACTTTGGGCGTTATGTGGGCTCGGCATGAATCCATAATTAAAACAGATTTTGGATTAAAAAATGCATGTTTAAGCTTTTCCCAAACATCGTTAACCCAGATTTTCATCATTTCTGTATTCATCCAGCCATTTTCATTTGCGGTTAAAATAATGTCTTTTGGAAAGTGCCCCTTTGGAATTGTTTTCCTTTTGAATATCACCATTGGAGGTAGCTTGGGACCATCAGAATTTACGCACAATCAACAGTGAAATTAGACTTTTCATATCCCGTAGTAGTAATGGACACTTCTTTTGCGCGTTTGAGATTCACTGTTCATGCAGTTGGAATGTCAAAACTTACTGGCACTTCATCCTTGTTTCCCACATGCACTTCATCAACTCTAGAAATTCTCTCCTTTACAAATTGTCTAAATTTTACCACCTTAGCCTCCCAGTCTACAGGTTGTTTCTGGCCAACGGTCTTTGAGGCACGAACACTTGATTTTATTATATATTACCACCGAAAACAGCACTTATTTGGCCTTTACATCGGGGTATTTTAACACTCAACAATGGCCTGTCAATTCATCAAGCACAAACAGCCATGCCCTGGGAAGTGAAAAATCCTTCCCAGGCGGGATTTGAACCCGCGACCTTTGGGTTAGAAGGCGAGGACATTACCCCGCCGCCACCGAGGCCGACCATTTAAGACAGACCGACTTTAATTATTACGCTTCATAAATCTGAATCCCTAGGATGGATATGCTTTAAAGTCCACTATGTTCTTTTCTTGTGCAATTTGCTTTGCTTGTAGTAAAACTTGCATAGTTGAGGGTCTCATTCCTTTTGTCCTTTCATGAATGACCCAATCGTAAAGTTTTTTCTCAAGCACTGGTCAAAAACACTTCCTAAAGCGCATTGCTCGTTTTCCACAATTTAGTTTCTTAAGATGTAGTTTCTTCTTCTTCATTCTTTCGCCATTCTCTCACACTAGCTTCCCTCACATTGAATTTTCTAATGATTGCACGGTTTCCATTTACTTTAGCAAACTGAACAACTTCCAACTTATGCTGGGCCGTGTACGATTTATGCATTTTTGATCCGCCTTCCATTGTCTCTTAAATAGTCACTGTAATTAAAAATGGATTAATTTCCTCATTCACTTTAAGGTATTCTGAAGATAATTTTTGTGACGGTGCTCACTGTGAAAAAAAGGCTGCAATTTTTGCTTGCTTGTATAAAAAACTTACGAATTTTTTAATGTACGTCATCTAGTAGGTGCATGTTTTCTATGCAATTATCTCATCATTGAAATATTTTGCTGGCATGTTATCTAGTAGGTGCGTGTTATTTACCAGAAAATAAGGTGCTTTTTTTAGTTCGAGGGTAGACTAAAATGAAATTCCAAAATGTTCCCTTAAGGAAATCACTGGATAATCTGGATTTTGCTCAGTCCAGGCAACACCTCAAACCGTATTGTCCATATTAGTGAGGGTCTACTCTGATGGGATTTTAGTTGGGGTGAAGTTAAGGGTAGGTGAGGAGAGAGGGACAGCAAAGTTTCTTGAGTGCAGGGATTCAGTTGGTTAAATTCAACCCTGCCTTACTTAGAATAGCATTTATGACTCTCATAATTCCCCTCCATGATGAATCATAAGCAATTTTCAAAATATTTGTCATCATTTGACATATATGAGGAAAATCTTTTTGTGTCAAGGCACTTGAACTGTGGTAATCGAAGGTATGACCTCAAAAGAAATATTACTGGTATCAGATTTACCACATAGAGGATTGTTAGAGGATATCCTTTGGAATGTCATATACGAGGTGTGATAAAAAAATAACGGGAATTTTTAAATTTGACGGGCTTTATATTTCCAATTTTCAATAATTCTGAGTTCCTGCCATATGGTCGAACGGTCAACAAGGAATACTACCTGGAAGTTATGTGCCATTTGCATGAAGCAATCCGATGAAAAAACCCAGAATTGTGGGAAAACAACTCGTGAAAATTGCACCACATTAATGCTCCCGCTCACACCTCACTGCTTATTCGTGATTTTTTGGTAAAAAAACAAAGCGTTATTTTGCCTCAACTACTGTATTTGACGGACATGCCCCCCTGTGACTTTTCTATTCCCGAGGCTGAAGAGAACCATGAAACGACGACATTTTGCTACCATTGATTAGATAAAAACAGAATCGCTGAAGGAGCTAAACTCTATACCGAGAAGTGAGTTCCAGAAGCGCTTCCAAGATTGAAAAAACCACTGGCACAAGTGTATTATATCTAAGGGGGATTATTTTAAGGGGATAAAATTGATACATCTACATCTACATCTACATCTACATACTACCCCGCAAGCCGCCTCAATAGGCGTGTGGCGGGGGGTGTTAGGACACCAGCCGTTTACATATAAAAAGGAAACGCTCTATGAAATTACGCCTTGCATTTATTAAAGTCCCTTATTGTTCGGGGGAAAAACGAATTCCCATACCTATCCGTTCGGCAAAATATCTCTCTTAATTTATCGTTTCTGTCGGACCTGGAAATATAGTGGGGTTCTAATATGATGTTCTCCGTGTCGCTCTGAAAGATATCTATTCTCAATTGCTCAAGTAATCTAAGCCTAGCGCGCAGCCTCCGAGTCTCTAGCGGCTCCCAGCCTAATTCGTTTAACATCTGCGTAACGCTGTCTGTACGCCCGTAGCAGTTTTTGACGAATCGCGCAGCTTTCCTTTGTATTTTATTAAGTTCCCGAATTAATTCTTTCTGCACCGGATCCCATATGCTTGCTGCATATTCAAGGTGTGGCCGGACGAGTGCGAAATAGCACCTCTCTTTTACTTTTTCATCTGAGATTCTTCCCACAATACGCTTGACGAATCCTAGCTTCTTCAGAGCTCTGCCACAAATATTTCTTATATGTGTTCCCCACGATAGGTTTGAGGTTATCGTAACTCCCAGATACTTAACTTCATCTGTCGCCTTTATCTTAACGCCATTGATATTGATTAATAAATAAATATTCTTTAAGAAAAACAAAAATTCCTGTTATTTTTTTATCACACCTCTTACTTCAACAATAAAATTTCCTGCATAAAAAACAGAATTTCATTTTTTGCTGATGGATCAATGTTAATGCGAGAAATAACACCTGTGGCAAATTGCTTGCTATCTGGACCTGGATATCTGTTCAGCATAACCTTAGTATGTAGTTGGATTCCCTAAAACCCAAATATGGAGCTATAGGAAAGTCTCAGGTGATGATAAGTCACTATTAAACTACAGTAGACCCCCGCTTTACGATGGTAATCAGTTCCATAGGACGATAGCAATGTGAATTCCATGGTAAAGTGAATCAGTATATTACCGGATGACGGATCGGTTGAACTACATCATCGCCAGTGCATTCAGTGATACACAATACAGTATAGGTACGAAATATGCTGGAATGAAATTATTTAAATAATGAATAACAAATTATTGGAGCAAAAAATCATCGAAATGGGAAATTTTAAAGGGTGCGCGCAAAATCAGTGCGCTTAGAAATTCCTAGCATGCAGATCATAGAGTGAATCCATTGCATAAAGTGAACCCATCGTAAAGCAGGGGTCCACTGTATACCTAAGATCCACTCACTGATAAAAAATTTTTATACTGCCACCTAATAAAGTTTTCATGTATCTTTCCCATCCACAGCTCGAACTCCAGCTCCATTGCCTCCTCGAAGGGATCCCAAGACAACGCTGAGTGTGGGCAGGGCTAGGGCTCGCTCCATGGTGGCTGGACTCTCGGAATATGGTGAGAGCAATATTTCCTTTCCTCATTTGGGAGTTGATTTACATCTCTAGAATCAAGTGCTGAACCTAATTCAAATCAGTTGTGTGGCTTCACTGTTGACTGAGTTTCCTTATAATCTATTCACCGTGGGCAGTCATTTAAGATGTGTATCACTCATGGGGAAAAACTTGGAAATACTCAACCATTGAAACTTTTTAGTACTCTTGAGTATTCTTTTCAACTTATCTGGGAACTAGTAAAACAAATAGACTTTAAAAAATGAAGCCAATGGGACCGTATAAATCAGCAGTAATGTGCTATTTTGAATGAGTGATTTTATTTTATAAAATCATGTAGAAGGAGAATCTTTTGTTTATTTGAACATTTATGTGCTCCGGGCAAGTATTTACACTGATGATGTGGTCAGGATTTGTGGATTCGATTGAATTGAGTTGAAATCGTATTGAATCCATGAATTCGAGATTAGATTGAATCCTTCCAAAAAAGATCTGAACCCTGGTTGTATGGGTGGCATATGTGCCAGGTTGAGGTAAACTGTAAATCACAATCAAATCTTGCCTCGGAATTTCAGCATCTAGATGTCATTAAACTACAAAAGTGTTGATAATTTGCATGAAAATTCAGTAAGCCATAAATATGTACTTTTCATTATGTTTATGGTTTCATTATGATTTTATGGTAATTAATCATGGAAAGTTTCATTTAAAATTTGGTTCATGGTGCATGTGCATACCACCCTCATAACCTCCCAATGCAACATTTTCAAAGCCCAATAGTGAAATTTACACAGAAAAATGCTGTTGATCAAGACATGGATTGTGTCTCTTGCGACAATAGGTATTATATTTCTCACAATGGTATCTCTAAAGCCACCAATGCACTACGGAAGCATGTAAAAAAAAACTATCAGTTGCAGCCGGTGAAGCAACAAAATCCTGAAACTTGGAATAAAAATTATCACGGAGAGGTTTTAAAATGCCTTCTATGAAAACACCATTGGATTGCTGTAGCATCAGCATTCTTAATGAGAGTCTTAAATATTCATGGCCATTAGGTTGATAATTAAAGAAACAAATTAGATCCTGACAGATTAAGAACGCTCCATTTTAATAGCAAAAATTAAAGAGTTACTTGTGTTCTCTTAGCTTTCATTAGCATTCTTAACTTAAGAATGTATAAATGCCATTGTGAAACAAATTGCTGCTCAATTTTATGTCTCCTATAAAGCAAAATTATTATAGGTGTGTGTGAAGGAAAAGCTACCCATTGGGGTTATACATTTACAAGAAAATTTATAATGGATTAGGATTTGTTTTATACCTACAGGGTGTGTCCCAAAAGTTCCGCTCGTTAAATACCACAGCTGGCCACATGCACGTGCGTAGAGATGGGAAAATTACCGAAATTTTCATCTGAGGTAAATTACCGTGGTAAATTACAGTAATTTTTGAAAATTACCGCAATTTTCCAGTATTTTTCAGTTTTAAGCATTAAACAGAAAATGCGTGGTTAAATAAGAGTGCCAATAGCAAAAGGAAGGGGATACGATGTTTAAACCATACCTAATGCAACATTAATCTATTAGAAATTTAAAAAATTGTAAAAAGAAAAAATATGGCAGCAACATGCAATCTGGCTTTCAGGGTGTCTGGCGACCTGGAAAACCTTGAAAACCTGGAAAACTCAGGGAAATATTTTGTCCTGGAAAGCTCAGGGAAACCTCAGGGAATTTTTGCATTTTCCGAAAAACCATGGGGAAAAGAAAGACATCTGATTTCCATTAAGGCAGAGAGAGAGAGGTTTAACCTACGCCTTTTATTGCATTATGCTTGGCTCACAATCGGCGTAGCCTTGCACTCCCTGTTCATTTCGTACTCTTTTCGTAGCTATGGGCCCGCTCGCAGCTTGTGCTTCGTCACCCCTCCCTTCGCGCAGTCCAGGGGGCCGATTGCATAACAAGGCGAATTCCAAACAGAATAATTCCAATGTAAAATGGCCACTATGAATGGAATCGGAATTGATGCTGAAATACAATTGTATATCTCCGTCAGCAGAAACAGAATTCTGCACGAAAATCTGGATTCCGTTTAAAGAGCCACACAAATGGAATTCTTGGTGTTGCCAAATTCATGAGAATCTAAAAGTCTGCGCATGTGCGATGGCATTTCCCGCAAGTATACGAAAACCATTCAGCCAGCAACTTAAATGGATGATTGGGCAATGTTATAAAATTGATAACCCTCTCCCAATAGTCTAAACCCTCCTCGCTTGAATGTTTGCAGAAATGTTTTTGAAGGAGCGGAAATACATGTTTTGGTCACTGTGTGTTGAAATCACAGCCCTCGGGTTCATAGTCGACAGGGCCACTGTACAGGGGCAACCCAAGCTAATTGTAATTCATGTATTGTCCAACAAATACAATTTTGTTTAATTGAATTCTTTCGGGTGTTAGATCTGTACATATCATAAAGCGATTAATTCACAGTTTCCGAAATGCTCGTACAAAGTACAGTGAAGCCTTAGCGGAGAAGAGGAAAGGTACCAAGGGCCCTAGAGAAAAAGAATAAGAAAGAGGTACTGCAAGAAGTTCAAGAGCTGCCAACCAAAAAAACGTAATTTCTTGAAAAGCCGAGAAATTTGTTAAAACTCGTTGAAAAAAATCACTCATTTCTTTTATTTGCAAGTTCTTCATCAAACTATCCTGAATCTAATTTACTGTGTTCAAATTGCTCCAGACTTAAATTTTTTTGTCAGTTTACTGTTTTTGTTTGTTTGTTGGTTGAAACGAAACCCATTGTACTCCACATTCCTTGTATACTCTATTATTTAACTCAAATTAAGTACTGACATTTCTCGTATTTTTCAAATTGGCAAAATATGTCGATTTTATTAGAAATTCATTAAAAATATGTTAGAAATGAATGCAACAAGACCCTGGAAAGTGCAAAAAACTTGCCTGGAAAACTTGGAAAACTCGGGGAAAAAAGAAATTGAGATTCACTGGACACCCTGGGCTTTCTTTTGTCCAGGGGCAGATCCAGCCAGGGGGTGCAGGGGGCACGCGCAATTTATTTAATCAATTTTTGGGCGATAGTCAATGCCACTGCCACTACAGTGGACACTACCGGTGCAATCTTGTGAGGCTGTAGAATGAGTCGAAGGGAAGTGCAGGTGAAAGAGTGGAGGGGATGGCCTCGTGTAACACGCAAACATTTCAAAGTGTTGCAGGCAACACGTGAAACAGTTTTAGTACAATATTAAAGCACATACTCCAGGCAATGATGGGGAAGACGGGACAGTGGAGTGTATAGCGGTAAACCTCCCAAGGGTTGTCTCGGTTGTCTCTGCCCCACTCCAATGAGTAAGAGGCCAAATATTAACTCAACGTACAGCCCTAACTACTTTTTCCTAACTGAGTTTCTATTATCATGTGACCACTTTCAAGATCGGAGTTAACGGAAGTTCGCTGCTACGCGGGGAATGATACTTGAAACCCAGGATGGAAAAAAAGGTTTATTGCAGACTAAACAGTGTTTAATGGTATCAAATGTGTCCTTTTTCAAAAACCCTGGCAAAGAGAAATATATTAGATGAAAAAAAAGGCAAGTACTAAAAACCAGAGCTTGTCTTGTCCCAATCATGAAATCAATACTGTTGCTGGGTCACCAAAACAATGTTTAGAGGTCACAGAGATGATGGAAATATATGTCAGTGAGGATCCAGTACGAAATGACAGGAACTTCCGAGCGTTATTGAGATTCAGAGTCGACAGTGGTGATACCAAGCTTAAGAACCATTTGACTTCTTCCAAGGCTAATGCTACATATATTAACGAGACAACTAGCAATGAATTGATAAAATGTAGCGGCGATGAAATTGTTGAAGAATTGACAAGAAGGATAAGAATAGCTAAGTAACTACTACTCGATTCTATTTGACTACAGATATTTCAAATACTTCTCATTGTCAGTTGAGTATTTCGCTGCAATACTTCAGAACTACTGAAGGATCGAGGTAGGAAGGGGAGAGAATCCTTTTTTGGACTGATTCGCAGGATCTACGAGGAGGGGTATGGCCATAGAATTTCGTGAAAACAGTATTAATACCTATCCTGAAGAAGAAGAAAGCATCAGAATGCGAGGAGTATAGAACAATCAGTTTAATTTCGCATGCGGCAAAAGTTTTACTCCCAAAGGGGTCATGACCTACAGATTGAGAACCGCTGTCTTAAAGGAAAAAGAACCTATGGTGATGAAATGTTTCCCCTGATTTTCGAGGCTGCAAAAATGACTATGGACCAAATGAATCTTGAAGTATGTCTACCTCGAGGGGCAAGGGCCTAGCCACGTTGAAACACCGGTTCCCATCAGAACACCGAAGTTAAGCAACGTTGGGCCCGGACGGTGGTTGGATGGGTGACCCTCCTCCATACCTCAACCAGGCATGGATGGAGAGATGATACTCCCTCCATACCTATACCGGCAGGCCGGAGGGGCCAGGCCAAACCGGGCCGGTTGGAGGGAGGACATCCTCTATACCTGGTACTGGGGTGAGGCAGGGGGAGGTCAATCCTCCATACCTCTACCGAGGTGCTATTGTCCCCTGCCTGCATGTGGCAGACAGGCATGGGGTTGGCACAATGGACCAAGAAAGGTTTAAGTGCCCGGGCTCCTGACGAAGGCCCCCCCAACAATAATCTAATCTAATCTAATGTCTACCTCGTATAGTAGGGAAACAAATACACTTTCTAAATTATAGCTCAACTCCTGACGACCCTTCAACTTACTGGAATAGGTCAATATACTTTACCATTATTGGCCATATTGTTGCTGATTTGGATGCAAAATTCAAGGTTGAATCAATTATGTGTTTTTCCTTAAACATGTTAGTTCCGACCAACCTAGATAAAATACCTCACTATTTGACGTTATAAAGGTCGCTGGAACCTACCTGTTAGCAATACTCTGCTCTAATGAAAATTGACTCAGTGACGTTAAAAACAAAACTTTTAATTGAAATAATACTATTTAAGAGGAGTTCTAACGAAGAATCCAAGAAACTGAACCAAAGTATAGCTGCATACAATAATTGTGATGGAAATATTCTATTCGATCATGGACTCATTATTAAAGCTGCTCTCAACACTCCCAATTTCAGAAGCTACAGTGGAACGTAGTTTTTCTGCATTGCGGAGAATTAAAATGAGGATTAGATCACGGATAACTGAAAATATGTTGATGGGTCTTGCTCTCCTCCATATTCATCGTGAAATCAAAGTAATCATTGATAATCTAGTGCGATATTCCACAGAGGAAAAATCATTTGCCTTGCCCTGGATACGTACCCGGATCCCTCGATTTCGTGGCGAGTGCTTTAACCAGTTAAGCTACTGAGGAATCCTTCTCCCCTTTGTATTTTTGGTGGCTTTATAGGAACAAGGTGTTCCGGACTACTAGACATAAGATGTCAATAAGCAGTCCAAAGCTAAAAGTAGTTAGAGCTAAAGTTGATTGATAATCAAATTATGTAATCGATTTGCAAAATCACAAAAAGAAGACTAGAATTTCTCTTGTAAAAGCTAAGTTTTACTTGTGATACTTAACGTTCACTTGATCGTTAAAAGTTTTGATTTTTTACATTAAGAAGATAAGCTCATAACACTATTAACAATATTATTCTAGTTTGGAGGAATCGATCTGTACTTATTTGTCACTGTAATCGCTTTGCTTTGCATTTTTAATAATAAAAATAAAGTAACTAACTTCATTTGCAAAAACCATTTGTCACTTAATTCATTACCCTCTATGCTTTGATTAGACCTAATCTAAATGCGTATACCAAACCTGAAGTCTTATCCTAAACCTAAATTCTTAAACCGAACAAAACATTAGAACTAAAGTCACAGGAAAGAATAAATATCAGGGTGTTATGAAAAAAAATCTTTTCATCACTCCCTGCGTAAAACGCACGTAATGAAAAATGGGTTTTGATACACTTGTTCAAGATGTTTATTGACTCCTGTAATTGTCACCCTTGATTCACTTCGCTTCGTTCGGGCGACAAAACCCATGCTTGTACCAGCAAAAAATTTTACACACCTATATAGAAAATAACTTTTTCATGGATATTTTCTGCATGTTTTTCTCCAAATTGTTCTAAAACTTTTTTAATACAAAACAATTGTACAATGCAGAAAATATAAAATATTTGTATATATTGCTGCAGACAACTTTGCAGAATATAAATGCAGAAAAAACACGTGAAATGGCTGCAGAATTTGACGTAGAAAACTGTGCAGAAAAACATGCATAAAATTATGAAGATCATTATGATAACTGATAATTATAAAAATATAAAGTTCCCCCTTAAAGAGAAAAAAAGGTCAATTAAAAAGCTGAACAAAGGAATTCAGCTAGGCTATCAACCTTTCCTAAATTTTCCTGGGTAGGATTCACAGTTCCCGTTTTGCTGGTGGGAATTCCGCCACGTGTTCAAAACATGCACCTTGCTATTGCACACCCCACCCCCCCCTCAAGAAATCCTAGATCTGCCCCTGCTTTTGTCAAAGTATGAGAAATTTTAAGAATATTCTACTAATACATTACTCAATAATGTTATAATTTATGTAAAATATGCCAAAAATGAGTTGTACATGCCTCAATTTATAATTAAATACGTCAGAAATGTTGACTTAGCTTAAAAGAACATGTTGGGAATTAATTTGTATGAAAAATTATCTCAAACATGCGTGAATTATATAGAAAACTACCAAAATTTACGGTAATTTTCAAGGGCCATAGTAAATTATGAAATATACCGTGGTAATTTACGAAAATTATCACGGTAATTTTCAAAGTGACCCATCTCTACGCTTGCACGACGCGGGTCCTGGTGGAAAAAGTGGTGTGTGTTTAGGCTTGAGAATGCCACTGTCCACAGTTGCCTGCAGGCAGTGGTTGAGTGAAGATCGTACTTGGCGCAGAGTCTGTCACCATTCCCTCGTTGAAAAAACAATGGTGCAGAATTTGGATCAGGGTTACGCAAATAAATTTTGCATTAAACTGGGTAAAAATGGCGCGGATACGCTAAAAATGATTAAGCTAGCCTTTTGGGAGGATGCAATGTCACAGAACCAAACTTTTGAGTGGCACAAGAGGTTCCAGGAGAGTCAGGAGACCATCAATGACGACGAGTGCTTGGGGCAGCCGTCAACGGCAAAAACTGACTCTACAAGAGGTCCCCATTGAGGCCTTCTAGGGAGCCTGTGGGGCGTGGATGAAGCGTGGAAAATGTGCATCGAGTCAGGAAGAGAGTGCTTTGATAATCTAAAGAGATTGTGAGTTTACGTTCAATAAATGATTATTTTTAATTACCGGAGCTTTTGAAAAAACTAAATTACCGGAACTTTAGGGACAAACCCTATGCATATATGCATTGGTAATGAAAAGGAACATTCATAATTTGGTGAAAGCAGGATTTCGATTTGAGATTTGGTGTTTGAGATTCAATAAAAATAAAGAGATTCAAATTCGGGATTTGTTTTAGAAAAATTTAGGATTCGACCCATCGCTAATTTACTCTATTTTCAAAGATGCAATTCATGAAAGCATAGTTGAAAATAAGTTCATGATAACAGGGATCATAAAGTTAGATGCTTTGTTAATGTTTCTACCTATTGTCATTGAGTATTGAAAACATAGAAGGCTTGTGCAATGGTAAAAACCACAATAGCTCTCATTTGGGCCCAAGAAGTAAATATGTATTGTTGCCATGAGATGATTCTGCCTTTGAGTAAATGATTCAGATATGGTCTGTGAAAAATTTGGTACTCCTACTCTACGTACATGGAGACAAAGCCCCTTGGATCTCATCATCAGTCATCTCAGAATTTTCGTGTAAGTTTAGCCTCAAATCTTACTCATTAGGCCTTCAGTATTTATGCTAGACCTGGAATTGAAGGCCACTTTCAATATGGTGAGAGATAGCTCATGAAAGGTTATATTTTTTTCATTTAATCTGAGTACAAGTTTAGCTAAAATGCAGGCTGTCCTAGGGTTGAATGGTGGGAAGTGAACAGATCAGGAGTCTGCCCAAATACTGTAAAATGAGGGAAGTTCATCATCAAACTTGTTTGGGTCACTTCTCTCCTCTCATTTATCTTTTGCCTTTTTTTCCATCTTTCTCCGATTGATCATGTATCATATTCCTTTGAGCTCCATTATATGGATCATGGCTTGATTTTAAATACATACATACAATGGAGAGACCTGAAAAATGTTATTGCATCATGCATTTTCATCAACCTTTGAGTTAACATCCTGCCGTTTTTATGATCACTCAACTACATAAAATCGAGGTTTTACTGTAATTAATAAGTTCTCCCTTGAAGCTCTCCTCTCAAATTTGAATGTGAATTGAACAAAATGATAGTATGATAGACGTAAAAACTCAAGAAAATTATAATTTGAAATTGGTTAGTTTATGGGCTTGATGAAGTACACTGAAATTAAATTAATATCCTAACTTTTCCTTGTGCTGCTGTAATTATTTTATTAAATGCTTGGCATGGAGTTTATTTTCAAGTGAATCACATGGTTGTGTTCATTAATCCCCACTCTATGGTACTAATTGGTTGCCATCCTGTTGTCACTTGTTCATTCAGAGGCCACAAGTCGCCACGGGCGCAAACCATCTTCGACTGAGGAGGGGGAGGACGATGAGGACGATGGAGACGAGGGCGACGAGGAAGAGGAGGAGGAGGAGGATGAGGGGGGTGGGGAGGAGGGGGAGGGGTTGGGAGGTGGGGAGGTGGGGGGAAAGGGAGGTAGCGGCCCCCCTCGGGGAATCCCAGCCATGGGTGCAATGGGCCACAGCTCCTTTGCTCCAGTCACCCCTCATTCCACGTCCACCTTGATGCGCCACAGCAGCAGCGGAACTCCGGCGGCAGCGAGCAAAACACCCCCACTGCCCCAGTCACCCCCCCCTGTTCCTGTCCTCCCGAGGACCCCCCCACCTGGGGTCCCCAAGACGGCCTCGATCCGCTCGAGGCCCACGTCGAGTCGCATCACGGCAGCTGAGTTGGAGGAGTTGTTTGCTCGGCAGGGCAGCCCTGTGGAGGGTGGCCCTCCTCCGCCCACGGCTAATGGTGTGATTCCAAACAGGGGGGGACTTTGCCACACCCTCGGAGCCAGGGGTTCTCCACCGACCCCAAAAGTATATGCAAGTGTTGCCGAGATGAAGAGGAGCAAAGACAAGGTACTAAGGGAAAACATTTTTTGAATGCCAATCTTTTGATAAGATGCTCAACAGCCAATGAGTGCTTTTAGCTGGGTTGTCTTGAGAATTTGGATATTTATATTCATATGTGCTACTACTCAAATATTCATTGTGCCTGAAGTTTCAAAAACTCCTTGCTGGAGTCGCCGTCACAGGTGTAGTGATTGTATACTATGTACAGTAAGTCCTCGACTTATGCGGATCCGAGTTACATGGATCCGGAGTTACGTGGATGTTCAGTTAGGCCAGTGACATGCTTGCATTTTCTCCATGTTTCTGTTGCCATGACAGGCCAGGTGACGATCCGCGACTCATTGTCAAGCACGCAATCTGGCAGTCCCCGGTATGGGGAGTGTACGTTGGCTATTTGTCGGGTTGCGCCATGAACAGGACATGCAGCGCTTTCAAATCTGTTGCTGGTCGCAAGCCTGGCCGGCTCCATAAGAATCTATGTGTTTGGCCTTTTACTAGCTGTTGCCACATATCTGTCACGGCGACAGAAACGCAAAAAAAACATGAGCCTGTGACTGGCCATTAACATCTTTTTTTGTCGTAGTTTGACCTTCCCACGTAAGTCGACACATAGTTAATTATCTACTCCATAGATGACGCCTGTTATCTGTCAAAGCAAAAAAAGAATACATTAGTGCAGCAGACAGATGAACTTGTTTTTCCATTGTGATTTGATCATTGGGATCGTTATTTATCAAGTTCAAGAAAGTTTACTCATAAAATCATTAAAACAGTTTCAACATAATATGTAATTACTAAGAACTTTTTTCCAATTATGAACAGGCATTCACACGAGTATGATAATTTTGACAAGTTTTCAATTTATTTATGTTTTGTGTTGTTATACTTATTTTAGATTTTAATATCCAGTGAAACAAAGATTGGATTTGTGTTACTCTCGGAATTGTCGTATTATGTTAACTTAGCAGCCTCTAAAAAGATGGCAAATTTCGAATCGTCGCCGATTGCCATCAATCGCAGAAAAGCAGCACCGCTAATAGTTCAAAAATGGATGGGTAAGTTGTTGTGTTTCAACGTACGCGAATTTCTACTTATGCGGATGGTTTTGGGACAATTAACCGCATAAGTCGAGGACTTACTGTATTCACCATTCAAGTTAGTCAAATAATGAAATTGCAAAAGACAAAACCTTCACCCAGCCCGTATGATTGAACCTAGAATCATCACTTCCTGTTGACTGCTCTACCACAAGACTGCTTCTTAATGCCTGATGAGTTGCATTCTACGGTTTATAATGACAGTGCAATATGTAAACTTGTTTTCTGTGAAAACTATCGGTAAATTACCCCATACGTGGGTTGATTCATGAATCACTACACTAGATTTGTCTGCTGATTTTCTTAAAAATATGTGACCCAGCTATCAGATGCTCCCTTTGTAAGTGTCAGGGCTTCGTTACGAGTGATTTTACTCCTGGAGCTATGTGAATACACTGCAAATCACTCCATTCCAGAGGCGTGCCATACTGCTCCTTTTGTTGAACAGTTAATTTTTATTTAGTTCAGGGGTCAGTACTGTTCAAAAGAACAGATCCAAAGGAACACACAGCATTCCAAATTATGATGTTTTAAATATAAAAATGACATATTATGGTCGTCAATGTATTCGTAAAATCAAACTAAAGGTAGACTTTCATCCACTCCAGCTGCCTCAGGTCCTATATGACCATTCATAGCATGCAAATGGAAGGAACAATAATTAATCAACCATGGTATAACATTTTATGAACAGAATCTGAAATTCTTGTTATTAACTATGTTTATCCTTTGTCCACCAGTCATTTCACTAGATCAGTGTTTTTCAACCTTCTTGAATATGCGACCCCCCTATTTGCTTCTCTAAAATAGAACCACAGTTTGATAAATTAGTAAAAATAAACAGGCACAGCCTTTTCACTGAAATTATTGCTGTATCTTTTATGTAGAGTAGGTGTAGATTGTAATCTGAAATTTTTGTATTTTTACTGTAGTGAAGGACCTTTAACCCTAGCTTTTTATTTTACCTGGCTTGCGACCACAACCCCCCCATCAAGCCTTTGCGACCCCCCTGGGGGTCGCGACCCACAGGTTGAAAAACACTGCACTAGATGATTGAACTTCTAAATGGAAAGTAATTTGAAATGATGGCTCCAAGTTAAGTGAAAATAATCAGCCAATATGTAAATAATATTACAAAATGAGAAATACTATCAGAACTACCTTCTATTGCTCCCAGTATGAATACTCTGCATCTCAGTTTTGAGTTTTATTATCTATCACCACAATTCAGCAAATGGTTTTTGTCGTGTCTCCGCACTATTTCTTAAAGGATTCCAGGATCAAAATAACTCATGCTCCATGCGGTTCGCCATCTTTATTTTCACCAACCGAAAAAACAATACACCATCATCCACACTCCAGCACTGCCAACCCACACACTCCCATCACCAACAACTCTGAAACACCACAGTTTTATTAAAATTCAGAAGAATTAGTGCTTTGATTGGTTCATTGTGCAAATATTATGATGATGAATTCATGACTTTTCATCATTTGTTGTCTAGGTTGAATTATGCTTTTGATAAATGAATAAAATTTAAAAATTCTTAGCCTTTAAACACCAGATTTATATTTCCTTAGAAGTCCCTCCCTGCCAGATTTAAATTGGCCCTTCAAAGGTTTTCTTTTTCTGTCCAAGCCAAAAACGGCACTTTCGGCAGTGAGAAGCACTAAACCGCGTGCCAATATTGGCACTTTTGGCATTTAAGGGTTAAAATTCCCATAATGTGGAATATTTTATTTTCCTTCATCTTCACTCAATAGAAGACTCTTTAACTTAAGAATGCATTTCCCATGTCAAACTAAAATTTTCACTTATTTGATTGTTACGAGCCCACAGAAATTCATGTGAATAAAACAGTGTCATGTTTTTATTTTCCTTTGAAAAAATCACACCTACAGCGTACTAGTCAAAAATGCATGATTAATTTCAGATTGGAATTGCATTGAACTAACATATATCCTCAAGTTTTTCCAATCGCTACCATAGGTGAATATTTTTCAGCCTGCTGTTCAATGAATCTTTCTGAGCGCATCCGCAGCTGGACTCTTTTGAGCTTGATGTGAAACAAATCTTTCCGAGCACTTCCACAGATTAAACTCTTTTGAGCATGCTGTTCTACGAATCTCTCCGAGCCCTCTGCAGCTGACCTCTTTTAAGCATGCTGTTCGATGAATCTTTCTGAGCCATTCCGCAGATGAACTATTTTGAGCTTGATGCACAATGAACTTTTCTGAGCCTTTCCGCAGCAGAACTCTTTTGAGCATACTGTTCAATGAATCTTTCTGAGCTTCCACTTTATGCCATTCAATCTCCTCTTTCTTTGAGCTCAAGGTTGAGTGTATGCCCTACCCTCCACAAGGGGTGTTATCAAATGGATGGGTGGCTTGTAGGCTTGTGACTCCAACCTCAGCCCCCTAAATGGGGCACTGCTGTTTTCGCCCTCTGTTTCTACTAGAAGGAAGATGATGAACACAATTCATGTCCCGCCACTGCTTCATGCATATGGCAGTTTAGGACTTAGCTCTAACTTTAAATTTCTGAGCAGAACAGGCAGTTAGAGTGAATCATTCATTTACAGATTAGTTCATTTACTGGAACTATTCCATTTGAACGGCTCGGTTCTTTTGTCCCATCTCTACTTCACTCCTGGTCTCTCAGAGTCTGGCAGAATGGGGGTTGCTAGGGGAGAAAGGGGAAAATGTGGATGCTTGAGAAAGGAATAGTAGAAGCCAAGGTCGACATCTATTTGAAGTGGAGGAAACCAGGTTTGATGCGAAGGGTACTAATTTCAGATTTCTGCAAATATGCATATGAAAGGTTTTACTATGGGATCAAGCATGAGAATACTTGAGAATCTCATTCAACTTCCTCTCTGAAGTCTTCATCATTCACTATATGCTGCTTTTCAGCCTCAGGTGAGCCTGCTTCATTCCAAACTTGACCTCAACACTTGACTGTGGTGGTCATATTATTTTCACTGTCAATGAAAAGTTGTCTCACCCCATACACTCTTCCATGTAGGTACATTGTGAGCTAAATTAAAAAAACTGTCAATATTGCAGATGAAATTTTCTCAGGTCTCCCACTGAGTCAGGAAGGGGGTTGTTAGCAATATTTCAACAGCTGTCTCTGCTATCCTCTTCAGCCATGAAGACGATGGCAAAGACAGCCATCAATACGTTGGCAACAATGACTTCCTGACAGGGTGGAAAATCCGAGAAAATTTCATCAACCTTGTATATGTTGAAAACACAAAATCTTTCATGTCAATATTTATGTTTTTCCCTATATTTAAAAACAGTAAGTAAGACAAAAATTGTGGTTGGAACTCTTAAAATTATGTACATAAATGGTATGAAGATATTCATAACTGCCTAAAATACAGCGATGAAATACGTAGACATTGTCATAAGAAAAAAATAGGCCTGGATGGGGAATCAGACCACGGACATTTGGCTTGCTAGGCCAATGCACAGACCACTACGCTACCCAGGCTTCCTAATTCCCGTGGCAATTTTGGAGGATTATAGAAGGGAACTAGATGTTTAACTCTTGTGGTCCATCAAAGATGGCAATGCAACGAGGGATAGGACTTAAAAGAAGCTGCATTTCATGTGGTTGCATCCTATACCAGCACTTATGCTGTGCAAGGTTACGTATGAAGCAGTGACGTGCAGTCGCAATTTGCCTCGGGTAAGCGCTCGTGCATCAGAACGTATTGCAACCCGCATGACACAGACGATAAATTACTTGTAAAATTCACATTTAAAACTAAAAAGCTAATGCCAAGAGTGGCATTCGATCATATTATGAAATCATAAATGAAAGTTGGTTCATTAAATGGATTCGATACTTAAATAGTATTTTTAAAGATGTATTCTAAGTATCTAGCAATAAATGAAGCACTCCGTAATTATTTCCACTTTGAGAAGTTTGTGCGTGAAAACAATTGAATGTCGCTCTTGAAACAGGCAAAAACAAATACTATATCTGCATCTATTGTGACATTGTGACCAACTATCTAGGTACTTATTCTGAGCGGACTCCTGGAGTGGACGACGGGGCAGCTGTGCGATAGAGAAAATCCAAGAATTCACTGATTCGCATAATACAGGCGATATGTATGTTGAACAAAGTACACCTAAGTATAGCAAGAGCATCTCCCTGGGTTTGAGCCCTGATACGTGGTTTGGCATGCCATGCCCACAGTTTGCCTTGAAAAATATCGAATGCAAAGGAATTAAGCACAATGAACTTCACCATAATCACTATCTTGTAATATGACAGTAGGTTTTTTGATTGTAGAATGTTAAGAAATGCATTCTTGGAAACGTATCTGTAATCATAAATATTTAGAGTAAAGAGTCATTTCACAGTCATCACTGTGCTATAGTATGGGTCTATAATGCTCTAATGCTCTGTATCGACATGAACACTTAAGTGAATGAATATGAACACTTTTGTGTAATGAAGAGCATTTTTTCTAAGTTAATGAAATAACGGCCAGATTTAAATAGAAACTTATAACTCAACAAAGATGGTCAGGATTTTCTATAAGATTCACCGATACATCTCTGTTAATATTGTGGTTGTCTTGCATGCCTTGATGTTTCTCTGTACACTCTGTAGGAACTGTGTATCTTGCATTCATCTTGTGACCATCACATTTGAGGTAGGTACTTAATGGTCAAAGGGCAGTCTCATATTTCACAAACTGGAGGTATTTTATCTTCTACATTAAGATGTGTGTGCTGTAGGGCACAGTGCCCTATAAATGTAGTATTACGTGTTTAAGCAGGTTTATTTAGTGGCCATTTATATAGCAACACTTACCATGGACCCACCTGTATATACGTAAATGAAAAATGTTGCACATTTAGGAGGTTCTGTGGTTTTACTCAACTCAAAGAGATTTCGATGAAACTTGCTGGAAACATTACTTCTGTATTTTTAAACGTTACCTGATTTTTTTCAGAATTATTTGCCGCAGATTTCTTAAGATATTAGGACAAGAGATGGGAATGAAATTACACTGGTTCTTATGGAAACGCAAGGCTTCATTAATCAGAAAGAACCTTTTGTAATTATTCAATGTATTATAATTTATATCAATTATAGAAAAATGTATAGCTAATTTTTACTCAGAGTGCTTGAAGAAAAATCAGTCGCGCGTGTTGCGGACGATGTTAAATTCGCACCACGAGTAATGGACGTGAACTTGGATGCATAACTTGCAGGATGCAGAAGAAAATGCATAAGAACCCAGTGTAATTTCATGCCTGATTCTCGATCAAATATCTTTAAAAACCTGCGGTAAATAATTCTGAAAATTTGCAGGTAGCTTTAGAACAATAATATTAATGCTTTCAGTAAGTTTTATTGAATTCTCTTCAGTTGAGTGAAACCACCGAACCTTGTTAAAGAGGAGAGCAATTGAGTATAAATTAATTTAAAAATTAAACCAAATTGTCAATAGAAGCAAGAGAAATAATAATAATTGCGTCTTTATTTCTGAGCGAACTTAGGTCTTTAAAGACCTTTCTTACAATTAACTCATTTAATGTGAAACCAGAAGCAAAAGAAATAGACTCCATGTGTCAATTTCTTTAGCTTTTGTTAAGAGTTTGGTTTAATTTTTAATTTAAGTGTTGCTCTTTTGAGTAGTGTGGAAAAATGGTCGGAGGTCACCTGAGATAGTGATGTGCTGCCCTAATCTTCATGGTAACGCCTTACTATATTCGTTCTTTCGCAGGGCGGCCGCTACCGAGCCGGCACCGAGGTTCTCCGCATGCTGCACAAGGCCTTCCACAGCACCCCCGACCTCGTGGCCACAAAGGGCCAAGGCAGCCCCGGCGTGGGCCCCAAGAGCCGCAGCCAGGACGACATCCCACCTCACCCCGTGCCCGCGCCCCACTCTGCCTCCGCCACCACCCCCCGCCTCTACCACCACTCGTGGAGGAGCCTCGAGAGGCTGGCACCCTCTGCCGCACACACCACGCGTTCCCTCCCGCGCCGCTCCGGGCCGTCCCCCGCGCCTCCTCCGCCAAACCATCCGCCGCCGCCGCCGCCCGTCGCCGTGGGCGCGGAGGCCACCAATGCCACCGCCGCCGCCTCCGACGACGCCAACTACGCCAATCCGGAGGCGGACGCCGCCGACGCCGCCTCCTCCACCATCATGTCCAGCTTCCGGCCGGCGGAAGGCGCCAAGCTGTACGCCTCTCCTGAAGACGTGAAGACGGTCGCCTACCGAGTGCCGTCGTCGGTAGTCAGGGACGTCCCCGCTGGCGCCACGCTCAGGAGGCGCCTCGGCGGCAGCGGTGGCAGCGCCGCGACGCACGCCGCCAAGGCGCGTTCCCAGAGCCTGCCACCGCCATCGTCCGCCGCTAGGGCGACGCCGCAGCTCTCCGTCGACGCCGATGATCAGTCCGCCTGCACGTCTTTCCGGCCGGACTCTGGCGCCGCGACGCCTGTGGAAGGGTCCGGGGGAGGAGGAGGGGACGGTGGTGGTCCCCCGTCGCACCAGCGAGGGCCTCCCGGCACGAACCCCTATGCCCAGCCGTACCATCACCACCACCAGCACCACCACGGCCTCCCGGATGTCGCCGCGGGCAGCAGGGCGCCCGCCGTGGGCTCGGAATGGAGCGCTGCAGAAGACTCATCGGACGGGAGGCAGAGCGGCAAGACGGGTGCTGCAGTGCGGTATTTGCCGACCGGAAGTGACGGCAGCGGACCCCCTATCCCCGAGCCTGATTACAGTCTGAGCGAGAGCGAGGGTGAGGAGTTGGGAGGAGGTGGGGGAGCGGAGGGGGAGGAAGGAGAGAGGGGGGTGGCGGTGGGGGCAGTCATTGTTGCCCCCACTGCTGGGGAGAAGAGAGAAAAGAGAGCCAGTCCCCCGGGGGCGGAGGAGGGCCCACCAACCTCCTCCCCACTACCGCCTGCCAACGCCTCTCCTCCCGCTGCTCCAGCACCACCGCCAGTGGAGTCCTCCCACCCATCGTCCCCACACCTTAAGGATCTGCTGGTGCAGAAGGTGGCCGAGAGACAGGGGCGGATGTCGACGTCGGCAGCCGCTAGTTCGAGTAGCAATGGAGGTAGTTCAGACAATGGTGGGAAAGAAGAGGGGATGATGGATGGGAGTAATGGTGAAGGGGGGAGGCAGAGCTCTCCGAAGGCAACGGCCTCCAGCGGACTGCCCCACAGCTTCAGCGTTGAGGAAATCCAAAAGGTACGTCATCTTGTAGTCTGTTTGGGGATACAGATTCTTTTGATAATTTTGATGAGCCTTGCTTGTCTGACATCAGGTATGTGATCCAGTACAAAAAAGTACATATGATTTTTGATACTGCACAGCCTTGATTGAATGAGATCTCACAGTTCTCGGAAAATCACTCATTCCATCAAATTTTCAATTTAGCTGTAGGGAAGCAATTAAATGTCATGCAACGAATAACTTGGAGGTTACTTTGGGAGGTTATGAAAGCAATTTGTGCATGCGATGCTCGCAGACTTACTAATTGGAACATTGCTTGTCTAATGTCCATCTAACCTCTGCTTTAACCAAAACGACAATTAACCCTGAACAATAAGAAGAGATAAGAAGATAGGTGAGAAATGATTTCTTCTGCTACATCATCTATTGTTATTTGTTGACTGTTGAAGAATTGATACTTTTTCCTCCGAAAATATTAATTTTTTGTCCTGAATATTAGGACTTCCATGAAAATTCATGGTGAATTAAATTCAACAGAATGCCCGGAAGTCTGGCAGATATAATAAAAGATAATTTTTATATTGGAAATCAAGTTTATAAAGTGTAGAATTTCGACTGTAGTTTCATATTTGAGGACTAATAATGGCAGATGACCTAACGTCTGCAATTTCTGATGCCTTCTGTATCAGGCTCGGTGAACACTTGAGTTTTAAAAATGCTATGATAGTTTTGAAGAGTACTAATGCAGATCATGAGTGTTAATGAGAATGAAATGGTATTAAATTTCTGTCAGTGTTAATGAAAAACAGAGCTAATCGAGTCAGCTGAGTGTTTACGTGTACTTCATACTCTTTACAATTGCTATAATTTAAAAATAAAATTCAAATATAGTCTCTGCTGTGACAAGAGAAAAATCACACTCATATTACTTTAAAAGTGGAAGAGACCCACATCATGTTCAGCTTAATGATGGAGCCAGGTAGAAATAAAAAAATGGCTGCATAATTAGATGAGCATTTCTGTATGAAATTTAGTACCATGATGAAGATTCTCTTTGGGTCTCAAGACTTTTGTTGGGTTACAATGCCATTGAGCCTGGAAAGGGTACCATTGACCTAATCGACCTAATTCAATGATTTAGGGCGGTGGGGTGTCAAAGAAGCTCAAGTTCATAATGCGAATTAACTCCCAAAACTGCAATCCTTTTGACAGAAAGATCAAGACATTACATGAAGTAGCAATGAAAGGGGAAAGAAGAAAATGTAAGAGTTGCCTCTGCCTCGTAGTAAAAGTAAGAATTGCTGATTGTGGAGGAAATATTATGACATTAATACATTCAGACTTTATTAAGCTATGACAAAATGGTAAAATATAATATTGATGTACCTTCCTTAATACGGTCGACCTCTTGTCAAACTCTAAAAAGACATTCGTATGGTTTCAATATGTCGGTGAGAAAAAATAGCCTCCTTTGTCAAGGTGAAGAAGGAGATTGACTGTGTGTAGCAGGTTTCAGGTAGCTTCAGGTGCGAAGCAAGGGGAAGGGCCAGGGACTTGAAGGCTGGGAAGAGTCAAACAAATAACTTCCCTAGGGTCTTGAGTTCAAGTGGGGTTGCTGGGGGAGGGAGGGAAGCAAGATCACCAACTTAAGTTCGTTGATTTAAGTTAAAAGTATGGAAAAGAATGCGTGGGTATAGGGATGGAAGCCCGTGCAATTCACGTCACCACTTCAAAGCATTACCCCCTCTGCCCCCTGACCATTTGAGATGTTAAATTGCAAAACTATCATTAAAATCCAATGCAGGTTTGGTCATAAAAGTTGATAAATGATGTTAGTGACTAAATAGAGGTATTTTTAAAGGTAACATATTTTTTGTCAATATTCAAAAGTGAGATTCCCACTGATGAAATCCATTTGTTGCCATGCTGACTCAAGTATCTGCCAATCTGATTTGCCTGAAGAAGTAACTCCTAGCTTATTAGTTTCTAAAGAATCATGTATGTACTTGACATTTCTCAGTTCTTCATTAAAAATTGAAAAAATACCTTCATATAGAGTTTGTCTCAGTTTTTCATTTTCCTGCCTCATGAAACATTTTTCCTGTATGAAAGAAGTAGTAATGTGCAATTTTGGATGCAGAGAAGGTATATGACAAGGTAAATAAAAATAAGTTGCTGAAAGTTTGTTTTATAGAGGGAGTACTGGTTTTGAATTCACTTCCTGTAAAGCATTCTGAAAATCATCTGTGAATCCGTAAAGCTTAGTGGGTTGAATATTTTGCCAATTGAGCTGAGGACCGCAGGTTTGAAATTATATGTTACCAATGATGAGCAATACCTGTGGCTACTAATTGCATAAAATTAGAAATTGCATTTGAGATCTTTCTGAACAATTGCTGGGAGCTGAAAGTTAATGAACTTTCCCCTGTCCTTGCCATAACCATGTGTGTTTGGTATGTTGATTTATGAATTAGTAATTTGAAAATGGTGAGAGCGGAGCTCAATCTCTAAGGTCAAAGATGTAGAAATAAGGTCCAGAATCCTTATGCATGTCAAAATTGTACCATCCATTTTATTTCCTACAGGTGAGGACGCAGCTGAAGAGTTCCAAGTCTTACCCTAGTGACTTCCTGTTGGAGGATGGGGACAATTCCTCGAGTGGTGTGTCCTCTGATCAAGATGTCCAGAATGAACACCCGCAGCAGACACCTCAACAGCAACAGCCAGCGGTGCAGTCTATCTGCATCCAACAGCAGGAAATCACCACAACGATGACGCTGACTAGGAGGGGCAACAAGGAGTTGACGAGGCGCAGTTCCCAGGAGGAGGTAGTTGTTTCTCAGCCAGGGAAGGCGGTGCTCCTCCAGCACAGCCAGCAGCACCATGGTGCTCCTCCCTCAGTGATGGTGGCTCACCAACACATTCGAATGGTCAACTGTCAGCAGGAAGAGGGCATGGGATTGACAGGAGCGACTGTCATGGTGGACAGACCAGCACCCATCATAATTGTGGAGGGGGGAGGAGGTCACCCGTCAAGGTCATCTGACTCTTCTCGGCGCCGAGAAGATGGGGGTCGGAGGGGTACGGGCGGGGGCACGCTCACCAAGAATGCTGTCTCCCTGGTGAAGCTCCCACCTCCCATGGAGACAGATGGGGAGGGGGTGGATGCCACGGGGGTGATGCCGGTCATGGTGCCAGGAATGGTACCGGGAATGGTGCAAGGAATGGTGCCTGGCATGGTGCCAGGTATGGTGCCCGTGAGCGCCACCGTCGTTTCGGTCACCAATGCTCCTGTGGTGGGAGGAAGGTCGCCTTCGTTGCCTGCTGCCGTCATCTCGTCCTCTCCGGCTGGAGCGCTGGGCAGCAGTGGTCCTGGCCACCGTTCCTCAGAGAGGAGCATAGAGGAGAGCCTCCGCTTAATTAAGCGCCATGCTGATATGTTGAACCTCACAGACTTCTCGCGTGTGGTGCCTCCCCCTCCGGAGTTTGGGGGACGTGGTGGCCGGGCTGCCTCGGAAGACGACTTGGCGGCTGTCCTTGCTCCACCTCCAGAGTTCAGTGATCTGAGCAATGTCGGTGGGGGTGGTGGGTCGATGGAGGGCCACCACCACCACCCCCCACAGCACAGGACGACTATTCGCGTGGTGGGGAGGAAGAGTGGTGGGGGGACGAGGTCGGATGGGGAGGGGGGCGGGGGCTCGCAGAAGGTTTACGTGACCAAGGTTAAGGCAAAGAGCGTCCACCACCACCACGGTCACGGTCACCTCCACCCCGAGGTGGGGGTGGGAGGGGGAGTGGGTGGGATGGGGGGCGTGGGTGGAGGGGGCAGGGTGACAACGGTTAGGATTGTGGGTTCGGTGCCGAAGGGGTCGGCGGAGGGGGAGGGGGGCGGTAGGGTTGCGGCGGGCGGTGGTCACCATCGGAGCAAGTGAGGGGGGGGAGGGCATTCGCGACGCAAGAGAAGCAATAGTTCCGGCCCAGCGGTGTGAGGGACGGAGGGAGAGGAATGGCCATTGTCGAGTGGCATGGCCAGAGGGAATTGAATGCTAAAATGCATCGTTCTCTCTCTCTCGCTCTCCACCACGTTGTGGGAAGGACTTCTCTTGCGTTACGAATTGCCCTGTATGCTTGACTTGAACACGCATCTTAATTTCTCCAAAAAAAACCATCATGCCATTTTAATATGCCTTAATATTATACATTGATCAGAGTGGTAATATCCCCAATATTGACTCCAGGAAATGAGATGCATTAGATTTGTTGTTGAAGTAGGGAGTGTGCCTGAGCCCTTTCCTTTTTTTTTAATATTAGGAGTGAGTGAAGAAAAGGATTCTTACAATGTGGGTGTTGATGTAAATTTCAGCTCTTTGCAGTCTTCATTTTGCATTGTTGAAGTTATTATACTAAACGCCAAAATATATGCATGATTTTATAACTTGAACATTGGTTGCCGATGAAGAAAAATGGTGGGCTGACTGGGCCTTTAAGTAAGGGGATTCTCCGAGTTCTCGTGCAAGTTATAATACAAGCATTTGGTTGAGTTATTGCAACCATTTATAAATGTTGAATTTTTCACATTAAAGGCATTGAAAAGCTAGTTATATGTAGAACTAAGCTTGAAGCTCAATTCATTGTGTAAATATATCATTTCATTCAAATATCCCCAATTATCAGCATAAATTATGTAGTTATGTATTAAATATTGTAAATTTTTGCCGTGATTAGTTAATTTGACTGATGTGAGTAGTGTTACTCCTGTTTATTTAAAGTTAAATGCCTTTCTTGATTTCTGGATGATATCGTGCAATTTTACAAACATAGAGTTTGTGAAATTATTTTTTGAAGCTCTGCATATTGTGTGAAGACTTTTGAGTCTGAAAAACATTTAATAAATGTTCTGTTTGAATGTAAAGAACGACTTTGAACATATTTCTGAGCCTCATGTACAGAGCATAAATCAGCTGACTTAAAATGTACATATTTTACCATCTAATATTGTATGCTTCTTGCCAAAACATTCAGTGAAATATGCTTGTCTAATAATTTTGACAGATTCCATTTCAGTTTGCCATTTCCAAGTAGAAATTATTTATATTTGGTGTTTCACATGCAAAAAGTATGGAGTTTTGTCTTGTAATTATCATTATGTAATGTTTAAATATGAGATATATGAAGGTAAATTTCTCATATTAGTTTTAACTTAGCCGAAAGTTAAGACCTGGTCTTTTCTCCCAAAACCTGAGGGTGTTATTTATATGATCATCAACTGAATATACAGTACCAAATAAGGGCATGTATTTGAGTGAGAGCAGTAGATAGTGATGTCTCAGACCAATTAATTGCTGGGACTTTTATTCAATGCCATACATACTTTTTAAGTGCCTCGTTGGTTCTAATTTTTTTAGGATTAAGCTTTATTCTCCATTCTCTGCTGTGAATATGGTTTCTCCTCTGATTAAAGTAAGTCAATTATTTCATGCATGTATGCATAGATGTATATTTACCTACATTGGCATTGTGGAGGGGGAGGTGGTTGAGAGAGTGTAGAATGATGGCAAGAGAGCAGTGAACAACAAATTTGGAATACTGATCAATGCAATCACCTTGCATTCATCTTGTGACCATCACATTTGAGGTTGTTCAATGTAATTTGTGTCATCCAGCTTCCACATCCGCAACTTGTCATCTTTTCCTTTCTTTCCCCCTGTGCTCTCTCCGCCTCCCTCCCATTGTCATTCTGTGGTGTGTCTGTCAAGACAGAGAGCGTGTCATCTGGAACACTGTGCAGATATCATCGTTTAATGTTTCTGTATATAATGTACATGCTGCTGTTAAAATGAGTGGGGGAAGAGACAACAGAAATGAAAACAAAAAACATGTACAGTGCAAAGTGTTTGAAATGTGGTTTTTCATTGTCAGACACTATTTTTTGTGTCTGCGAATGAAATAAATATCCTCAAATAGGATCTTCTTTTTTCTGTTGAATTTCAATTCCCTTGCCTCATCACCCACTGCTTTAGAAAGTGGATATGTGTATACATGAAAATGTTTGTTAATAATGTTTCAATTATGTTCCTTGTTGCACAGTTTTGCAAATCAAGGTTTTCAACAGCCTGAATTTCCAAATTTAATAAACAAATTCTTATTTATAAAATACAGCACATTTTGATGAGGGGTTTATAAATTAATTTCTGAAACATAAGCACTGATGATTGTCATCTGAAATTCTAGTTGCACTCAAATTATTATTATGGCTCAAATACAGTTGATCTGGAAAATATTTAAGTCTCTATGGGACGTAATCATGATGCAGCCATAACTGAAATCTGAAAATGATGAAGGCAATCCCTTGTTCAGTGCAGTTCCAAAGCAGTGTTATTAGCTGGTGCAGGCTTAAATTTAGTGCCTCATGGTGTGAAATTGCTGAAAAAGAAATACATATGTGATTCCTTGAAGAAGTACGAGGAAAGCAGTTCCTAATAAACTCCGGAATGGGCATATCATTCCAGATTTTACTTTAAGGGGGGATCATTGGTGGAGTAGAAGGTTTTCGTAGTCTTTTTCATTGAATTCATCTCAGTTATCTTGGCAAGAATCCCTTTGAACCTTAGAGAACAATGTTGCTTCAAAAAAGATTAACAACCCACCTGTATGTGTTCCCTTACTTTGCAATAATTTCCATTTTTTCTCATCCCTGGGTACATAGGAATCTGGATATGATATGTCTTTGGAAGCACTCTTGGCATTGTCCTGTAGCTTGCCTTAACTTTGCAGAACTGTTGAACTTTTCCACTTTACATGCGGTCCTCACAAAATTCTAGTTACCTACATCTCAATGTAAGATGTTAATGTGCTTGATGCATATACTGCTCATAAAATTTCATTTACTATAAAGCATGATATGGAAATGAGACAATCAGTTTGCTTTGATTTAGTAGGTTGTGTGTATTACACATTCCGAGGCTTAAGTGAATGCATACTAAGATGGCCCAATTAAAGGATTCAGTTTGTACATTCCAACAATTTTCAATGTGAGTTGAAACTGGATTAATCTCATCTATTAACCAAGTGTATGAGACTTTTCCTCTCCATTAACCTGAACTTGTGCCTCAGTATTACAGAATATTTTCATAGTCTTTCTGTATTTGTTTAGTGTATTTAATTGTGGAATTAGCATCTTTGCCATGGAGATGCTACTGAAATTCGGGGAGAAATTTTACCCACCTTTATAGATTCTCACCGAGGTATTATCCAATGAGTTTAAAGGGATTTATATGTGAACTAAGATTGAGAAAATCTCTAAAAAAACCTTTAAACTTGAACTGAATTTTTGACATTACTGTACTTTTGAACTTATTACAGTACTTGTTTTATAGATCCCCAAATCCCATTGTTAGCATCTCTAAAACAAGATAATCGAACCATATTAAGCTTGATGATTAAATTGGTGCAGGTATATTTATGAGTTGAGAATAATTTAGGCTCAAAAATTGAACTTTTTCAAATAAGTATCTGACTCTGCTTGGGTCTTATAATTTCATGTTGTCCTAGTTTGTTTGATGCCGGCTCCATTGGTGTTGACTTAGCTGCAGCTGATACTGCCTAAAGTTATTATTTGCAGTAAATCAATTCCTAGCTAAGGAAAAGGTTATGAATTGTGCTGTGCAAACCCAGAAGTGGGGGGGTCTGTTGTGGTCCATATCCCTGAGATGGATATTAATGTTCAATTTTATATTTTATTATTCATCGTTATTATATTTATTTACTCCTCTGTTTAAATCTCTGGTGGTGGTGTTTGCTCTATACTTTTTGGAACATCCTTTTTTTCCTGCATTCAATTGATTTTTCTTTTACTCTTGATTTGGATGGAACAGCATTTACTTTTTCTAAAGACTCTGGAGCATAGACTTAAGAATCGGGAAGCTAACGAGGCTTCCCGATTGGACAGTGCATTCTGAATATCAGTAGGTATCTTTTCAAAAAGGAGTCTTGTTTGTGATTTTCAACTGCTTGTTTCAATCCATATATAATTGCTCGTCAGATAAGAAAGCATTCAATGTATTACGTAAGGCGTTTTGGAAGGGGAACGGGATTGAGCTTTTCTTACATTGTTTTACGTGGAGGGGTTAGTGAGTCAGAGACATTCTTACGCTAGATTTTAGTCCCGGGATCGTATTTTGATCACTATTTTTTATTATTGTCGGTAAGAAAAGCCTTAACTTGTAGGATTACCGCCGCGGCGTTACGTTTGACTTAATGCTAAATATCAGAGAAACAAATGATCAATTGTTTACGTTCATTATGTTTGAAGACATCGAATTTTTAAATATCACGCGGTTGGCGCGAGTCGCGTCTACTGTGACTTGTGAAATTTCGAAAACCATAACCAATATCCAGCTATAAATATTCAGATTTCTAAGTTTCTCTTCGAGCCTATGATTAGGTACGTAAAATAAAAAAAAATCAGAGGGGGGTGAGGTAATTTTTTGCGCGCTTGGACATGGAATCACCTATGCATTATTATCAATTTGCATGATTCCAAAATGTACGGCAACTAAAGTAATATTGGAAGGGGGGGGGTCATGAAATCTAACGTTGTCTTACATAGGGGAGGGGTTAAAAAGTTACCAAAATCTCCTTATGTAATACTTGAATGTCCCCGTATGTCCTCCTCGAAACCCACTCATTCACCTTCCATACCCTCCCCTCTCCCCAATCTAGGACGGCCACTGCCTTCTGCGCTGACGGAGGTTAGAGGATGCTGGGTAACCGGCCTACGTTCCAGGAGGAGAGCACTAGTGACCCTCGTAACGAATTTCCTGCTGGGGGTCGATTGAGTAACTTTCCATCCTAAACTTCCGTAGCGGAATCTCCGTACGCATAGTCCGTTCGTCCGTCCGTAGAATACGTTCGTCACTTGTTGATATATGCAGATAAAGCGTTCCAATTACTACTTCTGACCCGCCTTACCAGCTAACTAGGGTCAGCCAACCGTGGCTAGAAATACAACCACAATTGGCGCTAACCAGCGTTTGCTCTACCAAATGTAACCAGCGTCACGCCGAACTGTAGTCATGGAAACGGGGGTCCCCAAACTTTTACCGTCGTACCCTACATAAAATTCTCAAAATTTTATTAACCCCCTAATCTTTTATATAACTAGGTAATTACAACAGGAAAAACATAATAAGACTATTATGTGATTTTTAAATAGTTTATTTTACAGTGTTTATTATTTATCGAAAAGTGTCCCGTACGTCGTATATAAATATGAAAAAAGAGGATTGCAATGGCGATCTGACTTTAGTTGAAAATAATAACAATGAAAATATTAACAATCACGTTAATTGATAGATACTTATCACGTCGAAATGTAATATGCACTGCAATAACATATCTACTCTTAGTTATTAATTAGAATGAGTGATTTTGTAGGTATAGCTTTTGTCCTTAGATCCCCGAGCCCGTATCGACTGCCTCTCAACGACACATCGACCCATGGGGGGCCCACATCGACCACAGTGGGGATCCCAGGCCTTATCAAATGCCTTAAACCGATGAGAAAATGCAAAGGCCATGCCCGAGCCGGGACTCGAAACCGCGACCTCCGGATTGTCAGGGCAGTGGGCTCTCATCACGATTACTGTTGGCCGTCCATTTGTGGGCGTTGAGCTCTCCTACCATACGGCAAAGCGGAGTGAAGGGCCCCTCGCGGTGAAGGCAACGCGCTATGCTGTGCGCGAAGGCAACGAGTGCTTTGGCGCTGCACAACGCTAATGACGTTTCATGGAACGATGTGCGCTGGCGAAATGTTTTTTTAACCTGCCGATAGGTAGCATTCTGTGGTTGAACCAAGGAGGTTAAAATAAATGGAGGAGGCAAGACCGTGAACGCTCATGAGCGAAAGTGAAGCAAGAATAGGGGTGCTTGGGAAGGATTTTATGCCGAGTAGGTGTGGCAAAACCAGTCACAAAACATCGCTTTACCAGTTGTTTTTTACTTATATTTGACGAAAATCGAACGCGACCGCCGGACACGTAAGCCAGAGGAAGGTCTAAACTGTGCCGACTGTAATGGCGGAATTGGCTTCAAAAATCAAGCGGCTTGTCGCCTTCATTTCATTTTTAACCTCCTTGGGTTGAACAGCAGTCACGGCCGAATATTTTGTGTAAATTTGTTGAATTCGTGCATAATAAGTATTTAAAAACGTTATATTTTTGTCACTGAGTAATTAAAAACCTCACATTATGCATGTTTGCCACCTTTATTGAAAATACACGAACTTGGCAACAGTCACCGATGATATTATCGACGTTCGTTTGTTGTTAAGCGCACATCAACTTTGCAACCGAACTGTTTTGAAGTGCGCTACCTACTAGTATAGTGGAGGTGCGCAGTAGTTAGTAGTGCGCAGGGGCTGAATCAGGAATGGACGGCAAGTGCGCTGCACAGTGGTCCGGATCCGAAAAAAGGCGGACAAAAGTAATTTTTTCGACTTTCTTGAAACTCACTTTAAATATGCAGTTCTTGTAGTAAACTGTCCGGGGTATCATACCGCACACTTAGTTTTGCATATAACGCTTTGTTTAGTTCAATAAATTGCTTCAAAGTAGAGCTAATTTTAGTTAAACCGCGCTCTTTTAATTTTTTCGAAAAATACACATTTTTAACATTTTTTTTGCTCTATTTCGTATTAAAAATTGGTAAAATAACTGTGGACTATACTTATATGGACACTTTACCATGATAAAAACTATGTTTCAATCTTGTAGTCATTGTGATGATCGCTGAAGTAGTTATTCAAGAAAAACCATTTTTTCTCGCAAATTTCGCATAAACGTTGGATTATAAAAAGAGTGACACCGAGTGACACGGAGATTTTTATAGTGGCAAGAGTGGGTTATATTAGAAAGATATTAGTAAAGAATTTAGCTGCAAATATTTGCAAATAAGTGAATGACAACGACTTATATGAGACTCTGGCGCGGACGTAAACGTCGGAACTAGACTCGCGAGCTTCGTCACAGAGGAGACACATTGTGAAATACGTCTTTTCCAATGTTTTATTGATAAAGATTTTAAAAACGAAGAAGTTTACTATGTTTTTATCTATTATATTCTGTTCTTGGCCGAATTTACTCTAGAAAGAGCGAGAGAATGAATTTCAGACTGCGATACTAAGCGAAATTGTGACGCTGGAAGAGGAGGAAAATATTTTCTTCGATCGCTTCTCAGTATGATTCCCATGGAATTTTGTTAATCGTTGGAAGTATATAAGACTGGTTGTATGTACTGCTGCTGGGAAAACCCACCTCTGGCTGTCCCTTTCCTCAAAGCCTAAGTGACAGGAGACCCGTTACCCGCACACGTGCCGGACCCAAGGGTAGTGGGTAAGGTCCTTAGTCGGGATATTTTACTATCCCTAATTAGCGCACCACCCAACTTGTGTTTATTGCCTCAAGGCGGTTTCTTTGACCTGCAAGTGAAGTTGCACGTGTTAACACTTGTGGTATTTACCCTCCAGGTGCATCTTTCCAGATGGGTTTTATTGGAGGACTGCCGCTGGTATGCATTTTCGCACACAATGAAGGCATTGCATATTTCTCTTTATGCGATCCAAAAACCCTCCTGGTTATCCTCGGGGGTAGACCCAGGTTCTTGGGGGTGGCGGTAACTCCTCTTCTTAACCTCCTCAATGCTTCAGTCGAAACATTTTGTTGCTCTTCAGTTGCTCCTTTTCTATCGATGTGTACACATGCCAGTTCTTAGTCGTTGGGTCCTCGGCTGGCAATAGTTATCGTGATGTGAAGTGATCTCTGAAGTAAATGTTAGTGTTGTGATAATTCGGAATAGTGTTGTGATTCAATGATTTTTTTGTTCCTGGCCGCCACAGCGATAAGGATAATTAATCAGGTACGTTATTTCTCTTTTATTTCCGTTTTTGAAGTTGATCTAATGCGAGGTACCACACTAAAGTTTACATTGTTTTTGCTACCGCTCAAACTCCTAACTTTCTAGAATAGAGAATATTTTTCAGTATTTAACGAACCAATGGTTCTAATTTTTAACTCACAGCTATGTCGTTAACATTTACACGGAAGCAACTGCACGATAAAATGCAGGAGAAAAAAGGAAAGTCAATGGACGACCGGAAAAGTAATTTGACGGGATTTCTTGAGGATTGCCTACATGTACGTAGATGAGCACGCAAAAAATGACCTCAAAAATTTTTTGAAAGAAAATTTTTTTGTTGGTTACGAGAAAAGATGGCGAGCTTGCTCTCGAACGAACTCTTTTTTTGTACAGAGGTGTGCGACTTGGTTGGATCAAATCGTTGATTTTCCTGATGTTGTGTATCGTATCCTTCCAAGCACCTCAGGTTCGTATTTTCCCTGTGTTTTCATTGTGATATGACATCTCTTGAGCTATTGTCTAAGTAATAAGCCTTTTTTATCAGGTATATCTCAGAAAAGAAAGGGTAGGCCAAAGAAACAATTTTCGGATGTCACTATCCGGTCAAAAAGAAGGAAAACTACATTCCTTAGAGAAAGTACTTCCCCTGCAGAACTGTCTATTGCTACAGCCATGAAGCTTAGAGAGAAAGGACATGGCGCAGAAGCGTCTCTAGTTAAAGAGGCTACGATGACCACCCCTACACGGGCCAAACGAATATTGAAAAAGTCTCTACTATGTCCTCTGATGACGGTTTAGCATTAGTCGTCAATTCAAATCTGACACAAAAACAGTATTTGCAGATAAGAAACGCAGCAAGATATCATGGCCATGATTTGTATCCATCATATCATTCTATTTTGAATGCCAAAAAGACTACTTATCCGGATGGTATTGAAAACGCAGAGAAGAAATGTGAAGTTAAACTGCATCCTTGTTGCACCACACTTGCTCGAGGCTACTACAATTTTTGCCGATATTTTCAGGTAGTTATTTAAATGTGTGTTAATTTATATAAATATATAATTTTTAAAATTTGTGAGTGGAATGTGAATTATGAGTGGTTCTACATGCCACCCACAGTACATAAAGTTCTGCTGCATGGTGCAGATGTCATTGAGTCAGCTCTTCTTCCAATTGGAGAGCTTTCGGAGGAGGCCCAGGAATCGCGGAATAGGGATATAAGAAATTATCGTGAGCATCACGCAAGAAAAATTTCAAGATTCCACACGAATGAGGACGTTTTCCGTAGACAGATCCTGACCTCTGATCCATTCCTCAGTAGGTACATTAGGTGCTGAATTAAATAAATACCGTGGCCTAAAAGATCTGCCTAAAGAGGTCCGTGAGCTCTTGCAAGTATATCCTGACTCAGCGAGTGAATACGAGGAAGAGGAGTGGAATTCAGGAGAATCAGATTTGGAATTATATACATTGTAAATTTAATAAGATACTAAGTATTTTTCATTAAAATAAATGAGTTAATTTGTACTTAAAACTGTTTTCATATTTATTTAATAATTACTTAGTTTTTAGTTTCAGCGGCACTACCTCTGCTAGCTGATAATCGCAATCAGTTTAACGTTAGAAACATTTCCCCCAACTGCCTTACATTCACCCATTTTTTAAAAATTATTTATTAATTTAAAGGTCTAGAAGTCATATTATACAAATACTTTATATATATTTGCATATTTAATAATAACAGGCGTTTTCTATGAAGTATCCTCATTATCGGTTAATTTATCATTAAAATTCTCAATATCTTCTTAAATAATTATTTTTTGTTAAAAATAACAGCAGAAATGAACTAAGCGCGTCTCAAAACATATAAATGACAATTTTCAAAGTAATCCGACAAAAATCTGATTTTTGTCCCTCTTTTTCGCGATCCGGACCACTGTGCGCTGTTGAGTTACCAAGTGATTAGCGCACTATTAAGCGAATGGAAACCACCCGAAGTCTGATTGTGAGGATAGTAAAATGGGATGCCCAGACGGTTTAGGCAAACCAATGGCCCAGTTATACATGAAGGCGTACATACCTGGCTGGTTATTTTACACGGCGGCGGCTCTGTGGGATCCGTGATAGAACAGGTAAGGGCTCTGCCTCCGTTTCTGCCCTGCCCCTCGTCCGCCGCTTCTCAGTTTTCACGAAGAATCACTTTCCCTCATTCCCATCTCCTCCACCCTCTCTTATTTATATAAAATTCTAAAGCCACAATTTCGGACAGAATTTTAATTCCTCCAGGACAGTCCGTGTCGATTGAGGACGTGTTCGGGAAAATTTTGACGGTTGGTAGCCTTGCCATCAACTCCCTTTCCCCCCTACCCTCTCCCTTCTTCAAAGGTGTGCAATTGTACCGTGCTTGCATGCCATAGATTAATGAAGAGAATAGCTTGGACCATACGGTTGATAGCGCTGGAGAATGCCTATTGATGGCATTTACATGTTGCAATCGTCCATGGTGAATGGATCAGTTGTGCAGTTTGTACAGCGAACAAAATGACATTAGTAGCAGAATGGTCGCAGTACCGCAATGATTTGTCTGTAACAATGCAAAATGGAAATTATTTCCAACAAAAGCTCTGTTTATCGTAAAATTTATGGACAAATTGCGCGCAATAGCCATGTTGGATACATTATTTTTCGCAAAAAGCATATCACTTTCGTGCTTAAGGACGCCATCTTCACTTTTTTTAAATCTTAAGTGCGTTCTGGCTCCCCCCCCAACGCTAAAGAGGGGTCGAGGGCGGTTAGCTCCCAAGACTCTACAGTACGCCTCCGGCAAAATAAGGAGAATGTGAAAAGGGTATGCACAGGGCCGTAACTATTAACTTTGCCATCAAGTTTTGCCCCCGGGGCAAAACTTGATGGCAAGGCCTCTTTATCAGTACAAGATCGTGGCCTTAGATTGAGCACAAAGCAGACGATTGAACTATCAGCTGTACTATCAGCTGAGCGTCTAGTGCACGGGCGCTTGAACTTTTATTACTAAGCTGGTTATTTAGCGATTAGAGCAAGCCGTGTTTACATACAAAGAAAAAAGTACTTATAATAACCACCCTTTGACTTGGGGGCCACAGGGCTGTGCCCCGTTTGCCCCGGCCATTGACGGCTCCAAGGGAGTGGGGGCAATTGCCCCCCCCCAAAAAAAAACCCGGTGTATTTCTTTGTCATAGACCTTAAATTAAAAGCCTAAATTATTTTGTTGCTTTTTTGTTACTGAAATTTTGGTTATTTTACTTTAAAATCCAGTAAAATTTTTTTTAACTAAAACGGTTTTTAAAACCACCAGCCAAATGCGAACGTAGATAAAAATAATTTGGAATTAGTAGAAACTTGGTGGTAATCTAAACGTTTTTACTAAATATGCATTTAGTAAAAACTTGCTCTTCTTCAAAGGCAAACTTTTGCTTCCAAACCACTTATAACGCGCCATTTTGCACAAGTTTGTTACGAATTTCCGGGACGAGACCCACGAAATTTGACATTTTCCTGTGGGGTATTCCATACCCCAAGAGCCGCTGGCGCGCCCCACGAACCTTTGGTCTGGAGCCGCCCCTGGCCCCGACGGTAGTTACGGCCCTGGGTATGCATGTTGTGTAGAGGGGAGATTGCTGTGTTAACGGGGGAGGAGAAGGAAGAGAATAGCCTTTATGGATGGGATGAAGAGAGGTAGGACGTATGTCGAGCTCAAGAACGAAATAGTGTATGGAGATGGGGACCTCCGGCTATAAAAGATGACGATAGGCGTTTCCTACTTCCATCTAAACCTAGATAACCGCCAGACCGCTTCCTTTACCTCTAGATGAAACCTAGTGGTAACTTAATGAATCCAGACGTAGGAGTCTCTTCCCTGTTTCTCTTTGCCTCTCCAACGTCAGCCTCTGAACTGCTTGCGTATTGCTGGCTTTGCTTACCCCATTCTCCATTGGCAAGGTAACCCCTATGTTGAGTTGGATTGGACTGGAAATCTCAAGAGGAACATCGAACATTGTAACAAAAAATAGTAATAATTTATTTTTGTCTCACTAGTTAAAAAAATACTCAAATGCATATCTTTATGTATGACTACAATACATTTTGAGTCGATTTATGCAGCCAAAGTTAAGTATAAAAAATACAAGAAAAACATGTTAATTACACCAGAAATAAGAAGGCAGTTCGTTAATTTCATGGAAATTCTTGACTAGTTTGTTAAGAAAATATGACACTTAAACCGATCACCACATTATTGGTACTTCTGAGGTACTTCCATTGGCTGTCAGGCGCCGAAATCTTTGTTATGCATTGAAAAATAATCCTTTGGTTATAGGTTAACCAACATTGATCTTTAAAAAAAATGAGTAACCATGCACCACAAACTGGTGGTCATTGTTCATCTTTGGTTATTTCATCTCCCACCCTCTCCAAGTATATTTTTCTAACAAATTCAACAAATAATGCATCACAACAGAAACCATTTTTTTATTTATAAAAAGAGATTACGCCACTCATTTCACGTTGAATGCTCGTCCCCAGGTCACCCGGAGGAAAGGTCACCGTGCCCAAGGACAAACCCTTTCTTCATAGAGCTGCGACATCGAGCCCTTAAAGCTAATTTATCACAAATTGAATGCATGACAAAGCAACAACATTCCCGGTCACCTCTTCTTCTAGGCTCGTCTCTCTCATCCTGTAGTCATCCGTTAAACGCGCCACCGCGCGCGGCGCGTCCGTCATCCAATCACGCTCCTCCAATGACCGCCGCAGTTCACTCAACACGAATCAATTCATTGAGAGAGAATATGCGGTGAACCTGACCCCTTTTAACCCGCCAGCCGGCTTATTGCATTGGTATCCGTACTCTCTGGCGGTAAAATTCAGTGAAAGCTTTTTTTTTTACCTTATCGATGCGCAATGTAACGTTATATCCCAAGCGCCAAAAGTTTGGATCATTCGCAATACATTTCAATGTAAATGATTTTGAGACTTGTGCACAACCGCAGGGTCCCGCGCGGGACACTGGTTTCTGCAGGCACCCTCAGGGCAACATTTGTGGAAAGAGTCCGATCGACCAGTCTATGCACGAACAATATCCTTCAGGATATAACGCTCAAAGAGCTCAGAATACGCGTTTACTTGCGTTTGCTCTGCTTGTTATATTTCCGCTTACAACGCATTTAACTGCTCAGATTGCAGTCCATAAAAAAAGAGAAATATTGTAACTGTGATGAAAGATGACTTTTATCAATAAATCTCTAAATTTAGTTTTTCTTTGCGAGCGGAAGGAATGCTCTTGATCTTCCTGTGAGCGTGGCGGCTGAGTAGTCTTTTTCTCTGTTCTTTTGTTTCTCGAAGCCTTTCTCCTCGTTCAGCGTTCACTCGTGCGGGGGGCGACTGTCGGCGGTTCCCCGCGAGGCTTCGGCTCCATCCTCCGGGGGGACCCCGCCTGGCGTCGCCGAAGACGAGATCTCCTTGATGTTTCCGGGCAAGTAGTCCTTCCACGACCGGAAAAGGTATCTCGTGAACTTACGGAGCTGCCGGAACTTGCAGTAGGTAGCACCCTCGGCCGACTCCAGCTGTTGCGTCTGGATCAGGAAACCCTTTTCTCGGAACGTCTGCTCTAATTTCTCCCTGACTAGGGACTTGCGCGTCCGTCTCTTCCTCCTGGCCGCCGAGGGTCCTTGCGAAGGACCCTGGCCCTTACGCCCGTCCTGCAGAAAGGGCTGCTCGCCCGAAGGGGTCTCCGGACTCGCATCGGGCCCCATGGAGTCCCCTCCGTGGAATGCCGAGGAGGGCCCGGAGGTGATGGCGGCGAGGCGTGGCGGGGGGCCTGCTCCAGCCGCCTGCCTGGAGGCGGCTGCCTGGGGCTCCGTGGGGCGGTGTTCGAGGGAGGTGGAGGGCGAGGGGTGGATGGTGCTCGCGCCGACGTTCTGCTGTTCCCTCGGGAAGAACTCGTACCCTCGCATGCTCTTGTCGCCGGTGCCGCTGTAATACCGGAAGTTGCCGCCGGCGTCCACGGAGAGCATTTTCTTCTCCTCCAGGGACGGCTTGGCGCCGCCCGTGAACTTAAACTTGCAAATGCTTACCTCCGTCGGATTGTCGGCCGATGGAGGAATGAATATGGCAGACCGCTTCCTCTTGGTGGCCAGGTTGGCGGCGTGGACGGCCCTCTTGCGGCCGATGGGCGTCGCAGGAGGGGCCTCAACCTGTAGGGGGCGCGTGAACGTGGGCGCGGGGCCCGGCTGCTGGGGCGGCGGGAAGCACTCTCCGAGGGGTGCAGCGGCGGGGGCGACCGCGATCTGCCGGCTAACGGCTCCGCTGCGGTGGGGCTCGGGCCCGGGCTTGTCGGTCCGCGGTGCGGGAGGGGTTGCGGCCGGTGCCGCGCCCATCTTGTTGCAGTAGAGGAAATGCGACTGGAGGGCCATGGGGTGAACGAAGAGCCCCGCGTTGGGCCAGTAGATGTAGTTGGCGGCGAGGGGCGAGAAGGCCGCCGGGTCCACCGAGGAGGTGGGCGTGGCAGAGGTACCCGGGGACTCGAGGAGTTCGGACGAATCGACCGCGACGGGTGTGGGGGGCGGACCCGCTTCCGACCCCCGGCCGCCGCCTCCGCCGTCGTCCTCCTCTGGCTCCGCCTTCACAGTCGGCGACCCGCTCACGTTGATCCGGCAGAGGTCCCTTATACACAAGTTGAGGGGCTCGTCTTGCTCGGAACACCGCTTGCTTACGGGAGACTGAGTCAGCCTTCTTGCCAGGAGGCTCTCGCTGGTCACGGGGTTCTTGTAGGGCCCACCGGAGGAGGAGGAGGCGGTGGAGGACGGCGAGGAGGGCAAGGGGGGGCTGTTGCCGGACGTAGCCGCTCCGCGCGGCTGGCTCAAAACGGTGCCGTAGTTCTTGTAGATGAGGTGGCAGATGTCGGCCTTCTTTGGTTTCCGGCCGCGCCTGGGTTTGGAGTCGAGCGTCATCTCGCCCATGAAGGGAAGGTCCCGAAGCGGGGAGCCGGTGCCGCCGCCGGCCATGATCACGCTCGTGCGCCTCTCCTCGTCGTCCGGGTGCGGGGCGAGATGCGGCGGGTGCAGGCATGGCGTCGCGTCCACAACCTCCTGCTTCACCTGCTTGAACTTGGCCGTGTCCTTGGCCTGTAGGTCCTGGATGAAGCTGGGAACCCTCCGCGCGGAGCCCTTGGCGGGGGCCCTAGGGATGGAGGGCCCCTTACTGGGCCCCGGCGTCTGCGGGCCCTCTTCGATGCGGGTGAGGGTCGGCGGAGTGGGGGGCGCGACGCTAGCCGCCGCGGCGGCCCTGGCTTCCTGTGCCATGGCGGCCTCATAGTGGTCCAGGTACTCCGGTGGGAGGGCTTGGTGGTGGAACTTGAGCTTCCACTTCGCCCGCCGTCTGCCCCTGGGAATGGAGAAACAAACATCAGTATTTCAGCAAAGTGTTTTATACCACGCATTGTTTAGTTTAAAATACTTATTTTGTTTTGTTTTTATAAATTTTACCCAAGAAATGATTTGGAAAAAAATAGATCTCGTAGGTAATGGTTGCTTTCAGTCAAGAATACCATTACGGCTTCTTTCAAAATCTTCGTTTAACTTTCACCATGCGATTCCATGAAATGAGAACCAGCTCTACTCCTTAAACCAGGGGTCTCCAAACTTTTCGTAACGAGGGCCACAATAGGTACTTGAACACTTTTCAACGGGCTGTAGTTAAAATAAAATAATTTGGAAACTTTAGATATGTGTATACTTGACTGCTGAAGGGTTTACTTCGTAGAAGTTACTATTAATCATAATTAACTTAGCTTAGTACTTTTCTACAACGTTTTATTATTGCACGACGCGTTTCGCCGCTTTACGGCATCGACAGGTTTACTAAGTATAATATATTAATTAACATTATATTTAATATTATAATATTAAATACTTAATATTATACTTTATAAACCTGACGATGCCGTAAAGCGGCGAAACGCGTCGTGCAATAATAAAAAGTTGTAGAAAAGTACTAAGCTAAGTTAATTATGAGTTTAGATATGAGTTTTATCGAAATCAGAAAATTTCATTGGATTATTACAGAGTAAGTGAAATTAAACTATCGTATATTGATGATGACGAACTCTACCAGAAAATTATCATAATTTCATCACAAAGCCATTAATATGAATGATGTTACTGCGTTCTTTGCTTTTTAAATCTCATTAAACTGAGATTTAAATATTGAAACGATAATTACCTACTTAGAAGTAGCGACCACCCAGGCAAAAATTATGCGATACATTTCCGCATAATTCTTCTGCAGGCCGGATAAAATCATCTTGCGGGCCAGATGTGGCCCGCGGGCCGTGCTTTGGAGACCCCTGCCTTAAACCGTTGAATAAAATCAAGTTTTATGTGAATGTCTAACATAGCTTATTTCTTATCGGAAGGTTTACAGTTTGACTACAGAAAATTTAACTGAGCAACATCGATTCGAATTATTACAAGTGATGTAGTTTTTACTTAAAAATCATTTAATAAATCTTTGAATCCGGATTGTGCGGGTGGCGTATGCACCATCTCTGGGTAAACTAGGTTAGAAGTGTGTGGAGGAGACAGGAGCGCCCGGGGACCATAGGGAACGGGTGTCAGAAACGGGGTTTGATGACAAGGATCAACCACAATCACTACTCTCAAAACAAGGTGCAGGATAGCGGTGCTAAATGGCGAAATTTGAGAAATATTCGGCTAAATCCTGTTAAGATCGTTTGAGCGACATATTACTTCACCTAGAATTTGATGAATTTGACGTAATTTTAAAGAAAAACTCCCATATTTCCAAAGATATTAAAATATTACCCACTTGCCGAAGTATTTTTCGAGCAATTTGCCTCAAAATATAAGCTGTTTTGCATGGGATAGATCACGGCTGTGCGCTCCAGACGATTTTCGACCGCGTGACCTAGATGGTTACACAAGTTGTCGAAATATTTTTCGGTTTGAATGAAGCAGTGCGAAAATAATACACAGTTTTTGACTAATTTCATAAAATCCTCTTATAACGTTCACTAACCTTATACGGCATAATAATCTCTGGCCAAAAAATCGTTTAACCTAAAAATCATCGATAATTTGCGTGAAAATTTATTATGACTGTATATTCAAATCAGATTAGTTTTATTTGAATTATTTCTGATGGTATAATAAATAGAAACGTCCCTTCTGCCACTTATATTCTTCAATTCTAAGTGACACCACTTCCAATCTATTATTTGCATATCTATTGAAGAAAGCCTAAAATTTTTAATGAAATATATTATGAGAAGAATTGCGTGAAAAATAATGTTTCCCAACTTACCTAACCGGACCGTTTATGCGATCCTCAAAGCAAATTAGAAACAGAAAGAGGAGTACGCTTACATCTAATGACATTAATATCCTCCAGCTTGTGAAGGTGGACGGCCGCCTTTCTGCAACAAGGAAATTTGTATCGGATATTGGATTTCGAGAGAAACCTTACGATATTTTCGAAAACTAGTTCGTATTAACTTTGAAGAGCTTGTTTCGCAAAGGCTATTCTTATTTTAATATCTGTCTCGTACTTATTTTCTTTATTAATAATACTGCCTAGGTAGCAAAGGTTTTCAACCTGATCTGAGATTCTATTGTCTTTGTATCGGAGTTAGTATTTTCATTTTTATTTCCTATTACTATTGTTAGGATCTTCCTCTTGCTGATCTTCGCATTAAAGATTTCGAAAGTTTTGGACAGTATTTTGAGCATTTTATTCATGCATTTTTCCTAAAAATACCTGAATAATAACATTTATGTAAGATTAATGTCTCATAAAAATGTGGGTGATAATAGCGTACATACTCTACATTTTGCAGTCCAAAACATTTTGTGATCTAAGAGAAGTTGTTAGTCAACTAGAGGAAGGAACATTAAATCAAGCCTTCAGAAGGAAGGAAGGAAGATTCTAATCTGGTTAGGTAATGTTTTCAGTGTGGAAAATTTGGACATTTGAAAAGTAAGAGCTCTACGTTATTGTCTCAAGAAAACTAGGCACGGTCCATTCTAGGGTGAAGGGGGAATGGAGTCGGACATTGGTTAGTCCTCAAAGAAAAAAAATCATAAAACTATAAAACTAATGATCATAGATGACAAGTGAATTGGCCAGATTATTAGAGACGCGGACTATCCTCACCCAACTATTTATATTTTCAATTTACAGAAATTGGAAATAGATATGTTAAGGCCACATTAGACATTCAAGCTAGAAACTGCTATGTGAATAGGACTGTAACTGAGTTATTAACTCCTCGGTATCGCACCATATTGGACCAGTAAAAGGTGCTGTTAGTAATGTTACCTACTCTGTAGAAGGACAAACACTCTGGTCGGTCAAATTTATGGATGTGGATATTGAAATTACCGTTGCTGTGATTACAGACTTTCTTTCTGAGATTATATTGGGCCACGATTTATTACTTGCCTATGATGTGGACTCTTATAATAATCTAGTCATGATTAACCGTGATGTAAGATTCAAACGGCTTTGAAAACGTAGGAGGATGAAGAGGTAGAACGTGGAAACATTGAAAGGATTGAAAAGGAGAGAATAACAGGAGCTAGTGGAAAATTGCATGGGTGAGACAAAGAAAATGGAAAAAATCGAGGTTCGATGGGAGAGGTCGGCTTTATAAGAGCCTTTACCCCGTATCTCGCAAAACACTCGGATGCATTTCACTCATTTATACATGCGAAATTTCCACACGTCTTCTAGCAGATATCGCAGTCTTGTCATCGGAGTTCAAGCAGAATATTCTATGAACAGCTTTTCGTATGGGTCATTTGAATCTTGTAGTTTTCAACAATTCACTAACAGTTTCGAAATAATTAATTCAAGCTCTAAAGCCGATTCTTTTTCCCTCGGTGCATTTTCAAATTAGACCAATCCCGCCGATTACTTTCCTATAGTTATAAACGGGATTGAATAATTGATTCGACGATTAAATCGCCCGCCCATAATCGATCTATTAATCGATAGAATTGGAAGCAAATGATCGATTATAATAAGGTGATCATCCGTCCTCCTTAGGGAGGACAGTCCTTCTTTTTTTAAGTTCTGTCCTCCCTCGAAAAGTGTCCTCATACATGTCCTCCTTTTCGATATTTGAAGACTAATCTGTAAATCTCTGTATTTGATCGATGCCAAGCCGGTCCGTTACACGTTATGTGACGAATATGTACTTGATATGACGATTCGTCAAGGCTCGGTAGGTACAGTGCGGCGAGACGTAATCAACATGTTGAAATGAACAGGTTGAATGGGAAAATCAACATGTTGAAATTGATCAAAGATGGGTGGAAATATTCAGCCATTTCAAACAGAATCATATTTCATGTGAACATTTATTTGTTCTTGTTCAATTTACGTTGTGCTGCTCTGAAACTAATGCAGCAGTTGACAGTTTTTTTTAAATTGCTAATGATTTTTGGGCAAGTGAAAAATCGAAATTGGATGTTGATACTCTAGCTGTAGCTCTTGCCGTAAAATTCAATATGAAAGATAATTTTGTTCAGATATTTCCAATATATCGTTAGAAGATAATACATTGATTAAAAATATTCATTCAATGGAAAATTACTCATTTAAATAATAATTAATATGTATGTAAGCATAATCACAATATAAACGGTCACAAATGTTTTTATTATGCATTGATCATATTATATGTAGTGTATTATTGTTGCAATGAATGAAATGTTTCTGTTATATACGATATTTGTAATTTTTTATTTGCGTCCTCCTTTTCATTGTAAAAAAATAATTTCTGTCCTCTTTTTCACTGTAAAAAAGTTGGTCACCTTAATCATAATCAATAATCGATTATTATAAATATTTAAAAGATTATTTTCTCTCATATCTATGCCAACAATTTATTTAATGTAACTGCACTAAATTTTGTGATTCGAATGATGAATGATGATGAAACTCAGGCCTGGAATAGATCTGTTTATTCTTGACTGAATAATGCATGCGAGTTTGACCCACTTGATCCTAGTTTTTTGTCGATTAATATACGTAATTCAAGAGCTAATGGTCTTTTCGTCATTTAATTGCTTCATTCAATGTTTCTCGCCTAAACGGAGATCCGTTTCGTTGTAACGTGACTAGCTGTTCATGACTGATCTTTGAATACCATGAAAATTACTCTTTGGCCTTATTTTTAATATGTAATTCTATTAATTAAAGATCCAATATGTACATGCTTGTATTTGGTTTTCATGGTTACCATTTTCCTGAAATTAATTCTTTTTCTTTCGCTGACAGACAGTTTGAAGTCTTTAATCTTGCCAAACCCGGGGTAAAGCGCATAGTATCGCTGTGATCTCGCTGCGGTATCGCTAAGTATAATAAAATATCAGATTTATATTAAACCAGTATCCTTCAGTATGGGCAGCCGGCAGCCTGATACTTCAACAGTCTCAACAGAGTCTCCCTCAGTATCACATAGTATCGCGGAGGCAGCCTGGTTTTTGAACAGTCTCAATTGAGTCTCCATCAGTATCACATATTATCGCGGAGGTAGCCAAAGAGTTGATTAGCAACATACTGTTTGTTTATATGTATTACGTTTATTGATTTATTGATTGTATAGTTGTCACGAGCTAAATTAAAGAGTGTGATTTCTCACACTCAATTCAATATCTAATTGTTGCCCAACTATGGTACAGTCAACTGTACGTCACTAAGTACGGTAGAATTGTAAACAAACCTATAAGATTTTAATGCTAATTTTGTATCAATTCAACCTGTAAGATTCTAGTGTAGGGTGACCAACTCTCCCGTATTTCCCGGGATCTCCCGTATTTGACCCTATTTTTTCACGATCTCCCGTCTCCCGTATTTTCTGTCTCTTTGGGTGAATTTCTCCCGTATTTTTTCGTCAAGCAAAACAATTCAGTTTCAATCATTTAAATTTTGCGCACACGGTCGAAATTCGTTTAAACGTACGAGACCTGACGCCATTGATTCTATATCGAGTTTTTTCTATCGATTATCTCGTTTAGAAATGACCAACCAATGAGTTTAAATCTCCTTATCTGTACAAACACTGCATTGCTTTTTTTCCTTTTTTTGTGAAAATTTGCCGTGTTCTAAATATCCCTTATTTTTGGTCAAGAATATAGAAATCTCCCTTATTTTCTTCAAAAATAGTTGGTCACCCTATTCTAGTGTTCATTTTGTATCAGTCTCAAAGGGGAGATATTTAACGTATAAGAGTTGATTAGCAACATGCTAGCATGCTGTTGGTTCATGTTTTAAGTTTATTGATTCTATCGATTGTATAATTGTCACGAGGTGAATTAAAGAGTGAAAATTTTAACAGCTGAGAAACAAATGAATATTCAGACATTAACTCAACCCGCTCTCATTTTTTTTGGCGTTGCCGATTTCTGGTTGACGCTGGCGCCGGTGAATCCTCTAGTGCATAACCTCGTCACTCCCAGCAGGGATCCGACGGAACGAGTGAATGGCGATCGGCAAACGCAGTGGTTTGCCCACGCGATGGATTGCCCACGCTCAGCAACGCCCGCTTGGCGTGCTATGAAACCAGATTCCACCTGGAACTCTGTTGAACTCTTTATGAAATCCCTCGAGGAAAGCAAAAAAAGAGTTCACTTTTTCAATGAAATACACTCCGTTAAAAAATGAAGCTATAACCTCTCTGATTGAAAAAAACAGAAACAATTTTTCTTTAATCAAGCAATAAGAGGACTGTTTCCTGCAAATAATGGTGCATGAAATGTTTACATATTTTTATCCATTGTTGCGGTATTTGACATCAATTGAATTAAAGTTTTACACCGAAGAGCACACTGCAAATGCAGCCGAGCGCACTCAAAGTTTGAGGTATCGGGAGGCTTCCATTCAAGGTGTTGGAAGTTTGAGCACATCGGAATACAATATCAGCGCACTTTAGAGCTCGCGAATGGCGATTAACGGAACGATGTGCGCTGCCGAAATGTTTTTTTTAACCTACCGGTAGGTAACATTTTGTCTTTGAAAAGCGGTCACGGCCGAATGTTTTGTGTTAATTTGTTGAATTAGTTCAAATTAAGTATTTAAAAACGTTAGTTTTTTGTCACTGAGTAATTAAAAACCTCACAATATGCATGTTTGCCGCCTTTACTGAAAATGAAAAAAACTCGACAACAATCACGGATGCCATTATCGACGTTATTTTGTTGTTTAGTGCACATCAACTTTGCTCCCGATCTGTTTTGAAGTGCGCTACCTAGTGCACAGGGTCTGTAACGAATGGAAAGCAAGTGCGCTGTTGTGTTACGAAGTGATTAGAGCACTGGAGCAAAAGGAAGGCAATCATCATATCGAAGGGAATTAATTGGTAATAGTGGTTAAAACTAATCGCAGGTGATAGCCCGGTCTTATTGCATTGTACTGCAGTGCAACAATAGACAAGATATGTTGGAAAGAGCACTTTTTTTGCTTTTTTTTTCGATTTCAGCCCACCGCGTGGTGTCGGGCGAAGATGGCGGGTGGCGTACTCACCTGGTGCGTTGCTGCGGCTTGTCGTCGGCCGGGTGCGGCGGCTGTGTGGGCCGTCTCGCTGCGATGGCCGGCGATGCCGCGACCTTGGGCTGACGGGGCGTTAGGATGCTGTAGAGGTTGCCGTCGGCAATGTGGAAGTTCTCCTGGGAGTAGGCGAAAGGCACCGGCGGCGGTGGTGGCTGCTGCTGCTGCTGGCACCCGAGCACCACCACCAACTTGGTACCCTCCGACCTGAGAAGGTCACGAAAGAGAGAGAGCATTAGCCTAAGACGCGCTATGAACACGTTGAGTGCCGAAAGGTACCAGAATATATTTGAGGAACCGGAGTGGGAACCATGGATGAGAGACCCCGGCGTTGGTGCCGAGGGAAATCCAATCAGTGAGGATTTTGAGCGAAATATCACTTCACCTAGAATTTGATGAATTTGACCTCATTTTAAAGAAAAAACTCATCTTAAAAATGCTATCAAAATATTAACCCTTTGCCGAACTACTTTTCGAGCAATTTGCCTGAAAATACAAGCTGTTTTACATGGGATAGATTACGGCTGTGCGCTCCAGAGGGAGAATATTGAAAAAAATTAGGAATTTATAACACCTATATTTCGACAAAAAACTAACTGTTCGTAGTTTGTATGTTTTCTCAACTATATTAAAAATTAATTTATTACTCACCGCAGTAATTTTTACGGAAACACGAAAAAACCTACTGTTTTGAAGGCTTTTTTCGGCCTTAGGCGTAAGGCCTGAAAAAATGAGTCAAGTCAGAGACTTAAGTCGACATATTTAATTAATTACTTAAGGATTTTTGTAATATATAACTATGTTTTTGTGCCATTAATGTTACAATGTTTGCTTCATACTTCTTACAGACGCTGATATCCAAAAATAAAATTCGAAAATGGTTACCACTATGACTAGGGAAATATCTCGTTCAAACTACTTTAAGTCACATTTTAAGCACAAAATTCCCTCTGTCCTCTCCCCCCTCCTTTTCCCTATTCCCACACCATCCGTGGTAGGCCTGTGCGATTATAGAAAATAATCGATATCGATCAATTATAAGAATAATTGAAAATGTGGTCGATTAATTGACATCGAAATGGGTGTCAAATAATTGTCATTGCTCAATTAATTGGCATCAACCAATTAATTGACAGGACTCAATTGGATTATGCTTTTCAAAGGCTTTCCTTTGCCAATGAAAGAATTCATTTGAAAATCAGCAAAATAATTAAATCAGTTAGCTTTTATTCATTAATTAAAGGAGTAGATCGCTATTTGAAGAAAGGCAGATGAGATCTTCAGCGTGTTCATCCGACAGACACTGGCGTGTGTCGATGACAATGTTCCTGCCGAGAATGAACCTCTCGGACGCCGTGCTAGTTGCCGGGATAGCTAGCTAACTTCTGGAGGGAGGGAGGGGTAGATGATGGCCGTCACCACCGTCGATAACCGTCAACTAATCGATTCCCGGACAATAATTATTAATTGAATAACAATTGAACAAAAATTGAATAACAATTGAACAATAATTGACACTTGAAAAAAATTTAAAATAGATTCGATTACCGTAATCGACATCGATGTGCTGAAATAATCGATCAATTGTAAAAATAATTGAATCGACGATTCAATTAATCGAATAATCGCACAGGCCTAATCCGTGGTAGGTCTGCCACACACCTCTACGGAACCTCGCAGGGTAGTACGCAGATGTTGTTATGTATAGGTCGCATGATAATGTTGGTAGGTATAGAATTGGCAGAAGAGGTTGGCTACTTTTTACCACCTCTACCCTTAGTGATTAAATATGGAATACGGCTGTGCGCTCCTGAGGGAGAATGTTGAAAAATTAGGAATTCATAACACCTATATTTCGTGAAAAGACTAAAGAACTATAGTTTATATATCTTCTCAACTATTTATAAAAAATAATCTATTACTCACCGCAGTGATTTTTCCAAAATCGAGGAAAGAACCTATTGTTTCGAAGGCTTTTTAGCTGTACCTACGGCGTGAAAAAATGAGTCAAGTTAGGGATTTATGTAGATATATTTATTTAATTTTGAGAATGTTTGTCATAAATAACTATATTGTTGCTCCATTAGTTTTAGAATATTTACTTCGTACTTCTGACAGACGCTGATACTAAAATATACAATTCGAATAAGACCACCATTATGACTAGGGAAATATCTCGCTCAAACTACCTTTTTATACAAGGAATCCATAAATTGTCCTAACAACTCCAATACAGTATAAAAATGGTGTAATACCTAGTATTAATTCACTAAACTTTTTTGAATCATGCAAGAAATCAAGTTTTATTTATATCCTTGTAGGTTGCGTGTGACTTTGTTGTGATGTGTCAGTTTATCATATATTAGTTCCAATAATTTAAATAACTATCACATATCTCAAGTAATTTATAAACACCAGGTAAATATACCAAGCAAAAACTACCATTACGAAAATAATGGAAAAACCTCAAGGGAATACTTGTTTCTTCACTGCATGATTCCAATGTTAAATCAAGGTTCAAAGCGCTACAAATTATTCTAAAGCATGATGTAATGATGGACATCAGCTAACAAACATGTCTTGTTTCTCTATACTCTCTTATTTCTGTTATGACTTCTTAGACGTCTTATTACATAACCTCTACGTTTCAAGTTTATTGTCTTCTCGGTTTGAAGAGAACATTAGTCGTGATTTTAGGTAGTCTTTTTCTCTTCTTTCACTCAATGTCCCCTGTCTTTTTCTCTGTTTTTCATCGCAGCCATTTCCAAGAGTCAGAAAAATAGAGACTTATAGAGGCCGAACATGTAAGAAGGGCGAAAATGACAACCCCGCGGGTCATGAGAAGAGAAACTTCAGCGAGAGACATCTCGTTTTGTCGGAGGCAAGGAGTCAAATCATTTTCTATTACTCGTGACCAACAATAAACGGAGAGTGACTTAAAGACGTTCGGTGGTTTCACTCAACTTATGGGAATTCGACGAAACTTGCTGGAAGCATTAATTATGTTTTCCTAAAGCTACCTGAATTTTTTCAAAATTTCGGTAGCTTTAGGAAATCTTTGCTTTAGGAAATCTTCAAATTGCTTTTTCAAAAAAGCTACCTACCGTGGCTGTTTTAGGCGTTGATATTCAGCTTCAGAGACAAAGAAATCGGTGCAGGATGTAGACGAGAAAGTGGATTCGAAGGAGGCACAATGTGATGAGCTTGCTGTACAAAGAGTTATAAGGACGCAAGACCCGGAATCTTTTAAAAACTACCTAAGAATGAGTGAAAAAAATTTCGTGATAAGCATTGAAATGATGGTTCAATAACGGATTGCGCTCCCATTTCAAAAGCTTGTGCTCGAAAACGAATTTCATGTTCCATTGTACAGAGTTATAGGTATTTAAACAGTGTATTTAAGTCCACTGGGATGAGCAATGCAAAACATTTCCCCGTGTATGCAACAGTGTCCTCAACAGTTTGGGTGTAGTTACTACTGGGCTTATATATTGACGAAATATTTTGAAAATTACGACTATCGCCAATTTAGGTATTCCCCTTCGGTGTTATGAAAAAAGCAAAACCAACGAGTTAGCATTCCATCTTTAAATTCATTTCAAATGAAGTCTCTAAAAATTTTGCGATGATTTATTTGGAGCAATGGTTTCAATGTGTTCTGTCATCAGTAAGGTTGCCATAAGTTCGTGAGTTCTTTTAACTATGTCTTGAAATTCAACGGAAGTTTGGAGAACCACTTGGAAAAACAAGTGTTTTAGTATCACTCCCCACATCATAGTTACAAAAAATAACTATAGAGATAAAGAAGAGACTTCCGGGTTTCGGGAGGGCGAAGATAATAATAAAAATTATGAAGAGGTGGGGGGGGGGGAGATTGGAAGGGAAAGAGGGAAGGGGAAGTGGAAAGGACACGACCCCGACGGACATTAAGTGGACTTGTTTAGTGGAGGAGAGCGAGCTGTGAGTTAGTCATAACTCAAAAACGTTTACCAGGCCAATTCACGATTTCAAATTTTTCTCTCAAATCAAATTGTGGTCCTTCGTCAATTGAATGGGGATTCTCCATTGGAGAACCATCACGCCAAAGTTGATAAAAAAGACCGTCTTTGTATAATATTTCACAAGCGTTACGGCTTCGCATTAACGGTGTTTTTCCGTTCTTAAAGATATCTCTCTACCGGTTTTTTTTCCGGTAATTAACTACATCAAAATGGACAATGGACAATGTACACATTTTTACATGTACAATTTACCCACTAATACACTCTACAATGCAGTTTTTCTCGGAATGAAAACGGATTCTCTCGTATGCTAGAGGAAAAAATATGATGACGTAGTCTTTCTCGTAAATATATAATTCTATAGTTTACATTCTTTTGTTACGGAATGTTAGCGTGCACTAACGCCGTCGTTTGGTCGAAAATGCAACTTTGACAAAGCTTTAAGCCTTGTTTTATGATGGAGTGATGAAATAATTTTAAAATGGAACCATGAGCGAAACCCTTACTTTGAGTCGGTTTTATGCATTCAATATTGGCAAGGATCATAAGGAATGATTTCGTTGGTTAAATCAGTTGGAATAATTGCTGGTTTGTAAAATTCTTGTACATTTAAGATGAATGGCCGAGTCTAAAAAGTGGATACTCCGACCTCCTAATACTGCTGTTAAAAAGCATGCCAATCTGACATCTGCTAGTTACCTATGTTCCTACCTTTAAGTAATAAACTTTAAAGCTTTTATTGCACACATGTGGAAGAAAGCAATCTCCTCCTACACTAATGAGCAAAGTGTGTGGTAAATCTAAGAAAAACACAGGTTAAGATTTCGATTAGCTGGATCTACACTATAACCACGCCCTTCGCGCTAATTATACACCAAAGGGATGATATTCACCATGAAAAAATAACTTGACTTGACCGGAATTATAACCCGGATCTCCTTATTGCCGGTCAGGTGTGTTAGTCAGTTACACCACCTACTAGTAGTCGTCGTAGTTCAAGGTGAATTTCAGGTGGGATTCAAATTTCTGCGTACATCATTACCTTCTCAATTAAGTTTGGAAAATCTGGAGAAACAAAGCATATCCTTCTCATATTCTCTATTCTTCTCTTTTCCTTTCCGTCCTATTTTTAGTTTTTACTTCTGGACATTGTATGAAGTGCTTTAATTGAAGTCAGTGATTATATCCAATATGAAAATATAGTCTTTATTTATAATAATAATAATAATTATAACACTATATTCTGAGCTACTATTAGCTCGTAAATACAAGACAGCACAAACAACCTTACCCTGGGAAGTGAAAAATCCTCCACAGGCGGGCCTCGAACCCTCGACCTTCGGGTTAGCAGGTGAGGACGTTCCCCGCCGCCACCGAGGCCAGCAAAAGAGGAGTAAAATTAAAAATCCCACAGCCAATCCTAGGCCTAACATGTCCTTAGTAAAAATTAGATATCCGTCGAGCTGTGTGGTGCTCGGGCAAACCTCGGAAACTCGGCTAGCGAATGTATTCCCGAGTTCCAAATTCCCATCGGTTGCCAGGATGACCTTGTAGTCTGCTATCATTCATAGCTCGAGCAAGCGTCCGGTTTTCCTCAAGGCACATACTTGGGCCACAAACATTCCCGGTCGATGAGTCTCGCAAAGGTTACGTCTGTTCTCTAGATATTCACGTCTTCCCTTATCATCAGGAGATATAAGAAGTTTTTGTCCGGAAAAAAAATTCAAACAAGAGTGTCTCCGTTTTCGTAGATAGTGAGGGTGGGCTGCTGATATAATTCCCCCTTAAGGCCTCTTAAGGTAGTTTGAGCGAAAAATCACTTCACCTAGAATTTGATGAATTTAGCCTCGTATTAGAGAAAAACTCTCATCTTTCCAATGATATCAAAATATCAACCCCTTGCCGAACTACTCTTAGAGCAATTTGCCTAAAAACATAAGCTGTTTTACATGGGATAGATTATGGCTGAGCGCTCCAGAGGGAGAATATTGAAGGAAATACGAATTTATAACACCTATATTACGTCAAAAAACTAAAAGTGTGTAGATTGCACGTTTTCTCAACTATTTATAAAAAATAATCTTTTACTCGCCACAGTAAGTTTTACAGAGTCGCAAAAAAAACCTGCTGTTTTGAAGGGTTTTCAGCCGTACGGCGGGAAAAAATGAGTCAAGTTAGAGACTTGTGTAGTTTTATTTATTCAATTACTGAGATTTTTGGTCATGTATAACTATATCTTTGCGCCATTAATATTACAATATTTAGTTCATAATTGTTACAGACGCTGAAATAAAAAATAGAGAAAGAGAACCCTGGATTAAATCTGCGCTTTGCATTATGAATGTCTTGTTTATCCATTCCATTGTCCGGCAGTTAACGCAATTGGTAAAATGGGTGGAAAAAATATTCTACCAAGAATAAGTGGCCTTTTGAGTAATTATAACAATTGATCCAACACGTTATCGTAACTCACCATGGTGATTATAGAGCTTGTTTATTTTCAAAATGAGGAAATATTGTCCTTTCCTATACACACCAGAAAAAATGATGTTTATTAAATGTGATGTTCAGTTTTTTTAAACCAAAATAAGATTAATAATTCTTTTTAAGGCTATTTCAACCTAATATCAATTTCAATGTTATATTGATAATGACGCATAGACGTTAAAATCGATCGGACATAAATAACCTAAGTGGAATAGCACCAGATGATTTATTTTCATCATTCAAAAGTGTCTCCTGCATCCATCAGTTTAATCAATATATATATGATTTCTAAACGTTTTTTAAACAATCACTTATTTCATCGAAACACAGGTATTTTACCTGGGGTTCGGGCTGAAATTAGTACTGAGGAAAAATGTTCTTATGAAGTTTAAAAATAACATTTCTTGGTTTTTAGTGGCACGTATTTTTGTTACGCTCTACTCCTCGAGTATTAATGAGTATACGGACTATTCAGTGTCCGTTTTCAAGTGCTATGTTTTGAGTTTGGGAGTTGATATCTTCATGACGGCTAAAACGATTTTAAACAAATACATTGAAGCTTTCTTTATCTCGCATGGTTTCGCGTTAAAAGAAAATTTCTCTTATTAATGTTAAAAATGATTTTAAAAACCTTGGTAATCCCAGTATAATAACTTTCACTGGTTCATGATGCCAAGGTAAAGACCCAGGAAATAGCGCAATTCGAGGTTTCTGCTTGGAAGAGGTTTAGGAGATGATGGAGTTCCAAAGACTTTTTAATAATTGCAGAGCGGATAAAGTTAATTGCATGAAATAAAAGAGAATTACACGAAATGGCATTTGCTTCAAGTAGGTATTTCCTAGGTAGTAATATGTAAATTCATAGGTATGAAATGTTGACCACTTCCTACATTTCTTTGTAATGAACCTCCAAACACGCAGAATCCGTCCAGGAACTCGAAAAATGTGCCGCTTTACCGTTCTCTACGTAATAATCCTCATAAAAAACAACGTAAAAAACAGTTCTCTGTAAATAAATGCAGGAAATAAGTATCAAGCATTTAGTTCATGTGCTAGGGCTGAAAACAATATGCCAGTTATTTTGAGATATTACGCTTCAAACTCAAGAGACGCCATTATGAAACTGATAGTAAACAAATCACGTCTCAAGGAAGTTAAGCTTCTTAACTTCGTCTTCTTTTCGTTTACAACTATATTAGCATTGTCATTTAACTTCCTATTTCTTGTACAGGGCAATTTATTCATTTAACACGTAATTTAGTCTCACACGCTTTACTATTACCCTACAGCACAATCTCCATGGAGTCGCAACAGTGAATTTCGAGCAGGAAAATAGTATCATAATCTTCTGGTAAATTCAGTCCTTACCAAATTTTGTAGCATTTTACATTTCAAAGAAAAAAGCTTGCTTCAATTAAATCAACGTCAAATGAGGTATTGTTCTCAGCAGAATGAGTTTTCGTCTCCCATTTTGTTATTCTAATCTCTTTAGCATTGAGCCGATCATCAATTATAATTAAAGTAGCCATTACTAAAAATATCTATGGGTGGAAGTTTGCCAAAATTAGCCATAATAAAACCTTCCTTTGCCAAGATATGAATATATTTCTACCGCAAATGCAGGTAAACGCAGTATTTTGATATATACGGGCTGTAGTACGCGGTAATGGCTAGCTGGGTTATGACCATTGAGGTCATCCATCCTGCAGCCAGCGAAAATAATTTCGCGGCGCTCACAAATTCTTGCAGAATTTCACGTTTTAAAATTATTACAAAAATATAATGCTTAATTTTACTAACGATATTTTGCTTTTTCCGCTATATCGTCGGAGAGCCCTGCTTTATGGTCTACGGCTGGGCTCTCCGACTGCTCACGCGTCCCGTAACTAGGTGCTCTATTTTCATACTCCTATGGAATTGTTGACATGTAACTTTCGATGGGGGTAGAGAAACATTCAAGAGGTCACCCTAGTCTTCTGGTCATTCGAAGTGGGGGGTCAATGTTTCCAAGCCCCCCATCTGCACCGAAGGCCCCGTTTTTTACTACCACGGATTTCTACATCGTCTGATATACTGACATGAAACTGTTGCATGGACTTTGAGCCATCCGCTCTCTGATGTTGGCGTTAACGAGCGAAATGGGTCGCCTTGATGCCCTTGTTAACGAAAGTATGCAACGCAATTACCAAGCCTATAGCTAGGGGAAAATATTACCATTTAAGAACGTTCTTTATACGTTTGGATTAAGAATAACAATGCAGCAGTGCTAAAAATAAATACATAGAAGCATTTTTTCATTATCTCCTTATCAGATAGTAACTTTTTTTATTTTACGACAAACGAGAAATCAGTTGAATGTGCCTCATTTCTTTAGATTCCATAATAAGTCTGCATTGCACCCCCTCTATTGCATGCCATCGCAATGAATCTTTTTCTACAGCCTTTCCGAATTTCGAGACTCTTGCATTATCTTTCCACGGTGTAAGACGACATTTAAGTGTGGGATTTATTTTAGCTTTGTGTACTGCTGTGGTTATAGTTAATGATAGAATTAATTTTTGTTTTCGTATTTTAGTGATGCCTTTTGTTTCCTTTTTTCTTCTTGTATCACCTTCTTGTTTTTATTTATTTTCATAATTTGAATTAATTCCTTTTAGTTTTGACTCGATATTTGTTGTGTTAAGTGTTAGTGATCTTAGCTTGTTTATATAAGTGCACACACATGTTTTAGAACAACAACAAATAAGCAAAACATGTGTGCACACATGTTTTTGTTTCTATGTTGTTTTATTTGCTATATTTGATAAGAAGGAGTTTGCGTTGACTCAAAGAAGATATAACGCTTATTGAAAGAGGGTATGAATATTTCTTCTCATTCAAACTTTGCGACAGCCATTAATAAATTATTCCGAATATGCATTCACGGCCATATCCGACCATTGTTACGAATTATTGTAGAATAAGGACACGAGTAATTCACATATCATATCAGTCTAGAACATTAATTTCACCAATGACTCCACCTCAGAATGGATTCACTGGCATATTAGTACAGCAGCTTTAATTTCCTCTTCACTGAAGTGCTGTCCGTCTTTCTAATTGACCCTCCATTGTCTAACTCGTACTCCAGCAAACATATTCATGAGCATATCGATAAATAGTATAACCAGCGCCGACGCTAGTAACTCTATTGTGTTAAAAACGTTTAGGAAAAAGAATGTACAATTCCACTCGAGCAATTTTATTCCTCGAGTCGACGTGTTTCACTGCACTACAGCATCAATAGAATTGAATCCTAATGAGTCCTGAGAGTCCTGATGATACTGCAGTGCAGTGAAATATGTCGACTCGATAAATAAAATTTCTCCAGTGGAATTGTGCGAAGCATTTATTCTTTTCCTTACTGTGGAATTCCACCGAGTATCGGCCGCCACCAATACCGTCATTAAAACGTTTACTATGGTTAGCGCTAACTTGCGTTCATATATCGAACTTAGTATAAGCAAACGTTTCCGTTGTAACTTTGCGGAAGTTTTTAATATGCATATTGAAAAATCACTTGGTAAAAAATCCACACTTTAATGAAAAAACCGACCCAGGTTTCGGCAACTCAGTGCCATTTTCAGTGCCTTGAAAATGGCACTGAGTTGCCAAAACCTGGGTCGGTTTTTTCATTATTAAGGTGGTTCCACCGTAAAATGACTTAAATGTCATTTTATTAATGTTCTATCTACATGTAGAAAAAGTTGTCCTCTATCTGATATGAACAACAAAATAATACATTTCCTCGCTATATTACTCTCTAATTGAACTTAAAATTACATGCTGTCCAATGGGAGTAAGAGACACACGGGGAAAAAATAGTATTTTTCCATAAAATATAAATGCTATTTTTGCGGAAAACTATTTATAAGAAGGAAATAATCAGAGAAATTGAATGAAAATAAAATGTAGGCATCTTACCACCTTATTTTTTTAGTTATTAGGGAATTACTGCCGTAATTGAAGTCAAAATACGGTAATTGGTAGGAAATGGCGCTGAAGTCGGCTCCTCTGGCTGGAAAAAAGTGCTCATTTAAAATACATTCGTGGAATAATCTGTATATGTTGTACTTTACTATTGGGTCTCTACAGGTAATGCATTTCATCAGCGAAAGCAGGATTTTTTTGAAAAAATATCAAAAATGTGGAATTTAGTATTTCTTTTGACTCACACAGTCGCGGCGGAACCGCCTTAAAGTGTGGATTTTTTACCAAGTGATTTTTAAATATGAATATCGAACTTAGTACTAGCGCCCTAGTTACCGGCCTAGAAAGCTAGTAGTTTAAACGGGGCATGAGGAACATTTCATTTGGTCGACGTCGACCACGCTACATGAGCCGGATGAATAAACGGTGGGACTCCGGCGACAGATATGCCATCTGCGCGCCCACCTACGAGCGTCGTGTCACGCGAGCTTCCCACGCCCTGACTTCTTCAAGAACGAATTCGCATCGGTGCGAGATTTCGTCCTTTTTGACGGCACTCTAAGAAATGGGTTGAAGCTTAGCTCCAAAAATTATGTTGGCCCTTTGTTTATAGCCTATTATTCCCCATAGAAGGAAACTGTGGTTTTAAATAAATTGCACACAGGAAATACACTCCAAGAGCACAAGAATGCAAGTGTTGGAAGGAATGTCGTAGATATTATCTGGAGCATATCAAGGAATGAACGTTTGTCAAAGGAAGCAAAATCGCAGTGCACAAAAGTTTACTCCTCCCAAATTTACTGTATGGCAGTGAACTTTGGGTATGCCAGAATAATCGTACGTGTAGGCAACATGCAGAGTGTATGAGGTACCCGATATCTATCCAATCCGATCCAATTCTAATAGCTGAGGCTTTTCATTAGTGAAAGCATTTTTTTCAACACGTCAAAGGGAAAGGTGGAATTTGTCATTTGTTTTGACTCAGCCGCATTTGAGTCTTTTAAGGCTTTCCACGGTCAAAGTTCTTGATAGTAAATTTGAACAAACGGTTTTAAGCACCTTCTTACTTGGCAACATTGGATGAAAATTGCATTTTCTTCCAAGAATTTGATTGATTTATTAATTTAATAAGGCCTGACGCAATGTTCAACTGGGAATCAAATTAAAATCTCTTAAAATTCTGCCTTTCACACGATACTCAGACACGCTTGGTCGAACATTTTGCAAAAACATTTGATCGAGGTACATCGGATAGAGGTACAGTACCAGCATGAACACGGACGATTCAAGAGAGGTGATTTATCCTTTCGCGTCGCGCTTCTCGGCTACCACTAAGGCGTCGCAGCCTCGGACAGATGGATGCATGTCTGCATCTACACACTACCCTGCGAGCCGCAGCATGGGCGTGTGGCAGGGGGTGCTAGAACAACAGCCGTGTAAAGGAGAATGTTATAAGTAGGTGAAAAGGTGATATGTATTTCGGCAGTGTTTTCAGTGGATCTCAGTTTTTATTTTGGTCACTTATTGTGCGAGGGAAGAACGAATTGTTGTACCCATCTGTTCGGCAATGTGTCTCTCTTATTTTATCTTTCCTGTCGGACTTAAGAATGTAGTGCGGCGTCAAAATTATATTCACCGTATCACACTGAAACAAACCTATTCGGATTTATCAAGAAATCTAAGAAATCTAATCAATTTCCGACTGAATACCAAAGGGTCCCGGGCTCCTATCCGGGCTAGATTCTTTCAATTCCACGTAGGCCCTCGCGATACGATTCTCTGGACTTCACCGACTTTTTCAAGGAGTTATGGTCATAACTGGTGGATTTTTATGGTGTAATAATGAAATTAAAATCATTATACTTCGCATATTCCACACATTATTTCAGTTCCTCGACCGGTATAGACATTTTATTATCAAGTAGTCGCCTTGATAATGACGCGTACAGAGCTTCGAAACTGGTCGAGGTACTCAAATAAAGCGTGGAATATACTATAATTCTTAATATAGTATAATTATATTAAGTGTAAGTATAATTCTTCTAATTTAATTTGTCAAGAAGGTCGAAACAATCGGCCAACTGCTGGTATTCATGCATGAACGTGAAGCGTGACCAACATTAGGGTGATTGGGATAGGAAGGCCATACTTAACTTGACCAAAACATCGGAATCGCCATTGGTTTAAAGAAAAATTTAAGTACTCGATTCTATGTGAAATATTAGCCGAGAATTGTATTTAACTGCTTAAAAATATAAAAAATGTATTCTATAATTGATTTATAATTTGCGAAAATCCTCATGGATTTTGTGTTCAAGGGAAAAACGACGAGGAAAACTGTTGGCTTTCACGATGTCTTACAGTGGAAATATCCTAGATTCGGAAAATCCCTGGAGCCCCAGGGAAAATCCTGAAAGCGGGAATGTAACTCGCGTTTGATCTTTGTAGACAAATAGGGCTCTCTCTTCCTACGGGGAACAATCTTTGGGATATCCATTTTCAATAAAAAACTTCGTACTTTTCCACACTTTATTTAAAAGTACGAAGTTTTATTCAAAATGGATATCTTATCACTTCCAGGAAGTCAAGCCTGAAACAATAAAATTGAATCTTTGGGATGGTCAGCAGAAGTAACCCTTTCTATTCCCACTGGATGCTTCAACATTCAACTCTTTATCCACTCTTACGCTCCCATTCTTTGCCCTCATTCAAGCGCGAATTCCTCCTTTTATTTGTTTCGCTTTTAAGCTTCACAAGTGCTGAGTGAAAACAGAATTTCAAGCCAACTTAATAACTAAAAGAGTTCATAGGTGCGATGAAAAAAACCCACAAATTATTTCCCAAATCAAACACTTTCTCCAGCTGCGTATGATGCAGTGCGTGAGTCCTCACGTGAGAACGCAATTCCTTATCGTAGTATTCATATCTCCTTTGTTTTTCCGGATGTATTGCGACATAGAAAACTGAATTTTTTTGTGTACGCATTTAATTTAGACTGAGACCATAATACCGGAGGAGGGGTCTATGTCCGTTGGAGGCAAATTTAATTTGAATCATTATTTTTAGCGATAGATAAATGGATTACACGGACATTTTTCTGACATTTAGTATACATATCGTAATTTAGCGGTGTTTGGACCATAAGTCAGCATCGATTGCTCCGGGAACAAAGAGGTTGCCTCAAGTGATACTTGAAATATGTCCAATCAACATTTATCAATTAAATGCGTCAAAATTGCTGCAATTTGCACATAGGACCACCAAGTGGCCAACCTACCCCCGAATATTATACAACCCGCATTTCATTCCTCTTGTATTGTGTCGTCCATTGGTGACGCCTTACACTTCCATCTCCTTCCATCTTGTGCTTCTTCCTTTGAAACCATCTTATTTAGCGCAGCATTACCTCTCGTCGCGTCCGTCATCCGTTTATACTTGTGTATCCTAGGAATCACCGCCTCAATTACATATTTTCCCTAACGACATATCACCTATTGGTTTGTCTTCCCCCTCGCCTCACTCCCATTCTCTTCCTCCTCTCTCATCTCAAAATCATCCATCTTGCGCTTATCTCACCTCTTTCTGCATCGACCAAGCTTAGAAACCGCGCGGCGCTACTCTCTACTCAATCGCTGTAACTAATAGCTTCTTCGGATAATAGGAGGACGATAGCACTAGCAAAGGAGGCACTCCCAAATACACGACGGAGACACTAAGGTAAAAATGTTAAGAAAAGACTGGCTTTGAGTCAAATATGGATGTGGAGTATAGTGTAACTTTAGTAGTATAGAATTTAGAGTATGTTTTATGAATATTCACCCTCTGCCATACGTCCTTGAGGAGGCTGGGTACTATGTAGATGCTTAAAAGTTCGTGATATGGGGAGGTGACCACAATTGAGGTCATCTGTGCCTTTGTGGTAGTTGAGCATGTTGATGAGGGAAGGGTTATCTCTCAGGTAAGGAGGATGGATGCAGAGAGAACCCTGAGGTACGCTGCATCGCTTTTTGTTTTCCTTTGCGGGCTCTTCAGAATTTGTTCCTGCTAGATGATCCCTGGGTGTTTTCAGGCCTTATCCATCATAACCTCCGTCTCATCTTCGAAGCACAATGTTTCTTATCATTCATAGTCATTTCATTGTGTTTTTCCCCTAAATTTCTGTTTTTTTGTTTAAATGTCTATTCCGTGTATGAAGAGAAGAGTTCTTGTAAGAGGTTGCATCTTTGTCTGACTCCTTTATCGATTTCTACTACCACATTTCTTTCTTTATTCATGTAAAGTTCGGCGATTTAATAAATTTACATTTTTTAAATACGATTCTTCTTCTACGATTCTTCTGTCGGTGACACCTATTTCCAGTTTTTAAAATGAACTTTAGTATCTTATCCATCCGAAGTTTTCTGGTGGTTTTTCAAATTCTACAAATGCGACGAGGAGAGGCCTGTTTACTTGAATAATTTCGTCTGCGTCTGTCCTCAGGCTTAGGATAGCCTACCTTGTTCCTCTGTTTCTCCTAAATCCGAGTTGGATGACCGCCAGGAGTTCATTTGTTTTGCTTTCCGCCCTTCGAGTTACTACGCGAATAAGTATTTTAAACTCACTTGACACGAGGCTCGGAGTGTTCGATGGTCACCGGATCCTCTCATTTATTGTTTTTCTCTCGGAATTTGCTGTCGTTACACTCTCATGAGTTTTTTAATTCACCTCTGTTTCTTAGCTGTCTTCCGCTGAGTTCGTCTTTAGCCAAATGACCTATGAGCTTCGATAACTGCCCTTAAGGCCTGGTTACACGGTACATTAGAATGTACAAGAAAATGTGAGAATGTCTGAATGTCCGAATGAACGCGAAAATGCACCGTGTAACCACTCGAAAATGTACGATTGTATGAAAGTCTGAACAGAAAATAGAACCGGTTCTAATTCCATTCAGACAATCGTACAAGTTGACCTCATTACAGAGACACCTGGTGGCAGACGACGCAAATGACACATTCACATTTTCACAAGCCAATTGACAAGTAAATGTGTCGTATCCATGGCAAAAAAAAAATTGGTTTTAATAACGCACCAACGGTTTAAAATTAGGAAAAACAAACGAAAACGCATAATGCGCATCTAAAAATGTACGAAAATCTGTCCGAAAAAATGTACCGTGTATCCACCTATTCAGTGATCTTGTCCATGAGAATATACAAGAATCTGTACATGAAACCATTCACAAAAATGTACAGAAACTTGTACATTCTCATGTACCGTGTAACCAGGCCTTTAAAAAATAAAAATTGAACAATTCTTGAGGGAGATTGTGATTTGGAAATAAAAGCAATTGAAATTCAGGCTTTGTGAGAAATTCTACTAATGAAAAATTATTCACCTTGATAGTACTAATAAACTAACGCCTATAAAAAAGTCCATTATGGGAGGAGGATTCCTCGGTAGCTTAACTGGCTAAAGCACTCGGCGCCATTTTGAGGGATCCGGGTTCGAGTCCGGGCCAAGGCGAATTATTTTTCCTCTTTGGAATATCGAATTAATGTGCACTTGCGGGTGACTTCGTTAAAGGTTATACAGTGGTTAGTCTCGGTATCCTAAAAATTTGTCAAGTTTTTTTAACGCCAGCAAGAAATGAACACATCAAAATGAAAATTGCTAATCAATGGAAGCTATAGTTAGCCACAAAATTTATACCAAAGTTAAAGTGTTTTAAAATATTAATCGAATACGGGACGACAGGGAGAGAAAACATTATGCTATTTTCTAAAAGAAATACTCAAAAGAAAAGAAAAACAATGATTTTTTTAACCTTCTGTATATATCAGACTGTATCTGTATATACCACTGACTCACTTATCACGATGGAAGCACTAAACGTGTTACATTGAAATTCGTCACACATCTCCGTCTTATGGTTCTATTCGTCGTCACACTAGGTTTTCACTAAGAAACCATTTTAAGTTATATCAACCATATCACGATTTTTTAAACCAGACATGTACTGTGGATGTTGCCTTGGGAAAATTGCAGGGGCTATTTATTAGCACAAATATATTACGTCTTTTACTCCTTTACTTATAAGGTAATAAGAAAACAAAAAACTAAAAATTGCAGCTGTCAGAGGAAAAAGCTCTGTGGAAATTTTTATTTACTATAAAATTGAAGACATAAATATCCATCCAGATTTTCGGTGAACTGATCGGCTCAGTTTATTGTACGGTTTTAAATCGTTATATTATCTCTGGGTGGTTTTCTTATGCGTAATCTGTTGTATGAACACCAAAGAGATCGAAATTTACCATAAAAAATTCAATATACCTGACCGGGATATTAGAAGGACAGGTGTGTTGGCCAGTAGTAGTTGGCCACCAAGCCATCTTAACCCTTAAGCTGCTGCAGCTAGAGCGCATGTCGTCCGACGTCCACCCTGTGCGGGAAATATCTATTCGAACGGAGCCTGTCCCTCCTTCCCACGGGCCGAGGCCGGGCAGTTATATGACCCATGTAATCCCCTCCCGACCCCTTTCTCGGGATCCCATGGGGTGGGCACCGGAACTTGTTGAGGGATCAGTGGGACTTTGAACACATTAAAAAAATTGTTTATAGGCGTAATTGTTAAAAACAAATACGAAAATATTTCTAGTTTCTATTCTAGTCATTTTCTGTTTAGTTTTACACCAAAGAAATCCGTTGATAATTGAGCCGGGCGCGAGCATAAGACAACTAACTTTTGAGACAACCATAGCCCATTGAGCGAGAAATCGGAAGAAAGGATCGTATGTACCTCATTTCGATGGGATGCGTTCCCTGAAGAGCGTGGGAAGGGTGTGGTTTGGGTAAAAAGGGTGGATTCCCAAAGGTCCACCGCTGGAAAGAAAGAGTTCGGGTCATAAAAATATGAAAGGGCTGAGGGAGCAGGTAGACAGAGAGGGTCAAACGTACAAGAACCTTTTTCCTGCAGTCGCCGGTACACGCGTACATGTACGTTTCCCGAAGCCTAAGGGTTAATTCAAAGTGAATTTGCCTGTTGTATAATTATTATATTGTATAACTAAAGTATCATTGGAATGTAAATGTTTGGCTGTAAAATTTTCCTATGCCTAAAATATATACATACATAGGTATAAAATAAAAGGTTCACTCGCTCCTCACGAGATCTCTATGTCGATATAACGGCATACTCGTGTACATAAGAGTGTGCCTATGTGTAGTTTTACTTAACAATAGGAAGATGAACCTAGCCACGAAACCAGTATCTCACGAAATTCTGGCTGAATTTGATATAAAAGCTACACTTTATTCCGAAAATTGCACAGAAGATATTCTACACTGTCACGTGCTCGGGTACCTATGTATCAAGAAGTGGCTGCGGCTAGTGTGGGCATTCTCAGTGATAAAATCATTTTACTTGTCTAAGATTCAAACCAAGATCTCTCAGTTCTCGGTCATGCATGTAAGTCAGTTATACCACTAAGGAGAGTTTCCAAGGAGTATTTTTTAAGAATCCATCGACGCTGAAACGCAGGAGAGACGCATCTATCACTCATGGGGGCATTGAAATCTCCGAATTTTGTTAATTTTTCCGAAATTCAGGGATGTCATACTATTTATTTGTTTCAAATTCCAAAATATAATTGAATTCCAAATTAGTCAGTCTGTAGTACATGCACAAAAACCTTGTTTTTGAAAAAAATCTTGAGTACCCTGAATCGTGAGTAATTTTAATCATGAGTACCTTGTTTTTTATTTAGGTTATGTAAATAAGCACAATACACATTATCTATGCTACTCACTGGAACGATTTTCACTTAGCTGACGATTGCCTTATTTTACTCCGCCTATTATATTGACGGTTGTATTTATATAGTTGACCTATTCGTTCCATTAGATCTGTCTTTTGTTTACTCTTCGATAGATTTTGGAAACATTTCACCATCTTAAATGTCTTTTGCGAGCCTACATCCTATGATAATTATCACATTAGCTTTCGCACTCTGAGTGAGGTGAAATTCCGGAATTTTTAAAATCAAACAACGGCAATTTCGGTCACTCTTCTTCCTCATACATAAAAAGGGAGGAATCAGGCGTGATGTTGTGGAAGATGAACATAATAAGAACTCAGATATTACAATTTTCCACAGATAAAGTTTTAATCGACCCATCCTGATGATGATGCAGTGCATCGAAACCCGGGTCGATTAAAACTTTATATGTGGAAAATTGTAATATCTGAGTTCTTATTTCCTCATACTTCTTATGAATAAATGCAAAAAGTCTTTCCCTTCTATTCCTCCCAAACTCTTGAGAACTTTGGTGGGTATGGTGCATATATCATGAGTTTAGGTCAAATAATATTTTTTTTTAACTTTTGCCGACGTTTCGGATTTTTATTCATCAATATTCAGGGCTATAAACAATTATGTTAAATGTTTGACAGTTCTGCTTTGATTACATAATGGTAAATTTACAGTAATTAAATATAAAAATACATAGACATAGACATTCAAGATTGTTACCTTTAAACTTTGGTGCTGTTTTTATTTATTTACAATTTTAATTTGGTTGCTTGGATCTTCGTGATCTCTACATCTACATCTACATACTACCCCGCAAGCCGCCTCAATAGACGTGTGGCAGGGGGTGTTAGGACACCAGCCGTTTACATATAAAAAGGAAACGCTCTAATGAAATTACGCCTAGCATTTATTGAAGTCCCTTATTGTTCGGGGGAAAAACGAATTCCCATACATATCCGTTCGGCAAAATATCTCTCTTAATTTATCGTTTCTGTCGGACCTGGAAATATAGTGGGGTTCTAATATGATGTTCTCCGTGTCGCTCTGAAAGATATCTATTCTCAATTGTTCAAGCAATCTAAGCCTAACGCGCAGCCTCCGAGTCTCTAGCGGCTCCCAGCCTAATTCGTTGAACATCTGTGTAACGCTGTCTGTACGCCCGTAGCAGTTTTTGACGTGAGGAGAGATCCAAGCAACCAAATTAAAATTGTTAATAAATAAAAACAGCACCAAACTTTAAAGGTTTGAATCTTGAATGTCTATGTATTTTTATATTTAATTACTGTAAATTTACCATTATGTAATCAAAACAGAACTGTCAAAACATTTAACATCATGCATCATTGTTTACAGCCCTGAAAATGGATGAATAAAAATCCGAAACGTCGGCAAAAGTTAAAAAAAAAATATATATTATTTGACCTAAACTTAATGATATTTGCACCATATAATAAAGAGGTCGAGAAAAAATACCATTTGGTGGGTATGTTATCTATTTCTACAGCCTTGATGCTATTCATACCCATCAGCCCTCCAGCGTTTTCACTATGGAGGCTATCAAGAATACCTGGTCCGATTATGTCGCCTTCCCTTCTGTATCTTAAGTGCAGAGCCTTATATCCTTATCTCAAACCTCTTCAAAATACTCTCCAACCTCTCTTGAATCTCATTTGGTTATATAGCTAGCATTCCTGTCTTGTCTGTTTTCGTTGGAATTCTCCTTCCCTTACTACCGCCCGTCAGTTCCTATATAGGGCATCTGATCTTCCCTCTTTTTAAAATATCTCCAAGGAGTCGATCAGTTCTGTTCATCATGCTTCTCTGTGCTCCTTTTTTATCTTCTTAGTCTGTTGTAAACTCCCGGTATATTCTCTAGCTCCGTGTTTTCAATATTCCTATTCCTTCTCTCTTGCATTTCCCGTATCATTTCTCTCGTGATCCACGGTTTTCTAATTTTTACTGCACTTGCAATGCCTATAGTGGCTTTTTCTGCTATTTTAATTAATTTTTTGAGACTGCTCCTTTTATTTTCCACTGCTCTTATTCCGTGATTCGCTCCCAGGATTTTATCGGCCAACTCCTTTTACTGATACTTCTTTTTCATGGCTCCAGTTACTACTTTAGTGTTCCACCTTTTCACTCTCCTGCCCCTTATTTTCTTTTTGTTTGTAACGGAACATTTCATTTCCAGTAAGTTGTGGCTTGAGTCCTCATCATCCCCTGGAAAAGTGTGTGATGTTTTTCATTATTCCTGAATCTTTGTCTAACAATGAAATAGTCTAGTTGGAACCTATGTTCCTATCTCCCAGCTATTTCCATGAATATCTACGCCTGGAATGATGTTTGAACTATTATTTGAGAACACTTGCTTATTTATTCGACAATACTACAAGGTTTTCTCGCCGCGGTCATTTCTCCTTCTTAGCCCATAAATCGCCCATCTCGTATTTCGCACACCGCGTTCCAATTTCCCATTACGACCAAGTTTTTACTCCAAAGAATGCCAGCAATCATTTCCTCCTCTAAATGTTCTTATACGCTCTATCTATATCTTCCTCCCTCTAAATTTGACGTACGCATGGATTTTGATTTAATTCATTGGACGCGCCTTCATCTCGACAAGTCTTATCCTTGACTGTGTTTCTACCCAATTTCCTGTTCATTGCGAAAGTAACTACGCTCAGACTTTCATTTCCTCCGCAATACATCGCTATAAAATTCATCGCCCCAGTTGCTACAGCTACATTTTCCATCGTAATTCCTTCAAATACGAAATAGTGACGGCAATAAAGGTGGCTTTACACATGAAAGTTGAATTGGAAGTGGCCAACGTAGCAATCACCTGATGTGTATCGCTATCTAATTGCAAAGCGACGTTCTGCATAGACGTTACTTTAGGCTTTTCGACAAACAAAATCATTATGGGAGTAACCAAGGAATTCTAATTTCGGCAATTAATTCGTAAACACACCACTATCCAAGAGATACACAGGTTTTGACGGAATTAATATATATTTTATCAATGAAATTAAATGTGAATATATGTGCATCCATATCTCTCTCTGTAATTAGAAATCCGCTGATTGCTTTGTAGTAAGTCTCCATCTTCTTCTTTCTTGGGCCATTCTTTTCATTTATACGTATTTGGTGAAGTTGACGCCTTCCATTATTTGATTTATGTACGGAAGCCTACTTCTCCCCCGGTGGTGGTTTTTTAATTCTACCATTCCTTCCAAAATGGTGTATAGAATTTCCTGATGCCTCAGAATATGACCAACCAGTGTATCTCTGCGCTTTGTAAAGGCCTTCTACATATTCCGTTCTTCACCCATCCACTGAATTACTTCTTCATTGGTCACGCTATCAGTCCACCGTATCTTGAGTAATCTTCTGTAACGCCACATCTCGAAGGCTTCTAATTTTCTTCTTTCCGCCATCCCAATCCTCTTTCACTTGCGTATAATTTTAATCTCTTTGCTGCTTCGTCCATCAGGAATTATAGAGTTGCTCAAGTACTAGAATTCCGTTTCTTGTTCTCGACATTCGTAATTTAACTTTACCTGCAATTGTTTATCCTCTCTACCACACACCCTTGTTTAGCTGCAAGTTATAGTCACTTTTAAGTACATTTTCTAATCTACTTAATATATACCTAAGTAAGTGAATTATCTATAAATAAAAATACTTCTTCGAAACATAAATATTGATATTTATTACAATAAGTATTTCTCAGACGAATTAATTTCCTCTTTAGATTTAATACCTGCTCGAGGCCTTGTGATCAGGATTTCACCGTAAGTTATGCGATATAATCGCATAATGGAAATACTAATTGCAGGAAAAATAAAAGCAAGTCTATTTTCTGTGGAAGTTTCAAACGTGGGCGATAGTGCACTAATTACTACCTCCATCGACTCCAACTGCCATAAAAGTCCGTGGATTACACATAGAGAATCTACTTGCTAGCTACTTGTATGGCAACTGCTATTGGAATAACTTCCACGTGCATAGCCGCCCAAACTGCATCGAGGCGATATGGAAGTAATCGAAATCAATAGGTGCTTTCCATTCGCTCTAGTGCGCTAATCACTTCGTATCAAAACTGCGCACTTGCCTTCTATTCGTTATTCAGACACTTCGCACTAGGTAGCGCACTTCAAAACAGATCGGGAGCGAAGTTGATGTGCGCTAAATAACAAAAGAACGTCGATTATGGTATCCGTGATTGTTTTCAAGTGTGTTGATTTTCAGTTAAAGCGGCTAACATGCATATTTTGAGGTTAAATTACTCCATGATATAAAGCGAACGTTTTCAAATACTAATTTTGAACGAATTGAACAAATTCACACAAAACATTCAGTCGTGACTGCTCCTCAACCACGTAGTGCTACCTACCGGCAGGTTACAGAACATTTCGCCAGCGCACATCGTTCTATTCAACGTCGTTCGTGTGCGCTATAAAGTACGCTGATATTGTGTTCCGATGTGTTGCGCTAACTTCAACGCCTTTAATGGGTAAGCCTCCAAAGGGTCATTAGTGCAATTCAATCCTGTCGAGGCGATGGGAGCGCCGGAGCGGTGTGCGCGCGAGGCATGGCCTCCGGCGAACGCCTCGCGAGGGAGCCACGCGTATGAGGCGGGAAAGAGGCGAGAGGCCTTGTTGCGCGCGCTTGGGAAGAGTGGGCGGAGGGAGGCGGAGGGGAAGTTCGACCCGGAGGAGGTGAACTGAACGGCGGGGAACACGCCTGAGTCGAACGCGATGCTCATCCGCTAGATTGAATGAGTGGGAATGACTATGTGTCGTGCGAAGACAGTTTGAGAGACATCACTACGCATAAAATACAATGGATTTGCCCTCATTAATAAGAAAAAGATCATTTCATTTTTCTATCGATACCGAAGAGACACTCTTATCACACTGCTTTTCGGGATATTTGCCCAAATACAGAAACCGATTCACATTCGATATCGTACGGCTCCAGCGAGACATTTAGAAAATTAGACCAAGTTCTGACGCACGGATTGCGACAGAAATATAACGGTGTGCAGTTTTTTTTAAAAGGTTTTCTCAACTAGGTATTTTTAAGAGTAAATTTATTGCTCACCGTAATACTTTTTATAAAATCGCAAAAAATAAGTTTCGGTTGTGAATGCTTTTTCATAGTACGGCGTGAAATAAATTATTTAAAGCCTCAAATAATTTTTGTTGGTTACTGGTAAGTTTAATCTTATAGAAAAAAGTTTTTTTAAAAGTCATTTCCATTATTATATTTCCTAATTGCTTTATTTAACCGCTTAAATTTTAATATAAAATTTAAAAAAATGAGAATGGAGAAAAATATCGCTCACACTGCCTCACAATGGAGTTCCGAAATAATGGGACCTGACAACTGTGATCATCCGAGTACACTCTAAGGACATTCAGGAATCACATTTTTAAACTGTTACACTCCTTCTCGGATGGGGTTTAACATTTGTGACCGAAATGAGACCATTGTGCGGAGCGAAATAGTTTGGTCCCCAGACGTGGAACAATCCGAACTGTGCCTCACGCACGTGGGTTCATCCTAAGGGATCGGCGACCTGAAGGCACGCATATCCCGGAACGGCTTGTGGAGCCGTGTTTGCCGCCCGTGCCAGCAAACACGGCTAAGTCGTGTATGTATGGATTGATAAATTGTACGCGTTAAAGAGGGGACCTAGCTCTCTGGGATTGTCACATTGTCAAAAAAAACGTCTGGGCTGACGTCGAAAGCATTAGCACGAATGGCTCCAGATGATTTTCATGGCGGCCGAGGGCGGTCCAATGGGAATTCGCTCACCGGAACCTCTCCTGTCATCTGCCGTATGGCGGGCCGCGTGGACTCGAATCGCGGCCTCTTGATTGGTAGGGACGTGAGCCTGGTTGAGTTTTGTACTCAAGGCGTTGAAGTCTGGGCAGAGAGGAACACGTCGGCGCACACGAACGATGGGTGTGAAAGGTGGTTGTAAGCATTCCACAGACACCCGATAGTTTACGGCTTAATGTTTTGTAAATATTGAGGGGAATTCGTTCGAACTGCACGCTGGAGAAAGAAAGCTTTTTTACCGTTGATAATTTTAAAAACCTTAAAAATATTCATGTTTGACGTCTTTGGTGAAAATCAACACAAGAAAAAACAATCGCGAGAGCGATTATCGAAGTTCCGTTCTTCTCAATCGCACGTCAACCCTGCTCTCGATCTGGTTGTGTGGAGTGTGCAAGTCCTCAAACGAATGGAAAGCAACTGCGTTGTATTGTGTTGCGACGTGAACGGCGCACTAGAACAAATGGAAAGCACCACACTACTAACACGCTACTCCCGATATGTTTCGTGGAGTGTTGAGTTCCTCAAACGAACGGAAAGCAACTGCGTTGTATTGCGTTGCGCACTAGAACGAATGCAAAGTACCGCACTGCCTTAAGTAGTCGACGCTCGGATGCGCCTCTCGACTGTCATCTCTCGCCGACAGTCTCCTCTCCGTCCCGTCTGTCCGGAGTGTCGCGTCAGTCAGACATTCGAGCCTGCGCACTTCACTCGCTTATGCCGCCCGCGCGACGGAAGAATCTTCTCTCGTAGTCTCCGTGCGGTACGTCATTCATCGGCGCATGCGCCCTTGGGGACACCACAGCCACCCTCTCCAATCGGATGCGTTTTGTACGTACCGCGGTCCTTGTCGTGCGTGCTCCAGGTGACACCACGGGTCTCTTATCTCTCTCTCTCTGCGTGTCCACGGCAACGACTGCGGCCTCTCCCTCCGTGGGTAGGCGTGCGCGTGAATTGGTGGGATAGAAAGGGCGATGTTTCTTTCTCTTCGCGCGCGCCCACACGCGTCTTCTCACCCCCCTTTCTTCCTCCCCTGCCCCCCCTCATTCCCCCCGCAAGCTCCTCCTCCGAGTGCCGGACGAACGTGGGCGCCCCTCTCTCCCACGGTCTGCTCGCGCGACCTCCATCCCCCGGAATATTATTATTATTATCATCATCTCTGAGAGCTCTCCGTTCGAGGTTCTGAAGTTAGCGCACATCGGAACACATCAGCGTACTTAAGCGCACGCGAACGACGTTCAATCGAACGATGAGCGCTGGCGAAATGCTCTGGGTGCCTTCCGTTCGCTCCAGTGCGCTAACCACTTCGTAGCACAACAACGCATCCTTGCCTTCCATTCGTTGCAGACCCTGCGCACTAGGCAGCACACTTCAAAACAGATCGGGAACAGACAATTGGGCTTTCCATTCAAAGGTGTTGAAGTTAACGCACATCGGAAAACATCAGCTCACTTAAGCGCACACGAACGACGTTGAATGGAACGATGTGCGCTGGCGAAATGTTCTGTAACCTGCCGTTAGGTAACATACTGTTGGTGAACAACAGTGACGACAGAATGCTTTGTGTAAATCTGTTGAATTCGTTCATATTAAGTATTTAAATACGTTAGCTTTTAATCACAGAGTAATTTAAAACCTCACAATATGCATGTTTGCCGCCCTTACTGAAAATAAACAAACTCGGCAACAATTACGGATGCCATTATCGACGCTCTTTTGTTGTTTTGCGCACATCAACTTTGCTCCCGATCTGTTTTGTAACCTGCCGGTTGGTGGCATTCTGCGGTTGAACAATAGTCACGGCCGAATGTTTAGTTTAAATTTATTGAATTCGTTCAATGTAAGCATTTAAAAATGTTAGTTTTTTTCGCAGAGTAATTAAAAACCTTACAATATGCATGTTTGCCGCCTTTACTGAAAATCAACAAATTTGACAACAATCACGGATGCCATTATCGACGTTCTTTTATTGTTTAGCGCACATCAACTTTGCTCCCGATCTGTTTTGAAGTGCGCTACCTAGTGCGCAGGGTCTGAATAACGAATGGAAAGCAAGCGCGCTGTTGTGTTACGAAGTGATTAGCGCACTAGAACGAATGTAAGGCACCCGAGGTTAGCGCGGTACGGAACGCGAACGCGCGCGTGCGGACGACGATGAATGGAACGATGACGTGGGCTGTGCGTAACGTTCCGTAACCTGCCTGGGTAGCCGTGCATTCCGTGGGAACGCTCCAGTCACGGTCCAATATTATTAGTAGAAGGTATTGTAGTCAAACCCGTGAGATTTTAATTTCATAAGTATCTTGCAATCGGCATAAACTTCCAGATTCGGAGAATCTAGCGGGGAATGCGGGGAAACTTACGCACATGGACCGCGAAAGGTGTAAATGTGGTTTGTATCGTTTATAATTTTTCCAGTATAAGGTATTACGTGTTGCGTAACAGGATTTACTAAATATTATCTGTTGGAAGGACGCCATTTCAGGAGATAATTTTCTTTGCACACGGGGAGAAACTTCCTGGACCTATTGATTCAAGTAAATTTTTCACCAGTTAATAGAGATGCCAATCAGCGGAATCGATCGCTAGAACTGATCAGATAGGGTTACGGTTGCATTCGGCGTAGGCTTCGTGAAATTATTTATGAAATATGTGTCTAATGAATTTCTAATGAGTTTTTCGCGAATTCACTATTGATTCATTGTCCTGAACTTCCCTAATCAGGAGGGTACCTATTTAGTTTTTCTACTTCTCTTTTTTTTTTTTAATAATATGGACGGATTTTAAAACGCTTTCTTTTTTCGTTGCCCGCGTTTACTATCTCTTATTGCGCGCTTCATAAGAGGTTCAGGGATAAAAGTGACACGAATGTATGTAATATGCTCTTATTCTGTCCGTTCATTAGGATAAATTCGTTTATTTTGTATGCTGCTATGTTTTCCCTCACCTTTCTTTGTTCTCGAAGTTCATGACTTCATTTATTTTCCTTCAATTCTTAACCTCACCCGTGACAAAATTTTCAAATACTTTCCAAATCCATTGTAAGCAGGACTCTTGCTTTTTTTTTAGAAATTCAGTTGCCTATTGAAAACCACCTCTTGTTCAAATAGTATGAAATCGTTCTAATGATAGTCATCGGCGATTTTAACCTTGGTTTTTCCGCTCTATTACTATTTGTCTACTGGAACTCAAACTACGTAAGCAAATGCGGTGAAAAACCGTGACCCATGTGAAAAAATTGTTTACAATTATATTGACATAATTGTTACCAATTATTTACGTAATATACTTTTTATACTTTGTTCTTATATCGTTTACGTCACGAGAAAGGTTTGAGGTTAGAGTGATTTCGATACATGTACTTTATTTGCTCTGGTCTGCTTAAAATAATATCCTTTGTTATGTTAATCGATTGCTCTTTTGAAATCTATAAGTACTACACCATCTTCATTATTTCTTTCCTCTGATACCAGAATGTTGTGTATGAAAAGACTCAATGGTCTGTCGCGTTACTCTATTTCCTCAGATCCACGTTGAATTTCCTTTAATATGTTGTTATGATCACGAACAACAATGTAATTACTAGAAGAGATAATAGCTTAGTTCTTGCATACCTTGATTTTAGTGATTTCGGCCAATGTTTACCTTCGTCTTCCATCTTGCAGCTTGTAAATTGGAGTGATATTTGGTAATTTCGGAGTGATTTCTGGCCCTAGTGTATTACATACGTGGAAAACTATTTTAAAGTAAGATGCACAAAAATGGGAAAGAGAAAGCTTGACCTTAGCAAAGCAAGAAGGAAGGATAACTGAGTTTATTGGAGCCATCTATAGTGGAAATGAAGGGAATCGACGGTGGATAGTCTTTAGTAATAATGTGAAAATCAGGTAGAAGCGTAGATGATCAAAGTAGAGCAAGTGAGTGATAGGTTACCGTCAGTAGAGATTAAAGGAGGCCTGACGAACCTAGTCGTAATCCAAGTACATGCCATGAAATCTTAATCACAGAGATGATGAGGTCGACGCCATCAACCGCAGAAAAATTGGCCAAATTCCAAAAATTGAATAACAGGGAGTAATGGTGGAATGAAACTCATTGGCTGGCAAAGGGAGAGAGGTGTTAGCAGCTTAAGGCCCGGCTTAAGGTCCGGGCGACTGCCCGGGGCGTTGCAATGGAAGGGGCGCCGTGATTGCGAAAAAAATATTTTCTTACCACAACGTTTAACTGGAGAATATGTTTGATAAGTGGAAAGGGAATGCTCTCTCGCCCGGAAGAAAATTTTGTCTTAAGCCGGCCCTGGGTGTAAGAATAGGATCTGAGGAAAAGAAATGACTAATGCGGCGAGAAAGCAGTTGAGTTTTTCCATTAGTTTAGTACTCACAAATATTTGGTTTAGAGACCGTTTTAATGAAAGGGGTACTTGGGAAATGCCTGGAGATACCAGGAGAAACCTAGAAGGTAACGGTACTGGTGGAGATTTAGGAAGAGCGTGTTCATCTCGCCAAAGAGCAGAGGCAGATTCTTGGAATAACTTACGTTCGTAGTGATGCAGTTCTGCCTCAATGGTTTCAGGCTCAACTTTGTGGAAGCTCAATTTTAAATAATTAAAATGAAAACTTAGTTTCATTCCACCAATTTATTATGCGGTACTACTAGTTTGGACGCAGTGGCGTCATCTTCAGGTACCTTCAGTACCTGAAGATGACGCCGCTGCTTGATAGGCGTCCCTTTCAGGAACCTTCAGTACCTGAAGATGGCACCGCTGCGTCGAAACTAGTAGTACCGCAAAATAAATTGGTGGAATGAAACTAAGTTTTTTTTCATTATTTTTATGAAGTGCTACGTTATGGCCAAAAGAATCAGAAGGAGAGATAGGGTGCTGAAATGGAGTACAGAGGAATTAAGTCGAATTATGAGGAAGTCAGTCGATCAAAGTCTAGGTGACATTGACAGGAGAAAGAGATCAGTGAACGAGGGATGTAGAAATCTGAAAACTGTAATTATGATGGCAGTAGAGAGCGGCATGAAAGGTCCAGGGTAATTAAGCAATAATCAGATAACCTTGAGAAGATAACTTGAGATATGAAAAGGGAAATGCAAGAGAGGGGGTTATGGAGAAATATGAACACGGAGCTCGACAAAATAATGTCCTGGGAACTTTACCACAAACTTCGGCCAGAAACGAAGAAAACCAGGGAACAAATCGGGTCTTCGAAGGCATTCCAAGTAAAGGAAAGGGCGGACGCATTGAGATGGTTAAGTGAAGGAACCGACTGGGGAAGAGAGGAATGTCAACGATAAGGAACGCAAAGAGATAGGGTGAAAAAGATTCGCAGTAGGTGGAAGGAATACGTCGTAAAACAGTATGACAAAGAGAATGAATTTAAATATAGAACAGGAAACTGAAATCTACAAGGATGTTATTGGGAAAAGCATCCTTGGTTGTGAAATCAAAAGATCATTGCGGGAATTGAAAAGGAACAAGACTGCAGGGGTGGCTAATAAGCCAGCAGAGTTTAAGGTGGCTGGAGCGGTGATCGTAAGTCATTGAATGTATATTTTCATATCTTTTCAAGTAAGTCGAAAAAAAATTCTATGACCACATTACATTTAACTACATCTGTTTATACGGTGAAATCAACATGCATGTAGTAATGCCAATCATGCAAGAATTATATTTTACATTTTTCACCTAAAGCATGTCATGACTCGAGTTTTCAGCGCGATATTCGACATTTTGGCGCAATTTAAAACTAAATACGTTTTCATTGACTCGGCATGAGACCCTGATATTTGGCAACCTATCATATTCCTAGTCATAATGACAAAAAAATATAATTTCGTGTTTGGAAGAAAATCTGTGCATATTTAATTGATTAAGCTTGGAATGTACGTCAGTTGCCATTAGGCTACGTGTTAAAATAGCATTGAATATCCAAGAAACCAAATCAGTATGATGCATTTTTCTCACATTTATCTATTGATATTACTATTTTCGACACGTATGAAAATTATCACGTAAATCTGCATTTAAACAAAAAGCTCCTACCACTTAAAGGAAATGTGTAGGACAAGACTTTTAAGCATATTCGCAGGATATTTGAGGAAGGAGTGCGCCCGGAAAATTCAGTAGGATCGGTTTCAATTAAAAAACCGAGGAAGTTATAAATAAAGAGTTAAGGTGGTTTGAGCGAGATAGTTCCCTAGTCATAATGGAGACCATATTAAAATGTTAATGCTTGATTTCAGCGTCAGTAATAAGTATGAAATAAATATTGTAATATTAATGGCGCAAAGATATAGTTATATATGATCAACATTCTCAGTAATTAAATAAATAAAGCTACATAAGTCTCTAACTTGACTCATTTTTCCCCACCGTATGGCTAAAAACCCTTCAAACCGGGAGGTTTTTTTGCGATTCTGTAAAAATTACTGTGGTGAGTGATAGATTATTTTTTTATAAATAGTCAATAAAACATGCGAACTGAACACCGTTAATTTTTTGACGAAATCTAGGGGTTTTAAATTCCTTTTTTTTATATTCTCCCCCTGGAGCGCACAGCCGTAATCTATCCCATGTAAAATACCTTTTATTTTTAGGCAAATTGCTCGAATAGTAGTTCAGCAAGAGATTAGTATTACGACATGATTGGACTTATGAGAGTCCTTTCTTTAAAATGAGGTTTTAGTTAGTTATTAGTTACACCGTTAGTTTTTTGACGATATCTAGGTGCTAGAAGTTCCTAATTTGTTTAATATTCTCCCTCTGGAGTGCACAGCCATAATCTATCCCATGTAAAACAGCTTATATTTTTAGGCAAATTGCTCTAAGAGTAGTTCGGCAAGGGGTTGATATTTTGATATCATTGGAAAGATGAGATTTTTATCTTCAAAATGAGGCCGAATTCATCAAATTCTAGGTGAAGTGATTTTTCGCTCAAACTACCTTAAGCTGAAACGCGGAGGGTAGGGAACTTTAAATTTAAAACGCAAGCTAAAAAAGTAGTTCTAAGAAAAATTAACATAAGATTGGAGAGTCAGGTAACATGCCACTATGGAGCTACTAAAACATTTACAACTTTTACGGCATGAAAAATAGCTGTCTTTGACAAGGACTTCTCGGTCGAGGTATGTATTTGTTTGCAGCTGAAAACTCCGTCTTAGAAAAACGATGTTTGGCTCATCAGTTCATGAGATAGCGAAGAAGACAATAAAAATGATCTCCGGCGCGTTAGGAGATAAAAATGAGTGTGGCCAGCGCCATGCGCCGCGCGCCGGATTCCTGGGCGAAACATTACGTAATCAACGTCCATTTAATAGTCGCTCATATATGTGTCGTTTTGAGTTTTCAGACAAACAATAAAAAACTTCTGAAGTAAATGGACGCCGTGGCTGGAGATGATTGTTCCGTTGCGAGAATTCCGAGCTGTAAGAGGCGTGGAGCCCATGCTAGGGCTGGGCGGTATTTGAGTCCCAATATCAATATCTTAAAATAATGAAAATGGACCAATATCAATAACCTCTATTGTAATATTGAATATCGGAAAATATTGTCATATTGGAAATATTGTAAAAATTGTAAATAATGAAAAAATTAAATATAGGTATATTGGACATAGCAATATTAGCAGGTAAAATTATCTTACTTACAATGGTTTGCAAATGCTTCCTGTGTTAGCTGTCTGTTAATGAAAATAGAAAAGCAATGTAAGCTTCTATTCATAGCTTATTGCTATGAATAATGGTGGAAAAGAAAGTGCTGCAATGAGTGCCACGCGCGCCGTCTGTTTTCAAAGATTAGGGCGCTCTCCGACCACACCCTCCTCGCCGGGTTCCAATATGTATTCAATACTCGAATTTTCAACATTGGTAATTCAATATTCCAATTGGAAATATTGGTTCTTCAATATACAATATTCCAATAAATATTGGTTTTTCCGACCACCAATATTCAATTTGGATATTGGTATTGGTCGTTCAAAAATTGTGATTTTGGTATCCCAATATTTAAAAAAATATTTCGTAATTGTTTGCTCCAAAGTACTGGGTGCAGCATCTTAATAGTAGTTTTTGCTTTTCCTCGTCCTATTTTCCATATGATGTCGTCACTCTCCTTACCACTTTCATTTAAGTATGTACATACCTACCCTCAGATAGTCGTATTTAGTCGCATTTGTTATTTTGATGATATTTTGTCCAATTTATCTCATCGACATACACTGTGTCGTACTTGTCTTAATCTTCAGACCCCAATATTTGTACTATTCCATGACATTATCGTATAATTCATATAATCTTCATCCTAGGTCAGCACAACTTGATCGTCCGTAAAAAGTAAAGTGTTTAAATATCTTAACCCAACTTCGACTGCCATGTTGCAACGTTTCCTGATCAAATGTCTAAGTTGAGCTATGTTGGCGATAAGGAGCATCGTTGTATTAAACATTTTTTAGCGATGAACAGCACTAATATTCCACTTCTACTTCTTAAATAACTAATGAATTGTCAATAAAACCTTTTGACAGCATTGATATATGTATATTGGTTATATAATTTTCTTTCATCGCCTTCGATAACAGATTCCGAGGTACACTATCATGATAAAAATTACATTTTCCGGCGTAATTCGGTGGAAATCTTTTATGTTAAGCATAATGAATTTACAAGTCTATTTCCACACTTTTTTAATTAACCGACCATGGTTTCAGCACGTAGTGCCATTTTCAATGTAAAAAATGGCATTACATTTTCCTTTAAAATGGCACTACGTGCTGAAACCATGGTCGGTTAATTAAAAAAGTGTGGAAATAGACTTGTAAATTCATTATGCTTTACACTATCATGAGCCTTTTTTTTAAATCAACGAAGACCATTATTCCTTTCCGTATTCATTACTTATATCTATCAGTTGTTTTATGCAAAACAGGTTATCTGCACAAAAAATAATAGTTATCTTAATACTCTAATTACAAACATTACAAAATTCTTATAACGCATTCATTCATTTCACTGCAGCAATGTAACTGAATAGGTTACCAAGAAAGGTTCACAATGAAATGCAAGGACTTCGGCGCTGCAGAGTCGTGACGCTCATCATCTTTCATTTGTTTCCGCATCGCATCATACCCACGAATACAGATACCTTACTATCCATGGAGTCTATAAAATGACTCCAAGGGTGTACCTTACAGAGTTCAGAGAATATCTTATCTATGGTGTACCCAGTCTTCTCCACGATGGCCTCACGAACTTTCACCGCAACCGTCAAGTTTAGCGGCCTCCGAATCGACACGAGCGCCGTATCCGTTCGTGTCACGGAACGAACAATGCGAGTTATTATGGCGGGTTATCGCGAGTTATAATATTAATACTCGCTATAACTCTGTGTGAGAGACTACTCACTTGTGTATAGCCATGCTAATAACCGTGTATATCAATCGATCATGAAAATTTCCATTATTATCGGCACTCGATTGATTGATAACGATTATTCTATACATTTTCTGGCTTATTTTTAAATAGGGAGTGATTTTAGTGCCTTGCTGATTGACTGTCTGCCATCTTAGTAGTTGTGCTGGTCGAAAAACAAATATTCTCTGGTAAGTGCGGCAAATTTCACTCATTGGTCGCATTTGTGGCTCCTATTCACGACAAGGTTGCCCACCCATCTCATAACGTTTCTGGAAAAACAAAAGATGAACTTTTACTGTCATTTTTGGTATTTTACACTAATAATAAAAAGATAATACTTAGTATTTTCCACACTACTTTTATTGCTACCTCTACTTCAGGTTTCGACGTTTTCACGTAATTTTCCAGAGGAGACCAGGGGTGGGATCACGGCTCCATCTTTCGTGTTGTCGCTATCGCTATCCAAAACGCAAACCACTCTAGATGAGAAATCCTCACAGTAAAAGCCCTCAGAAAGTACTCAATGAATTGTCCGCGACTGTGTGAGTCAAAAGAAATACTAAATTCCACATTTTTTATATTTTATCCAAAAAATCCTGCTTTCGCTGATGAAATGCATTACCTATAGAAACCCAATAGTCAAGTACAACATATACAAATTATTCCACGAATGTATTTTAAATGAGCACTTTTTTCAGCCATAGGACTGCAGCGCCATTTCCTACGACTTCCTACATTTTGACTTCAATTATGGCATTAATTCTTCAATGACTAAAAAAATAAGGTGGTAAGATGCCTGTATTTTATTTTTATTCAATTTCTCTGGATTATTTCCTTCTTATAAATAGTTTTCCGCAAAAATGACATTTATATTTTATGGAAAAATACTATTTTTTCCCCGTGTTTATCTCATTCCCCCATTGAACACCATGTAATTTCAAGTTCAATTATATAATAAATAGCGTGGAAGGGTGTTATTTTGTTGTTCATATCAGATAGAGGACAAGTTTTTTACAAGTAGACAGAGTATGAATAAAATGACATTTAAGTCATTTTACGGTGGAACCACCTTAAAACGATTATTTAAAACACACGACAAATTTTGAAGAATGACGATCACGTATCCGCTCTCATGAGCGCATTTGAAAAACAACGATAACGCGAGCGCACGCGTTATGGAGAACCGTGATCGTGCCCCAGGTCTCCTCTTGAAAATGACGAGAAAACGTCGAAACTGGTTGAGGTAGATGTAGCAACAAAAGTAGTGTGGAAAATACAAAGGGTTATCTTTCATTAATATGAATTTACAGCAAGTAAACTCGTCAAAGATTGATCTAATTTCAAACAAAATTCGTCTGAAGAATTGCACTTTTATATTGAAGAAAGGATTACTCCGTAGATTACTGACTCGATTAATTTTCCCGAGGGGTAGATAAAATATGGCATAAACTTCACGAAAGCAGCACACTTGGAATCGAAAACCACAAACATTGAGATTGCGAAACGGCAATATCTGGATTTAGGTACTTTGAAACGATCTGTGAAACATTTACATGTGAGCCATTGAGTATTAAAACCAATATGAACGCCAAATCATGGAAATGGGATGATAATAGATTATTTGATCGCCGATTAATTGTTCCAATCGATGTAAGTCCTTAATTACGTCAAGTTAGTCGTGCAAAAGCGACAATGTTGGGTTTATTCTAAGCGACTGTGACATTTCATGCACGACAACGTCTCCTGTGCTACAATGTAGACTGGGGACGAGAAAAACTTGTTCGTATAAATTCCCGCTGAAGTTTTTCTTGAATAAAGATGGCCTGGTGGCCTAACCTACTAACGTACCTGACCGGCAATTGGGCGATCCAGGTTCGAATCCTGGTCTAGTCAAGTGAGTTATTCATGTTGAATTTCCCCGTATTTTGTGTAGGTAGGTATATCTTCGAACCCGTGCGCGTGACTGCGTACCATATCATTCGTATAATCGCAATGATCCGTAAAATCCGTCATTGCAGGTGCCAGGATCAATTTTTATCGTGGGAAATGTTTCAGCATCCCAACTCTCGTCGCCGGAACAGGATTTCCTTCGGCTCCAATGGCAGCGCTGCCTTAGCGGGGGAAGACCGTCGCTTGAGGAGCGTCGCGGAATGCGGCACGGCGCGCCGCGGCGATACAAAATGGCGGCCGGGAGATTCCAACGCCACGGCAAGAGCGACTTAGGAAACCCGAAAGGTTCTTGTTCCGTATTTCCTTTGAGTGAAGCGCCATGTATTGTTTTTTTTGCTGTTGTTATTCTTCTTTATTTTGCCGTCTGCTATAATGTTAAAAGTACTTTTGGCCAGGGTAGGCGAAAGCGACCGTTTATTTTCTTCGCCGGTGAGCAGATAGCTTCACAGCGAGACTAGTCCGAGCCGCCAAGGAAGCAGCACCCTTTTTGAATTGTCCAGATCTCCTGAACCACACATCTTACGTGATCTCTCTCTTCTCACCTCACTGCATGTTGCACCGCTGCTAATCTCGCTCGCCGCTTACTTCGCTTATCCGCTGCATGTCGCGTGCTGAATATTAACCTCCGCCTCTCCCACCCGCTTCCTGTTCATCTCAGTTTTACAACTCACTGAGAAATCAACCGCGTTCCTGTTCTCAGCTCTGCAACTCGTCGAGAAGTCAGCCGCGTTCCAGTTCCCGCCTACGCCAACGAAGAAGAAGACATTGTTTCGGACGGTCAAGATTTCGTTAGTTCTTCTCTTCATTTTCACTTTATTTTTTAACATTTTAGTGCGAATAAATGCGTCAACACAGCTGGTGTATCACAGCCGCCTTCGCTGAAATTATGACCTGTCAATTTTCGGGCTGGCAGGTGCCCTTGGAATCACCTCGGTCATTGGTCTTGCCAAGCGAGTACCAAGCCGGATATTTATTCATTATTCACGTCCAAAAACAGAGCAAGGCCAATTTCAATGTAAAAATAAACAAAGAACCATATAACAAATAACAATATTCAATAAATTAATAACAAAGTAGCATTTTACACTGAAAAAATGGAACCAAACAGGCAGGGAGCGAAATACGAGAGCTGATCTAGGATAAAAATCTGAGAGTTGTAACCAATTCTTTAGGTAGAGGCCGAGCGACGATTATTTCATGTAGAGGGTTTTTTAATTCCATATTGTTAGTTATTTGTTCAGCAACACGTCGTGTAAATCGTTGAGTTCGAAAACAATGTAGACGCACATAACACATTTGAAATGTCATTAATTAGTAATTATAAATTTTAGTAAATTAATGAGTAAAATACAATGATTCCAGAGTGGATATATCCGTTGCAGAATTAAACTTGCGCAAAAACTTAAAAAGTAAGATTCCGGAATTCTATCATTGTTGCGATGCCGATATTATTACAGGTGCAGTGGTTGGATAACTGACAAAATCATGCACGATGAAAATTATCCCCAATCGATCGACCAATAGGGAAAAGACAAATAGAACCCAGCCGCAGGACGCGTATTTACAGCACTTAAACTTCGCGATAGTCAGCAAAGCGGAAATCCTTTCGGAGAGATGCCCATTAAGTATACGCGTGGCGGTGAATAAGATTCCCAAAATCAGTATACATTATTTTTGTGCTGGTACTAAAGACCATGTTACACTTACTTATTATCAGTTTAAAACTTGAATGGTAGTATATAACATTAAATTCCGGAACTGCTAGCGAAATTTGATAATCGTGGGAGATTTCAATGCTCTCTCATTGTCAGTAGATTGCAGAACCTACAGCTAGACACTAGGGGGAGCTCCGGAAACTTCGTTGAATACACGTTAGATCTGTTTTTTTAAACGCTTCACACGAAATAGCTACGCCATGTAATAGACTTGCAACATCACTGATTTCCTGGCACCAATGCCGTAACAGAAGTCACCATGGTAGAGACCGCTGAGGAACAGGAGACCACCATGTAGTCACCAATAGTTTTTCGATGAGTAAAGGCATAAACTTTTGTCAATAAAAAGAATTGTGTGTATGAGGTTCCCTGCCGCTGCGGCAGAAGCTATGTGGGGCAGAGTAAGCGAGCTATCTCTCAAAGGTTTAAAGAGCACAAGAGAGCGATGGAGCAACATAAATGGGACAATTCAGCGGTTGCCGAACATTCCGCCTCAAGCCCTGGGCATAAAATAATGTTCGACCAAACACGGGTCTTGGTCAAGACGCAAGAATATCATCCGGGCTTAATACGTGAGGCCATAGAAATAGCCATAAGGCCAAAATATTTTAATAGGGAGGATGGATATATCCTTATCAGGGTTTGGAAAGGGTTCTTGGCTCCAGCAAAACCCAACGGCTAACGTCTTCCGAAAAATATTCAATTCGGCCCAACAATGGTGCAACCAACATCGACAAAGCGAACTAAATCCGGTAAACGCTCATTCTCCTGATAACGCTTCCAGTAAGAGAAGCGAAACGTTGAGATTTTTATAATGAACAAAACGCAGAATTGCCCGAAAGCATCATCCTACATAGATAAGAAAAGCTGCGAAAGCCTTCAAACAAAAATAAAAAGAACTTTTAACCCTCCTGAAAGAATAGACTTCAATGCATCAATAGCCATTCCAAATTTCTTTTATAACTTTCCACAAATCCGGAAAAATATAGACGCAGATGAATAATTGGAGAGCTCTCCATAACATCAGACGTCTGGGACTCAATTAGTAGTACTCTATAGCTCCTTGGAAAATTAAAAAGAGAGAGTGGGGAATCGAGGTTTCTCGCTTTAACGACGCAGAGGTGTGAACGTCATTATAACGATTTCCACCCGTTCGTACAAAAATGGAGTAAATTATTGACTAATTTCACTATTTATTTTAATGTAATTTTTTAAATATAAACTACATCGCCCCATCTGTTGAGGCTGTCTTTCGGAAAGAATTTGATAGAATTTAAAAGAAAATCATCTCATAGAGGGTTGTTTACAACTACCGTCGTCGTCACGCACTAAGCTTCCAACTTTCTCTTTTATAACATTCTTCTCCTTTCATTTCCCTTGCTCTCGTTCCTTCACTTGCTACCCGACTCCCAATTTCCTCTCGGGCGACCCATTCATCGTTTCCGTTCTTGTTTCATTTCTCACTTCGTCGGGTCTCTTATTTCCACAGCTTCTTCTCATATAATTATGAGGTCTTTGAATACTACACGTGTTTCACAGTTCCTTTGATTCCTCTTTTTTTGCCACTGTTTTATTGGTAAATACATTATCTTTTGTGTATCGTCCTTCCCTTGACCTAGATATTTCATGTTGTTTTTCTTTTGCATCTTTCTCCATCAGGTCGTTTAATATCTGTAGAGTAGAGTAGATTCTGCCAATAGTTGGTATTACTGCTATTCCACGGTAATTCTTTGGATCTTTCCGGAAACATTTTTTTAAATACTGGGGAAATACACGAGTTTCCCCATTTTTTTAGGGTGGGCTCTCCATTCAAATATTCTTCAAATACTTTTTAAGTGTTTCATGTAACTTATGCATGCCACATTTAAATAGTTCTGGGTTTATATTTCCTGGTCTACTTGTGATTTTGTTGTTTTTGTTTCTCGAATGGCATTTTCTATGTGTTTTATTTTTTTAACTCAACACTAGTCTTCTCTTCAGTTTTTTTAGATTGCTGTATTTCATAGACTATTTTATTTTTTATTCAAGCAACGCCCAAAAATGTTTCAATGTACGATATTTATTGTTTTATGAGCTTACACGTCTTCGTATATGCTGTTCAAAATATTTTCAGCGTCTTTTCCATTATTCATTGTTTTTACGTTTTACCTAGCTTTTACTATGTCTATTTACATTGTCATACACTCTACTTGAATAACCCTTTTTTGTTAGTAAATATGTTCTACAGGGTGGGCCATTTTAAACGATTAACCTAAATATTTCTTAAAATACGCAAGATAGAGAAAAATGTTAAATACAAATGTTGTACGGTTCAAAGGGGGACACCCAACAATGACCTCCATTTTGACCTTGAGACTGCCCTTAGAGGTCATTTCAAGGTCAAGTTGATTTCTTTAAATGGGAACCCCTATTTTTTTTATTGCGGAACCCCTATTTATTATTATTTTGTATGTTATTCTCTTTTGAGTTGATATTTTCGTTTAATATTCTTGTCCCACCTTTCTTGTTCTTTGTTAGTTCTTTAACAAATTGTTAATGCTTCCTCCGATGCATTTATTCTGTTCTTTATACGCTCATATTTCTCTTATGTAGTTCTATCTAAGCTATCTTCAGTTAATTAGCATTAATTTATTTTTTGTCAGTTAACCTTTTCATATTTTGATCAGTAAAGAAAAAAAATACTTGGGAGTCATTTAAAGAAAAAATCCGAAACGTTGCTCGATGGTGAAGCTCAATTTATTTTTTGTCAGTTAACCTTTTCATATTATGATCAGTAAAGAAAAAAAATACTTGGGAGTCATTTAAAGAAAAAATCCGAAACGTTACTCGATGGTGAAGCTCAATGCAACGTAACGTTAATTTGCCGCAAGGAGTACGGATCAATCATTTTAAATGGGAAACCCTTCTCCGTCAGTTGTCTATGCCGTTCATTTCTCTTAACGGTTAAATGTCTACGGCCAACCTCTCATCCTTTGTTTACGCTTTAACTTGTTTATAGTGGAAAACGGGGAGAAAACCCTAATTAATATATTCACTAGTAATATTTGAGCATTGAGTTACTTTAAGTATCGGCCATTGTAATATTTAAATTTAATATGAGATTACTCAGTGATTTCTGTGGAGGTGTTATCGTTTCCTTTAACGTCAAAAAGAAATGGAATTCTTGCAAACAATGTATCCTACCGAGCAGCTAGATTGTCCGGGAAAGAGGATATTGGCATCTGAGTACGCCTCGAAAGTCACTTGTGGGTGAAATACTTACACTCTGAAAACAGATTGGGGTCTTTTTAGTGAGAATTTTAATTTAGATTCTGATTGAAACCAGGACGGTGTTTTTAATGCTGAGCACTTAAAGTAGTTTGAGCGAGATATTTCCCTAGTCATAATGGAGACCATATTCGAATTTTATTTTTTTTATTTCAAAGTCTGTAAGAAGTATGAAGTAAATATTGTAATATTAATGGCGCAAAAATATTGTTATTTATGACAAAAGTTCTCAGTAATTAAATAAATATATATTCATAAGTCTCTAACTTGACTCATTTTTTCACGCCGTGCGGTAAAAACGCCTTCACAACAGATAGTTTTCTTGCAATTCCGTAAAAATTAACTACGGTGAGTTATTGATACATTTTTATTAATAGTTAAGAAAACATTCTAACTACTCACCGTTTGTTTTTTTATGAAATCAAGGGGTTAGAAATTCCTATTTTTTCAATATTCCCTCTCCAGAGTGCACAGTCGTAATCTATCCCATGTAAAACAGCTTATATTTTCAGGCAACTTGCTCTAAAAGTAGTTTGGCAAGAGGTTAATACCTTGATATCTTTTGAAAGATGGGAGTTTTATTTTTAAAATGAAGTCAAATTCATGAAATTCTAGGTTAAGTGATATATCAATCAAATTACCTTAACCTGGGGCGTTATTAGCAGTCGCTTTTAGCGGTTACTTAGCTTTAGCGGTCTACTTAACTTTTAGTGGTCCAAGGGTGTCATTCCGGAAATTTACGATGCCGTGGTGGAACGGTAACCTCAAGAAGGCAATCCAATGACGCAGAAAAGCACTGAAAAACGGCCCGCGTAAGTAGAGCTCTATTCCTTCTCTTCTTTATTCCCTCTTCACTCCCTATTAGTCATGCCTATTTTGTGCTAACAGTTCCTGCCACATGCCCCTGAGGCGGCTGACAGGGTGGTATAGTTATGTATGCGGAAATCTCACTTCTGTTCGATGTTTACGAGTGATATCTCAAAGAGTCGTAAAGAGTGTTACGTCCGTTCGTAACCAACCAACTCGTAAACGACATCTCGTCACCGAATTTTCGTAAAAGGACAGTACGTTACCGCAACACTTGGTAACCGTGACAATTCATAACTGTTCATAACCAAACAACTCATGACTAACATTTCGTCGACGCACACTTTAGAAAAAGGTCACGTTATAGCCGGAGGTTTGGTCGGAAAATAAAAACCGAATGTTGATGAATTATCATGAATGTCACCTATTTTCATAAGTCGCTCAGGCAATTGGCGTTATTGCATATTTTTCTTTATAACTCTTGAACAATTCATCGTAGACAAATCAAACAAACGACATTACACGAGGAATATGGGTGGAAGTAACCGCTGATATTAAACACAAGCATGCATGAGGGCGGTTTTACTGCACGTGAACCGTAAGGGAGACGGTGTTAAAATGCGTTACCGATGATATTTCGGGAAAAAGTACTCCCATAAGCATTTATGACAAACGGCGTCCAGCACGTACAGGAGAATGCTCAGCATTGAGTGAACGCCCAGTAATTTCTGAGCAGTAAAAATATATTGCTCTGCCAATTGCCGGAGCGGAACGTGTGAAACCGTTGAACTTATGATAATCCGCGGAATAAAATAATGAAACTTTAATTTCTCAGCGGAGAACTTTTGAATAAATAAAGTACCTACTACCATTAATATTTTCATATTCTTCCACATTCGATTTTTATCTTTCGACCAAACTTCCGTTCACAAAGTTGCCGTTTACTGCAATGTGTGGTCACAAAATAGATGGTTACGAGTTTTATGGCTGCGAATTGTCGCGGTTACCTACTGTCCGATTACGAAAATTCGGTTACGCCCGCGTAAAAATGTTTACGTTTGCGCCAAATTTGGAGAAAATTTGTTTGGATTAAGCTTAGCCCAAACATCGGCAATGGGAATCCTGACTACAAATGACTTCCAAATAGTTGCACTTAGCCCAATTAACTTAAATAAACTTACTACAAAGTTGTAACACCATTCGGAGAAATTTAGCTAGTTTTGTGCTACTTTCGAAAGCTAATTCATTTACTAAATTCACTCCACATTTTTCCAAAATTAGCGTTAGCTTACGTGAATATTTACGTAAACGTTTTTGGAAAATTTATGAATCTTTGAGAAAAGTTGCACAATACGTTTCCTAAATAAATTCGGCAAAGTATAAATATTTAGACGCTATTTGAAGTTAGGAGTCTCATTGCCGATGTTTATGCCAAACCTAATCCAAACATAAATTTGGCGCAAACGTAAAATTTTTTACGCGGGCGAGATGTTGTTTATGAGTTGGTTGGCTACGAATGGAAGAGAAACCACGTTAAGAGATGTGATGAGCGTGTCCCGAATGGATATTGTCTCAAGTGTCAATAGCAGATGACACTTGCGAGGAGTTTAAGGTAGTTTGAGCGAAATTCAAAGGCTTGCGTGTTAACAACAAGTTGTTTGATACAAATGTACACGTACCACCATTTTTACAGGCCGTTCTACAATATATGGAGGCAAGACTAAAACCCTGTACTTGATAAAGATCAGATTCTTCTTCACGGTGTCAATTTTCTGTAAAGCACAAGATATCATAGTTATTGGACTGAAGAAACACTTCCAAACAGCCTGTTTTATTCCGTAAACCCTGAACTTTGAGCACACGGAATTTAGTGGAGGACTTACTCTTTGAAATACTAAAGTCGCAGTCACGTATAAATCCTATTCAAGATTACTTTAAGATTTTGTGTGCGAGTCTGACTCCCTGTGACCATGGAAACGGCTTGAGCACTTACAGGAGCCGGACTGGATCATAATTGGGAAAGTTACAAACTAAATTAACTGATTAAATTTAAAGTTAATCTCTGAACAAAGTAACTAGTTAAAGTTAAAAGTAACTTTTCTGAAAAAGTAATTGATTAAAGCTAAAGTTAAATAAAGTAAATTTTACGTTAAAATGTACTTTTTCAGTTACTTTTAAGAAACTTTTAAAAAGTAACTTTTAAAAGCTATTTCTCGCAATTGGGATAAAGTAAATTCAAACTTCAAATTCAAGAAATATTTATTGAAGTTTTACTAAAAAAGTCATTAACCTTTAATTAAATTCTCATTTCAAAATTTGTATCGGACATCCGTTCTATCCTGTCTGAAAAAAATAAGAAAATAAAATTCGAACAGGTCGACATTCGCCAAAAATTAACAAAAAAAATTAACTGAAGTTAGTTTTGTATCAGTTAATGTATAATTTTAACGATTCAAAGTTAAAAGTTAACTCTTCTAAAAAGTAACGGTTAATTTAAATAGTTAACTACATTTTTTTAAAGATTAATTTTTACCGTAAATTTTTTTAATCGTTAATCCCAAATATGGACTGGAGATAACTGAAGGAGGGGATAGTGGGTATTCTGCAGGGGGCGTTGAGTTTCGGGGCCAGCATGGGAAAGAAATATGCGTTGGTTATGCCACGAAGGGGGATATTCTCATTGCATATTGCAATTGCTAGTTCTTAAAATACTCATTGCATGCAATAATATCTGTAAATTATATTTTTGTGTATAGGCCCATGAAATATATTATTGATATACTCAATGCTTGCTATGATATCCCTAGATTAGATTATCTGCATACAGATACGTTTAATAGCTTAATGAACTGCATATGTGGAGCCAAGAGGTACAAGTGACAAAATGTTAGTTTTGAGTTATTCATGTTTAAAGTTCAAGTTATTGTTGTTGTTCAGTGTGTTTCTTGAAGTAGATGAAATTAACTTTACTAGGTCTCAGCACCCATTAGTCATTCACTTATACCTCTTGGCCACAACAATTTCACACACTTTAGGAACACATTTCTGCACTTAGCTCGAAAATACTTGGCATCTAGGCTCCTCAATTATGTGGAACCTTATTTCCTTGTTATATAATACACCTTATGCTCATGATAAACTAAATTGATTTAATTCACTGGGGCATGGCAATTGAAACCTTCAAAATTATCGGGACATAACAAGTCTCTATCTTGCCAATCTGGCTTTTTCATTAGGAGGCAAGGTACTGAAATATGCCATATAGAGCAATCGCATTATCCCCTCCCTAATTAACCCTTTTGCTAAAACTTTAGTATACATCTAGATAAATATTATTATCTGCTGACTGCGGAGCTTGACTTAACTCAAGCTCAAAGAATATATTTATCTACTGCGGATATTTGAGTATATCCCCTGAGGAATTGTATCTATATTAGCAAATTTACTACCATGTTTTAAATATAATTTTGCAATTTCTGAGTAAAACAGTGGAAATTGTTATTAATTAACACAGAAAATAGTGAACATCTTTTTGTGGATACTTGACAAATATTACGAGTGAAATGCAGAAATCATTTGACACGGAAAGGGTTCCTTGTTTAGGCTTCCGTGGCGTGGTGAAAGTGAAGATTCAGGTCTTCCGGGTTTTTCTGACTAACTTCTCTGACCTGAAGAAGCAGACTGCAATGTCGGCGAAACTGTTGTTCCAGCACAATGGACAAATGCGGAGAAAACACAGGAAGAGCTGAATATTCAGTGAAAGGGTTAACTCGCCGCAGAGGCCCATGGTTATGCCATTGCAACATGATGAATAAAACTAGGAACTAGGGAACAGGCCCCACATCCAGCTGCTCAGTCACTCATTGGCACAGTAAATAAATTAGAAGAGTAGAAATGACCCATTCAGTATAGACCCAGAGCTTGGGAGAATTCATCAATTTTGATCATTTACTTAAATCACTCACACTTATGTTAAAATTAAATGTTAAAAAATGCATTAAATGTTTCATTTCCCCTTATAGAGTAAAGGGGACTCCAAAAATTGCACCTGACCGAAGTGAGGTGCGCAACAGTTTAGTGGGTGTCAGCACTCTCGTCTTCACTTCACGTTCATTAGACGAAAGAGCTCCCCTAGACAAGGATTACATTATCCGGAGCAATTTTGCACCCCAGTTGAATACACCTGGAAGAGTGCTCGCGAGCATTATGTTTAAGGTCAGCGTATAAATGCAATCATCACTATACTCCACTCATTGCCACTGCAGGTGAATATTCAAACATGGGAGTAGCATCTACAGACATATTTCTGATGTATGAATCCTTTTGTGATCTAAAATAGTATATAATATTAAAATTTATGGACTGTCATGCACAGTCCCATATGTTGAGCATTGAAATAACTATAGATTGCTATATCTTGTGGCTGAAAAATTGCTAATGTTTTAAATAATTTCCAAAAGTCACCAAAATTGACCGCACCGAAGGCTTGATTGAAAACGACAGAATAGTATCAATTAATAAATGTACGTATAGGATTAATTGGTGGAAGAAGCTCTATCCAAAAGACTTTATCCTGTATGATCCCCAACGGCTCCAACTCACTTTTCTTTAATCGCAGAAGTTTGTTTCAAGTAATAGATAACATAAAAGTGATTCACACCCAAGGCATGAATTTAATTGGAAGTTGTCCAAGTAGCATCGCAGCGTTATACACATGTCCAAATATTCAAGTTCAACTAATCTTCCGAACATATAGCAATGCGTTTATAAATAACCCTGGGTTGTGCAATCGGTCGAAAGTAATAAGCCACGAAGTTTAAAGAATAAGTTCACTAAAATGACATGTTGCAAGAAAAAGTTTCTAACACGAGAAATAAATATCACTTCACCTAAATTTTGATGAATTTGACCTCATTTTAAATTTAAAAAAAAACTCATCTTCCAATGATATGAAAATACTAAACCCCTTGCCGAACTACTTTTCGAGCTATTTGCCTAAAAATATAAGCTGTTTTGCATGGGATAGATTACGGCTGTGCGCTCCAGAGGGAGAATATTGAAAAAAAATTAGGAAGTTCTAATTCTAGATTTCGTCAAAAAAAAGTAACGTTGTATATTTTGTATGTTTTTTCAACTATTTATAAAAATTGATAAATTACTCACCGCAGTAATTATTACCTACAGAATTAAAAAAAAGATCAGTTGTTAAGTCGTTTTCACCGTATGGCGTGAAAAAAATGAGTCAAGTTAGAGACTTATGAGGATATATTTATTTATTTACTGAGAATTTTTAAAAATATAACTATATTTTTGCGCATTAATATTACAATATTAAATTCATACTTCTTACAGACGCTGAAATTAAAAATAAAATTCAAATATGGTCTCCATCGTGACTAGGGAAAAATCTCGCTCAAAGTACTTTAAGGGAGAGGTGGACCTACGCCGGGCAGCCTCCTTCGACACGCTGACTCTTGCCAGAATGTCTGCGGGAGTTTTGTGACATCATCACGTGAAACCAGTTGGAATTTTTGGTCGTTTACTCGCTGGCACCGGAAGAGATGAAAGTTTCGACTCGGAAAGTCTTTGCTTTAAGAGGCACTTGGAACTGACTCCCATTGAGTTTAACGACATGCCGGCAACGGCAGCTTAAGGATGTTAGAGCGCGATACCATGTCCAAAAAAATTCAATGAATTTTTCCTCATCATAAAGAAAGGTATCTTACCTTACCGAGGATACCAAAATATCAGCCACTTAACCGCACTACTGTTCAAGAAATTTGCTCAAGAGAACAACCATTTTAAATGGGAGAAGCTACGGGTATGCACTCCAGAGAGAGTTTATTTAAAAACTTAGGAATTAATAACACCTAGATCTCATCAGAAATTTAACAATGTGTAGTTTGTATTAATTCTCAACAATTTTTTAATTAAATAAATTATTTACCGCAGTAATTTTTATAGAATCGCAAAAAAATTCTTCGCTTGTGGAGGCCTTTATGAAGTATGGCGTGAAAAAAATGTGTCGAGTTATAGATTTAATCATATATATTTGGTTTATTACTGGGAATTTAAGTCATATAAAACAATATTTTGCGCAATGAATATTACAATATTTACTTGATGCATCATTTTGTTGCTTAGATATAGAAATAAAATTTGAATATGGTCTCTATTATGACTACGGAAAAATTTCGCTGAAACCACCTTAAGTTTGCCATTTCAGACCAGGGTCCTGGACCTAAAATTCAGACTCCCGAAATAAATCTCGAGGCTAGAATGAGGTCCACAATGTCTTTTTACGGAGTTCATATATATTTGTTTCTCCTATAACCTTCCTTATCACCTCCATCGGGATCCATATTTCTTAAATTTGGTACTTATATTAACGACACATACGGTTGATTTAGGCGCTCTCTTAATTACATTTTACAGATATTCCCATTCTTTTTCCTTGATCTCGTAGCATACTAGTCCTCTCTATGATTTACCTCAGTCTACTTTTATAACTTCTTACTAATGGCTCCATTTAGTGATCGAGTATTCCAATTCCGTACCCTCCAACTCATCCTTGGAAATTTAACGTTACATGTCAGCTACGTGTCCGTTGGCCGTCCGAGTCTACAAGCAAACCTAGAACACTATTTGTGCTGACATCACTATTCCCGAATCTGTGCCTAGCCATAATATCTTATCCTAAAGGAATGAATCTATCACTACGTTTACCAATCTATCTCAGATCGATCTGACCGGCTCAGCTCGGTATGGTAAACGGAGCGGGCTGGCCAGATCGATCTGAGAAGCGAGCCGAGTCAGCCCGCTTTCCCTAACCGGTCTGAGATCTCAGATCGATCCGAAGAGGTCTGAGGGTGGTGCTCATCGTTCTTCTTTTGGTTGCCGATGGTAAACAAAATATAATCGATGTCATTTACGGCGTGACAATTATACGAAGGGAAAGGAGAGAAGTGTGCGGCTGAAATACGCAAGAAATCTCAAAATAATTCAAACTACTGAATTCGATAGTTCAATATCGATATTCTCAGACCGTGTTAGTAAACCAGGCGATCTCAGGCTGCTGAACTTTCAGATCGGTCCGAACTCAGACCGATCTGAGATCGATTGGTAAACGTAGTGTATATATCCTGGCCTACTCCAAATACACCTACGCCTATTCACAATGTTTACCAAGCGATTTCAGATCGGTCTAGCTAGGTCAGATCGCTTTGGTAAACCAAACGACCCGGCCAGGTCTGGCAGTAAAGCGTGCCCAGCCACGGCCCCCGAGATACATAGATACATGCATCCCGGGGGCCGTGGCCCAGCCCGTTTGAGAAGCAAATCCGCGATCTCTGAGTGACCCGTAGAGATCAAGCGGAGTGATCAACGGTCCAAATTGAGGAGTTTGGCCACGTACTTCGCTTTTTCCATGTTGACGGACAGAAACTGAAAAATCATCGTAATTTTTTAGCGGTGAGTGCTGTAATTCAGTACAGCTGTGTCATACTGTCATACAGATTATTCTTTTTGTGCGATAAAGGTTATTTGATTCACTGGTCAAGCAAGCGGAAAGTAGACACAAGTAGACTGCAGAGTATGGTGATGTGTCCACCAGAGTATGGAGTGTATTCGTAAAATCGTTGTAGAATCGATAGTTGAATTCCATTTTGGTATGTGTCGCGCGAGGTCAGCTCGTACTCGATTATCAGATCGGACCGAGTTCAGATCGATCTGAGATCGCTTGGTTTACGCCGTGCATTGCTGATGTTTGAACCAAGTTTGTCACTAGGTTCTTTCTCCTACTAATTCCCAAAGCTTTCTCGCCGCGGTCATTTCTCCTTCCTAGACTATGAATCCCTAACCATTCGCCCCGACCTGATCGGTTTTCAATCCCCCATTTTGTCCCGGTGTTAACTCCCACGTATTACTTGATCCAATCGATTGTATACACCATCTAGCTCTTTCTCTTGATCATAAGATATACGCATGCAATACTTGGATTACATTCGTTTGACCTGCTTCAACCTCGACATGTATTTATATCTAGGAACTACCCTGTAAAAGTCGCCAAAAGGGCGTTTGGCAGGGGTCGTTAGGACACCCACCATTAATAGGAAAGGTGCTGGGATGTACTGTATTGGAAAAGTGAAAGGACGAAAAGTGAAATGTGTTTTGATGGAACTGTGTTTCGCTCTGTTTTCCTTGTAATCATTAATGCTGCACGGGAAGAAAGAGTTATTGAAATTATGTGAGAGTGAATCTCTCTTATTTTTTTCGAATTTGTCTGTCCTATTTGATGTGGAGTGAAGGGTAGAACAATATCCTCCGTGTCGACCTCAAACTTGTGAAAGAAGGATTTTTCCAATAACCGTAGCGAGCATTTACATCCACGGGGTACCCCGCAAGCCATCTCAGGTGTGTGTGGCAGGAGGTGATTCCACACCAGGCATGCACGTACTAACCGTCAAAAAACACACTATCAAAAATAAAGGTTTTAAGGTTTTCCCGGCGAATTATATACGTGAAGATTTCTCGGGTTTCACACCGGGTAAGATTATTTAAATGGATCAACGTTTCGATGGTTGACTCAGCCATCGTCATCAGGATAATGTGTCGAGCGAGGATGCTGGTGGTTATATATAGCCACAGATGCCCCATTGTTGTGGGAGCCGTTACGCGTTCTTTGAATTTCTTCAATTAATGGGCGCCAAGTCCTACTTAAGTTGAAGCCATTGTCTCTATTGATGTTATTTTGCTCCATCTGTATCAATATCGCTTCTTTCGTTATTCCTTCCCATTATTTGGGTGCCCGGGAAAGTAGTGTGGAATTTGGGAAATCGACACGATGATCACGGTCAAGATTATGCTCTGCTAATGCAGACTTTTCCGGTTGGGAAAGCCTAATACATCTTTCATGCTCTCATATTCTTTTCTCTATGGTCCTTCATGTCTCGCCAATATACGCCCTACCACACTCGCATGGTATGCGGTATACCCCCGTTGTTTTCAGGCCGAGGTTGTCCTTACAGGTGACCAGGATTTTTTTTAAATTTAGCATGCGGTTTATGTATCGTTTCCACTCTGTGTCGTTTTAATATCCTCGATATATTGTTAGATATTGATGATATATAAGGAAGGCAAACCTTAGCGATGGGTTTTTCTTTCTCTTCCAACATCTCCGCTCCATTGGCGGTGAACGTTCTTTTTAAGGCCAAATTTATTTCCCGTAGGCTATAGCCATTCGCATGGAAGACACTATCAGAAAGTTAATAGCTATTTTAACTAAGTTGACTGTTATCATTGATATATATATATATATATATATATATATATATATATATATTGTAGTGGTGTCTATATATTCGTTACTCTTCTCGAAAAATACAGAACCAATTGACCTGAAATTTTGCATGTGGGTAATTGGGTGCACTGGAACGGACATATACTATATTAAAAAGTCCTCATGGCCCCAAGGACACATGTTATTTACTCCCATATGAAAAGCATTGTAATCAGTGCAGAGGAATATTTTTTTTCTTAAATTACTTGAAATCAAGATATAGGATTGAAATATTCACTATCGGATGGCTCAAAGAATGACGTATTTGATTCATGCAATCGATGTTGTTATACGTTTCGTTTTTGCTTAAAATTACGCTTTAAATACCAAAATTATCAATTTTTTCCGATTTCAATTATAGCATATTTCCTTGGCAACCTGAGAAATGCCTATGAACAGGAGATTTCGTCCGGGCCATTTACGACTTACATTAAATTAAATGATCAGTATTATCAAATTTCAGTTGGGATATTTTGTACCTCAATCTCTCCATGTGCGCTTAATGGCGTTTATCTGCATTTAGCATGTCACATTGATTCGGTTAAGGCCCATCGGTATGCGTAGTATATCGCTTACTACGTAGAATTTTGCACACGTCTAGCGAGCTACGTACAACACATATTAAATCTTAAAACAGTCCTAGATCTCAAGGGGGATGAAAAAAGTGAGTTGGAAGGATAAATTGAGAAACGAGGAGGTACTGAGTGGAAAGTGGGCAAGGAAAGGACTCTTGATGGAAACGATTAGAAGAAGAAAGGGGAATTGGATTGGTCATTCCCTGCGAAGACATTGTCTGCTGACGACGGGTAAAGAAGGAATGGTGGAATAAAAGCGGGGAAGGGGAAGGAAAACGAATCAAATTTTAGACAACATCAAAATAGGCGGAAGGTACGCGGACACAAAGCGCCTGGCTGAGAGAAGAGTGGAGTGGAGGAGGAGCCCATGGGAAAACCTGCCATCTGAAGCAGAAAAACACAAGTGAAATGAATGAATGATGTGGAATTTTCTCTTTCCCTTTACCGCGATGGGCACAAGATGGCGATCTTGGTGACCCCTTGCCAGGACTTCTGGACGATCGGTCTGCTTCCCTACGTCGCGCCGTCGAAAACAAAGTAGATGACACATGGAACTCATCTTTACCCAGTACCCACTATTTCGTAATCTCGAGAAAAAATCATTCGAAACGCAAGGTTTCTGATTCTTTTTGGAACTTAATATATACCCTAAAATCATCGAAAAGAGCACAGTTTAAAAGGCCAGTCACTAATTTCTCTGATAACTTCATTGTTTATTCTCAATATGGTATTGTGCGACTCGTAGGTATTACATGCTCTGTATATGTCTCTCACAAATTCATTGTACTTCAAAATACAGGTTGGATTTTTGACTGCCACTATCACTCCGTTTAGTATCACCCATTCTGATCATTCTAACCACCCTTTTATCTTCCCAAACCGATAGTAATACCTCACCCTTATGAGTAAACGTAAACTGTCCTCTTTTTACAATTTTCGTCTCACCCTTCAGTGTTGCCGGAAGCACCCTATTTTCCCTAATTTTTCCACAAACTCTTATTTTTTTTTAAAAAGTAATGCTGCGCCCCAAAAGGCGAAACGCAACCGAATGGAGAATCGACCCGAGTGGCTAGGCTAAAACTCCAAAGGGTTTAGACTTAAAAGAATTGATACTCAAGCGTAACGCAGTAAAAGTGTTTATTAACAAGTTCTCCTTGAACTGAGACAAGTAGAGCCTCCGGCTGCACCTCCAGGATTGTCCGTCGTCTTCTAGAAACCATGGGTTTATATACAAATATTGGGGGTTCAGCGGACGTCAATCGGTGGGGTGAGGGTGATTCCCCTTCGTTAAAATACCAAAAATAACGAAACCCTTTACAATTTGGAAAGCTCCCCTGTTAGGGTCATCTGGAAACCCTTTCTCCATGTTTGGTCTGGAAATCCTTCCATACTGCATCTGGTACAATTTACGACATCCGGCGACTCCAGCCCCGTACGACAAACATCCAGTGACAAAGGAGTGTTCCGCCCATTTCCAAAGCAAGTCAACCTATTGAGTAGTCAGTGGATATAACAGTAATTCCGCCATCTTCATTCTGTTGAAATAGTTTTAAATTGGTATACTTGATGTCATAGATTGAGATGAGGCTTCAGGAGAAAAAGAATAGTTTGCTATAATTTTTTTCTTCTCCGCTGAGTACATTTTTAATTTGTTTTTGCATCCAGAATCCCATTTACAAACCATTAAAACTATTATTTCATACTTCATAATTAAATTATAATTCAAATACGTCGTGATTTTTAAACTTACACACCACAGAATCAAGCGATAATTCCTATTTTGGTTTGTATACATTTTTCAACTTTTCCGTGAAACATCCAAGAATGGGTCTTACTTTATATATAAACTGTCTAGGTCATCAAAATGTTCCTCATTATTACTTAAGTGCTTTCCGTATTTATTCGAGTCTGTTTCTCGTCAATAATTATCTGATTATATTTGTATCAATACAATATCTGTGCTCTAATATTATACTCGATGTATCATTCCTCACTCGACCGATGAGTCAAAATTGCAAAAATATTTTTCATTTCATTAACAGTTATGCCTGAACTTTCCCTGTTTTTGGCAATTCCTTATGCTTATGCCTACTTTGGTAGTTATAAAGATTAAACTAAGTGCACAGAATTTTGAAAAAGACCTCACCAGTGACATAACATCACTAATTTTTGCACAATATTCTGATACTCTTTTCATTCCGGGTTGGCTTAAAAATAGCTCAATATTTCACTCGACGTCTAATTTTTCCCATGCCGTGGAATTCCCTAAAGTAATATTTTCTTAAATAGCTTCTTTATTCACACCTTCATTGGAGTCACTCTTTTTAATCAATAGTGGAACTGTTATTTTATGTTCGATCTTCAATAGTATTCCGTAATCCTTTTCACTTTCATCACTCGCTTATCATACTCCATATGCACATCAAATAAATCATCGGCGCAAAAATCTAATAAAATTTCATTATCACTTATGTCACTAGTTTCTTGAAGTATGATGAGATGTTGTGTTCGAGAGATCCCATTGCTAACTCTAGTTGCTGTCTCTCGATTTGAGCGCAAGAATCGATTATCACTCTCGGCCAACTCATTTTGTTGTTTGTTTGTTTAAATTTATCTAAATTCATTAAGCAAATATATTGAGTGCTTTCCATTCTATATAGTGCGCTAATCACTTCGTATCACAACAGCGCACTTGCTTTCCATTCGTTACAGACCTTGTGCACTAGGTAGCGCACTTCAAAACAGATCGGGATCAATGTTGATGTGCGCTAAACAACAAACGAACGTCGATAAAGGCATCCGTGGTTGTTGTCAAGTTTGTTGATTTTTTAGTAAAGGCGGCAAACATGCATATTTTGAGGTATTTACTTACTCTGTGATAAAAAGCTAACGTTTTTAAATACTTATTTTGAACGAATTCAACAAATTTCCGCTTAAAATTAGGCCGTAACTGCTGTTCACCCACAGAATGGCCGGCAGGTTACAAAGACATTTCGCTAGCACAGTTCGTTCCATTTAACGTCGTTCGTGTGCGCTAAAGTTAGGGTTTCCATTTTTTTAAATAAAATAAACGGGGGTATTACCATATTTTATAAAATATGGTAATCCCCTCTTTTTTATTTTAAAATACAATGAAAAACCGGGGGATCATCATTAAAAGTTTTAGTCCATTTTCATTAATTGGCATTTTGGCATGGAGCACGTGTTTTGGTGTTTATTATTAGCATATCGACTTTAAGCTGCATTCTTTTGGGAGCACGTACAGTGTATATCCCAAACAATAATGGCCACCTGACAACTAGTCCGCATGTTTGAAGCGAGTTATTGAGCATTGTTTTTGGAAGCGGAATGATAAGAAAGTATGATTTGGAAGTGATTGAATGAAGCAGACGTTCAGGGCGTGAGATATAGTTCGGCGAACAGCATTAATATTGATGTAATATTTATGACTGCAGGAAGGGTGGTTTAATGTAAACTGAATGCGGGCAAAAATTTACAAATACGTCAGTTTAAACAACCCGAAATTTCGAGTTAAACCTCAATTAATATTTTATTTTATCATATTTTGATGTTGGTACAAAGATAAGGCATCATCTCATTTTTTCAATATTACACGATGGAAGAAAATTAAGCTTCTTCCGTTCTACTATCAGGGCTGGGAAGCGATCATTAAAACCGGGGTTTCCCTGTGTTCTGGAAATTTAATCGGGGGCTGAAAAAGGACACTAAAAACTGGGTGGTACCCGGCTAAACCGGGTAATTTGGTAATCCTAGCCAAAGTGCGTTGATGTGTTCCGATGTGCGCTAACTTCAACACCTTGAATGATAAGCCCCCATTATCAGCGTAATAACTACATACTTCACAGTCTTTCCCGTCTTTCCTAAACGACGCCAAGAGTGTATCACGACGCACAATTCCATTTAAAAATCCCCCTTTCTGAGACACGCGCGTTTCCGTATTCTCAAGTCCAGGAGTTCAAGAAAACAAACTGGCAAAAGCACAACAAAAAACCAACCACCAGATAACTAAGTGAAAATCATCATTAGTGTCATGCCCACCATCCCTTTTCATAAGGTCTGTTTATGTTAACGAAACAGAGCGTTTTTGAGAGTGCATTCCACTTGCTAAGTGGACAGCTAGCGAAGGAACCCAGACGGCACCGTATGCCGAGACTGGGCCGTGTGGATAAACACTCATAAATGATAACTCGAGGATGTGGGGGTCACCCGAGCAAGGAAACAAGGACGCTTACAATACGAGGTGACGATTCATTAGTATGAATCCTCAAATAATGAAGTTACGCGCCGTTGCAGACTACAGACGTTAGATTTAGCTATTGCATAAGTAAATATTATACTAGGTAAATAAAATGACTTGACGAAAACATTAATGAGATAGCACTAGTAATAACAATCATAAAATTGAAAATTTAAATTAACTGCAAAATTAAAAATAAGTATTAATTATCAGGAACATGAATAATAACAATAATAAAGGGTATTTTTGGGTTAATTTAAATGTTTAAATTTCTACACCTCCAAAACGAGAAATGTCGTCATCCGCAATGGAAATTAAAATAAATTTCGTGACCAGCACGAAAAGTGCTAACGTTGATAGAATTATCATGACATCCCTGTACAAACCTAGCTGCTCTTCGCTGTAATACGGTAAACTTTTTTAAATTTCGTATAACAAGCCAGCTTCATAAGGACGCCAAATGACTACACAATGCCAGATTTCTAGCCAGTGTAATCTTATACGTCCTATATCCTGTAACTATACACCCTATCATCACATACTCTGTATTATTCTACCTACTGTTTTTGTTCATAAATTAAGCTACCCCACGCACACTTTTATTCCCTCCACTGTTGATGACCTTTTCATCACTGGTCAAGAATTCGTTATCTTTTCATTTATTTCGCGCAGACCTATTGCGTGAATACCTGATTTTTCATTTTCTTGACCGATATTTTTTTACTTCCCCGCCCCTAACATAACCCTGACGTTCCGTGCACCGAAACCGGTTGCTTCTGTTCTCTTCTGTCTCTTGTTTTCATCAGGGTTTCCTCTGCTGACTCGCAAGGATTTCATAGGATGATGGGGCCTGGCTTTCACCGCTGTCAGGCATGACACCCACCCTAAAGGCCTCACTTAAATGATGTCAATATCAATCAATATAAATTCAGCTACTTATCTTGCCTTATACTGACATAAAAAAATAAATTACTTATGCTTTGCTTTTGACAGCGCAGCCAAGAACGCTGTTCTACGACGTCCCGCTCTGGAGAAACATTTGGTGTAAAAAACTCACAACAACAAAATTTCCTTATAAGATACGATTCTCTATTTTATTACATACATAAACAACATTATTATCTATTAGTTTATAAAATTTGGTGCCGAAAATACAACGGAGTTTTAAGAAAACAAATTTTAAACGTGACTCCTCCTTGAAATGCGCCTAAAAACGGGCACTTTTTACGTTCTAGCCTCAATAAAAAAATATCATTAAGAATGTAATAAAATATTATTTATAACTGTTAAACGGTGGAAAAACAAAAAAAATATGATGAAAGTTGTTTTTATGTATAATAATTAGTTATTTTGTTGTTGAGCTTCAAACTCGAGCGCATATAATTTTGTGTTGGACAATAGTTGACCGAGACGACCGGGACCCTTAGTGGTCAGGAGTCAGGAGGAGCGGCCAACTCACCGAGGTCACACACACACACAGAGGCCAATTTGACAATCATTGGCCTTTCACCTACGCTTCCGGTAAGAGTGACCAGCGATAATTATTGCTCTCAACATCTCAGCTCTTCCGGTCATTAGAACGCACAAGCCATTCCACCCAGTAAAGTTTCATACCAGTAGTCCATGCAAATCCATTTGGCGGCTCATGGGATATAATCGGGAGGCATCGAATTAAAAAAATAAAAATCTATTTCGGTTATTCTTTTATATATCGAATTTCTGCCGAAACTCCATGCCTTTTTTGATAAAAAATAAATCATTTTTAAAGACAGCCAGATAGCATCCCAGCGTGCGCAAAGAAAGTATTGCCCATTTTTATAAATTTAATGTTATGCCATATATATATTTATATTTTTGTTTGTTTCTTTTATGTATCTGAACATTTCTATCTTAGTCCATTTATTACTTTTTGCTTAATCATAAATAATGACTCGTGGCATAAAAAACTGCGATGTTCTTAAAAAAGTAGCCAACAATAATTTTGATTTTCCTAAATAAATTCATTCAAGCTTTTTTCCGGTGAATAGTGTTTCAGAGTCGGCCATGTCGTCGAGTAAAAAATTGAACCACAACGCTGTCAACGTATTTATGGGAGTGGACGGGAACCTAGCATGTCATGACATTATAGTAATCTACCGGCTAAAGGTAGGTTTTGATGCAAGTCAGGAAAAACCCTCCAGGTTTTTCCATGTGCAAGGCCCTATTGACCTCTAGTATTTATATCTTCATCTCGACGTACGTCCTACTCTTCTTCATCCCGTCCATAAAACCAATTCTCTTTCTTCCCCTTCCCCGCTTACCCAACATCCTTCCCTTTATCACCGCATTAAGGTAGTTTGAGCGAAAAACCACTTCACCTAGAATTTGATGAATTTGACCTAATTTTAAAGAAAAACCTCCCGTCTTTCCAATAATATCAAAATATCAACCCTTTGCCGAACTACTTTTCAAGCAATTTACCTAAAAATACAAGCTAATTTTCATGGGATACATTACGGCTGTGCGCTCCAGGGGGAAAATATTAAAAAAATAGGGAATTTACAACAACTATACTTCGACAAAAGACTAAAGGTGTGTGGTTCATATGTTTTATCAACTATTTATCAAAATTAATCCATTACTCATCGCATTAGTATTTACAGAATCACAAAAAACCGTGTTTTTAAGGCTTTTTATTCGTACGGTGTGAAAAAATGAGTCAAGTTAGAGAATTATGTAGATATATTTTTTAATTACTGAGAATTTTGGTCATACATAACTATATTTTTGCACTATTAATAATACAATATTTTTTCACGCTTCTTAAAGACGCTGAATTTAAAATATTAAATTGGAATATGGTCTCCATTATGACTAGGGAAGTATCTCGCTCAAACTACCTGAAGCAAACCATCATTACCGCTTCCAGCCACATAACCTACCTCCCCCTAATCTCATCCAGAAGTTTCCTCTCCTCACCCACCATGCCAAGCACTTCCTCATTTGTCTTCCTTTCCGTCCACTGCACATTCTCCATCTTCTTCCTCACCCACATCTCGAACGCCTGCAGCCTATTCTCGTCCTCTTTTCTCAGAGTCTGCCCCATACAGCGCCACACTCCATATCAAGCTCTTCACCAGCCTCATTTTTACATCCTTACTTTATGGCAAGGGGTAAGGGGGTAAGGAAGAGGCTGATGAGGAGCTTGATATGGAGTGTGGAGTTGCATGGGGCAGAAACGTGGACTCTGAGAAAGGAGGACGAAAATAGGCTGCAGGCGTTCGAGATGTGGGTGTGGAGTAGGATGAAGAACGGAGATATGGTGGACGGAAAGGAAGACAAACGAGGAAGTGCTTGACATGGTGGTTGAAAGCGCCGAAAACGGAACGTTTGAACTAGCGGCGGGAATCTTTTTCCAGAGGTGGACGAAAGATAATGCATGTGGAAGATATGAGATGAGCGCGGGTCATTCCTCTTTAGCTCTTCTCGAGTTGGAGTATCATTTTTACTGGAATTAAAATCGTGTGAGATAAAGAGTCTGAAATAAAAGGTTTAAGCAATTTATTGATGTATTTACATCAATAATTGGAGATGTTCTCATCGATGACATTCATCGAGTGTAACTTTAAACATGTTTAAAATACATCCTGGAACCAGTTTATTTACCCACGTGGGCAGGAGGTTGCCTCACCCCTGGTTATGTAATTAATCTTGAAAAAGTCAACGAGGCGTCACGTGATGCTCGCGCAGTCGCAGAAGCGACTTTGGCCGATATCCCTTGGCCATTAAGAAGGGATATTCTCTTCTATCGATGGTGTTCTTCTCCTGTAATATTTGCTTTCTTTTTTGTGTCTTTCCAACTGTTGCTGAGATAAATAATCGACGAGAAACGATCTTCATCACCCTGATTTTGAATCACCCAATCATTCTTACAAATCAAACTTACCCTAGCCATAGCTAAACTTTTGTAAGTGCAATGTGACAATAAATTATATTATTATTATTCAATGTTTCTTCGTGTCATCATCATTAAGGTGGTCCAAGTGGCAACAATTGTTTTGTTTTTTTATTATCGTACTCAGATAAAATAAGTTATTTCATTTTAATTTAAAATAAAAAAATTGTTCCAGTAACTGAACCTCAGCTTTTTCATCGGGTACCCTTCCCCTGGACTCATCTGGCATCTCAGTTAAGAGCATTGAGTATTGAATGTACTGACCTCACTCGTGAAAAGGGTATTACTGGTTCAATCAACTATTTTAATTCGGTGGTAATGCACTAGTCTCTTTTTAAAAGATATCCTGCAAAATTCAGTCTGCCTCATCTTTGTAAAATTGGCCATATTTTTCACTGACATGATTGAAAATAAAATTACATAAAGAGGGAGACTTCTGAAGTGTTATTCACTGAATTTATCCACCATGGACCCACGAATAATAATGCAGATGTTCAAATACTACCTAGGAAAAGTAGTCGTATGTGAGTGAAGAGTACAATACAGTGGAAGGATGATTATAGATAGCATGAAAAAAACCTGAAGAAATATTTGTGGCACCAGTACACATGCTCACATTACATTACGATGATCACGAAGTGGAAAAAAACTAATACGCCAAATTTGACGGAATAGAAGAAATGATAATAAATGTGATAGGAGATGAAAAGTCGTTATTGGTGTCTAGAATGCAGTTGTAGGAGAAGTCAAAGATGGTGAGGCAGTGAGAAAGTGTGGTATCGGTAAATGGAACTTAAGAGAACGAAGACTCATTGCGTTCTGTGTGCTTAAAGGCCTCGGGGTTACAAATTCATGATTTTTCAGCCACTTGTGAAGAAGATACAATTGGAAAACAGCGGGAGACTGAAGGAGATTCCAAATTGATTTCATTTTGGCGAGATAGTGATTTAGAAATCAAGTAAAATATTGAAAGAGCTATCCGGGAGCGGACACAGTTAGTAGTCGCATTTTGGTAATGGTTAAATGCTCAATTAATTTTAAACACCTAAAAGACCAATGAACAATAACTGAGAAATGGAAAGATATGGAGGAAATGATATAGGATCAGTGGAAGAAAGCTGGCGAGACTTTAAAAAAGCAGTTCTTAAACAAGCAGAAGAGAAAGTTGGATGGAGAAAATCAGGGAATCAGAAGTCATGGATAACCGAAGGAGTACCAAACCCAATAGAAGAAAGTACTAAAACTCGAATGCAGTAGAAGAATAGCAGCTGAATAAAATATTAAGAACTAGGTAACCCGTGCGAAAATTTCGCACTTTCACGCTATCAGAGAATAAGTATGTTAAGGAAACGGTGTAATTGGGTTTTAAATAGAGAAGTTGTATCATAAAGTACTTTCTTTATACTTGTTTTCTTGCAAAAATATACAAAACATATTAATACAACACAGGCAAGAGAGTTTGGTGCCAGTAGGAACAATCATGACGTCTGTTACTGAATAATGGCACGCAATTTACAAAACTTCTTTAAAGACAATATTAGAAGTAACAATGTTGTCGTCTGTAACTTTTTGGTTATGAGTTTCTTTAACACAAACATAAATATCATGGAAAGTGCAAACTCTAGAAAATGCTACATACAACAATGTCTTATCGAAAATTTGGTCACGATGGAATCGACATGGAAAAATCGAAACTTTTAAGTCAAATTAATGGGTAAATAGTGAAATTTGATATTAAGATTGTATTTTTCGTCAGAAGCCAGTGGTTTAACGTTTAAAATGATACCTCATTTATCACTGTAGGTGCAGCATTAACGGAGCATATACGGAATGACAGAAAAAGACCTTTCTGTAATAATATATATGATAATGCATTTCATGATTGATCGTAAAGACGAAATGCCCGGGAAGAATGGTTGAGAAATGCTAATAAAGAAGTGCAAGACAATCTCTCCCTGGGAAACTTTGAAGCTGCTGACAGTGTAAGAAGTTACTTTAAAGAATGCCCAATCGAAGGCAATGTCGCGCGAAATTAAGAAAATGAAATTCTCAATGAAAATGAAGATAATGCGAAGAGATGAAAAGAGGGCCTGGAGAAATGTACAGCGACAAAGGATTGAACAGCAGGATACTGAAGGATGAAGACTGTGGATGAAGATAAATATGGATACCCCATCCGTAGATCATAGCTTGATACTGCATTAAAGTACTTTAGAGAGAGAAAGGCGGAAGGAATTGATTAAATACTTCCGGAAATGCTCCGGTATGCATGAGTGAGGACTCAGAATAAGCTATACCAATTAATCTGTGGAATTCATTCAATTGTATGAAATTCATTCAACTGGGCAAATGCCAATGAACTTTGAAAATAATATTATTACCCTCGGAAGGAAAAGAGTCGAGAGGTGCGAATACTTTGGAAGAATAAGTCTTATGCACATAGCATCTAAAATTCTGACCAGAATTATATACAGGGAGATGGAGCAGATATGGAAGAATTCCTGGATGACGACCATTTTGGTTTCTGGGATGAAGGGGAAAGCGAGAAGCTATTTTAGCCCTAAGACTTGTCATAGAGGAAATGAATCGTAAAGAACAGCCCAAATACACTAGTTTCACAAAGGAAACGGTTGTAGGCTTGATTTTGTGGAAGTTATCCATAACGGAAGAGCTAAAATAACTTAGTTACCAGGACTGAAGATGACACCAAGTGTTGAAACCTGGGTTGTGATAATAATAAACAATTAGTGGAGTTAACTAAGTTATATTAATTCTTCCGTACACTAGTTTCACCAACTCGGGGAAAGCATATCACAATTTGGATTGAAACAGAGTACTTTCCGCATTAAAGAACATTGGAGGTGGCTTTATGGGTATTTTTTGTATGTGGATGTAGAGTGATTTTAATGATAGAAAAACAACATGCAGACTCTCTGAGGAACAGCTAACAGCGAGTAAATGCGGTGTAAAGGCAGAGGAAGTAAATGTGAGGAAATGAGTGTTGCAAGGACCTGGATTGACTCCGATAATACACAATATTTTCATTGTAAAAAAGTAAAATGAAACAAAGGAAAATGAAAAACAGGAGTAATTTGGCACGAGGAACAAATCAACATGGTACGCTTCGATGATGACCAAATAATTCGGGCATAGAAGAAAATATGAGGAGAATTCTGAACTTCACATTTAAAAAAAAAGAAAAATTTCAACTTGAAGATTAATGCAGCGAAAAGTAAAATCATGATTGTTGGAAGAAATCAAAAAGACATGAGTCATCGTCAAACTTGGACTGCATAACTCGTGCGTGTGGAAGAATGTTGCAATCTGAGAATTAGGATCACCAATTATGGAATAGGAAAGAAAGAAACGGTTCGGAGAAGCAGAGAAGGCAGATGCGGTCGAAAGAAGAATCTTCTAACACCCGGCAACACAAACTTTGAAGAAATGAAACACTTCATAAATCTATGAATGTAGCGCACTCTGACATGACAATGAAGCTTGGCTAATAACAGCTGCCGAAAAGAGAAGATTGGAAGAAATGGAAATGTGGAGTTATCGAAGAATGATATTAAGATCAAATTGACGGAGAGAAAAACCAATGAAGGAGTCCTGCGCAGTGCTGGAGAGAAAATTTCTTTATGAAAACTCTGAAAAGAGATCAACTAATTGGGAAAATTTCGCAGTACAATGGCATCTTTAACACAATTATGGAGGGTGAGATGAATGGTAAGAATTATCGAGGAAGGACGTCAAAATAAAAATTTGTTTAAGAAAGATAGGGCTGGAGAGGAGTCATGAATTGAGCATACCAATGCCAAAGCATACCAAAGAGCAGCATACCAATCTTTGAATTGATGATTGATTGCTGATGATGAATAGAAAACTATTCAAGTCGCTATACATACGGAGGTGAGCCAGAAAGAGGAAATCAAGAGCCTCTCGCATGGAACTGGAAGGAGACTTAATTTATGAGTTAGTGTTCAATTAAGAAAGGCACTATGTAATTATGGAATCCGAAGACTGCATCAGGATTTGTATTGAATATTTCATAAAGCTTGACATTTTCTTCACTTTGGGTTCGCGAGAATATTTGAAGTCCTTGTTCTGAGGTTTAGAGGTGCTTCCTCTTAGCAGTGAAATATTGTTAATATCAATGGGAAATTGATGTTGAAGCAATAAAAATAATAATTGATCACAACGACTTAAGGAGTAGATTTCTGCGCGCCTTGATCAGTCCTTCCTACGCATTCTGCTCGGTATACACCAAACAAGCATACATAAGTAAATTATTTCTTTATTGTTTTGGAAAAGATAGTCTAGGCAGGGTATTGAACGCTGGTCGAATTTTGCTATTCACTATAATTATTTTTCTGGGCAGCGTTTCCCGTTTAAGTTGCGTGATTAGCCCTTATTTCTTCCGATAACACGTTCCCCTTATTGAAGCCGTGAAAATATAATTTCAAATTGGCAGACAGTGGAGTACGTTGCAAGCTGTTGTGGTATTTTTTTACGTTGCAAATATCGTTTCCTGAAAGCAAGGGTGCATATTTATAGTTATAAAAACAGGCCGTGTTTAAAGTTTTGATCCATTGATATTTTTTCCTGGATTCATAAATTCAATGAGCATTTTCGAAAAGAAGGGAATTGATGATGGAGGGGCTAAAGGGAAACGCAAAGAAAAGATTTTTCGAAAACTCTGATGAGTATGGTTCGAAAACTGGGTACTAGCAGAAATCCATGAGAAATTGAGAACCATGTAAAGTGAATAGTCAACTGAAAATTTTAATACCAGTTGGTACACCAATAACTATTGTTGTGGAGGTAAAATATGCTCGAGTGTCTAAATCTATTCTTACAGTAAATATATGATGGGCTCATACTACAAATCCTAGGATACCAATTGTAATTATAGCATTAATCATTCCTAAAACCCCAAAGGTTTCATATTTTCCTCTTTTTTGAGCAATTAATGTGTGAAATTATATCAATTCCAGGTAGAATTAAAATATTAGGATGCGCCCAGACTGGAGACATTAGTGACGTGGGTTTGAAGAAGAATGTCGGAAAAGAGCTGAGTTGCGAGTAAGACGAACGAAGAAGTGTTGGATATGGTGGGAGAGGAATGAGAATTAGTGGCGGAGATTCAGAGAACACAGAAGAGTTCAATGAAGGACGTGTTGATGGGGGAGAGTATGTTGAAGAAGCGAGTGTCGGGTGATAGAGGGGAGAATGCTGGAGAAGCTTGGACAAGGAAGGAAGGATATTGGAATTTCGGACGACATAAGGAGAGGCAGAGGGTATGAGAAACTTAAGAGAGACCACATGAAGAGCAAGTAGTGTATAGGAAAGTGAAAAGGTGGTTCAGAAATGGGGAAATTAGGGAAAGGACTGCCCAAAAACCTATCAATCAGCTGGTAAGAATCCTCAAAGAATGCATAGAAATTCGATTAGGTCATTGGACAGTTGCTCATTCGGAGTGAATTAGATTTATTTATAGCTCGTTGACTATCGAACTGGCTAGCAATTGGATGAATGTCATAAATAACCATATTAATCGATAAATTGGGGTCTCCGTACTGCATATCCGCGGAGCGCACAAGCTATTGGGACACAATAGTTGGCCGCCATTCATCGTGTCGTCGTCACCATATATGTATTGAAGAAGAGAGTAATGGCGTCTTGACGCTCGGAAGTAAAGCCTCTTTATAAAAAAAATGATCCACCTACCATGGGTGACTATCGCGCGCTAATGAACCATAAATGTTCTGAATAATAATGTGCTTTTTTATAAATAATTTCCACTTTACTTTTTTATAGATTAAATCATTACATTTCCCCAACAATTCAGCTACAAATACGTTTTCTGCCCAATAACTGCACAAGTGATCCTTTTTAATGTAGTTTTAGCGATATATATCACTCCGCCTATAATTTGATATGTTTGGCCTCATCTTCAATAGAAAAACTCTTATCTTTCCAGTTATATAAAAATTTAAACCCCTATCCGAACTACTTTTCGAGAAATTTGCCTAAAAATATAGGCTGTTTTGCATGGGATGTATTACGACTGTGCGCTCCAGAGGGAGAATGTTGAAAAAATTAGGAATTTATAACACCTAGATTTCGTTAAAAAACTATCGGTGTGTAGATTGTTTATGTTTTCTCAAATATTTATTAAAATTAATCAATTAATCACCGCAGTAATTTTTACAGGATCGAAAAAAAAACTTTTGTTGTGAAGGCGTTTTCACCCCACGGCGTTCCAAAATGAGTCTAGTTAGAGACTTATGTAGATATATTTATTTAATTAGTGAGAATTTTTGTAATATTTAACTATATTTTTGCGTAAATGGTATTATAATATTTACTTCACACTTCTTAAAGACGCTGAAATTAAAGTATAAAATTCGAATATGGTCTCCATTATGACTAGGGAAATATCTCGGTCCAACTACCTTATATGCCATCAATATTCCCTATTGCTATTGTACCGTATGGTTCCGCGTCTTTCGCTTCCTCGATCCATGGCCGCCACCAACCATCCTTCAGCACACTTACCCCTGCTCGGCAGATCCTCCTCGGCTCTTGGGCGTCGCCGGCGTCCCCTCATCGTGGGCCGGCGCCGCGGCGTCCTCCTCTCGCCCCACCGTCATGTCGCCGCCGCCGCCGTCCGAAGGCCCTCGTCCCTCCTGGAGCACCTCCTCACCCTCTTGCATAATCCCACGTGCTCCTTCGCCGTCTCCCGCTGCTCCTCCCGCTGCTTCTGCTTGACGACGACACCGGAACGACAACAACAATAACACATAATGGCCACCGTCAGTGATGTCCACATTCTTGTGTTTCCGGGCGTGCGAAAATACAAGCGGGCACACACACGCACACACACAAAAAAAACTCAAAAGCGAATCCGTGCGCCGCGGGGAAAAAAAACTAAGTCACGCTGCTCCCTCTATTTCCGGACGTTCGGAGAGCGTCCGCGGAGAAGATGAGGGGATTTTTTTTAAATAAATATTTTCCAGTCGTCCAACACCCCTTTCCCCCGCCCCCCTCCCCACGCACACTGGAAACAACAACAACAACAACAGCAACAACGCTGCAAAGCACCGACTGGTTAAGGGAAACACAAACAAAACACACACAAAAGCACGCGAAACGCGTGGGCAGTTAACAGCGAGTAGGTGGGTTGGTTATTCGCCGACGACGGCCTCACTCTCTCCCGCGGGAGGCTCAGCTGCCGTCCCCGATGCCGCCTCTCGCGAACGACGGAGCGGAGGCCGACGATTATGCCGAAGAGTCAGTTCAATCGGAATTTTATGACGTCGCCGCAGCCGCCGCCGAACGGGAGGGCTATTGGTGGGGAACGGCCGCGGCCACGTTATTAGTTGGTTAGCGATAAAATGCATTGGCATTCGCGTCTCCCGGCGGTTACTACGGTTATTGTTTCACGCCTCATTCCCAAAAACGTCCTCTTCAACGCATGCAACGCACGGCAATCCCCCGGGGGGGAAGTCTCCATGTGAAGGGGGAAAGATGCTGCCGATAAGCGCACAAGGAACACCGTCGCTAACACTCAACACGCGATGCGAGTACCTGCTTGGCCTCTCAGCGGCACTGCGCGCCTCCGCCTCCTCCAGTCATCGCCCACAGGAGTGCACTCCGGCAAACCGCAGCGCTTGAGGGGCGCTCAGCACACTCGATGGCAAGTCCGCACGCGTCTCCGTTCGCTTCCGCCGAGGATTCAATTTCTGAGGGATGGGGGTTGTTTTTTTGGGGGTGGAGTTTGTGTGTGGGGGGGAGGTGGGGTGGAGAGGACGAATAGATGAATGGATGGACAGGGGGATGAAGACGAAAGGGGGCGGCGGTAATCTGTGGTACGGCGGTGTGCAGTCACTGCTCCTTCCGATGGTCGCGTCGATTCGGTGTCACGTCCGTACTTCTTCGGCGGCCGATTCGAAGGCGCAGAGCCAGGGTGTCCTCTTGGGGGAGGGGAAGTGGAGGGGGAAAAGGGGGGGGGGGAGGACCTCCTTCCACCCCCTGACGCGAAAGTCTCCACCCCTCAGCCGCGACTCGTGGAAGAGGAAGCGGAGGAGGTGGAGGGGTGCTATTATAATACGGGGGTTGTGTGATCGCGGGGGGATGATGCATGCGATTGCCCCCCCACTGCCCCCGCTCCGGCGACGTTGAGGGGATCGTCGGCTGCTACGGCACCCGAAAACACGGCTCACATCCGCGCCTCTAAACCCTCTCTCTCTTATAATGCCGCTCGCGGCACTCCATATACGGCACCCGGGTCTATATTTAAAAGTGCCGGCGCGGCGCGAGGGGCCGTTGGTCGTCGCCTTCGTTCCTTCCTCTAACCCGCCCCCTAGAGAGAAATCCCTTCTCCTCACTCACTTTGGTAACTGAAAACCTTGTGAGAGAGGGGAGCGGCAAAGCCTTAGTTGGGTGCAAAACGTCCGCACCCGCAGGCCGGGGTGTGGGAAAGTGTTCCTCCCTCCCTTCCTATTTATGTCTGTCTATTTCTCCCCTCTATGGGCCGAGCACGCAGGCGCAATAGGCCGCTCTTCCCACTCCTCCCCGCTACTTCCTCCGCACCCCCTCCATTCCGCTTCTAATTTTGATCTTTCCCTCTCCTACTCCCTCTGCTACGCGAGCCCGAAATCCGAGAGAGCGCTCGGCCGACCATTTGCCGGCCCTGGCCAAAAAAACGCGCCCATATTTGGCGGCGGACGGGCAGCTTATATTCTTTTCTAAAATTACGCCCTCTCTCTCGCTCCGAGCTCCTCGCCTAACCCGTCTCCCCCCTTACACTTATTCTCTCCTCTTACGAAAAAAATCACTCTTTTTCCCCTTTCTTCCGATGCGGCGCCTTCTGCTCCCGGCACCCGGAGAGCCGCGTCGTGTCCGAAATGCTCCCACCCCTCCCTCCCACGCCCTCCCCCTTTACTGTAGTCGGAGGAGGAGAGATTTGTTTATCCTTCCGGAGTTTGGAAGTCGTGGATTCCACGGAGAAGGGAATGACGGATCTCCCTCAGGTCTTCGCGCACATTCCGCGGGTGAGAAGAATGTCGCCTGTCGGCGGAATGTATCTGCCCGGCCTCTCTCTCTGCGGCAACCCCTCGTCAGCGCGCCACCTCCGCGGGACCTTCCGCGGCACCGGCGTCCCTAGCGGGGAACGACAGGAAGGCTCCTCCTGGCGCGCGAAGGACGCTTATCGCGGACTGTGCCTCGGGATTGTCATGGTGACGATCGAAACAAATGTGCTCACGCTCGCGGTTGACTGAAAGTGCTCCTACCTCCATCCCTTCCCCGCCCTTCAACGTCCACATGCGATACCGGCCACTCTGCTCTCCCCATGAGAGATGCGGTGCCGAACGGAACCTCGGCAGAGCACGCGAGATCACGAAGATTCCTTTCTATTTAAGTTTCCTTCTCGATTTAGAAAAGCTGCCGCCCGCAAGGCCTTAAAGCGTCCCACGCGCGTTTTCGACAAGTGTCGCGGCACTGCTGCGCGACCACCCAACCCTTCTATCCCTCTCACCCCACGCGGGTACGTGGAAAAAAAAGCAAACGCCACAAAAATCCCTCCCTTCCACGCACTTGCCCGTTCAAATGTTTCCGATTAGTTCGGCAACCCCCAACCTAATTAGAAGAGGAAGGCCTCTTTTTTAACTCCGTAGGGTCGGCCGCACCCGAGTAGCGCCGTCGTCGCCGCACCCGCTTGTTTTGGTCCTCCGTGACGTGCGCGCGGCAGCTAGCCTTCCTCCGGTCGACACGGCCAGCGATCGCCAATTGTCGCCCCGCAAAGAGCCGGATTCCTACGAGCGCGCGCCTCGATCCGCCTCTCTCTCGCCGTGTTGCTGCTTCTGCTGGTGTTGGTGGGGTGCGCGCGGGAGAGGACGGCACGGCAAAAGTGTGTGGGGGAGCCGGCACGGCGGCGGCCGGGGAAGAGAAAAGGGTGGAGTCGGACAACACGTGAGAGTCGGGCTCGCGTGTGGGCGACGGACGGTCGAACGGACGACCCTGGCCGTTTCGTACCGAAAAGGGGAGAGGAAGGAAAAACCATGCATGGATGAAGTAACCTTTCGCAGTCCTCCGTAATTTTCACTCCCGTACAGAGAGAGAGCAATGGCGTCCCGCGAAGAAATATTTGTCGACTATATATCTTTTTTTCGCCGTCAGCATCACGTTTTCCCCGAATTCATTTTTCGCGCGCGTCCCCCGCGTGCTTATCATCGTTATATTGCCTAGTTAATTTGAGGCCTCGGATTTATCAGCGCTCCGAAGAGATTTTTTCCCCTACTCTCGTTTTTCTTTGAAGAATGAATTCCAAGCCCAAAATTTTGGTAAATTGATACATCTCGGTCAAGGCCTCGTTCAACGAGTTTGTACTCCTCTGGTGAGGTCAATGGCCATCGATATGCGTCTCAAAATAGGCAAGCAGTGATCGTGCGACTACTCGCGTTCTCGCATTTGTTGCCATTTGTCCCGGCCGTCGCACGCACTCCTAATCAATTATCAAGATTTCATTCGTTTATCGCGGAATCGCTCGGATGTTCCACGTATATGGAGTCATAAGTTAGGAATGGGAAAGATAGGTGTGTGAGGCGTTTCTCGCCTTGTGTGAGGGCGTAACCAGTGCGATGGGGAGGAGTGGGCACTGAGGAGTGGGAGGTGAGTGGGGAGGGGGGGAGGAGACAAGTCGTCCAACTGGTGCGAGGGGAGGGGGGGTAAATAAAAGGATGTTTCCAAGGTTGAACCGGATCCAACGGGCCATCTGCCACGAAGCAATGATTCCATTCCTTAAACCCCTCCTCCGTCCACCGTTCGTTCATTCTTAAGCTTCCCCCCCTTCCCACCTACTTCGATTCTTGCGACGAGATCGATTACAGTCGTATCGTTTGGTCGACTGCTGGGGTCGAGATTGGAATTGTCACATGCTCATTTTAAATATTTTGTGTACTTGAAGGTGTTTGTGTTTTGACTGGGTAACCTGCAATTGCAGTCTTGACAGTCGTGTGTATCAGTCGTATGCCAACTAACCACAATGCGATCGTAGAATCGTGTACGATAACTGTAAATCAGTGCGCAATAGGTGTTACAGCTCGTTAATGACACACAGACAAAAGGTTGAAACGCTGGATACATAGGGGGCAAGTAGTTTCGGAAAGCGGATTTTTCGTTTGTTAAGTGGAAGAATGGCTATTAACATTTCTGCTGCAAAGATATTTGATACAATGGAATATGGACCTATTGTAGATGGGGTTTCTCTGGCTAAGGTAAAACACGTATCTTTATTCGAAATGTAAAAATTTGTTCGGGTTACTCTTACTGTACTTTATTTACACTCAAAGTTACCCTTCGCCTGTTTTCGGTGCTTTAGTAATGAAGACGTAACGTACTAATCATTACTTGGAAGGGAAAGCTTTCGATAACTTGACAATGGACCGGAAGCAAGTATTAGTTTGTTTTATTTTGTTATACTTGTAGGCGTGGCTGGATGATAAAGCAAAAAAGCTTTCCCCACTTATTAATGGCGAGAGTGGGGTCAGCGATGGACATTCTAAGACCTATCAAGTGAAAGATTTCTACTCATCACAACCGCTTGCAGAAGTAGAGGATGCCACTCAAGAAGTAGAGCTCGCTGTGAAGTCATCTATTTCCGCATTTCAGCGTTGGAATGAGTTGACTCCATACGTGAGAGCCAGACATCTTTACAAGTGATTTCTTTTTTATGATTCTTATCTCTTATGCAATAGGTGCCGGTATTTTCCTTTATTTGCCTTACTTTCAGAAAGTTTCCAGTGAGAAATTACGCGTACCAATCAATGTTGTCACTAACTACATAAGTAGTGACAAAATCACGACCTTTTTTCACTATTAAACCGTGACCAGAATTAAATTCCGCCTCTATCTCCTGACACTTGAAGTCGTAATTCAGTATGACTTTAGATATCCATTTTTTTAAATTATCTTACTCTACACTTGTTAACTAATCGCACCTCCTCCTTCCCTTACTTGTGGGAGAGCTACATGCCTTTTCTTCTGTTATTAAAAACATTATTAACTCTAATATTCTCTTTCCATGTTTGGAATGTTTGTTTTAGCGTGTTTACATAGTACACAAGACGGTAACAGTAACTTAGATTTCTATTTACAGCCATACAACAAGTCATTGGGTGAAAATCCACTTATAAAGTAGTTATGCAGTAGGTATTGATGGTTTTACTGAGATCTGCATTATTTTTTATCGATACAAAGTTAACAATTATGCTTCTTCTCTCAAATCATCACTCAAAAGTTTAATTGGATTTCTGGTGATTGAGTCAGCAATAGTAAGATGATTTCACAGGGTATTCATAGCGTTGTGGTCATACCGAATTAGTCTAATTCTTAATTGTTGCAATGTAGTAATGAGTTAATCTCAATTTATCCAGACTACAATCCTTGCACAGAAGGTTTGTGATAAGTTTCTTGCATAATGTCTAATCCAGTTGTCATATTTTAATAACTTCTCTATCATCTTTAAAGTAAGAGCCAATGCATCATGATCAATTTTAGTCAATGGTCTGTATCAATATAAGTGTGTGATACCTACACAACAATATCACATGCTTTGTTCTCATTAACTTGAAGTAAACATTCTTCTGTGCAATATAGACTTGCATCGGCACTAATTATGAGAAGTTTCCCTGGACCAGAATAAGCCAGCGTCGGAGTGCTGGGGGAAAAAATCTGAATATTTTTAATCTATTTTAGAAATGACTGGGCACTTATTCAGCTCCTCGTGGTCCCAGCATAAATGGGGTTAATGCACACACGCACTGTACAGTTGGGGAAACCTATTCAGTCACCTTCTTTCTGGTTAATAAACAATCTCTTGTCTTACATATTTTTGGAGACAAGAAGCTCCTGAAATTGACATTTTTTACACATTCAATTTTTCCGTAGCTCTGGCGGCTAAAGGTTAATCATGTAAAGGGGCAAAATAAAGTAGAACTTTTACAACATGAAATCTGATTTCAATGAGGTTTGCCTCTCTAAATTTCATTTATTCCCTTCTGGAACCCAACCCCTTTTAGAACCCAATAAATCTAATGGAATGCTGCCACAGTCTACATTGATTACAAAGTTGATACTTTTTTTTAACTTTACAGCCTTAAAATTTAGGTTGAATCTTGACTTATTGTGGGCAACGCCTGCAAACTCCATTTTACTCTCTCCCTCTAATTGATCTTTTTTTGGTTGCACTTTTTTTTTACTTCTGTACTTGGGCAAAAATGCTCTTCCACTATATAAAACATGGCAGGATGTGCCCTTGGCTGGACTCTTGTACTTAGGATGGCGTACTCCACGACAGAAAGTACAGAGTTCAGAACTTCCTCCAGGGTACCACCCCAGACTTCTCCAAAGATCCATGCTTCTGAGACCATGGCTTCAGAGTCTTTCCTCTCTCCTTAAAGGAACCTCCTTGTTGAACAACTGAATAGGGGTCTCTATCAGTATGGATTAATGGGAGGTGTGACCTCCCCCCCCCCCCATGATTCCTCGTAAAATAGGGGAAATGGTGGTCATAAGGTATTCCATACCCTCCAGACCCTCGAAGTAGCAGTACGTAGCCCACCTAAAGTAGGATTCCCATACTGTATTTTTGAAAAAAAATGGGAAAATTGTATTTTTCACTTTTTAAAAAACTGAGACATTTCGTGAAAAGCGGGAAACATGAGAAATTAGAAAAATAGAACTAAATGCACCATGACTGTATTATGAATCACAATTGCACTTATAACGATTAGAAGAACAGAATTTCAAAATATGCCTTATTAAAGTTTATGTTTGCACGATAAATTACATCACAATTGAGGGCCTGAGAGTCAAAGTAATACAAGTAACATAAACACAAAAAACGATATATAAGTGCATATGTTCTAAGTTGGTACCATCAGGTAGCTACAGGAAAAGGAATACAAGTGTTCTAATGTATGGTGCTGAGATCTAGCCGCCGAAAACATAAGCTACTTAGTTTTTTGTCATTTCTTACTGGAGTAAAGTGATACAGGTGACAATGGACGATGTTTGTTACTTGTATTACTTGTGTTACGTCTATGACTCTCAGGCCTGAATTATGAACCTGATCAAGAAGCTTCTTTTCCTTAGATATTTGGGCATGGAAGTCAACACAAGAAAAATCCTCTAAAAAAGTCTTTACAATGATTAAAGCCTTTACTGTTTCATTTGATAAAAACTATGTGCAACACTGAGTAGCAACCAATTTACAATCTAGCAATGCAGGCACTGAACTGATGTCGCGTCATATGCAACCTGGAACCGTGGAATCATGGGGATTAACAGAGCATTGTTATTAGAATTAACAAATTCTTAATACACATCATCAAAGTTTCATGAATTCGGCACCAGGAGTGCTGCATGTTAAAAATGGAAATCGTAATGCACTGGTTTCAAGAATGATATTTGCAAAAGATAGAAGCGGGGCATTTGGAAAAAATTCGGGACACCGGGAAATTCTATCAAAAAACAGGACGAATGGGAAACCTACCATAAAACAATGACCTTAGTCTGCCCCTGGTCTCTATTTCCATTCACCAGCTTTATCTTGAAGTCACCTATGTCCCTGAGGATCATTTTACCTATGTTGGATCTCAGCTTGTCTAGCGGAGTTAATAGCTTCAGGTAAGGGTAAAGTGGGTGTTAACTGAAGAGGCCTGGTGGAAGAGAGGAGAGATCTGGTAGCACACCTCAACCACTGAAAGATTTTAACTGCCCTTTCCTAGGCTACGCCCACCAATATACCAGCCCAGCCCCTGATGAATCTGCAGCCTAGCTGGCTTAGGGAGGTAGGATGTTCGCCCGGGTACTCAGCGGATGAGATGTACCACTAGGTCACACAATGTGACCTATCCTTTATTACATTAAAAAATAAGGTTACAATATCTGGTACATAGGATATAAGACCCTTGCCTTTTCTGAGGCTATAGATAACACCTATGTTATCACTAAATAAATTTATGTTACAAAAGTTCTGAGCTAAAGTACCAGCATGTTGCACCACCATCAGGGTGGCGATCGCCTCATCTTCCACAATGGGTTTCACGTCGTCGAACGGCCAGATCTCACAGATGTCTGTAGAGGGTATAACCCAGGCCACTTGAGAGGGTGTTGCGTCACTATAAATGCCAATAGTTGTCTCAAAAGCTGCAAAGTCTCTGGCATCTAGCATGCCCACTACATTACAACCATGACTCAATTCCTCCTTTATCTTCCCAAATTTAAAATATTTAACAAGAGAGTGCAACATAGAGATGAATGAATCAATAGGTTCCCCAGGTTGCTGCAGCTATGAATAAAATTTGAACCTCTCAATGTTACATTTTGTCTAAGTATCAAATAAGAATCAAACTTCTGCCTATGCATTATCAAAAATCTCAAGACTGTTTAGGAAATAATAATTAATGTACATACATATTTATTTTTCACTGACCACTGGAAACTACTTTGAAGGCCTTTTTCATTGGGGTAATTAGCAAGTAACAAAGGGCGAGCACTCACAACCATGTTCTGAGTGATGAAAAATCAATTGAGGCAGAACTCGAACCTGTGACCCGAGGATCAACGATTGAGGACTTTATCCCACCACCACCAAGGTCTGAAAATAAAATTTCCTTGATTTTTTCCCCCACAAAGTATGTACATGAGGAAGTCCAGTAGCTCCTTCTGTGACTTCTCCTCTGAACAAGCTGAAGAGAAATCTCTTCTTCAGCTTAACTCATGCCTTGAGGGTAGGAAAATGAAGGAATCAGGTGGCTGCACTGACATTCCACCATTTACAAGGTGTGTTAAAAAAATAGCTGGAATTTTTAAATCTTGCGGGCTTTATAATTCTGATTTTCAATAATTCTGAGTTCCTGCCATATGGTCGTACGGTCAATAAGGAATACTACCTGGAAGTTATGCGCCGTTTGCGTGAAGCAATCCGATGAAAATGCCCAGAATTGTGGCAAAACAACTCGTGGAAATTGCACCACGATAATGCTCCTGCTCACTCCTCACTGCTTATTCGTGATTTTTGGTAAAAAAAACGTTATTTTGCCTCAGCCACTGTATTTGCCGGACGTGACCCCCTATGACTTCTTTCTATCCCCGAGGCTGAAAGGAACCATTAAAGGACGACGTTATGCCACCATTGATGAGATATAAACAGAATTGCTGAAGGAGCTGAACTCTATACCGATAAGTGAGTTCCAGAAGTGCTTCCGAGATTGGAAAAACAGATGGCACAAGTGTATTATATCTAAGGGGGATTACTTTGAAAGGGATACAATTGATATTTTAACTATCAATTCTTAAGCAATTGTTTTCAAAATATGCAAAGATATCATTACATACTTCAATCAATAAGTTGGTTTAAACTCATGCAACCCATTTTATGACACATTAATTTGACTCTTTAACAATTTTTTCTGACATAATAGAAATGAAGAGTTCAAAAAATTGTCATGAAGTATTTAGCTAATTTATTTTAGAAAAAAAAATTATTATTTAAAAAAATTGTCACCTAGTAAATGGATGATTTATTTTAGAATTGAATACAACTTCATGCTAATACTCACCGATCATGTCAAAGATTGTTTCAACGTTCAAGTTCATAGAAAGCAAGCCAGTCTTAGGAAAGGGAACTTGTGCAAGTAAAAAGAATGGAGACTTTTTAATGCCTGTTTATTTACAGTTTCTGTGGGCTTGGAATCGAATCTATAGGATTTTTACTGCTTTTTTAATAATTGTATGTATTAATTACGATCTTGCTTATAATTGAAAATTCTGTCAAGAGTTCCAATCTGCACTATCTAGAAAATCTTACTGTTTCAATTTTATATGAATTGCCGGTGTTAAGAATTCTACTCATTATTTTTTGTACGTTACATAGCATTGAATTTCTTGTTATCTTTCTTTTTTTATTTCTTTTTCTCATTTACGAGTTGTATATGCAGTGCGACTTTTGATAGGTTTTCTTAGCAATGTATCCGTGTAAATTCAAATGATCAATCATGTGTGATTATGTGTATATTTATTTATTTATTTATTTAAATTGCTCACATACAGCATTTCTGCCAATTTAAAGTGACACAGTAACAGACTTTAAATAAAAACAACAACAGTCAATGAAAACAATTGGTATGCGGTGAAAATAATAAAAAATACAAATAAATCGTAGGTAGGAAGGGAGGTAAATGGGAGAGGTGTTATTTATTCATGGGAAAATGGGACATAGCGAGATTGATGAATGAGTCCGAAGAGAGAAAAAATGGATCTATATTATTAGGCAGAGAATTCAGTAGGGAGGAGAGGCGGTAATGAAGTAAGCGCTTGACAAGGGATAGTCTTGGGATAGGCATATGGAGTAAGGAATGCGTACGTGTGGATCAAAAAGGGACTCTGAAGTTTATGGAGAAAAGCAATTCAGGACAATCAATGAATGAGTTTACAATATTGTAAATAAATTTTAAATCGGTTTTAATTCTTTGATGGGAGAGATCAGGGATTGAGAGAGAAGATAGGATTGAACAAGTAGGCATGTTGCGGAATTCTGCACCCCTGTGTTTTACAATTCTGGCGAAGAAGCTAGTGATACTGTTAAGACAGGCGAGATTAGTTGGAGCTGCGACGGACCATATTGGAGAGCAATATCCAGTGATTGGAAGGACAAAAGCTGTGAAATATGATTTCAAAGCTTGGGGATCAGTTATTTCCGTGTAGCGGTAGAGGAGGCCTAATAGAGACATGGCTTTGCTCTTGACTGAATTAATGTGGTCCGAGAAGTTTAGTTTACTGTCTGTTAAGACACCTAAATCCTTCACAGCCGAAACATGTCGAAGAGGCTCGGAATTAATGGAATAGTCAAATTTGATGGGAGATTTTTTGAGGGAGATGGAAATAGAATTGCATTTCCTGGAATTCAAGTTAAGCTTCCAGGTATTGCACCATTTAGCAGTCAAATCTAGGGCATTCTGAAGGTCTTGGCAGTCCGAGGTAGCGTGAATTTGCTTAAAAAGTTTACAGTCATCAGCATAAAGTAGAGTATTAGCTTGAGAGGGAGAAACGAGGGAGGAAAGGTCATCAATGCAGAGATTAAATAGATATGGCCCCAAGACACTACCCTGAGGAACACCAGATGTTACCGGGGACCATTGAGAAGAAGTGCCTGAAAGTATTACCCACTGAGTTCTATAGGTAAGAAAGGATTTGATGAGATTTAGAAAACTTCCGTGCACGTTGAACCATTGACTAAGCTTGTGAAAGAGGAGGGTATGGTTGAGAGAATCAAAAGCTTTAGAGAAATCTAGAAAGATGGCATCAAGTTGCATATTTTTTGCTATTGAGTTGACAGCGTGGTGCTGAAAGACAGCTAGGTTAGTCAGACATGAACGTCTTGGAAGGAAGCCGTGTTGATTATTCGACAGGAGAGGAGCTGTGAAGTAGTATAATCTGTTGAGGATAATCCTCTCGGAGACAGAGGATAGGATTGGTAGCAATGAAATTGGGCGATAGTTAGCAACTTCACATTTAGGTCCAGTTTTATGAATAGGAATAATGTTTGCCATTTTCCATTGGAGCGGAAAGACGCCGAGTGTGAAACAGCGATTCAGCAGGAGACTCAGTGGAATCGCGATAGAGGAGGCGCAGTTACGGACAAAGATAGGACTGAGACCTGGGGAACGGTGGAGAGGAATTTTGGAAAGATACTGAAATACCTCCTGTGGATCGGTCTCTATCCGGGATAGACAGTGCGCACAGCTAGATCTGAGGGAATGGTCAGGGGTAGTAGGGAGATTGGATGCTGGCATTAAACAATCCGAAAAGAATTTAAGAAATAAGGTCGGTTTATTGAAACTCACAGCATTATTGTTTTCATAACAAACAGTGTCCGGAATTCGGGAGTGATTGCGGCGTCGATTCACTTAAGTCCAGAATTTTTTTGGGGTGGAGGTAATTGATGAGCACACATCATGCGCATACTCCTTCTGGTCACGACGGATGAGAGTCTTTGAGTATCGCCGTAGCTCCGTGAAGGCGCGCCGGGTGTGTTCGTTCGGAGCGGTCTTGTAGAGATACCACGCTTGATTTTTGTTTTTGAGAGCGAGCAGGGTGTGAGTTAAACCAAGAGGGGAATTTCTTTGTTCTGGGTTTCACAATAGGGACAAAATCCTTAATGGCACTCTCAATGATGGCGTACAGGAAGTCCACTCCTTCTTCGGGGGTGAGCGAGGACAGCACAGACCATGGGATGAGGCCAAGGGAGCGGTTAACGGTTTCCCAAGGAACCTTTGACCAGGCGAGGAAGGGTTTTGGAGGGGCGGGGGGAACGCCGCGGCGATTCTTAGAGCTCGGAAAGCTGTAAATAACGTCAAGGGACTCATGGTCTGAGTCAAAGATGTTTCGGCTAGGGGTGAGTGCCTTGGGGGGAATGGTGGAAAGCAGGAAGTCCAGCGTTGCCTCGTTTCGCGTCCTTTTGGTGCAGAACTGGGATAGATGAAGGGCGTTTATAAAATTTTGCATGAAATACTCATCATGGGCATCGGACGGACACCCACTCGTTGGAGACTCCCAATGAATTGAGAGGTTGAAGTCTCCAAATAGGATGATAGGGCCAAGACTTAGGGCTCTCATCACAGAATCAAGACAGTTTTCCAAGACGGTAAGATCACTGGCAGGGGGACGATTGAAACAGCCAATAAATGTTTTAATAGACTTAGAAAGTTTACCGGAGGGTAAAGAGACCTCAATCCACACGACTTCACAGTCAGTCTCCAGGTCCATGTGACGTTTAGAGGGATATTTATTATTGATGGCAAGTAGCACTCCACCACCTCTGGAGAGCCGATCTCTGCGATATATGCTGTGGGTAATTGAGAAGGAAATTTCACCCTCACGAATGGTTGGGTTCAGCCAAGTATATGCAAACTATATAAATAATTCATTATGTAAATAATTGGTTTATTTACTGATGTGATATAGTAAAATATTACATAAAGTACCAACAAATTAGTGCTATAATTACTATGTTTACACTGATTTCAATATAGGTATCTATAAAATGTAAGTTTTGTTCAAAAATATTTAAAATAAACATGTGTAATAGATTTTTCACTCTTTATATTTCAATTTTTACATATTTGTTACCGCCTCTGGGAGTTAGGGAATCTGTTTTTAGAATTTTTGGGTAATTCATTTACTAATGGTAAAAATGGCAGAAAATTCTTTAGTAAGGTAATTTTTTAGAGTAAGGAAGATTATTGCCATCGTTTTATGGAGCCTTGTTATATGCCGTTAACCCTCAGCGTAGTGAACGGGAATATTATTATATTTCCATGAACGGGAAAATTATTTCATTTCAATAAAACTCCGAACTCAAATTTTTTTTCCTCTGTGAGCGTATATATGAAGAAGAGATCCTTATTGAGGGGCGTGTGTGTCTGTGCTCGGCATTCCAAGCTGTGGTGGCGTGTAAAACCGCTGGTACACGATGGCCTTGAAGCCGATTTCCCACGCACCACCGGTGGGTCACGACGCCTGTGCATTGGTGGCTCCAAGGGGGGGGGGTAGGGGCAAGGCCCCACCCCCCCAAACCCATTTTGCACATAGTTTGTTACGAATTTCTGGGATGAGACCCACGAACCCCCCTTTTCCTGGGGGTATTCCATACCCCAAGAGCCGCTGGTGCACCACCCCGAACCTCTGGTCTCCCCCTATATTTTCTTTAGTAGTCAATATTTAAAAAAAAGTCTATATTCTCATATTTTTGAATGCAGCCCAGTGAAGTCTATATTTTTGTATGTAAGGACATTAAGGTGCATGCACACTTGCAACAAAACATGTTTAGAAACCATATTTAGGAACAAAGTTCTACAAACTAAAAATTTCCTGCTCTGGAAAGGTTTAGAAACACTGTTTGGGAACATAAAAATTCTGTTTAGAAACAATGTTTCTTATCTCCTGTAGAAAACAGTAAAGATCAAAAGATGTTTAGGGACTCTTGAAGGGCAATGTCCAGCCACGGTGGACACGCTGGTTCCCGATCATTCACCGAAGTTGAGCATCGTTTGGCTCAGCTCAAGTTTGGAGGGGTGACCCTCTGATTTGTCCGAGTGCTGTTGCCCGTCTGCACGTGGTAGACAGTATGTGCGAAATGACCGTAGCCGTAGATGCACGTTACACAAAAATACTACTGCTGGGGACTCTTGAAAGTTTCTGAAACACAAGCACAGGTTATTTATGTTTGTATTCATGATTAAACATACTTGGTACTTTTTTTTACAAATTTTTTTAGAAATACTTAGTACTTCATTCAAAATTTTCATGTTAAATATCTTTGCTTGCAATTAGTAAAAAAGTATTACAAAAATACATTAGATGTGGAACATTTGACCGTAGGGACCGAAGTATGACTGCATAATAACAAAAATCTAAGTAAAATCATGAAACTATGCAAAAACTAGAGTTTACCATTGAAATACCCTATGCTTCCTGGCCGGACCTAAATGTAGCTACACATAAACGAGAGTAACATAAAATCAAGGTGCATAAAATGGAAGTTTTACTGTATGTATATGATTTTCTATCCACATTCTACATTTTTATGGGTTTTTGAGATCAGTGGGAGGAGTTATTCAAACAAGTAATAACTGTAAAGTATATGGTCAGAGCTGCCGAAGAACATTCCAATGTACTTGGGAGTTAATTACTAAGTTCCATGTGATTGATGTATTTTTATTTTGAAGATGTAACCCTGTGGAACACCCCAGAGCTCTTCACTGGAGCTATTTGGGATACTTCTGCTATATTGCTTTTGGGAAACTTAAAATAAGTGATGGGTTGAACCCAAAATTTATCGAATGCTAATCTCTTATTTATTATTGAATCTCCAACACCGAATCCTGCTTTAACCCGCCGTGACTCGCGCGGGGTGTCCCAGACACCCCAGCGTCTTATTTTGGATGGGATATTTTTCCGGTCAAAGTTTATGGCCCCTTCTTTTCAGTAGCTGGAGTTTAAGATGTTGTTGACCTATCCTGTGAAAATGGTTAGTTTTCTTTTGATCTTGGTCGATATCGAACGCTTTTTTAAAGACAGTGCGCATCTTTTCGGAGTGAATTTTGCGAGTGTTATTTTAATGCTTGCAAACGTATCCTAAATAGGTGAAGGTTTTCTTCTCATTGTGTTTAGTGCATTATCTACATACTACTGTCGCAAGCTATAGTTCATCCTAATATTTGGTATATCTATTTACTTTAAATTATCGCATTAATCTTATTTCTACAATCGATACGTCTTTATTATTCAGGTTACTGAGACATCATTACGTTTTATAAATTTTCAATTTTTTTCATCATAATATTTACCTTTAATCTTATTTTTTTTAAACTTAGTCAGATACACCTGTCATCGCATTATTTTAGGAAATTTTTATTATTTTTTTTATGAGAACACTTTCTATCGAAAGCTGTTGTTTGTGGAAAGGTTACCAATTTTGCGAAAAACTCAAGGTCAGTGTATATGATATTTTTACTCAGTGATAAATATAAATTAAAATTTTAGGCATCGTAAAAAGTATTTCCGTAATTTACATAACTCTTTTTCTCTTAGATGGCCTACTTACGTTCTGAGAGGGACATAGAAACTGCTGTTCTGCTTTCGAGTGATATCTGATGAAGAAGAATTTGACTCAGCCAGCGAATATTCGGTTGCTTCAGCACAATAATCAGAGCATGACATAGCCAGCCACGTCAGGACATCAGTCATTTAGAGACTGAGCATGCTGCTTTGACAAATGAATATTTTTATGAGTAAAGTTCTTATGACGAAATGGAGTGGTGTTGAGCCACGACGAAACGTTCGAACACCAATCCATAACGTTGTATCTCAGGCAGTTGGGAACAAGGGAAATAAAAATGATATAATTTTCCATTAGATTGTTTCAGCATCATTTTTGATAAAAAAATTCTTCATATCATAGTAAATAGTACAAATATCAAACTTTGAGAAAAAGTGCAAAATTATTCTTGAAAAAGAAATTCTAAGCCTACGGACGATTCTGAAATCAGATCTCTCATTTGGATAGTTTTTTATTTAGGTTCTAACAGATCAGGTCGCCTGAACATAATACATACTCTGGATCAAGATAAGATAAGATAAGATAAAGTTTATTTACTCTGGGACTATATAATCCCATGGAGCACAAATACATGGCATTTACATTTATTTATATTTTCGGCTGCTGATAAGATTAACAGACAACATAAAGTAATAAAGTAATAACTACATAATTACATGCAGAAGACATAATAATATAGGTTGGTATTACAAAAAAGGATTAAATTACATAAAATGATTAAAGGCATAACACTTACAATGCTTTGTATAAACAGTCACTAATATTACATAATTTACAAAAAATAAAACAAATAAATAAATAAGTAAATATTACATTTTATATACTAATGTTTAGAACATAAATACTCTTTCAAAGCTCTCTTGAATACATTCACTGATGTCAGTGTCTTTAAATTCTGAGGAAGAGAATTCCACAATTTACAAGATGTTACATAAAATGATTTATTGTAAGTAGTTGTTCTATGGCATGGTATTATTAAGTTGGAATTATTTCTAGTCATTCACTTTTTTTTGTCCTATTATATACATATTGATCATATAAATACAATGGAATCTTTACATTTAATAATTTAAAAATAAATACACCCATTTGCAGCATACGTCTTTCTTCAATTTTTAACCAATTTAACATCTCATAATATGGGCTGACATGTTCATCGCGTGAGATATCATATATATATCGTATACAACAATTCTGTAATCTTTGTAGAATGGCAGTTTGTTCTTTTGATATATTCGTGAACACCAGCGAGCAGTAATCTATATGTGGTAAAACTAAAGAGGTTACTAGCTTTTGGCGTAGCGGAAGAGGTATTAGGTGTCTGAATTGCTTGAGCTGATAAAGTGTTTTCAAAACTTTATTAGAGATACTATGAACATGTGAGTTCCAAGTCAAGGTTCTATTTATAACAACACCGAGATCGTTCACTTCATCAACATAATCAAGTTGTACTCCTTCAACAGTTATTTTAGGGAGGCAATCAAAATCAAGAGAGTATAAACGAAGGACTTCCTATTATTATTGGTTTCGTTTTTTGAGAGTTAAGTTTTAGGTCGTTGGCCGATGCCCATGCACATATAGCTTGAATATCCTTATTAATCAATGAAACTGTTTCCTCAATGCAATTACAATAACATTCTACATAAACTTGTAGGTCATCCGCGTAAAAATGGTACTGACAGGTGCGAATCATATTTGATAGTTCATGGACATAAATATTAAATAACAATGGCCCTAGAATGGACCCTTGAGGTACTCCGCAAGGCAATGGGGATGGATCAGAATGGCCTTCCAAACCCTTCACCGCCTGTTGGCGATCAGAGAGGTATGATTTAAACCATGCTAGGACGGAATTAGAGCACTTCAGCTTACGTAATCGTGCCAAGAGAATGTCGTGATTTACACAGTTGAAAGCTTTACTGAAGTCAAATAGAACAAGAATAACTATTTTTCTATTATCGATAGCATGACGAATATCATCAGTAATTTTTATTAGTGCGGACTGCGTGCTATGATCTTTGCGAAAACCTGATTGATAATTGTCTAACAAGTTATTGCGAGAAAGGTGCTCTATGGTGTGATTAAAGACAAATCTCTCGAGAGGTTTGGATAGGGCGCATAATATGGATATGGGGCGATAATGAGACATATCTGTTGGTCTAGAATTTTTCTGTATAGGTCTAATAAGGGCAAATTTCCATAATGTGGGAAAAGTAGAATAATTCAGGGAACAATTATAAATATTTAATATCATAGGTAATGCAAGCGGAAGAATCATTTTAATAAATTTTACACTAATGCCATCAATACCGGATGCGTTAGACTTTATCATTGATACATATTTAAGTAGTAAATCAGGGGTAAAATGAGGAAAAAATAACAACTCACTTTTGACTTCGAAATTCTCTACAATTACCGGGGCATGAATCGGGCTACTTTGTCCCTCATGTAACAAAGGATCAATATTGTCAGTAGTATTACCAGCAGTTGGGGTAGCTATGAAATACTCATTAAGTTCGTTCAACGGAAAATTAATATTAACCTGCGCTTTACGAGTATTCCCAAGTCCTAAGCGCCGAATTTCTTGCCACACTGAGCGTGAGCTGGTTTTGTCAGCAAAACACTTGACATAGTAATCTTTCTTTGCCTGAGTTTGCATCTTCTTTGCCCTATTTCTTAATTTCTTATATGTTTCCCAACATGAGACAAGTTTTGTTCTTTGAAACGCTTTACGTGTTTGATCTCGTTGAGCCATAATAGTTCTAATCTCCCCTGTAATCCACGGAGCAGGCATTCGTTTAACCTTTACATTTTTCATTGGAGCATGAAGTTCTAACAGACTAGTAACAAAAAAATTAAACAGCGTTATTTTTTCTTCAATATTATGGGTTGTAAAAAAAATTTGCCATGGTAAGGCATACCAGTCGTCTTCAAACCTTGAGAGATCGAATTGGCTGAAGTCACGGAAACTGATCAGTGGAGGCTTACATTTAGGAAATTTAAACCTATATTTAGCATACACCAAATCATGCTCGGACAGAAAGTTTACAGAACACTGACCAAAATCAACAATCTTAGACACATCATCAACAATAACTAGATCCAGCAATGTGTTACTTCCAGGCAGGTTGTGTGTTGGTTGTAGTGGCATAAGGTAGAGATTATAACTATACAAAAAATTCTTTAAGTACTTACTCTCATAAGTGTGTTTCAACATATCAACATTAAAGTCACCACATAATATAACATTAACATAAGTAGAGAGGTATTTTGAAATAGCGTCTTCAAATTCTTTCATTACGTAACTGATTTTGGGTGATCTATATAAGACACAGAGCAAAAGTTTACCTTCTGGAGCAGATATTTCAATGAAAATGTATTCAGGTTGATAATGAGCAGTATTTGACATTTCTATTATTTTAAAGTTAAGTTTCTCCTTTATGTATACACACACACCACCACCACCTCCAACAAGATGGTTTGAGTATGGAGATATTTGGGAATCAATGAGTGATCAGAGACTTGAAATTTTACTGCAATGTTTACGATTTTATGATGTCACAGACAGAGAAAATAAGAGAAAAATAGCTAAGTTGGCTCCTATACGAGAGGTCTTCGATATGTTTGTATGTAAATGTCAATAGCTTTACAGCATAGGTGAGTTTGCTACTATAGATGAGCAATTGATACTTTTTCGGGGTAGATGTTCTTTCCGCCAACATGTACCGAATGAATTAGCCAAGTACGGGATAAAAATGTTTGTTCTCATGGATACTACTGTCTATTACACAAAAAACTTGGAGGTTTATCTCGGGATACAGCCAGACGGTCCTCTTCGAGTAAACGACAGCCCAAGGGAAGAAAGGTGGTGTAGACACGGTAGATGAGATGTGTGCTACTTATAGTGTTCCCAGGAAAACGAAGAGATTACCAGTGGTGATATTTTACGATTTGTTGAATACATCAGGCTTCAATACCTCCATTATTTTTAGCAGCATATATCCTGTAATGATGACTAATAGGAGAATTTTCTTCCGAGAAATTGCCAATGGCTTAACTAATTCTTTTATTGCCAAGAGAGGTTCACAAAAAAATTTGCCAAGGGAATTTAGGAGAAAATTACAAGCAGAGGAGAGGAAGTGGGAGGTGTGTGGTTTTTCTCAGAGGCAAAGACATAAAAACTAATTTATTCTTTGTAACGTGTGGAAGGAATATGTGCGCATCGCATTTCACAAAGACACCATTTCATAGGTATCATTTCACAAATATTATCATCTAAAATTGATCTAAAAAACGCTTTCTGTAGACAAACTAAATTGTGCCAAATAATTACAATAAACCATAATAAATCATAAATAAAACGATATCGTTCAGAAAAACAAAGACAAAAATTCATATTTTAATTTCCAAAAGGGAGGAAACTGTTCTTCTTTTCATGGATTCAGTGACCGCCAGAACAAAGTATTTATTGCAAGCAAAGTGTTGGGCTCACCGAAAAGAGAGCGGGTGGGGGGGGGGGGGGGGGGGGGAGAGTCCTATACCAAAATCAATAAACTATCCATGTACAAGAAGAAAGTCCTAGATAGAGACCAGCAGGTGCATTATTTTACCAGTCAGTCTTTGGCACGCAGAGGAGTTTTCACTCTCCTTGCATTTGTATTTCCCAGACTTCCCCTTCTCTCCCCTCAAAGCGTGTGTAATTGTGTCAGTCCCACAGGAGTACGATTGACCGGGATGGTTGGGTATGGACATCATACTGGCATGAGTAATAAACAAAGGCGGGTAGGAATCGTCTGGAGTAAGTGATTTCCAAAAAGATGCATCTTTTTCTAGGTCCCTTTGCCATTTCTTGGAAGACCTTAGAACCAACACCAATACGGTACGAACACGAAAAAAGCAGAGAAAGGGCAGCAATGTAGGAAGACGTGGTGAAAATTAGCAAACCTGTTTTATTTCCCATGACTTCCGAGTCTGAAATACTTATGTCGAAAATGACTAGAAGGTTATTAGGAATCACCGGCTAGGGTGATTAGGTTACATTTATTTCAATAAGCTCCAAAGACGGTAGATAAAAGTCGCCAAGCCATTTTATCCACATCTAATCAAATTTGATAATTAAACGTATAGAGGACGCGGGGATAACTCAAATAATACTCTGAGCAATTATTTACTGGTCTTATAATATGTCACATATTTTTACGTGATTCTATGTTGGAGAAGAAAGTTTATATTGAGAGAGCCGCGATTGGGAGACCATAATAGTACGAAGTAACGTTACCAATTACCCTCGGTAATATTATTTGAATTCCCAAATGAATTAAATGATTATTATGTGATGATGACGGCCTAATTGTTAAACTGAATACTAATTATCGTCAACCGATTATTTTACATTTTTAAATCTAGTAAACATTCACTATATAGCAATATAAGAACACTATTTTGTTTATATTCGAACATTATTTGTAATAAAATAACAAATATTAGCAGGAATTAGAAATACACCAAAAAAGGAAAGGAGTTTTGGTAAAATCGGACTATAGAATTGAAAAAAAAATAGTGGGGTGTCAGAAACACCCCACGCGAGTTCTCGCGTTAGTAAATAGGGCGTGAGTCACGCAGGGTTAACCAAATTATGAATTCCAGTTCCTGCTCATTAACAACAAATATATTTATAAAAAATCCTAATCAATTTTTAATATAATTTAAAATTTATGAAAACATTATTAGCTCTATGTTTTCCCTCAAACACAAATCTAATAATTTAGCTTTAAAGGAGTAATAAAATTGAGCTGCAATTTCTTTCACAATGGCCCTCGTTAAGTCTAAATAATTAATAATGCTAAAGAAATTAAGTGATCACATGAAGCTTACTAATTTTTGTGAAATGGAGCATCCTCAGTCTGTCAGGATCTAATCTTTTCCTTTTATCATTAACCAAATTGCTGGGAGTTCTGAAGACTATGAAAATACTGATGCTAGAGCACTCCAAAGTTGTTTTCATAGAAGGCGTTGCAAAACCTTTCCGTGATTATTATTGGTTAAAATTTCAGGCTTTTGCTGCTTCACAGACTGGAGCTGGCAGTTTTTAACCTGCTTCCTTAGTGCATTAGTGGCGTTAGTGACGCCATCGGGGGAAATATATTAAAGCCGCAAGAGACAAATTGCGACTTTATCAATGGCATTTTTCTATGAAAAGCAATACCTAATTTCACTAGAGGATGACTCTGCCTAAGTAGCTCACAAATTCCACACAAAATACTTGGTCCACCTGGTTTTGATTCTTGTGACTTTTGCCTCAAAAGAAGATCAAATTATTAACTGTTAATATTCTTAAATATAAATCGTAGGGCAATTTGAATACATATCTGTATTTAGTGCAAAATGGCACAACTCAGTTTAAAAAATGTGACTTCACTTTGATCTAAAGGCCGGATTTTGAATGTAATGACGTGATGAGGTGACAAAAACCTCTTTTCCTTTTGAAATTTGGTCATACAGACATCTATTCTCGTCTTTTAGTGCAGTTTAATTTAGCCCATTTTTCTATACGTAATCCATGTTTAGAACCAAATTACTACTTTATTAATGCTTAAGAAGGACCAGGCTTAATTTTAGTGAAGATTCATGACACTGGACTCTGCTTCCAATGTATGGTCTTATATTTGCGGTGCAAAACAATGGCACGACGGAGCAACGTAAATGGTTAGGTGAAAATTTTGTAACCTCTGCGGCATGAAATAGTGATGTTTGACAAGCACTTTTAGACTAGGTTTAGGTATATTTTTCTGCTGCTCAAAACTTCATTTATCAAAGACAAGAAGAAAAATGCTCGGCCTTTCAGTGGAACATATAATAAAAAGGGCAAGTATAATGGTCTGCGGTGCGCACGTCGGCTTTGATAATGACACATTGGAAGGTTATGAGGGCAGTGTGTGCATGTGCCATGCGCCAAATTTTATATGAAACTTTCTGTGATTAATAGCCATAAAATCTCTATTTATGTACATGTTTATGATGTAATGAATTTTCACGGAAATTATCAACACTTATGTAGTGAAACGACATCTAGATCCAAACATTCTGAGGCAAGATTTTACCGCGATTTACAGTTTATGGCAACGTGGCATATATACCACCCTCACAACCAGGGCTCGAATCTTTCCTCGAAGGATTTGGTCAAATCTCAAATCCATGGATTCGATAAGATTCGTTTGACTTGTGACCACATTGCTACTTCAGATCATTCATCAAATGTCTAACTCAGCTGTTAGAGTCTTGATGTGACCTCCATTTGCTCTTATGCCCCCATCCCATATAGAGTGTATGTATATGAAAAGCATTAGTTTTTTAACATCTTGTGATTGTATTTTACCCTTTAGCATTGCACGTCACATACAGCAGCATGCAACTCTGTTGGCGCAGATGGAGTCATTGGTGCGTGGAGTTCAGATGAGAGATCCTCGAGAATGTGATGTCCCAGATTTGATCAGGACCTTCTACCACCATGCTGGATGGGCTCAGCTTGTCACATCGGAACTTGAGGGCTGGCAGGCTAAAGGTAGGAATTGACCTGCTGTGGTAATCCTTTTTGTGAAAGGCAATATATTTGTGATTTTCATGTCTTTAAAAAATTGCTAAGTTTTTAATGGAAAAAAGTAATGCAGACTTTTATGGTGTTTGAATTGGACATTAGTGAGAACAAGAAGGAAGAGCTGAATGTTGTGAGAAACATGTTTGTTTTTCTACCTTAACCGAAAGGTCAGTTCCTGCATAACAGCATGTAGTAAAGAATTGAGTGCTTCCTACCGATACCAATCCTGCTATCAACATTATTGTGGTGTCAATTTATCTTACAGTTTGCTGATAAGCGCGATATTCCACAGAGGAAAAATCATTCGCCTTGACTGGGATTCGATCCCGGATCCCTCGATTTCTCCGAGTGCCTTATATAAAGTGATTTCGCCGAGTGCTTTATATAAGGCACTCGGCAAAATCGAGGGATCCAGGTTTGAATCCTGGTCAAGTGAATGATTTTCCCTCTGTGGAATATCGCGCTTATGTACACTTGCGGGTAACTCCGTAAAGGTAACTACCGTGGCTAGTCCCGGTATCCTCAAAATTAGTTTGCTGATGTTTTACCGGGAAGACTGGAAGTCATTTGTAATCAAGGCAGCCTGATTCAAGCTTGAGAAGTCAGCGATGACAGCAAGGGACCCAGCATGTGTATCGTTAAGTCCTTGTGTGACTCTGGTTACATTTGTTATTCTCCATCATTTTACATCTACGAAAGGATGGTTTTTTTAAATGATGTCATCACACATAAAAATAAATCCTTTTGGGTGACAAATGGGTGACTATTAATGTTTTCTCACATGAGGGTTAGGAAAGCAAATATTTTACTTTCACTATCCGAGAATTTCATGGAGCCTTATTGTAAGGCACAGGTGTATTACACCAGTTGCCCCTAATGGCTGATTGACTTTAGTCTTCATTTGGCTGGATTCACTGAGCGTAGGCATTAAAGTTGTAAGGAATGGCAGAAAGGGAGAAAATTACATTATTTTGTCGCTTGACCGTATGCAAAACGACAGAATTCGCTGGGCATATTTTGGGTCCCTACCGCAGAGAGCAACTTTGCTCCATGCTCGAAAAATTTTTCTCCTTTGTCCTGTGAAGCGACTATTCTCTCCCAGTTTCAGCTATGTAAAAAACTAGTCAGTATATATATTTTCATTTTTTGTGAATTTTTTATGGAACACCTATTATTTCTCTAACTAATTATCAGATCAAGTTAAACTTTTTTTTGATTCTGTGGCCAAGACTGGGGCCTCTTGCCTTAGTTTGCCGGGAAATATGTGTATGGGATACGATGTTGAACACTAAGATAATTCATCTGTCTTCTTGCTAAAGTAACTTCTTGTTTCTAGCCCATACTCTAGCTCTTCATTTCTATCACTTCCTTCTCCTACTATGGGGTTCGATCCCCCATTATTGCTAGGGTGTCTTACCCAGGACCTACCTAATGACTTCATCTAGTGGTTTGTTCATGCTATCAATGTCTGAAAGGAAAGAAAATCAGCTGTGTACATATTTTAATGTCTCTTTTTTTAAATTTGAGAGTGAAATGAGATGAGAGCATAATGAAATAACAATCTTTAAGACCTCCCTGACATTTAAGTTCAAATTTGAAGTTGTGGCAGCAATTTTGATCAAAAGAAGAAGGGCCTATACATCATAGAACCATTTTCCATTATGCTAAAATGGAAGAAATTTTAGATGTTTTCACGTGAAACCCAATACTCTTACATCAATAACTATTATTATAATTGGAGAGGAATCAGATACTGATTGTGATGTGGTGAAAATTTAAAGATTCTCACTTCATGGACTACCAAGTTTTTTCCTTTGGCTATCATCATCATGTGAGATAGTGTTGCCTATTTATGAAAGCTAAATACTTGGCTTTCTTGCATTTACAAAATGATGTTGATCAGTAGCTTTTCTTTATTCAGCTTAGTGCCTCAGTGGGACGCAACATTTTCCCAAATGTGCAACGAAAATAATTAAATCAAAAGAGGAAACTGAAAGATGTAAATTATGTGGCAATGTTAATAATGCGTATTCCTTATTCATGCAAAACTAAAATGAGGATTTCATTGAATTGATTGAATGAATATTGAATGGATGCACATTTTCTCCCTCCCCCATGCCAAACTATGAGGGACAATTTTGGAAGAGATTTAAGCAGTGTTCATTGTTAATGCTATGTATTGACTTACTGTGTACTTACAGCTTGAAAGTTTTATCTCCCCATTCGTGACTGTCGGAGATTTTGTGGAAGATAAAAAGTCATAGCAATTTGGGACTGTGCAACAACTTACTTGATTTCTGCATTTGCACTATCTCTGCATCATTATGATTTGATTGATGTGTATTGTGTTTTAACCAGGTCTGGTAGTTGGGATAACATCTTGCGTGACGCCCCTGCAGGCTCTTGGTTGGCTGGTGGCGCCTGCTATAGCCGCTGGGTGCACTGTGGTGTTGAAGCCATCGAGGCAAGCAACAGCATTGGCTCTCCTGTTGGCTGAGATATGCTTGGAAGCTGGGTGAGTCCTTTAATCGCCACCATTGCTACCTTAACTAAGATTGTATCTTGCAGTGGAGCCTCCTGTTTTCAGCATCAAATATTTTCTTCACGTGCGAGTGTAATGTAATCTGGGATGCCTGAATCTTTAATTTTTTCTCGCACTTTGTCTGTAATTACTCAATTCCTGGTTCCATAGAGCCTCAGGAATCATTCATGGACTTCAAATACCAGCAACTGAATGTGCTGCTGTATGTTCATGCACATGTCCAGCATTGGCAAAGAATTTCACACCTCATTTACAGGGATCTGGTTTGTGAGGTGGCTTGAGTATTTGCTTTGGTTTGAATCCTGATAGTGATGAAGATTTTTCAGTTGGGTCATTCCATGTCTGTTCACCCAGACCATGACCATCTGCTCTACCCATCTGCACCTGCAGGACATTTCCAAATGCGGATCTTTATAAATGTCAAACACTGGCACCAATTATCAGCACATTGATGTGATTAGTCCTTTGCCATTTGCCTCTTGCAGTCTGCCCGCTGGAGTTTTGAACGTGGTCACTGGAGGCTCGGAGGTTGGCCAAAAGCTGGCGACACACCCACAGGTGGGCAAGGTTACATTCTTTGGCAGCACAGCCATTGGGAGAATAATAAGGCAGCAGGTGGCTGGGCTAGACCAGAGTCTCTCGCTAGGTGAGGATAGGGAGGGCTTCTCTGCACTTCATTCTCCATTTTTTCTGTTTTTTAGCCTCTCCTTACTTGTTGAAAACATAATCTTGCTTTTTTAACGTCTGATTAATGTTAACCACAAAATTATGTCGCTTTATGTTAACTTGAGGTTAACTGAGAGTTTGGATTTAATTTATTACATCTGACTGTTGGATAGTTGCCTGGAGTATTGTCGATGGGAGACTGTGCTTTTGTCAATGTTCGCACTGAGAAAATATTTTATTGGAGTATAAAACTGGGCATTGGGGTCGATCAAAATTTTAAAGTGTCAAAAATGTTAAGACCTTAAGCTAAAAATTTTTTTCTTTGGATACAAACACAACATAAAAAATTTGGAATCAATCAACCTTCGTCAACCTGTGTCGCGGGGGTGCAAAATTTGCAATTTTGAAGGGTTGGAAATGGTTTTATTCCTTACACTCCGGTACAAATTATTATTGTTGATATTTTCCCTGTGAAAGATATATCCTTCTATTATGCTTAAGCATTAGTAAATCGCCATAATTATTAGCTAAATAATGGTTATAAAAAAATTGTCGACCCCTGTTGGCTATGCAACACACATAAACATTTCGGTGTTTGTTAACTTTTGCAGCTATTCCTTAACGTACTCATTATCCTTTGAGTTTCCTATATATAAATAAAAAGTTTTGTGAAATTAAATTGAATAATTTATATAATCAAAGGGTCTTAAATATTAATAATATTCTCTGAACAAATAAGATTAACCAAAAGATTTCAATGATAAAGGGTTGAAAAGGTTTTGATTCGCTACAATGATCTTTATCCTTGCAATGGTTACCTACCAAATGTTTATTCACCAATGGACACTCCACAACTCTATGCCTGAGATAAAAATACAAATATATTGTGTTTGGTGGCAATATTGCTCAGTAAAAGTGATTTTTTGAGTAATAATGGAAACAATTTTAACTTTGTTACTATGTTGCAAACAACAGATCTTTCTGATTCCTTGTGATTCTCAATTAGACACCCCAGGTTTCATTGATTCGAGAGTCTTGACACATATTACATTAACCCATTGTCTTACAAAGATGGCGATTTGCCGTCCGCTCAAAATTTGCCCTTGCTTACAAAGAAGGCGATTCGCCGGTCTTGTATATTTTTTTCCAGCCTTCTTTTGGAGCAGAAATTTCAGATAGATTCATAGTTTATGTTCTTAATTGCTTTTATGTTGTTCTAATACATATTCCGATGCTGTTATTATATTGCAGTTCATATTTCATTCTTGTATATACTCAATGGTTTCAAAGTATTTTCATCGCGCCGTCTTCGTTTATCGTGAACCCAATGCACCGTCAGCACTGGCTTACTCTCCTTTCTCTCCCATCCTCCTTCTATTTGATAAAGTATTGTTGAGGCACCTATTCATAGCCAACATAAGATAAAGGAAACAATATTGGGGCTCAAATTGGGGACAAAAATTGGGGACAATTAGTGTATTGTATATCATAGATCTTTAGCGATGTCATTAGTATTTATTTTCTTTCTTGTTCTGTGAGAGTGGCTATCATTGTTGGCATTAAAGAGGTCCACAATTGTCCATGATTGGTTTTTATAAAGTTTTTTTGTGGTTTATATTTACATACATTTTACTGTCAGAACATATAAGATTTGTATGTATAAAGGCCTACATGCAGCCTTCTATGAAGCCCAGGAATGTACTTAACAGCTTTTTTTCAGAACTAGTAAAACCTTATGCTACTGTGTAATTGTCTCATCCTAGCAAATTTAAAGTACTTTCTGCATGTACAATATTTTATCCACCAAAAATTTATTGAATAAAACATCCAGTGTCAAATGTGAGCTTTTGCTATCTAAGTGCACAGCTCAATGAGGTGAACCGTAATGCTTAATTGAGCTTTCATTTGTAACATAATTGTTTTACTTGTCCTTGTATTAACAATCAACCAGTTAGATGTCCTGTAATGATCAGCAATCACACAATAGATTGAATTTTGGCCCAACACATTAAATAAAGCTGCTTCTTTCTTCTAGCGGTCATGAGCTGCAGGACTCCAATAATTGTTTTGGAATCAGCAGATTTAGACTCGGCTTGTGAGGCAGCCATTGAATCCGCATGGTATAATCAAGGGCAGGTTTGTGGCATCTGTCTTTCTTTTATGTTACCTTCATGTGGCGTTGAACAGATTTCATGTTGAGACTTCAAACAATTACTTTTCTCATGGCAGAGTCAAAATTTATATTTCAACTATTTTGAGTTTGATATGTGGGCATATGTGATATTTATGAGGTGGTGCCCATTGAATTTCAACGGGAAGAAATAAAATTAAATTGTTGCTTAAGATTAGAAGAATCCTCCAATTGTGAAGTGCAAAATGCATGTAGCCATTAACCGCTCATCGAGAGGTTGGGGTGAAATGTACCACACCTTAAATCTTTCTGTAATTCTGTTATTTCGATCATTTGACCTGAGTGTTAAGATCCTCAGGTATAAGATCCTATTTAAAGCTTCTGGTTTTCAAGGAAATAAATATGTCTACTGTTGAAATACAGTGACCTTCACTAATGCAAGAGATTGCAGAGGTACTGTGAATTTGCCTTGTAACTGCAATGCAAAAAAATATGGCTTTTGCGAGGCCCTCGTGCTGCTGGCACCTGCCATTGCGAGAGTTTCCATTGCCAGTAAAAATATGTGGAACAGTAATAACCACTGCAATCGCTTGCCTTCTGAAATTTTATAGGTAGTAAATAACTGGAAGGAAATGCATTGGATTAATGAATGTATAAATATGACAAATGTCTGCTTTAGTTGCAGGTAATACAGCATTTGTTTTTGCTCATTTGTGATCTTCTTTTGTTCACACTTGTGATCTTCTTTTGTTCACGCGACAGTTGTGAGATGGACTATGGATGCAAGAAAAGCCACTTAGGGCAATTTCATTTGAGTGCCTGACAATCGCTGTATGATATTGTCAGCAGCTAGCATTCACCACTCTGAAATGGAGAACACCGATTGTCGTGTCCTCCTCTAGGAGAGAGAGGCCTGGGGGTCCATTCTTGAAATTCCATGATTATTATCACATGAGGAAACAAACTGTTTTATGATTTCATTTAGTATCACTAGACACATTACCCCACAATATTTTCCAATCAATAATTAGTAGTCAAAATTATCAGTCTAGATGATTATCAAAATAATCAATCCAGGAATCTAGACAGACAACATCAATTTAAAGCACTTTCAATATTACGGTAAATTTATCAATACAAGGACCTTGCTCATGGATAGTTTTCTGCATTAGTCTACCATTTATGATGCTGCTTTGGCTGAGTATGAAATTTGTGCTTTTGCAGATGTTATAAAAATTTATAATATGCATTTTTAGCTATAGAATCGCCTCTTTTTAAGCCCTGACACATACCATGTACCAATTACTGCCTCTTAATCTTCTAGCTGAGAAGTGTCCATTTAGTTGGTTCTTGAAACCCCTCAAACACTACTGTCATTGCCATTGGAGACAGTAGGGTGGCGCTATGCATGGGGGGCTGAGAGAAGCAGCAGTGTATGCACTGTGATGTTTGCGATTCTTGCAGGTGAAAACGAACTACGATAACAGTTAGCTGAAAGGAGAAAGGAGCGGAGAGAGGTAGCAAACTAATCGTTGGATTGATGACAGCTGATGCAGACTTAAAAGGTTGTTTTACATGAGGCTCCTAATTGCACAATTTGATGCACAGAAATTGTGAGAAGGCAGGAATGGAATTAGAGCTATTTTTCCATCTCTCATTTATGCATGCATTCTAGAAACTCACGACTTGACATGATGCAGTTTTCAATGCACCTCCGGACATAAGTACATCAAATTATGCAATAAAGTGCCTGGTGTATAAAGTCCATAAGGCATACCTGAACCAGTTGGTGCAGGGTAAACGTGGAGTCCCATTGAGAAACTGTGTGATGATGATGTGTTGGAAAAGGGAGTGGTTGGGGCCAAAAATAGCTCAGTGAATGGAATTTGCACCAGTTGAGGTGTGCAGCTTGATTAGAGAGTTGCTCATCATCCAATAAGGTATTTTCAGGATATGTTCTTGAAAAGTAGCCTGTGAATAAGGGTCTGGTATTTTAAACAGATTATTTCTGTTAAAAATGTATGGTTCATATGTAGTACCATTAGCAATAATGCATTTCTCTCTCATGTCCTCATATGTGCTCTCATTTTTTTGCAATGTAGGTTCCGTGGGCAGTAACTGATCTCTATGTGCAGCAGTCCATTTTCAAAGTATTCTCGGAGAAGTTGGAAGTGCGGATGCGGAGGCTGAGAGTTGGGCATAATTTGGACAAAATGGCTGATGTTGGATACACATGTAGTATGGAGACATCAGAGGCAGTGAAAAGTTTGGTTAGCCAAAAGAGAAGCAGTGGATCTACGGTGAGCTTTCTTAAATCACCCCTCTTGCATGCCTCTTTCTAGACCTTCAGTAAAATCTTGACTTTACGTTGTTGGAGGAACCAAAAAAGTGGCAGTGTGTAAAATCAAAGCATGTCAAATTGAGTGTTGATTACAGTGCGTAATGCTTTAATATTTTTTTTGTCTCTTCATTGTATTTAAAATCAAGCCATGAGCCATGTACATTTGTTTTAACAAGTAATTAAGAACATGTTTAAGATATTCTTATTTTGATTTAAATTTTATGTTCATGCATTTATGTATTCAATATACAGTTATGTGTGAACAAATTCTTCCCTTGAACCACAACCTTGATGTGGTGGAAGGGCTTGTGTGTTCCAATGACTCCTAGAGCTGGATTGGCAGGAACAATTTATTATTCCTTCTGCTAGGGCCACCCATGCCAGATAAGTTGAAGGGTAGGAGACAGATGAAAGGTAGTTCCATAATGGTGTCACATTAAAAATACCATTGGGAAGCAGGGGTGAGAGTCCCTCTCAACTATCAGTCACCCAGAATATGAAAGTCATTCACAGAGATTTGAATCCTAGCAACTATGGGATGCTGTCCACTAGGGCAGGTGTCGTGCAAGGCTTCCACGGTTGTCATCTCACAAAATCCTTGCACAACATCGACATCAGAGCATACAAAGGATAGGAGGGAAAAGAAGAAGAGAAAGAGGAGGAGGAGGAAAGCAGCGGTAAAAATAGGAACTTGGAATGTAAGGACAATGATGAGGGCCAGGAAACTTGAGAATATTAAGCAGGAAATGGAGAAAGGGAAAATAAATGCTTTGGGGCTGTGCAAGGTGAGATGGAAGGATAATGGGGACTTTTGGAGTGATAGCTACAGGGTAATATATAGTGAGGTAAATGAGAGTCAACGTGGGGTAGGTATGGTACTGAATACAAAATTGGAGCTGAGGGTAGTTAACATTGAGCGGGTGAGCAACAGGATAGATAGATAGATAGATAGATTGAAGTTTGCGGCAGGACCCCTAAAGAGGGAGTCCTGAGGCACTTAGACCTGTCGAGAGAGGATGGGAGATTATAAAAACAGGCATAGTAACTGCGGCAGAGAAAACAATATGAACAGTGGAAAAGAGGAGGCTTAACAAGCAGTGGGTTACGGAAGAAATGATTAGGAAAATGGAGGAGAGAAGGATGTGGAAACACGTCAACACCGACCTAGGAAAGAGGAAGTACAAGGAATTAAATAATAAATTCTGGTGATTGACCAATCAGGCAAAGGAAAACTGGTGGAAGGGACAATGCGAGGAAATGGAAAAGCTGCAGGAGGAGGGGGAAGTGGGTGCTTTGAATGCCAAAGTGAAAATGTTATTGGATGGTAAGAGAGGGCAAACGAGCTTGACTTATTAACTAGCAACAGCATTGTTAGTTGAGTCCGGAATCCCTTCAATGTTTTGTGCTTGACTGCTGAACTATCCATCTCTGTGTGTTTGCCTCAATGTAGATCCTTGTTTTTCAACATGATATATTGTTGTAGGTACTTGAATATAGTAAGTTAAAAAAAATCTTATCCTTGAGGCAAGCAGTCAATGTGAATTGATATTCTGAAGCAATACACATATGTAAAAGGTAACCAATGGCTAATTAACCTTCAATATCCTTTCAATGAAACTGGTATACATTTGTTTTTTATATTTTAATTGATGTATAAGTGATCCTTTTATTTATTGACTGTTGTTGTACCTTCATGTGTTCTTTTCTGTATAGTCCTGATGATGGGTTGCATTACACTCCGAAACGTTGGCAGGGTATTATAGTTTTATTGTTCTTGACCTACCCTCAGCACTTTAAAGTGGTTATGAATTAAGAGGTTGATAAAAAAGACAATAGTTATTTATTTATTGTTTCCTAAAGACAAGTATGCTATCAAGTATGGAACATGTCACTAGGCTTACTTACAGGCAGCACAATAGTTGATAAATCAAATAAAATCACTAAACTTATAAGACATAATCACACAGGGTATGATTAAAATAGTTACAACAAAATTAACAGTATTATATCACAGTAAAAAATCCATTTTTCAAGTAACAGAGACATAAATTTATCAGTGGAGTAGCATTGATGGTCACAGAGAAATTGGTATAGTTCAGATTTGAATGAGCCAAAATTATGTATTTCCCTCAAATTTCTTAGTAAAACATTCACAAATTTAACATCAGTATACCCAGGGCTCTTTGCAAACATGGCTGAATTGTGGGCAGTTATTCTGATATCATTACAGCCTCTATTATGAGGCTGTTGCTGAAGTCAAGGATTCCTTAGTGATTGAGGAGGAATATTGCCTCTCCCCCTCCCCCCTCATTACTTTGCCCACTAATATTTTGGGTGAAAACGGGGGGGGGCACTATATTTGGTGAAATACAGTGGTAACCTTAACTCTTTTTAGAATGATCCGTTCTATCTCCAGGTAATCCTATGCTTTTGCAGTATTGTGAAAACATCTTTGAGTTAAAATATGTAGAGTACATATGATTCTGCTTAGTTTGAAGTAGATCAGTCTCAATGAAATATTTTTGGAAGTTTCTGATTGGAAGAGAGAAATTGAAAAAAATAACCTTTAAATCTAGTGATTGTGAAATATTTATCATGAGCAAAGATTTGCAAATAATTTGCCATTGGTGCCGTAGGGTTGTCATTGTTTCGGTTTACTTTTTACACTGGTATAAAATTGAGTTTTTAATCAATGCAGGTGCTGTCAATACCCGATGCTAGTCTGCCTTCCCCTTGTAACTATCTAGTTCCTGCTGTAGTTGTTGGTGCTTCTGTTGAGTCGAATGCCTTGGTGGATGATGAATGGCCCTTGCCTTTTGTTATCCTGAACCCTTTCAGGACTGCTAAGGAAGCTGCTGCTCTCGCTAACAACTCCAAATACAGCCTGGCATCATCCATTTGGACCCAAGACTTTTCCTTGGCTGAAGAAATTGCTCAAAGTCTCAAGGTGAGTGGTGAGGGGCTGTTCTCTACTTGATGGCCATTTGAGGGCACTTGGCTGTTTTTACTGTGACTAATTGATTGGGCTCTTGCCTCAGGGGCCAGTTATAAGTAGGGACCAGAAAAAATAGCATCTATATTTTGCAAAATTAGCATATATTTTTTTAAAAAATTAGCAATTATTTTCCTGAAATTATCATCTATTTTTAATCGTCGAATTGCCTAGAATTTAATTATCAATTCTTAAGCTTGCTTGCGGAATATGCAAATATATCATTGCTTCAATCAATAAGCTCGTTTAAACTCGTGCAACCCCTTTTATGACAAAATAATCTGACTCTTGAAATTTTTTTATTTCATGAAAAAAATGAAGAGTTCAAATAATTGTCAAAGTTTTTTGCTAATTTATTTTAGAAAAAAATGATTTTTTTAAAAAATTGTCACCTAGTTTACGGCTGATTTATTTTAGGATTGAATACGACTTCATGCTAATACTCACCGATCATGTCAAAGATTGTTTCCTGGTTCAAGTACATAAAAAGCAAGCCAGTATTAGGGAAGGGTAACATGTAAAAAGAAGGGCGACTTTTAAATGCCTGTTTATTTACGGTCTCTGTGGGCTTGGAATCGAATCAAATGACATGCTACAAAAAAAGGAAACATTATAATTTTTTAAATTATGTCTTCTGTCATTCACAACAGTCTTATGGTATGAAAAAAACCTGTCACTGTCCACATTATTAGTAGGTGTATACACTGTTTGGATGGCTCCTATAGAGAACTTTGGATGTTCATCCTTCATTGAGAGAAGAATTGAAATTTTGTTGATGAACCACATATATGTATATGGTATTTGTCGATAATCGGGATAACCAACTAGCACTTAAGTGTTAAAGCCTGAATCTTTGTACTGTCTCAGTGTCTCGCATTCACACTGCTTCACACCACTGACGCACCATGTGACTGCAAGTGCGCGCCCAAACACTTTAGTTTACTGACAAAGGTGAAACAAAATGTGCAAAAACGCTCCTCTGTTCATTGTGTGGTATAATCAATTCACATATGAGTATATTATTATGTTTAAGTTGAAAATAGGCTAATTGGTTGTGTTCATGTGATAATAATCATAACTTAAATTGATAAAAATGGGATATTTCACAAATAAAAACAAGAAAAGATATTTTTATTACCATGTCCTACTAGTTTTTTGTATTCATAGCCTCATTTCACATATTTTTTGCATATTTACTAATTTCGCTGATATTTTGCTTTATCCCTTATTTTCGCAGAAAATTTGCATGTATCGCAACGTGAAATTTTTTTCTGGTCCCTAGTTATTCGTCATCATTCTGCTCACAAATTAGGCAATTACCTTCTTGTAATAAGGTTAAGGGTGTATAATAAGTATAAAATAAATGTGGGAGTGAATCTTTAGAGGCATATATAGGTGCTAGCATAAGGTTCCCATTCGTCTCGTTTTTCCAGGGACAGTCCCGTTTTTTTGATAGAATGTCCCAACATGTCCCGACTTTTTTTTCAATTGTCATTCTTTTTTCTTTTGCATGTATCATTCCTGAAAGCAGTGCATTAGGCTTTCCATTTTAAATATGCAGCACTCCTTGTGTCGAATTCATGAAATTTTGATGCGGTATATTAAGAAGTTGGTAATTTTAATAACAATGCTCTTTTTTTCCCCATGCTCTGTTGGCATACATACAGGCGGTTCCCGGTTACAGATGATGCGGCATTAGTTCAGTGCCGGCATTGCTAGATTGTAAATTGGTTGCTACTCAGTGTTGCACATAGCTTTTATCATGCCGAAACGTACATGCATATTTAACGATAGTATTAGAAGAGAATTTCTCTTCATCAAATGAAACAGTACAAGCTTTAATCATTGTAAAGACTTATTTTAAGGATTTGTCTTGTGTTGACTTCCATGCCCAAATATCTAAGGAAAAGAAACTTCTTGATCAGGTTCATAATTGTGATAAATATTTTAATTTTTCATGTAAACATGAACTTTAACCTGTCATATTTTGAAATTCTGTTCTTCGAATCATTGTAAGTGCGATTGTGATCCATTATACAGGCATGGTGAATTTTGTTATATTTTTCTCATTTCTAATGTGTCCCTTTTTTTATGAAATGTCAGTTTTTTTAAAGTGAAAAATTCAAATGTTCCATTTTTTCAAAAATACACTATGGGAACCCTATGCAAGCAGCAGCACATATTTCCTTTCCCATTACCAACAACACGTTGAATGCTTGGATTGATTCTTCCCGTAATTTGGTGAAAATATGCAAAAGTAGTTTATCTGGAAAGATGAGAAAAAAGTACAATATAGCACATGCGAGAAGAACAGAATCATGGCCATTTTTTAATGTGACAGATTATAGAATTTTTATTGCCATTACCAGGTACTTAACCCATTCACCTCTTAATTATCCATGGAATTTCTGCCCTTAAAACCCTAATTAATTTTCTTAAAATTTTCATTTGGAAATTATTTTTTATCTCAGATTGTAGACTACAGTTCAAAATGAAATTTCGTCAGTTGTTTTATCATAGTATTTTATTTAGACTTAAAATATTTAAATGCACAATAAAATATTATTTTTAGATTTTTTATGAACAATATAAAAAATATAACTTTTCATAATATCTTGTATAACATTTTTGTTTCTTTTGATAGAAATTAGCTTTAAACTTTTATTTCTTAAAAATTGAAATATTATGTACTTGAACCAGGAAACTCTCTTTCTTATAACCTTATTGAGGATGTAAGGGCATTAAAAGTTTCAGCAATCGATTCAGCTGCCTGAGACTTCATGTCTATAGACAAATCATATATGTATATGAAATGCCATGATAAAGCACATTATTGAAAATTTGTTGTTTGGAACTGAATAGCTTGCATTCTAAACTGCCCATGAAAATATCTTTGAGAAAAAGTACATATTACGCTCCTATTTACATGAGATTAAATTACCCTATGTATATGACACTTACCTTTGGTACACTTACCTTTGGTACACTTTGTCTGGCTGCTGTTGGTATATACAAGGCAAGTTAAATTAAAATTACATTTATTTCTATGAAATGAACTTAAGTTTGAAACAATTTCTTATTTTAGGACAAAAAGCCTAGGGGGTAGTGGGTTCATTGAGGTTAGCCTCAGTTTCTCTTGATCAGGAAACAAGTGGGAGGGCTTCCAGAGATATTTATGTATTTCCCTTTGAAAGCGCATTGTAGGGTTGCAATTTTAGTTCCAAGTCAAAGTAAGGAAAATCTAAGGAGATAACAAATCTTGGGTATGAAAGCAACATATTTTCTCTTCTTTCTTAGGAGTACTCATTTTTTGCACTTCATGGGTGCCCAAAAGAAAGGACTCTGATGGTTAGGAAGGAGGTAGTGACATCCAAATTCCATGAGAGATCTGTTCATCTCTCTCTGAAAATATTCCTTAGTTGTCTTGTCCCTTGCATTACTGTCCTGCTTCTGGCATGGCTGCCCTGACTCTCCTCCTCCTGTTTATTTGCAGACGGGGACAGTGTGGATAAATTGCGTCAACAAGTTTGATGCTGGCGTGCCATTCGGACCATCTCGCCAGAGTGGTGTTGGGCGGATTGGAGGCAGAGAAGGTGAGTGGTGGGGTGCTTGACGTGTTCTATTGACTGCTAACTAACATTTCATATGGTGAGGCATTTAAAAACTAAACAAATGGTAACAGTGGAATGAAATAAGGTATAGGGGTAAAAACTGCCCAGTGACAGAGAACACATTATTGCATCATAACATGAATGATTTTTTAATGGAGTATAATTTTTGATAATATTTCAAATAGAAATGACAATGCTAAGTGAGGTAAAAACCACAATTTATTAGTCTTTTCACGTAGGAGACCTCTATTGAACCTAGCAGGTTTGTGGGTTGAGTAGTATACCACACTCACTGGGTCATAAATATTTTTCTGGATGCTAGAACAATTGAGGTACATGTTGAAAAATGCTGAGGAATGTTATTCATTAATATGTGTCCTGGGGAAGTGTTCGATGACTTGCCGATAGGTAGTATTCTTCAGGTACGCAATAGTCACTGCCAATTTTGTTGTAAATAATTAATGGATTCGTGCAAACTTAATGCTTAATCCTTTGGTGCCAGTGTCTCACGTTAGGAAAAGCTTTTCGCCTTACGAATGCCACTAAAATATCTTTGCGCTCCCTGTATGGAGCTCTCGAGCTGCGAGGGATAGCTCAGGTGTGTGTTTCCTCAACTTGGGATTGTACCCAGCCAGACCCTTTCCTCGGCCACTGGGCAGAGATAGTCTTCGCCCCTTTCCGCATGGGTAGCCCATTACGGTATGTGGTTATGGTTGAGTACATATTTGTTTATGCAATGGTTCTGCTACAAAAATAGTTTCTGCACTCTCAAGATATGTTGAAGCAGAAATGAATTCCCTAAGTTTTACTGTGCCTTAATAGCTTTTACTTAAAATTCTGACATTAGTATTAAGTTCTCTAGCATAAAAACATCAAAATTAGTTCAGAGTTTCCTTTACACATTAACCCTTTCCCTTCTGAAGTTTAAATGCCCAAAAACGCGCTCCCTCTTAAGTCGGCCGAAACCGGCCGTCGATTTTTCTCTCTCTCCCTACTAAGTCGGCCGAAACCGCCCGTGTTGCTCTGCTCGTGGTTTGACCGGCCAAGGGCACTCTTTTGAGCTTCATAGGCATCTGTTTTATCTTATGAATGTTTATCGTTGCCTACGCAAGCATCTGCCTTTTCATTAACTCCTATCAGTTGAAACAGAGCCCCATTGTCTCAGCCACGAAACCCCAAAGAGCCCGAAATCCATTTGGGTGTTTGGGCTAGCGTTTTCTCACCAGCGAAGTGATGAAGGGAATATTCTCGAGTCATCACGAAAGCCCTTTTAGAAGAGGCCTTGTCGTAGAGAGCAGATGACACACGGTTTCACGAGTGGGTTGTAAGGGACACTATGGGACGAAAAAAGAAAATGAAAACACCACGCCTGCCTTGGCTTGTTTAGGAGTGACTCTCATATCTACATACTGAGTTTTCTTCTTGGGTGACCACCATCACTAACTCATATGCTTCGCAATGAGATAAAGCACAGTCCTAATGAAAAAATATCTTCCCAAATGCCCCCCAGTTCTAACCATGGCTTCTTTGAGTGAGGACGCTATAGCGAGAGAAGTGGACAGAGACGATTTCCTTGGTGATACAGGGTGTTCGAGTTCTTCGGATGAAGCGGAGGAATTGCTTGAAAGTGCCAGTTCAGGTGATAGTGACATAGAAGAGGATTATACTCCCAGTGTGAGTGATGCGACAGGTGAAAGTGCACTTCCATCCAAATGGGAATATTCATTACTGTATAACGTTCCTTGTGTTTTTAATGGAGGAATGGGGCCAAAGCACGACTTGCCCATTGGGTCGAGTGAATTAGATTATTTAATGCACATGTTAAGCGGTGAGGAGTTCTTTCACAGAATAGTAGAAAATGTAAATATATACGCAGAATATCTCCAGCGACGTTCAGGAAAGAATGATAGGCATTGGGTTAACGTTACCTATGAGGAAATCAGAGCGTATTTGGGTGTCATGGTATATATGGGGGTGTTTGATCTGCCTGAAAGTGAAGACTACTGGAGAAGTGAGGATATAGACTGCCCTCTGATTCGAAAATGTATGACTTACAGTAGATTTACGGACATAACAAAATATTTTCATGTAAGTGATATCAGAAAAGAGAAAAAAGAAAGTGATTTTGGTTTTGATATCCTTCAAAAGGTGAGACCAGTACTAGATGTTTTAGATACTTTCCATGAAAATTACCAGCCTGGTCGTGATTAAGCTGTCGACGAAGCGATGGTGGCATTTAAAGGACGTCACCATATAAAACAGTACGTCAAATCAAAGCCAACAAAATGGGGTTTTAAAATTTGGGTGTTGGCGAGTCCGAGCGGTTATGTTTTAGAAGGGAATGTATATTTGGGCAAGAAAGAAAGCAGAAATAAAGAAATGCTGTTAGGAAGCCAAGTTGTGATGAACTTACTTGAAAATCACCTTGGTAAGAACCATCACGTTTATTTCGACAGTTTTTTTTCAAGCGTTTCTCTTATGAAAGAACTTTATAAGAGTAAAACTTATTCTTGCGCTACTACTCGACCAACACGTAAAGAATGGCCAGTTGAATTCAAACATCCCAAGAGCCTTAAACTTAAACGAGGTGAAAGTAAAATTTTACAATTAGCAGAAGTGACGGCAACTGTCTGGCATGACAGACGAGACATTGGTGTTCTATCGACAAACTGCGATCCAAAAGTGAGTTTGATGATTCCCAAGAAAACGGGGATGGGTAACAAACAAATTCTGATTCCATGCCCAGAATCAATAGTAAGATATAATAGATTTATGGGTGGAGTTGATAGAGCCGATCAGAATAGGTCTTACTATGATTTCGGAAGGAAGACCAAGAAATGGTGGAAATATATTTTCGCGTTTGTAATGAACACAGCCACTGTAAATAGTTACATACTTTATAAAGAAACAAATTTTCCTTCAACCTCGAAGCATGGGACAACACAAAAAGACTTTCGCCTAGCTCTATACAGACAGATGATAGGGAACTACTCCTCCCGCAAGATATTAGGTTGCAAAAGACATTACGCTGGTGCCGTAAGTTTTCCGGTCACCCCCCACCATCTAGTGAAAATTGACGGAAGAAAAAGAGTGTGTGCTTGCTGTAGTGCCCAAAAAAGGAAGACAACTGCTGGAAGAAGTGTAGAAACCTCTTGGAAATGCCATGACTGTGATTTACCATAGTGTAAAGTTGGGTGTTTCTTCGAGTACCACAAATAGGTCTTTGCTGAAATGGAGGCTACTCACGAGCATGAGCTAGAAACCTGGAGGTAGGTCTAAAAGTAGATAAAAACTATTTACTATCAAAATATTTTATGATATTACCAAAACTGTTTCACAATTTGAGGGTTAAATTTAAAAAGGAAACTTACGAACACGGTTGATCTCACTTGCGAATTAATAGGTTGAAATCTGGGGATAGTGGGCATTTAAATTGGCCGAGCGGCCAGAGAACACCACATGGCCGGTTTCGGCCGAGTTAAGAGGGAGAGGGTTAACTACGTTCAAAATTACAGTAGACCTCCATTTAAAATTTGTAAACTTACAGCTAAACAATAGAAGTATACTTATATGCCTCAATTTTCAGTGTACATATGTAGTAACTTTTATTTTTGCTAATCCACTGCATAAACAAGTAATTGACTGCGGACAGATGCTGTGATTGGGGTTCGCACTGCAATGAAGGGTCAAGATTACCTCCTGCTGCTGGCCGAGGAAGGGTCCTGCAGGCCGAGGAAGGGTCCTGCATTCTGAGAAGTGGTCATTTATGACACTTAGAACCATTTATGTTTGCTTACATCTTGCATAACAGCATAGCTGTGTTGAAATGTTGTTTGTTCGCTTTTATAGAGAAATTTATGCCATGCTTACACAGCGTTCGTATTGAAAGGGTTAAAAAGCCAAGCTTCGTACTGTAGAGCGATTAAAAACTTAACATTATCCATGTTTGATGCCTTTGCTGAAAATCAATGCATTAGCAACAATGTAAGATATGATTATTGACGTCCTTTTCTTCTTCAGTACACATTGACTCTGCTCCTGATCTGAACTGAAATGCACTGCCTTGCTTAGCCTTTATCGGCCGAGTGGTTTCGAAAGGGACCACCAAATGTGTTTGTGAATGGCCAAGTGGTCCTTTAAGGAGCCACCAAGAAACTCTTAGTTTCAAATCAGCATATTATCGCTTTCATCGCCGAGTAAGTGTTGATATTCTTCTCAGGCACTCTGGATAACCCTCCAGCTAAAGTCAAAGGAACGAATCACACTCTGCCATGTGCTATGCATCCGTAATCGCATTTGAAATTAGTCTCTTGTCATCACGAATCTCTCTCCTCGGCAGCCCAAACTTAAACAGTCCCAAGGCCCTCTAATGCTTCACTCTACCTGTTTCTGCCTATCTCGCGCACTCCTGCTCCTTCTATGATGATGGTTGGGGTGCGTAATGGTGTCAGGACTATTTATCTCTCAACACATGCCCATTTTGACGTGCTGGCCGACCATTCCTTACCTGAGGAGTATCTAACAACAAACCTTGGCCTTGGATTCCCCTCGCTCTGAACACACTCTCTGCAGGTTTTGTTTAGTTCCCCTGCTACTTCGATAGTGAGCTGTTCCCTCAGATTAGTCCTAGTGTTATAAGCATTTCTTCAACCCTCCTGATTCTTTGGCTGGTTTATTATTGACTGTTTCATTTATTTCGGCATGTATTACTTACGTTTTGTAGTCGTAAATTTTTCTTCAAATACCAATCTTCACCTGGATAAAATATTTTTGGGCACATATTTTTGTATTTATTCGCTGCATTTTTATTTAGGAAAAAACCACTCATACATCACCATGGATCGCAAGAGAAAATTATAAGAGAGTGAAACTACAGAGGAACTTTTTGCAAACAGCGATTCTGATGCACATATTACAGATGACAATGACAGCTCTGAGGAAGAGGACGGCAGCATCGACCAAGATATAGCTCTGACTTACGCCAAGGAGTAAGTGAAAAAGTCAAGGAGCTACGTATTTCAACGTCCATTCATTTTTCCAGTGTTGAAAAGGATTTGAACACAAAAGAAGCACCTAATATCTCAGCAAGTTCCTCACCCATGACAGTATTTTTCCTCTATTTCCAAGCGGTTATTCCTCTGCTAGTGCTTGAGACAAACAAATATTATGCCGTTTTTACAGAAAAAGCAATTTTGATCATCTCCGGAACCCGGCATAAAATACTCCGAAATATGTAATGCTAAAAAACTTAAAAGAGGTCTGGAATAAAAATCCGGTGTTGAAAAGGATTTGAACACAAAAGAAGCACCTAATATCTCAGCAATTTCCTCACCCATGACAGTATTTTTCCTCTATTTCCAAGCGGTTATTCCTCTGCTAGTGCTTGAGACAAACAGATATTATGCCGTTTTTACAGAAAAAGCAATTTTGATCATCTCCGGAACCCGACATAAAATACTCCGAAATAATGCTAATAAACTTAAAGAGGTCTGGAATAAAAATATCACAGAATCACCCAACTTATTGCCCAAGAGGCTGGCCTGCTGCTACATCAACAAACATCGTCGCCTTGACTCGAGAGGTAATGAGCATTGGATTGAGATAGGGAAGAAAGCCAGATGCCGCTCATGCTTGCTTCGATGCAAGGAAAGCCGAACGGTTTTTCGATGCTTGAAGTGCAACGTAGGCCTCTGTGTAGATGAATGTTTCAAGATGCATCAGACTAAAGCTTATATAGAATAAAAAAAGTTTGAGACTATTTGAAGAGTGTAACATGTAAGAAAATGTTATAATAAAAAATGAATTTTTTTTGTAACTCAGCATAATTTATATGTTACATGACATCGATAAACAATATAAAAATATAATGCACTAAGAAACCATATATTTTCTTAAAAGAATAATATATTAGTATAATTATAGTTGGAATAAGTATGCGGCCGAAAGAAGATCATGAAAAGCTGTTAGGAAGAGCCTGCATACCCTATATCTCCACTATCTCGGGAAAAATAGGAAGAATTTTACAAAGACACAAAATTCAGACGATCCATTGTCCTCCAGGGAAAATTCGAGATCGGCTCGTAAGAGTAAAGGACAACCTCAGCCTCAGAGTGCCTGGAATGTATAGCATCCCTTGTGAGTGTGGCCTCGCCTACATTGGAGAGACTGAACGCACGGTGGAAACCAGAATTAAGGAACATAAGAGGCATATAAGACTATTTCAACCCGAAAAATCGGCCCTGGCAGAGCATAGTCTAGATAATGCGCACTCCATCAATTTTAACAGCACCAAAATCCTTTGCCGTTCAAATGGATACTGGGATCGTTTGATGAAAGAGGCTATCGAAATAAATTTGGAGGATAAGAAGTTAAATCGAGACTCTGGGCAGTACATCAGCCAAATATGGAGACCGCTACTCAAGAAAATTAAACGGTCGCGGTTACAATTAAAATTCAAACCGCCTTGAATGAGCTGGTCAACAATGGGTTTTCAACTGCCCTTGGCCATCTATGCCAGCATGGACCAACTCTGCAATCAGTCTCAGCCCTGATGACGATGAGGGAGTCACTCGTCGAAACGTTGGCCTTTAAAAGTCTTACCCGGTGGCAAACCCGAGAAGTTTTTACTAATATATTTTCTTTATAACTGTTTTTACTTTTCATATATATAACTCAAAAAATAGACAAGATAGAGGCAAAAAAGTAAATGTCTTCAAAGCTCAATTTAAATGCTCAAAAAAGCTCCTGCCAGGGGACTACGGGAATTTTAATGCCGTCTTATAAAGGTTAAACTACATATCTGCTTAAAAACTCATCCATTTCACCACACAATAATTAAAATTTAACTTTATCCATGTTTGGTGTCTTTGCTGAAAATCAACATTAAAGCAACTGCGGATGTGATTATCAAAGTTGTTTTATCCTCTAGCACACCTCTGCTCTGCTCTCTTATCAGTTGCCATGCAGTGCTTAGTTCAAAGGGTCTGAAATGAATGGTAGTCAAATGCGCTGTCTTGTTGCAAGCAACTCAATTAAGCAAATGGAGGGCACCTAATGTTTATACCCGCATCTTGTGTGAATTTGTACAATCTCATGATTCTTGTTACTACATATTTCACTAAACCTTTATTGTTGCTTATCGACACACTGTTTATCATGCTCCTCTATCTTTGAAAATTTCTATTGTAGTAATTTATAGCAGTAGGGCGCCGGTTTCCCGTGCTAATGGAGGGGGAAGCCTAATCGAATAATTGAAAGTGATTGATTATCTATTCATGTTGAATTGTGAGCTAGTTGTGGCCTTGGTTTCAGTGCCATGCTTTCTCAAAGTCTTTAGGGCATATCGCATTGAAATATTAATTTTTTCCTATAATTTACTCTATCAGACAATAGTTCATTCCATTAACTTCTCCAAAACCTTTCATCTACTAAAATCAATTAATCATCTGTGGATTGGTGAATTTTATTCTCAGACGCCCAATGCATCCCATTTTTCCTTCCCTCCCTATTTATGGCATTTGCCTTGCAGTAAGTTTTTTAATTCATGATTGCAACGTAATGCATTCACTGTGAGGAATCTGAGGCTATGACGATCACTAAAATTTGCCTCACAATTTTTTAACTTCTCAGACTCAGGTAAAGGGAGCTGATACACACTTGCACGACCACAGCTTGTGGTAGTCCGAATCCTCCGTCCCAAGCTAAAGCTAACCTAGGCACGTCTTTTCTATGAGGATTAGAAGTCGGTTCTCGGAGCTCTGAGCCCCATAAACCTTCGTGCTTACTCAGCCCACTCTCAAAGTAAACAAGTCAAGGTCACTGATCACCTCCATTCCCAAATGCATGGTACTACCATTGCTACTAATCTTCTCTTCGATTGCAGTGGCCTGCTTACAAATTGATTCCTTATCCCAATATTTTTACAGCTTCTGTTACCACCTAAAAGGAAGTGGGCAATGAAAAATAATATTCTTTAAACACACAACGAAGGTTTCTCACAGGGCATAGCCATTAAAATTAATACGTTCTTCACGCAATCATCTACAAAACATAAAACAACTCACTTTCTTTTGCATTTTTGCATTGGGTATATATTTTCTTAAAATGGCAATCATAATTTTTCTAAAGCAAAATGTCTGGTACAGACCTGTTTCATGAAATGCATCACCATTTTTGTTGATTGCAGTGTGATTTGGAGAGAAACTCATCTTGAATCGATTGTTTCTTCCTCATCACTATTGCAGTCATCTACACACACTGAGCTAGTGTTCGCAGTTCTGGTGGCGAAGATGATAGCATCACCATAAAAAATATGATGTCCTTCGTCATGACTGAGCCATTCAGAGTTATGTTCGCCACCGAGTCTCCCTTGGATCCTTTCAATTATCTTCAACTTCACGGAGATATACATATGACACAATTCACTTCCTGTTTTGAGGAGAATTAAGACATTTTGAGTCATTTATTTTCCTGAAGGAAACAGCAAATTTAAAACTGCCATGGAACCAATATTTGCTTCTCTGGGTCGCACAAACAGTGATTCAGGGAACTCTATAATGTAACAATCTTGTACGTAATTGAATAGCCTGCTGCAGGAAAACTGGGATAGCCGTGTGTGAAGGCAAAATGTAGCAATTTTGTAGACTTGAGCATGGGGGCTGGCTTCGATTGTGAACAGAAGTGGCAGTAGGTTGGGAGGGAAGGAAGGGAGCGGAATGGAAGAGTAGGGGAGGGGGGTGTTGAGGGACTGATCGTCGGATAATCCAATGGTTGGTTGATCAAACGTCGGATAATCAGTGCTCTACTGTATTTGTAAAGGAATCATAATGATTGTAGTCACCCTTGTAAGTGAATTTCTTGAATTTTGTAATTGCTCAGGTCTTCTGGAGTACTTGGCTCCCAGGAGTAAGAAGCCATTGGGTGTTTCAAAGGAGAACAAGATGACTGTCCACAAGAGTGTTCCAGAGTCACACTTGCTTGCGCGTCGGGAATCCACTGATGTGGATGCTGAGGGTAGAGTGGACAGGACTTTCAAGCTGTACTATGGTGGTGCACACAAGAGACCCGATGGGAACTCCTGCTTCTTAGCCAATGACCACCACGGCAAGCCGTATGCACTGGTTCCAGATGGGAGCCGGTAAGCTGTCCAAGAGTGTCATAGTGATGAGGACATTGCTGTGACATTGCCTTTCTTTTCTAAGGGTTCTTCAGAATTGTATGAAAAAACATGATATAGTGAGAGGAATTTTAATCTCCGTCTGCATTCTACCCTGCTATGGTGTGGGTTCAGGAGGTTGTAACATGTCAAAAAAAACTAAAAACTCTACACTACTCTTCCTTCCACAGAGGTTATTGGGTGCAACAAAAATATAATGTTACGGTTATTTCCTACAAGTTGTATTCCAAATTAAGAACGGTTTGTGTGGCAAATATGCCAATCAACCCATGAATCTGTGATCGGTGTGACAATCACTCTCTTGACCTTGAAAAGTTCACCTCCTCCGCGTCGTGAACGACCTGGAAGCAACAACTATGCCATGTCGTGTGGCCATATTAAAATTGCAGTTATTCCACTAACCTGTTAATTGGCCGTTGTTTTTCTTACCTATCATGCTCTGACTATCCCTTGAGCTTGGGAGGGATAACATTCTTTGGTCGTATAAATATTTTACCACTAGATACAAATCTACTCTTGCTCAAATGCAGTGAAGGATACCAAATAGAATTTTAAATAAATAAATGTATTTACCGAGCAAGATTTAAAATTGTGGCACTTGTAATTATAAAAAGAACTCTTTGTGTCATTCGTTGGGCTCAGTCAAAATATATCCATTTCTCATAGGAACAAATACATTATTTAAATATTCCTATTTGGGACAAGAACGAGTGTCTTTGCTTAAGTTCTTATTTGAACTTCCCCTTTGTTTCTTGGGCCAAAAGTTACTGTAGCTCCCATGCATATGTATTAAATTACAATACAGATTAAATTAAACATAAACGGAGTAAATTAAACATATGTATTAAAGTGGTCAGCTTCTTGACGCACGTAAGTCCTCCGCTACATTGCTGGATTGCCGCGAATGGATGAACTTTGCATTTACTGCGGTACACCCGGTTCCAGACCTTGTCGTGGTCCAGACCCTCCCTCCTTGAATGCTCTGCCAAGGACACTCTCCACCAGTACCTTCGCCCACATAAAAGGCGCCCGCTTTTGCCACGACCAATATATTCTTATCCGGCCCAAAACAGGTCAACTCCGTGTCACGTCACGTACTGGACTCTGCCGATGACTTGGTTGTTCGATGCCGAGTCCTCAGTCATTGTTAACTTTCATTGTTTAGCTGCCCCTGCTGCCAACCATAGGGCGTGGCATGGCAGGGGTACAAGCTGTTCTGTTACAAGGTGATCGGACATGAAGTGGGGAGAGAATTAGGAAAAGGAATTAAAAGAATTCAGCATGAAATGTGAGATGTTTTTTGATGTGATAAGTGTCTCACTTTTTTGCTGCATATAATTTTATAATTTATATTTATAATTTTAAAGCTAATTTATCAGACTTGAGTTAAGAGGGAAAACCTGGAACTACTTGTGGGTTCATATACTTACAAGAAAATGTAAAAATGGAATTGAATTTATTTTATACATGAAGTGGTTATTCAAAGAAATAGGGAGTCACAATTTAGTGACAACAGGATACAGATTAGAGATTCAAAATGGACTATTTGATAAAAAAAATTGATTTTTATTCAACAATTTAGATTCAGCCCATCACTTTTTAGGGCAAAAATAGTCCTTCAGTTACAGAATCTACTTTTCAATTTAGATCTTAGAAGTGACATAAGATCTATGTAACCCGATGCGTTGGATTTTTTTTTTGTCTTTCTGCGGTTACTTCTGTGCTTATTCTCTCACTAATTCTAACTCTCTTTTTTACTGGTTTTTTTATTTTTCCCATCTCCTAGTTTCCCCATCTTAAACGTTATTTACTTGCGCATCCCCAATTTTGCATTGTTACCCCCCGAAAACACTACTTATATCAGTGGAAGATCTGGTGCTTTCCCGGCGAATCTGTTAAATTAGGGCTTCTCGGGTTTCCAGCTGGGTGAGATGGTCCACAGTCTCTAATGTTTTGAGGTCCAGCACGGCCGTCATCATCAGGGATGCTGATGGTGATGTCACAGGGTGTCTGCAATATATAATTGTTCAGGTGTCTTCTGAGTGGTCATCATTTTGGCACCAATTTTTCCTGTTGGTTTTCACTTATCTTAGAATAGGCAGCCATGTGTTACTCAGCTCATCGCTATTAGTTTATGGACATTGGATTACATCCCCAAGATCACTTAGGATGAAAGATTGCCAATTTCTTAGAAACACTTGAACAATAACTGCTGTTGCTAGGAAACAAAATAAAATTTAAACTCACTGAATTGAGGAGCCCTGAATCATTATGCTTCAACGCACTCAATGCCACCTAGAATGTCTCAGAATAACTTCCTGTTAACGTGCAATTCAAGCTGTACTGGAAATTTTTTAACAGACCTTGCATTTAATACATAATCCTTAAATAACCTTTCCTAGTAGACTTAGCCATCCTTGGTGGTGGTGGGCACCCAAGGTTTGGAGGTTCTAATCTTACCTTGGTGAATTTGTTACCATTCCACCAAGTCACCGATTTTATGAAATGTATATACATAATTGGATGTAAAACCTGTGTGCATTAAATAAATAATTATTATTGTTATTGAAATGCAAGACAATTGCTTCATGTTGTTGTGTGAGAGGCATCCTAAACAAATACATAATTGTATCTCCTGGCTCACTGTGGCCATTTGATGATTCTGCCACAGCAAAATTATAACATTGAATATACTGGCTGTCGTTTGCCAATATTGAAGGTTTTATTGATGTTTTTGGACTGAGGCAATTTTCTTACTTATTACTTTCCAGGAAAGACATCCGCAATGCTGTGGAAGCAGCCCAAAAGGCACAGCCCGGATGGTTCAAATCAGGGGCTCATTTGCGTGCGCAGATACTGTTTTACTTTGCAGAGAACCTGGAACTAAGGAAAGAAGAATTCGCTAGGGAGTTGATGAGGTTTGCATTTGGAGAAATGGGTATCTTTCCATTAATCTCAGGTCCCTTGTTGGTGCCATAGAGTATGGGATTGGAGGGAAACCAAAGCTACTGGTACATTTGAATGTGGTTGACCAAGCATACATTCTCAAATGGTGGCTGAAACTAGGATTGACAAACAAATAAAAATATCTGGGAATAGTTTTGATGGAAGTTTCGTACATCTCAGGTGAAAATATAATTTAAAATATAAGTAAAACCTGGTAATGCAGGCTGTCTGCATTGTATCAGTTAATTTTAGAAGAGGCCTATTAAGAAAGACCCTTAGCTGGGTTGAAATACAAGTATACTGAACATCCTGAATCATAACAAAAAAATCTCATTCATGTCGGAAGAGCAAGGTAATTGGTATCCTCATGAGTATGAATGGGATTTTTGAAAAAAAACTTTTTTTCTCATTGCATACGTGTAGCCAGAGGTGAAATATACTTAGTTGAGCTGTCGGGCACTGATGCACGTTCAATGATCTAGTAATGATGAAGTGGACGAAAAAGTTATTCTTCCACCTCCTTGATATCTAACTATTCTGAGTTCATGGATTGCCATTGTTTCCGTGGGGTGTAAGATGAGCCATCGAGATTTTCTTTTGGCTCTTGTAAGAAATATTTTGGAGGCCGCTAGGGAGGAGGATCACCCAACTTATTTCCCTGCTGCTACATCAACAAACATCGTCGTCTTGATGCGAGAGATAATGAGGATTGGATTGAGATAGGGAAGAAAACCAGATGCCACTCATGCTTGCTTCGATGCAAGGAAATCCGCACGGTTTTTTGATGCTTGAAGTGCTACGTAGGCCTCTCTGTAGATGAATATTTCAAGATGTGTCACACTAAAGCTGATATAAAATAAAAAAAAGTTTGAGACTATTTGAAGAGTGTAACATGTAAGAAAATGCTATAGCAGGGTGGCGATCGTCAGGGAAAACCGGGAAAACCTGGAATTGTCAGGGAATTTTGAATTTCTGGAAAAGTCAGGGAAATGTCAGGGAATTTTCGTAACAGTCAGGGAGAAACTAGGGTAGGAAATTCTCATTATTTTTCTACCATTACGTTAATCGGCCAGTCTTTCCCACCCTTTATTTCACCAAGACATTTCACCAACTAAAACTAATGTCCGTCGCTGACGTGCATGGAATGAGCCCCATCAATTCGTGGCTCATTCAGTTGTGAATCTTAGTTATTTAGTTGTGAATCAGACGTACAATGTATCCCTTTTGCATATCCTTATTGCGATATTTGCCTAGTAATGTCAAAATTCATGATCACAAAGTATTACGCCAATCACAAGGAATCCGAGGCTATGCTGCTCGGAAAATTTTACCTCTCATTTTTTTTTTACTTCCGAGACAGCTTGAGAGGTAGCTGGAGCGGCTGGAGCATACTAGCTCGTAGTAAATACATACTTACAGTTCTAAAAATACGATACAATGATTATTAAAATAGTAATACAAGTACGTGTAAACAAAATCTTACGATCATCTTCGATTCCCATATCCCCCTTCGTGAAACAGTAAGAAGAGCCCTCCTCCCCTCCCCTCCTTTCACGCTCGACGTAATTGTTGACTAGCCCCCTTAGCTCCCTCTCGAAGCAATTTAGTCAGGTCAAAACCACCTCAAACATGATATTCCTGAATATGATGCTGCCATTGCCAATTGCCTCCTGTATTCGCTCGCAGTGGTGCGCTTACGTTTTGTTTGTTTATCCAAATAGTTTTACATCGCAATTGATTTGCAATACTCTTGCAATCAAGGGGTTATAACCACGCTAATCAAATAGGGTAGTTTCCTTCATCAAAGAAAACATAATTCATTTATTGTGACATGTGCCCCAGCATAAACGTATTCATTACACGCAAATTATTTGGATTAAAAAGTCTTAGTTTACAAGTAAATTGAATGTTAATTTTAAGTTCATTTGAAAAGGCTCGGAAATGGCGGAACAGCGGCTGCTCTTATGATGACGTAACAGGTAGATAGTCAACATTGCGAGGTATATGGAATTGTCATCGACTGTACTTACTATAGTATTTCAGAGTCCCTAAAATCTGGTGAACATGTATTAATATACCTCGATTAAAATGCTCAATTTTCGGAAAGTCTCCTCCATTGAGCATGCCATTAAAAGAAGTTTTCTAGGCTCCTACGCTACCTGGTAGTACAGAGCTACCGCGAAGGAGTTCTTCGCGGCAAGCGTCGCATGCGCAGTGAAATGAATAACGAAACTGCGTACCTGTGACTTCGCGTTCTGTGGTGTTCCGGCCTAGATGTTTACGTTTTGATCACTTTCGTTTTGACAAACATTTCCTTTATCTCATCTTCTATTCCTTTCATTTACCATTCCTATCATTCATACCTTGCATATTTCATTAGTTACCTTTCATCATCAGTTCCTTTTGCTGATATACAAAGCCACAATGTTTCATGAGAAGAAGTTCAATGGCTTTACAAACTGGTTTTGTACGGACAATCTACCGTAAGTGGATGTGGCCATGGTGGTGGAGTTCTTTAGAGAAGATGTTCGGTTTATTGCAGGTGAAATCAGAGGAGTAAAGCAAGGTACTCTCTTCTGACAGCTTTTAACCACAAAATTCTCCTCTTCTCGATTAGTGGAACCGCGACGTAAGCTTTCTTGCTATCGCTAAATGTTGTTGTGTGACACTGCGGCACAAAACAATTTTTATAAAGCAATGTTCTCGGAGGCATGTTACTGGTACTTCTTGGAGAATATGATGCTGATCAGCTGATGCAGTGAATCACGAGTTTCCATCAATGGTCTGTGATCACGGTGAGGGGTGATCAACGCATTTTAGTTGTTTTAGTATTTGCTCATACATAGTTTGCTTCGAGATTTTGCCATCCATTATGCTATTGACGGTAAGCCTTTTTTGCTAATTTCATCTTCTGGCAATGACACTTCGACAAAGTGGATGAATTAAATTAATGTGTAATCGTATCATAGCTGCGGCGCAGCACCTGCTCTCCGTATAGTTATTAAGTGACGATTTCGTGCTTGCTTGCGGGAAATATTTCGAAATGAATACGAACAAAATGGTTTATTTCATGCTTTTCATACTAACTTTACCTAAAAAATAGGAGCTAGCACCATTAATTTGAGAATATATTATACTACACGATTTTTATTCCCCATACCGTAACCATAAATGTTTCATTATTTTGATGAGGTTTCTCTCTGCGACTAGAGCAGCTAAATTAATAATAAAGCTCATTTCCATTTTACACCAAGTTTACTTTTGTATATAATTTTTTTTCCCGTCAGTAAATTTATTATTATTATTAAAGCTTTCTCGGCGGACGTCGTCTGCAGATAAGCAGCGGCGGCGAACCACCTAGCGGCAGATTGCGGTAGTTGCGTACGTACCTGTGACGTCACACGTAGGATTAACCAGCATGCAATAGTTTGCCGTCGCGTTTTCGCGCCGTTGAATTTTTTCACTTTTTAATTAATAAGGAAAAATACTTAACGCCATTTAAAAATCGAACGGCTTCAAACACGTACTCCAGGGGTTATAAACTTCAGATCTAGGCAATAAAAAAAAAATAGGAAACCACCCTATTGTTATTCGCTTCTGAAAGTCACTCGTGCTATCCGATTTTGATCCAGTCCAACAACTTGGCTTTGGTTTGTATTTTTCGTTCACCCTAGTGATACATTTGCCAGAGTCCGACAGTAAATTGGCCTTTTACTTTCCCTTCGATACCTTTTCACTAATTCTCAGCTTCCCAGAACTACCAAGCCGCGGCTATAATTTGGATGAGAGTTTAACTTATAAAGATTTTATATATTTATAATATATTTTTTTCATTAGTATGTACATGTAGCTTTTAATGTATTGATTTCAGCTTTAACATTTTCTGAGTTTTGACGAAAATTTAATTCGGCAGAAATAAAATATTCCAATAATATGTGACCTTTTGGCGATCGGTCAGGGAAATTGGTAAATCCATCAGGGAAGAGTCAGGGAAAAGTCAGGGAATTTAAAAATTGTATATCAGTAGCCACCCTGTATAGTAAAAAAAATGAATTTATTTTGTAATTCACATAATTTTTATGTTATATGACATCGATAAACAATATAAAAAGTATTAAAAAAATGAATTTATTTTGTAATTCGCATAATTTTTATGTTATATGACATCGATAAACAATATAAAAAGTACAAAGAAACCATATATTTTCTTTATAACTGTTTTTACTTTTCATAAATAACTCAAAAAAATAGACATGATAGAGGCAAAAAATTAAATGCTCAAAAAAGCTCTGGCCAGGGGACCTCACTACGGGAATTTAAATGCCGTCTTTTAAAGGTTAAAGGTTCACTCCACTGTGAGCTTACTCTGACTCCACACCAATTCGATTTCCACTCCTCTTCGAAGTTTGCTCCTCTCCAAACCAAACCGTTCATTCGGGTCATTGATCCAGTTCACAGTAAATCACTCGAAGGATATTATTATGTTTGATACAAACTAAAAAAAATAGAATCATACTTCATTTGCTGTAGCTAAGGAAGTTTAATTGCAACATCTGACCTGTTGTCCTCAAAGTTTGTAAGAACATGTTACGTACTATTTCTTTGTACCAAGCTGTTTGAAACTTAAATGCATATTTGTCGATACTTGTCAGAAATCCCACACAATGTATTTATTTATGCACAATTGTCATATTTAAGCTACTCTTTTAACTCAGGAGGACCTCCAACCTTTTATAAAGTGATTAGAAGCCATTGTGACAGAGGGCTCACTTAATGAACTCCAAAATTTTCCAGTTTAGAAATCCTAGAATAATCCTGACTTAGGTTAGTTCCAACAGCATCTTGTTTCCCCATTTAAACCAGAGTAGCAAGGGTCTACTGTGCTGAATTTGTCTGAGTATTTTGGCTCATGACAACCCTTTCTTTGCCCATTTTTTATTGTGTGATTATAAATGAATTTGTAAAATATCCTTTTTCAGGAAAACATTAGCATACTGATGAAAGATAGTGTTATACAAGGTAGAGGCTTGAAACTCATGTCCCAATGATTTCATTTACCTAGTGACATATTTATAACATTATAATTAATTTTTACACACATACTTTTAAAGCCATTCACTCTAGACAAGAGCAAATTCATGTGCTCTTGTCAAGTGTGGGTTTCTTATTCTCAATGAGTATAAGCTTTGAATTTTTGTAATAAATTTCCATTCCATTCTGATGATTAGTAGAATGACTGTGAAGTAAATGGCTTTTTATAGCTATGATTGTATCTTGTTAATTAAGCTGATCAGCTGATTTTGGGAATGTTCTAATCCAGCTGATTGTGAAAACGTAGGGGGGGGACCTCAAAAAATATATTCTCGGCAAAAGTTAGGAGCGGTATACTAAATAAAATATGCTTTTGATTCACTTGAAGGTTAGTTGGCGTATCAGAGAGAGCAGCCGTTGAGGAGCTAAATCAGTGCGTGGAGTGTCTCTTCTTCTGGGCCTCCGTCTGTGACAAGTGCCCAATCGCTCAGTGCCAGCTTCCGCCATGGGCAGAATCGAAGGTCAGCGTGTCCGTCAGCTACGATCCCCGAGGAGTCATTGGGCTGCTGTGCCCTTCATCACCCTCTCCGCTCCTCACCCCACTCTCTCTCATCGCCCCAGCCATTGCCCTCGGGAACACTGTCGTCGTGGTCCCTGATGGATGCTGCCCCCTTCCTACCTTCTGGTTATGTCAAGTGGCTGACACTTCTGACCTTCCTGCGGGTGTGATCAATGTGATATCAGGTATGGAATCTCGAGACTGATGATGCAAATACAGTAATATAACAATACAATCCTTTTTTTTAATATTGGGATGTTTGGCCTACATTGCTATTGTCACAATCATTACATGGAATGGAATACATTATATTACTTCTTAGCTGTATAGGGGTTTCTAGCTTAAGTTTTGAATGTATGAGTTTATGCTGAGTTTTATGGTTTTTATGTTCTATTTTCCGTACAGTTTTTTTGAATACCTTGGTAATGTGCTCTGATAAGCCATTTATATAAATAATTTCCTGATATTGGTGTGTAGTAGTGTTTGATAAATTTGTTGTATATATTGAATTGTGTGTAGGTGAAGATCGTTTTTTATTCGAGTAAACTATGGATTTGATTAGTTTATTTGGAAAATGGATTTTTCTAAAAAATCCTCAATTATTTTTAAATTTTTATGGTGAAAAACTTTATCACTTAATTAGTCGATTGTTGCGTTACTTTGTGGAAATTGAAGATAGAATTCATTGTTACAAAAACAGTACAAAATTCCGCTAATTATTTTTATTGCTGTCAACCGGTTTCGACATCTAAAGGGTCATTCACAAGACAAAACAGCCTGTTTTGTCTTGTAAATGACGCTACAGACATTGAAACTGGTCGACAGCAATAAAAATAATTAGCGGAGTTTTGTATTGTGTTTTTGTAACAATTATGAATTCTTATCACTTTAACTTAGTGCTCTTAATTTGAGTGCTATGGCTGTATTTATTTTATGTTTTAGAGAGTGGTGGGATTGAAAATTTAGATATCTGCTTTATGTGGTTTCTACCACCAATCTACTGTTATGGAGCCGTCAGAATTTCTTTGGTAGTATTTTTGTTTAACTTGGTTCGACGGCTAAGGTCATTTTGCTCTTACCAGGGTGTCCGGCGACCTGGAAAACCTTGAAAACCGGGAAAACTCAGGGAAATATTTTGTTCTGGAAAACTCAGGGAAAACTCAGGGAATTTTTTTTATTTTTCCGAAAAACCCTGGAAAATGCATGGCAGCCAATTTCCATTAAGGCAGAGAGAGAGGTTTAACCTGTGCCTTTGCTTGCATTATGCTCTCGGCTCAGAGTAGCCTTGCGCTCCCTGTTCATTTAATACTCTTTTCATAGCTGTGCGCCCGCTCTCAGCTTGTGCTTTGTCACCCCACCCCTCTCTCCCTATGTGCAGTCTAAGGGGCCGATTGCATAACAAGGCAAATTCCACACGGAATAATTCCCATGTAAAATGGCCGCTACGAATGGAATCGGAATTGATGCCGAAATCTGTCACCGGAAACAGAATTTCACGCGGAAATCAAGATTATGTTCGAAGAGCCGTACGAATGGAATTCTTGGTGTGGCCAAATTTACGACAAATCTAAACGTCTGAGCATGCGCAGTGGCATTTCCCGCATTATACGAAAACCATTCGGTCGGCAACCTAAATGGATAATTGGGTATTGTTATACATGTAATTGATAATCCTTTCCAAATAATCTCCACCCTCGTCGTTTTAATGTTTGCAGAAATGTTATTGAAGGAGCGGAAATACATTTTGCGGTCACTACGTATGGAAATCACGGCCCTCGGGTTCGTAGTCGACAGGGCCACTGTACAGGGGCAATCCAACCTAATTAAAATTCGTGAATTGTCCAACAAATACAATTTTGTTTTACATAATTGAATGCTTTTGGGCGTTAGATCTGTACCTATTACAAAGCAATTAATTCACAGTTTCCGAAATGTTCATGTAAAGTACAGTGAAGCCTTTTGGGAGAAGAGAAAAGGTACCAAGGCCTCAAGAGAAAAAGAATAAGAAAGAGGTACATACTGCAAAAGGTTCAAGAGCTGCAAACCAAAATAACGTAATTTCTTGAAAAGCCGAGAACTTTGTTGCTGAAATTGAATCGGAAATGTACTCATTGAAAAATGTCACACCAGTTTATTTTATTTACATGTTCTTTATCAAACTACTCTGAATCTACTTTATTGTGTTCAAATTGCACCGGACTCAGAATTTTGCTGTCAGTTAACCATTTTCGTTTATTTGTTGGTTGAAATAAAACCCGTAATACTCCACATTCCTTGTATACTCCTACGTTTTTAACTCAAAGTAGGGACCGAAATTTCTCGTTTTTTCATGTTGGCAAAATGATGCCGATTTTATTAGAAATTCATTAAAAATATGTTAGAAACAAAGTGCAGCAAGACCCTGGAAAATGCAAAACATTTGCCTGGAAAACCTGGAAAACTCAGGGAAAAAAGAAATTGAGATTCACCGGACACCCTGTCTTACTGTCTGCCCTGGGGTGGGGGAAGAGGGAGCCATCTGGCCTCATTCACCCCAGGCTAAGTAAACCATAAGTCAAGTCAAGCCACATGCAGACAGGGGCAACGGCACTTGGACAAATCGGAGGATCACCCCTCCTAACTTGCGCCCAACGATTCTTAACTTCGGCGACTGATCGGGAACCGGTGTTTCCATCGTGGCAGGCTTTTTTCTTCAGAATTTCTTTTATTCATCATATCCAGAAAAGGAAGTTAATTATTTTTTTGAGTTCTGCCAGAATGATTGCCACTGGGGATCCCATACGAACTCCAGTTTTCATATGGTATTGACAATTCTTATATTGTGAACATCCCTGGTCTATACATATATAAATGAAACAATTCAAAAAAGTCTTCTTTGTTTAGATTTATATTTTTGTTAAAAATTTCCCAATTATCAATTACGATTTGGTTTACCAAATCAAGGGGAATATTTGTGAATAGTGATTTCACGTCTAGTAAGAAAAGTTTATAATTTAAAGGAATTGTATGTTGTTTAATTTTATTAAAGAATTGAAAGGAATCTTTTATGTTGTATTTATCTGAGGATAAATGATTAAAAATGATGGAAATGAATTTGAATGAATGAATTAAATAAAATGAATGAATGTCGACAATAGCTATACAGGCCAAACATTCCAATATATTTAAAAAACAGGATTTTCCAACACAAAACATCGATTAAAACTAAAGTTCAACTTTGCGCATTAACAAATCATGCCATTAACAATAGTCAGACATTTCATTTCGAAGAAGCTAAAATTTTAGATTCAGAACAAAATTTATCAAAAAGGTTACTCAAAGAAATATTCCATGTTTTCAAAAACAAAAGAAGTTGTAATAAAAGGACAGACATCTCCAATCTAAGTAAAATTTACTATCATTTAATAAATGAAACATAATTGTTCAAGAAAGAAATAAACCAAGCAACGAAATTTCAAATGTAAATGAAATATCAACAAACTTATAAGGTACTAATGTAATCTTGAAGATGTCTGTATATTTTTCTTTTTAATTACTGTTTATTATATATTTTATTCCAGCAAAGTTGAGTTTTCGTCTCGCCAGCGAAATTTATTTTGTGGAAAACCTACGTAAACGGTGAAATCGACTATGATACGTAGAGGTAGAGGAGAGTGTGTGCATATTTAAAATGTAAGAAACATACCCATGTGACCAGTAGTTTTAGAGAAATAAGTGGTTGAAAATGACTAATTTTGTGATTTTTTTCATGAGATTTCGATGCCGTATTTGGAGGTTTTATGAACAACCGGTAGAAGGATAGTGTCTAATTTCACATCTAATATATGCCCTTACCCACCTCAACAAGGTTTCTGGGCCTGTGGAGTGAAACGGGGGCTCGGGTGGGACAGTACGCAGCCCTGAATTGGTCATTTTAAGTGGTGAGAAAGGCATAAATGAGTTGAAAAAGTGGAAAAGGCATTTTTCATAGGAACGATTAAGTGGAAATAGGCATTTCTGAGAGTCGAGGAAGGTTTAAAATGCAGATTTTAACAATAAATGTGAAAATGGAATGCCATATTTAAGGAAGAATTCTGGGTGTATTGTTTTAGTCATGAGGCGTTTTCAGTGAAAAGTATGATACTGGATATGCATTTTCACAGTGAAAATTACGTGATTTAAAAACGTGGACGATGATTTTGCACATTACTCTTTAGGAATGAAATCCCTTAAGTGGGTTAGTCATTAGAAGGAGGGCATTATTGGTAGCCTAAACGATAAAGGTGAACTTTGGTCTTGCCAGCAAAAACACGATTTTCACCCACTTTCAACAGATATATCAACACCAAAATTACCTCACTTATTATGCAAACCTTGTGCATTTGTAAAATACTTTCAACATAACAAAACATCAACTACTTTAGGAATGGCAAACTTTCAAACCTGAGAAGTGCGTTTTTTCCTCTCTGCCAAATTGGGAAAAAATGCTGTATCTCCTTCTCCACCATAGAATGCACAGCGACCAAGCAGTTGCTCCTCTTCCCTATACACACCTCTCCTTCACACTTTCTTCCTGCCTTCCACTCAAATTCGCCCCGTTAAAACCATTTACTTCAATGCAATTCCATTCATTCCACCGTACTTCACACTGCACATTTCACTTAAAATGGAGGATTTGCATTTCTTTATAAGGGAGGGAATGTCTTAGGATTCGGAAGTTTACCGCAACATCTCCAAGCATGCTTTTCCATGAAAAACTCTAGCAACGAGTCACCGCAGCGAGGACAAGAATGCCCATCCCATGGGTAACGAACACGCATACCTTTCAAGGAGCAGCAAGCCTGACTCCGACGAAACGAAGTTCTGGATCGCAGAAATTTGCGTGTGAGTGCAGGATTCGCAAATCATGGCGACCACACATGATACAGGCAAGTCAAGAAATGAATGGAGCCAACCGACCCCTCAACTCTCATTGGAGAATGAAAATCTGGAGACTTTTATACAATTAACTGTGAGTTTGAGTGGAAGGCGGGGAGAAAGTGTGGGGGAGAGGGGTGTATAGGGAAGAGGAGCAACTACTCAATCGTTGCACCTTCTATGGTGGAGAAGGCGAAATGGCATTTTATTCCCAATATGGGGGAGAGGAAATAACGCACTTCTCAGGTTTGAAACTTAGCCATTCCTAAAGTAGTTGATGCATTGTGATGTTAAAAGTATTTTACAAAAGAAACTTTGTTGGTATATTGGTGAAGCAACAACTCACACTATCTGGTTATCATTATAGCACCGATGATACACAAACTGCATCTCGTCACAGTAGCAAGAAGTGACAAATTGGATACGACAAGGTGGAAGCCAGCCACATCGGCAACCACCCATTTATACTATAATGATCGCCAATTTAATATCGCGAGTTTAATAACAATTTTTGGTAGATGGTAGCATCGTAAGCAAACACTCATATAAATGAGGAATAACAGGGTTCTGAGAAATCAGAGACAGGCATGCAAAGGCTGTATCTCTGTGAGGCTGCCGCAAAATGAGGGACAACCTCTCAAGTAATGGTGTCACAAAAGAACTACATGATTGAGGAAGGTCTCAGGAAACCATCTCAAATTCTTTTCCCTTGAGCTTTGTACCAAACTGAAATGAAAAACATTTCAAGCCCTTAGTGTAGTTCACTGTGCCACTTGTGTGGCCAATAAGTTGTGAGAATCGTAAATCTTTTATGTGTTGAGGACCATCATTCAACATGGACTGTCCGCATGGTCTAGAATTTTGGCTTTCAAAGTTTGAAACCTCCTTCTCTTTGCTTAAACTGTGTAGTCACGGCAACTGCTAAGACAGGCACAGTAGCTGTAATGGGAACGCACTGTTCTGGCACCTCGAAGATTGTGGTTTTGAGTCCAAACTTGGGCATGGCTGCTGCATTTTTCCAAGAATTGAAGTCATCAGTCAGGTGGTGCTATAGTTGCCTCTGTTGTTGGGGCACCTAAAAATTAGAATCTGCAGTTATTTGGAAACCTGTACACCCAACAGTGAAGAACCCTAGGCAGTATTAAGGTGATTAATTAATAGTTAGTTAGGGATAGACATCCTCTAGAGCCCTCTTTTCTTTACCCAAATATCCTATTTTCCTGTGGAAGGCAGTTGACAAACCTACTTCCCTTCCTCCCATAACGTTCTTGTCTTTGCTGCCTCTCATTGGTGGTCTGTAACCTCTCACTTGGTTGTTTGAAGCTAATCATTGGACCGTATCTGTTTTCTTGTTTCACTCTGTGCAGGGAACGTGGAGAGCCTTGGTGCTACGCTGGCTAACCACCACGATGTGAATGCTGTTTGGTGCTCCAATATTGGGGGCTTGGTGCAAGTGTTTGAGTCATCGTCTTGCTGGAGTATGAAGCCTATTTGGCGCTGGAACGGGCAGTGGGGCAGTGGCCTTGAGCGCAAGCAATACCACACCGAGTTCTTCCTCAGCTCCACGTTGAGCAAAGCCGTTTGGAAGCCAGTGGGTGGAATGTTTGGTAACTGATGCCGTGAATATTTGGGGTTTTTCCTTGGGTGGGCGTTTTGTTATTCCTAGGGAAGAGGGATCGGATAAGTGCCATATGGTAGAGTGGAGTTACATGCTCTCTCTCTTTTCACTTTGGAATGTATGTAGATACCTCAATTAATTGTAGTATTTTCCTCATTATTGTAATGGGGGTGGAATTTTTAATGTCTGCGTTGCTTTGAACTGCCAAAGTTGATGAATATTCTTTGAAATATATTCTCTACAAAGTACCTTTCTTCCCCATAAAAATTGGTATTTTTCATTCCTTTGATATTTTCATTTTTTTGTGGAATCCATTTAGAGAATTCCACCTGATGATTGTTTATCATGAAGATGAAATTATTATTTTAAAATAATTTTAGTTATATTTTTGTATATTGCATGAATAAAAAACTTGAATCAATTGGGTGGTACTTGTTTATTGTTAACAAATGATGCAGTGGAGCTTGTTGTAATGAGGCTGCTTGCCTTATCTCTATTACGTCCTGTTTGTTTCACAAGTTTTTTACCATGTTAATTCATTTCTATGGTAAGAGTTAGTATTGCGAACACCTGGTTGGTGCTGACTATGATAGCATTTTCTACAAGGGTAAATTTACTTTAATCATCTATCTACAATGGTGGTTTTCTGGCATCTCTATGCGCATTAGTTACTGTATTCTTGCGATCAATCTCCGTAATGTGATCATGGGAGGTGATGAGAAACAAATATGATTCACATCTTAGGCAGTAAATGCATAATTTATCTCCCAGCCATTGAGGTTTATCATTTTTCCACATTGCTTGATGGTGCACACTCTGTAGAAGACCACTAATCCGCTATATATGTGACCCAATTTCTTCCAAAATTGCGATATTCGTGATGATTTAGCTTCCCTTTCAGTAGGGTGTATGACTGGAAAAGTTAGAGCAATGCATCGTATATGATGCTATGATCAATGAGGTGGAAAGTACATAATGCAAAAAGCACCCTGCACATTTATATTATGAAATATGTAATACATATATATTATGAAGCAATTTTATAGAAAAAGTTTTTTGTTCATTATTGACAAATCATAAAAAATATGAGAATCCAGATGAGGCTGCCTGTAAATGGGGAAGAGGACACTTATTAATGTAGTCTGAAAACAACATCGGACAACAACATAATAATTTTGTATACCTCATCCTTTTAGACCCAACCTTTATTTCCTTGAAAATTCATTCTAAACTCGGCCTGCATCTACTAGGCCGAGAGTAAAGCTTACGTTTTCACCCATCCAATTTTGCAATGCTGTGGGAGACTCATGCGTAGTACTGAACATGAAGGAGATGGAGAGAGCTCAAGTTGCTCTCCATCGTTCATTTGTTTCTTGGATTCTACGATGAATAACTTTGATACAGTTGCTATTTTTGCAAATTAAAAATCCAATTTTCTTCCTATGATTTGTAAGCATTGCCAGAAACTATGTAAACTTCCCTCCACGCAGGAAGGTGGAGGTGAATTGAATGACGAATGTAAAGCTCTAGATTACCAATAATTGGATTGGTAATATAGACCTTTAGGTGAATGTTGTTGTTGGCGCTGCATCATCACTGGCAAATCTATGAACACACTCTTTTTCAGACGGAAAGGGTGATTTCATTGGATGAAAACCTGTAGGGTTGACCCAGTGGCAAACATTGCTCTGGGTTGCTTCTTTAAATGGCAAAATAGCCATTTTGGTGGGGAGATGTGAAACTTAAGGTTTGCAAAAATTCTGGAATTATGTATGTTCCTAGGAGGAATTACAACAGATGAAGGCAAGAAAAGTTGTGGGAGTATAAAGCAACCCTTCTAAGTCACTGAAGAATGTGGGAAATGAATGAAGGGGAAAGTTTTTCAAACTAAGTTGTAGGATTTATGAGGAGGGAATATGACCAGAGGACCAGGTGAAAACAGGGATGTTCACATCCCTAAAAAGAAGAAAGCCTCATAACGTAAATTCTATGGAACAATTAGTTCTATATCACACGCCACGAAAGTATCACTCAGTATCATTCATTAAATGTTAGACAATAGAGAAAATTACTGCTTAAGTGATGACCAGTTTGGTTTTAGGATGGGGAAGGCAACTCAGGATGCGATTGTTGTGATTTGAACACTTGTAGAAACAAACAGATTATTAACAGATTGGTTTTGCATGTTCTGTGGATTTTGGTGGGGCATATAGGTAATAGAGTTATTTGGGAAAAAGATAATGAAGATAGGTATGTACTCATGAAAATGGGGGTGTTTACCATTTTTTTTAAATTGCCGAATCCGATAGAGTTTGTAAAATAAAAAGACCCGTATTTTTCCGTTTTTCGATCTGTCACCTAGTTGTCAAGTTATAAGCGACGAAAAACTGATGTTCTTAACCTTTTAGCTGGAATGGGCGTATTGAGACTTCTTACGTCATCCCTTCACCTAATCAAAATCCTCCCCTCCCCAACTCCACCCCCACTCCACTCCCCAAAACAGCCAATGAGGGGATGTGGATGACGTAGAAGTCTCAGCGTAGCTCATTTGATAGGCATCAACTTTTGCGTATTTTAATTTTCAATTTATGAGTGAATAGCTACAGTTAAAAGATTGATTTTTTCACAAAAATTCAATTTTTGTTTACATGTACCGATTTCGTGAATAACATAGCAATTTCGGTTCCGAGTAAATTGAGTTCTATTAGAGAGATAGGATACTCATTTGTACGTTATGTATGGCCCAGATGGCACAGGTGAGAGTGGCTAACTGGGTATTAGGATGGGTAGTTATAGATTGCGGGGTAAGGCAAGGTTGCCTGTTTTCACCATTGCTTTTCAACAACTATGGTGAGAAAATGAATGGTAGGAGAGGTATGGGAAGAGCTATATATAGGCGCTAAACATTTGAAGTGTAACATTAGAAAAATGCTTAATTTCATCCTAATGTTATGGATGGTCAGTGAACATTTTGCAAACATTGTGTGCTGCGTGAGGAATAACCTAAGTCGGAAAGTTTGTTATGAAAATGATGCATAAACACTGAACACAGAAGGAGCTCGTGTTAGTAACCATTTTGCCAGTAGTTTCTAACGCTGCCAACTTAGCCATGATAAACTTGGGCGTCACAATGGGAAAACCGGAAAAGACAACTATTACAGCAAGGCAATCAAAGGTAAGGTGTTACAGTGATAAATGAGCCTTTGCCTGTCACAGCCTGTGGCAGCCAAGACAAAGTGGTGAATGATAGAGGAGTGACAGCTCTGTTTAAAGAAACCTTGGTCCTGCTGGTAGTTCCCTGTGAGGGCCCCCTGCCAAGGTATGGTGAAGGCCTCAATGGTGACAACAGTGGAACAGATGGACTCTGGTACTGTGTTGGTGGCGGAAGAGGCAGCTCGGTGCTCGGGTTTAAATAGATTTACAAACTTGGCGGCGTCTGGAATCCAGTAGAGCAGCCAGCCACATGCATCTGTACCCCTAGCCAGGGGCGGCCTGATCACAACTTTTAGGACTATCAACCTCAGTCGTAAGATTGGACGGACTTGAGCCGTCCCAACAAACGTACCTTTCAGCTCATGAATGGATCACACAATAGAATATAAACTACCCCAGGGGGACTATGCCCCGTCGTCCAAGACCAGGCCAGCAGGCAATCGGAATCTAGAGAGCCTGCCAAAAAGTAAATGAGACGGAGTTTCCTAGAACCTCAACAAAGATCAAGGCTAAAAGGGTTTTCAGAATGGGTACCATAAGCATACAGACAATAACCAAGACTGGCTAACTCATACAGTTAGTAGATGGGATGATAGAACGAAACATCGGAATACTAGCCGTGCAAGAAGCAAGATTCAGAGAAAAGGAAACAGTGGAGTCAGAAGGCTTTGTGGAGCTAAAAGGAAAATCAAGTACTAGAGTAGGAAAGTGGAGACACGCAATTTCATGTTATGGTACAGATTTTGTTTTGAACAATAGATGAGGACAGAATAACTACGGTGGAGAGCAGGTTGGAAAAGATAACGGCACCGACTTTCCGAGTTGGGAATAAGCAGTACACGATAGTAAACGGACACGCACCTTCTGACAACAAGAACAGAAAGGACCCGAGAGAGTAGATAATTTCTGGGCATAACTAGATGATACACTGAGGTAAATACGAGACAGGCAATCCAAGATGCTCGTAGGCGATCATAACGCACCGATTCCTGGGACACCAGAATGCGAGTCCGTGCTCCTACGGGAAACCTACCTTCGACCCAACACACGCTAATCAGTCTCGGGATACAAAGTGTTTCGATATGACCAACGAGCAAAAATCGGAGGTGGTACCGCAACATTTGTCGCCAGTCACCTGGCGACCCAAAGACTCCCCATGCCAGAGCTCCGCTACATCCCACCGAAGGTGATGTTCTATGTCTCCGATTTGGACGCTGTGTTCACCGACGCGACACATATCATCGCTGCAGGCGATTGCAACGCTAAACACCCAGATTTGCACTCCAGGGTCCGGAACTACTGGGGCCGAACTCTCCGCCAATGGTCTTCCAACCTCGCCATCGCGGTTTGTGCACCGGACACACCGATCGACTATTCCTGTGGGGGAGCCGGTGACGTGCTCGAAATTGCGGTGCATGCAAACCTCTAGTCGGTCCTCACTGCCAGAATGCACAACGTCTTGGACAGCGATCATCTACCTGTCATCCTACATCTTGGTCGCCGTCCAGTGATGGTGCCGGGGTGCAAGTTCCGCGAGTTCCAGCAGGCCGACTGGGCACGGTTCCGTCAAGAGGCGACTGACGGCATCCAGGACATCATGCCGCCGTCAGCCCTTGAGAAGCGGGAGTCAATCGACCACCTAGTTTCCTCCCTGACGACGGTGGTTCACACGGCCACTGAGAGATCGGTTGCCGGAGCGCAGCCAAAACCACCTTGCCCTTCCGCAGCACATCATCAAGGAGATCCGATTCAAAAATCGTCTGCGCCGGCGCTTCCAACGTACGCACTTCGCGGACGACAAGACCCGAATGAATAGCGCGAAGCACCGCGTCAGAGATCTCATTACCGCCCACCGCCAGGAGTCCTGGGACAATATAATTTCATCGCTCGACCTGGATGACGGGTCCCTCTGGCGGGTGGGCGGTGCCCTTCTCTCTTCTGCAGCGGAAGAGGCACCGCTGGGAACGGGAGGTGGGACGCTGTTCTCACCCGAGGACAAAGCGGCGTACATGGCAGACCTCCTCACGGAGACTTTCTAGGTGGCACCGTTGGCAGCGGGAGTCCTAGACCCACTCCAGGAGAGAGTGAAACCACCGAAACCAACTACCTGCCTTAATCGGCAAAGGGATGAGAAATCCCCGGAGATGGACAAAGAGGTCCTTATGAGGACCATATTTATATCATGCCTTTTTATTTAGGGTGAGATTACGCCTATGCAGCCCTCTCTTACATTTAAACCAAGACGTTACATTATCAACCATTCCCTGAATGGAAGAAAACTCACCCAGGCGGGACTTGAACCCGTGACCCTCGGATTAGCAGGTGAGGACTACCCCGACGCCACCGAGGCCGGCGTAAGGTGACTAAAGAGGAAGAAGGCACCGGGACCCGACGTTGCTCCGAATTAAGAAATCCCACAATTGCCATGTTCCATGGCAGCCTCCCTGCTGATGATCTACAACACGTGCCTTTCACTTCGGCACTTCCCCTTCCCATGGAAATCGGAACGCATCATTTCCATCCCTGGGAGAGAAGTCACCGACGTCCTCATCAAATTTCAGGCCCATCTCCCTCCTGAATACGATGGGGAAGTTGCTGGAGAGCGTCCTGATTCACCACCTGCAGCTGATCGCGGAGAATTTGGACATCGTCCCGGATCATCAATTCGGCTCCCAGAGCGAGCACTCCGCAACGCACCAGGTCGCAACTGAACTTCGTGACGGAGGGATTCAACGTGCAACACACCACCGTCGGAGTTTTCTTCTATGTCAACAAGGCGTTCATCCGGGTGTGACACGAGGGTCTCCTCTGGAAGTTGGACTGCTTCTGATTCCCACTATAGATCCAATCTATCATAACCTCCGGGACCGGGATTTCTTCGTGATCTGGGGCTCGCAGGATTCCAGGCGACTTTGGGTCCAACGTGCTGGCGACACTCTACGCTGACGAAGCGCCCCTCCTGGCGTGGTCGAGAAGGGCACCAATCTCCAGCATGCTGCCAATTATCTGGTCGGGTGGATCACTAAGTGGAGGTTTACACTCAACGAAGGAAAATTCCTGGAAGAAGCAGTCAAAGCAGCCCAATAAATGGGAATCAAAAGGAACTAATGAAATCAGCATGGTTCGCTTCACTGATGACATCGCTATAATAGCAGAGAGGCAAGAAGACCTCCAATCGTCCTTGGACACAATGGATCGACAAAACTTAAGTGTGTGGAGGGGAGAAGCTGAATGCAGACATTACCCAATAAGGAGTACTTGAACAAGTGGAATCCTTCACCTGCTTCGGAAGCTGCACGGCATGGGATGGAATAAATTCGTCGGACGTGAGGCGAAGAATAGCTCAAGCCAAGAGAGAATTCATGATGAAAAGACAAATGCCGTGTTAAACGAAAATAAGATTACCAACAAGGAAGAACTACCTGAAAACATACGTGTGGAGTGTTGCACTACATGGTGAAGGGATATGGACCATTGGAAATTCGAATCTTCATTCGAATATAACAAAACGTCACAAGGATGCGGATATTCCAATTTCGATCGAAATTATCTGCTTGCTTTTATTTTGTTCGTTACGATCCCTGGATGGACAGCACAAATTTTCGATGGTAGCTCAGGAGTAATTTGAATGTTTGTCGGCTGGTACGATGGTACATACATACATACGTGCGATGGCAGTCTAAACTAACGGGCATTTGCGCCTAAGATCAAGGGCATGACGGAGTTGCAACATATCTCTTGGAATTCTATAAGCGTTATTTTTTTCAGGCGAATTGAAAAATAAGATATCTTCGTGAAATGGTTTTTATAATGAAGTAATAAATGAATGCATACTCATTGTATTGTATAATGATTCATTTTAGTTTAAAGCATACATTTTCAATACACATGGGACATAAAATTAGCTCGTAGGCTTCCGCGGATGTAGTGTTGACTGTTTCTGTTTTCGGGATTCATTCCGCGATGTTTAAAATTGCAAAAAACATTTCGCTGGTCCTCCTGCAAGATTCATCAGGTTAACTGAACTGATGAAGGTTGCTTGTTTTCAAATATTAAAATAAAAATTATTCATCATCAATCATACTCAGTATTCCTGAACTAAGGATCAAATTACCCAAAGTTCTGGATTTTAGGGCTATTTTCATGTAATATAAACGCTAATTTTGTTATTTATTACTAACAAATTATGGAAAATTTAATGCATTTTCACGCTTTACGCTAAAAAGGTATCAGTTTCTTGGATTTGTTAAGGTTTTCAAGGGTGTATAGACAATTTTTGAGTTTTGGCCAGGATTTCGGCGAAATTCGAAAAAAGCTGGCCAAGGTGCAAATTTTGACCTTTTTTCGGGATATACAAATAGTACACTCTATTTGAGCAATATCTATAATGTAAGGCACTATAGCTTTTCAAATTTTTGGATCATCCGTTGAACTAGCAGAAGCCGTCAAAGTTGAGAAAACATCATGAAAAACTTCAACTCGGCATTTTCCGCAAAAATCGAGATTTTACTTTAGCTCGCGAAGCGTTCGTATGTTTCTTTGCAGATTGTCAAACGTATTTTCTAAACTTTTACATGTTGCTTAACACTCCTGGTGAAAATTTTATTTATTTTTACAAGTTCCTATTAAACATGTAAAAATGCTCTATTTTTACCTAATTGTTTACCTAATTTACCTCCGCGGCGGTGGTTACGGCCCTGGTTCGTACGTACGATGAAGTGGATGGTGGCGGTGTGATAAGGGGGCAGCGTTACGCTTGTGGGCGGTCCCCGCGGAGGAAATGGCACTAGCGCTGCGCTTCGATCGTGCGTTTTTTTTTTTTAGGCTGATGGAGGAGAAGTGGAGTCGGGGAAGAATAAAGAATGGCTCAGAGCACGCTCGCTCATCTTGGAATCGACTCTTTTCACTCATTCAGAGCAACAAAGGAACTTTCCATTCAAGGTGTTTACGCATATCTGAGGAACACATTGGTCGCGTTCAGGCGACAAAACAGTTGCGGCACCGGTGGTAATTATCTTCTATGGTTACTCACCGGTGAGTCATCATGTTACGCATCAGGTGCCATTTCTTCCACCGGGATTCATCACCGGTGCGAATCGGTAACATGCTGAGAAGCAGCATGGCTGCCCCCATGATGATGTCGTCCCATGTTCATTCCGCGAATTGTTTCTCCTCCTTATTCAGGGGCGGAATAAGGGGGAGGTGGGGGCGGCCGCCCCCACGTAATTCCCGGGAAAATAGAAAAGATGGTAATCATTAAGGTGGTTCTCCAATGGAAGTTTTTATTTCACCAGCTCAATATACAATGTTTAAATATAATTGGAATGTGGTGTAAAACACGGGAGACCTGCATCTTCACAAGAATGGCATTCTTTATATCGTTTGTAAACGTTTTTCAAATGTGATTAGAGAGTTATACTCAATAATTTATCACATCTACTTTATAATATAGCCACACCAAAACTACGTTCCAAGTGCTTCATTTCTTTAAACTTTCCGAGGGAGGTCCGCCCGGACCCCCGCACAGTGGGGCCAAACTCCACTTTAGACGGACAAAAGTCCAAAAATTTTACAATAAACTCCAAAATAGGCATGTGTATGTTTTTGAGATTGCTTAAATGAAAGCTGATATCAAATTTGCGATATTTATTGTATTTTATGATTTTATTTGCAAATTTTATTATTTATACAATTTTTGACAGTAAAATTATTTTTCAGTAGAATAATCAAAATGAATCAAATTAAAAATGTTCACGTAAATTGAGATGGTCGTCGAAAATGAATCTGCTATAAAATTTACAAAATTATTTTTGTAATCACCTTAGCAAAATATTTTCATGTTTCATAAAAAAATGATACGATTTGTACAGAAGTTTCGCAGGGCTGAGATTTCATAAATCTCAGCCCTGGTGTAACAAACATCACCACTTGTACCTAAGAGTGGACATACAGCATCCAAATTTGACTTATTACAAACTAGTAATAACTTCATAAACAGTTATTATTTACGGTACTTACATTTGCTTTCCATGATTGAAATTGTTTATAGAATAGTTTATTCGTTGCCATGCGGCCATAGTGGCCGGATGAATTTCCTATCCGCCTCTCGTGCATAATAACTTTTATATCGTAACAGTCCTTTTGCAACTCAATGGCAGTTGATTTCTTTTACAATCTCCAGCTCATATTTAAATGAATAATTTTTCTCAGAATTACGATACGATTCCGTCCAATTATATAAATTTTCCCTGAATAATTATAACTTTTCATTTTGAAATATCAATAAATATTCATTCGTGATAATTAATAACTCCACCCGTATTTTCTTAAAAAAATAAATTTTAAAATCATATTCACACTCTACTTGCTTATTTCAATCGATTGAAAGTTTAAAAAATGAAATAGAGGACACCAGTATGCTGTACATATAGTTTAAAATCGACCGTCCAATTCGGCGTCTGCGTCCGTGGGACTAGTGCTCCGCTATTCTCTCACTTTGACACTCATTTCTACGCGCAGGTGCATACTTACCAACCTGTGAAATACACCCTTACGCAGTTCAAACATCAGGTTACCTAACCTACTATTTCAGAAACCCTAATTCAAACTTTTATTTTTGGACTTTTGTCCGCCTAAAGTGAGGTTTTGCCCCACTGTGCCCCGTCTCGTTGAAAGGTATTGCATAACCCCCAGGCGCCGCGGACAGTAGTGAACCGCCCCCCCCCAAAACAGCGACCTTAATCCGCCACTGTTCTTATTGCTAATAGATTTTATCTCCTTCTGACGACTTCGTGCCTAATAATATTAGATATATTTGGCATAAAATCATCGTCGCCAGGGATGAATAGTGCGAAAGCCCTTAATTCCTCGTTGGCGCCCATTTTCATACTAATGGTCTGGTGTGGAGTCACGTCACCGGGGAGTACTGCGGGAATTATTTTGGCGTTCAGTGAACGACAACAGTTGCGACTCGCCGGTGGCTAACCGGTACCTCACCGGTGAAGTCGCCTGAACGCGACCATTGAAACGCATTGCAGCGCACACGAACGAACGGAAATGAATGGAACAATATACGCTGGCGAAACGTACGGTAATCAACCTGTAGGCAGCGTTCCCGCGGCCGAATTTTTCGTAAGTATGTAACAAATTCGTTCGAACAACGTAAGGAAAGCTTTTTAACATAAAGCAATTAAAAACTTTGCTTAATCCAGGTCAGGCGCCTTTTTTTAAAACTATTTTTAATAAAAAACTAAAAATGGATATCTATCACTTCCACGAAGTCAAGCCTGAAACAATCAAATTTACTTTTTTTTAAGTGTACACATATGCAACAATCACTGATTTGATAGTCGGAAGTTCTTGTCTTTTAATACGCCTTTGCCAGCCCAGCATCTTCCTATGCCTCCAATAGAAAATCCGGGGGGGGGGGAGATATTGAAATCTCACCATTTTAATAGCTGTTAGCGGGAAGGTGGGAGACCCGTTTCGCTCTCTTAATGATCGGCTCACGATCGGCTAAGGACCGTGGAAACGATGGTGGCTCCATTTCACGTTCCTTGCGACAGGTGAGATGGAACTAATGAAAGGCGGAGGCAAATGAAACTGATCAAGAGTCGAAAGATGCGGACCAAGAGTCGAAAGAGTCGGTGAGTCACGGGAAACGGCTGGAGAGTCAATGAAAAGACCTGCAGATCGCCACTTGAGAGCCAAAGATGGTCACGCCGATTGGATGGCGGAGTGGAACTTCGAAAAATGACGTAGGTAATTTTTCGTATTTTATGACGCATTCTAACTTAAGGAGGTTCCGCCGCGACTGTGTGAGTCAAAACCAATACTAAATTCCACATTTTTGATATTTTGTCAAAAAAATCCTGCTTTCGTTGATGAAATGCGTTACCTACAGAAAACCAAAAGTAAGGTAGAAAAAATGCTGATTATTCCAAAAATGTATTTTAAATGAGCACTTTTTTCAGCCATTGGAGCCGACTGCAGCGCCATTTCCTACGATCTACCGAATTTGGACTTCAATTACGGCAGTAATTCCCTAATAACGAAAAATATTAGGAGGTAAGATGCCTATATTTTATTTTTTTCAATTTCTCTGGATTATTTCCTTCTTATAAATAGTTTTCAGCAAAAATGGCATTTATAATTTATGGAAAAAATACTATTTTCCCCGTGTTTCTCTCATCCCCCCATTGAATACCATGTAAATTCAAGTTCAATTATAGAATAAAATAACGTGGAAAGGTATTATTCTGTTGTTCATATCAGATAGAGGACACATTTTTCTACAAGTAGACAGAATATGAATAAAATGACATTTAAGTCATTTTACGGCGGAACCATCTTATAGTGAGATTGCAAAATAACCCCCCCGGGTCTCGTCGTTTCATATAGATACTCATGTGGTAGGATATACGATGTGTCATTGTTTTTGGATCGTTTTATTAATTGTACTATGGAAATCGTGCCATTTTAATAGCATTGTTGCTGACTTTAAAAGGCTTGTGGCTTGCGACTTGAAGTTAAAAAATACGGCGCATGAAGCGGTATGATTGGACAGACATGTTTAGTGTCGGGATACATATCAGGGGATGACTCAAACCAGGATAGGAGTTATTGTATACTGGTTCCCTATTAAAAAAACCTTCTTTCCGAATGGCAGAAACATATTACACTGGATAATTCATTATTATCCTCAATCTGTAAGCTAGAAACACGTAGTGGGAGTCTGATACTGCCGGAAGAAGATATTCACAGACAATGATTGAAAGACTGATGGTGAGGCAGAATAGAATGCAGTTCACCTGAGATCGAATTTATTTTTCTCATTTCTTTGCTTTTTATATATCTAGAGTAAAATATCCGCACAAATAATATTTTACTTCTCAATGAAATCCTAATCATCATCATATTATGTTGTTTTTAAGTCCATAACTTGTTTTCACGTCCTTATGCCGTACTGAGGTCATTATTACGAAGGTAATCTGCCTGCTAAGGTCGGTGTAAAAGGAAGAGAGTATAATTTTCTTTAAATTTTTACAGGCGCAAGCCCATGTCTCCTTACACGACTTATTTCTTCGTCCCGGCAACAAAGTCCATTTTTTCCCCTTAGTTTCCTAATCTCTCCGTTCTGTAGAATCAATTCTCCGTTTTACCACGTTTATTCGTTTCATGACTGCCAATGTTTTTGAACCTATAATAAGTGATATCTCCTCTAAACGATTTTTTATACCCTTGCTCACAACATTGTGAAGAAGTCATTTATAATCCACTTTTATTTTCCACCATTTGTTATGTGAGCATGCATCATTCCACTATTTATTACGTGAGCATGCGAATGAGGAAATTTAGTAAGGCGTGTAATTCTGTGGCAAAGAGGAATATTCTACGACGAATAAATGCAAAATACAATAGAATAAAAATGTTTGATTCTCTATCATTTAATAATTTTACAAATTAATTCACAGTCCTTACAGAGGAAAGATACCCACAGTGTAAAGGATTATCTCCCAGAAAAAAATTTCATTAACTCCCGAAGGTGGGATATTAATCGTAATTTTGGAATTGGAGGAGGAAAATTCTTTGGACTGGATTAGCTGGCCCATAAACGTACCACGGGATCGCGAGGGTAAAAAAATACTTTATAATTGTCCACACTTTTTGTTGTTTCTGACCTGACCTTTATCTTCTTAATCTTTATCTGTGGTTATGTCATCAGTCATGTAAAGCATCGAAATCAACCAAGACAGTATTTTTATCCTCGTGTTGAGTGTATTTCACAAAGTTACGTTGAAAATTTATTCTATACGTACCATGATGGTTGTAATGTCCCATTGGTCTCATTATGGGAGGAACAAAAAGTAACTGACCAATGCATGGCAGCGTAGATGAGCAATGTGGCAATGTGGACAAGAAAACTCCGGCATTCGGCAAATATTTAAGGTGCTTGCTTTGAAAAAATGGATCAAAAATATGCGAACAGTAGTTTTCTCCAATTTAAACTATGAATTGGTTTATTGGAAATTGCATTTTAGAATTTTCCTTATGGTTACATTCTAGCAGTCGGATGAAGGTACTACTAGCGCTCGACGTCCAGTGATTGAACTAAACGGACCCATCGGTAAGGGAAGATGCAGGGAGGTGGACTATGCCCTTGCCCCCGGTATCTGTCAATCAATATGGACATTGGTTGACTGTAAGACCTCCATTCTAGCCTTTCCCCCGCTCACTCATTTATACCCTTGTAGCTCTTCTGTTTTATATCCCGTTTTACGATCGGCCTATGCGTTCGTCCCTCTGCATTCCTCGTGGGTTTGCCCTTCTATTTTCCATTCTATCGTGTTTCCTACGAATCCGTCTTGTCTCAAAGCGTAGCTCATCCATCTGGGCCTTGTCTTCTGATACCCCTTTATGTGGTTACCTTCTCTCCTAATTCTTCTGTACACTACCTCGTTGTTACTCCTACCTGCCAATTTGATCCCCAGCATCCGTCTCTATAACAACAAGCTCCCAAAGCCTTCATATATAAACGTTTCACGGGTATTGCACCAGGTAATAGCCATCATATCTGCCAACGTTTAGAAGAACGACTTTTTTCTGAATGCTGGGTTAGGGTTTCTGAATGCTGGGTTTCATCACAAGGGTTTCTGAATTGGCCCAATTTTGACTCGTGCGGCATTCAGAAGCGCTGATGATGACCAACTACTCGTTCGTCGAAACGTTGGCAGATATGAAGCCTATTACCTGTTGGAAAACCCGTGAGACGTTTATATATCAGCTTCACCGGAAAAATCTTAGATCATTTATACTTCATTCTCTTCTTTTCCATTTTTCCAATGGTCCATGTCCCTTCACCATGTAGCGCAACACTCCACACGTATGTTTTCAGGTACTGCTTCTTTGTTGGTAATCTTATTTTCCTTTAAGGTGGTTCCACCGTAAAATGACTTAAATGTCATTTTATTCATATTCTGTCTACTTGTAGAAAAAGTTGTCCTCTATCTGATATGAAAAACAAAATAATACCTTTCCACGCTATTTTATTCTATAATTAAACCATAAATTACATGGTATTCAATGGGGGAATGACAGAAACACGGGGAAAAATAGGATTTTTCCAAACAATACAAATGCCATTTTCGTGGAAAACTGTCTCTAAGAAGGAAATAATCCAGAGAAATTTAATAAAAATAAAATACAGGCATCTTACCACCTTATTTTTTTAGTTATTAGGGAATTACTGGCGTAATTGAAGTCAAAATGCGGTAATTCGTAGGAAATGGCGCTGCAGTCGGCTCCTATGGCTGGAAAAAAGTGCTCATTTGAAATACATTCGTGGAATAATCTGCATATGTTGTACCTTACTTTTGGGTTTCTATAGGTAACAGATAGCATCAGTGAAAGCAGGATTTTTTTGACAAAATATAAAAAATGTGGAATTTAGTATTTGTTTTGACTCACACAGTCGCGGCGGAACCTCCTTAACAAGTCATTTGTCTTTTCATCATGAATTTTCTCTTGGCTTGAGCTATTCTTCGCTTCACGCCCGTTGAGTTTATTCCATCCCATGCCGTGCAGCTTCCGAGGTAAGTGAAGGATTCCACCTGTTCAAGTACTACTTCAAGTACAAATCATTACAAGGTAATGTCTGCATTCAGCTTCTCCCTCCCGTATACTATGGCTTTCATTTTCTTCACTTTAATCTTCAAGTTGTATGCTTGTTATTGTCGACCCATTGTGTCCAAGGACGCTTGCAGGTCTTCTTGCCTCTCTGATATGACGGCGGTGTCATCACCGAGGCGAAGCATGCTACTTTCTTCTCCATTCACTTTAACTCCTTTTGATTCCCATCCATTGGGCTTCTTTGACTGCTTCTTCCAGGTATATGCGAAAAGTGGGTGGTGAAAAATGGTTCTCAAGCTTACTCCTTCACTCATGTTATCTTCCATTTATCTTTCGTGCTTTACTCTCACAGTGGCGACTCTGTTCCCTTTAAAGCGGGTGGATTATTCTCCTGTAGTTGATATAAATTCCTACTCCATCAATCGAGAAGGTGAAGGATTCCACGTGTTCTAGCACCTCTCCTTGTAGCGTAATATTCGTCCTCATCTTCTTTCTTCCACTGACTAGGGTTCTCCCCCACTATTGTAGAACTTGAGAGGATGGATAGGAATAGTAACTCCACACGAGCAGCATTGGGTTGTCACATGTTTGATTGAAAAGTTCAGAACCGGAAGTAATGCGAAGGAACACAATGGTGGCAACTCCTCAAAAAACAAAACAGTAACGACATGCTAATGCGCTGCCAACCCAAAAAACATATGGGCTTGAGTCTTTTATGCATTACGCTTTTCTTAGCAGCTATAATCCCGCGAAAAATTCACTGTGGTGGCAGCACTGCGCGCGGTGTGCAAACATCCACTCTCGCCCCACAAGTCTCTCTCGTCGTCATGTCAACCGTCGCTCTCTCTCTCTCTTTGCCGCTCCACCCCCGAAGCGTCCTCGGGGGTCGAGGGTAAGCGTCGCCCCCCACCACCCCCAACCACCCCCAGAGGCGCCCAGCGTCCACAGCGTCCGTCTGCGCGCGCGCTCTGGCCGCCAGAGTGAGCTAGTGTTTGTGTGTATATCAATTGCCGCGCGACGCGGAAACAAACACACTCTGCGCACACATATTGAGGTAAAATGTGTTGAGAGAGGGCGAGGGACTCCTCGTCCGCCTACAACCCCCACTCTGGGGGGCGGTAGGGGGGCGGTGGGGGTGCAGGGGAGCGCTAGAATGACACTCAACACCCCGACCGCCCACCCCCGCTCTCCAGATGGTGGCGCCGCCAAGCACTTAAGGCTAGTTTGAGCGAGATATTCCCCTAGTCATAATGGAGACCATATTCCAATTTCATTTTTTTAATTTAGAAGCTGTAAAAAGTATGAAGTAAATATTGTAATGTTTATGGACCAAAAATATAGTTATATATGACAAATATTCTCAGTAATTATGTAAATATAACCACATAAGTCTCCAACTTGACTCATTTTTTCTCGCCATTAGGTGAAATCGCCTTCACAACAGTTTTTTTTAAGGATTCTGTAAAAAGTACTGCGGGGAGTAATGGATTAATTTTTACAAATAGTTGAGTAAACATACATACCTACTACACATCGTTGGTTTTTTGACGAAATCCAGTTGTTAGGAATTCCTATTTTTTTAACATTCTCCCTCTGGAGCGCACAGCCGTAATCTATCCCATGTCAAATAGCTTATATTTTTAGGCAAATTGCCCGGAAAGTAGTTCGGCAAGGGATTGATATTTTGATATCTGGTGTGAATACCCGTGCCATTTCCAATGTAAAATGGTTGGTATTACATTGAAAATAACTCAAGAAGTATCGTGACAAGTGGCATATATTCTGTTATTATTGGAAAGATTCTTTTTCAATATTATGAGGGCCGTTTCACCGAATATTTGTTGAACGATATCCCCCTCAAGCTACGGTAAAGGTGAATTCACACTCATGGAAGTGGCTTCTGTAGCAGAATCCCTAGAAAGTAGCACTTCGATGTCTAAGCACGGACTTCTTTGCCGGAAAGGAGTTGATAGGTGTAGGAATCATTAAATTATCGATCACGATTCTAACTTCTGCGAAAAATACTCGTAGACCAGTTTCTTTTTTTTGTACCTACAATAGGCATAGCCATTTTGCGGTTATATCGCATAACAACCGGTGGAATCTAGATCTCATGACGTCGAGTGGGGGTCATGAATACGATCAGCAAATTAATTTGCCGGAGAAAACTTATTGTTATGAATACGAACTCTTATATTTACATTTATTATATGTGAGTAATTTTTATAGATAACTAAATTAAATGATTATGACTTTTCTTGTCGTGAATAATAAGGAATAATATAGGTAATTCTAGCACTTAATACCTTTACTAGATACATTTTTATATTTAATTTAAATTATAAAAATGTAGAAATTGTTCAAAAATTCCTTGGAATTGAAGGAGTATGGTATTCAGACGAATTGTTTGCAGAAATTCGGCGATTTCCGAATCTGCCACGTTCCTCCGTCATTTTTATTTGGGGGTTAGTGGCATTTTTCATCTTTTTCTAAATTTTTTTCGACTGTCCTCATTTTCCCACTCGTATTCTTATTTTCAAATAATCATTCTTGATTGTACCGGAGGAAATCATAGATTTACGATATTTTGGCCCTCAGCGTTTAAAAATTCCCTATCTTGAACGCTGGTTAAATGCCGACCGCCGTAAACAGATAGGAATTACTATGGTTAGCAATATGACCACAGGAGCTGGTTCTACCAAAAAAACCGAAATTTACAACTACCTGCAATTCCATATGTGAAAAAGTAAAAAAATGAGTGTTATAAAGGGATGCCGTGGACATGGATTGGTGGAACTGTGCCCTCAAAATTCCTTAATTGCAGAGAAACAGATTTGGCTATGCACGGGCGTTCTGTAGGGAGAGGCAAGGGGGATTAATTAAATTATTGGGAGTACTAAGCGGCTCTTTAGGGAAAGGATAATATTTAATTAAGTGCAACGTCCGGGGTGGAATACCTACGCGCTTGCGTGAGAAACGAGACACCTGGGAGGATTATTTTGTAATCTCACTTTAGTGAGAATTACGTCATAAAATACGGAAAATTTAATCGTTTTTCGTAGTTCCACTCCGCACCCTGGGCGGCGTGACCGTCTTCGGCTATCAAGTGGCGATCTGCAGGTCTTTCCCTTGACTCACAAGTTCTTTCCGATGACTCACCAGCTCTTTCGACTCTTGATCCGTATCTTTCGACTCTTAATCAGTTTCATTTGCCTCCGCCTTTCATCCATCCCACGTGTCGTAAGGAACGTGAATTGGAGCCACCATCGGACCTTCGCTCATTAAGGTAGTTTGAGCGAAAAATCACTTCACCTAGAATTTGATGACTTTGGCCTCATTTTAAAGAAAAAAACTCTCATCTTTCCAATTATATCAAAATATCAACCCCTTGCACAACTACTTTTCGAGCAATTAGCCTAAAAATATTAGCTGTTTTACATGGGGTAGATTACGGCTGTGCGCTCCAGAGGGAGAAATATTGAAAAAATTAGGAACTTCTAGCACCTAGATTTCGTCAAAAACTATCGGTGGGTAGTTTGTGTGTTTTCTCAACTATTTATAAAAAATAATCTATTACTCACCGAAGTAATTTTTACAGAATCACGAAAAAACCTGCTGCTTTGAAGGGTTTTCAGCCGTACGGCGGGAAATAATGAGTCAAGCTGGAGACTTTAGTCGATATATTTATTTAATTATTGAGAATTTTGTTTATATATAACTATATATTTGTGCCATTAATACTACAATATTTATTTAATAATTATCACAGACGCTTAAATCAACGAAATAAAATTCAAATATGGTCTTCATTATAACTGGGGAACTATCTCGCTCAAACCATCTTAAGAGAGCGAAACGGGTATCTCGCCGTCCCGCAAAATTACAAAATTACAAAATAACCCGTACCGGGTCTACACTAGCGCCTTTAAGTCCACCTTAAGTGAGAAGTTACTTTAAGGTGGAAATGTAGGTGTTCGCGGCCCACTTTAAGGGGTCTTTCTTATAAGGTAACCGAGACCTCATAGCGTAGTCAATTGTTCCCATGAAATATGTCCTTAAGTACAATGTCGTCTACCTTTCTACTTACTGTTTACTCGCTATAATATTTAGATAAAGATTTATCAAATACATTGGTGCATAAATAACAAGAATATTATGTAATTTGCAACTCTCTGGATTTATAGATTGTTAGAAAACAAATTACCCGGTGGTACTCCTTATGGGGTATTATATGTTCTGTAGTAGCGAAATCTTTCGTGGATACATAAACACTTTTATAGAATATTTTGTTTGAGACCCAGAGATGATTTACATCTTCGATGGAGGTGTCTGATATAACAAGGATATCTTTTACTCTGAGAACACAATTTTAAAAGAATCTTGTACCCTGCGATTTGTAATAGGAATTTTAAAAGTACATATGTCTCTTGTAAATCGTGTTGGTGGAATTCTGCTCCCACTGTTATCCATTGATCGTTTGTCATAGCCTAATTAAGTTAGTGACATAATGTTCCATTGTTACCAATTTTGAGGATAACGGGGCTAGCCAAGGTGTTTACATCTACGGAGTCACCCGCAAGTGCACCGGGATCGCGGTCAAGGCGAATGATTTTTCCTCTGTGGAATATTGCACTTATGTTCCATTGTTAATTTACATATTAACCCAGACATAACCACCTCTCACTTCGGATAAGTACTAGATATATATTCTAACACTGAGTTTCCAGTCATTTTTTGTCTGCTATAATTGTTAGAAATGTAATTCACAATTTCCGTGGGGGCAATTTTTTTTGCATAGGTGGCCAGTTTAATTCACACTTTTAAATGAAGACAATCCATTTACATTGGATCTATTTTGTCTTCACAGACGAGTACCTTAAAAAAATCACCCTACCTTAGGATAACATCCGACTTATTATTAGCGGAGCATGTCTTCTGAAGGATGGAGAATCAACCGCGTAATGTTTCTTATGTTGCCTTTTGGAGTAAATTTACCTCAAAGCTTTGATTTTCAATAATTAGTTGTCGGTTAGATGAGCCATGAAAACGTTAACCTACTCCTACTCATATCCTTCCAACAGAGATTTCGATGATAATATATACTTAAACTTCGGATGATGGAGAATAACTGCATTTATACTTATCCTTAGTTGTACACAGTTACACAACAGTGGCATAAGGAGCTTAAAAAACCTTTTTCGTAAGCTCCTTGATCAGTACTTCAAACACTTAGGTATCTATAGCTCGCCATGATAATCCTGTTGTTTAGTTTCGTTGTTTTTAGTTCTTATTTCCGAGCAATCGTGACGCTGCAGTCGATTTAAGGCTCCTAAAGTGCATTTGTGGAGAGCATACCACAATTAATGTAAAACAGTGGCTCCCAACCTGTGGAAGTCTGTGGACCACTCAGCCTGAAATTAAATCATGTACGGACCACCCCCACCCCTCACCATAACTCTTCCTCAGTGCCTTTCCCATAACCAAATTCAAAGGTGATTAAGTAAAACAGTTATTTAGAACACATTATTTTATTATTGCTATTAATTAGTGTACAGTACAATGTAATTACCCATCTCGTTCAACGCACATAGCTTTCAAAATACCCATTTATTGGCAACTTTTCCATTCATCCTGCGGACCACTCCCGAGGCTCTCGCGGACCACCACACCGGATCTTTAAATTCGTTCCTTTTAGCGAAAGGAACGGAACCGTGAACGGAACTGACCATGCCCACTCACTCACTCCCCCTCTATCGACGCCCACCGTCGCCGTCTCGTTCGTGTTTGAGAGGACGCCAGCCATTGTGTCGTCGGCAGGGGAGGGTGGGGAAGTCGATCTAGCTAAAGGACGCCTATAGTGGAAAGGGGGGGGGGAGTCCCCGCCGCCGCGCCGTCAGGCGTCGCCGTATGTCGCGCTTTCCGCGCAGCGCAAGTGTATTCGCGGCGGCGCATTTGAATCCGCCGTTTGGCGCTCCTCGGCGTCATCCCGAGTCATAATAGAGACCATATTCAAATTATATTTTTTGAAGTGAAAACTTCTCTTGGGAGGGTCTACTCTACGCCTGCTCTCGGCTTGATCGGCTTGAAACGCAAAAGCGTGGCACTCGAAGCGTTAAATTTTAAGCGTTCCGTTCCCACTATCTATAGCACATACGAATATAGTACGGCGAAGAGAAGAGAAAGAGAATGCGCGCCCTATATATATAGTACATAGGAATATGTTAGGCTTAGGAGAGTGTGTGCTATAGCTATTGCCGCGAAGTGAAAGATTTGATTGAAATGATTTCAAGATCAAGATAATTAATAAGCGGAGACTATAATGTTGATTTTGGAAAATATAATGCCCAGCCATTGCTAGATTTCTTTGAAAATGAATTAGGTTTGACAATGAATAACAATAGAAACGACGCAACAACAAAAGGTGGAACGACAATAGATGCTGTATTTTCTAGATATATACATAATATTCAATCACATATTTTTGTATCCCATTTTAGTTATCAGAAGCCAAAAATTACTTTAATTAAAGATTGTAATAATGATGTAAATCATTTGTCAATTGAGGAACAATAAAAAATATAAAAATGAATAAAAAATGAAAAATAACAAATTTTATGCAAAATTAATTATGCCTTTTCATCTTAAAAAAACCTGCCATATTTTACTTTAATATACACCATCAATAAAAATTTATTAGTTGAAGTTTTCACTTCTATTTACAGTCCCAAGACAGTAATTCTTTTTTAATTTCAGCAGTAGTAAGAAGCATGAAGTAAACATTGTATTTATTATTTAAGGCGCGAAAATATATTTTCGTATGATTGAAATTCACAGTAGGTAATTAAATATAATATACCGATATGAATCTTTCACTTGACTCAATTCTTTAACGCCGTAAAGTGAAATCGCCTTCACAACAGAAGGTTATTTTTTGCGATTCTGCAAAAATTACTGCGGCGAGTAATTGATTTGTTTTTTTTTAAAGAGTTGAGAAAAAATACAAACTATATGCTCTAAAAATTGCTGACGAGATCTTTTCGTTAGAAATTCCTCATTTTTTAAATAAAATCCCTCTGAGTGCTTAAGCGCACCATGTCCCATGTAAAACGGCTTCTGTTTTTTTTTGGCAGATATCTCAAAAATCAAAGCGGTAGCTGGCTGATATTTTGTTACCTTTCGAAAGATAAGACATTTTTCATGAAAATATGGCCAAATTCATTGAATTATAATTGAAGAGATATGTCGTTCAAACTACATTTAACTGGTTTTTGGTGTCTCGCGAGGAGTTGAGCGTTATCTAAACTCATTACTTGATTTTAGGGACTTCACACTGCTGCGTGCTTACTGAAATCAGACAGGACGGCACGCTGAAGCGGGCTATGCGGTACTCACAATGTTAACATAAATAATAGCCAATATTGAAAATACTGGAAATATTTAACTAGTTTCGTCCTAATCCGTAATTCAGGCATCCTAGAGAACACAACGGAACCATTCACTAATAAAATCCACAGCTTCAGGCTCTACTTTGTAGAAACTTTTAATATTCATTATAATAAAGTTTGGCACTTTTCTTCACTTTTTATTTTTTAAACAAACTACGCGTTTCACCAATTTTATGGCATCGTCAGGTGTAGTGCCTGACGATGCCATAAAATTGGTGAAACGCCTAGTGTGTTTAAAAAATAAAAAGTGTAGAAAAATACAAAACTTAAGTATAAGGAACCATTCACTTCGAAGTTAGCAGAGTTTTACACTTTTTACAGCAACTTGTGCAATATTTGTTAAATCTACAAATAAATAATTCTCAGAAAACTGTTAACAATAAAATTTAATTTTTTACTTTAAAATTGCAAGTTGATATATTGAAAAGTAACAATACCAAGAACTAAAACATAGGCAATCAGTTTTTCATGCGTGCCAAAAACGGTGACATTTTGCAAATAAACTTTAGAAAAAGTCGATAAAGCTAAGAAAAACATTTTCATGTACATAATTAAACGTAGAAATAAACAAGCCTTCAGATAAAGTTTACTTCATTAATTTCCGTTTCCTAGTTTAGAAGATAGATATTCTCAAACTTACTACGTACCACAACCTACCTCTTAAACTAGCTCTAACGAGATCACTCACGATGAATCAGAGAACAACTACGACGATCACCACACCACAATGGCTGAGGAGAAAATGGTCACGCGATGAGCTTAAACTCAGCGTTAAACCATAATTTTTAATAGGTTTTACTTTCTCCGGACTAAAGCTACTTGGGCTAAGGTAGGTCAGGGCTAAAACGACACCATTGAATACGGGTTTAGCGAGATCGCCGGTCGAACTTCCTTGAACCTGCTCTAGACGTAGTCTAACGTTACTATGAATACGGACGAATGAGTTAGAACTACACGCAAAGAGGGCTCTACTGCTCCCATGCAATGCATGCAAGGCCATGAACAGAAGTAGAACATATGTATGTAACAAAACAAAAGTAACAAAAACGCTAAATTGCGATGGGTTGAATGCAAAACTAAATTGCTTGTTTTTTTGGTGAAATATTTGCCGGAACTAAAATTTATCTATTATAAAATGAACAATATATATTCTATTGCATAAGTATTCTATTGTGTCTAGGTACCTATTTTACGAAACTATTCTATTGTATCTAGTAATTTTACGACACTTCAATAAATTTTGTGTTTTGATGTCAGAAGCGATAAGAATAATTGTTGCAGTTCGTGTAATTTAACTTCCCGAGAGTGATTTATTTTAGTATTTACCGCTTCTAATTGTTTACACGTTAATTTTACCGCTTTATTTCATGCATATTATTTTGTTTGAAGACGTTATAACCGCAGCATCGTAAGACCCTTGCAGCTTATATGTACTAATAACACAAATCAATACCAAACATCGTCGATAAGTAAATATTTTATATGCTGCTGGGATAAAAATAATAAAAATCGAGATAAAAAAGTGTTATGAGCCTACCTTTAGTTGCTTGCGAAGAACAAAGGATCACGGGTATTTGAGTGAGTAGGAAAACAATTGACGTCCATCGAAACACTTAACCTGAATAAAAATGTGTATTAATCATTATACTCCCAAGAAATCTGAAAAATATTCTCTTCAGACTCATATGAATGTCTCTCGAGCTACAAATAATGATGCGAGGACAACTGTCATAAAAAAAACTGCCAGAGTCAAATTGGGCGTCTTAGACCGGCAGCCAATCGGTATGGCTGGTATTTTTCGTCATAATATCGTTTCGTTTCGCTCGAATCGTAAGGCTTAATGTAGTTTGAGCGAGATATTTCCCTAGTCATAATGGAGACCATATTAGAATTTTATATTTTAATTCAAATGTCTGCAAGAAGTGTGAAGTAAATATTGTAACATTAATGGTGCCAAAAATTAGTTATACATGACTAAAATTCTCAGTAATAAAACAAATATATCTACATAAGTCTCTAACTTGACTAATTTTTTTCACACCGTACGGCTAGAAGACTTCACAACAGGTTTTTGTTTGCGATTCTGTAATAATTACTGCGGTGAGCAATTGATTACATTTTATAAACAGTTGAGAAAACATAAGCAATACACACACCATTAATGTTTTGACAACATCTAGGTGTTACAAATTCATAATTTTTTCAATATTTCTCCATATTTGGAGCGCACAGCCGTAATCTACCCCATGTCAAACAGCTTGTATTTTGAGGCGAATTACTCGAAAAGTAGTTCGGCAAGGTGTAAATATTTTGATATCATTGGAAAGATGAGTGTTTTTCTTCACAATGAGGTCAAATTCTCGGTGAAGTGTTAACTCGGTGAAGTGAAGGAAGCGTGATCGGCCCCCTTTTGTTCATTATATACATAAATGATCTATGCTCTCGAATTAGCAGTAAAATACGTTTATTTGCCGACGACGCTGTCATCTATCGTGAAATTAGTGATCACTCTGACTTAGAAACTCTATCATCGGATTTAAACAACGTTCATGTGTGGAGCCAAGAGTGGGGACTCGAACTTAATCTGAGCAAATGCACGGCGGTACATTTCTTGCGGAGGTCGTCCAACTATTCCCATGTATATGCTGTGGATGGCGTTAACATAAAGGCGACAGATGAAGTGAACTATCTTGGAGTTAAGATAACTTCGGACCTATCGTGGGGAGCACATATAAGAAATATTTGTGGCAGAACTCTGAAGAAGCTAGGATTCGTCAAGCGTATTGGATCCGGTACAGAAAGACTTAATCCGGGAACTTAATAAAATACAAAGGAAAGCTGCACGATTCGTCAAAAACTGCTGCGGGCGTACAGACAGCGTTACACAGATGTTAAACGAATTAGGCTGGGAACCGCTAGAGATTCGGAGGCTGCGCGCTAGGCTTAGATTGCTTGAACAATTGAGAATAGATATCTTTCAGAGCGACACGGAGAACATCATATTAGAACCCCACTATATTTCCAGGTCCGACAGAAACGATAAATGAAGAGAGATATTTTGCCGAACGGATAGGTATGGGAATTCGTTTTTCCCCCGAACAATAAGGGACTTTAATAAATGCTAGGCGTAATTTCATTAGAGCGTTTCCTTTTTATATGTAAACGGCTAGTGTCCTAACACCCCCCGCCACACGCCTATTGAGGCGGCTTGCGGGGTAGCATGTAGATGTAGATGAACTCGTTCAGACAACTTTAAGGAGGTTCGGTGGTTTCACTCAACTTTAGAGAATTCAATGAAACTTTCTGAAAGAATTAATAATGTCGTTGTATAACTACATGCATATTTTAAGAATTATTTGCAGCAGCTTTCTTAAGATATTTGATCGAGAATTGTGCATGAAATTACACGGGTTCTTATGCCTTTTCTTCTGCATCCTGCAAGTTATACATCCACGTTCAAGTATCTTATACTCGTGCTGTGGCAATTACACATCGCCCGCAACGCGCGCTATTTCTTCCAGCGCTTGGAGTGAAAATCTGTTATACACTTTTCTATCGATTATATAAATTATTTTACATTGAATAACTAGGAAAGGTACTTTCTGATGAATAAAGCCTTGCGTTCCCATAAGAACCCGTGTCATTTCATGCCCACTCCGTGTCCAAATATCTTAAGGAATCTGCAGCTAATAATTCTGAAAAAAAGCAGATAGCTTTTAGACAACAAAATTAATGTTTTCACCTTTCCTTTCCTTCCTTTCCTTAAATAAGGTAGTTTGAGCGAAAAGTCATTTCACCGAGAATTTGATGAATTTGGCCTCAATTTAAAGAAAAAACTCCCATCTTTCCAATGATATCAAAATATTAACCCCTTACTGAACTACTTTCTGAGTAATTTGCCTGAAAATACAAGCTGTTTTGCATATGACAGATTACGGCTGTAAGTTCCAGAGGGTGAATATTGAAAACATTAGGATTTTATAACACATAGTTTACATAAAAATGTGTAATTTGTATGTTTTATCAACTATGTATAAAAATTAATCCATTAATCACTGCAGTAATTTCTAGAAAATCACAAAAAAACTGGTAATTTGAAGACTTTTTAGGCGTCCTGCTGGATAAAATGAGTCAAGTTAGGGAGTAGATATATTTATTTATATGCTGAGAATGTTTATCACGAATATATATATTTTTGCGCCATTAATGTTACAATATTTTCTTAACACTTCTTACATACGCTGAAATTAAAGAAAATTAAATTCGAATTTGGTCACCGTTATGACTAGGGAACTATATCGCCCATACTACCTTAATTAACCTCTTGGCCTTCACAGTGCCGCTCTTGCTTGTACCACTCCTTCACAGCCACCCCGCGAGGTAGGTGGACGCGTCAAGATCTATGAGTGGACGCTGCACGCTTGCATCGCTTCCTTACCCAAGTGGGGCGCAACAACACATGCTACCCCTCTCCACAGGAAGCGCCCCCTCCCCCCCCAGACCCCCACCCCCCTCCAACCCCTATCTCCAGCTTAGGGGGGCGCGCGCACTCCTGGCCGTCAGTCCGGACGTGGAGGTGGCGGGGGAACGGACGACCTGCCCCACGATTCCTCTCCCTTCACATCTCTCTCGCCCGCGAATTCTCTTCGAGTCTCTCGACCGGCAAACAAACTTAGTCCAGAGTGTCGGCTGGTGACCTTCCTTTCGACCCGAAGAGACGACGAGGCTTCGTCGCGGACGGACTCAAGTCGCCTCGGGAAGTGTGAAGTGTTAAAAAACCATCGCCGAGAGTAAGAAAGGACTCCCGGCCCAACTGCCCCGCTGATCCGTTCCCGACGTCTGATAGCGCATACACCGATAAGCGAATCCTACCTTCGGAGAGAGTTTCCGACCGTATCAAAGCGGAGCGAGTGAATCCCACCACCACCAGGGGGGGGGGCGTATATGTTTGGAATTTCCGAATTTCGTAAGTGAGGAAATTTTTAACGTCACAGCCGCTAAAATTTCATCAGTTGAGATTTGTCGGGGGATCGACGAAACTTCAATGGATTTTCCGAGGTTCGACCGCGTCTATTCCTAACTGGACATGATCCAGGCCCCATGCCCCCTATTCAGTACAGCCTCGGCATTTCCGCGTCTCGATAGTGACATCATTTTGAATTTATAGCTGCTAAAATTTCAAATAGGGCAATTCAAAAGTTGAGATATGTCGGTGGCTGTTACGTTATATTCACGGATTTTCCGAGGTTCGACCGTGTCGAATCTTTCCTGAATAAGGCCCCAGTTGTCAAACAAAGATATTGTTGGGGTTGTGGGATGGTGTTGTGCTTGTGTTGTGTCGTGTTTTCGTGAACTAGGAAGCCTAAAATTAAAACCTCCTTCGTACCGCCTTCGTCCATCCTTCTCCTAGCATACACCCTGTAACACATCCTGGACTCTGCTATTCCTGATGCCAATGTGGTGATTACTGTCATTATTGTTCCGGAGAGTGACTGCAGGCGTGAATAAAAACCCTGGACAGGAGCGCTGGAACCGAGGAATCTTTTCCGTTCATCCAGTGGATTCCAATCGGCTGGTGTGCCGTGGTCTGGCCGACCGATCGGCGAGTGATTTGGCACAACACGTGGACTGCAGTGGAGTCCGTCCCGTCGCTCGCCGGCGGCGTAGGGCGTCGAGACGGCGGCGGGGGCGTCCTCCGCGGTGGACGGCGACGCGGAGGAGTGGCCCGCGCCTCGGGAGTCGACGCCGCCGCCGGCGCGGCCGCCTAGGGGGAGCAGGAGGAGCAAGAAGCGCTGCGTCGGACTGCATCGCGACGTCTTTGACTTAGAGGGTGAGTAACGCGATCGGGCGATGTCTCCCAAATCAGTGCTGTAATAGTGGTGGAATTATATTGGGCTTTCCATTCAAAGGCGTTGAAGTTAGCGCACTTTAGCGCACACGAACGACGTTGATTGGAACGATGTGCGCTAGCGAAATGTTTTGTAACTTACCGGTAGGTAGCATTCTTTGGTTGAAAAGCAGTCACGGCCGAATTTTTTGTGTAAAATGTTGAATTCGTTCAAAATAAGTATTTTAAAATGTTAGCTTTCTGTCACTGAGTAATTAAAAACCTCACAATATGCATGTCAGCCGCTTTTACTGAGAATCGACAAACTTGACAACAATCACGGATGCCATTATCGACGTTCTTTTGTTGTTTAGCGCATATAAAGTTGGCTCACCTAGTGCGCCTGCGTGGGGAGCGTGGTGGCCTAGTGGGTAGAGCGCTTGGCTATTGATCGAAGGGTCCCGGGTTCAAATCCGGGTGAAGCCCGGACGCTTTGGACGCCCCGAGGTGGCCTAGGGAAAGGAACTGGCCCCCCTACCCTGAATGTGTGTATTTCACACGTCTGTGGCTTATTCCGGGGCGAGCTCTATACTCAACTACACAAACCAACCTTCGGGTTGAATCACTGAGTGACCTAGTGCGCAGTCTGTTAAACGAATGGTATGAAAGAGCGCTGCAGTGTTACCAAGTATTTAGATATATAAACGTCTTTATTGGGGGGAGATTGAGACTTCAAAAGTCTCTTCTTCCATCTAACCCCTCGTCAGTAAATGAATACGGTGAACATGACAATCACTTCAATATATAAACAAAGATATAATACAAATTTAATATAAATGCGACATAATGAAGTATCAGAAATGAGTGAAAATAGATATGTACAATTGTGGGGGAAACGTGAGGATGTTGGCTGGAATCCATCCGTCACGGAAAAAACCCACTGCAGGACAACACCCACACATGAAGGGGCACCCATAGTGTTGTCGGAGCGAAACGGCTGCAGCCGCAACTGTTTCGGTCAGACAACTGTTTCTAATGACTGTTGCTAACAACAGGTTAGTTTCGTGATCGTGCCGCAGCCGAGCCGTTGCGCTCTGTGCTGTGCAGCGGCAAATGATGGCTGAAGCTGACCGTTTCGTCTTCTATTCTATTCCAGTCACACTTCGCGTGCGGCTGCGTTGCGGTCATAAAACTACAATTTCTTGGATTTGAGTCTGTAGCAGGGGGTTGCTGGTTTATTCAGCCAACACTTGTCTGCCGGTCGTTGCAGATATGTATAAATGAAAAACTTAAACTTTGTGGTTCCACAATGATAATTTTATTTACACGACCCGGGTTTCGACGTATTATAACGTCATCTTCAGATGAAGGCTCTACAAAAACTCGTGGTTATATACTGCCCTCAGGAAGGGGGGGGGAAGGGAAGGGTTGGAAAGCTCTCTTCCTGAGGGCAGTATATAACCACGAGTTTTTGTCGACGTACTATAACGTCATCTTCACCTGAAGATGACGTTATAGTACGTCGAAACCCGGGTCGTGCAAATAAAATTATCATTGTGGAACCACAAAGTTTAAGTTTTTCATTTATACAATGAATAATTTCCACCAAGTAACGCCTGAAACTACCAGTTGCAGATAGAATTAGAACTGTGAAGTACCTATTTTTCATGGATCTAAATGAAATTGTTATTTTTTAATTGAAAGATTTCTTATTACATAGAATACAGAACTACCAGTCATGATGTAACAGCGCCAATCAGTCGCCTGTTGATTGGTGTGATTCCAGCTGTTGTCCGCAACAGGGTGTTTCATAGAACTGTTTCGTTTTGAAACTGTTTCGGTTGCGAAACTGTTGCAATTAAAATGTTGTGCTCTTTTAGTGCCACAACTAGTGCTGCCACTTCGAAGCGAGAGTAACCGGTAGTAGCCGATAGTGACGGAATTTCGTTCTTTCGGTTTTTCTTGACGGTTGCCGATGCCGTTAAGATCAATTGTAGCGGTGCTGCAGCGTGCTGTGGTCACTCGTTGCTGTAGTGTAAACTGATTGTGACGAATATAAAACTGTTTTGCTAAAATCTTGGCTTAAAATTTACGTGTATGAGCAAAAAAAAGCAAATTGTGTGAATTCCCGTGCTTTATCGCAAAACACGAACGATGGTGGGCATTTAAGTAAGCTGGAAAACAAAGACATTTTTTTGGGAATACGCTGAATGAATAAAAGTGTGCATTATATCACGATACTCGTAACAAATCTGAAAAATATCCACTTTTGACTTATTTGACTGTCTCTGGATCACGACGCGATGACAACTACCTACCTGAGATATTCTATGTTCCTAAATACCAGTCTTTAATATTTGAGCAATCCTTCCTCGTTTCCTCCTGCAAGCTATGGAATTGTTTACCTGAAAATGTTAGAACCTCTTCTACAATTTCGATGTTCAAGAGAAATATGACTTATCATTTATGTAACTTAGCTTAATATTCTCATATATCTAATCGATATGATCAATTCTTGAAATGTGATTTCATATCTGTGCATTGCAATGTTGAATGAGATTCGTCATGTTCTTTCCTTATCATACTGTTTTATGTTGTGTCTTTTACTTTATATTCCATTATTCTGAATGCAAAATGTGTAAGCAATGCGATTGATAATCTATGTTGCCTGTTTTAATTTCTCAATCCTTAATGTGTGATCTTAAATCTGTGCACTGTTACCCTAATTTTCACATCTTATTTATTCTCTTATTCACTGATTATTGTTGGTTTATATGTGATGTTCCTTGATGAAATTTGTATGTATTGCTGTCACCATTGGCCTCATTTGTGGCATGTAATAATATTTCAATGTTCCAGGGGATTTAAAGTCCCAGAACAATAAAGACTGTTTTCAATTCAATTCAATACCGTGATAATACTGTCGTAGTCAAATTTCGGCGTTGGAAAGCGGCAACCGATCGGTATAGCTGTTTTTGTATGTCGTAATACCATTTCATTTTCGCACGGCTCGAAACTCGCCCCTGAACCCTATTCGCGCGTCTGTTACGCCTTCTTTTCTTCTAATTTGACGGGCGCGCGCCCCGATACCGTCGCATGACGGGAATAGGCGACCGTAGGGGCAGTCTCGTTGACAGCGACGCTAACTGGGTGCAGTTAAAAATGACCGTTTTTTACATGCTTTTCTTTTACTCGCTTTTCCATGGATCCATGGTTTCTGCTTCATTTATAACTAAATAATAATTATGTAGTGAAATACCCTCCCTATATTGTGATTCGAGATGGAATAGTGGTAAAGCATCCGATTATCGTCCCGATGTACTACAATTAGAGAGTCGTTGCATTAAGTTCACCACCAGGCAATTAGACTATACATTTAAAAAAATTAAAGTATGCTTTTTTTAAATAATAAAATTTTATAAAAAAGTCTAAAAAATAAGAAATATATTAACATCGAACTAAAAATGAAAAAATAATACTTTATCAGGTGAATGAAAGTTTAGCCTAGTTTTGGAAATAATTCAATTTAAGGAAATTAGCCACAATGGATTACCTATGAACATAAATAGAAAAAAATATGTTTTCAACAATATAACATGTTTAAAGTTGTCTATTTATACAAGACCACGACGAAAAATATGGGGCGCGACCTCATTTATATTTCGCACATTAACCCTCGGTGGGCGCGCCAAATTCACTCCCACGAGTGGGCGCGCCGCGGCAATTTGCCGCAAATATAAATTGCATTCCTATAGTTAAGGGAAAGGTAATTTACTAATAATAAAGGCTGATTAAAGTTGTTACAGTTGCATTTTTTATTATTTGACACTAAATGTACATTGTTTATCACCTTAGTTTATATCTCGGTCCTGTTCATCTTCGCATATGATACAAATTGTCTCTTGACGACAATGCGTCTTACATACATTTTTTTTACATCTCAGGCACATAATTTTTGACCTGCTGTTTTTGTGCCGCCCGTAAACAAGAACCATTCCTGGTTTCGGTGCTTCAGAAACCAGTTCCTTGTTCTTATATTTTCCTAAAAATTCTTTTATGTCTTCAGGCAAGTTTACGAGAGTGGATCTGGTTTGAAGATGAGCTTCCATTAGACTAAGAGCCATATTTTTCAAAAAAAATCTTCTTCTGCGTCTTTTATCAGCATTATTGCTATTGAAAATAATGTTTGCGTTAATTCCTGCGATATCTAGAAGCCGATAAAATAACGCGAGAGGCCATCTTCTAGTAATTCTATAAGTAGAGTACGATGCACACATTTGGTCCACGGTGTCAACTCCCCCCTTTGTGGCGTTATAGTCCAGGTTTATTACAGACTTTTTGGTTTGATCGTCAATCTCATTTGTATCTACATCTACATCTACATATTACCCCGCAAGCCGCCTCAATAGGCGTGTGGCGGGGGGTGTTAGGACACCAGCCGCTTAAAGATAAAAAGGAAACGCTCTAATGAAATTACGCCTAGCATTTATTGAAGTCCCTTATTGTTCGGGGGAAAAACGAATTCCCATACCTATCCGTTCGGCAAAATATCTCTCTTAATTTATCGTTTCTATCGGACCTGGAAATATAGTGGGGTTCTAATATGATGTTCTCCGTGTCGCTCTGAAAGATATCTATTCTCAATTGTTCAAGCAATCTAAGCCTAGCGCGCAGCCTCCGAGTCTCTAGCGGTTCCCAGCCTAATTCGTTTAACATCTGTGTAACGCTGTCAGTACGCCCGTAGCTGTTTTTGACGAATCGCGCAGCTTTCCTTTGTATTTTATTAAGTTCCCGGACTAAGTCTTTCTGCACCGGATCCCATATGCTCGCTGCATATTCAAGGTGTGGCCGGACGAGTGCGAAATAGCACCTCTCTTTTACTTTTTCATCCGAAAATCTTCCCACAATACGCTTGACGAATCCTAGCTTCTTCAGAGCTCTGCCACAAATATTTCTTATATGTGCTCCCCACGATAGGTCCGAAGTTATCGTAACTCCTAGATACTTCACTTCATCTGTCGCCTTTATGTTAACACCATCCACAGCATATACATGGGAATAGTTGGACGACTTCCGCAAGAAATGTACCGCCGTGCATTTGCTCAGATTAAGTTCGAGTCCCCACTCTTGGCTCCACACATGAACGTTGTTTAAATCCGATGATAGAGTTTCAATAGATCAATCATGCATGGATGATAGAAATATAACAGCCTTATTTTTTTTTGGTGCAGAGGAAGACAAACAGTAATCGTACTGGAAACCGGATAGCGTCGACCTGATTTCTCTTGTTTTACTAGCTAAAAATTCAGGTGGTATCTCTCGTTTATTTTTTTCATAGTTCCAAGTAGGGTCAGGCCCTTCTCAAGGAGATCTTTAGCCAGAAGATAGCTTGTGTAGTAGTTGTCAGTAGTTACATTTCGCTTTGAACCCTCTATAGGTTCAACTAGTCTTTTCACAGTGTCATCAGGTTTGTTTGTTTTGAGATAAGGCCCAGGCACCTGCTTCCCGCAGTATACTTCGAAATTCAATGTGTAAAAGGTTTTGGCGTCACAGAGAGCGTAAATTTTCAGTCTGTACTTAGCCGGCTTATTAGGCGTATATTGTATGAACCCGCATCGTCCTTTAAAAGAATGCAACATCTCATCAACAGTCACAAACTCGCTGACATTGTAGCAACTCAAACAGTTATTCACGAATTTTTTTCTTGAAAATTACGTAGAGGTGCCAGTTTGTCTGTAGCTCTTCGCTCTTCCCTAGTATCAACATTGTCGAACTTAATAGCTCTAAGAAGGAAGCGAAAACGCTTGTAACTGAACAGCCCTCGCAAAATTATCATCCCGGTGCCATCGGAATCCCACAGCTCTGCACAATTTTACTCACATGACCAAGTGCACAGGCGACTATGTTGGAGTAGGCGCGTCAAACTCTCTTCGATGTCACACAGCTACTGAAGCGTTCGGCGGATAATTGTTTCGGATATCGGACATACTGCCTCCTATCATGAAAAATAAATACCTGGAGACACAGGCGTTAAATACAAACGGTACCAAAAGGAGAGTTCAGAAACTAAAATATGCGGCAATTTGCCGCGGGCGCGTCCACCGGGTTAACTTTAGTTCATTTAAAGATTTTGTAGAAATTGTATATTGAAGCTCTCTATTCCATTGAATACCAAATTCTTCATATTTAATGAATTTATGTTGATATTAGATATGAAAGAGCGCCCATTACTTTTCGTCGTGGTCTTGTATAAATAGACAACTTTAAGCATGTTATATTGTTGAAAACATAATTTTTTCTAATTATGTTCATAGGTAATCCATTGTGTGGCTAATTACCTGGAATCGAATTAAATTATTTCCAGTACTAGGCTAAACTTTCATTCACTGGAGAAAATATTATTTTTTCTTTTTTAGTACGATGTTGAGATAATTGCTTTTTTTAGATATTTTAATAAAATGTTTTTTTGTTAGAAATGAATGCTTCAAAAATTTGTTTTAATTTTTTTATTTTATGAATAAAGACGGGTTACTTCATTACCTTTGCTTAGCACGTGCGTCGTCTTCATGACGTGAGACGGGAAATCAAATCAAAACGATCGCAATAGCTGTATCGACATATCTTTTGACTGTCGATGCTGTGATACGACACTATCGGATTCAAATTATGAATGCGCTAAGTCATCAAATTAATTAATGAACGTGAAAATGTTTCATGAATGATGAGATACAGTATTTCAGTACAGTATGCATAATAGCATGCTGTTTACTACATTAGTTAGAATGTGCAGTATCAGTGAGAATTTGTGGCTCACTTAACCCAAACCTTTTTAACCCCACCGCCACCGATATTTAATCATTATTTTAAAGAAAAAGCACTGACTGTTTACTTCTCTGAGTGGCACAGTGACTGAGGGCAATAATTGAACAAATATGGACAGGAGTACACGTTAGTTTATTAACACATTAGTAAGTGTCATTGCACATTTTCTTTAAAATTACATTGATAAGGATAGTTTGGCTGTGGAATGTCAGTTTCCTGCATAATTTTTTTTTCTACCTTGTTTGGAAGTGAAATCATAAATAATATTTTCAAAGCCAACCTTCTTTGTGATTTACGCTCAATGGTTAAGTATTGCCGTGGCTGATTATCTCTCGGCTTTCATGGTTGATATAGAAAGAATTTACAAATTTTACTATTTTTTAAATTAATTACCGCAAGATATGAGTAGAAGAAAGTCTCTAGTTTAACTGATGGGTCATTCCATGCCAAAGCTCCGACAAAAATGCAAAATTGCCCTCTCTATCTCAGATTTGCACGAGAATTTTTGTTTTTTCCTTATAAGGCCCTAAGTTTGTGTATAACAATTGTATGAAAAATGTAAATTTGTTGCGGAGATACGGGGATATAAATAATTCGGCATTTTTAAAAACAAGTCCCAGAATATTATTCAGGTTTCTGGTTCTGCGATTAAATTATTTTATATTATGCGACTGGTAAGAATTTATTTGCACAAAAAACATTAATGCATCATATCCAACAGTCAAATTTGAAAATTTTAAATTTTTTGAATGTAAAAAAAATATTTGAAAGTTTAAAATTAAATTTGCAAAATGTACCTTACCTTCGATCCATCTCAAATTTTAGAATATTGTAGTCCTTTGTATTGGCAAGGATGCTGCAAAGTTTCGTTATTGCAATATTTCATATAAGGGAGAAAAAAAGTTTGGTTTCAGGAATGCACTTCACCGTGTCCACTCCCATATGGTTGAGTAGCAGTTAGGCCTTTCGTTACTTACCAATAGAGTGAGAAATGCACTATAAGTATTGACGTAATGTAGAAGTGTAATGTAGAAGTTAAAGTGTTGACGAATTAAAATTTGTTACCTTAGTTAATAGAATGACAGATTTTGCATCGTCATCTCTATTTAGGTCAAAATGTTTATCAAGTACCCGATCATGAAATGTTTCTTATAACTTGTCGATAGCTCTTTTTTCTCTACGAATTTCTCAAGAAGCTGTAGCCGCGTCACTTTTCTAGTCTCCATGGCTTATTATAATTTCAAATTTATAGGTGCACTAGAAAACGAATGAGAAATTTAACGGTAAAGCACTACCCTTTGCAGTAATATTAGCATGATAACATTTTTAAAAATAAATTTACTCTGAAAATAATCGGGAATTAGTTTGTAAAATTTTTAATTTCACTAACCATCAAGGCCAAAAACTACTTATGGTGTTTTCGGGGCGCTAAATCTCCTTAGATGGATGGAATTTATTCGTCAGGAGAAACTGTTCCTCTAGGCGAGTTATTTTAGGAAAAGGCGGGTAAAAATATATTTTTCTATAATCCTTCCTGTTGCACTGCTTGGATCACTTTCAGTAGATGTTCCATGGACGCACTCGCAAAGACAACTGATGAATACAACATGCGAACACAACCTAATAATCCCCCAACCAAGTACAGCGAAGGGTTCCGTTAGTGTGTACAAGTGGCAACAAGGGTGGCCAAAAGGAGGCAAGAAAGTTGTAAAGGAGGTCCGTGGAGTGTTACCAGAGGATTAGAATAAGAAGGATGGACTGTGAAACCCAGAAGGGTGGTCAAGTAGACACATCTAGGAGACTAGATTATTGCCCAGTTGGCGGCTGCCGCTGGTCGTGCACGACAGCGATTTCTCCGGCCCGCCCCCACTCCCCCCCTCAGCAACGGCACGCCTTGTGCCTGTGGGCGATCGTCAGGTCATAATAACGCTTTGTAAAGAAGGTTAATCATACAGTGTCTTCAATTTCGTCTCTACTGTCTCATTCTCCTGTAAGCTTTAGGGCCTGTTTAACGGGGACGAAAATAAGTGACAAGAGTATTCTCGAATTTTTGCCAATTCAGTAACCTGTTCCAATAGGTTTGTGTGATATAGGCGTACAACATGTATATTATTTACTGGAGATTCTAAACTGAAATTCTTTTCCTTGCATATTTGAAAATTTCACCGTTTACCCAAATAGAGGCAAATGGCAGCCCCCGCGGCAGCGACGAAGCGTCCGGGGCAGTTTCGAAGAAACATAGATGGTAAAATGAAAACTGCAAAAATCTGTAAGAATTTTCTCCTGAACACTGTTATATAGACTTTATCCTATCACACAGTATATATAGCTTCGTGTCGGCAGATGTCAATGAAAACGATAATTGCAATTTAAACTGAAATTTGACGTAAAACAGCACTTTCTAAATAAAAATCTAACTACGTTAAAATAAACGTTAAACGAAACGAAAGTAAACTCATTTTATACGTAAAGTTGTTTTATTTTGTATAAAATTTAAAAATCTAAAATATTGCATAGAAAATTATCAATGAAGGAAAGAACATTCTTGTTTTTGACGCGAAAGTTACGGCAGCCAAAATCACACTGACATGCTATACTTTGACAGGTCGTACACATTATCCTGACGTATTCTATGCTCCATGTAGTATACTATCTTGAAGAGCACGTAATCAATAATATTTATCATTTATTTTCGGCCACCTTACGTGACCCAGAGCTTGATGCGAATCAACTATTTAATTTTGATTATTTAAATGATTATTACCAGATCGGTTTTAGGAGTAGATTTAATTACAACTGTATATATTATCGACTACCAATGCTCTCGACAGGAGGCAATGGGCGACTGCCGTCCGCGACGCCTGCACCCACTCCCTTGACCCGGGGTAACGGGTTACTACCGGCTTAAAGGGTTGGAAATCTGTGCACTAAAAAGTGCAACACATCAAAGACTATACCACGCTTAACATCCTCCTGGCATCAGAGTTTTTCGTTAAGCTCCCTCGCCGCTTTCCCTTCCATCCGCTGACTGCACCCGTATTGTGGGTCATTTTCTCTGAGATTAGTACAAAATTTATTGTTTTCAACTATTTTTTTTCTCGCACATACCCTGAAAAATGGTGTATTGTGGCTAGACTGTTGTTCTAGTGAATGCCTTGAACGCTGTCTTGGAGTAGAGAAGCATAATTTTCGGAAAAGTCCGCCATTATGAGAACTTCTCTAGGGCCTCGTACGACCTTCCGTGTAGATTCACCCACATCAGCCGCCAGATTTAGGCAGTTGCACCGCTGTAATATAAATCCAACTGTCAAGTAACTTTATAAGCAATGCCAATGATGTAAAGTGACCCTCTTCTTGAAGTAACACTTCTACCTTGCGTCAAAAGTATACTATAGTGCATTTCTCACTCCATTGGAAAGTAACGAAAGGCCTAACTGCTACTCAACCAGATGGGAGTGGACACGGTGAAGTGCATTCCTGAAACAAAAATTATTTTCTCCCTTATATGAAATATTGCAATGACGAAACTTTTTAGCTTTCTTGCGAATATAGAGGACTACAAGATTCTGAAATTTGAGATGGATCGAAGGTAAGGCACATTTTGCAAATTTATTTTTAAACTTTCAAGTATTTTTTTAAATTAAAAGAAAATAAACATTTTCAAATTTGACCTTTGAATATGATGCTTTAATATATTTTGTACAAATAAATTCTTACCAGAACTTTCTAGCTTTCCTAGATCTGAAAAAAATGGTAAAATTCTGGAACTTATTTTTACAAATGCCGACTTTGTCATATCCCCTTATCTCCGTAAAAAATTAACATTTTTCATAAAAATTGTACATACAAACTTATGGCCTTATAAGGAAAACACAAAGTAATTTCGTGAAAATTTGAGATAGTAAGGGCAACTCGTCCGTGATTTCACATGGAATGACCCTGATGGAAACGCACAATTAAATATACTGCCCCGATTGTTTTTATAGTTTTTAGTTTATGACGTCAAATATTGAAACCAAATTTTTATAATTTTATCTCTCTGATTTTGTCCCTTCGATCAGTTCTGTAGAAGTGGTACTGGGTACGTATAATAATTACCTCCGTATATGATTTTTTCTGAACTGAGTCTGTATTGGTTCCCAACGTAGTCCTTCCACCTGCTGTGTTACATTCTCTATTCGCTCGTTGATTGATTTCAATAACGCGTGCGGCTTTTATTTGTCTTTTGTTTATTTCACGCGTTAAGCCCTTCTGTGCATGGTCCCATTTGATTATGGCGTACTCGAGATGTGGCGTAACCATAGCGATGTAAAATCTCTCCTTCGTAATTTCTTCCGAGGGCCTTCCTACTACTATTCCCTGGATGCATCATCGTTACTTTGATGTGCTGCCACAGTTTTGACGCGTTTGATTTCTCCACGTTTAGACTAAAGTCACAATGATTCCCAGGTATCTGACTTTGAACATCTTATACATCGTACATTTATATTTACTCTTCCCAGTTTATAGATATGCCGTCTTTGTGATTCCTTCCCACGAAGTCTGCTGAAGAGCATTCACTAATATGAAGATGATACTCTCTGCTATGCTCTAAGATATGCTGTAATCGATATGCAATCTACTAGAAATTTACTGATTATAAAAGTTTGATTTGGGATATATATTTTCAGCTATAAATGGTTAATTTACCGGAAATTTCGGACGATAGCGTAATTAGAAAACAAAGTGTCGGGCAGTTTTGCCATCGTTCGTTGTCCCAAGTCCAGATGTCTAACAAATACCCCATTCTTGTTCTTAATAATTCGTGGATTTCTTTTTTCTTCCGTTCTAATTCATGTTTTCTCACATTGGTAGCTTTGGTCTAGAGAGAATTCACGACATTCTAGTGAAAATATGGCTAAAAGGATTTATCCTAGAACAATAAAGCGAATGTGATAAGAGTAGATGGCACTTAATATCTAATACGAAATTTTCTCCTTAGAGTGAATAGTTGGAAACTTGGGTTCCCCGAGAGCAAATAAATCAAAGTGTAGAACCTGCAAAGTTTATCCTTATTTTGAGTAATGGATTCACTAAGATTAAGTCCGAGTCTTTACTCTAGATACCACGAGCATGCCCGGATTTACTTTTTGAAGCCGAATAAGCACTAACTGAGAACTTGTGCCTCACTTAACCCAAACCTTTTTAACCCCACCGCCACAGATATTTAATCATTGTTTTAAAGAAAAACACAATATTGGTGTTCGCAGTTTACTTCTCTTAGTGGCACAGTCGCAGAGGAAAATAGTTAAACAAATGAGAAGAGGGGTACGCATTGGTTTATTAACAAATTAGTAAGTTTCATTGGAAATTTTCTTTTAAAATACAATGACAAGGACAGTTTGGCTGTTGAATATCTGTTTCCTACATCATTGGTTTTATACCTTAGACTATATTGGAATCCTACCCATGTTGAATATTTCGACGTTAAATATTTTAAGAAGCAACCACGTACGTGCGGTGAGTTCTATTTTTAGACTCAGCACTGTTTCAGGTGTGAGGTTGCAACAATTACGCTTCAGCAACCACGACCTCAGCGCGTGATCAAACTGATACCAAACAATAGTCGATAGCAGCAAAACACTATTGTTTAAAGTTAATAACACCTTCACACTCGACCACGACCTGAGCGCGTGATCAAACTGAAACCAAACAATAGCCGATAGCCGAAAAAAACTATTGTTTAAAGTTATGAACACCTACACACGAAGGGAAACGAGGGGAAATACCTTCGAGAACATTCGAATAGAAGGAGGGAGAAAAAGGAGTATATATACAGGCGAGTTACTCTATAAGGAGGTTCGGTGGTTTCACCCAACTTAAGAGAATTCAATGAAACTTCCTGAAAGTGGTAATGATATTGTTCTAAAGCTACCTGCAAATTTTCAGAATTATTTACCGCAGGTTTTTAAAAGATATTTGGTCGAGAATTGGGCATGAAATTACACGTTCTTATGCATTTTCTTCTACATCCTGCAGGTTATACATCCACGTTCAAGTACGTACTTAACCCGTGGTGCCAATTTCACACGATCTGCAACGCGCGCGAGGGATTTATTCAAGCGCTCGGAGTAAAAATCTGTTACATATACATTTTTCTATCAATGATATGAATTATTATACATTGAATAATTAGATAAGGTTCTTTCTGATGAATAAAGCCTTGCGTTCCCATTGCAACCCGTGCATTTTCATGCCCACTTCTCGTTCAAATATCTTAAGAAATCTGCGGCAAATAATTATGAAAAAAATCAGGTAGCTTTAAGACAAAAAAAAATGTTTCCAGCAAGTTTCATCGAATTCTCTAAAGTTGAGTAAAACCACCGAATCTCCTTAAACAATCAACCAAGATAAAGGTCGAATCCACGCCACTCGCTGCGGTGAAATTATGTCATAGAGGCCATAGAAAACTGAAGAAGTATTTATAAAGTAGTGGTTTCCGGTACGAGGGAAGTATTAGCCGTACTGCAAAAGGAATTCAGCCGAGGTCAGCTGAAACTACACGAGACATAACCAGGGAGCAGTCAACTTTGCGGCCGAGTACCTGTAGCGAGACAGCGGTGGACGTTAACTGCTTGATTTCCTTAGCCAGTCGAGGGATCAGCGCAAAGCATGTGTGTCATGACGACTTCCATGATAGAAGTCACTATATATGTGTGTATGTAATCATAATTAATTGGTAAAGTGTATTTATTTGTGCAAGTGAATACATTTGTGTGCAAATAGTGAATTGAATATCTTGCCGTGAAGGCAAATAGAAATTCCCAAAGGGAATTATCGCTGTGGCCCAAAGAATGGCGAAGAAACCAATGTGATACACTGACAAAGGTAACAAATGCACTTGATATTGTGATTCATGTATAATATGTTTTTATTGAGTGACGTGTTGTATTTTATATACGTTAGTACGGGCAAATATCTAACCTTTGATGTGGAGGGAAATACAACTGTGAATAAATAGAGTTCATAAGTTAGAAAGAAAGGAAAAAGTGTTATTTATTTTATTGGTAGAATAGAAAGATTATCGTTATATGATATGTAATTGCTTAAATTTTACAACCTTCTTTGGAAGCGAAATCATCAATAATATTTTCAAAATCAACCTACTTTGGGATATTCGTTTCTATTATTGCCGCGGTAGATAATCTCTCGGCTTCCATGGTTGATCTAGAAAGAATTTACAAATTTTACAATTTATTTATTTATTACTTGCGTCAAGAGATGAGTAGAAGAAATTCTCGTACAAGTTAAACTAGTGAAAACGCATAATTAAATATACTGACACGATGGTGATTATAGTTTTTAATTGGAAATTATTTTTATGTTGCTTGAGATGTGATAAAGATATTGATAAAGGTTATTATTTTAAAATGCATTTTGAAAGTTATGTTACATACATTTGATACTGAGCATAGAAAGTTCTTTATCTGGATGAGTGTCGAAAATGTTAGCTCCTCCGTGCAGTTTGTAGCTGGTGTAATGAGAGCCATCCTTAGAGGGATTTCAACATTTGGGTATAAATCCATTATGTCTTCTTTTCTTATAAACTAACTCAATTCAATTAGGCTGATATCATTACTTTCTATTTAACTGGAATTTATTTGCCCTGGGAATGCTTTTAGGTGAATACATCCATCAACCACTGAAGGTTCCAAATCATTGGGGTAGGCTTTTCACGATTCGGTAGCTTTCTCAGAAATCTTTGAAGATTACGAGTGCTTAATTTCTTCCAAAATTCCAATCGTCCTATGCGTATTGTTGTACTTCTCTGCACGTTCCTTAAGCTCAGATCGTCTCGTAACTCTTCAACTTCGCTCCACACATCAGGGCCAACTTTAAATTCAAAACATGGAGAAACAGTGTCAGTATCAACATTTTAAAGTATGTCTCCAGCTCTTCATGGGGCTTCTTCGTTAGTGATTCTTTCCGACCTTTTGATATATTCATCGCTCTGCGATAGCACCACATTTCTATTGCTTCCAATCTCTTTTGCTCTGCTGCTGTTATTGTCCAGGCTTCACTGACATATAAGAGCATGCTCCGAATGTATGTTTTAATAAAGTGCTTCCTTGCTTCCAGGCTTGTGTTACCAGCTATCAGCAGACTCCTCTTCTGTTAGAATGCCCTCTTTGCTTGGGCTATACTGCTCGCAATGCCTTTCTTGCTTCTGCCATTGCTGTTATAAAGTAGTTCTGCTTCAAAATTCTTCCACTTACGCAAGTTTTTACTGCCCAAGCTTAAGGTAGTTGGAGAGAGATAGTTCCCTAGTCATAATGGGGACAATATTCAAATTTTATATTTTAATTTCAGCGTCTTTAAGACGTATGAAGTAAATATTGTAATATTAATGGTGCAAAAATATTGTCATGTATGAAAAACATTCGCAGTATTTAAATAAATTAATCTGCTTAAATATCTAACTTGACTCATTTTTTCACCCCGTGTGGCTAAAAAGCCTTCAAAACAGCAGGTTTTTTTTGTGATTCTGTAATAATTATGACAGTGAGTAATGGATTAATTTTTTCAAAATAGTTGCGAAACCAAAAACTACACAAAGTTAGTTTTTTCACGAAATCTAAGTGTTGCAAATTCCTATTTCTTTTCAATATTCTCCCTCTGGAGCGCACAGCCGTAATCTATGTTATGTAAAACAGATTGTTTTTTTTCAGACGAATCGCTCGAAAATTAGTTCGGTAAGGGGTTAATTTATTTATATCATTGGGAATATGAGAGATTTTTCTTTAAAATGAGGTCAAATTCGTCAAATTTTAGGTGAAGTGATTTTCGCTCAAACTACCTTAATGGTCATTCTACCTTCTTGATTTATTCCACAAACCATAACCTTAAATTTCTTAAGAATACGAGGCAAAGTAGGTAGTTGGAGGAAATAATGAGGGACGAAAGTTCGCTAAAGGCTGGAATAGAGGAGAGGATGTTGGGTAAACGGGAAAGAGAAAGAAAGAGAAACGGTTTTATAGACAGGATGAGCGCTTCTATTTTTATAGACTTCTAGGACGTACCCTGAGATGAAGAGAGAAATTGTGTTCGTAGATAGAGCTCGGAAACCAATTTCAGTTGAAAACTATCTTAACCGGTAGATTATGCCACAATGTCACCTAGGGGTAGGAAAAAAGAAGAAAAAATGGAAGAAAGCCGTAAAAGTATGAACTTGAAACGTTTGGACAGTTTTGAGGGTTGGGAAGATAGACAATATTAAACTGAAAATGAGAAAAGGAGAACAGATGCTTTGGGGCTGTGCGAGGTGAGGAGGGACAGCGGAGGGAAAATTTTCATAAAATTTATTTTCTGGATAGTCACAGCAGCAGAGAAAACGATATTGGAAGCAATAGAGATGTGGTGCTATCGCAGAGCGATGAATATATCAAAAGGTCGGAAAGAATCACTAACGAAGAAGCCCCATGAAGAGCTGGAGACATATTTGAAAATGTTGAAACTGACTCTGTTTCGCCATGGTTTGAATTTAAAGTTGACCCTGATATGTGGAGCGAAAGTGAAGAAAACATTCACCCCGGAAAGAGGAAGGACAAGAAATTAAATAATAATCTACGGTGGGTTGGGTTGGGTGGAGGAAAACTGGTGGAAGGGACAATGTAAGGAAATGGAAAAGCTGCAGGAAGTGGGTGTGCTTTACGATAAAGTGAAAATGCTATCGGTTAGTGATAGAGAGGTCAAACGATACCAATAGTTAAGGACCAAACAGGAAAGATATTAATCGAACAGGAAGATATCCAGAATAAGCTGAGAGAATACGTAAGAGGAGCTATATGACAGCGAGAATAGACCCTTTAGCATAGATCTAGAGGATGAGAAAACAATAGATAAGGATAACCTCGGACCGGAATTACTTAACAGCGAAATAGAGAGGGCATTAAGAGAGATGAAGGGTAGAAAAGCCGTGGGAACCGATAACCTACTTTCGGAGCTACTGAAGAATCTAGGTAGTAAGGGGAGAGAATCGTTTTTCGAACTTATTCGCAGGATCTACGAGGAAGGAGTATGGCCAGAGGATTTCGTGAAAATAGTATTAATACCTATCCCTGAAAAGAAGAAAGCGTCAGAATGCGAGGAGTATAGAACAATCAGTTTAATTTCACACGCGGCAAAAGTTGTACTGAGAATTATAAGTAGAAGGTTGGAGAGCAGAGCAAACTGCTATTTAGGCGATGACCAATTTGGGTTCAGGAAGGGGAGGGCAACCAGAGACGAGATTGCGGTAATGAGGACACTTATAGATAGAAACATAGAGCATAATCAGGATGTTTTCGCTTGCTTTGTAGATTTCGAAAAGGCGTTTGACAGAGTAAACTGGGAGAAACTAATGCAGATACTGTTGTAAATAGGAATAGATTGGCGTGATAGGAGACTCCTCCGAAACTTATGTATGGGGCAGAGGGCTCAGGTAAGGGTAGCTGAGAGTGAATCAGGGTGGGCAGTTATAGGTCGCGGGGTGCGGGAAGGGTGCCCGTTGTCGCCTTTGCTTTTTAACATCTATTCTGAGGAAATGGTAAGAGAGGCATGGGATGAGCTAGATGTGGGAATAATAGTAGGAGGCCAGCGGATAAAGTCGGTTAGATTCGCAGACGACAAGGCGTTGGTCAGTCGGTTGGTCGGTCGGGCAAAAGAAAACTGGTGGAAGGTACAATGCGAGGAAATGGAAAATATGCAGGAGGAGGGGGAAGTGGGCTCTTTGCACGCCAAGGTGAAACTGTTACCGGGTGGTAAGAGAGGTCAAACGATACCAAAGGTTAAGGACAAAACAAGGAAGATATTAATCGAACAGGAAGATTTCCAAGAAAGATGGAGAGAATACGTAGAGGAGCTATATGACAGCGAGAATAGACCCTTTAGCCTAGATCTAGAGGGTGAAGGATCAATAGATAAGAATAACCTCGGACCAGAGTTACTTGACAGCGAAATAGAGAGGGCATTACGAGAGATGAAGGGTAGAAAAGCCGTGGGAGTAGATAACATACCATTGGAGTTACTGAAGAATTTAGGTAATAAGGGAAGACGATCTTTGTTTGAACTTCGGATAGAATTTGAGGAATACAAAACTATTAGTTTAATTTCTCACGCGGGAAAATTTTGCTTAGAATAATTAATAAAAGACTGGAGAATAGAGAAAATTACCACTTCGGTAAGTTTGGATCAGTAAGGGGAGGGCAACACGGGATTCGATTGCGGTGATGAAAACTGTTATAGAGAGAAAGATAGTGTATAATCAGAATGCATTTGCTTGCTTTGTGTAGTTTTTGAAAAGGCGTTTGACAGTGTAAATAGGGAATAACTATAGCGGACACTCGGGAAATGGGAATAGATTGGCAAGATAGGAAACTCATCCAAACTTATATATGTCCCAGAGGGCACCGGTGAGGGTGGCTGATGGTGAATTTGGATGTGCAGTTGTATGCCGCGGGGTAAGGCCGGTGTCTCCTTTGCTTTTTAAAATTAATGCATATTCATATTTATTTATTTATTTATTCTCGGGGAAGAGCTAGGTGTGGGAATCAAATTAGGAAGCAAGCTAATAAAGTCGGTTAGATTCGCGGACGACCAGGCGTTGGTTAATCTTTGAAGGGATTGCAAGTATTAGTAGATGCATTTGAATATCAGTGCTGGAAATACAGAATGAAGATAAACCGTAGGTGTTGGGGGTATGGTTGGGGAGAAAAAGAAACTTCTGGATGAGTGTAGGAAGAGGCAAAGTAGGTGGTTGGAGGAAAGAATGTTTTGTATTTCTTCAGAGTTTTGTCCGTACAGTTGAGTATTCTCGTCAGATTTTTTTCTTCTCAGAAAGAGTTATAATGTCATCAGCAAAGCTTAGAATGCTAATTTTGTCTCCATGCACTTGTATTCCTATTTTTAATTTTGTCTTTATTTCATTTATGTCTTTTTCAGTGTAAATATTGAAGATCATGGCGACAAAGCGCATTCTTTTCGTACTACTTTCCTCACTTCTGCTTCCTCTGTATTTCCGCCACATTTAATCGCTACCAGTTGTTCCTCATACAACCTTCATATTGCTCTTATATCATTAAAATGACACTCGAATGCTCTACAGCGTAGTCAGCATTCAGTTCCAACCCACATTGTCTAATACTTAGTCTAGGTCAAAGCAGCAAATATGTGTGGGCTGACCCATTTGAATCCTCATCTCTGTGATAAGTCTCCTGGCTGAAATAGCTTCCCTCTTTTCTCTACTTTTCCTGAATAAGGAAACGTCCACACACAACTTTCTTTAACTTAATGATAATGTCAATTGCTCACTTGTTTTGATTTCAACCACTTTATCATAAAAATAAAGCATAGAAATCAAACAAAAATAAGTAAGTGTACCGTTGCAACTCAAGCCACTGAAACTTGACGTCGCGAGTGAATTGACTGCGATTGGTCGGCGGAAACGAGAGTAAAAATGACAACAACCTTAGCCAGTTTGATTAACATCAAGTAACAGCATTTATATAACCACAATTATTACAATATAAAACAAGCCCGTAGGCTAAATACCGTTAACTTGGTCTATACAAGACGAACACAAGTCACAACTGGAACTAAGCAGATACGTCCTCCGGCCGCGGTCAGGTTCAAAGAGCGCGCACGCCGCGCTGTGTTGCTGCGGCTGGCGATTGAGGGGAGTTAGCTGACCGATGCAAGAGTTGCGGGTAGAAGGGGATATCCTTGTCCTTGTTGATTGGTGGAGGTAATGGCGCTAGCGTTGAGTCGCTCGAAATAGAGCGCAGCACTGCATCTTTTAGTATAAAGTGAGGTGATTGTCTCATCGCGGCCAGCGAAACGTGAGACAGCGAAACGCGAGACATCGATGCGCGTGGGGATATTCGCGACGGCGCACAGTGGTCTGAGAACCCACTTTCGCGGCCAAAAATCGATTTTTTCAAATAGTTGAATTTAGGTATTACATGGTCTTACAGTAAAGAAAAATGATTAATTCATCATAAAACGAATGAATTTTCATTGATTGTTGACCCATGTCCTAAAATTACACACACACATCTTGGGGATCAGCGCCACCGCTTGAAAATCGATTTTTCACGCTGAAAAAGGGAATCAAATTACAACTCGTAATAAATACATTTCCTTGATACATTAGGTGATTTACTTATTTTAACATCTGTTTAGTATTCCTACATTGCCAATTCGTCTCTTCATAACGTCGTAAGTGACAGTGACCAGATTTTCTTAAACGGTGCAACGTCAATCACTTTCCCGGAATCAATTGGGCGTTTAAAAAAAATCTTGCAATATCTAGTGTTGAGGCAATATGCTAAGGCAAGAGAAAGGCTTTTTGCGTTGGATGTAACAAGATTTTGGCGCTTTTAAGTGCCATTTTCTAAGCTATTGACTTTTGTATCTCGAAGCGCGGGCAGCGGTGCTGCCGGTAGTTGCTCATTCACGCGTGCCCTCTGAGCAGTCCGTGCTGAGAAGTAGAGTTCTGTTAACTTTCACAGAGATGTTAAATCGCCTGAAATTATGTAATGTCATAATTTTACTCATTGCATGAAATAATACATCTCAGTCGGTATATTATATTGTTTTACTTTCAAAGATAATGACTTGTTTTTCATGAACATTTACACGCCACTTTACCTTCCGTATCAATTGGACATGAATGGATGGAATAAAAGTAAATAGTATCCTCCGGCAGCATAATACCACTTTGTAACAAATGTTATACGCTGTTTTTTGTCGCAAAAATGAATCTTATGTCAGGAATTTAGCAGTTTATTACGATGACAGATCATTTCGACTACCTGATTGTTCCAACTGTCGTGATAGCGCGGTAAAGTGTTGCTACCAACGAATGTCGAGGAATATTGTATATTTGCTTGTCGAAGAATTTTGAATTTACTTTCATACTAAAATTTACTTCTTCTGGCTCTAGTTTAAAATAAGCAAAATCTTTTTTTTACTTATTTAGGAATCTAAGTATTTGACAATTATTGTTTTTCCTCTAGTTTTGTTTGCTAACATGGCGCCAATGGTATCTGTTAGATGATTTCTTCATTTTCAAAACGGATATCGTAGATTATTGGATATTTTGAAACGTTATTCAGCCTCTGTCCTCTTCATCGGTGGAATTATAATCCACAACAGGTCCCATGTGTGGAGGAAGTAGAAGTGCCAAAACGTCGTTAGGGATCGTGCTGTTGTCCATTTTTGGTAGTTTACGAAGCGTGAATAAAAGAGGATCTGAAGACTGAAGGATGTGGAGGAGGTCTTCGTTAGTAATCGCTTTGTTCATTTTCCAGGTGTGAAGTTCTCTATATCTTTTGCAAACTTTGTTTCTGGATTCTTGCGACTCTTCGGAAAAGTAGCCGATTGGGAGGTCTATGGAATTAATTATGTCAGCACCATGAATTCGAATTTTATGCATTGTTACAGGCATTGGGTACCAGGAATAAAGTGTAACGAAAATTTTTGCTGTAATCTGGCAGAGTTCCCTAAAAGTATTTGCATTCAACGCGTAATTTGATGATAAAGCCCGAAGTATTACGCCCATACGATGAAGTAACTGCTGATCTACTCCTGTTATTTCTGCCGATTTTTCAGCCTCTTGAAAAAATCGGCGTGCAGTGTTGCCATCATTTGATATCCCAATTCGGACGGTCAACAACCAAGCCCATGCTTTCTTTAAATGCTTTTGTTATTTTTTTGGTTCTTTCCTCTAGTTCTTCCTTTTGAAAATGTTCAATTTTTGAAAATGCGCAACACTTACCTATTTCCAACTTGTAGCCAATATGAAGCATACATTCCAACGAATCCATCCATGGAGCGGAGAAATACCAAGAGATAGTCTCTCATGATTAATGTCCCTTCTAATTATTTCATCGATAATATTCATTTGATGAGGCTTGCTTCCGCATACGTAACACGTCTGGGATGATGAAGTATTTGTCAAATTATTTATAACCTTGCCGTCTGCCATCGTTAAATGAAGTTGATACCTTACTAACACGTTGGAGCCAGCAATATTAAACTCCCTTTGTACCAGTCTGTCTATCTGATTTTTATACATTTCTTTGTTTTTTATAATTATATTTTTATCCTCCTTTACAAATTCAAATTTAAGTGGTCAACATAGGCGTGGTGAAGATGGGTGAAGGTTTTGCCAGACTATTGTTGTTTTTGAATCATCTTCATGGGTAGACAACCGAAGGGGAACGAGAGAAGTAACTAAAAGACTTGATTCATTGAAATTATTATGCGGAACCACCTGATTGTAATTGGAAAATCCTGACGTTCAGTCAAACCCCCACTTTGTAACAAGCTTCATATTTTTTAACTGTCACGGATTTAGTTGGGCAATAACTGGAGCCTGTGGTATGAGAAGACGCTCAGTAGTGTGAACAAGTAATGCCTGTAAATTCATTTCTGCTCCACTGGCAGATATTTCAATTCTCTACATCGGGGGATAACACCTTTCTTTGGCCTTTAGTGCTTAGTTTTCTCATATGTTTATCTTGAAGTACATAACAACCAGGTTCCTGGTTACCGTAATATAATAGTAACGCAAATTGGATTAATTTTATTCCATCCATTCATGTCAAATTGATACGGAAGGTAAATAGTGGCGTGTAAATGTTCATGAAAAACAAGTCATTATCTTTGAAAGTAAAACAGTAAAATATACCGACTGAGATGTATTATTTCATGCAATGAGTAAAATTATGACATTACATAATTTCAGGCGATTTAACATCTCTGTGAAAGTTAACAGAACTCTACTTCTCAGCACGGACTGCTCAGAGGGCACGCGTGAATGAGCAACTACCGGCGGCACCGCTGCCCGCGCTTCGAGATACAAAAGTCAATAGCTTAGAAAATGGCACTTAAAAGCGCCAAAATCTTGTTACATCCAACGCAAAAAGCCTTTCTCTTGCCTTAGCATATTGCCTCAACACTAGATATTGCAAGATTTTTTTTAAACGCCCAATTGATTCCGGGAAAGTGATTGACGTTGCACCGTTTAAGAAAATCTGGTCACTGTCACTTACGACGTTATGAAGAGACGAATTGGCAATGTAGGAATACTAAACAGATGTTAAAATAAGTAAATCACCTAATGTATCAAGGAAATGTATTTATTACGAGTTGTAATTTGATTCCCTTTTTCAGCGTGAAAAATCGATTTTCAAGCGGTGGCGCTGATCCCCAAGATGTGTGTGTGTAATTTTAGGACATGGATCAACAATCAATGAAAATTCATTCGTTTTATGATGAATTAATCATTTTTCTTTACTCTAAGACCATGTAATACCTAAATTCAACTATTTGAAAAAATCGATTTTTGGCCGCGAAAGTGGGTTCTCAGACCACTGTGCGGCGCACAGTGGGGCTAAACTCCACTTTAGACGGACAAAAGTCCAAAAATTTTACAATCAACTCCAAAATAGGCATGTGTACGTTTTTGAGATTGCTTAAATGAAAGCTGATATCAAATTTGCGATATTTATTGTATTTTATGATTTTATTTGCAAATTTTATTATTTACCCAGTGGGGTGTGACCATGCAGAAGACATTCATGAACTAATTCAAAAGTAGTCCACCACTAAATTATCCTGAGCATACAACCATAGAACATTAATTGAATGTTCAAGTGTGAACTATTCATTCGAGACTGTTCATAGATCGTTCATTGAATGTTCAAGTGTGAACTATTCATTTGACACTGTTCATAGATCGTTCATTGAATGTTCAAGTGTGAACTATTCATTTGAGATTGTTCATAAATCGTTCATTTCCTGTCCACGGAGTATTATTCAAAAATTCTTCTTGGCTGAACAGTTAAAGAACATCTTTAAACCTTTCAAAAAAACCTTGTCAAGTTCTAAATCTTGTTTATTCACAATAATATTGCATTTATATTCGTACTATGTGGCGTTATATGTTTCAATTAATTAATGCCAAATAACTGTTATCGAGATGTGATGGTATTTCCTCAAACTATCAAGGAATTGCCATTTAATAATTATAGTTCTCGAAGTTACATTTATCCACGGAAATAACTAGCTATATACGACTTTCTGTGCGTCGATACTACAATATCGGGCACTAGAAAATGCGTCGTAGGGTGCCTAATAATGCGACATGGGTATAATGACGATAGGAATATACAAGATAGGATGTTATAACGATCTAAAATTACGTACCGTAATTGCACATTCATAGTGATTAATTGCAAATTATAATTTTTTTATTTGAGAGAGCAGGGAAGTCAGTGGAGAGGTAATTCGATATGAATCGAGAATCATTTCATGGGAACTATTTTTTTAAACATTCTTTCATGGTTCATATGTTATTAATACAAAAACATTTCCGCCGCAATTCATCTACGTTGAACATTCATTGAACGTTCTATGAAGTATTCCAATGAATGTTCTTTGCACTATCTGTGAGTGCCAATTGAACGTTCTTGAATGATCTTTGAACGTTTAAATAGTCTTCACTGAACGTTCTTTGAACATCTTTTGAACAATTAATTCCCCACTGGGTATACAATTTTTGACAGTAAAATTATTTTTCAGAAAAAAAATCAAAATGAATCAAATTAAAAATGTTCACGTAAATTGAGATGGTCATCGAAAATGAATCTGCTATAAAATTTACAAATTTCTTTTAAAATCACCTTTGCAAAATATTTTCATGTTTCATAAAAAAATGATACGATTTGTACAGAAGTTTCGCAAGGCTGAGATTTCATAAATCTCAGCCCTGGTGTAACAAACATCACCACTTGTACCTAAGAGTGGACATACAGCATCCAAATTTGACTTATTACAAACTAGTAATAACTTCATAAACAGTTATTATTTACGGTACTTACATTTGCTTTCCATGATTGAAATTGTTTATATTATAGTTTACCCGTTGCCATGCGGCCATAGTGGCCGGATGAGTTTCCTATCCGCCTCTCGTGCATAATAACTTTTATATCGTAACAGTCCTTTTGCAACTCAATGGCAGTTGATTTCTTTTACAATCTCTAGCTCATATTTAAATTAATAATTTTTCTCAGAATTACGATACGATTCCGTCCGATTATATAAATTTTCTCTAAATTATTATAACTTTTCATTTTGAAATATCAATAAATATTCATTCGTGATAATTAATAACTCCACCCGTATTTTCTTAAAAAAATAAATTTTAAAAACATATTCACACTTTACTTGCTTATTTCAATCGATTGAAAGTTTAAAAAATGAAATAGAGGACACCAGTATGCTGTACTAATAGTTTCAAATCGACCGTCCAATTCGGCGTCTGCGTCCGTGGGACCAGTGCTCCGCTATTCTCTCACTTTGACACTCATTTCTACGCGCAGGTGCATACTTACCAACCTGTGAAATACACCGTTGCGTAGTTCAAACATCAGGTTACCCAACCTACTATTTCAGAAACCCTAATTCAAACTTTTATTTTTGGACTTTCTTCCGCCTAAAGTGAGGTTTTGCCCCACTGTGCGGCGTTTGCGAGTTTTTGGCGTACTCGCGGAGTGATTTTTTTTGGTTCCTTCTGGCAGGGTGCTTCGTCTGGCAGAGTGGGAAGGGGGAAATTTTGGCACACCGTTTGTTTATGTAATCACTTCTTCATTAAAATAAATATATTTAAAAATATCATACTGAGTCTAACGCAAGGTGGATTTGAAATTATAAGGAAGTGGGCTGTAGAGGCTAATGCAGCACTTTATTTTCTGTGGAATTTAATTTAGTAAAGAAAATTTGTTTTAAAGAGACTTCTCAATGTTTTAATTAGGATCAATAGTGACTATACCAAAGGGTGTTCGAAAGTGGTGAAATTTGGTGGGAAAGTTGGGGAAGTATTATGATGAAACTTATCGCAATTTCCAATATTGTTAATGGTGCCATTCGTGCATAGTTTTTTGTAGATGTTTTATTACTGTGCCAGATTACATCCTTACTAGATTTGATGTACAGTATTTATCTCTTGATTTATTGAGGTGTATAGCTAAGCCAGACTAAGATTTGTCTGTTATTAAGCGGTAATCATAAATAAACAACCTCATTCATTTATTCTCATTTTTCCAAGAAAAGTTGTATATTTTAAATTTATCTTTTCCATATTTTGTTTTACGACCCATATTTGAATATTATAAAGCAATTGTGCTCTCATGTTAGCCTCCAAAAGCAGTCTCTTCTGCATTGCCATCAGCTTAAGTTTTGCTTCAAGTAGTTCATTGCTCATTGGATATTTATTTTTCTTCAAATTTAATGGCTGCTGACCTACAATAGTGTATTAGATGTGTACAATTATGAAACATTATTTTTCACAAACTCGAAGTTAATGCTGGTTGTTATTCTAGGTATTCTTACACATATCGATGGATTCAATCAGATTTTCCTCCACATCTGTATCTACTATGCCTTTCAACCCTGTCATAAATAGATATTTTATACAAGAGAAAGTTTTTAAAATAAAAAATAAACCTGATACAAAAACAACACCGTCTCTGGCTATCATTTTATTTCTTCAAATAAATACCTACTATATCCAGTTAACCCATTAAGGACCATAATTATTTCACCAATATAATTTGGTTTTTAAAGTTTGATTCGAAGATACAATCACATAAGGATGACAAAACCCAAGTTTTACGAAAAAATATAAATATTTAGTGCAAAAAAAATGACGTCCCATTTTTGGGACATTGGCCCAATACAGTAGCTTTCCCTCCAAAATACGACCATCAGTAGTAATTGGTAAAATAACTATTTTCGGATACTTTTTTGCTTAAAATTAATGTAATTAACGCTTATGAAAGAAGAAAGGTGACTGCGTTTAATCATACGTGCTTATTTATTCAATATTTTGACAAAACGTTTTGAACTTGATCTATATTTTACACCATGTCACATTACACTATGTTGCATTACATGAAAAAGTTTTTCAGTTTTGCAGGAATGAAGCATTTTATAATAAACAATATTATTTAGCGTCTACAGAACAATAAACACACATAGAATGTGCATTTTGGTACAAACAGAAAGGGCTAAAACCATGAGATGTGCATCATAAAGAATTACAAATAAAAATATTTACCAGATACAACTAGAAAGGCATAAAACCATGAGATGTACTATAAACACATTTGCTTTCTATGTGCACATTTTGTACACATAGAAAGGGATAAAACCATGCATATTACAAATAATTACATATAAAAATATTTATCAGTTGCCATTTGGTACAACTAGAAAGGGAAAAAACCATGAGATGAACTATGTATATATAATACCATGTAAAAATTTTTATCGCGTGACATTTGAATTGACGTTCAAGCATAAAAAGCTGTAATGGTATGAAAAAGAATTGCTCTTCAAGAAGTGAATTTGCTGTTAGTGAATGCTCATCGTATATCCACAAGAGATCACTGAAATAGTTTACCTATCATGGAAATCGGAAAACATCGGTCATGCAATGCAACATTACAGCATTTACAAATTCTCGTGGTTTTCTTTCCACATAAAGCGCAGCGCAGCGAAATATTATGTTTTCCATCATCAAATATTATTTCTGCGCTTACTCTTCCACCGGTTTACGGTTTCTTTAGGGCCCGGGGCGTTTACGTGCAGCAGAAGTGTTTTTAGTCAAATATGCCAAGACTATTCTCCTTCTTGCATCAAGTAAAGACATATTTTCTTCTAGAATACTTATCTGATAGAGTCTCCAGCCGTTTACCATGGCAACCATTTGAGTGAAAATAGGGAACAATCATTTCTTCCCGCGTATTCTTGCGCTGTAGAGTGAGATCTGTTTATCCAGTAAATCTAATCCTCCCATAAAATTATTATACTCAGAAATAAGACTAGGCATAGGAACGGTGATTTCTTTTTTGCCTTTCTGAGAGTAACGTTTTACACAAAGTGTGGGATAAATCTGACTATAATTGGTAGCAACGCATACTGGGGGGCTGTCATGCCACTTTGCTACCAGAATTTGAAGGATATTTCTTGATGCGGCTCTCTCTAACTGTCCCTGATGCTTTCGATTCCTTATTCTTCAAATCAGTTAACGTTTCATGGCTTGTAAAGAAGTTGTCGATGAATAACTCATAATTTGTGGATTCGCTATTAGGAATGACACTCGTGATTTCATTTATGACCATGAATCCTAAGGGGCCTTTATTATTTGTACGTTCTTTCCCAAGGTAGGGTGAAAAATTGTAAAGATAGCCATTAGAGCTACACAAGCACCAAAACCTATAGCCGAATTTTATTGGCAACCTTCGCATAAATATTTTGGCAAAATACATTCCATGGTATCGTATCATCATCTCATCAAAAGAGAAAAATGCTAAATTAAAAAAAGTTTTTTTTGAGGATACCGGGACTAGCCACGGTAGTTATCTTTACGGAGTCACCCGCAAGTGCGCATAAGTGCGATATTCCACAGAGTAAAAATATTCGCCTTGACCGGGATTCGAACCCGGATCCCTCGATTTCGCTGGATGGACCAATTCGTTCATATCAACTTTGAAATGTGGAAAAAATACTTTTGTGTTGCATGTATTGTACTCTGTGTAGCAATAAAGTTCAATAAGTCATCCTCAAAAATTCATCAAAAATCTGGACCACACTCAAGCCAAGTAAGGCTTGCAGATTGTCAAAAGTTCTTTTGGAAGGTTCAGCCATATCAGTACCATATTTAGGTGAACAATTTTTCCATTCTGGGACATATAACGGGTCTGGCTTGCTTCGGTTAGGAATAGGAGATGTTGAAGTTGACAATTCAGCAAGAATATTACCAATATCATGGGTTTTTTGAAGGAATACTTCTAACTTGACTGCTACATCTTGTAGATTTATGGTATCTGGAAGTTCACCTTCATCAATTTCTTCTTCATCCGTCAGTTCGTCAGGAGAAGCAGGGATTATAGCGATTTCCACATCGTCAAAATCGTTTTCATCGTCACTTGTTTGAAATAGAATAGTTGTAAATTCTAGCAAGGTCAAGGACCTGCGCTGGGACATAATGATCTCCTGCTCTAGTGTCTGGATTGCAAAATTAAATTTTTGTTGTAAATATATAAAAATAATTTCTAAAATAAAAGATAAAGCGAAGAGTATGTAGTATAAATAAATTAACAGAGGAAATATTCCAATTATTGTATAGAAAAGACAAAGACGGACTATTTTTCACAAAAGTTCGTCACGGGGCCAATGTCCCAAAAATGGGACGCAGCATTTTGACTAGAGTTATACTTATATTTGTTGCTGTATTCAATATATTATGAATTCGCACGATAGCAGGACTCTTAGTGACTATATATGTTGGATGAACTTGCACCACACACCAGTAATAGAGTGTATGAAGCACTAGAGGTAGAAGCGTGCAAAATTAGAAAAAAAATCGATTTTCAGAGCCATCTGGTTTAGAAGATTATCAACTAAATGTAACGTTTTCAGCAATGTGGATACATTGAGTAATGATAAATATCCAGTGGAGAGGAAATGGGAATAGGACAAAAAATAAAACTTTTGTTGCAATTTTAACCTGCGTCCCAAAAATGGGACATTGGCCGGTAATGGGTTAATAGAAAAAAAATATTCCTAGAATTATTACATGCAGTAGGTAGCACCTGAGCGTCCCTTCTGAGATAGAATACAAATCTTATGCAAGCATTGAGTAGGCTTTGTAATTTTTATTCCTGATCTGTAGGGATGCATTTAAGACGCAAAAATAATCGTAATCTTTAGTAAATCATTCAACATGCTGAATCCATGTTCAAATCCCGACTGTGGAGGGTCAAATTTTTTATTAGAACTTGAATATTCCGTGACTTGTTTGAGAGACGGCTCTCTCTTGAAATTTTGACATGGCACAAAGGGTAGAAATGGGCTGGATAGTCAAAAGGAATGATGTTTTTTGTCGTCCTTAAAGAACAGGTGGGAGCCTTTTTCCAGGTGGAGGGAAATTCCTAGTGATCGAACCAGTCATTAAATATTTCAAGGATATACGGTAATAGTGCATAACACGATAGTTGATTAATCTCTATGGGAATGTCATCAAATCCAGAAGCATTGGATCAATAAAAGGACAAACATGCAATCAGAGCCTTGGGAGTTTCATACTTATAGCAGAACTCGTTAATATCAAAAGGATTAATTCAATCTCCATCATAGTTCGTTGCGGTGAGATTGAGCCTTGTACTATTTGCAAATTACTTAAATTATTAGTTCAGCTGATCAGGAAAAATATGTATATGGAGGGATTGAGGAGTCCCGTCGGTGAACTAGGCTAAAGTTTAGAATTTCATACAGGACCAACTTTGGGTCTTCCAATGTCGTAAGCCTTGATTCTTGGGACAGATGTTTACTATCAATGATGCATTATTTATCGGGGATCTCGAGTTCTTTTAATTTTTGGGTCAGAGCAGTAAACCAGTACACCGAAAGTCAACGCAACTTACTCGGTTTCGTTCTTTAAGGTAGTTTCGTTCTTTAAGCTAGTCATACTGGAGACCATATTCAATTTTTTTAATTTTAGCGTCTGTAAGAAGTATGAAGTAAATATTGTAATATTAATGGCACAAAAATATAGTTACGCATGACAGAAATTATCAGTAATTAAATAAATATTGTAGCATAACATGTCTACCATTATGTTTTAACGCCATCACGTTGGCCAGAGGGGTATGTACACTCTCAAGTTGGCACCGCGGAGTCTCGTGTAAAACACATTTAGCCAGTATTAGGAGTAAGGGGGAAACAATGTTTGCTGAAGATGGAAGTAAACACCCCGCTTCATTAATAATTGGGGAATTAGCGAGTGTTTGGAAAGAGAGACACTTATGAGAATGGGAAATTAGCGTGTTTTTGGAGAGGGAGAGTTATGGATATTTGGAGGAAGGGGGAAAACGATAACTGGGAAACATATACAAGGCGCGCACAGAGTCGCAGGTCGGCATTCATTCAAAAGTGTGGCATTCAAAATGATGATTCATTCAGAGATTGACCGCTAGTTATTCACTCAGATACTGTGCTCAGATATTTGCGGAGATGACCGCAGCCAGACGGAGCCGCGTAGAAAAAGGGGTATTCAGTCAGAAGGGGAACAGACCTGGAGATTACTTGGACAACCAGGGGACTCCACGACTTATTGTGAGAGCAGAGCGTGAAGGATTGGAGAGAAATAACCGCAGTCCTGCATAGAATCACCCTCGAGATACCCACCAGATGTCTACCGTTACTATACCTACTTGCACTGTGAAAATCGGTCAATGTCATGGTTGTAACTAGAATTAGGGATTACATATAAGTAAGAGTTATCAAGTCTGTTTGATAAAAAAGTAATTGAGAGAGTAAAATTAATTGCATAAAGGAGAAGCCGTTAAAGCTTTTGAATTGTGAATGCCAATGTTATTAAGTGACCTATTGATAGTTCCCTTAAAGTGACTAATTAAATATTAACCATAAATGAAGTGTGATAATAGTGTATTTACCGAATGAGCAGCCAGGGAAAAGGTTAATAACACAAGCGAACAAAGTGATTACATATATTTAAGTGTGACAGTACCTAAGACAAATATCACACACAACATCATTCTTATACGAAAATAAAAAAAACACAAATTATTACATTTTGTCGCCTCACATTGGGCGCCAAATTGTAAAACTTTATATTGGTATATATGTTTATCAACTTCACATTTGTTTGGCGCTCGCTCGGCCATCTTATACACTCGTCTCTTCCTCCTCGGTCCTTATCTTCGTCTCTTTCTCCGATTTAAGGAAGTCGCCATGCGGGGAAGGCCGTCGAGGCCGAAGACGCCCTCGACCTACCCGAGAGAGGGCCGGCGCTGAGCTACCGCGTGGGCAGATGCCGCGGTGACGCAGCTGGCCCGGCCGGCGGGGGCCCCCCTGCCGCCGCGATGGCCGACGACGACTGCTCCTCCTCCCCACTGTCGCCCCGGCGGCGGCCGCGGCACCCGCCCCCGCCGCCGAACAGGCGCCGGAGCGCCGCCGGCCGCCGCGTGTGCGCCGATGGAGACGACGAAGACTCCTTCGCTCCCGGACGCCGTCGCCGCAGTTCGCTGTCACCGTGGTCGGCCGGGGGCGGGGAGGCGGAGGAGGCGGAGGAGGGGCGGGCGGGCGGGGGCGTGTGGGCGCGGCGGTGGGGCGGCCGCAACCTGCTCTCGGTGCCGGATCCCCTGGCCCTCATGTCCACGCCGGACGACGCCCCTTCGCCGGAGCCCAGCGGGGGCGGTGGGGGCGATTGGTGCCCCCGGGGAGGCGGCGCGGACGCGGCGGCCGACATGGCGTCCGTGAACAGCGAGACCGTGGGTGAGTGTGCGAGAGCAACCCTTAATTCGCCCCCTCTATCCCGGTAGGACCAGGGTCAGCAAGCTCCCTGAACTTCCCACTCTCCAAATATGTGGCGATCTACCAAAAAATTGAGTGGAAGCTGTTTGATGCATTCATTGGATACATTCGACGTTGTTCGCGAGCCTTCGAAAATATCCCCGTGAGCTACTGAGGTTTCTCAATTGGCGGTACGCTGGTCCTTGCCCTAGAGCTGTGATTCCGAACCCTTTTACGTTTGAGGCACTCTTGAGACTGACGTCTCTCCTTTTCCATATCATTTTATCTAAATGCTGTAGTGCTCGTATCTAAATCCCGTCTTTTCTTATCCTATCTGTTGGATTCTGTGATCATGTGTTAATCAGGGTGTCTTATATTTTGGTGTTCACTTTGTTTTGGTTTTTGAGTGCTTTTTGATCTTTTATTTTCCACGAATGTCTTATAGTGCAGTTCTGTTTTGTCTATGTGAACGTGGCGGTGGTGCATTAAATACGTTTTATTATAAATCGGTGTCCCTACTATTTATCGAATCCGGTGCTATGGATTAGCGAATCCAACTCAATAAAGCCTATCCTTATGCCATTACATATTGGCACTGTAGGATTTGAGAGTGAATTAGTCAATTAAACAAACTACAGTAGGTAATCACTCCTCCTGTAGTCTTACCACAATGCCGGTGGATAGCACGATACTTAAGACACAAAGGCACTAGCGAAATATTAACAAAGCTGACCGAAATAACCTATTTGAAAACTATATTCCTCAATTGCTTGTAAACGAAGAGAGCAGATGAGTTGGCGAACTTGAGATAGCGTAAGCCATAAACGTCTTTGGAAAACATTACTTAGATGTAGTTGCAATGAAAAGGTTTATTTCCTCTCACATAACAGTGCATTGAAATCGCTCGGATTGGATGGCTCAACTACCTGATTGGGAGGGGGAAATATTCCGTGTTCAAGTAGTATTTTTGTTTAACGTGCATCGACGGCTATGGTCATTTCGAACTAGCTGTCTACCACTTGCACAAGAGAGGGACAACAGCACTCGAACGAATCGGACGATCACCCCCTCCAAACTCGAGCCGAGCCCAGCAATACTTAACTTCGGTGACTGATCGGGAACCGGTGTTTTCATCGTGGCAAGCCGTTTCCCTCCGTGTTCAAGCTAGGCATGTGTGATGAGTTGATTTATCGAAATAATCGACTTTAGTCATCGCGATGTGATGAACCGCGTCGATGATGATGAATGTCATCCTTTAATACACCTCAATGGGCATCGAAATCGACTATCGACAGCGATTAGTCGATGCGAATCCTCGATGTCGATGAATCGACGCAAATCATCGATGAGAATGTCCGATGGGTCGATGATTAATATTTATGTTGTATCGCCCGCCCGTCGCCCGTCCTTACCGTGCCGCTGTTCCGTCTCCTCCCTCATCTTCCCCTCCCTCCCCCTCCCCCTGCCACTTCAACATAATTAAAGCGGTTCCTCAGCGATGCAGGGAAAGTTGTATCGGACGACGGACTCTTACTTACCGATGAAAATGCTGAAATGGGAATAGTCTTGTACCACAACAAAGAGTTGGTGCTTAAAGTCTAACTTGTGACTTGTTAAGGAAACCGATTCCTGTTGAAATTGAAAATTTTCGATTCTCATACTTATTTTACATCTACATCTACAAAATACCCTGTAAGCCACCTCAGGGGTGTGTGGCAGGGGGTGAGTATTCACCAACATGCATTACACTATACCCTAAAGTTTGTGTAACTACGACTAATTATGCATTAGGATAAATCGCTAATGCTTGTCACGAGACGAAGCCTCACAAGCATGCACTACACTACAGATATTATCACAATGGAGAGGGACCGTTAATATATTTGTATTTTGCAACTACACAAATGGATTATTGTGAAATTTGGTGCTACTGAACACTTCTGAAATATATTATGTTGAAATTGAAAACAGTTTATACTCTGGAGCAGCACAAAGTTTTCAGCAGCATAGGCATTCCTGTGCCTTGGCTAATGTTTAAAATTAACTCAATCGGAACACCATTGTTACCAAATCGTAAGGTTTTGTCCACAATATTGGACTGAAGGTTATGAAACTTTTCAGATTTGTTGCGTAGGATAGAATCCTAGCTCCTATACAAATTAACAGATTATATAATTATTTTTCGATATTTTTGGTATTCATTTATAATAAAGTTGGAAAACTTTGGCTGTGTTGCTAATACCAAAAAAAGATAAAATGAGATTTGCTGTTGATTTTGGTTGGGACCAGAAAACAAATATGCAGTTTCATAACCCTCAGTCCATAGTTGTGGATAAAACCTTTGGAGGAGTTGGTAACAATGGTGTCCCGAGAGAGTTAATTTTAGAGATTAGCAAAATCACAGGTATGCCTATGTTATTGGTAAACTTGTGCTGCTCCACACTACGGATGACAAACTTTTGTGAATTTCAACATATTTTTTGAACAACGGAGTGTTCAGTAACATCAGAGGAATGAAAAAAATGTCAAAATTCAAAAATAGAAAATTTTCAATTTCAACGCCTATTGGTCAGTGTAAAGAAGTTGAAATCTGACTTGCATGCATTTTAACCTCTTTGAAATGGGTGCAGGTTCAGTTCACTGTTGATGTAATGTGGATTTTGTTTCGCTCTCTTTTATAAATAGACCTTGTCTAAATTAAGTTTGATCTCAAGTCTCTCAATTTAATTTGATCCAATTCAATATTTACTTAATAGCCACACCACACTGCTAATCGAGACATTCTGCATCGATCATCGATAATCATCGGTCATCGATACTCATCGATAATCATTGATCATCAAAACTAATCGATCATCATACGCACTATATTCGATGATCGATGACAGCCATCGAAATCGAAGCATTTCAATGAACGTTTTTCACCGAAAATCCAAAATTGGTCATCGCACAAGCCTAGTTCAAACATCCTTCCTTGGATCCTGAAGGGGGTTGTATAGTGTCTGGATAGAGTCACGGTTATACGTGGGTATCTTCTCCGCAAACATGACTCTAGCCGTAGCCAATGCCGCAATAAGGTAGTTTGAGCGAAAAATCACTTCACCTAGAATTTGATGAATTTGGCCACATTTAAAAGAAAAAACTCTCATCTTTCCAATGATATCAAAATATCAACCCCTTGCCGAACTACTTTTCGAGCAATTTTCCTGAAAATATTAGCTGTTTTACTGTTAGATTACGGCTGTGCGCTCCAGAGGGAGAATATTAAACAAATTAGGAACTTCCAGCACCTAGATTTTGTCAAAAAACTAACGTTGTGCAATTTACAAGTTTTCTCAACTATTTATAAAAAATAATTTATTACTCACCACAGTACTTTTTGCGGAATCGCAAAAAACCTGCTATTTTGAAGGGTGTTCAGCCGTACGTAGGGAAAAAATGAATCAAGTTAGAGACTTATGTAGCTTTCTTTATTTAATTACTGAGAATAATGGTCATATATTACTACATCTTTGCACCATTGATATTACAACATTTATTTAATTCTTTCTTACAAACGCTGAAATAAAAAAAATAAAATTTGAATATGGTCTCTATTATGACTAGGGAACTATCTCGCTCAAACCACCTTAAAGAATTAAAAATTTGAGTATGCAGTAACCAGTCAGTAAGCAATCGGATCTTGAGGCAGAGTCACCCAAGTCACTTCACTGCGCATTCTGGTGTGCGTAGATTGCTAGAACGAGGGAACAGAATTAGGGAAGGATCTATTTTTAAGTTCTATCCTCGTTAATTCATTTGCATAGTCGTCATAGCAATTCTCCACTCTACACGACGCAGTTTTTACTGCTGTCATTCCATCCATGCATCATATTCTGTTCGTTAAGTTCCTCGCGTGGAACGTCAAGTCCAGTCCACAGGATTAGTAAGCCCTTTTCACTGCTCCGGGCTTGAGCCCTCTACAGCCGTGGATTATAAAACAAAAATATCGTATATGAGGAAAGGGGAAGAGTTATGTTGGGAGAATAAGAGGGGTTGTGGTACTGGAATGGCGACTGGTGGAGGGGTAAATGACGACAATATTTATTGAGAAGTATCACTATTTTTATTTTATTTTTTTAAATGTATAGTTATGTTAAATTGATAATACATTGTTAATTTGTTATTATGTTAAAATGTATTAAAATGTATTAAAATGTATTAAAAATTAAATTGTTAATATATTTTAAAATGTATTGTTTCAGTATATATTTTAATGTATATAATAATTAATTTTTTATTTTAATAATTAATCATTTATTTTAATAATTAATATTAAATTTATTTTTTTATATAATTCATTAATTTGTTTTTTTATTTATTTTATTTTTAAATGGAATTTAGCCGCGTTGCGATATGCATGACGTGCCGCATGTAGAGGGCGTCAAACTTGGTGCCATGAATGTGCTTCAACGTTTTACGAGCGTAAATGTTCGTTCATCACACGATTTCCTATTTTTTGCTCAGCCTCCACACATCCAGTGTTCAGCTAAAGTTGTAGGATGCATAAAAGAATGTGGATGAATGATTGGATAATGGAAACATGCTCAGGTAACGATTGAGCATAAAAATCACTAGCCATAAATTAAATTCTCTGACACCATATTTATCTAGGGTGAACTAGCTATTGAGATAAGGCAGGATGAGCGGGAAAGGTAACAACTTACTTGCTTCGTTCGTGAGGAATTTAGTGTAAAAGACAATTTAAAAATGAATATAGCCAGTGCTTATTAACAAATGATGAAAAAGCTCTTATAGAACTAAATTACCAGTAAATATTTATTTTAAAAACGCTTTTTCCCCACGGTTTCAACCTGCCTGCATTCTATATTAACATATTATATTCAACGTCAAAAAGAGAGCAGCGTTTGTGGGCCACACTCAGAAGCCATAGTAAATTTTAGGTCTAATGTGGACTCAAGTCATGACGGCACTTTATAAGCTAACATCGATTCCCTTGACAAGAAAACTAACGCATTTTTCCGATCCGAATCAATCCGAAATCATCTTAATTCTTTTACTGCAAGTTGTATTCACCATCCAAGATCATCAATCCGATGATTGAAGCGAAAATTTAGTAATGTGAACCATTGCAAAAGAATTCAAGTTGAAAGTGCAAATATTCATCGTCAGGGAATAACTTGAAGATTTGTTTTGTCAGGGAATAACTTTCCATGAGGGAATAACTTACCGAGTTCAAAACCGTTCTCAGCAAAGAGAAGCATACAAAATAGACGCGTAAACAACGGAGGAAAAGGAATAGAAAAAAATAACGCGGTGGAAAATTTAGTGCCGTAATTTTGCCATCGTCATCGGTTTAACTTCAGTATTTTCCGCTTTCTCAGCGGGTCGTCTGACGCACGTCCTCCGATCCAATCCTGTCCCTCTCTGCTCCTCCATCAGACTCCTCTCCCACCCCTTCCTATCCTTTGTATTTCGTACCCTTAGCCAATCCATCTTCGTACCCTTTTCTTTTGTCTACCCTTACAGGTTCGTCCCCACTTCCTTCACTCATCGGCGCAATTTACAGGCATTCCACTCCCCTCCATTACTCTTCTAAAACCATGCAAACATTTACTCCGGATTGTTTCTCCCAACAGATCCACTCTTGAGTCTTTCTACAATGTTTTCATTCCTTCATGTACGAAGTACCGTGCAAGCCACCACTAGGGTGTGTGGCACGGGGTGATTCCACACCAGGCACTCATCACTCGTCCCAGTTAAAATTGGGACCTCGCACGTTCCCCCGGCCGCCAGGCGCAGACCAAAAAGCAGTCAGGAGAATAGTGCGCAGTCAAACCAGAAACTGGGAGAGTGCTACGTAAATTAACATGCAAGCATGCATTGCACTGCTAAAGAGACATCTATTGGTTAATATTACTAATACTTTAATTTATGGATGCTACGAGCATGGATACATGGATCCATGGCTACGAGATACTACTTCATGAAGAAAACAAAATAATGTCGTACAATTCAAGCGGAATGAAGTGTTATGTTATTAAACACAAGTGAAAAATCTACTCTTCCTAGTGAGGGTGGGACTTTTACATGATTGATCTATCCCAACTGTTATAATACCTTCTTGTAGGCGGAAAAAAATGATATCTTAAAATGATATTATTAGTTCTGCGGTAAATTTCCTTTATCTTGTTCCTGTGATCTTATCTACCGCAGTACGTTGGTGCTAGCAAAAGATGTTGAACACCCGGCAAAAAATTGTCTGCTTCGAACTTGAGAAAAAGATTGAACCTATATTTCTCCCTTCGATCAGCTAGAGATTCCCACCCTAATTCCTTCAACAATAGAGTATTTGCGTAAGTGAGGTATTTTGTTGAAATTTATTATAGCGAGTAGTGTTTGGTTTCGAAATGCCACTTACGAAATACCAAGGTATAATTACAACTAATTAATTTAATAAATAGCTTTTAATATGCATTGTTTTAGCATCGAAATTGCCTAGGTCTAAACGCCCAATCATTGGTTCTTCGTAGTGTGACGTCATCTCCCATATTAGCAGAAGCGAAATAGCCTAGCTGTGCGTTGAGAGTGAAATAGTATTTGCCTTTTCGAAGTTATTTCGATATTTGCTAATTAATAGCTAAAGTTTCGTCCGCACGCTAAGACTACACAGTCACACAATCTCCAAATCAACAAATGGTCGACTATGGGAGATGACGTCAGAGCCTACAAAACATGGCGGACCAGTGTTTCGGCGCAATAATAATTTATTAGATTTTAATAGCTAATAAAAAATTAACGAAAAGCCTCTCGAGCGTCAGAATGAATATTTAGTGTCTGAAATATCGATAGATCTTTTAGATGTCACTTCCCAAAAGTGTGCAAATACTCTATTCGGTAACACTGCTAAGTTTGTCGTAACAACTTTTGAATGCCCGTTTTTCCTAAATGCCCGCACCATGCCGTATTATATTTTTGTTGTTATATCTTTTGTGGTTTTATATTATTATTGACAGTGATACATGGACTCGGAATTGCCGAGAACTGTAATTTGAGCATTTGACCTCTTTCTCGTTCTACTCGAAGGCAGTATACTAATCCTTCCATCTACGTTAACTCTTTGACCCGTCCTCTACCACCCGGAAAATTACCGAAAGATTGCAGCCCAAAGATTCATCGCATCTCTTTCTACTTCAATTGGTCGATTACTCCGAGGAACTCGAAGGGACTGACGCCCAATCTTCAGACTGGAAGCGTCAATTCAGGACTTGGCATTAAGGTAGTTTGAGCGAGAGAGTTCCCTAGTCATAATGGAGACCATAATCGAATTTTATTTTTTAATTTCAGCGTCTGTAAGAAGTATGAAGTAAATATTGTTATATGAATGGAGCAAAAATATAGTAATATATGACAAAAATTCTCAGTACCTAAATAATTACAACCACATAAGTCTCTAACTTGAATCATGTTTTCACGCCGTACGGCTAAACAGCCTTCACAATAGAAGTATTTTTTTGCGATTCCGTAAAAATTACTGTCGTGAGTAATTGATTAATTTTTATAAATAGTTGATTAAACATACAAACTAAAGGTACACCATTAGTTTTTTTGATGAGATCTAGATGTTATGAGTTCCTAATTTTTTCAATATTCTCCCCCTGGATCGCATAGCCGTAATCCATCCCATGTAAAACAGCTTATATATTTAGACTAATCTACATCTATATCTTAAACTTACGCTTAAACCCGAAACTTCGAAGAGTTCCATTAAGAATACAGGATCATTAAAATAAAAAAATTGCGTTCCACACAATATATTTCATCTACATCTACGAAGTACCGTGCAAGCCACCACTAGGGCGTGTGGCACGGGGTGATTCCACACCAGGCATGCAGCACTCGTCCCAGCACAAATCAGAACCTCGCACGCTCCCCCTGGCGCTAGGCGCAGGCCAAAAGCAGTCAGGAGAACAGTGCGCAGTCCAACCGGAAACTGGGAGAGTGCTATGTAAATGAACATGCAAACATGCAGAACAATGCTATACACACATCTAGTGGTTAATATTACTGATACTGTTAATTTATGAATGCTACGAGATGCTACTTCATGCAGAGAACAAAATAAAATAATGCCGGACAAATCGACCGGTGTGAAGTGTTAGTAATGATGTTGTCAGGGGTATGACACTCGCATTACTCCAATGGTTATACATGTCACCCAGAGCACTCTAGCGGTCAGGCGCTAACTATCAGCGCAACAGCGTGACAGGTATACTCTTTAATTGAATATCTGGCAGATTTATGTAGGAAATTACCTATTTATTTCTGAGGGGAAACTTAAAAAGGTAATTGTATAATCAATTCTGCATCCTGAAAAATTCTGGAAACAGATTGCAGCGTAATAATGCCGTCCAGTCCTTCTCTTAGCGTTTTCGCAGTGTACTTTCTCGGCCATCTTCTTTGTTTACTTACGGTTGCGATGGCGATGTCTCGTGTGGTCCCAGGCGTATTTTAAATGTACGCTGATAAACGTCTTACAACAAATGGAGTAATTACTGCATTTATTCACAAAAAATAAAAGATTTATGGCAAAACCATAAAATCTTAATCTTTTTCATGCATACCTATTTTTCCATTTGCGCCTGAAACAATTGGCGCTAGTAGTAATCCATACGAGATATCGCAATTCCGTCAGACCCTTGGATGTTGTGTTATTAATCACAAGTGAAGATTCTACTCTACCTAATGAGGGTGGGGGCTAAATATGATTGATCTATCGCAACCTAATGGCTCAAGGAGTAGTTCTGCTTGGGGTTAATATTTTGATATCATTGGAAAGATGGGAGTTTTTTATTTAAAATGAGATAAAATTCATGAAATTCTAGGTGGATTGATATTGGTAGCGATCAAACTATCTTGAATCATCTCGTCTGCTGAGAAATTCACTCGTTCGAGGAACAAACAGCTTCAGTTCGGTACGCATTTTCTTCCGCTGCGGCGTCTGGAGTCAGTGGAGGGAATCGGGAGCGGAGGAAGTGTGAAGTCAGTCGCTAAGCTCGGCGTGGTGACGGCACAATGTGTGCCGGCCCAAAATAGCGGAAGCAACAACTTAGGCTTTGATGGCCTGTCAATCTCATCCTCCATCGGCAACAGAGATATACATGCTGCAGAACGGCAGGTGAGTCAGGGACGTATTTTTCCATACGCTTTGCTGACTCACCGACGCAACGACTGCTGGGATCGGAGGAAGGTCGGTTTAGAACGGATAAAAGAAAAGGATATACGTATGAGACCCTACGATACGATAGCACAGGGAATTCTGAATCCATCAAAACGAAGATAAATCGGATATATTGAACGGATGAGTTATCCAGTCGATTCGCCGATAACATCCGAATCTGTACCTGAACTGTCGCGATACCGTAATAATTTGTATGTAACTAGTTGTGCCCGGCATGCGTTGCGATGCCTATTTTTCTTCATAAGTAGGCTCACATATACAAAGCAGACATGTTTGCATGTACAAAATAAATGAAATAAAATGTTTTTGTGCATTAAATTACAGTTGAAATATTTTATTCAAGTGCTTTGGGATATAAAATAGTTTTGGTCTTACCACCATCTGCAAAAAAAACATTTTCGGCTATCCCACTCTTAAGTATGCAACATATAATTGACCATGTGAAAAGCATGGGGACTTCAGATTTAGTCCACACACTTGAAGCGCTTGATCTTGTTTCTTGTTGATAGTCATTGAGAAAGCAAGGTGATCTGGGAACTCAAGTCGTTTGACTACTAATGTCAAATTAGTCTCTGAACATGGCATTTACATGCTGCAGGCGAGAATAGTCATTCATAAAATCGCTATTAAATGGATATTCACACCTGGTTGCGAAGGAAATTTATATTGTTGAAACGGAATAAACATTGATAAATTTAGAGATAAAAACACAGTGCTTAGTCAAAAACGAAGCGTATTAGAAATTTGAATGAAAAATTAAATAATGCATTCTTTTATGCGTTCTGTGATAAAAAATTTCATCCAATACCTTGAGTGCAAGTAATTAAAAAAAGCAAATAAAGAAACACCTGCACCGAATTCAATGCTTTGCGTATGGGAGTAAAAGTTAACAATATTGGGGTAAAAACAACCCCAAAATTTGTGTGGCTACTTTCGTGGGCACGCGCCAAACAACTCACCTAAGTTTCATCGTAATTGGATGAATGGTATTGGAACGCATAGAAGACGAACAAAAAAATATTCATTTTTATATATTAGATATGAAATTGAAAAATGGGAAGAAATTAAAAATTCCTCCATTATTTTTAACATTAATGGACAAATTGCGCACGATAGCCATGTTAGGTGGATCATTTTTTTACGAAAAAAAAGGTTTCACTATCGCGCGTGAAGACGCAAACTACTTACTTCTTTAACCTTTGGGCCGAAGAATGGGGAGTTCTCTCACGGCGTTTTGCGTAGGAAAAACGCTGTCGGATCGTCTTCATTGCGGTGCGCGCTCCTCGTTTGTTTGTCTGTTTTGTTTTTCCCTCCTCTCCGTGGAGTTACTAAATTACACACTATGGAGGGAACACCGAAACTACGATCACAAAAAAATTTGACCTATTGTTATTTTTACTCTTTGGTATTTTACTCACGTTATGGCATTGTCACATCTACATCCACGTAGTACCCTGCAAGCCATGTTAAGGGTGTGTGGCAAGGAGTGAGTTTTTACCCAACATGCACTCCACCATACCCAATAAAAGTTAATGAAACTATGAATTTTGATGAATTAGCAAATAACTATTAGGAGGTGAAATTTCATCTACATTAAATCTCATAGTATCGATAGCATTGTAGGCTAGCTACAATGCTATCGAAACTATGAGATTTATATATTTTGCAGCTATGTACTACATGCATGCACACTGCATACAGATACAAGAGTTACACTGGAAGCATGTGAGACTTGTTGTTAGTACTACGTAGAAAATTAAGACACAAGCATAAGAGAGCAAATCAAACAAATAGCTACACTACTTATCGAAAAACCTAGTGATAAAGTCTCACTCAGTGGCAGCTACGATGGTCTCTTATCGTTCGCGGGAAAAATGGCACTTGTCCGTTCTGCAGTCTATTGTCCTAGTTTTATTCTCATGGTCTAATCTACCGTAGTATGTCGGGGTTCGTAAAGTGTTTTTGACATCGTCAAAAAAATAGATTGATTTGGAGCTCAATGAAGGTAGTTTGAGCGAGATAGTTCCCTAGTCATAATGAAGACCACATTCGAATTTTATATTTTAATTTCAGCGTCTGTAAGAACTATAGGTATGTCTACCTGTATGTCTTATAAATATTGTAATATTAATGGTGCTAAAATATCTCTAGTTATATACATCAAACATGCTCTGTAGTTATATATATAGACCTACATAATTCTCTAACTTGACTCATTTTTTCACGCCGTACAGCTAAAATACCTTCAAAACATAAGGTATTTTTTGAAATTCTGATTTTCTTTTCCAGGAATTCTTTAATTATCTCCTCCAGTAGCCCGTATACCCCATCCACCTCTTGCTCCCTATGGTTACCTGTAGGCATGTATGTAAACCTGGAGCAATGCGGAATTCGTCAGGTGGGCTTTTATTTCAACTAATAATATCCTGCCGCACACCTGCTCAATGTGTACTACCCTCTTCCCCAATTTTGTATTCAGTACTATACCTACCCCACGTTGACTTTCATCCCCACCACTATAGATAGCCCTGTAACTATCACTCCACTATCCCTCCATCTAACCTCGCACCGCCCCAAAGCATCTACGTTCCCTTTTTCCATATCGTGTTTAATATTTTCTAGCTTTTCACCCCTTATCGTTGTCCTAACGTTTCAAGTTCATATTTTTACCGGTACCCTTCTCCTCCTCTTCTACTTTTTTCTTCTTCCTTTCTCTCTTAGTTCATAGACCTTTGATGACGTTGTTGAGCAAGAATTTCGTGTGATGACGGCCGCGGAAGCCTCGTCTCCCCCGCTGCTGCGCACGACACCCGCCCTGGTGGGCGTCGTCCCGTAGGTGCTAGGATTAAATTCTCTTCCATTGACTTCCATTTGCTCAGTAGTGATAGTTGGGGGTGGGGGCTTCCCCAACACCGCTTCCCAACGATATTTTTAACGTGACAACTTCACGTGAACCACCTTTCGGCTGGCTCATACCCTTCGACCTATATGGCATGGGTGGCCCTAAAGGGAACAATGATAATTGCTACCACCAGTCAATCTCTAGGGGTCATTGGAGCGTACAAGTCCTTCCAACGCGTCAAGGTTGTTGTCCAAGGGAAGAGAGGATTGCATAGTAACCGCAAATGTATTATTATTATTATTTTCGACTTGTCACACTTTCTCAGCTAGTATTACACCAACTGGAAAATTTTCACCTATCCTAAAGGTGGATTAGGATTAGGCTCGGAAGTTCAGGAAGAGAATTCACCCTGTGTCCGAATTTTCTTGGCTTAGGAATCTTCTCACGATTTGGCAAGTTTGGAGTAGCACAGCTTTTTGCCCTAGGTTAGTTATTAGTTTTTTTATTCCCAGCTTCTCAGTTTGTTTTTAAACATATGGGACATCACTCCCTCCGCAGAGATTACTATCGGGTGAATGCTGGCATCATTTAATTTCCAGATATTTTTTATTTCGTCGGCTAAATTTCTGTATTTTGAGATTTTCTCTCTCTCGGTGGACCTTACGTTGTGGCTTAGTGATACTGCTATATCGATTATATTAGCCTTTTTTTCTAATTTATTGATTAATAGGATATCCGGTCTATTGTAATCTATGGTTTTGTCGGTGAGTATCGGTTATTATTATTATTATTGTGTTTTGGAAATACTGCCCTCCCCTGTAGAATTCCTACCGAATTCTTCGAATAATACTTATTCAAGCGGGACTATAAATGTTTCCTTTAGCGATGAAAGGAGTATTAATTCCAAACATTTACAAACTTTTCGGAGGGAGGGGGAAGACATTTTTTTCCTGAGCTTCACTATTACCAGAAATCTTACATCACTAGTTAGGACCAAAATGATTTTAGGTTTTCATCTTATATTTCCCCAAGTACTTCTTCCTTTATTGGCAAGATTTACGGTAGATTAGACCATGAGAATAAAATTAGGACAATAGACTGCAGAACGGACAGGTGTCATTTTTCCCGCGAACGATAAGAGACCATCGTAGCTGCCACTGAGACTTTATCACTAGGTTTTTCGATAGGTAGTGTAGCTATTTGTTTGATTTGCTCTCTTATGCTTGTGTCTTAATTTTCTACGTAGTACTAACAACAAGTCTCACATGCTTCCAGTGTAACTCTTGTATCTGTATTGTAACCGTTCCCGATTGGACGGTTGCAATGGGTTTGTGGAAGAGGCGGTTTTGTGCTGTATATTGTGTTAATTTTAAGGTCATCGCTGTGTGAGTGAATGATTCATGTGTGTTCGAGTGTGTGAGTTCCCTGCACCACGTTCTCCCCCCCCCTTTCTTAAGTGTATCTCCGCCGTTCGGCGGACGACCTTCCCTTTCCCCCCCCCCCCCCCCTCCATCCACCGCTCATGCTTTGCAAGTGACTGTGCTTCGAAATATAATGCGGCCTGCGTCAAGTGAAGCCACCTCCCCTTATCCCCCTATCCCCCCCCCTTCTCACCCCGCGCGCTAGCGCATATAAATGGCAGAGGATGGTCGGGGCGGGACTTACTTACATGTGATGGTTCTTGTGGTGGCGGCTGACACCCAAAAATTAGGAGGGCTGAAACATTGGTTGGAGAGCGAGAGAGACGCATTGTGCGGACGAGGAACGGAAAGGGAGAGACGACCGACGCATAAGGAAGCTGAATTTAAGTCGTGTCCAGTAGCGGTCCCAAGGAATCCGTGGCCATCGCCGTCGCCTGTCTCCGCTCAAGTAAAACCAACTACATCATCAGCTGCTACGTGCAGAGCACGGGGCGATCATTGCCAGCGCCGCCGCAGTTGCACCAGTTATCCCCGATAACGATAAGTACCACTTATATCCCGCCCGCCTAAAACGGCCATTCCTAGACCAAAGAAGAGCCCCCCATTCCCAATCCAAGAAGAATAGTCCTATTATAGTTCAAAGAAGAGATTCCCCAACCCAAGAAGAAAGTGCCCCAAGTTTCGTACTGTCGACATATTTATTCCCGTGTTTTTCCCCCCTGGTCCCGTGTGAATGTGTTTAGTTTTCAATTGAGGGTGCGTGATTGTAGAAATTGTTAAGTTCAAACCGTTAAAATATTGTAACTTTTCCCTAGTGATTCTCGAAATGGGAAAAAGGACCTTGAAGGGTAAAACTGTTTCATTTGATTGACATTTTGCGAATGTTCGCCATGTATTGTTGCAATTATTACGCATCATAATTTGTTTTGTTTAAATTTAGTTTTAGATTAGTATTTAGTGTTATTCTCTGAATTAAATAGTTCGATATTGCAAAAGGATATTTCCATGTTTTACTGTCTCTGCCCACAAACCTGTCCTCGCGGAACCATCCGTTCGCCATTATGCATTAAGTCACTTCGAAACCCCGCGATCGTTGATGAACCCCAACCCATTTGCTCAAAAGCTTAGTCGGCATCCCTCTTTCCTCCCCGCCTCCCCGTCCCTGAATTCCTTTCCTCCCACCTTTCCTCCCATTTCCCCTTCCCCTTACTCGTGTGGACACGGGTTACAGTATGCACTGTGCATGCATGTAGTACATAGCTGCAAAATTCATTAAATCTCATAGTTTCGATAGCATTGTAGGCTAGATACTATGAGATTTAATGTGATGAAATTTCACCTCCTAATAGTTATTTGCTGATTCATCAATAGTCATAGTTTCATTAACTTTTATTGGGTATGGTGGAGTGCATGTTGGTTAAAAACTCACTCCTTGCCACATACCCTTAACGTGGCTTGCAGGGTACTATGTGGATGTAGATGTGACAATGCCATAACTTGAGTAAAATACCAAAGAGTAAAAATAACAATCGGTCAAATTTTTATGTGATCGTAGTTTCGGTGTTCCCTCCATAGTGTGTAACTTAGTAACTCCACGGAGAGGAGGGAAAAACAAAACAGACAAACAAACGAGAAGCGCGCACCGCAATGAAGACGATCCGACAGCGTTTTTCCTACGCATAACGCCGTGAGAGAACTCCCTATTCCTCGGCCCAAAGGTTAAAGAAGGAAGTTGCGTCTTTACGCGCGATAGTGAAGCCTTTTTTTTTCGTAAAAATATGATCCACCTAACATGGCTATCATGTGCAATTTGTCCATTAATGTTAAAACTGGTTAATGTCCATGGCTATCGTGCGCCACCTATCATGGCTATCTAGAACTCAATTACGATCAAAGTCCGCATCCGCCCCGGATAGCTTCGCGAGTTTATACACTGTTCCTAAACCTCTGCCTTACCATGATGTAATCAATTTTATATATCCCTGTATCCCCTGGCATTTTCCATGTGTACCTACGCTTGAATTGATGAGTCAACCAAGGGTTTGTTACTAATAATTTATTTCTTCTTCAAAATTTAACTGCTTTCTCAACGCGGTCATTTCTTGTTCCTAACCCAAAACTCCCCACTTCAAATCCATTCCTCCCTTTCCCCACCACTGCATTCCAGTATCCCATCACTTTCAGGACGTTTTTCTCGTTTGTGGATTTAGAAAAGGCATATATATGATAGAATTGATAGAGGAAAAATAATGCAGATACTGATGAAAATAGGAATTGATTGGCGGGAGATGAGACTTATCCGAAGCTTATACGTGACCCTAATGGCACAGGTTAGGGTGGCTGATGGTAAATCGGGGTGGGCAGTTATAAGTCGCGGGGTATAGCAAGGGTGCCCGTTTTTGCCTTTTTCTTTTAATATTTATGCTGAGGAAATGGCAAGGGAGGCATGGGAAGAGCGAGATGTGGGAATCAAAGTTGGAGGCCAGCTGATAAAAAGTCAGTCGGATTCGCGGAAGACCAGGCGTTGGTTTATCTTCAAAGGGATTGCAAGGTTTAGTAGATGAATTAGAACATCAGTGCTGGAAATACGGACAGAAGATAAATCATAAGTGTTGGGGGTATCGTGGGTGAGGAAAGGAAACTTCTGGATGAGTGTAGGAAGAGGCAGAGTAGGTGGTTGGAGGAAATAATTTATAGTCGTCAGGAAGTAATGTACCTATAATATATTGCTAGTCGATCTTCGAAGTGATTGCAAGCTTTAGTAGATACATTGGAAAATATTTGCGGGAAACACGGAATAAAGATAAATCATTAGAAAACAGATGGAATGAGATTCTTTAGGACAAAGAAAGCTAGAATGGTCTATAAGTACGAGGGAACAAATTGGAGTAAGTAGAACAACTAAATTAATTTCGCAGTACGCTAAAAGAAAATGGGCCAAGTGGCAAAGACATAAAGAGAAGAATAGCGCTAGCGAAGGCAGCGTTCAGTAATAGAAGGCAGCTGATGACAGGGACATTGGGTAAGGATATAAAGAAGAGGCTGGTGAGAGCTTGATATGAAGTGCCGCGTTGTATGGGACAGAAACGTGGACTCTGAGAAAGGGGGACGAAAATAGGCTGCAGGCGTTTGAGATGTGGGTGTGGAGGAGGATGGAGAAGGTGCAGTGGATGGTAAGGAAGATAAGCGAGGAAGTACATGGTTGGTGAGAAAAGAAAACTTCAGGGGAAGGGAGGGTGGGTGGTTGGAAGCGGTAATGAGGGGTATTGGTTTGCTGAAGGCCGAGATAGAGGGAAGGATGTTGGGCAAGCGGGAAAGGGAAGAAAGAGAATAGGTTTTATGGAGGGGAAGAAGAAGGGTAGGACATATGCTGAGATGAAAAAGAAAGATTGGATGTCAGGGCCGTAAAAATGTAGAGGATTTTTACTTACCTCCATTTAAAGCTACCGTAACCGGTAGATCATATAATAATATAGTAGTCCTGAGAAACCATAAAAACTTTAAACAAATTATGGATTAAGAAAGTATTTATTGTACAAAAAGGTTAAATTTTGTATAGGATGAGCTATTAAATGTGGAAAATATTAAAATTGAAATGAATACATTCTTTCGGTTTGAATATAATTTTGCTTCTTGTGTGGATGTTTATGTGGTCAAAGTATTTATAATTTAAGAAGATTACTCTACAGGACCTCTTTTTTATTATGAATTTTTTCCTTCTTTCGTGAGATATTTGTTTGAAAAACATTTATTCTCTTTGCAGAAGTTTCGTATTTTTATACATGCTTCTTCAGGGATCTGAGAGAGGTCCTTCTGAATTGTGTTCCTTCGGAAGGAACTCTCTCCGAGCCCTCATGAAGCATGTATAAGAATACGAAACTTCTGCAAAGGGAATAAAGGTTTTTCAAATTAATAGACCTATATCTCCTGAAAGAAGGAACAAAAAGTTCATTTCTAATTTTGTTTTTTTTTCTTACTTCACTGAACGTACTTTAATTGTTTATTTTCGGAATTTTTATAATGTTCTATTACTCGCATCAAATTTCGCCAAATAATTCTTCCTATGGACACATTGAACTACTGTTTACCTGTCTAATCATTGTCACTCTCTGTTGGCAATCATGACATTGCTTTATCATTCAGACGGTTTTTTGAGCGATAACCAAAAACACTGCTGTTTTATTCAACACATCACGTTCTAAAAACCACCCAAAGACAAATTGACCAGTAGAAGATGAAGAATAATCAACTGAGCCAACTAATTCGCTGAAAAGCTGGGTGAGACATAAGCTGGATAAATGTATATTCACTTTTTGAAGTTATACTTCTTTGCGCCCGTTGGAGACTTTTGGGATGGGATGTTGGTCGAGAAACCGCGTCACGCTCTTTTGGGTGAGAAAAATCCACAATTGTACTCATTGATACGAATTCCTGGGTATTTCTAATCGAGCTAAAAGGATGAAATTTTCAGGGAAGGGTTTAAATTGGTGTCGAGTCAGGAAAAAATCGAAAATCCCAATATTTTTCATTGGTTTCGAGTCCAGATAGGATTTTGTTTTTTAATGGGTTTAAATGGGAAAAACGAATAATTTACGTGTAGAGTAATTTTCATTCATTCATTAAAATATGAAATAATTTAGATACAAGTTTTATTCTTTGACTGAAATGAGGCCAAAAGATCAATGCATTTACTTCTTGCAACCGATGTTTCTCTATCGATCGATAAATTGAAATATTTGAAGTTTAAACGCAAAATTAATGCAAATTTCGATCTTTTTTTATAGATGACTTTTTCCATATAGTTTTTTCCCCCAATAGCGGACATTTTTAGTGTGATAAAACTCTCAATACCCTTTAAGGGATGTAGAAATTTAAATTCATATAAATAGTATCCTATGGTGAAATGGTTTGCGCTTACAATTTTCCTAGGAAACATCCACAGCACGCGTTCGATGTTTAAGGAAAATGCTTGTAAGAGTTGTTATTGTTTTGGTAACATTTCTTAGACCCCTTATGGTCTACGACGGAGCTGCGTGGCAAGTTTTAATGCAATACGTGATGTGGTTCCAGAGATATCGTGATCAGTCAGTGAGTCTGTGGTATTATCTTTTTATAATCCATATAGATCGCAGAGAACACGGAACAATTTCTATGCTTTCTTCTTCCGTTTCAACCCTTGAGTTGGCAGACCTCCATTCATATCTCTTCTCAGCTTTCCGTTTCACGTCGTAATGTGTTCTGCATTGCATATCTTTCATAATTTGGCTCATGTAGTCTATTCGGGGTCTTCCTCTGCAATTTGTGCACTCAATATTTCCTTAAATTTCTTTTAACTATGGTATCGTGCCGTAGTGAACGTCGAATAAGTTTAGCTCTTCTTTCTTTAATGGTTATTATTATACTTCTTCTTTCCTTTTGAGCTCTTTCAAATATTTCTTTATTTGCTATCCTTTCTGTCCAGCTTACTTTCAGAATCCTTCTGTAACATCATGCTTCAAAGGATAACAAGTCTTTTCATTTCATTTTCCCCTACAGTCCACGATTCGCTTACATATAGCGCGACACTCCAAACATAGGTATTCATTATTAAGATTTTCCCTATCTCCAAACTTATGCTTTTTGATGTAAGTAGAGTTTCCTTTTTATACTAGTTTTGCTTGGTTGATTCTGCATATTATATCTCTTGTGTGACTTCCTTCAATCCCACGTAATTTTACATCCCCAATAGTAAAATCTTTAACTTGATGAAGGATAACATTTTCCAATTTTACATTTGCTGTTATGTTTCCATTTTTATCGCAGATTAGAACCTTTGTCTTAAGTTTGTTTATTTTAATGTTGTCAATATTTCTCATTACCATGTTCATTGCATTCAATATTTTTTGCAAATCTTCCTCACTTTCTGCTAACACAGCTATATCATCCGCGAATCTAGGCATATCCACTCTCTCTTCGTTTACTTTTATTCCAAATTCTGTCTCGTCTAACTCTTCTCTTATTCTGTCTATGGCGTCTTGCACATACAAATTGAATAAATATGGATACCAGGAACACGCATGTCTAACACTCTAACTAATTCTTGCTTCCTTTTCCTTTGAGCCACATCTAACTACTCCTTTTTCATTTTTGTAGAAACTATAAATTAGTCTTCTTTCTCTACATTTAATTCCATTTTTCAATAAGATGTGGAACAGTGTATTCCACTTAACATTATCGAAAGCCTTTTCCAGATCAATGAAAGAAATGAATGTTGCTTTGCCTTTTTTCATATGTTTTTTCTATTATTTGTGAAAGTGCTAAGACTGCTTCTCTTGTTCATATGCATTTTTGGAATATTTAGCGCCTGGCTGAGAGGAGAGTGGAGTGGAGGAGGAGCCCATGAGAGAAATGCCATCTGGAGCAGAAAAACATTAGTGAATGATTTGGAATATATTTTGTTGATACATAGTGTTCTTGTGGCTTCTATTGGATACGCAATTTTTCCTTTCTTTCTCTCTTAAAACGGACTCGTATCTGGCATCAGTTGGAGGGCCATGCTCTGCTATAAGCGTCCACTAGTTGCGCGGGCCATATGCTCGAGCATATGGGCCCGCCACCCCTTCCTACCCACCGCCGTGCTACCCACTCCCTACCCACCCACCCCCTTGCAAGCTGGGACGCGCGTCTGTTTCTTATCACCAGGGGGGGTAGGAGTGCCGCCGCTAAAGGTGAGCCGTGTTATTGTGTTTGCCCTCGGGCACGGACTGGGGGGGGGTTGGGTCTCTCCAGCACCTCACCCCTCCCCGCCCTACACCCACGCCCACGGGGACAGGGAGGGGGGGGGGTGTGGCGATCGCCAAACACGCGCTATTTGTGGATCGAAGAAGCGTGCGTGGGGGTGGAAGTTGGAACGGGAGAGGAGGGGAAGGGCGCGCACATGGACGAGAATCCAGCAGTGTTCCGAGGGCGTCCATAACCGCTTCTTCCTTCTCCCTGGCACCACGGCTACTTAAGGTGGTTTGAGCGAGATAGTTCCCTAGTCATAATGGAGACCATATTCAAATTGAATTTTTTTATTTCAACGTCTGTAAGAAGTATGAAATAAATATTGTAATATTAATGGCGCAAAGATATAGTTATACATGACCAAAATTATCAGTAATTAAATAAATAATGCTACATAAGTCTCTAACTTGACTAATTTTTTCCCGCCGTACGGCTGAAAACCCTTCAAACCGGGAGGATTTTTTTGCGATTCAGTAAAAATTACTTTGGTGAGTAATAGATTTTTTTTATAAATAGTTGAGAAAACATGCAATCTACACACCGTTAGTTTCTTGACGAAATCTACGTGCTATAAGTTCCTAATTTGTTTAATATTCTCCCTCTGGAACGCACAGCCATAATCTATCCTATGTAAAACAGCTTGTATTTTCAGGGAAATTGCTCGAAAACTAGTTTAGCGAGGAGTTGATATTTTGATATTATTGGAAAGATGAGAGTTTTTTCTTTAAAATGAGGCCAAATTCATCAAATTCTAGGTGAAGTGATTTTTC